>OU426911.1:5348747-6842497 GCA_911387775.1 Thymelicus sylvestris
ACTCTATGATTGCAGCACATTAAGTATTCTGTGTTGCAGCATTGGCAGCGTTAAACGTTTAACGTTTTGCAAGTCGCATAAGAAAGAAGTATAACTGTATAACTTCAAAAAAATATTTCATCAATTACTTTCCATTTATCCAGTAAAGGTGGCCTTTCATGGTCCACCCATCTTATATAGTTTTTTTTTTGTTTTTACACACATTTGTTTTTAAAACTATTAAATTATTACAGGTATTGAACAACAAGCCTTGCAAACAGATTTGAACCTCAAGATTCTGATATTGCCAAAAGGGCCAAAAGGCACCAAGAACTGCTACTGCACCTGTGAGAGTCAGACACCTCCAAAACTGATGCCTGCAACAGTTATACCTGTCGCACTACGACAGAATTAAGGATAATGAAATTATATTATAATCATATTATAGTCTTTATCAAAATAAAAACTCACTCTCTCATTAACGAAATTCAATTTGATTTGTATTGTCTAATTTTTACCCATTTCGTCGCTCTAATTAGTCAAGTCTTTACATAATGTATTTTAGTAAAGTCACTCGCTCATTAAAGAAATTCAATTTGATTTGTATTGTCTAATTTTTACCCATTTCGTCGCTCTAATTAGTCAAGTCTTTACATAATGTATTTAAGTAGTCACTCGCTCATTAAAGGAATTCAGTTTGATTTGTATTTTCTAATTTTTACCCATTTCGTCGCTCTATTTAGTCAAGTCTTTACATAATGTATTTTAGTAAAGTCACTCGCTCATTAAAGGAATTCAATTTGATCTGTATTGTCTAATTTTTACCCATTTCGTCGCTCTAATTAGTCAAGTCTTTACATAATGTATTTAAGTAAAGTCACTCGCTCATTAAAGAAATTCAATTTTTATTTGTATTGTCTAATTTTTTCCCCATTTCATCGTTCTATCACAATATAGGAATTAGATCCCTATATTGTGGTTCTATTTAGTCAAGTCTTTACTTATTGTATTTTAGTAAACTCACTCATTCATTAAACAAATTCAATTTGATTTGTATTGTCGAATTTTTACCCATTTCATCGCTCTAATTAGTCTTTACTTTTTTGATGATTCTTTTTTTAATCGAAAGCTGGTGCTTTTGAGCAAGATCTGACGAGTAGTTTTTGAGTTATCCCTAATTTTGAGTGGGTTATTTTTTATATGTTTGTTGATTTGTGTCGCTATAATACCTACTCGTAAAAGAGAAAAAAAAGGTCTTACACAGTGTCCAACATAATTTGTTATATCCATCCATCCATCAACCTTTGGAGGTCCACTGCTGGACGTAGGCCTCCCCTAACTTGCGCCACTCTGACCGGTCCTGAGCCTTCTGAATTCAGCGGATTGGTTATAAGTTAATTGAATTATTCGATTACTTTTTTGTCGGTCGACGAGGGCAAACTTGAAGTGAACGCGTAGTAGTTCAAATAATTTTGAAAAATTAAAACTGGCTAAGTGCGTGTCGAGCCATGTCCGAAATGCATTGTTTTAGACTTTAGTGGTCTCAAGCCATCTTCGCATTATTGTCAAAGTCAATGACGGACTTAGAAAAACAATTGTTTTTTTTATATAGGTACGAGTAACCACTCTCGCTTTGCTTCGGTTTTCTTATTTTTTACACCTTGGGTTACATTATTTGAGTTTTATTAAGGATCCCTAATTTTTTTGAAAATATAATATAGCCTGTTACCCGGGGATAGTGTAGCTTCCCAACAGTGAAAGAATTTTTCAAATCAGTTCAGTAGTTTCGGAGCCTATTCAATGCAAACAATCAAATCTTTCTTCTTTATAATATTAGTACAGATATAGATTTCCGAAATAAGAAGAAAGACCAAGGTTGCAGATATAATAACTCGCATAGAGCAACAAAAATGGGGTTGGGCGGGACACATGCTGCGTTGCAAATTAAACAAATGGAGCAAACAAGTAACCCTATGGTACCCAAGAGAGGACACTAGAAGAAAGGGGCGTCCGAAAACAAGATGGAAAGACGATATTTGCCAAACCTTGGGGCCATATTGGACCAGAGTTGCAGAAGACAGAGCTCAGTGGAAAGAGCTGGAGGAGGCCTATGCCAAGAGGCACGCCGAATTGCGAGACATTCTATGATAAAAAGAACTTGGAAATATGTATTGCCAAAGCTATAGCAAATTCGGAAGAAAAGGGCTTTATTATTATTATTATTATATAGATTTTTTAGTTTCTTTTTATTTTTTAAGCTACGGGACAGCACTATTTTGGCGGGATAGACCATTTTTTTACGTTAATGTAAGGTTTAAATTAAATAAAAACATACATTAATTTTGAACATTTATTTTTTTCTTAAATGAAACAGAGTACAATGACTAAAGAAGATTTAAATACACATTGATTTTATTATGTACAATAAAAATCTTTTATTAATAATACATAATTATTACTACGACATATTTATAATAATGTCTTACAAATATACCTAGGTACTACTAGGAAGTCTTGAACACTACTCATGCAGTTTTTTAAAAGTATGTTATAGAATGCCGGATGTGAATATAAATAAATATTTAAAATAATTATTATTTTCCGTTATTTCAATCTTATAAAGAAATAACATTTGAGGCCATCCATAAATTACGTCACACGCTAAGGGGGGGGGGGGGGGGGTCGATGTAGTGATAAGGGTGGGATATTGTGTGATAAGGGTGGGAGGGGTCCTAAATTTCGTGACGTCACATTTCAAAATCGAATAATTGGTATGTATAAGTAAATGTTTAAAAAAATCATGAAATTAGTGTGACGTAATTTATGGATGGCCCCTTTGGAGTAGTATTTATATTTGTTTTATTAACTGTAATATTTTGCCCCGACTACCTTACTACAGATAATAGCATTGGCATATCTGATTTTTTAAAGTTTCTAAACAAAATTACATGTAAAGAATTCACATTTATCCGAAAAACTATAGTTACTGACAGTTTACAATTATTAAATCATAATACAACAATGTCATACTTTCACTTGCTCTATTCTTGTACAGAATTAGTACAATTTTATAAAAATGAAGAAATTTTCAGTCACATACAAAGCTTAATGAGAAAATTTCCATGGCTTTCCAAACTTTAATTATTTAATTTCAATAACGTATTATTTGAGATTAAACTAATAATTACGATTTTATATATTTTTAAAACCAATTGAGATCATTTTCTTTAAAACAGATATTTCGATTGTTATCATTTACTGGTTAACAAGTTAATTAAAGGTCGATGCATACGTGACGTGGACGAGACGAATAGACGAAACGATGTTTCCACAACTTCACGTCCTGTCCCGTCCACGTTACGTATGCCTTAAGAATATTAACATGAATGTCATGAATCATAGGATAGAAAAATAAAATAATAAAAAATTCCAATTTAAAGCTTAAATTGTGTAAAATATCCTACAAACTAAGAAAAAACCACAGTCTCACATATTTTTGGCGCAAAACATTCCACAAATGTTTGTGGGACTTTGGCTAATAAGGATAAAATTGTATAAAACGATCGTAAGTGCCCTAAAATTCACACAATGTTCAAATTACTGAGGAAACTCATATATTACTGATCAGTAACAACGCCATCTAGATTCTGTGTTACGAATTACAAACATAACGCATAACGTAAGAGAAAAAGTTTGATTTTACTCCTCATAATTTTTTCATACCGCGGGCTTAAAGAAAATATACTAATTAAATTAAGGAAACTCTCATAATTTATATTTCTACATCAAAGGGGCAAAGAATGGGGTGAGAAGAATCAATAGTCTTTATAATAACAAACGTTCACTCACACACACTCCCTGCAGGTGAGAGACACACAAACGAAGTATCAAACACACCGACAAAAAACACTTATCTGACATTTGAATATCTGCCGGGAAACGAACGGGAGAATCACACTAACTACAGGATAGTCTTTGCGGAAAACTGATATACATACATTGAAGTATAATACTAACGTACCAGAACAGACATCGCAAACAAAATGTGTCACGCGAGATTGTATTTTCAAAATCGACTGAATCCTGAAAATTGTTGCCAATTGGCTACATTTCATTGCGTAAATATCGGTTTTGCGGTGTCGTTTCTATACGCTAGTAATGTTTCATACTAATTATATGGTATGGTGCTACAAAGTACATCAAATCAGAGCCTATTAGTAAGTTGTTATCATCATCCATGGAAACGAAAAATCCTAGTCGCCAATGCAGCGCCAGCTTTAGAGATTTATTATCTATACTAATATTATAAAGAGGAAAGATTTGATTGTTTGCATTGAATAGGCTCCGAAACTACTGAATCGATTTGAACAATTCTTTCACTGTCGGGAAGCTACACTATCCCCGGGTGACATAGGCTATATCATATTTTCAAAAAAATTAGAGATCCTTAATAAAACTCCAATAATGTAACCCAAGGTGTAAAAAAATAAGAAAACCAAAGCAAAGCGAGAGTGGTTACTCGTTAATAATAAAAATACACTAATATTATAAAATAATGTTCACGCAAAAATTACTGAACAGATTTCCATGAAATTAAACACAAATGTAGACTAGATCTGGAATAACATATAGGCTACTTACTATCCCGAAAAATGCATGCAAAGACGCAGGCCTAAGTAATATGCACAATATGCACATGGATTTAAAGAAAATAGAACATTCAAAAATGTTGAAGAGGAGTACTTTGAAAAATGGAATGGTTTTTATGAGCTAATTTACTTTGAACGACGATGCGAAATGTACTTGTAGGACCATCCCAATGCAACTGATACATAAAATGTATTTGATTAAATAACGCCATAAAATATTTTATAAACATCTAATTATAGTTATAGTAGATAATTATGCTATTTATTGTTATACAAAATACTGGTTGTATAACTCTTCTTCAATTTATTTCAATAAATAAATAAATCCAACATCAATTTTCCAATTGTTTTAAATAAATTAATTATTATAATGAAAAAAATTTAATTAAACTATTTTTATCTTTAATTCATCAAACATTGACGTCACAAAATAGCTAAATTTCATCCTATACACGTGAATTTAACGCTTTATTTATACACGCAGTATAGCTTTATTACAATATGAGTTCCCATTTCTAGTTAAATATTTCATTACATTATATAACAAGATATAATTCTGTACGCTATGTTCTACCAATGACAGGTATACAATATAAAAACCAATTAATAATATATCATACATTTTTCTATTATTGAATATTGTATCATTTGATAATTTAAAGAAGAGTTATACAATACATTAAATCGCTAAAGTAACTACACATTTACAAAAGGAAACTTTCAATTGTAGATCTAATGAGTATTTATTCATATTTACATTTTTAAAACATTAAAAAAAAAAAACTCAAAATTATCAGGCAGTTATGATTGCGACAGTCTTGTATGTATAAATTAACTTTGGTGCGTTTACTAAATTAAAGCGAATTAAATTAATAAATAAAAATATTAATTATACAGATGTATCTTACTCCCCGGTATACAGTTGTATAATTGATATACATATGTATACATACAGCTGTATAATCTGTATATCATGTAGTCACAGAAATAGGGGACGACCTAATATACAAGTTTATATAGGATGTTAAATACATATATACCTAAATAAACCATCTAAAGTACATATATCTTTAACCACCAGTTTTTGAAGGACTGATCAAGTCAAAATTAATTAATCAACTGTCAAACGTCGATCGGGTTGTCAAAACAATATGTCACAGAGCTGTCAAATTATAATTCAAAATAACATGTCAAAACAAAATCTATGTCAAGTCAGAATAGAAAATACGTATAATTTTTTAATAAACTTTTATGCGCGCTCCACACTCATGCGAGAATCTCGCGAGAAGGCGAGAAAAACACGAGAAACGTGAATGTGGAACCGATTCACATAATTTTCGCAGATTCTATTTTCAGGCGCCGAGATTCTTGCCTAGATTCTCGGCGAGATTCTCGCGTGAGTGTGGAGCACGCTTAAAAAATTGGATATAGTAACACTCTTATATAAAGTAGTAATTCTTGTGTTATAATATGATATTTGCAAATAATGTATATTTGTTTTATCTGTTATATTGCTCAACTTTACTATACCTTGTGATTTTTAAAGTTTTTTATAATTTGACATGTCTTCACATTTGACGACCCTGTAGCCTAGTTGGTAGCGACCCTGCCTGTGAAGCAAGGGGTCCCGGGTTCGATTGTTACCAGAGCAGATGTTTATGTAACAGATAAATATTTGTACTCGGGTACAGGATGTGATTGTGATGTGTTATGTGTCGTACATGCCACCCGCGACACAGGTAATAACCTACTGCGGAATTATTTGTTATTTATTATTTGTTCACGCAATTATTGTTTTTCTGGCGCGGTTTGAGGTTGTCTACAAAATCTGCGGTTGGTGGGCAGTGAGATGTGCGCGGACAAAAAACGTCACTAAAAAAGGAAAAAATGGGCTGTCAAGTTTCGGTTCTCGGCAAGAGAAAACTTTCGGTTTTCGGTTACGGATTAAACTAAATATAAAATCAATTTACGGCTTTAATAGAAGAGATAATACGGTGCAGTGACGGGGTACAGAAGAAGTACCTTCCGATCAACAACGTCGGCTCCAGCCTCCAGCCAAGGTGAGTGGATACCCTTTTACTGTGTTGGGGAGGCAATATTTGCGTTGAACAGATATGTAAATAGAGAAACTAGGATCAGTCCAACTCTACCAATTTTGCTATCGAAGGCATCATTACCCATATATTTTCTTGGTCCTTCGAGAAAAAGGTATGAGTGTGTTAGCGTTTATTTATTTATTTATTCACATTTATACGACGCACAAATGAGTTTGATTTAGATCAGTCTTTCATAAACCGACGGTAAGACATAGATAAACATAAAACATAATTCTAAAACTGAAATCCTAAACGTCAATTTGGTGTCCTCTTACTTCGAAACAGGTAATCGAAAAACAATCATTCTGTCTTTTTTTTAGGAATAGCATCTGACAACCTCATTACTCAACTATACTAATCAATTTTCACTTCTAATACTATAATTTAAATATACAGAAATTGAACGCAATTGAATGAATTTTTAAACATTTAAATGTCTAGTTTCAAATGCACTGAAAAAATTGTGAAATACAAACTTTTCAACATAAATACATTTAAAGATCTTAGAACCAATTAACAGATCTTAAACCCTTCCAGATTGTTACAATTCTCAGATTAAAAAACACTTACTAATCCAAAACGAATTGCAAATCTAAACCACATCTTAAACCCTTCATCATCCAACCTTATACTACAGATCTTAAAACAATATCACCTTAAAACAGAGGTCTCAAAACACTTTTCGGCCTTATGAGAGATTTTAAAATAGTATCACCCTTCAAAACAGGGTTCTTAAAACAATTAAGGACCTCTTAAATCATTTTCATACATTACTACAGAGCTTATACAGTTCTTAAAACAGACAACTTCGAATCTAAATCATTTTGAAATAACGATGCGATTCAACGCCATCTTTATTTCAATTCCGTAAACTTGTGATAACCTCACAACGCCATCTTTATTTCAATCCTGTAAACTTGTCAGAACCTCACAGCGCCATCTCTATTACAATCTTGTTAACTTTTTACCTCAGTACCTCATACTGAGTATAGAGATATCTTTATTATATTATATACCGGTAAATCCGTCCGTCTGTTTAGTTAGTAGATGTTTCCTTTCGCCCAGTGAAAGATACAATCGATCGAATACCTTTCACTGATGTCTGAAAACAATTACATTTACTAGAGTTAAAGTATGTATAATAACTAACCTTATTTGTAGTCTTATCATAAGCAAGCCGGCTTGTCGCCTCTTACGACAGTGTAGAGTGAAATTCGAGTCATTATATCCGCCTCAATGTGACTTATAAGTGCAAAGTGTTATAAAACGTGAAGTTGGTTTTTTAGACGAATTACTATTTAGTACACTATCTCACGTGTCTTTTAATCCTAATTTGTAATTTTAAAAAAAAAGAGACAAAAATTAAAATAATTTATTAAAATAATGAATAAAAATTTAATGCCAAAACTTTCTGTTTACCAATAACTCTTTTTTAAAGTAATTTAAATTAATATTTCAATAAGAATTAGGGGCCATCCATAAATTACGTCTCATGTTAGGAGGGAGGGGAGGGTTCGACGTAGTGTGACATGGGGTGGATTGGGTCCTAAATTTCGTGACGTCACATTTCAAAATCGAACAATTGGTATGTATAGGTACATATTAAAAAACAATTAATGGAAATAAAACTTATTTCGGAACTGCTGCTTTAATTCAATAATTTCTAGGTGTAAAATTTCATAATATGTGACGTCACACAAATGTGACCAGCTGTGACAAGGACGGGGGAGGGATCAAAAAGTCATGAAATCAGTGTGACGTAATTTATGGATGGCCTAGGGTACTAACCAAATAAATCTCGCGTGAAAAAACGGCGTATACAATGTAATACATACCTTTTTCTTGGATCCATTGAGTATATCCTTGTACATGTCAGAGCGGAGATACCGGGAGTAACTATCGGATTTCATTAGATGATAAACGTGCGCCTGCAACAAAAACGTTAGAAAAAATTAAACAAATAGTTATATTCACGTTTACCTTATACAGTCATATACTACGTAAAGCAAAGCAAAGCAACAACCCATAATTGTCCCACTGCTGAGCTCGGGGTCTCCTCTCTCAATGTGAGGGGTATTAGGCCATAGTCTACCACGCTGGCCAAGTGCGGATTGGTAGACTTCACACACCTTCGAGAACTTTATGGAGAACTCTCCGGTGTGCAGGTTTCCTCACGATGTTTTCCTTCACCGAAGCAAGTGATAATTAACATGTAATACGCACATAATATTTGAAAAATTAGAGGTGCGTGCCAGGATTTGAACTCGGGCCCCTTCGTTCGGGAGACCAACGTTCTACCGCTAGGCTATCACTGTTATATAGTACGTAAACAATACTTTATATTGCATTTCGCTAAGATACGTATTGACAAAGTTATAAGACTTAATAATTTGGGTAAAACGCTTTATTCTGCGGAATCATCGTATTCGAACGGTCGAGTCGGTTGGCATCGGTGGGCAGTGACATCCCGCTCAAGTTTAAGTGGGACCACATCACAAGCACCAGCTTTCGATTAAAAAAAGAATCATCAAAATCGGTTCACCCAGTCGAAAGTTCTGAGGTAACAAACATAAAAAAACAGTCGAATTGAAAACCTCCTCCATTTTTGAAATCGGTTAAAAATATAGCCCATGTTACTCAGAAACAACAGTGCATTCTATTGGTAAGAGTTTTTCAAATCGATCCAGTAGTTTTTGAGTTCATCCATTACAAACAAACAACCAACAAAAATAACTTTCCTCTTTTATATTAGTTTAGAAAAACAAAACAGGTGTTAATTTATGTTTTATCACAGTAAATGAATCTATACAGTATCGTAACTCGGGCCGATTCTCGAAAAACATGCCTACGGCCGCGCGGACAGTAGCCGCGCGCTAGGGATGTCCGCCGACAGTATTTTAATTTTATCAAACGACTTGAGTTTCTTAGTAGTTTTGTATTTAAAAATTTTATATTTTCTATTTTAATAAATGCAATTCATTGTGAATAAAAAGGAAGTGTTCCATAAATCCATAAACGATAAATGATAAACGATAACCGATATTTATTACCGAAAAACTTTTTAATTCGAATAAATCGAACCTAAAGTACTGACTACAAACTTGCCAACTACTTTCTTTGTTAATACTAACATAAACATTGTGTTCTGTCAAAGTCATAGGGGTCATTTGTTACTGATTAAAATCTCTATTACCAATATAATCCCTCGAGGGGCCCTACCACCAGCGGGCCGGATTTAGTCGCCTTTTACGACACCCATCCGGCGTGGGATTGGGGTTAGTATTCTAAGCCGCCCCAATACGGCAAAAGTAATAATAATCAACCATTTGATTTTTTTAGCCCCTTATTTATAAATCTAGGCATTTTACTCGGTGGACTTATGAAAAATAAACAATTTAGGTACGTACTTGTTTTTATTTATTTATCCTACATGCACTGATCTCCTTCGGCAGGACCGAAGACCTTGAATATAATAATTTGATTTCTTATTAATAATTACAATACAATAATAAAGTTGATATTAATCAATGACGCAATAATTATACAATACCTACAAGTTACTTACCTACAATAATTATATATGTATATCTACCTACAAGTACGTATTATATATTATATTATATTGTATAGTATTATATATACTATATGATACGTACTTGTAGGTACGTATATAAAAATAGTCTTACCTTTGGGAGTCTCCAGGTACCTAATTTAAACAATGATATTCCTGAGTGACTTAATGTCGTATTATAACACCCAAAAACAGCACAATATTTTGTATTCCTGTTTGCCATATTAAATACTTTTATAAGTCACACGCCGCACACGGCCACCACGGTGGCTCAACCCGCGCTGGTTCGCCGCAGTTTCTGCCCTTTACTACACTTATTCCGATGTGCGTAGGTATGACGCGCGTTTCAACCGTTTGTATGAAGAGCGAATACTGTATAGATTCATTTACTGTGGTTTTATTTACACTAAACATAGCTAAGAACTCTCTCAACGTCACCTTTCACAAAAAAAACTATATCAAAATCGGTTCATCCGTTTAGGAGCTACGATGCCACACACAGACACACAGATACACATACACACAGATACACAGACACGTCAAACGTATAACACCCCTCTTGTTTCTTCGGGGGTTAAATATATACAAAAGTTCATACCTGAGCTTGATCGAAGCAATATCTATCTGCGGTTCCCGACTCAACCTTCACACGCGTTTGTTCCCTGTCAATAAAAAAGTATAATTAATATTATATCGGAGAACGGAGATTATATCCATCGATGCATCGAATAACGCCACCTAGTGGTAAGGTCCATTTTCAAATTATCATTCACTGAAGTCCGGTTTAGACGTATTAAGTAGTTAAGTAGATAACTAAATTTTAACTAAAACGCGCCTGTCCAAACGTGTTAAGTGATAAGCCCCGCCCATCTACTTAACAGAAAATAGAATTTCTAAATTATCGTACTTGTTTACTTGCGTACTAAATAACTACTAAATTATCCGTTTACACGTATTAATTTACTAAAACTTTTGATAAAATTTATCGTAGTTAACTACCTACTTAACTACTTAATACGTGTAAACAGAACATTAGTCAGTAACTTCGAGTGTTTCGTCAGTGTCAGTGTCATAGTGACATATTGACATGCTGTACGTCACTGTCACTGTCAGATGTCAGTGTCAGATGACGTCACCCACCTGCTCACAGCGTCGATGTTGACCGGCGACGGCGCGTCGCTCGCGAGGAACTCCTTCCATATCTCCTTGGCGCGCGACGCCACCCGCCGGATGGGGAGCGCCTTCAGCTCCTCCACTGCCAGCCAGAATCTGGTGAAACATCGTCATGTTAATAATAAAATAAGAATAATAATAAACGCTAACACACACACACCCCCGCAGTAGGTTATTACCCGTGTCGCGGATGGCATGGACGACACATATAACACATCACAATCACACCCTGCACCCGAGTACTAATATTTATCTGTCACATAAATATCAGCCCCGGTAACAATCGAACCCGGGACCCCTCGCTTCGCAGGCAGGGTCGCTACCAACTAGGCTACAGGGTCGTCAATGCCGTTAATGCTGGACACTGGTTGTGTAGAAGGATAAATAGGCGGAATTCTCTGCTCTTTGTGTGTGTGTGTGTGTGTGTGGTGTGTGTGTGTGTGTGTGTGTGTAGATGGTAGAAAAAAATGACGTTTTTGAAACAATGCTCACATGATTAACTGAGTTTAAATTTTGATTTTTTTATATCCAGCCATTGAAGTATTATTACTAGCGTATAGAACCGACACAGCGAACACAATGTATGTGCCAATGAATTGGCGCCGCGCGGCTTCAATTTCCGATGGATTCGTTCGATTTTGAAAGGAAAACAGGGGCTCAATTTTGAAAATAGAACCTCCCGGCGGGGACATACATTTTGTTCGAGATGTCTATTCTATGATATTATACTTCAATGTATCCAGCACTGTATTTATAACAGATGGCCGATGTGCTTGTTTGTGTTTGTGTTTTATGTGTGTGTTTTTTGTGCACGTGTGAATTCTATAGAAAAATATCGTCTGGATCTACACTTCATAAATTAAAATACACATATATATTTTTCTGAGTCTTATAAGAACACATCATACACACATCTCCATCTCCCATCCATTTCACTTCATGCATCATCTCACACCAGTCCCACTGTCCAGTTTCACTGCATTCCGCACCGCACCCCTTCCCAATGACCACCTACTTGAGGTTCTCCCCGCTGAACTCCTTGCTGAGGAACCGCTCGAAGTGCTCGCGGCCGGGCGGGTCGCGGAGCAACTCGCGCAGACCGAACGCCCAGCGCCGGACGCGGCGGAGCGGGAGGGGCTCCTTGCTGTAGGGTACATTCATAGATTAAATATTTTCGATGTTACAAGTTCATATATTCATAAATTAAACTTTTTTATAGGGCAAATTGTGCTAGTTACTTTAATACAGATTTATTATTAGCATAGGTTAGGAATTTTTGAACAACCCGACGCACGGCGGTATCCATTCCTTCGTCGTTAACATCCTACCTAGACGACGCGCTTTGCTTCGTCATTTAGCATGCGTACAGCGAAGAACTGGAATAAATTGCCCCTCGTCGGTGTTTCCGCTCGATTATAAAGTGTGTGTCTTCAAGGCAAGAGTGAAAAGGCTTTTACTAATTTAGGGCGTCTTACCACCCAGGACTTAATCACCATTTACCACCAGGTGGGATTATAGTTTTAAGTTATAAAAAAATAACTACCACACCACCTATATACCACCAAATAGTCACCACTACCCAGTCACGGATTAACCCTTAATCAAATTAAGCAATTGCCTAGGGCATCACGTCTGGGGGGCACCAGAAGAAGCACAAAAAATCACGTTGACATACGGATAGGGGGGCCCACAGGCGTGGATTGCTTAGGGCATCAAGTAGTCTTAATCCGTCACGGCCACTACCACTCACCACTGTTTCTCCTGATCCCACAGCTCGGTGGTGTCATTGATCCACGGGTTGGGCCACTCGGGCGGCGTGAGGAACGCGTCGTACTCCGCGTATTGCTCGCAGTACGCTATGAACCTGAGAATGTAGGTGTAGTTCACGATCTATGTCGCTAGATGGCGTTGTTTACTATTTATTTAGTATTATTTAATTGAAGTGAAAATAAATAGGTGAATAATCGGAAGGGAATTTTTAATAAAAGAGACCGAAAAACTAAAAGACGATACACTTAATTTGTTGTAAACAACATGTATAACAGAGTATGTATACAAACGAGGCCAAACTACAGCCGCTAAAGACCTTCGTACATTAGAACAACTAACGTCAAATAAGTGATAATTTTTAAAACGTTACCCTAATAAATATTAAAGTTTGCGTAAAAAGAATGAAGAAATGAACGAATGGACGAACGAATGATATAATAACGAACTAATGAGTGCTTTCACAACCCATCTCCCAACACCTCCCGAAATGCGTCGAAGCTAGCGGAACCAACTCACACCCACTACACTCCAACTACTCACATCTGCCGCAGCTTCCCTCCCCGCGCGTCCCGGCGCTCCGCCCTCGCCTTCAGCGCGGCCAGCTGCCGGCGCGCCGCGTCGATCTGCTGCTCGATCGACGGGGACTGCGCTGTTGACCGCGAGCATTCACCTGGGGGGACAGTTAGTGGTATCTGCGAATTACTAGTGCCGGTAGATTAAAACATAAACGTGTAGTTATGTACGCGCGTGAGAAGTTATACTTCTTAGGCATCAAAAAATAAAAATAAAAATCTAACATATTTTCAAAAAAAAATTTAAAAAGGTTTCAAAAAATATTCAACGTAAAAAATAAAAAAAAAACATTATTAAAAAAACAATTAAAAAAACAATAGATAATCAAAAAACAATATTAAAAAAAAAACTATATAATACATGTAATAATATTTTTTTTAAAACGCGCGTGACGTTTTTCGTCACCGACGTTTTAGTATCACCGTCTGTATTACAAATCTTAAAATTTCACTCTTCATTTTTCTCCTTTAATTTCATAACGCGCCTAAAGAAGTATAACTTCAAAAAGTACGTACATTGAGTGTATAAAATGAAATGAATGCGACATCTAACGGTAGTGTTATTAAAGCTCTCCTCACCGTTCTCCTTGACCGTCACCTCCGCGGTCTTCTGTATGGCGTCCTCACTGTCCTGTGCGCTAGTTATTGTCACTATTGGATTGTTCTGAAACAAACATGTTATTAGACAATACTAGCTGCCCGGACAGACTTCGTCCTGCCAATTTTTTTTTTTTGAGATGTAAGCTATCCTATCTTTCAAGTTGGATCAAACTGCACACGGTGTGCAAATTTGATTAAAATCGGTTAAGTAGTTTAGGAGTCCATCGCGGACAAACAACGTGACACGTAATTTATATATAATTAGATATAATTCTCATCTCTATCTTTTGAAATGAAAACTTCTTTAGTACGGGGGTGACTTGAAGTTTTCCAGTAAAAAGAGACAAACACATAAATTCTAAAGTGAGATAGGAAGCATTGTACAGGGGTAGGGTAGGGGAGTGAGGGGTAGGGGAGCGGAGCGGGGCGGGGCGGAGCGGGACGGAGCGGGGCGGAGCCGAGCGGGACGGAGCGGAGTGAAGTAGATTAGTGAAACCTACATTTATCATCTTCCCGAAATTTTACATTCGTCTCATTATCTTGAAAACAAAAATTCTGAAGGTTTCACTTCTACCACGTGTGAATTGCACACATTTTAATTTTTTTATATTAAATGTTTGCACCATTCAAAACTTTTACGACAACAAACTTTTTGCACCATTCAAAACTTGTACGACAACAAAAGACTTAATGCTAAAATAATGTTTGCTTCTCTCTCCCACCCCCCTCTTTCTCTCCAACCCCCTCCCCCTCTCCCACCCCCCCCACCCCCTCTCACCTTCAAGTTGTGCTGCATCACGATCTCCTGGCACTGCTCCAGCCGCTTGGCCTTCAACGCGTTGATGCGCGACATCTTCTTCGGATCCAGTTCTGTTGTGTTCACGCAGCCCGGCTGGACGAGATAGTTGTTATTTGAAGTTATACTACTTTAGCATCAAAAAAAAAACAATTAACAAAAATTGGTTGTCTGTAAAGTCGGTTTACGGACGGTAGTTTAACGTGACAACGTCATGACAAAACATTGATGAAATGATTGCATACTTTTATAGATAAAATTGAGCGCTTCGGCCGATCGTAGCCGATCGTGCCTCTCTATCGCTTGTTCCGCGCTCTAGATCGCGCGGAACGGGACAATGAGTCATGCTTTTTCGTGCGTGCACCCGGCGTTCATCGTTTTAATAGACGTTGTCACGTCAAAAGCATTTAAAAAACTATTAAAAAAACAATATTGGAGTTTGATGTCAAATACAAAATGAATGTTGCCTGTTTTTTGGTTGTCAATGTTAAATTTCTATGGTAAGATTATAATAAATAAAGTTTGTTTGATTGAGTTCGGAGATGCTCGGTTGGATTTCTTGTCAGTTGCTTGTTTCTGTGTAAAAAAAAACTTGAGAGGTGTCAAGGGACACCCGGATGGAACGAAGTTCCTTGCAGTCAGTACTAGGATAGCAAAAACATGCAGCAAGTGTGCCAAAACAAATCTAAGGTTTCTCACGAAATTTAATACCTTTGATTTGTTCAAATTCAAATTCAAATTCAAATTCATTTATTTGCTTGAAAGTGGGTATGTAACAATGTCTTAAGATTAAATCATAACAGTATGTGCTCCACATTCCACCATATAAGGCATGCAAATTTCATTGTAATAATAGTTTACGTTTATATTATTATTAGAGTCCGACCGAAACTGGTTTTTCAGCCGAAACCGAAACCGAAACCGAACCTTCGGCCTTAGGTCCAGTTTCGGCCGAAACCGAAACCGAAACCGAAACTTAGGGTGAGGCCAAACGAGCGTATTTTTGGTGCTGTGAGTCACGTGAAATGAGCTGGTTTCATACAAAAGTTCTAATTCAATTCTTTGAAATTTGTATTTTACGCGATTTTACGATTTACGCTCGTTTGGCTACCCCATTAGGGTATTTTTTGAGCTGCTCATTTGTGGACTCAACAGAAAAAAGTAGGTTAAAGGAGCCGAATTTTTTAAATTTTACAAAGGTCATTTTTTGACGTTAGTTAGTTCAACCCTCAAGCTGTCTGTCACTTAACGTTGATATAGGTAGTGAAATCTAGCGTGTTTTTTACACATTTTTATGTGTGTTAACTGCCTTCATTTCGGTAAACTTATCTAAACGTAAACGACAAAATTCGAAAAAATGTGGGTACCTATGGATGAACGCTGTTTTTAACCCCTGACGAAAAAAGAGGGGTGTTATAAGTTTGACGTGTCTGTGTATCTGTGTATCTTTATGTCTGTCTGTGGCATCGTAGCTCCCAAACGGAGGAACCGATTTTGATCTAGTTTTTTTTGCATGAAGGTGACTTAATCGAGTGTGTTCTTAGCTATGTTTAGTGTATATCAAACTGTCGGGGGTTTTTTAAATTTTAATTTAAGATCATTTAAATCTTATCCCCATTTTACTAAATACGTCAGTGAAAACTGCATGCAAATCGATTTAGCCGAATTAGAAATTACCCTGAACAAACGCACATACATACACACAAACAGACGAAAATTATAAAAATAATTGCTATGGTCTCTTTTGCGTTGACAAATACCGCTCGTGATAGATTTTCTCAAATATCTTCCATGTACAGACATATCGATCAGTTACCGTTTCATTGTAATGGATGATTTGGGATTTAGACTTCAAAAATACTACTACTGAATGTCCTCGCTTTGCTTCCGTAAACCTTTCGGTAAGCCCTCACTCAATAAATGTAAGTATGGGTGAAATTGACATAACGTAATTTATTTATTTGTAAACCGTTTGAAATAAACCAACCACTAAATGTTAACCAAAGCTCACTACAATACGTATGTATTGTAAGTTATAAGGGAGTGGAAACCGCAGGTAAATCTGTTATGTTGTTCCTAAGAGTAGTCAGAACAAATAGACGAAAACTACTTTTTATATAATCTATTACGTCTAATTAATAATAATACCCCTAGTAAAAGTTTTACTTAAATATCTTCCAGTTACAATTTCATTACCATGCTTGGATATGAATTCCAAATCATTATCTATACAGCATTAGACACGATATTATGACCTTTTTTCTACTTGTTGCCGTTATTAATATCGAGCACCAAACGGCTAAAATCAAGCGCCAAAGCACCCTGTCAGACGCTCTTCAGATTAATGAACAAATATAATAAACATGTTAAATCAATGACTTCACTTGGAAAGTCAGCGCCCACGGGTTAGACACGAACTTAACCGAACGACGCACGAAAATTCACGAACACAAAGTTTCGGTTTGGCCGAAAGTTTCGGCCAAATTTTTCCAAAACCGAAACCGAAACTAGATTTTTTGGCCGAAACTGGCCGAAACCGAAACCGAAACCGAACCTTCGGTCGGTCTCTAATTATTATATTATAACTGTCAATATTACATTTTTACATTAGTCTGTATATTAATTTATTTACAATATACGTTTATTTATACATGTCAAGATAATTGAATTTTATTAAGTACACTATTATATTAATTAATTTACAATGTTATATTATTACAATTTAAGAATTCATTAATGCTGTAAAATGCAGATTTTAATAGAAAATGCTTTAATTTAATTTTAAGCAGCCTTTCTGGCATTGTTTTCGCACTTGCTGGCAGTTTATTAAATATTTTTATACACATTCCGTACGCATTACGCTGGAGTAGTGAGGTACGTGGTGGTTTGCCCAATACCAGTCGATGAGGGTTTCGAGTGTTTCGTGGGTACAATTGGCTAGCAGTTAAAAAATTGTGTTTATGTTTAACTACAAAGGAACACGCTTCGAGAATATAAATACCTGTTAATGTGAGTATTTTTAGTTTGCTGAATAGGGGTTTGCAAGATTCGTGTGGTGGCCGACCTTCCAATGCTCTGACGCATTTTTTTTGAGCCCGAAAAACTCTATTTATATGAGTGGAGGCTCCCCATATCAGTATACCATATTTTAAGTTTGACGCAACATATCCATGATATGCCATTAATGCTATTTCTCTAGAAGCAGTTTTGCGGAGGCGATGCAGGACATATCGGAATTTATTTATTTTATTACATACCTTATTAATATGATTCTCCCAGCTCAAATACGAGTCAATATTAATACCTAGGAAGCTGGTGCTCTCTATTTTTGCTATTCTTTGTTGTTCAAACTTGATGTTTAAATCTATATTTGTTTTGTTTTTCGTCTTAAAATGTATATAATTTGTTTTTGTCAAGTTAATTTTCAAATTATTATTCCCTAAATAATTAATTATTATGTCAATAGTTTTGTTAATGTCCGATTCAAATATTTCAATGTCCGTATGCTTATTAGCAGTCATTATTATAGAAATGTCATCCGCAAAAAGTATATTATCGTGGGGTGTTAAATTTGACAGGTCATTTATGTAAATTAGAAAGAGGAGTGGCCCAAGTACACTGCCCTGTGGTACACCTGTTTCCATGTGTTTGTATGTCGACCTGTATTGGATAAGATCATTTTCATAGTTCGCTCTAGTAACTTCCACACATTGTGTTCTATTGGTTAGATATGAAATTAACCAATTTTGTTTTGGCACACTCGCTTGCATGTTTTTGCTATCCTAGTACTCTGGCTTGCTTTCTATGTGAAAAAAACTACGACGGCAAAAAGTGTCGTTACCAAATTTTCCGCCTAGCCCCCTTTCGCAACGCGCGATAAGGAAATTCGTTCCAAAAACTTGTGTGTATACTTATGTACACATGTACATAAGAAGTTATTCTTCTTTGGCGTAACAGAACAAAAATAGCTAAAGATTTCATCCCGTATGCCACAACTCTGTTTGTAAAAGAATCAGTTATCAACTAACTTCGTCATGTCGCATATTGGCTGTCGGTGTGCGGGCGGATCTTAAAAATTTTACCCTTATATTTATTTCCAAACGGCCAATAACAAGTATAACATCAAAAATTCTATACAAGGATTGTGATTCATCGACGAATGTTGTTTATGGTCAAGGGTCTGTATGACGAAGTGATGGTAAAAGCTTACCATGGGTCTATGGACGTCCCAGAACGCCCTCTCTTGACTATCCAAGACTTTCCTCTCCAGTTTATCCCGCTTCTTATCCACCTGAAAATAAAAGAGAATACTTGGTTATCCGGGTACTACTTTATATTATGTCCCAATATGTTCCAATCAAAAATCCAAAATGACATCATTATTGAGATATTATTGGGCTTACGAGGGCAGAATATTATAGACATTAAAGAAAGAACATTAGAGGTAAACTATTAACGCCCCAACTCAGAGTCATTAACGGTTACTTAAATCCCTCCTTAGTAAGGAATTTGTATAGTGATTCTTTACTAAGGAGCGATTAAAGTAACCGTTAGTGACTCTGAGTTGGGGCGGCCATCTTCCTTGAGTCAGCCGCAAAACGACTCGTCGTGTTCCGGCTGGGGGCTCGAGAGCCAGTTCTTTCTTTCTTTCTTGGCCAACTAATCTAATGCTTTAGTGTTGCGTGTTGAGTGAACGTCCATAGACGATAGCCATTTACCATCAGGTGGATCGTCAGCTCGTTTGCCAGCTTCCATAAAAAGAGTATCGTATTCATGTATATTCGTTCCTCTTCCACGCAAAAACTACTGAACAGATTCTCATGAAATTTATCACACAGGTAGACCATGATTTGGAACAAACACACAGAGTACTTATTATCCCGAATAATCTAAATTTTACTAACAAAAAATAACCGACTTCAAAATTACTCAAAAACTACTTGTCAGATCTCGTTCAAATTTATGTGGGACCACATGACAAGCACCTGCATTCGATTAAAAAAAGAATCATCAAAATCGGTTCATCCAGTCGAAAGTTCTGAGGTAATAATCATAAAAAATACAGTCCAACTAGCTGCCCGGACAGACTTCGTCCTGCCAATTTTTTTTTTTTGAGATGTAAGCTATCCTATCTTTCAAGTTGGATCAAACTGCACACGGTGTGTAAATTTGATTAAAATCGGTTAAGTAGTTTAGGCGTCCATCGCGGACAAACAACGTGACACGTAATTTATATACAGGGTGTCCCGTAAGTAGTGGATCAACCGAAGGTGGCAGATAGCTTGAAGGTTGACCTATCATATGTCAAAAAATTACCTTAGTAAAAGTGTCACCGTTTTCGAAATATTGACCATTTCTTAAAATTTAGAAATTTCGGCTCCTTTACCCTACTTTTTCCTGTTGAGTCCACAAATGAGCAGATATTTTGATAATTTTTTTTCTAGGAACTCTCAGATAGTTGCTTTACTATTGTCAGTTTTCAATTTAGTTGAAATTATCAGGAAACGCTGAGAAAATAGCGTCTACTTTGGATATTTTTGTTTTTGATTTTCTTCGACACAACTTTGATGCGAGGTGGTTGGAAAAAAATGTACTGGGCAAGTATGCCCCAGTATTTTAAAAACTTGTCTGTTTAATGCAGATTTCAAAAAGGTACAATACAAGCTACTTTAATAGGGAAAATTTTCAAGTAAAAGCCATTTCAATGTCAAGGGGGTGAATTTAAATCAAAAGCTATTTTATTGTTTACTGCTATGGGATGAAGTTTTTCATTGGTTTTTGCTTAATATTACGTTACGTTAAATTAATGCTGTAATAAATATTTAAAATAATGATTATTTTGCGATATTTCAACCTTTTAAAGAAATTTCAAATTACCTAAAAATTACTTGAAAAATATTGTTTCTTCAAAAAATAATGCTATTATTTACTGTTTTTTAGTACTAGATGATCAGCAAACCTTGTCAATGAATGCTTTAAGATTATTTTTGTATGCTAAAATAAACAAAAATAAATATTTTACTTACATTTTTTCTCATTTTTTTTTGTTGAATATTCATACAAAAATAATCTTTAAGCATTAATTGACAAGGTTTGCTGATCATCTAGTACTAAAAAACAGTAAATAATAGCATTATTTTTTGAAGAAACAATATTTTTCAAGTAATTTTTAGGTAATTTGAAATTTCTTTAAAAGGTTGAAATATCGCAAAATAATCATTATTTTAAATATTTATTACAGCATTAATTTAACGTAACGTAATATTAAGCAAAAACCAATGAAAAACTTCATCCCATAGCAGTAAACAATAAAATAGCTTTTGATTTAAATTCACCCCCTTGACATTGAAATGGCTTTTACTTGAAAATTTTCCCTATTAAAGTAGCTTGTATTGTACCTTTTTGAAATCTGCATTAAACAGACAAGTTTTTAAAATACTGGGGCATACTTGCCCAGTACATTTTTTTCCAACCACCTCGCATCAAAGTTGTGTCGAAGAAAATCAAAAACAAAAATATCCAAAGTAGACGCTATTTTCTCAGCGTTTCCTGATAATTTCAACTAAATTGAAAACTGACAATAGTAAAGCAACTATCTGAGAGTTCCTAGAAAAAAAAATTATCAAAATATCTGCTCATTTGTGGACTCAACAGGAAAAAGTAGGGTAAAGGAGCCGAATTTTCTAAATTTTAAAAAATGGTCAATATCTCGAAAACGGTGACACTTTTACAAAGGTAATTTTTTGACACATGATAGGTCAACCTTCAAGCTATCTGCCACCTTCGGTTGATCCACTACTTACGGCACACCCTGTATATTAAGATTGAATACCTCCTCCTTTTTTTGAAGTCGGTTAAAAAGAGTATCCTACTCATGTTTGTTACTCTTCCACGCAAAAACTACTGAACAGATTCTCATGAAATTTAGCAAACAGATACACCATGCTCTGAACTCTGAAGTAACATATACGGTAATTATTATCCCGGAAAACCCAGACAAAGCCACATCATCACTAGTTACATACCTTGCTCTGCGCCTCGGCTTGCATGAAGATGAACTCCCATTTTCTAGAGAACATCTTCTGTAACCGAGCCAGCGACTCAGCCTCATAGTCTGCGAGCTCCAAGCGCGCTTTGTTCTGCATTGTACGCTTGCAGAGGTATACCGCTGGAACAATCAATAACTTAAATAAGTAAATAAATAAAAAATTAAAATGTGTGCAATTCACACGTGTTAGAAGTGAAACCTTCAAAAATTTTGTTTTCAAGGTAATGAGACGAATGTAAAATTTCGGGAAGATGATAATTGTAGGTTTTACTACTCCACTACACTCCACTCCACTCCACTCCACTCCACTCCACTCAACTCAACTCAACTCAACTCAACTCAACTCAAGTCAGTCTCCACTCATTTCTAGTCTCCACTGGACAGTTTCGTTTCATAAAATTTCAAGTCACCCCCGTACTAAAGAAGTTTTCACTTCAAAAGCTGATGACCTTAAAACAATCTCGATCACGTCAGCTTTCAAACAAAAACCGCATCATAATCGATGAATTCGTTTAGGAGCTAAGGTGTCACATACAAACAAGACACGTCAAACTTATAACACCCCTCCTTTTGCGTCGGAGACATGGAGGATAGAATAGAAGGAGAGCCATCTCATATGAGGGAAAAGTTGAGAAAGTGTTCAGCTGTTTACTGAAAATAGAGGTTCCAATAATGGCCATTTCAGAATGGTGGTAGTGTGTGTAAAATATATATATGAACATGGCTGTTGTAGACGGAGTGAAGTTTTCTGAGTTATGCCACCCGTAATGAATGGCGCTAGTGTCTGATAAATAGATATTCGAACATAGCTGTTGTAGACCGCACTGGCACTGCCCGTAATTGGACGCGTTTTTACGGACACTTTTCATACACAGTGATGGCCCTCCTTCAACTCTATCCTCCATGGATTGTTTTACAAATTACACAAGTCTAAAAAATCGAATATATTATAAAGAGTGACAGGAAAATAGTATTTTCAACATACCATAGTCAGTATTTTCCGGCTCCCACTGGTTCGACGGCCAAAAGTAAGGTGTCTGAAACCTAAAAATATAATACAGATTATAAACCCATGCATTCATTGGCAAAAGTTATAAGCAATGTTTCAGAAACAGATTTGATATATGATCTGAAACCACAGATTACCCCCAATAGATACCGCATAAGTGAAATTTTCTTAGAGTTTGAACTCACAAAATTTAGCGGAAGCCGCGGCTTGCGGGGGACAAAAAATGCGCTGTGATTGGCTATTTCTAATTCATACTTGGACTTGACGCGTCAGTATTGGTCGACACTATTGTCGTGAACTTGTAAATGCACGTACGTATTTGCGCGTCAGTTGCCTTGTATGCTTTTTTTTTAATTTACCAATGAAGACATACAAAAAGAAACATTTCATTTCTGCCAAACTGTAAGCCAGTTTGTCGGCAGTTTACAGTACAGTTCTCGTGATCTTACATATATTACACTATTTTGCAACTTAATTTATAATACGTGTATTATCATAGTAGGCATGATGACAGTAAGTAAATATCACTAAAATGCGGTATCTATTGGGGGTAATCTGTGTCTGAAACCCATAATGTATTTCCGAGTTGATTGAGATCCGAACTATGTATTACAGATCATATTTCTATGATCCATTGAAGGAAACTAGGACAGAAAATAAAAAGACTAAACACAAAATGAATTTCCACACACACATTGTTACATTCAAGAAAATATATGAGTTTACTTAAATAATCTTAATATATATAAATTACGTGTCACTTTGTTTGTCCGCGATGGACTCCTAAACTACTTAACCGATTTTAATCAAATTTGCACACCGTGTGCAGTTTGATCCAACTTGAAAGATAGGGTAGCTTACATCACAAAATAAAAAAAAAACTTTTGACAGAACGAAGTCTGTCCGGGCAGCTAGTTGTTATATATAGCTTCCTATTTTATTTATTTCTTTACTATTAGTCAGAACGGACTTAAGTACACTTACTAACAAAAGTTACAATTAAAGGTCGATGCATACGTAACGTGGACGGGACGGGAACGGGACGGGATGTAAAGTTTTGGAAACATCGTTTCATAGAAAATGTAAACGATAGCGCATACGTCACGGAGGCACGCACGGGACGGGAACGGGCCACGCACGTATATCTATGCCCCTTCCACGACCCATCTCCGTCCCGTCCACGTTACGTATGCAGCGACCTAAACATTTCAAAGTTACATAAGCAATAATAAGTACGATAAACGCTTCCCGCCCACGTCCGACTTTTTGTAGGAGAGATAATCGGCCCGATTTTTTCTTCCATATTTTTTCGGACCTACTTTTTGTAGGACGTGAGCGTTGCATTATTGCTGTCAGTACGTTCTATTTTTCTCCTACAAAAAATCGATCACCGACTATCGGACGTGGGCGGGAAGCGTTAAAGAAACAATATAAGCTACAGACTTCCCCAAAGTCTACACACACACACACACACACACGCACACAGCACCTGTAGTAAGTGTTGTCGTTCTTGACGGTCAGGCAGTGGTCGTCGATGGGGAACAGGTAGCCGTGCGAGGCCAACAGATGGGCCAGATGGAGAGCCTCCCAGGTCTCTTCGAGCTGGAGGTAGCGCGTTAGCCAGGCTACCAGGTCGGAGCCGGTGAACACCTGGTGGAACATAGAGATCGTTGAAGTGTGCGGTGCTTTCTTCATGAAAATAGCCTGACGATTCACCTGATGGTACGTGGCCCAAGAAAGAGAGAAGGAAAAGAAATAAAGAACTGTCTCCCAAACCCCCAGCCGGAACACGACGAGTCGTTGGCGGCTGACTCATGCTCAAGGGTGGTAGCTATCCAGGCGAACTCAATGGAGAAATAATAATAGTAATTATTTTTTTTATATATATTTATTTATTTCTTTTTATTTATTATGGTTTTAATGAACTATTAAAATCAATATTACCAATATAATACCACAAGCGTGCCGGATTTAGTCGCCTCTTACGACACCAACCCAGCGTAGGATTGGGGTTAGGTCCAATACGGCTAAAACTTCATTGATTTGTGGTGGTAAGTAGATTGTCTAAATAAAATGCATTTGATGTACAAATTCATGTCAGTTGGTGAAAACCCTAGAAAACGGTTTTAATGGTTTGTTTACATTTGTTTCGGCTGCAAATCGATTCTTCTATAGAGATATGGTACTTACAGAAGGAATCTTGCTCATAAAACTCTTAACAGTCCGCACAGGAACTCCGGTGTTCTCGTCTTGCATCTTCTCTATGATGGCTTCCATCTGGAGAGGTATGACAGGGTTTGAGTGCTCAAGATTTATATTTGAAACACACATAGAGATAAAGGAGAATTGACTCAAAGGGGGGGAAGTTGAAAAAGTGTCCAGATATATGCAGTAAGTGGCGCTGGCGTAGGCAAAGGGTAGGTATGAATGTAGCAGTTGTAGACGGACTGAAGTTAGTCAGTGACAGTCCTGTATAGCAAACTTCAGCTGATTACGTAGTCTTTTACACTGCTGCTATGGTAGCGCCACCAATTTAATACAGTTTGAAAAACTACTCGTCAGATTTAGCTCAAAGGAGAACCCCATCTTCCATAGAGACACCGGCCCAGAATAGACAAGAATGAAAATTGGTGGTCAATTATATCATTGTAAAAGCTTTAATTTCTCCAATTTTCACGTCTGCTAGCAATGGCCAACTAATGAAATCCTAATGAATCACCTTAAATATGGGTTATGATTATGTCACACTCGTGTCACAGTGCTGATGAAAAAAAATATGTTTTTGATAAAGTTCTCGTTTATTATGGGTAACGTTAGGTCGGTTGGTCAACGGTTGGTGAGTACCTATCTACTGAATATGCGTTTTACTAGGCACTTACTACCTCAAACACCTACGAGTATATAGACAATGTCAGGAATATAATGAAGACCATAAATAAATAAATACTACTTAAACAATAATGGTTAAAACTGAGTAGGTGGGTATAATACTACCTACTACCTACCCACTTTAATGGGTTTTACCCAAAAAAATGTCAAAAAGGTTGTGTAATAAAGGCATTTTAATTTTTTAAAGATATTTTATTCATTATCATCAAAATATATCAATATTTCGTCAAGAAATTGTGCAGGAGGCGCTATACTCCTATTTCCAATATTCAGGCAGTGGTAGTAAGAAAAGCAAATCTAGAAATTGTATCAAAAACACATTCACCAACGCACGAAACGAAAAGCGAATCGAATGCAATAGAACATAGTGATTAAGTACTCTGTGCAAAAATTAAATTGTCATAAATGTCATCATAATATTCTTTTACTTTTTTTACACAGATAAGTTAAACTCAAAATGTCTTTTAATAAGCGTAACGATGTCGTTAAAGGATTTAATGGTAATTATTATATATTAAATAGTTTAGCTTTATATAAAACATGAAAACATATCAGAAAGGAATAAATATTGTTTTTATAATTAATTAATAGTTAATTTAATACATATGTTCCTTAATCAATCGATTATAAAATCGTTTGTAATGAGGTAAATACAATGAGAACTTCTTTCTTTATTTTGTTCATTTGGCGATTGCAAATGAGGCTAAGATTTAAATATGTTTATTTAGTAAATAAGACGAATTTTTATGTATATAGTTTACTCTTGTCCAGTCTTATGTGCTAGCGCAGATTACATATAATTCGTGGCCGGAAACCGGGGTTCTCCTTTAAGTGGGACCACATGACAAGCACCAGCTTTCGATTAAAAAAAGAATCATCAAAATCGGTTCACTCAGTCGAAAGTTCTGAGGTAACAAACATAAAAAAACAGTTGAATTGAATACCTCCTCCTTTTTTGAAGTCGGTTAAAAAAGGAGGAGATTCTCAATCTCTTTTCTATGTATGTTACCTCATAACTTTTTACTGGGTATACTGATTTTGATGATTCTCTTTTTGTTCGAAAGCAGGTGCTTGTCATGTAGTCCCAGTCAAATTTGAGCGAGATCTGATGAGTAGTTTTTAATTATCCCTAATTTTGAAGTCGGTTATTATTTTAGGTTATTCGATCACTGTATTTGTATCTAATAATAATAATAATAAATTTAATAATTCAAATTGTTGTTTTGTAATTCTTACCTTTTTATACACTAGGTAATTTGGTGACTCCTCGGGCGAAGGTATAGTGGACATCAGAGCTTGCACGTTCGGTGGAAGAGTGCTGATGATGTTATCTTTTTTCTCTTTCTCCTTTTCATTATCTCTGTCCTTGTCTTCCTTCACGCATTTCGAGTTCTCTCTGAAAATTTTGAAAGTATTTTTTTTATTAGTAGGCAATATCTTAATTTTGTATGGACTGGATTTTTACCAATAGTTTTGTCATGTCCGTCCATCCGTCGGCAGCATAGGGCAGAGACATTATTCAATAAAATATTTAAAAATATTCAATGCACCTCCTCTACAGATAATTTATCGATGATTTTATTGTCCTTGTCTACCTCATAGTGTGTGGTATCATTAAAGTGGTCTTTAAAAAATATTAGAGGTCTGCAAAGACCCTTTTTATTTGCCTTTGATTATAAACTAATATTATAAAGAAGATATACATCAATTACATTATTAAAGTAGAGTAGGGGCGTTATGAATTCTATTAATATCCTATTAATATTATAAATGTGGCAGTTTGTAGAGATGATTGGATGTTTGTTTTTCGATCATGCGCTTACCATTCCGATCCATTTTTAAATATCATACCATTAAATTGTAACATAATAAGCAAGTTATTTAATGGAATTGTAATTTAATTTAAATATTGACAAACTTATTAATAAGTTTGAATTTTAAATAATTTAAATATGATAATGAGAATATTATAATAATAGCATATAAGGACTCCGGTGCACGCTGGAGGAGATGTATTATTAAATAAATAAAAATAAAAAAAAAACCGAGCTTCCGAGCTTGCTTAGCAATCCATAAGGATTAAGATTAAACTTGGCATGCAGATAAACCACGTTTGATGACCCTGTAGCCTAGTTGGTAGCGACACTGAGACTGGATCTAGACTGATCTAGAGTAACATATATAGGTTACTTATTATCCAGAAAAACCCAACCACAGCCATAGGCAGAAAGGAAAGTTTTTTTTCTGTTTGTTTATTTGTTTACAACCACCCTTGCTTTTCTTCGGTTTTCTTAATTTTTAAGGATCCCTAATTTTTTGAAAATATAATATAGCCTATGTCACTCGGGGATAGTGTAGCTTCCTAACAGTGTAATAATTTTTCAAATCGGTTCAGTAGTTTCGAAGCGTATTCAATGCAAACAAACAATCAAATCTTTCCTTTGTTAATATTAGTATAGATATTGGATTAACTCAAAAACTACTGAACCGATTTCAAAAATTCTTTCACTAATAAAATGCTCTGTTCTTTCAGAGTAACATAGGCTATATGTTTATTTTAAAAAATTTGTGGTTCTACACGAAAACCTAAGCAAAGCAAGGGTCGTTACTAGTGCAATATAAATAAGGAATGATACCTTGAAGGTCCTTGCTGGCTAGCCTTCTGTGCCGGCTTGTCTGATGAGTTCATTGTAACCATTTTATAAATCGTTTTTAACACAATAGCTATGAAATTAATGTCACTTTGCACACATTTTTTTCGCGATGATATTATAAAATACTTCGATCCCACTATTCTTGCTCGCCTCACAGTATTTAACTCAATATTCAATACAGAATAAAGAACAACACTTTAGAGTATTAAAAGCATGATAGTAACGTCTTGATAGATCAACAAGTAAAAAGCACTTTAGGATTTTGATGAGATGAGACAATGCTAAAAAACTTTTTTCCACTCCACTGCTAGTTCGATAATCTTTGGTAAGATGGACTCTTCATACACTCAGCGATTAAACATTTCAAACGATACACAACTTAATACAATATCATACGAGTTTAATTCATGAATTTTATAAAATTAGAAAACTATCACTCCCTCATTTTCAGAAATACGCGAAATCCGAAATGTCAAAAATCGCCATTATTACACGAAAGGGAGAGCACGACTAATTCTTTATAAATCGAAAAGAGACGGCATTTTTGCACGTTTTTTATACGATGGAGTGAAAAAGACAGATAGCGCGAGCCGAAGTACACCGTATTAAATGGCTATGTACAGAAGTCGACAAACTGAAACAGTTGATTGATTAAACGAGCACTTTTAATTTTATAGGATTACCCATTGAATGGAGCTAGGCGCGGGGTGCGCATGTGTTTACTGCTATCGAACGAGTTGCTTTGCCACTATTTTTAGCTCAAGGAAATTGGGAGTCCATATTTGTAATATTGGAACCGACATAACTGTAGGCAATATAAGGATACAACAAAATTACGTTCCCGGCAACACAAAACATCCTCATTATTTTAATATTAGATAATAAGTATCCGTTATACCTATAGTGTTATTCAGTCAATAGAATAGACGATGTTATGGCAATGAGGGTAGATCACAGAACATTATCTTATTGTCGTAGACTTCATAGAGCTTGTAATTTTTAGAGTTCCGTACCCAAAGGGTAAAAACGGGACCTTAGTACTAAGACTCCACTGTCCGTCTGTCTGTCACCATGCTTTTATAGAAAATTGCGATATTATTACTCGCCAAACAAGAAGAATACACCAATTAGTTACGTCTTCATACTGGTTTTGTAAAGTGCACTTATCCTACAGGGCTTGGTGTACATAGTTACATAAATACATAATAAGTATGTTACCGGCCTCAGTTACCGGTAATCTGTTTAATTTAGGTATTACAGACATAAAACGGTAGACATAAAACGCCGCGTACCGAGCATTGCCGAATTATTTCAGTGACTTCGATCACTAATTAGTTAAGTAAATATTCATATCGTTACACACATTGCCCAAACGACACACTGTATTATACACGTTATATACGTTACCTAGGGATTGTATAGATACCTGAATTAAACAGAATACCGGTAACTCAGAGCAATAACATACTTATTATGTATTTATGTAACTATGTACACCATATGGTGAACCATACTGTGTTTCATGTGATCGAGTTTTTAAAACAAAATTTGGTCTAGCTAGCCATATTAGAGCTCATGCTAGAAAATAGCGACATACAATTTGTCGCACTCGAATCGGTTAGGCTACGTCCGCACAGACAGGCGGCTTGCTTAGCGCCTAGAGCCTAGTGGTTTTCATTCTGACTACTTGCTAGTATACACGGTCGCCGTCATCGAAATTGATGAGGAGGACTATACTATATATATACACCATACAAGCCCTGTAGGATAAGTGCACTTTACACTTTACAGAAGAAGTAATTAATAGGTGCATTCTTCTTGTTTGGCGAGTAATAATATCGCAATTTTCCTTATAAGCATTTATATCCTTGGATAGCAGTCACGGAACCCACCTTCAGGACCCGTAATCGACTGAGAGATAATCGGTTAAATATCAATTGCAATTGTCACAAAATAAAACATTGCTATTTTTTTCTTACAGGTGTAGTAAGATCACTTTATTGATATAAATAGTTTGGAATATGAAATCATGTAATAATACAGATATTTTATCAATTATTATCAATGCACTTATATTTTATATTGTTTAATGCATGATGATCTGCGTGGCGTAAGGATTATCATGCCGGACCCGGGACCGCCGTTCGAACTTCGAAGGGTTCTGGGTTTCATTCGCAGTAAGGGGGGAATTTGAATAATGAGTTTGATTGATGATTTCTGCTCTCAGTTTATGTCTCTCTCTCTCTCTCTGTGTGTGTGTGTGTGTGTCCTTGTCTTGGGTTATGTACAGGCAGGGCCGGCCCGTCCATATAGGCGAACTAGGCGACCGCCTAGGGCGCTAGGATTTGGGGGGCGCAAATCGGCGGCATCGAAATGAGGTTTTTTTTATTTAAATCAAAACTCATAAAGAAAGGTTCACACAGACAAAAATCACAACTATAATTTTCATGTCTTTTAAACGTTTCGAATATAATTTCCAAAGCTATACCAGAACAGTATTTATAATATTTGAAACAATATTTTAGTCATAGAGACTATAAGGAGGAGGAGGATGTAGATGCAACCTAGTAGGCATGTGGAGAATTTTATTACAAACTACCGAATAACTATTGTCATAAGAATATTATGATACCAAATTATGAGATATTAGCACCTTTGCGAAAAGCTGGTAAATTAAAAAAATGACGTGCATAAGTGTATCAATGATACCTACATGAATAAATGATTTTGAATTTTATGTAACGAAAGGATTAAAATTATATCTATCAGTGAAATTGGCCAGTTAAATAGCATGCCTAATTTAAACAATTTAGTAAGGAACTACAATTAGGGTTTGCTTATTCTGTAGGCAATAGTAAATGTAGTTTTTCTAAATTAATTTTCTAAATAATTAAGACAATATTCCTTTAGAAAATCTATTGAATTGAATTTAAGCTCTGATCATCCGATAAAAATATTTTTTTTATCGTAGCGCAATCCACAGAACTAGCTAGAACATCAGGTGGGATAGTAGTCAAGCATTAACTTATAAGATATAAAAAAAATTATGTGCCTTTGTAGACCTACAATTTCCTTCTATTAAAAATAAATATCAGTTAAAATTTGTTTTCACTAGACAAAATGCGTTTGATAAAATAGCTTAATTACAACTGTTTTGACTGAAATCAATCATAATAATGTTCATTTAGATAATAAGCCATCTATCACGTGTTTAACAGGAAATTTCACAGGATTTACTGATCTTTTACTAATGCCTGGCTTATTGATACGGGCTAAGCGTGCAGAGTGCGTCTTAAAAATTTGTTCAAAATCTTGTGCGCATGAAAGAAAATCTGTCTTCATTCTTGCTTCATTATCAGCCCTTAGAGGTCCACTGCTGGACATAGGCCGCCCCTAACTTGCGCCACTCTGACCGGTCCTGAGCCTTCTGAATCCAGCGGATGCCCGCTGTTTTCTTCAGGTCGTCAGTCCACGTGTTCCAGTATTGATGACGGAATCGAACAGTTTTTGGAGCGCCACTAGAAGGGACTTAGTGCCGTACTGACTGGTATCTCCAGGTGTTTGGATACTTGATCCTACTATGTTTTAGTTCGGCGTCCCCGAGGTCTCTTGCCCTCAGTCTTATCTTTCATCATCAGTTTCACCATAATGGCATGAGATCTCTTTGCAATATGTCCAAAGTATTTGAGATTACGGTGTAGGCCAATGCTGAAAAGTCTTGGGTTAAGCTTTAGTTCCTTGAGGACAGAAGTTGGAGATGGCATTGTATATCACTGAATGGGGGATGTCTTTCTGGTGTTCAAAGTTTCATGTACACGCATGCTGGGCTGTGGGTCCAGGTTGCGGTTATTTAATTATAGATGTTTTGATGCGATGCGCTGTCCATGAGTCTTGTTATCTTTGGCAGAGTCTCAAATTTGGTAAATCTGGTCCCAGAACTGACACCATTGTATAAATGGGTTTTCGCTAACATTACCTAATGTTAAGCCGTGTTTCTGCTTGCTTCTGGAGATGTTTTATTAAAGGTGGTGTAATGTTAAATGTTTGTTTGTGGCACTTACGCTTACGGAAGGAACTTGGCGTAATACACAGGTTCGCTACATAAAGTTGGTTCCACACAAAAAACCACAATGATCTAAAATCCTTAGTCAAGTTTATGTTAAAACAAAAATTATGAAACAAAATTGGAATTCCAAAAAAAAAATCTACACAATTTTTTTTGACTTCAGTTTAAGCGTCGAATAACTAACTGCATCGATTAAAATAAAATTAATTTCAAATTAGAGTTCTTAGCTAAAAATATATATTAATTACTAGCTGCTCGGACAGACTTCGTTCTGTCAAAAGTTTTTATTTTGAGATGTAAGCTATCCTATCTTTCAAGATGGATCAAACTGCAGACGGTGTGCAAATTTGGTTAAAATCGGTTCAGTAGTTTAGGAGTCCATCGCGGACAAACAACGTGACACGTAATTTATATATATTAAGATTTTTATTTGAAATTACCAGTAGTCAGTAGATCCTTCTGTAGATCGGCAATTTCACATTATTTCTACTTCTAACAAAGGCACGTAGTAAAACTAGTCTTAACTAAAGAAAACATGTTCTTGTTAAAAAAAACGGGCTTGCAGGTATACTACCGTCTTGTATAATATATTTTTTATTAAAAATTACACACTTTATCTTTAACCGACTTCAAAAAAGGAGGAGGTTCTCAATTCGACTGTATTTTTTTATTTTATTTTTTATGTTTGTTACCTCAGAACTTTGGACTGAGCGAACCGATTTTGATGATTCTTTTTTTAATCGAAAGCAGGCGCTTGTCATGTGGTCTCACATAAATTTGAACGAGATCTGACAACTATGTAGTTTTTGAGACTTTGAAGTCGGTTATTTTTTGTTAGTAAAATTTAGATTATTTTACATTATGGTTTTGTCAAAAATGAAATTCTTAATGGGCGCCATTGACGATGCGATCGATCGGTGCGATCGATCGCACCGATCGATCGGTTCAAAAGTGCCACTCATGAGCGGTAACAATCTACCGATCCGTCGTTGCGATCGGTCGGCAACGACGGATCGCACCGATCGCGCGATCGATCGCATCGTCAATGGCGCCCATAAGAGGGCGCCGTTTTAGTTTTTCGCATAGGGCGCCAGAAATGCTCGGGCCGGCACTGTGTACAGGCAGATGCCCGATGACCTTTTTCAGTGAGCGCCTGAACAGATTTTGCAATCAATATGTAGTAAACATTGTATACAAAACTCCGTAGGCGCTAGGATCAACTTTCTGCCCCGGTTCGAATAAACGTAGATCCCCGGGGTGAATAAAACGTATAGAAAGCAAAATCGGTTCAGCGCTCAGACGAATATACTAGGCGCTTTGTGGAGCAGGTACTTTTATTTTTAATCATAATTTATCTACTATACTATGATTTTGGCACCCCCCTTAAACTGCCGCCCCGGGGCTGGTGCCCCGGTTCGCCCTCCTTAGATCCGGCCCTGGTGTGTACTCATGCTATGTCAAACAATACTTACAAAAAAAAGCCGCCTCCGGCGTATCTTCGTTCCCGTGTCAGTTTTTAAACAACACTAAAACTAAAATGATAATTCTTGACAAATAACTGACTTCAAAATTAGGGATAGCTCAAAAAGTAAAAACTGCTGGTCAGATCTCGCTCAATTTAAGTGGGACCACATGACAAGCTTTCGATTAAAAAAAGCGGCCAAGTGCGAGTCGGACTCGCCCATGAAGGGTTCCGTAGCAGCAAGTAACATAATATAAAAGTTCTTGAAGTTCGTTGTAACTTTGATCGAGGTAAATTGCGGTTTACGATTTATGACGTATTAAAAAAAAACTACTTACTAGATCTCGTTCAAACCAATTTTCGTTGGAATTTTGCATGGTAATATACATCATATTTTTTTTTAGTTTTATCATTCTCTTATTTTAGAAGTTACGGGGGGGGGGGACACACATTTTTCCACTTTGGAAGTGTCTCTCGCGCAAACTATTCAGTTTAGAAAAAAATGATATTAGAAACCTCAATATCATTTTTGAAGACCTATTCATAGATACCCCACATGTATGGGTTTGATGAAAAAAAAATTTTTGAGTTTCAGTTCTAAGTATGGGGAACCCCCAAAATTTATTGTTTTTTTTCTATTTTTGTGTGAAAATCTTAATGGGGTTCACAGAATACATCTAATTACCAAGTTTCAACAGTGTAGTTCTTATAGTTTAGGAGAAAAGTGGCTGTGACATACGGACGGACAGACAGACAGACAGACAGACAGACAGACAGACAGACAGACAGACAGACAGACAGACAGACATGACGAATCTATAAGGGTTCCGTTTTTTGCCATTTGGCTACGGAACCCTAAAAAAGAATCATCAAAATCGGTTCACTCAGTCAAAAGTTCTGAGGTAACAAACAAAAATAGAGTCGAATTGAATACCTACTTCCTCTTTTTTTGAAGTTGGTTGTTAAAACCACATCAGAATTCGTGCATCATGTTTGACATTAAATTAAACATTTACGCCTGTTTTGACATTTACAAAAGTGACAATAAATTGTTGATTATTTTTTTAATATCCTATCCTACCGGGTAGAAAGGTAACAAAACAATAAACTAGCGAGTAGACTCACGAATGGATAGACACGGCAGTGTGACGTGTGACGTCACTGACGTTTAAGAAAACTACAAAGAGAAAAAAAATAGTAATTGAAAACTAATAAGTACTTATTAATTTATAGTTAATTTTAAGTTTGTGCTTGAGGCCTCCGACATGCCTTAACGACTGTTATCTTACGACAACAACCGAGACCGACGTGCCCTCCGAAACACGGAAGCGCTCAAGAAATGTTAGCCACTAGCGATCACCCATCCTACCATTCCTACCGAACGTTCGCTATTGCTTAACTTTATCGACCACTTAAGTCCGATTTACACGTATTAAGTAGCTAAGTAGATAACTAAATTTTAAGTAAATTATTACGTGTAAACAGACAACTTAGTAAATTTTCTGATAAAATTTAGTTAAAATTTTGTTAACTAATTAATACGTATAAACCGAACATTAGATCGACACAAATCGCTGGGCTATGAGCACTTCAATGCGTGCAATCGGTGCAATATTTAAACAACTTTAATCCAGTACTTTTGTCAGAAGAAATTTTAGAGCATGTATGCTTAATGCTTATGTATGTGTATAAAAATTAATGCATGTGTGCGTTAACAGCTAATGTCAAGATTTTCAAGAATATGCATCTCTCTCTACCCTACCCCCTTAGCTCCCTACTTCCTGACGCCTTCTCTACATATTCCACAGTCTATGGCCCGACAAATAATGTCGCCCGCTCGGGAGCGCCGTTCCGTGTGTCTGAGGCCATTTACTTTCAAATCACGAGGCCGCCCGCCGCCCGCTGCATACCACCCTTTCCTTGCACTGCCACAGGTTAGTACATTACAGAGAGTACTCTTTGTTGTTGCACGAGCAATGATCGCAGCACTGATTAAAGAAAAAATCACAAAAATTAAAATGTGTGCAATTCACACGTGGTAGAAGTGAAACCTTCAAAAATTTTGTTTTCAAGATAATGAGACGATGGTAAAATCAACTCAACTCAACTTTTTAGCCGTATTGGGGCGGCTTAGAATACTAACCCCAATCCCACGCCGGATGGGTGTCGTAAAAGGCGACTAAATCCGGCCCGCTGGTGGTAGGGCCCCTCGAGGGATTATATTAGTAACTAGCTGTTGCCCGCAGCTTCGCATACGGAAATTATGTTATACCTTATTTGTACCTCTTGCAGAAGAAAATTTAAAAAACGGTGAATTTATATTGAAGTACCTATATTTAGTAATTTATATACTGAAACCCACGATAAAATCACAAAGGATTCCTCCAGGAGCGGGTTTTGAAAAATAAGCAATATTCACATTAATTTGTATTTTTTTCTTTTTTTTTTGCAAAATTTTGAAAAACTGAAAAATATATGTTTAATCAATTTAAGCAAGGAACATTTGTGGCAAATTTGAAGCAAATCGGTTGATGTTTTAAAAATATTCCATACAAACTTTCATCCCGTTCCCCGGGGAAACCTCTTAACTTTCCGGGATAAAAAGTATCCTAAAATATGACCCGGAGTATTAGTAACAATTTTACCAATTTTCATCGAAATCCGTTCAAAGGTTTTCATGTGATGCCCGGACAGACAAACAGACAGACAGACAATAATTCTAAAAAAAATATTTTTGTGCTCTAACACGTTATTGAAGTGCCCCCTCATCAAAATTTTTAAAAAATATTCAATGTACAGTGCCCTTTGAGTTTTATTATGTATAGTATAGATATTGATTTTAATTATTAATTAATACCATTATTATTTCTCCATGGGGTTCGCCTGGATAGCTACCACCCTCGAGCATGAGTCAGCCGCCAAACGACTCGTCGTGTTCCGGCTGGGGGCTTGAGAGCCAGTTCTTTCCTTGTTTTTCTTCTCTCTTTCTTGGCCGGCAACGCATCAGTGATGCCTTTGGTGTTGCTGATGTCCATGGGCGACGATAGCCATTTACCATCAGGTGGATCGTCAGCTCGTTTGCCGGCTATTTCCATTAAAAAAAAAACTCAACTCAACTCGTCTCCACTCAATTCTAGTCTCCACTCATCTCTAGTCTCCACTCATCTCTAGTCTCCACTGGACAGTTTCGTTTCATAAAATTTCAAGTCACCCCCGTACTAAAGAAGTTTTCACTTCAAAAAAATGTTGTGATAATGGGAACGATTTAAAATATTCGTAATAATATAACTAGTTGTGCATACATAGTTGGTCCATCAAGAAATCGCGCATAGTGCGTCTGCATACCATCCTTTCCTTGTCACTGCCACAGGTTATTAAATAACAGAGAGTACTCTCTTTGTTGTCGCACTATTAGATTTATAAGTACAGTCACCTGCAGAGAAAAGTAACCCATCTGTTTACAACGCAACAGGCAACGGAAACGTTGCTGTTCGTATATTTTATAAACAGATGGGTTACTTTTCTCTGCAGGTGACTGTACTATTATTTCTTCGTTTGTCTCCACTCAGGCACCCTATCCTTGCTAATGCCACAGGTAAATACATTACAGAGAGTGCGCCTTGTTGTCGCTCTAGCAAGGAAGTAACATAGTCCATCCATAATATATCCATCAGCCCTTGGAGGTCCACTGCTGGACATAGGCCTCCTACGACCGGTTCTCGGTCTTATGCCATTTGAATCTTGTGGATGCCTGGTCGTCAAACCAACAGGACTTTTCTTCACCAACGGTTATCGATCCTTCGAACTATGTGGCCAGCCCATTGCTATTAATAATAAGTAGGGTATGTCGGGACAAAACATGTCATTTGTGTCCCCTTAACTCTATTAGGTGTTGTTGATTTTTTTAACCCTACTCTGTACCTGTTAAAAGAATTCTCTATCACTCAACTACTCTGTAAGTTAATTATTTGTCTAGGAATGTGCATTATCTAAACATTATTAAAATATTTAAATATGGAGCATTTATTATTATTATTATTATTATAAGGCAGGCGGGGAAAAACAGGACCAAATTGCCTTTAATTATTTTTTTAAAGATTTTATTAATGTATTGAAATTGGATTCAATGCAATTAAACCTAATTTTGATACCTATACTTAGCTATTTAATTTTAATAAGGGTTCTGTTTTGACTACGGAACTCTAAAAAAAATTAAACAACCTGGACATCATTTGAACTCATTATTTATTAATTTTTCAAAGATAGAAAAAAAATTATAACATCAAACAAAAATTCAGTTTCAAACAAAAATTTTATTTGCCCCCAGTCTAGGTTCCATGCTGAGTACCTACCTGTACATGTTGTTAATATTTTTATCTGTAAAAAAATTTTTTTTTTTTTTTAAATACACTTATTTAATTTATTAGTCTGTGCCCCTGCGGTGAGACTAGAGTTTATTCACTCGGAATCACTCGGTATGTGATCGGAATCCTGAGCTTTATAGAAATTCTTTTCATAGATTTTCTTTACGTAGACTTATCAATTTATCAAACATGGGGTAATACTTAATACTGACAAATGAGTGATGTATTTTTATTGAGGTAAAGTTGGGTTAATCTCTCATATTTGTTTTATTGCAATGTTAAGCTTTATAGTGCTAATTTTGGTTAGAGTGAAGTGTCTCCCCAGTCTCCTCCTCTACTAGCAAAGGGTTGGAGTTGGACATGTGAAAAAATTACGGAAGTAGTTTATTTTATAAGATGAATTTAAAAAGGAAACTCATTGAAAACTATCACGGTAGTAAGAGTTGATCGACATACTACTACGGAACCCTACATTGCGCGGACATGTTTGTTATAGACGCTTAAAATAGATACTTATATTTTAATTATTTAAAATTCAAAAACAAAAAACGTACTTTTATTTGCACTTCAATGCTACCAACATAATGCTGTCAGTAGGTAGGTATGTGAAACGCAATAAAAAAGTTCAATCGAAGCTTGACATATTTCACAGAATGTTTTGTTGAAATATTCATTTGAGGTCCGTGCACATGAGGTCGTTAGCCATTGGAACCGTTGAGTCACTCGCGAGTCGCGGGGGTGGTGAAATACCTCAAATACCTGACCCTTTTATCGTTGCATTTATCAAAGATTTATTATATTTGATTCAAATACATTACATCTGGCGCTGATTGCCTCTGTTAGTTAATTTAAAAAAAATAGTTTGTAAATACAAAGCGATAAAAAACAATAACACTTAAGATAGGTATACCATTTAAAATTGATTTTGTTTTACGTCAATCAATAATCCGCCATTATCTATGAAGTGCTTTTAATGTTTGCGAAATCAATGAGTGTTTGTTGATCTTTAATGATTTTATTGGGTCCGGTAGGTACTTTAATATACAAATGTTTTGATGTTTTTCGTTGCTTAAACAAACCCGCCTTAAGAAATAGCTATAAAACAAAGTATGTAAATATAACAAAGCATAGACAAAAGAAGTTGAGTAGAAAAAGTTCGTAAGAGGCAAGAGCATAAAAATAAATATCTTAATATATGTAATTCATTTGAAAGAGAGGATTTACTCTTTTTCATGTGAATTATTAAATACGCATTAGGTCACTATACAATTTTGGAAAATTCATCTCCGAAAACGAGTAAAATATAGGTAAGTCGCATGAACCAGCTCGTCAATAATGAGGGTTTTCGATACTTTTTCTTCCACCAGGCGGCGTTACGTTGGCGGCAGGTCTAAACAGCTGTCAGATAGCACAGAGTCGTAGGTACTAAACCTAAACATAAATTATTGAAATTCTATTGTGAGCCAGAAAAAGGTCACTGAACTGAAGATTGAGCTCAAAGAAAGGGGCGCAAAAGTCACAGTTATAAAAGGAAAAGCTCATTGAAAGATAGGTACTAGATTTTGTTTACACAATTTCATTTCGTTCTTTAACTACTAATTTATTTATCCGACCACTGGAACAGAACATACATTGTCTACTTAGTACCGAAAACCACCTTAGGTCTGACGGCACACAATTTTAAATTAATAGATTTACATTTCGTACTTCCCAATAGTTAACCATACATAGTAGTGTTATATATCAATAGATTCGGCTTGAAATGCTCTCTTCAACTGTCCAATTAGTTTTTTATTTTCGTTAAAATTTTCCAAAATTTTCTTTAAACTACTTTTTTCTCATATTATCATACGTTTTTGCAATAGTTTCTTTTAAAATTTCACGTCGACCGACCACTGCATGGTATCTGAAGATTTGAAATTCCTTGGCGCACCAATTTCTATTAGTTCCGTAAAAAATATATCGTAAATTTCAAAAAAAAATGCCAAAAACTGTAAAAACCACTATTTTCAAAATTACTTTCTCATACCACTTTCTACATTAAATTTTATTTCAGTTCTATGTAGTGCTCACCGAGCCCGATCTTTTGGTACCTCTCGCGCCCCGATCCGATCACTGGGACATAGGCTATTTTTCGTTGGAATTAATCTTTGAATGGCTACAAGCCACTGTTTCAATCGGGTTTTATCTCCAGTAGGAAACTTATGTCCTCCTGTTTTATTTGCACACATAGGCACTGCACAACACTGTGGCATTTTAGAAAACAATATTCTTAAAGTAATGATTTTAAGAATAAATAAACCAAATAATACATAGAAAATTGAAATTCGCGTATTTCATTAGACCTGACGCCAAAGTGCTGCCATCTCTCGTAGACCGTTTCAGAAAACCCTCATTAAATTATAGTTTCGCTCTTTGCAATACTCTTCACTTAATATGACAAGGTCCTGATGACCGAGTTTGTGGCTAAGTAATCTGTGAGCTACAGGTCCGTCCACTCGAAGTAAGATTATCTGCTGATATCATCAGTAACAACCTAAACACTTGAGGAGAAGTATGGGTTAATGACATAAAAGGACATGAAAACCTGTGTTGGGTACAAGCACAGATTGGCAGCCCCGGATCTGCGATTTTTTAAAACCGGGGCAGAAACTTGATAGTGACGCCCCTCTCTCCAGCGTTTGAGATAAATTACTTAAAATAATCACAAAATACACTCGGGTGCAATGAAATCGCACATTTGATTTTTTTCTGCAAAATACAAATTATTTTTTTTTCTGAAAGATACATATATATTTTTTTAATATGGAATTAAAGCTGGTTTCATTACCTATCCAACGATACCATACAAGCCGTTATTACTTTATCCTACTGCCAAAAAAAAACACCAATTACAAATTCATCCTTTATTAAAAGAAGTTTCCTTGACAAAACTGTGTGGGAAATGAAGGCTTAAAAAAAAAACACCCTTTTCTTACAAAAATACCTTTATTAATACGAAGTGTTACCCCCTCTTACTTGAATTACCGCTCGACACCGGTTTCCCATCGACTCTATCAAGTGATTGATAGAGTCTTGTGGGATAGCGTCCCATTCCTCCTTGAGCGCAGTTTGCAGCTCCTGGAGATTAGCTGGAGCAATATTTCGGTCTCTTATTTTCCTTTTTAAATTGTCCCAGACGTGTTCGATCGGATTAAGGTCCGGACTCCGAGCTGGCCACACCATTGTTTTGATATTCACCTCTTGAAGGTACTGCGTTACAATTTGAGCGGTATGGGGTCTTGCATTGTCATGCATAAAGAGAAAGTTCTCTCCAATGAAACCGCTAAATGGTACGACATGTTCCTGGAGAACTTCTTCGACGTACCTCCGAGCAGTTAGTCCCCTTGTTGGACGCCTTATATTGGCCCCAGTGAGGAAGACAAGCTCAGTTTTGGCTTCCAAAGAGATTCCACCCCAGAACATACACGAACCACCGCCATATGCAACGCGTTCCGTGATGCAACACGGGGCAAATCTCTCTGTAGGCCTTCTATAGACCCGCCCTCGTCCATCATTGCCATGGAGACACATCCTAGACTCGTCTGAGAACAGAACTGTTCGCCATTGGTCGACTGTCCAGTTCACATGTTCCTGTGCAAATCGAAGACGGGCTTGGCGGTGAGCTGGCGCCAATTTAGGGCCGTTTGCTGGCCTATGCGCTGTTAGGCCGCCTTCAGCAAGTCTCCTTCTGACCGTCCACCGACTGACTTCCACTTCACGCACCTCTTGGAGATGATGTGCAAGATCAACGGTTGTCAGGCGACGATTTCGCAAAGCCGTCGTTACGAGAAATCGGTTGTCGCGCTGAGTTGTAGCTCTAGCTCGACCAGATCCTCTTCGTCGTTCATAGCCACCAGTCTCCCGATAGCGCTGGTATACACGACGAACTGAATATCGACTGATATTCAGCTGTCGAGCTACAGCACTCTGGTTCTGGCCTGCTTCAATTAGAGCAACGACTTGAGCGGCTTTTTCTGGCGTAGTATCCATTTTCTTCGATAATTATTGCAGCTGTAGTCACTGGACGTCCTTTCAGTTTGAGCGTTGAAATGCAACTGATGACATTTTACTCAAAACATGCCTTTTTATACCTGCATTAGTCTGGCAAACTACGGTAACCTAAGGGAGTTAATTTTAGGGTTTTTTTGTTGTCATTAATTCTTGGCCGTAGGGTAAAGTAATAACGGCTTGTATGGTATCGTTGGATAGGTAATGAAACCAGCTTTAATTCCATATTAAAAAAATATATATGTATCTTTCAGAAAAAAAAATAATTTGTATTTTGCAGAAAAAAATCAAATGTGCGATTTCATTGCACCCGAGTGTATTTTTCATGAATGGGATTTTTCATGAATGGGAAAACCCTTTAATAGATTTGTATGCTAGGCGCTTTGTGGTGCAAGTTTTTTATTTTTAATCATGCTTTATTATGATTTTGGTGCCCCCTGAAACTGCCGCCCGGGGCGGGTGCCTAAAAACAGTTCCAAAACTGCTCATTCCATTTGGAAAAACTTTTCACCTACATTTAGAATGAACCTTATTGGTTGTCTTAAACGTGATTAGAATACTTTCCATAGAAAAGTTATATGTTGCAGTTATTTGTAAGAATGTTGCACTTTGCAAAAAACATACCTAAATGATGTCTGAAATTCATAAGCTATTTAAAAATATCAAGGCATATTTACCGTTCAATGAAATCTTATCAAATACCTCCTAATACCTAATCTAAGTTTGATAAAAACACCTCTTAACCTGTCCTGATTTATTATAAAAACAAATTGAATTATTGTATGCATTTAAATTTAACATTATTTATGTAATCTGAACAGATTAGGTAATCATTTTATCGGTATTTATTACGAACTCGGCCATTGGGTCGTTCAAGGTCATTGGACGTGTGGATAACGGGTTTGCCGCCAAATCTTGCTGTCAAAATTTTGACGTAAGTTACAAAAGTTATAGTAGCCACAGCCGTTCTGAATTTTTTTTTGCAAAGAAATCTGGTCTAGGGTAACATAGTGAGGAAACATGCACATCTAAGAGTTCTTCTCTCTTCATTATGTTCTTGAATAAAAAAGAACAATCATTAAATAAATTTTAACGTTTTAAACAAAATGATGTAAGTTTAACTTTTAATTTAGTATGATTAAACAATTTTTTTTCTTAAAAGTACATAATTAATAAGAATGTTTTGGTTCTGTTAACGCCATATTAAATTCCTTACTTAGGTATGCCAATCTTTCGTGAGAAAAAAAACCTTTTTAAATTATAACTACAGCGTCTATAGCTCAGTCTGCCTCAACACTAACTGTTGTTTTTTTAAATGTTCATAATTCGAATTATACTTTTAAATTCAGTCGTTCTAATCATTCTACCGCCTTAATGAACTTTAAAAGTGATTTTAGGGTTGTGATTTTTTTTATCGAAATACCCAAAAAACGAGCAGTCAGAAGATGAGCGTCGACGATAATCGATATTAGTAACGCCAAAGGCATCACCGATCCGTTTCTGGCTAAAAAAAAAAGAAGATAAAAAATAAAGTCCATCTATCCATCAGTCTTTAGAGGTCCACTGCTGGATATAGGACTCCCCTAATCTACGCCACTCAGACCGGTCTTGAGCCTTCTGAATCCAGCGGATACCCGCTGTCTTCTTCAGGTCGTCGGTCCACCTGGTCGGGGGGCGTCCTGGCTAGTTTTACCTAGACGTAGTCTCCATTTGAAGACCTTTACTAAGATAAAGTACTACTACTGACTCTTAAACCCCCAGCCAGGTATATTACCAGGGTTATAAAAACTTATGCAACAACCTACCACTAAACAAATTAGATATCATTTGATCATGGAAGGCAAATATCTATTCTCACTTCGCCAAATCAATTCATTACAATTTAATTACTCGGTTTTATTTATTTATTTAATCTTTATTGAACCCCTGAGTTCTACAATTGGCGGACTTAATGCTAAATAGCATTATCTAACAGCAGTGGCCTAAGGAGGCCCCATAACAATATTTTGTTGTGGGACCCTCTCAACGTTAGCTGTCAAATAGAAAAGAAGTGCCAACTGTAGCGGTCGTAGGCCGCTGGCGAGCTTTTTTGGGAGTGTGTTAGGGGGCCCTATATGCTGGGGGCCCCGTATAATTGATGTGGCTGATACGACGGTAGCTACGCCCCTGGACTAACAAATAAAACTTCAGGATGTACAGAAAACAGTTAAAGGCGGTATAATATCGTTACAATTTCGTAGGTACAATAATATTGTCTCGTTCGTTATTATTAACCGAATTCAAAAAAGCGGCCAAGTGCGAGTCGGACTCGGCCATGAAGGGTTCTGTAGCAGCAAGTAACATAGTATAAAAGTTCTTGAAGTTCGTTGTAACTTTAATCGAGGTAAATTGCGGTTTACGATTTATGACGTATTAAAAAAACTACTTACTAGATCTCGTTCAAACCAATTTTCGTTGGAAGTTTGCATGGTAATGTACATCATATATTTTTTTTAGTTTTATCATTCTCTTATTTTAGAAGTTACGGGGGGGGGGGGGGGGACACACATTTTACCACTTTGGAAGTGTCTCTCGCGCAAACTATTCAGTTTAGAAAAAAATGATATTAGAAACCTCAATATCATTTTTGAAGACCTATTCATAGATACCACACACGTATGGGATTGATGAAAAAAAAATTTTTGAGTTTCAGTTCTAAGGGAACGTTCCCAAACCACGTGACACATTTAGGGGGGGGAGGGGGTCTGCAAAACACCACGCTTGGTCACAGGGGGGAGGGAGGGGGTTAGGTTTTTGTCACGTGGTCAATATCCACTAAGGGAATCTCCCGCTTTCTCGAGCTATACTTCTTCACCTACAGGAAGTTGGCGCCACACCTTGAAGTTACAAACATTTTGAAGGTTGTTCTAGGTTTGTTCTGCATTGTTCCAAAACGCCATAGGGCTGAGAATGAAACTTTCAGAGAAAATCCAAAAAACGCGAATTTTGAGCTAGCACCGCACGTTCAAGGTATCGCGATTCTGGTGACGATGACGATGCACAGAAATTGCATTGAATGGCTTTGGTCAGAGACCATAACGCTCGACTACCTTCTTCTTGAATAATTTTGAAATTATCAAATAATAAAATATATTTGCGATCCTTACAACAAGCCCTTTCATTTGACATGCCACAAGTGACACGACACGATACAGTTTAAATACCTTCGTCTTTGGGTGCCAAAAAAAGAATTTGAGCACCAAATTTAAACTTAGTCCAGTAATTTCGGAGTAGCTTGTTTTTAACCGACTTCAAAAAAGGAGGAGGTTCTCAATTCGACTGTTTTTTTTATGTTTGTTACCTCAGAACTTTGGACTGGGCGAACCGATCTTGATGATTCTTTTTTAATCGAAAGCTGGTGCCTGTCATGTGGTCCCACATAAATTTTATTGCGATCTGACAATGGCATCTGTGACATACATAATAATAAAAGAGTATCTGCACTACCCGCACTCGAGGCAGTCGCCATCCGGCCGTCAAGTGCGCGGGTCGTGTAGTATCACTGAAAGCCATTTTGTGTTTTATTTCTAATACCTTATCAGGTAAACCTACGACAGCACATTTGGCGACGAGGATGAAAAAAAAAAATAAAACAAAAGGAAAAAGTGTGAGTAATTTGTGGTTCTTTTAAGTTCACAAAATGTTAACCTTGAGTTATCATACGAAAATGTCGGTGCTATTTGAAATAATGGAGACTTGTACTATGTTTAGTTTTGGAAAGTTTTATATGAATCGTATATTTTTACTGAAAAAGAAAAGACAAGAAAACATTTGACAAAGTTCTAATAAGTACCTACCTACAAATGCATTTTTGTTCAATCTTTGATGATTCTTGATTAAAAATGTTGATTTTTGAATTAACGAAGGTATTTTGTTAACAAATGCATCTAGTAGATTAAATTAAATTCCTTATATTGTAGCCTGATATTCGTATTGATAACACATAGGTTACAAAACACACATATTAATGGTACAAAATAAAAACAATGCGTGTCGGCGCAATAATAGGTAATTTATACCTAAGATATTGATTCATTGTTGTATGGTCGGTATCGACACGGTCAGTTTACTTGTAATGTACAAGCATTGGGATCATAAAATGCGATTAAAAGGATCTTGTTCGTGTGATAGGTTAAAAAACTAAATAAGTAATATTTAGTTTACAATGATAATTATTAATTATAGTAAGTTGAAAAATGTTTGATATTTCAACCTGCCAAAATGATAATAATAATTTAAAATGTCAATATAAATCCAAATTCAGTCTTCACATTAATATATCAAATATCGTAATAAGATAACCGTAAACAATATCATAGCGATATTGCTATACAGTATCTTCATAGTTTGTCTCAAAAATGGAGACACTTACTAACTTACTATGTTATTTAAAATAAGGCTTCACACTCATAGTCCCACACTAGGATTCTGTGTCGTGGGTGCCAAATTTAAATTTAAAAATAAGTATAGTACTTACGTAGCAAGTAAATGCAATGATATTATTTTACTGATGTTATTCTAAGCAATGATATTATAATGTATAAAATAAATTTTTGAATATCATTGGTTCTAAGCAAATCTATATAATAAACCACAAACAATGTTTGTTGCGATGTCCTTCAGACTGAAACTATCCAACCGATGTGCCCCAAACTGGGTTCATTTGAAAGGCAACGAAGATGGTTTGAGACCACCTAAACACACATTCATTTGCCGGTTATCTATTAGTAGAACATGGGGTGATAGATCCTGTTGTAAGTGAAGATCCTAACCATACATACAAGAAACTGTACCTGTTTACATTTTCGAAATTAAAAGAATAAAAACATACATACAAATATGTAATGACTAAATATTATTATGTAATCAAGTCAAATACACTGCAAAATTGTCAGATGAGTGAAAACTCGTCAAGAACATAATATATTTGGCATGATTAAAACATTCGATTATACTCGTATAAATCAAGAAGTCGTTCCAATTTTAATTATGCTTTAATTCCATTAAAATGATCACGTAGAAGAAAAATATATATTACAGATTTGATAAACAAATGATATTTAGTTTCTGAGATACAAAATATGATAATGATAACTAATAAGTATTTGCTTATTTATATCGTATCGAAACGTGTTTCAGATTCTATTGATGAGACATTTCACTAAATAAGCGAGCAATTTTGCATATCGCCTATCTCATTTTGAAAATATTTTGACAATTGTAATAATCTAAAATATCGAAGGGACTGAATTATTACTGTTTCCAAATCGTGACGGAAACGATCTTGCGTATTCTTTGCTAAAACAGTAATCAGTATCTCGAAAAATTCTCTAAAGATTTCGATGAAATTTTGCAGTCGAGAATAAGTGTAAAGCAATCGAATTATTTGTATTTTTGAAAAAATATATACACCACATACGTTGGTTACACCATTTGCATAAGTTGAAGTAAGTAGTTCAATTAGTAAGTAGTTCATTCCGGGTAATATTGTTCCTAACTAAAATCAAGATTGTAAATAAATTTATGTTTTAAATGGATTATACTCTTAAGGTCAAATACGGAAAAAGTAAAAATTATTTTAACAAAATAATTTAGAACATTCCTTCATTGGCCGGTATAATACTGATTCTACCTGGTTTGTACTAGAATGCAACCTATAAGCTTAGTTTTGCATCTGTTGAATAATATCGTGATGAATTGAGAAACTGAACTAATAATGAACGAAGCAAACTCGAACAAACAGTTAAACCGTTAAGTAATGAAAGGCATTAAAAAAAGGAAAACTAACTTTCACTTACCTATATAAAATTGGAACGAGATCAAACGACGACTAAATGTAGTAGACATGGGAACCAATAATCATATTATCAGTAACCAAATATTTTGCTGCAAAATGTTCACTTAAATGTCGTACTAGAAATGCAAAGGTTGAAGCATAAAATACTTACTGAGTCAGATATAGACCATTAATAAATGGTATTTATGGTATCGATCAAGTCAAATCAGTGAAGTACTGACAAATAATAAAAGATATCTGTTATGGTATCTAAAATCAGTCAAGTACTGACAAAGAATAAAAGATATCTGTTATGGTATCGAAAATTTGTCAAGTACTGACAAATAATAAAAGATATCTGTTATGGTATCGAAAATCAGTCAAGTACTGAAAAATGGTATCGGAAATCAGTCAAGTACTGACAAATAAAAAAAAAAAAAAAAAAAAATTATATCTGTTATGGTATCGGAAATCAGTCAAGTACTGACAAATAAAAAAAATAAATATATCTGTTATGGTATCGAAAATCAGTCGAGTACTGAAAAATAATAAAAGGTATCTGTTATGGTATCGAAAGTCAGATAAATACTGACCAATTATACAAGATATCTATTGTGGTATCGAACCGCTTTCGAAATCAATGTTACACTAAACCGTGGGAGGTAATGTTCACCGTAATATGTCAGTTGAGTACTTATACTATTGACCAATACTAAAGATATCAATAAGGATATCGAAAACAAAATATGGACATAGTCACGAAAACGTCAATTAAGTACTGACCAATAACAAAAGATTTATAATATTGAAAGAACGTTTTGATAAATATTGAAACTATCAACTTTTATTCCAATTACCCGTGCTGGTCAACAAATATGAGGATATGGCTATTAATGGGAGGATATGTAAACAAAATGCATAAATTAGTAGAATACCATTCAATGATTCCTATGGTTAAAAAACCTATATTCATGTTTTAATAATAACGAATCTATTCGTTTTAATGTATTTGTGTGCGAAGTTGTTACTAAAGGTATTCACACGCGCACCTCTAACGACCGCTCCGAATGATCAATGACAAACCGATATCACTGTACGGCTGTCTAAGTAAATACCTATATATTTGCACATTATCGCTTTATTTTATTACATATCCTCGTAATATGCCTGAATTAACTTAGTATGAGCCTGAATTCCTGCTAAATGGAATCACAACATTTGTTGTTGTGGACTAGATCTGCTCACCGAATATTGAAAATTCAATAATAATTAAAAACAATCATGTTTGAATAAGTGATAAAACAGTTATCACCGAAATGTACAGGACCTACTATGTAATTGTTCCAACGAACAAAAAATATTAATTAATCAATTACAAGTACAAAGATACTTTGAGTAACTAATAAAATCCTTACTTGAAATGAAAATGAAATGAAATCAAAATGCAATGAAATGAAAATACAATGAAATGAAAATACATATATTCCAAGGTACCAATTGCAACACAAAAAAAAAATAGTTATAAGAAAGAAAAAGAGATAACAAAAATAAATATTAATAAGTAACACGAGATATATTGTATGAGTGTCAGTGCTGCAGCGTGTTGCGTGGCCACCGAACAGGCCCAGACTCAGCATAAGCCGTGCTGCACAACATAAGCCGTGTAAGCACAGCGCCAGTACTTGATATGTAATTGCATTGAAAGTAGGTAATAAAGTAATAATTTTAATGGAAAAAATGATATCAATCGTTCTAAGTTTCAAGAATCACAATAATGAATTTCAAGTGTGAAATACGAGTTTCAGAAAATTATAATCATATTAACATCCCCATGTGTAACACCGCAAAAAAGTAAGAAAAGGAAAAAGGGGAATTTGGATAATAACGAAGAAAATGAGGCCGCTGGGCTTCTACTTGACATAACACGACGCTCAGGAGCGTTGGTGTTTCAACACTCCACGTACGCATTGGTGGTAGACGCTCGAGCAAGAGACGAGATCGTAGCGCTTGATGATACTCGCACAAGCTCAAGGAAGTTTCTTTACGTGTATTACAAGCAAGGTAAAAGTATAAAAATGAGTTCAAAGTCATACTCTGCCTATAGAATGTGAATATTGCTTTGTCGATAGACTAAATTACTTACAATTAGTCAATGATATGGTTATAAATTAACTTTGGTTATTTATTGACGCAATAATTTTAAATTAAATACGCCACAGTCAATCAAACGTTAGTCTGGATGAATTTATTTACTTCTTTGATATACCCTGTTTGACAGGTCTGTTTGAATTTCCTGACCAGAACTTGATAGCTAAACTACATTAAAGGCCAGGTCAACACCAAGTTTGGAGAAATGCTCTCGTTGTGTTTTGTTGCAGGTCACTTCCAGTGTGAAATATACCCTTTGGTCCAGCCGTGCTGCGACGATGTACTGGGTCAGGTGCTAAAAAGCATACAAAATAATCAAATATTTTGTACCTAATAAAAAGTGTTGTTATGGAGTTTCTTCAACTGGTTCTTCTCCACAACGATAACACATAGCGAACCAGTTACGTTAGGAAAAATAAAAAATAATAAAAAAAAAAAAAGGAAAAACAAGGGAAAGCAGAGAGGACCGTATATTAAGAATAAAATAGACTAAATAGGAATAAATCATATAAGAAAATGTTATAAATCCTTATAGTAATAACTTATTCTTTTGTATTTTGTAAAAATAGTGATTCAACTGGACAAAAAAGGTAATCTTTGGAAATATAAAATGTTACAAATGTTAGAAATAAGTTGTGTACTTTGTTCGAACAAATTATATTCTAATCAAAGCTAAACTTATCAATTGTTTATCAGTGGACAAATTACAAAATTAAAATTTTGGTGAAAGGGAGAGATGTGACATACATAATAATAAAAGAGTATCTGCACTACCCGCACTCGAGGCAGTCGCCATCCGGCCGTCAAGTGCGCGGGTCGTGTAGTATCACTGAAAGCCATTTTGTGTTTTATTTCTAATACCTTATCAGGTAAACCTACGACAGCACAGCATCCATGAGAAAACCATATAAGTCTTAAATTTGTATTAAGTATGTGCGCGACAAATGGACGAATAACTCAATATCACGCCAACCGATTTCGATGATTCTTTTTTAATCAAAAGCTGGTGCTTGTCATGTGGGTGCACATAAATTTGAACGAGATCTGACTGGTAGTTTTTGAGTAACTTTGAAGTCTGTTATTTTTTTTTAGTAAAATTTTGATTATTAGGGTTCCGACACGAATAAAATCAAAAACCGAACCGTTATAGGATCACTCATGTCGCCACAAAATTATTATTTTTAGGGTTTCGTGCGAAAAACCGAACCCTTATAGGATCACTCGTGCGTCTGGGCGGTCGCCGTTCACAGCCAATTTACTTCAAAACTACTGGTTCAAATGAGTTGAAATTTGGTACTCATGTACTTTTTTGTGACCCAAAGACGAAGGTATATAAAGTAAACAACTGAATTTAAAAAAAAAATTAACGAGATCAAAATTAAACAAGAACTGTTTTGCAAACCATCTCGTGTGGTATGTCAAATAAAATCGAAATTTTACTTACAAAAAATAACTAACTTCAAAATAACTCAAAAACTACTTTCAAAAGCAACAGCTTTCGACTAAAAAATGAATCATCAAAATTGGTTCACCCAGTCGAGAGTGCTGAGGTAACAAACATAAAAAAAACAGTTGAATTGAATACCTCCCTCCTTTTTTGAAGTCGGTAAAAAGGGCTTGTTGTCAGGATCTCAAATAATATATTTTAGTTATAGTTCTACAATGGAAAGTTTTAAAATTATTCAAGAACGAATGAAAATTAAAGCCAAAAATTGACCATCCCCCCCCCCTTATCTCCGAAACTACTGACGCTTGAACTAAAAAAAATACAGAGTTCTTTACTTAAATATTACAGGAAAAATAAGTCAATGGTCTTAAAAAACGACAAAAATAAATAAAATAGGAAAATAACGGTAAATACATAACTAATCAACGGACGAAACCCTCTTTTCAAGTTTATTTTATTATAGTTCTGCAATAGATACTAATTTATATATTTTTTAACTATCTGCAAAAGAAAATTTGTCACGTGAAAACTAGGGGGGGAGGGGGGGGGTCTTCTCATATACCACGGTTGGTCACCAAGGGGAGGGAGGGGGGTAAAACATGCTAAAAAATGGGTCACGTGGTTTGGGAACGTTCCCTAAGTATGGGGAACCCCCAAAATTTATTATTTTTTTTCTATTTTTGTGTGAAAATCTTAATGCGGTTCACAGAATACATCTACTTACCAAGTTTCAACAGTATAGTTCCTATAGTTTCGGAAAAAAGTGGCTGTGACATACGGACGGACGGACAGACAGACAGACATGACGAATCTATAAGGGTTCCGTTTTTTGCCATTTGGCTACGGAACCCTAAAAAGGAGGAGGTATTCAATTCAACTGTACTTTTTTATGTTTGTTACCTCGGAACTTTCGACTGGGTGAACAGATTTTGATGATTCTTTTTTTAATCGAAAGCTGGTGCTCGTCATGTAGTTCCACTTAAATTTGAGCTAGATCTGACGAGTAGTTCTTGAGTTAATTTGAAGTCGGTTATTATTTGTCAAGAATAAAATTATTTATTATTTTGCCCTTTGCATCCTTTATCAATTAATGTTTCACTCAGTATCAAATAAAAGATACCGTACTTTGTCAATAATGTAATACCTATTGACATAGGTATTTATTAATATGATTCATGTCATACCTATTTATACGAGTAGATGGAATGGAGGCATGAGGTGGAAATGGAATTAATATCATTTTTAACCGACTTCAAAAAAGGAGGAGGTTCTCAATTCGACTGTATTTTTTTTTTTTTTTTTTATGTTTGTTACCTCAGAACTTTGGACTGGGCGAACCGATTTTGATGATTTTTTTTTTAATCGAAAGCTGGTGGCTGTCATGTGGTCCCACATAAATTTTATTGAGATCTGACAATGGCATCCATGAGAAAACTACATAAGTCGTAAATTTGTGTTAAGATGTGCGCGACAAATTGACGAATAACTCAATATCACGCCAACCGATTTCGATGATTCTTTTTTTAATCGAAAGCAGGCGCTTGTCATGTGGTCTCACATAAATTTGAACGAGATCTGACAACTATGTAGTTTTTGAGACTTTGAAGTCGGTTATTTTTTGTTAGTAAAATTTAGATTATCTAATTTAGTAGTTAGTGGCTAATGGGCCATACTAAGAAGTAAGAACTCTCTCCTATATTTCATTCAAGATAATTTAGCATATTAATTTTAGTTCATCGTTTAACACTATTTAATAAACATTGAAAAAATATAAACGATTAAAAACAATTTGTATTACTACTAACGCCATCTGCCAAAAAATATTACTAGGTAAAAACCTCGTAAGTCCTGCCAAAGCTGTGCATTTTGCTAGTTATCATGTATACGTAACTGAGTACATATTATCCTGGGTAAAATAAATAACAAATTTTACTAACAAAAAATAACCGACTTCAAAGTCTCAAAAACTACATAGTTGTCAGATCTCGTTCAAATTTATGTGAGACCACATGACAAGCGCCTGCTTTCGATTAAAAAAAGAATCATCGAAATCGGTTGGCATGATATTGAGTTATTCGTCAATTTGTCGCGCACATCTTAACACAAATTTACGACTTATGTGGTTTTCTCATGGATGCCATTGTCAGATCTCAATAAAATTTATGTGGGACCACATGACAGCCACCAGCTTTCGATTAAAAAAACAATCATCAAAATCGGTTCGCCCAGTCCAAAGTTCTGAGGTAACAAACATAAAAAAAAATACAGTCGAATTGAGAACCTCCTCCTTTTTTGAAGTCGGTTAAAAAGTAGAAAATGTGTTAAAAAAAAACGATAGAATAGAGGTCTGCTCATCAATGGTCTGCAGCGGAGTGGTGCCAGCCCTACTTTATTAATATTGTCTGTATTACGTAATGACCTTGACATTTGACAGCAGACGCGCCGTGTTCCTAGTGACATTTAAAGCGCGCGAAAGTGATATTTTAGAAGGAGTCACAGACAAAATATAAAAAATAAATCTGAGAGTTCTGTTTTTTTTAAATATTGAAGTTGCGATAACAGCTGCTATATTACCTACATTAACTGAGATTACGCCTTACTTCACGCGTTAACTGCAGATGTGGCCAACAGACATTAGCGTGAATTTTTAAAACATTCCTACAAATTCTTTAATGTTTCGAAAAAACCGCCCACATGTAATGGCATTAATAAAGCCACGCCCCTTTTAGCACGCTAACTATTGGCCTCACTAGCACACCTCGATAACGCGTTAAAACGCTGGTATGGCAGCAATATTATGTTACAATGCGTTTTAGATTAGGTATGTACAAATAAAATGAAGAATGTGCATATTCTAAAAACTTTTAACAATAGGTATTTTGTTGTTGATATCATTGAAGTATTAAGTACTAAAGTACCAGAACAGACATCGCGAACAAAATGTGTATCCGTCGGGAGGTTCTATTTTCAAAATCGAACCCCCGTCAAGCATCCCTCATACGCGCCTAAAATGGTCGATACAAAAAATACGCCAATAGGGCGTAATATTACAAACGAGCGATTAGTTCTCCGGAAATTCCCCTGTGGACGGACGGCTGAATTGCTCTCGTAATTTTATTAAATAATGCCGTTTTGCGCCGTTCCGACGTGTACAAATGCAGCTGGTCTTAAAAATAAAAAGGATGGGATCACATTTCATGTGTAATTAGCACAATAAAACATTATCTTATTAAATTATTAAATATTTCATTCATATTGAAATTGCCAACCATATTTATGCCTCCATTTTGTCAGTGTTGCCAATATAACAGTTTTGATTTTCCCTACCGTAATGACTGTTACACACTTTGCCGCTGGCGTGATTGGCAACTTTTGAAGCCGCCGGCTTTGCAGCACAAATAAGCCATATTCCTACTCGGCCCTGTCCTTGAAAAATTTGCCTACACCCGCGCGGTACTTAAACGCGCTCGTCCACTGACAGTATTTTAATTTTATCAAACGACTTGAGTTCATTTGTAGTTTTGTAATTGTGAATATTATATCTTCTATTTTAAAAATGAAATTAGTTGTGAATGAACTCCCGGATATCTCGGAAACGGTTCGTCCTAAACGATTTTTGACACGATTCCCATCCCCCCGTGCATACCCCAGTTCCGATTACATAAACCTTGCTGGACCCATCGCTAACCCCCACCCAAATTTTCAACAATTTTTTTTTTGGAAAAACCGGAAATCCCGGATATCTCGGAAACGGTGCGTCCTAGACGATTTTTGACACGATTTCCAACCCCATTTGAGGACCCCCAGTCCCGATGACATTAACCTTGCTGGAGCCACCCCTAACCCTCCACCCAAATTTTCAAATTTTTTTTTTGGAAAAACCGAAAATCCCGGATATCTCGGAAACGGTGCGTCCTAGACGATTTTTGACACGATTTCCAACCCCCCTTAAGAACCTCCAGTCTCAATTATATAAACCTTGCTGGACCCACCCCTAACCCCCCACCCAAATTTTCAACAATTTTTTTTGGAAAAACCGGATATCTCGGAAACGGTGCGTCCTAGACGATTTTTGACACGATTTTCAACCCCCTTGACAACCCGCAGTCCCGATTACATAAACCTTGCTGGATCCACCCTTAATCCCCCACCCAAATTTTCAACAATTTTTTTAGAAATACCAGATATCTCGGAAACGGCGCGTCCTAGACGATTTTTGACACGATTTCCAACCCCATTTGAGGACCCCCAGTCCCGATGACATTAACCTTGCTGGAGCCACCCCTAACCCTCCACCCAAATTTTCAATATTTTTTTTTGGAAAAACCGAAAATCCCGGATATCTCGGAAACGGTGCGTCCTAGACGATTTTTGACACGATTTCCAACCCCCCTTAAGAACCTCCAGTCTCAATTATATAAACCTTGCTGGACCCACCCCTAACCCCCCACCCAAATTTTCAACAATTTTTTTTGGAAAAACCGGATATCTCGGAAACGGTGCGTCCTAGACGATTTTTGACACGATTTTCAACCCCCTTGACAACCCGCAGTCCCGATTACATAAACCTTGCTGGATCCACCCCTAACCCCCCACCCAAATTTTCAACAATTTTTTTAGAAATACCAGATATCTCGGAAACGGTGCGTCCTAGACGATTTTTGACACGATTTCCAACCCCATTTGAGGACCCCCAGTCCCGATGACATTAACCTTGCTGGAGCCACCCCTAACCCTCCACCCAAATTTTCAAATTTTTTTTTTGGAAAAACCGAAAATCCCGGATATCTCGGAAACGGTGCGTCCTAGACGATTTTTGACACGATTTCCAACCCCCCTTAAGAACCCCCCGTCTCAATTATATAAACCTTGCTGGACCCACCCCTAACCCCCCACCCAAATTTTCAACAATTTTTTTCGGAAAAACCGGATATCTCGGAAACGGTGCGTCCTAGACGATTTTTGACACGATTTTCAACCCCCTTGACAACCCGCAGTCCCGATTACATAAACCTTGCTGGATCCACCCCTAACCCCCCACCCAAATTTTCAACAATTTTTTTTTGAAAATGGGTGGGGTCTTTATTTTTTAATATGTTTTCGTCTGAAATTAACAAACCACACATATTATATTACCTATTATAAAACTAATATATATTATGATAAAAATACTAACAATCAACATTGAAAGTAATAATAGTTCAATTACGATCAACAAGTTTTATTTAGGTTTAAAGAAACTTATTCTCATATTTAAGATACAGTCACTTACATGAGAAACATATTTTTAGAAACACAGTAATAATATGTTGCGATCAGATTTTGGTAGACCTAAGTATAATCGCCTTTATCTTTTTTCTCAACGTCCTGTCACAAACATTTCCCGAAATAATGCGACATGTTTTACGTTGCAACACTACGGCGGGTGGGAAGAACGGCGGGGCCGGGCGGTTCTGGAGACAACGCGCGACTAGCAATGACAGCTAGATGTGGCTTCTAGTTTATTATTATTCTAAGACCCCCGTTCTCTTTTCGAAATCGACTGAATCCACTGAAAGTTGCCAATTGGGGTACAAATTTTTAACGAAATTACGCGGACGGAGGTGTACGTTTGGCACAGTTTACATGTAAATTTATACAAATATGCCTTAGAAACATATCTAATATTAATAAAACTAATCATGCATTCGACACACATGCTTAATACGTACTATATTATACACAAAGGCCAATGTTAAGTAACCTTTTGACACGCGGACGAATTTTGACCGCAGAGCTGGTGTATAATATATTTTATTATGTTAATTAAGTAGGTAAGGATCTAAGGTATTAGGAACTGAACAAAGTGGAAATATTAGGCGTGACTTTAAGTGAAAGGAATAATAAAAAGGTCAACATTCAAATGTCAATATAGGTAGGTAGAATTGGGTAGTATTATAATAGCATTGAATGATCTCATTGATGTCTGTACATGGAAGATATTTGAGAAAAATATGGTGCATCTTATTGTAGCAGTTGTAGTGCCTACTGTAAAAAAATACTTAACATCAACCATTGAACTATTATTACCAGCACATAGAGCCCACTGTTTGGCAACTGTTTTTAGTGGATTCAGTCGATTTTGAAAAGAGAACGGGGGCTCGATTTTGAAAATAGAACCTCCCGACGCGACATGTATTTTATTCGCGATGTCTGTTTTGGTATTTTAGTAATTATACTTCAGTGATGGATACTGATGGATACTGATGGATAATGGAATTCCAAGATGGCGGGTTTAATGCAATTTTCGTAACAATGTACAGTAGTAAGCCTCCGTTAAGAAACCAGTTTTACCGCGGCTTCACTTTCGTAACATCGAGACCGCTCTGCCATCGCATGTTTACGATAAAACATTTCCCGCGATTTGACACAAAAAGCTAGGTCCAAAAAAGAAGCGAAAAATAACTAATACATATCTAGTTGAATGAAAATTACACAAAAATATTTTAGGTACACTTAGATATAGATAGATGGGTGATAACTAGTTGCAAAAACCAGGCAAGTGTGTGTCAGGCCACGCGCAATGTAGAGTTCCGAAGTAGGATTTAAACCCGGGACCGCTCGCTTCACAGGCAGGATCGCTATCAACTTCAGGGTCGTCAAATTATCGCTTGTTTGCATCTTGCGTAGAAAAAGTAGGAAATCGGCCCATGCCTATGTTTCATAATACAGCTGCATGCAATCGTCAAATGAAGCATCATGGACACTAGGCCTTAGCAATGGGTTACTCCTATACTAGTAATTAAAGAAAACCAAGTCATTAACTATAATAATCATTTTATTGCATAAGGAACCTTATGGATACTAAATCTCATTCGTTAAACATAATGCATTAGGCTACTTTAAGTACATTGAATACAATTTATGATCTAAAAATTTTTTACAGTTAAAATTTAAAGTATTTTTTATAATATTCTATTTATACACATGTTGTTGCCATTAATATTGGGTCCATTAAAAGGTTTAATACTACTTTTTCTCTTCATAAATAAACAAATCATTAATGAAAACATTGAAAACGAGATTAGGAATTTCTGCTAAAAGTACTTAAAACTTTATAATTCGTGTTTGAGTCATTGAAGTATAATGTCATAGAATAGACATCTCGAACAAAATGTGTGTCCCCGCCGGGAGGTTCTATTTTCAAAATTGGGCCCCCGTTCTCCTTTCAAAATCGAACGAATCCATCGGCAATTGAAGCCGCGCGGCGCCAATTCATTGGAACATACATTGTGTTCGCGGTGTCCATTCTAAATAGACATCTCGAACAAAATGTGTGTCCCCGCCGGGAGGTTCTATTTTCAAAATTGGGCCCCCGTTCTCCTTTCAAAATCGAACGAATCCATCGGCAATTGAAGCCGCGCGGCGCCAATTCATTGGAACATACATTGTGTTCGCGGTGTCCATTCTATACGCTAGTAATAATACTTCAATGGTTTGAGTTGGCTCTTTCGTTTATAAAATTGAAATGAAATCGGGTAATTCACCATTTTAAATTCAAACGTTTCCATTAATTTAATATTACACTACACCTGCTTTTGAATTTGTGAAATTAAATAAAAACAAATACATTAAGATATTATTCCATACTTGTAGCTATATAATATTTACTTTACTCTTAGTTGTAGTTACAAGTTACATATTTTGTAACTGAATTTTATGTTTATTATTTAATTTTATATCAAGTAATGTCTGTATCGCAAAGTGTATAGGAAAGTTCAATGTTAAAATTACAGTAATATCGCATTAGATAAATTATATTATTAATTTAATATTTAAGAAATTTATTTAATGTTATTTTTTATTTATTACAAAACTACCCGACACTTAATGACAACATCCTGTAGGTATACATATAACAATGACTATACAGTACGCTTCTGCTTCGCTAGACAAACGATTTAATTTACAATAGTTTGATGAAAATACGTATAAAGTATAAACAAATAAAAATTCATAATTAATAAAAACCTTATAAATCCAGAAACTTTTAATTTTATTTATTAACTGCAAAAATGTTTTTTTTCGGATACAAATACATAAACTGGTGAACAAACATAACTTAAATGTAACTTTATAAATAATTATCATTGAAGTATAATGTCATAGAATAGACATCTCGAACAAAATGTAGGTTCCCGCCGGGAGGTTCTATTTTCAAAATTAAGCCCCTGTTCTCCTTTCAAAATCGAACGAATCCATTGGAAATTGAAGCCGCGCGGCGTCAATTCATTGGAACATACATTGTGTTCGGGGTGTCTGTTCTATACGCTAGTAATAATACTTCAATGATAATTATACAGATTTTATTATCCGTACAATATATACCGCCATTATTTATCGAAAGTTAATAACATAGTAACAATTCCATCGCTATAAAAATATTTATAATATCGTCTCGAATCAAAGGCAGTTGATTAATTTTATTGACTTTTCACATTCATAGATAACTATACTTATAATAAGATAATTTTGCCGCGAAACTTATTATTTTAAACTTCACAGATAAATAATCAATATCCATGCCGTAGGTTAATGAATCACCGAGATGTTCCATAGTTTATTCAATCAATCAATCATTTTATTGTGGACTATAGGTGATACATTACACATTATTTGATACATTATTTGATAACATTTCGTTCAAAAGTTGCAATTTGTTTAAAACAAACAACATAACGAATTAACTAATTATATTTATGGCATTTTACGTTCAGATAACGTTATAATCGCTCACGGGCATTCTACATTTTTTACGTGGCTGCAATGAGGCGTAATATCTTGTTCGATATCCCTGGCTGCCTGTTGTTTTTCCAAGTTTTTTGGCCAAAGATCACACCCCTAAATTCTGAACTTCAATGGCATCACTAAATTTAATCCTCATGTAACTGGTCACTTAACTTTTAATACAAAAAAAAGTTTCTTAAACCAAAATGGCGCGCATTTTGTGCAATTTTTCGCTTTAATTCTCGCTGATAAGGATTCCGTAACTCGTATAACTGGTAGGTTATATTAAATATTACACAGCATTGTCGAACAAATTGAGTAATGCCAAACAAGCTATACTTTCGTTTTCGTTCTAATCTGCTTCAAGGTCTTTAGAATGTATTTTATACAGTTAACTGTTAATGTTATTACAATATTATTAATTGCATTTTTATTTACAAACAAACACGTACCTATAACCTTACAGAGACAGAAGACTAATTTCCCGCCCAAAATACTGTCCACAGGTTTATTATTATTCTAAGGTCCACAGATAACAATGTATAAGGTTTGAATTTAAAAATCGAATTCTTTACTTTGCATTTTTAAGCCTACGTTTAGAAACTGATATTAAATATTTTAACGTTGTTTGTGACTTTGTGTATACGATTATATATGTATGGGTGAACGTATATGTGGCTGAGTGATTGTAAGCCTTGAATATCTTTGGAACGAATCATCCAATTTAAATACGGCGATATAGTTCTTTTCCACTTAATGATACGTAGATAAGTTGATAAACAAAAAAACAATGAGGGACGACATTAAATTATAGTTATATCATACGCCTTTATTAAGAGCCAAAACATGTTTTTCTGTCTGATTATATCACACGAAAATCGAAGCTTAAATTAACATCTCAAACACGATCTTAGAAGATATTACTAGTATTTTCCTGCGGGTTTTAATCAAAACGGGTTATAATGAACACGATACGAACTTGTAACAATAGCTAGAATGTGCTTAGGTATGAACTTTAAGTTTATAAGTTCAAGGTTCCCGATTTCCTTTCGCTTTCATGATACAACATTTTTAAAGTTAACAAATCAACGACATTGATATACGACAATGTCATTTCACAAACGTTTAATATTATTACTAGTATTATTGTTTCTTCTGTGAAGTCTACTGTGAAACCTCCTTTTGCTTGAGTCAGGCGTCAAACAACTCGTCGTGTTTCGACTGGAGGCTAGACAGCCAGTTCTTTCACTCTCCTCTCCTTTTGTCTTCTGGTGAATGGTATCCATGGGGAACGATGACCACTCACCATTAGGTTGACTGCTTGTTTTTCCGATATTTACTTAGAACGCGAACAATTAAATAATGAATCATTTTACGATATCGACAATTTGTTGACAATCAGCTCACATTAGCACTTATCAGCGCTTAATTTTCGTCCATAATCATTTAAACAACTAATTTATGTACAATGATAATTATTTACACTATACAAATATCTTCCATTAGACAAGCCAAACTATTGTAATTGAATTTTAATGATGATATATTAACAAGTTAATTTAATGTGGCATCCCGTTTCTGATTACTTCATAATTTCAACATCGTATTAATGTCCATAAAAAACTTATTTTTTATAATGCGTTAACAGGGAATCGGAGCTTGAAGCTGAAAAGTTCTGATTTACACCCCGGGCCAGACGTTGGGTAAAATGGGTACGGTATGATAATAAGCGTTTTTTTTATAGCCTGAGGGGCTGACGTAAAAGCAGACGGGCCACCTGACGGTAAGTGGTCACCGTCGCCTATGGACATGAGTAACACCAAAGGAATCGCCAATGCATCGCCGGCCCTGAAGAAGAACTCCTTTTACACCTTTTTTGAAGAACCCCATGTCATACCGCTCCGGGAATACCTCGGAAGGAAGCTCATTCCACAGCTTGCAAGTGCGTGGCAAAAAATATCGTGAGAATCGGACCGTGGACGTTCTCCACGAATCCAAGCGTTTGTTCTGCTTCTAGTATAAATAGCTAGATCACTGCCACCCATGGATTAAAGGCAAGGTAACATTATAGGCATCATCAATGCTTTGAAGACCAAGAAAGGCTCATTTCAGCCATTTTTCGAATGGATGCTTTTGGAATTAGCGGTGTTGATACGGACAGGGTGATGAGCTTAGGAAGTTTCAGCCGAGAAGATAGTTTGGCAAAGAAGGAGGACTATATCACCCTCTTCGATTAATAGAAGTTACGAACATCTTAAGGGAAACTCCTAGGATTCAGACTTCAGCTTAGGACGTCGCTTGGTTGAGAACATCAGGGCGAGTATCACTCTTGGTTTCTCTACCAACAATATCAACTTCTGTGCAGCAGAGAGGTTAAAATTGCGCAAATACTTTTTACGATTTTTTTTCTTTGAACACTGTTATGTGAGTGAACTTGGCACAACTTTTTATTGCAATATTAATTTATGTTTGTTTAAAATATAATTCAACTGCTACTGCTAAGCCTAATCCTTCTATGGTGTAAGCAGTTTATTGGTATTACTTCTAAACTAGACTTGTTTATTTCTTTTCGGTTTTTTTACGCAGCCGGGTATTTGTTTTTTTTTATATTTTTTGATTTTACACTTTTTAGTTAGGATTCATTGACTTCTTTATTAGGATTATAAGACGGTAAAATTCGCAATTTTGTCATTTTATTAAAAGAGTTAATAAGTTAGGGAGAATGGTTGTATAAACAACTTTAAATCGTCATATGTATATCCTAAAAATCATTAATAAATCCTACCTATTCAACGATACCCCACTTGACTTATATCGACGATTTTTTTTTTTCAATTTGAAAATATGACGTCTGGATGTCGCAAACCAATATTTACCTACTGTAAATATCGCTAGCTCGGCAGAATTGATGTAATGTGACTAGTATTCTATTATTTTAATTGAACGATAAATAAAATATCTGAAAAGATATAGTGTCACTACGCAATTTCCTGCCATTTAAATTCTAGTTGTGTTTAGACATATACTTGTGGTGTTGTTCATTTTCTAGCTTTAAACCGGGACTGTTTAACGTGCCCTATGAGGTACTGAAGTTTTTGAAAAATACAGCCCCTAATAGTCACCTATATTGGTGGATTATGGACTAAAATCTCTAAATGTAGGCAGTAAATATTGAAAATATTCTAAAACAAAACTTATACATTATTTTAAGCTAAATAAAAGCTATGAATAATTTCTAATTGTAACACCATAAATGTAACATATTAAAATTTTAGTTTACAATTATTAAATGTACAATTATTGGCATTTCACTAATATATTATCACATTTTCTTTTACATAAATACAATTTTAATACCTTTAAAACAAAAAAATTGCATAAAATCCCAATAATAAAATCATAATTTTTGGATTCGGACTAAAAATTTATCCAAGTAATGATTTAATATATTATAATATTTAAACTGAATAACCAAACAAATTATACAAAATATGCCAAACCGAATATTCTTTATACAAAATTTACATTTACAACAATAATTTCTAATTGTTTATGTACAATCAGCAAAAGAATTAGCTATGCAGAGCATTGTTAAACGATAATCATACCTTAGATATAAAGGTAGCATTTAACATTGATAATAGTTAATAACATAATTATATTCTGTAATTTCAACACCTACGGTTTACTTTTTGTAATCATAATGCCATGAATACTTAATTCTTTTGCTGTGTGTACATTATAAAATAATCCTGACATATTTACAAAAAGTACTCACCGAGTAAACTTCCTATCAACCGAGTAATATTTCAGTACATGGAACATTAATGCCCGTTGCCATTCAATCCGTTAGTGGCAGCCTCGTCCATACTTTTCAAATGGAATGGTGAAATAGTGAACACTTCATCTGCAACTAAATCGCTCAAGTTCTCTCCTCCGTACGAGAGTAATGGAGAAATCTCAACGTCTACGTTATCAGCGATGATTCCACCAGCTTCTCTGATATATTTCCTGTGGAGACGCAAGAGATCCTCCCGAGCAGTAGAGGGACAGTCTTTTTTAGCAGAATCAGCGTTCTTCAAGGCCGAGAACTCAACGTCTCTCGCTACTTCCAAGCAAATGAACTTTTCAGCAAATTCAAAGACGTCAAAAATGAATTTTTCCATTTTAATACCATTCGGTTCAGTTGGCTTCTGCCGAATACCGTTAGCATCCACGAATGGAATTTTCTTCTTTGCAACGTGTAGTTTAAGCTTAGATTCGTAATCACAGATTTTGACTAGGAAATCGGATGAGAAGTAATGGTTGCAGATGTTTCCAGCTGAGAATGTCAACCGTCCATCTGGGTTTCTACGTTCAGCCGCCTCGTCGGTTAACTCGGAGTATTCAACCACCTTGTAATGACCGTTTACTCTGCAAACTACACCGACAGGCTCACTAGGAGTGGATTTCTGAACGACTTTGGCAGCACAGTCTGCGTTTTTGCTCTTACAATACCCAATGAAGACTGGATCAGCGACTTTAATGAGGATGTTGTCAACGGAATGAGCGTGTAAATGCTTTACTCCACGCTTAGTTATATCGGTCAACACTCCCTGAGTTTTCAAAGCTCGGTACAGCCCTCCGTTACCATCAGGGGCAGCGGAAACATGGTGCTTCTCGTCCAAGAGAATTTTGCCATCAAAATCAAAACATGGGAGAGTACCTTGCTCGAAGTATACGATGTTTTCCTCGTTAAGTCCGAAGTAAGAATGGTCTTTGAAGAACTGAGCAGTAGGTCCTTTAGTGTGCTCCGAAGTCATGATGTACCAGGTGATGTGGCCTTCTTTACCCGTGTATTCTGTGGCCATTTGTTGGACTCGCAGTATCCTTTCAGCTTGGATTTGGAAGAGCGTCTTATGGGAGGGTAGTCCAACATCGTACATACCTTTCGGGTGACCGAAGCCGAGACGAGTGGCCTGCCCTCCAGCCAATAGCAGAACTCCAACTTTACCAGCAGATATTTCCTCGAACCCAATCGATTCGTACTCCCTTATCTTCGCGTCCGTCAAGTTCTGTACAGCCTCATAATGCGTCTGCGGGATCGGCTTCAAATCGTCATCAGTCTTCTCCAAAATCACCTTAGTCGAATCCATTGCGCGCCGAAAAATTTCGTTCATTTCCGCCACGTCCATTTTTCGGATTTCACCCGCCAAATTTTCGCGCTCATTCTCAGATAGTTCCGGCCAGTACTTGATTATCTGTTCTTGACCGTGAGCCGAGAGCTCCTTCGACAATTGTTCGAAAGACATCGCTGGTCAGTCGCGATTATAATCTGAACGTGAGTATCTTATCAACCGAACCGAATACGACGATTAGAAAGTCTGAACTGGCGTTCATGGCTCCGCGGTGCATTCATTTCATTGCCCCACCACGAACGGCAGGCAAACAAAACAGAAACACGTCGGCTGGAACTGACGTTTCCGCGACAATTTTTGTTTATTTACAAAATAAATGTCAGTAATTTTTTTAAGTCTGGATGTAGATGCTAGTATTTTGGCCGTATCAAGGACACTGTCCATAGAGTATTCTATGTTCTATGGTATAAACATGGATATAATCCTAGCTGGATCACAAACTTCGAAGAGGTACCTGAAGACGGATGATGTTACAATATGATGATGACCATTTTTCCACTGTGTCCATGTTATCTATAGTCCCGGGATGACATGTATCATTCAATTGTGTTTAAATATTTTTTTAAGTGCGGTGTACTTAAAATTAAAGAGATGTACAGTCACCTGCAGAGAAAGGTAACCCTATCTGTTTATAACGTAACAGGCAACGGAAACGTTGCCGTTTTAATAAAATTATATTTATAAACAGTTGGGTTACTTTTCTCTGCAGGTTACTGTACCGTAATAAATAAAATTGTTTCATTTCATCATCAACTTATACAAAAATAATTAACTATAAAAAACATTAGTTTTCATGTTTTCACCTACCTGCTCATTATAAGCGTTGATAAATCGCTATCCAATCCAATCCAACGATTCCCTGTACGAATCCAACGATACACACTGTAGATCACTTTTACTTTGGTTAATTTTTCTTTTTAACCTTTTTATTATTTTACACAAGTAATTGATTTCTTCCTAACTATTTAAACTTTAATTTAAGCATTTTTGCTTTTAACTTCAATTTTGCGCCCGTGCGAAACAGCGAAGCACTGAAACGTGAATGACGAACCGAAGAGGAGAGCGCCCCAACTAAGTGAGGTTTTACAAATCTACCCTACAAAAATTGATAATTTCATGTTTTATTTTTTATCTACCTCTAAAATTCAGTGCGAAATGGCGGGCGGTACGTGGCTACTACAAGTGTTGCTATGCTAATATCGAGAACGAAACTCGAAGAATAATTTTGAAGAAATATAATAAAATGTGTTACTTTCATTCAATTAATATACTTCTTTATCACCAAAGAAATTTTTAATAGAAAAAATTTTGAAGAATCATAACAAAATACATAATTGACATGGATGATTTTTTTCTAAATGTGGACACCCTACAATAAAATTATGAAGGACAACCTCAATCCAGCCTGTAATTGGTCGAATTGTCATTCCGGTATAACGTCATCGGACTTCAAGTACCTCTACAAAGTGATCCAGATAGAGTAATATATCCATGGGTAGGTTTTGTACACTTTGTACAGTGAGGTCAGTGAGCTGAGGTGAGATAATTATACGTATCTGTGGTTTTGTCTCGAGCGATTAGGGATGTTCGATCCAGGTGGCTTGTATCGATACTCTGGATCGATACGGATCGTTTCGCAGTGTATCGATCCAGGTATCGATCCAAGTGATTTGATACGATACTCTGGATCGATCCAGTATCGAATGATTTTTTTTTTGATAGAAATAGCCGGCAAACGAGCTGAAGATCCACCTGATAGGAAGTAGCTATCGTCGCTCATGGATATCAACAACACCTAAAGCATCACTGATGCGTTGCCGGCCAAGAAAGAGAGAAGAAAAAAAAGCAAATTTTTAAATAGGAATGGTTGATCCGGGTATTTTGTATATCGATACTCCAGATCGTCATGAATATCCCAATATAATTAATAGTCCAAATATAAATTCATGTAATTATTAAATATACCTGTAAGTGGGTATCGCGGCCAATGGATGTCAGCGACCAAAGCGTTGTCGGCCAAGAAAGAAAAAAAAGAAAGAAATATGTTATTAAATAAAAGATGATATTTTCTACCGTATAATTTAATACGATGTTTTGTATCGATCCAGAATCGAATAAAATATTTTAAATATGGTTATATAAACTATCGACAAGCTTAATTCTGCGGGTTTCTAAATAAAGATAGATAATTAAGGCAATATTATGGTCAATCGTTTTAGATTAAATTTTATATAAGATTTCATTTTATTCAAAATATTGTATAAATAAATATTGAAAAAGTTATTTAAGGTTTTTTAAAACAATATAGTAGGAACATTATATAAATAATAATATCTCACTTTGTAACACTATATTTGATTTAGAACTCTTGTGTATTTAAACTAAATAATCAAATAAATTAATATATCATGCAAAGGTTACATTTGCCAATCCTTAAATTTTAATGAACGCTGGAATAGTAAATTGGATAAGCGCTCAGGATTAAATCGATTACTTTCGCTTAAAATGCTATTGGCTAACGAGAAAAGCCATTCGGAGGGTAATGAAGTTCCTACCATTGATAAATACCGTAGGCGTAGAGCTATGTCGCAGAGTTTCCCCAAATAACTTTTCTAGCTGACCAATACTTTAATTAATGGATCAGACTTTCTATCTAACAAAAATTCAGACAAATATTGCTTGAAAAACGTGTGGAAGCCTTCTCGTTCGTGTAATATGATGAGCCAACAACTGATCTAAAGAAATCTACCTCCATTCCATAATAATTTTGATCCGATCCGATTCGATCCGATCCACCCTGCATGTGTATCGATCCGCCAGTGGATCGAATGCCATTGTATCGATACAAATATCGAGTGGATCGTATGCCATTGTATCGATCCACACAAGTATCGATCCGGATCGAACATCCCTACGAGCGATCCGCCGAGCATGCGGTGTTTCTGTCACGCGAGATGCCAAATACATTTGTCACAGAAATAAGTTACAACTTGCTAATTATTGTTGAATTTTTATTAAATATCGTCTATTATATTTTTTATTTGCTTGTATTTATTTTAAAGTTGTCATTGGGCGCGGTGATAAATGTAAATATGGTGGAAACTACGAAGAAACGCAAGCAAAACTCTCTCGACCTGCCAAACAAGTCTTTAATTAATCGTGGCAATATTGACGCCAATTGGCAGAAATTGTTATCAAGTAAGCTAATGGAGAATAAGACTGACAAACCAACTGAAGATAACAAGGAGCAATACACAGGAATATTCCGACGCGCCCGTAAAAAGAAAGGACCTAACCAAACTGGCACATTGAATAACAACAACACAAATTCACAGATAGTAAATAGTGAACAAAAAAATTCAATTTTAGAAAACAAAAACAGAGTAGAAACATGTAGAACTAGTTTCCCGCCGAAAAACACAGATAAAAACAAAACTTTAACTAAATTTATAGCAATGGATTGTGAAATGGTTGGTATAGGATATGATGGTGAAGACCACATGTTGGCTAGAGTATCTTTGGTGAACAAATTTGGTGATTGCATTTATGATAAGTTTGTGAAACCTCGAGAAGAAGTTAAAGACTACAGGACCAAAGTGAGTGGGGTAAGAAGAGAAGATCTTTTGAACGGAGAAGATTTTGTAACAGTTCAAAGGGAGGTATCAGAGATATTGAAAGGTAAAATATTAGTCGGACATTCATTGAAAAATGATTTGAGTGTATTATTCCTGTCCCACCCTAAGAAGAATATTCGAGACACATCAAAATACAAACCTTTTAGATCGGTATGTATTCGATTCTATTGATTATTATAATCAATAATTGAAATTAAGTTATGGGTAATGATTTGTTACTTTTATTAAATAATAGAATAGAGTGAATGCTAGCTGATTATTGTTTAATAAAAGTTCTGAAAAATACAACAAATTAAGTTCTGAAGTGGATTAATTTAAAATTATCAACTTTCACCTTTTTAACCATCTGTCAACAGTGACCATTATTTACCATCACATACAACATGTCCACTTACTTTAATTTTAAATTGACTGTTAATTTAATTGCTAAACTTTTTTTTAAAAAAACATCAAAAAATATTTGTAATATTTAATTGTTAATATTCCAACATAACTTAAACCAATCCATTCTCTAACTCCAGGTAACAAAAGGCAGCACACCGTCACTCAAGCGTCTAGCCAAAGAGCTACTCAGTGTGGACATCCAATCTGGCGAACACAGCTCGGTTGAAGACGCGAGAGCCGCGATGCAGCTGTACTGCATGGTCGCCAAGAACTGGGAGCAGATGATGAGCGAGAAACGAGGAGGGCATAAGGCGGAGTAGATGACGTATAGTCCATTTTTTGAGTCTTATTTGGTTTAGTATTGTCTTTTTATAAAAAATAGAATTTAAAGTCTGTTTTTTAATTCTGCAAAGCAAATTGACAGTTCCAGTATTGCAAGTTTTTATTGTTTTCTAAATAGTGATGTACCACAATCGGTAAAACTAACCAATAGTTAACGATTTTTGTATTCAAAACTAATATCGAGGTAATTAAAATCAGAACACAACTTATTTCATAAGCCCGTACCCAGGAATTCAAATATAATCATATCACTATCAATTTCTATTAATTATAATTTTTCGATTTAGTAGAAATATTGATCGAAAAATTATTATTTATGATAATTTAATCCATCAAGTCTTGATTAAAAAATTTAATACAATACAATTTACCGGTTAATTAAATAAATATCTTACGATTCATGTAACCGGAATCATGAAAACATCATTATTTTTGCATTTGACATTAGCATTTGTGGAATTAAAAAACAGAGTATTTAATTTGAAATTAGTTCAAAAAAAAATTTATAGTAAACAGAGATTAGCCTTTAATGATTATTTCTTTTTATATTATTTTCATTTTGTGTTAGCCTTATTAAATTACAAAGTATAGAAAGACCCTAAGATGGTTTATCAAATAAGACTCGTAAAACATTTGAATATGAACCGTAATGGAGGTAAAGTTTGTTGTTTTTTTAATGAATCATGGCATATAGGGTGTTACAAAAGTTTTCACGCACTTTGAGGATTGAAATCTGATTGACTAAAGGTTAGAGAAGTAATTTTTTTTTTTCATTTAAATATAGAATAATTATTGTCTTTTATCTCTGGCTAGTAAGTCCAGAATTTGCACCCTATATGCCATAAAAAAGTAAAAATTCATCTAATTGATTTTGAATCTAGGTTTTAATTTATTTGTTTCATAATAGAAACACCTAAAAACCATGGAAATGATTTACATGATTACCAAATAACAAATTATAATATATTTTTTAACAGAATTAGCAAATGTTTTGTTTGAAAAAGGAACTTATAGCTTCTTAGAATCAGTTGATTTCATGAATTACTTAATTATGTACTGTTGCCTTAATTAAAAAAATTGTATGTAGTGTAACATATTTTTATATTAAAACGTTCAATTGTGTGAAATTTTGTATTTATTTGTTTTAATCGAATTTCCGCTGTATAACAAAGGTCTCTTTTCCATAATTGAATAGACCTACTTTTATTTTAGAAAAAATAATAATAGGATCAATGGAACATTTAATAATATTAAATACCACGCGGAAAAAGTCGCGGGTAACAGCTAGTAGGAGTATAAAAATTTAAATTTTATATTAAATGTAATGTTTTATATTATCTCGTAATATATCGTTACCTTTGATGAAGTTGATAACGCTATTATGTCCATAAAATGGTTTTTGAAATATAAAAGACTTATTTCATTACGCCCAACTACAGATTTAGTTGAAGAGCACTATACCTACAAGTTTTTTTATGTAACTAGCCGAAATCCATCCGATGCATGATGGTAAGTGACCATGTTGCCCTTGGACATAAGTAACACCTAAGGCATCACCGAAGTGTTGACGATCAAGAAAGGAGATAAAGAACTGGCTGGAACACAACATCAAACCATATACTAGGTATTATAAGTAAAACACAAAAAAAAATTCATTATACTATTTATTTTTCCATTACAACATAGACACCAAAGTAAACACATTTATCAAATACCTACTTACTATGGATAAAAATAAAATCATCAGAAATGCGGGTAGACTTACAAAATAGTTCATACATAGTAGCGCCGCCTAGCGGCTAGCGAGAGCATGACTTAAAACCTGTTTTTGCTAAAGCTTTGGACTAGAGCCAATAGGTAATAATGTTTTGTAAAATTTAAAATATAATTCATATTCATAGAATTTTAACTTGTAGGGTACAATTATCAAAATATCTTATTAGTTTATTTCAAAATGGCAGATCCATTAAAACTCAATTTGAGTACGCTATTTTAAAAGTATTACATTTAGTGTACTGAACATGAATAAAAAAAACTGTACAATAGGCTCGTTTCAAAAGAATATTTTTTTACCCAAATTAATTAATGGATGAGAATTCTTCAATGTCATGGTCCAATAATAAAATCATCAATTTCAAGAAATGGTCAACTATTTCAGGTAAAGAGTTTGTTATAAGTATTTACCTAAATTCCGACTATATTCCACGGTTGAAACGAAGTAGTCTGAATTAGCGACATGTATGTAAATACTCTTTCCGTGAGTATTTTATAATGGCTGTTAATAGTGACAATTTCATGAATTTTGTTTTTTTATCGCCAACTTTTTTCTTCACACAATGATCTTTCTACTCAACCCACCAAGTAGGTTTCCTTGTACATTCTAATATCACACTTTCCCATACCTAATAATTGCAGAAACCAATAAAAATAAATAAACTTAAATTAAATAAAATCATTTGTGCGGTAGGTATATTAAATACAGTCTTACATCAGGATAATTTGAACAGGAACACCGACCACTTTATAGGCCACTATAAACCCATTTAAAAAACAAAAAAGTAAACCAGTCTTCAAAAAATAATCGCGATAATTAGATATATAAGATGTTCCACCAGCATTCGAATATCAAAAGAATCATCAAAATTCAAAATTGATACATCCAGTAAAAGCTTATGAGGTATAAAAAACATAGGACATAATAATATAAAAAAATACTGTCGAATTGAGAACCTCCTTTTTTGAAGTCTGTTAAAAAAATAACCGAATCGAGAATTTTCTCCTTTTTTTTTAAATCTATTAAAAATGAAACTACCTTGCAAAACAACTAACTTTAGCCACCTCCCTATTTTTACCTGACTACCCTCAATGTAATACTCTCACCAAAGATTACTATAACGTCATGTCCATTCAAAATTTCTAAATCTATCTTTCTTCTTAAATCATATCCATTTTTCACAAACATTCAACAATATACTCGTAGTTAAATTAATAAATTTAAAGGTTTGCTTATTGATTGATAAGTTTAAGACTTTAGAGCATGGAGTATAGAGGTAAGGAAAGCTATCTCATATGGGTTCCCCCATTTGAAAGTGTCCATTTGTATACTGACCGTATACTGATAATAGAGGTTCCTAATTCCAATACCTACCAGAATGGCGTTGGCGTCGGAAAAACTACGATATGAACATAGCTGTTGTAGACGGAGTTAATTGCTGACTTCAAATATTACTTCTTAATAATTATGTAGGGTAGAATAATAATTTATCCTAGGGTACCGCAGCGCCACCCTTATTATTCGCGTATACACGCATTTTTTCCGACACTTTTCATATACAGAGATGGCTCTCCTTACCTCTATACTCCGTGCTTTAGAGTGAGAAAATCATTGAATAATTTAGTAAAATATTAATATTATTTAAGCATATTTTTTATAACTTTATCTGTATAAAGATCTTCACTTACTAATAAACATCAATCTATTTCTAAACACCAAATTATATCTACAAGTAATTTCCACTGGGGACATTTTTATTACATAATATTGAATTTAATGTAACATTGGCGTTGTTTCACAACACGTAGTACGTTTCAAGTAAGTCTGCAGTTTGCTATCATGTTGGTAGCACTAAAATAGAATTTTTATAATAAAAATGTTATATACGTAAAATCATTGAAGTATTATTACTAGAGTATAGAATCGACACCGCGAACACGATTGATGTTCCTTGAATTGGCGCCAATGCGCTACAATTTTCATTGGATTCGTTCGATTTTGAAAGGAGAACGGGTGTTCAATTTTGAAAATAGAACCTCCCGGCGCGACACACATTTTGTTCGAGATGTCTGTTCCATGACATTATACTTCAATGTATAAAATGCAATTTTAATATTATCTTGTAATACCTATACATAGTAGTTATTACCTTATTACCTTAACAAGGCTATTATTATCTCCCTATAATTATGATTTTAGAAATTTTAAAAACACTACCAATACCAATATCAATACCAATATCAATACCAATATCAATACCAATATTATAGCGAACTGCACTTACTTGAAACGCACTCTAGTTTTCATCCTTGAAAAAGAAATATTCACATTTTGTATGTTTCCTTTTCTTAAAGTTTAAAAGTGGCGCGAAATAGATTTGTTTAATCTTTGGTTTATTACTGATCGGCACTAGGTATAATCAAAAACATCTAACATCTTAAAACTTCACTGTTTAAGAATAGACAAATGGCACCTTACAATTAAAAAAAATAATATAGTATCTTTAAAACTAACTTTCAAAGCTTTTAATAAAATATAACAAAATAGGAATGTTATACTACGATTTCCTACAGTTTATGATTAAATAATCATTATTATCAAGCAAAAGAATACATAAAATCTATAAATATTACATAGGCCTCATATTACCACTAATTTGACAATTAATTTATTCTTAACAACCTTTTAAAACACATTAAATTAACATACGCAAAGCACACAGCAACATCCTTCAGTGTTACCAACTCTTAAAAAATATTTACCCCTAAAACTAACTCAAAAACCCCTAAAATCGGTAAAATTTCTTGGAAATCCCCCTAAAATTTTTTTTTTTGGAAAAATAGTAAATATTAATTAAAAATATATGTTTATTTATAAATTATGCATGTATTTCTATGCCTTTAGTAAAATGAATTGTAATATAAAATACGGTGATAATAATAAACTTTTTGTTTCTTAATTCATTGCCATTTGGTTCATTAATTGGACTGATAAATTCTTAGTAATAAATCAATTCCTAGTAAAATATCGATTTATTTTAAGGTAAATTCACAAATACTCATTTTTGGATTTCTCTTTTTCCAGATTGCAGATTAATCTATCCTATTTTTAAATGCCAAAAGTCCCAGTCTCCTTTGATTGGCTAATTTGTTCCAGGGCCTCTTTCATCTTTATTTTGATCAATAAATAACAAATATGAAGTGTCACAAAAACCCCTAAAAATAACCCTAAACATATTAGACCCCTAAAAAAATCCCATTTTACATATTTACCCCCTAAATTTGGGGGGAAAACCCCTAAGTTGGTAACCCTGACATCCTTTTTTATTCACTTGTAAAGTAGTTATATTACCTATACTTTGATACTTCATTTGAATATAGGTAATTAGCGCCATCTATTAAATGCCCCCAATATGATCATGGAATTCCAGAAAATTGCAATGTATTTTGAAAGCAAGCAATTTTACACATAAAAAGTAGATATTATGTGTGATTTGTACAAGTCTAATACTAATAAACTTTTATATGTATAATTATGTATTGTTACATTTTTTGTATTAAATTGTGATGTGTTAAAAATTATTCTACAAGAGAAATATTATATAACAATAAATGGCAAATAAGGTAATACTAAATGTAGATGGGTTTTTATATCTTAATTCTTTATGGAATGTGTAAAATTGGGTATTTTTTGCTTACAACACAGATTATAAACTAAAAAAAAATTGAATGTGGTTTTAATTAGCAGACTATCATAGACAATTTGTGTGTATTTGTATTGTATTTGTATTTTTATGTAAATAGACTACAAAAGTTTAAATGAGCTATCTGGAAAGAGGTTATAGGAAATCAGTACAGTAAGTTGCCAGTCAAGAAGCAAAAAAGAAGAAAGAAAGAAAGAACTGATTCAAAACAAAGAAGGGACAATATATTACAGCTTAACCCTTACCATAGTTTTTTGTAAGCATGTTGTTTATAAGTTTCAAGTTTCTTTCTTTCTTGTGCGAATGAAAAAGTGCAAGATTTGTCACCTTTGAGCTGAACCCTAAAGATACAAAAAATTGTCCTATAAAATAGTAAATACACTGCAAATTATATAAAAGTTATACCCATAAAAAATAATTACCAAAAAATAACCAACTTGTTTTTCGAAGACATATTTCAGAAGCTCAAACTGAATCTTGAGATTGGAGAGCAGGATCTTAAGAGTGGTTTATTAATAAAGGCCTTAGGGTGAAATCTATAAAACACACTTACACCCTAGTCCCTAACCCAGAGTCACTAATGGTGGTCACTCACGGTCAGTCCATCGCGTCATTTTTGGAGCCACGCCAAATGACATATACTCGTATCAAAATGGCGCGATTTGACATACAGATTTTTTTATCACGCCATCAGTTTTTCACATTCACGATCAAATTTTGGCTGTATATCACGCGATTTGACGCGATGGACTGACCGTGAGTGGCCACCATAACGGTTACTTCTCTCATTAGTAAAGAATCACCATATAAATTCTGTACGATTATGCGATTTATGTAAAACAGTCATAAAACTGCTAATGTTAGGGTTGATTTAGGAACATTATATTTAATTGGATTTAAGTCTAAATAAGCAAAGCCAAAACACGGTTTATCAATCTTACCGTAGTTACTGATTCAATGTATCTTCCAGTTTGAAAATCCCTTAAATACAATGACTTTTAGTACGAAAACTACAAGACAGTTAACAATAGCCATAGATCTATAAAAATGTCACCTTCAGTAGAATTATCAGGACTTGATAGATTGCTAGATGCCCCCGCAGAATTTCTTACAGCTTTGGATGTGCAAATACGTACAAATACTGAGAAATACTGCTATACCAGTGAATAAGACGAGAACAAATTGTAAATACTTCATCCTTTCCAGATTATTTTGGAGTGCGTTTTGCTTCTCTTCCACAGTTTGAAGGATTTCGGTAATAGACTGCATTTCTTCGGTTTCTTCCTCCTTTGGATTAAAAGTTTTTGTTCGTTCCGGGAAGTGGCATTTAAGGCGATACTCGTCAACTATACCATCCGGTGACGTTTGCCAAATCTCCGTAAGTTCCTTCGGAGTCATATCTAGTTTCGGTATTTGCACAGCAAGAATTAAAAAGCGGTCTTTGACTGTCGTTCGCATGTTAAAGCCCGGTTGGACGATGATAACAATGGTTTGTTTGACACCACTCGCTAGGACTCCCGAGCTTGGACGTACTCGGAATTTTTCCGGTGCTGTCGTTCGTACCTTGAACGAGACTGGGCTTTCATCCATGTTGGTGATAATTAGCTTTCCGGTCAACTCATCGTTGTCCGTTCTGAAGTATATCGTCTCACTCGGAATTATCTGTAGCAGTTCCCCAGGAGAATGGGGACCGTACTCAGAAAAGGTGACTTTTTTAGATGCATTATCAGTTTTTTCTGGTACGAATTCAAACACATATTTGTCTGTGCCTCCCCAACACACCAATTGTTGGTCGGGATCCACAAAGTCTTTCAAACCCTCCCGGTTAACCACTTTCAGTTTGTGAACCGCTCGAGCCGGTAAGAGATTTTTGATGATCTTAAAAGCAGCGTTCATAGCCCACGGCATCTGATAAATGATGATGAAGTTAAGAAAATATGGATAATAGCTCTTCAACAGCAAGATCAAGTAATTTATCAAATCCATATCCATGTTCGCAAGTCCACAGTTTTCTAGGTCGAAAAACAGAGTGATTTTTTTACCGTTTTCCTCGCGTTCAACGCGGTCAAACCAATAAATAATAATACGTTTAATCTCATCGAAATCTTTCTGTCCTTTGATGTGCTTTTTGCATTTTATTATCATTAATAAGCAGCCATCGAAATCTCTGCCGTGGGGAAAGATGATGCCCGCCTTAACGTAGTCCATCCGAATATTACTCTCGGTAATTTCATTTGCATTTACAGACTTACGCCACGCGAATATCTCAAATAGCATGTCCGTGGCTTGAGCGACATCTCTTTCGGTATGATTTAAAACTCGTAGAAGATACCGATCGTCCTTAATTCTCTCCAAATCTTGCGGGTGGAAACCTTGGTCTCCCTCACTAGCTATTCTCTCTTCGAATGCCGTACGTAGCGCGGCAGGCGAAGCCGGCGATTCCATGTTGTACACGGTTTTAGCACATTAATTCACGTGAAACTGGTAAATTTACTCACGCACGGATTTATGGTACAAGCAAAAATCAATAATCAATAAAATAATGCAATGCAATACACCGACACATTAAGAATGACGTATGACTGACAGACTGAAAAGTGACAAGTTGTTAACTGACAGTTTAAAGGAACTGACAGTCGTTAGCGGCTGAATGGCTCACATAGACTTATTACTACTAGACTAGACAAGTGGGCCAGTGTTGCCAATGAAATTTTTTGGAAGGCCGTGTACATTAGAAAAAAAAGGCGTGTTTATATGGGAAAAGATCAAGTGTGGGCCGTAGCAATGCAATTACGCCATTATATACCATCGGTTCAGCGCTCGAACTAAAAAAAAAAGGTCACCGACAGTGAATTTGATATCCACAAAACAAGGAATCACTTTTGCTACGGTAATAGGGCCGTAGCCGTAGCCGTAGACCGTAGATTTTGTGAATTTTTGGCCCGAAAGCCGTAGAACACGGTAATTGCCGTAGCATTGGCAACACTGAAGTGGGCCTTCTTTGCGTCACGCTATTAGAAAGAGAAAGAGACCAAGGAGGTACCAAGGAGGTATACCTATCTCTCTCTACTCGCGCCTGCGCCACTTACTTCGGTCGTGGCGAACTCGCGTAACTCGTAAGTAAGACAAGGATAGGTTTACCTCCTGCCTTTCGTTCTCTCAGCGTGATTGTTTCACTTACTTAAGCTCAGATACCTTGCCTAGTCTATCTGTATTATGTCTATGATGGCTCATTGATTTAAAGAAAAAGTAGGAATGGCTGAATAAACTAACAGAGTGGCAGCCATCCAGGCGGACCCCATGGAGAAATAACAATAAATCTATACTTTAATAAAACTAAGAGGGAAAATTTTCTGTACATTGAATATTTTTTAAAAATTTTGATTAGGGGGCACTTCAATAACGTGTTAGAGCACAAAAATATTTTTTTTAGAATTATTGTCTGTCTGTCTGTCTGTCTGTCTGTCTGTCTGTCTGTCTGTCTGTCTGTTTGTCTGTCCGGGCATCACATGAAAACCCTTGAACGGATTTCGATGCAAATTGGTAAAGTTGTTACTAATACTCCGGGTCATATTTTAGGATACTTTTTATCCCGGAAAATTAAAAGGTTTCGCCGGGAAACGGGATGAAAGTTTGTATGGAATATTTTTAAAACATCAACCGATTTGCTTCAAACTTGCAACAAATGCCGGCCTCGGATAAAGGGATGAGCAGCATAATGGTGCTCCTTGATAAGTTGCAAGTTTTATATACTTAAATGGAAAGATCCCACGCATATTGTAATAATGTAAATTCTGGAATAATAAACGATTTTTTTTTTTTTTTTTGATTACTCCCGTGCTTTTGATTGTATACAACCAGAGCTCCTTTTAGCAAAATTAAAGCATTATGGCTTCTCAAACAACACCTGCGAATGGTTCAAATCCTTTCTAACACACAGGCAACAAAGAGTGGTTACTGAAGACAATAATGGTGAGCTGAAGGTATCAACTCTAAAAACACTAGAAAAAGGTGTACCACAAGGTTCATTGCTTAGTCCTGTGTTATTTACTGTTTTTACTGCTGATCTTCATGCACATATAAAGCACTGTAAATACCACTTGTACGCAGATGACACACAATTGTACTACTCATTCGCCAGTGAAGATACACGAGAGGCTTTAAACAAAATTAATGAAGATCTTAGTAATGATGTAACATCATTGAGTATCTGATGTGACTTGGACACGAAAGTAATTCCTCAACGGCTTGGAATAACTTTGCTGTAACATTTTTGTTGTCAATAAAACACTTTGCACTTAATAACGTATTTAATGATACTCAGTAAGGAGTTTAGTTTTTCATAAATTACTCTGACTCGTTGTTCTGTCAAATAAATTCTGAATAGGGGCTTAGGGGTATGAAATATACTTTACGGCCTATTATTTAAACTACCAAATATACACAAAATTTTTACAAAAATCGGCCGAGCCGTTTCAGAAGATTGCGACCACAAATACCGTGAAACGAGATTTTATTCATTAGATTTTTCACTTTTTGAAGTCATTTTGTTATTAATTTTGCAGGCGTTTTAATTTTTTATTGAAAAGTTTTTTAAGAAGCTTTTTAAATCTTGTATCACTGATACACTTATGCACGTCATTTTTTTTAATCAACCTGCTTTTCAGACATGTTTGTCATGGCGGAGTAGAAAAGCTGTAAAGAAACTCCTCAGCACATCTTTAAAAAATACATTGGTATATTTATTACAAGAAAATATCACTAACTTGAACGGAATTGGTTGCTAAGTACTGTAACCGGTTACTGGTAAACTAGTAAAAATCACTAATGTTAGAATAGACCTAAAAGACCCAGTTTGATTTTTTTTTAATTTAAGCAGTGAATGGGTTAAGTTAGTATAAAAAGGTATTTCACTCTGTATTCCTATCCACAGCTGTTATTTACCACAGACCATGAAGTTCTCAGTTGCCCTACTCTTCGTTTTCATGGTAAGAATTAACACTTTTATCCGACTTCAAAAAAGGAGGATCACAATTGGAATGTAATTTTATTTGCATGTTACCTCGTAACTTTTAACTAGGTGTATTTTGATGATTCTTTTTATATTCAAAACTAGTGTTCTTTTTTTTTCAAATTTTACTAAGAAGTTTTACTTCCTAATTAATGAAAATTTCAGTGTTATTATAAATTCTATCTTCAATATAACTTCACCTTCTAAATCGTGTAACGGATGCATGTTATTTGGAGAAAATATATTTCGTATTATTTCGTAAATCTGGCCACTCACGGTCAGTCCATCGCGTCAAATGGCGTGCTATACAGCCAAAATTTGATCGTGAATGTGAAAAACTGATGGCGTGATATAAAAAATTTTTATGTGCAATCGCGCCATTTTGACATAGTTATGTCATTTGGCGTGGCTCCAAAAATGACGCGATGGAATGACCGTGAGTGACCACCATAGACAGTTTGGGCGCGCTCATTGCTAACTTGATGTACCTACATACTGTAAAAAAAATATTCTACCACATTATTGGTGTGATAAATACAATACATAATAATAATAACAATAATTTAAACATAAATTGTCATCACTCATAATTATCCATCCATCCAAATTACAGCGTTTTAGTACTAATTTAACTTTTTTTTATCATCGAAATCGGTTGGCGTGATATTGAGTTATTCGTCCATTTGTCGCGCACATACTTAATACAAATTTAAGACTTATATAGTTTTATCATGGATGCCATTATCAGATCTCAATAAAATTTATGTGGGACCACATGACAGGCACCAGCTTTCGATAAAAAAAGAATCATCAAAATCGGTTCGCCCAGTCCAAAGTTCTGAGGTAACGAACATTAAAAAATAAAATAAAAATAAAATACAGTCGAATTGAGAACCTCCTCCTTTTTTTGAAGTCGGTTAACAAAACAGAAATTTGGGCGCGTTCATCAATGCTAACTTGATGTACCTACCTATTGTAAAAAAAATATTCTGCCACTTTATCGGCGTGATAAATACAATGCATAAATTGTCATCAGTCATAATTATCCATCCATCCAAATTACAGCGTTCTAATACTAGTTTTACTTTTTTTTTGTTTTTCAGTGTCTCGCCATGTTCTTGGGGATTCAAGGTATTTTTTTTTCAAATGTTAGTAACGAGCAAATATTATTATGTGACGAACGAGTAGTCAAAATACGTGAAGACCCTGAAGTGGTCACCGTCGCACATGGGTATAACACACAGAACATCTAATTATTAGGTGTTCTGTGGTATAACACCAAAGGCATCATCGATGTGATATCGAATAGATTTAGAACCCAGTACACTCTCCCGGATACATTTGACAGAGCGAGATCGTCAGTTACAATATCTTCTACGTGAAAGACAGAGACAAAAATATAATTTTTTGTACCCGTCAACGTGGTCGATTACATTAAACATATATATTGTTTGTCACAAGTGCAAACAATGGTGAGTTGTGACAAACAATGAAGAGTGAGTTGGCTATTTGGAGATTTAAAGTTTCAGTTTGTTTTTTAAGCAGAAAATCGTAGTTAGTTTAAGTACGATGGTGTGTAGCAGTATTCCGGGCTGCTTGTTAAATGTTAAGTACATTTCTTTTAAAATAACCTCAAAGAAACGTAGATTCTCTGTCTCATGTGTTGCTACGCCGTGGCTGAGTCTATAGTAATACATATATTAATATATGTCATAATTATTGTGTCCCAACACTCCCAACCATAGACATAATACTACTAGACTAGGCAAGGTATCTGAGCATATGTAAGTGAAACCGTCACGCTGCGAAGAAAGGCAGGAGGTAAACCTATCCTTGTCTTACCAAGGTATCTGAGCATATGTAAGTGAAACCGTCACGCTGCGGAGAAAGGCCGGAGGTAAACCTATCCTTGTCTTACTTACGAGTTACGCGAGTCTCCTTGGTCTCTTTCTCTTTCTAATAGCGTGACGCAAAGAAGGCCCGCTTGTCTAGTCTAGTAGTATTATGTCTATGGTCCCAACACCTTTTCCACTACAGGTAAGAGTGTTGCCCTATTTGATTTTTAAGAGTTTATTTTTTAATATGTCTTCACATTTAGCGTGCGGCCGCACTGTAGTTGTAACCTTTACCCGACTGCCAGGAAGGGTTATGTTTTTTACGCGTATCTTGTGTGTATGTGTGTGTGTGTGTGTGTGTAATATTCTTTATTACCTCATATCTCCCAAGCCGCTGAAGGGATTTACATAAATAAGATATCGTTAGATTCATCTTGATAACCCAAGTGTTCTTAGATAAATGTAATGAAAAAACAAATATGGCGGCTGTGAGATGCCATTGTTTGAAGTACCTAACCAAAAAATAAAAATAAATCGAATAATGCAATAATACTCATTCTATCTCCAGGTCTTCCAAAACCCTCGGACGACGCCGATGAGAAGCCAATGAAGTCATTGGACGCAGTCGACTCAGAGGATGACCTACTCCAAAAAACTTCCGGTAATTCGACGGACTACAATTACAGGAATGGATGACACCGTTTATAATAAAATAGTAATATAATAAAACCGTTGTCAGTCATTTTTGTCTTTCTACTTTTACAATACACACATGCAGTCCTATACGACCCATGCCATGACCTCTATGACGAACCGTGTGGCCCAATAGTTACCATGCCGGATCGCCGCGCCATAGGTCCTGGGTTCGATTCCCAGCGAGGCGGTTTGAATGAGTTTGAAATTTTGAATTTCTGTTCTCGGTCTTTGTGTATTCTTCACACACGGAATCCTAGTGTGGGGCTATGAATGTCCAGCGTTATTTTTTATTTTTAACCGACTTCAAAAAAGGAGGAGGTATTCGATTCGACTGTATTTTTTTGTTTGTTACTTCAGAACTTTCGACTGGGTGCACCACTGATTTTGATGACTCTTTTTTTAATTGAAAGCTGGTGCTTCTCATGTGGTTCCACTTAGATTTGAGCGATGTCTGACGAGTAGTTTTTGTGCTATTCATAATATTGAAGTCGGTTATTTTTTATCAAGAATTATTATTTATTTTATAGTACGTCTCAAGCAAGTCTGCAGTTGGTTATAATGTTCATTGAAATGAGTGTTATGAGATCACAGGGTTAATTAAATTAAAGAATTTCCTGTACGAACGTCGATATATATATTTTACAAAATCTGTACACTCTGAACTCTCTATCTTAATAATATTATCAAAACAAAACCTATGTCATAACAAGAAAATATTTTAAATAAAGAACAACACACTTAGAGAAAAACATAATGCACGGTCGCTTGCCGTCACAGAGTAGCTTCCACATTCATTACTCTGTGTAACGTGTCGGCAAGCGACCGCGAGATACTCTAACCGGTACCTTACATACTACCGGTACTACGCGGTTTGCTATAGTGTTTTAAAATTTAAAAATCCTTCTTTACCAATAAAGCATTGTTATCACGTTCATATAAGATTACGTAATAATTATAAAACATTGCACTTTATTATACATTTTGCATACAAGCATTTTGTTTTACGTCAAATTATAAATTTTAAGTGCAATGGAACATTTTGTAAAACCAGATAAATTCTTACATAAAAGGGAGGAGTCCGAGAAATCTTACGTGTGTTATATGGGGGTTAGGGGGTCAAAAATCGCAAAAATTGTCGTTAAGCAATTAATTAATTAATTAATGGCCCCTGAGGGCACCTCCTGAACCTAAAGCTGGCGCCAGATACAGCTCCAACATTTGAACACTTCAAAGACTTTGAAAACACATCTGAGCACATATTGTCGCAACCTGCCAGACATGTTTTGCAATCGTGTTTCATCACAGTACGCTGGTAGACGACAAAAAAGATGGACGAAGATTTTGTGGATGCCTTTATTATTTAAGTGCTTGTAATTATTTATTACATGCGATAAACAAGTACATAACCGTTTTACATTAGAAAAAAAAATTGTGTAAAAAGTTAAAATAAAAAAAATTGGTGTAATCATAATCATTTATTTGCTATAAATGTGGTAGTACAATGGTGGTATTTTAATACAATATGGTTTTCACACATTCAGCTTTTTCAAGCATGCAAATATTTAAAGTATTATAATATTGTAACATTTTATCCTACTAGCTGTTGCCCGCAGCTTCGCACGTGGAAATTATGCTTGTCATATTTATCCCCTATTTCATCCCCTTACTTAGAACTGAAACTCAAAAATTTTTTTTTCATCAAACCCATACGTGTTACTATGGATAGGTCTTCAAAAATGACATAGAGGTTTCTTGTTCTTCCTGTAACTTCTAAAATAAGAGAATGATAAAACTAAAAATATATATGATGTACTTTACCATGCAAACTTCCACTTAAAATTGGTTTGAACGAGATCTAGTAAGTACCTAGTTTTTTTTATACGTCATAAATCGTAAACCGCAAAAAACATCGATCAAAGTTACAACGAACTACAAGAACTTTTATATTATGTTACTTGCTGCTACGGAACCCTTCATGGGCGAGTCCGACTCGCACTTGGCCGCTTTTTTTAGTACATGCATTGATTAACGAGGATATTATGTACGAAACGGTATCAAAATCATTGCTTTAAGTTGCAAGACTGGTGACTTATTGCTGTTTGAATATGAGTCTTATGCGAGTTTCCATACTTCTTGCGTCCAACTACGTGCTACATTGAGAAAAAAGATGGCTAAACCCCCCATATGGGTGTTTTTGTCGATAAAATTGGGTATATTTCATGCCCTTAAATTATCGCTAGTTGGTCACTGGACACACTGTATAGATAGATAATTCCGTATTCACATTCACGCCTAATGGACATGAACTTGTCCAGCTAAAAAGGGTTAGATATACAATTAGGTACAAAATCATCAGTAGGTATCTTGTTTCAATTATTATGTACAGAGAGCAAAAGAATTAGATATGCAATGCATGATTCTAAAACCTTCTGTAATGTTTAATAATACTTATTGTTTAAATGGCGCCCACGTCTCGGAAAAAGGAGCATAGGATGCCTCCCGACCAGGTGGACTGACGACCTAAAGAAGACAGTGGGCATCCGCTGGATTCAGAAGGCTCAGGACCGGTCAGGGTGGCACAAGTTAGGGGAGGCCTATGTCCAGCACTGGACCTACAAAGGCTGATGGATGGATGGATGATGGATTGTTTACATTATTACTTAATACAGGTATCATTGAACATTGATAATAACACAAATATCCTGTAATATTAGATAATAATAATTACAGAAGGTGTTAGATTCATGCATATATGTATATGACCTCCATCCCGTATTTTCACCCCTTAGGGGATGAATTTCCAAAAATCCGTTCTTAGCTGACGTCTCCTTAGCATAAGCTATCTCCCTGCCAAATTTCATCATAATCGGTTCAGTGGTTTCTGAGATTTTTTGTTTAATCAGTGTATCTATTTTCGATTTTATATATATAGATACTGCATAAGTACCTAATTCTTTTGCCGACTACACCTACCTGGACTATACCACAATAAATTGTCTTTTGTATTTGACTTCGATTCTACTTTGAAAAATTTTATATTTGCCAATTATTCTTAATCGAATCTAATACTTATCGAATATTCCAAATCATTTTCAAAATGGCCGCTATGAAGCGTTGCGCCGTCGCGTTGTAATCAACCAGCTTGAAAGATGGCAATGAGGGCATCCAAAGCCTTCCTAAACCGAAGTTAGAATCTTAGGTCCAGGAGGTGACTTTAGGATCCTCCTTAATCGATTAATTAATTGCGTAAGGAAAATTTTTGCGATTTTTGACCCCCCTACCCAGTACCCGCATATAACATACGGAAGATTTCTCTCAGACTCCTTTTATGTAAGAATTTATCTGGTTTTACAAAGGATCAGTAAAATTGCACTTAAAATTTACAATTTGACGTAAAACAAATAATGCAAATCTATACTATGATAATATTATAAAGAGGAAAGATTTGATTGTTTGCATTGAATAGGCTCCGAAAGTTCCGAAACTACTGACCTGATTTGAAAAAATCTTTCACTGTTGGGAAGCTACACTATCCCCAGGCATGACATAGGCTATATATAATTATGCCCTAATAAAAATACTATTAAAACTACAATAATGTAAACCGACGTGCAAAAAAAATAAGAAAACCGAAGCAAATCGAGGCCGCGGTTACTCGTGTCATAATTATTAACTACATAATCTTTTATGAACGTGATAAAAATACTTTTATTAGCTCCCTATAATTGGTAAATAAGGATTTTGATATTTTAAAACACTCATTTCAATGAACATTATAACCAACTGCAGACTTGCTTGAGACGCGCTATGAAATAAATAATAATTCTTGATAAAAAATAACCGACTTCAATATTATGAATAGCACAAAAACTACTCGTCAGACATCGCTCAAATCTAAGTGGAACCACATGAGAATCACCAGCTTTCGATTAAAAAAAGAGTCATCAAAATCAGTGGTGCACCCAGTCGAAAGTTCTGAGGTAACAAACAAAAAAATACAGTCGAATCGAATACCTCCTCCTTTTTTGAAGTCGGTTAAAAATAAAAAATAACGCTGGACATTCATAGCCCCACAGTTAATTATTATTCTAAGGCCCCACACTAGGATTCCGTGTGTGTGAAGAATACACAAAGACCGAGAACAGAAATTCAAAATTTCAAACTCATTCAAACCGCCTCGCTGGGAATCGAACCCAGTACCTTTGGCGCGGCGATCCGGCATGGTAACTATTGGTCATGGGGTCATGGCATGGGTCGTATAGGACAGCGTCTGTGTATTGTAAAAGTAGAAAAACAAAAATGACTGACAACAGTTTTATTATATTACTATTATATTATAAACGGTGTCATCCCATAATGTAACCGTAATGTGGAGGATATTGGGGTAGCTCATCCTCTGAGTCGACTGCGTCCAATGACTTCATTGGCTTCTCATCAGCGTCGTCCGAGGGTTTTTCAAGACCTGGAGATAGAATGAGTATTATTGCATTATTCGATTTATTTTTATTTTTTGGTTAGGTACGTTAAGAACACTTGTTCAAGTTCAAAATGGTTGAAAATAGAGATACTGCTCTTAAAAATACGTGCGATAGCTCATTCTGTTCGGAATGAACTCTAAAAAAATGTTTCGGAAGCGTTTACCAGCACGTAAAAAATTGCAAAAGTTATTGACAAAATAAAGTTGAAAAAAAAAAGTATTTTGTTTTTGGTAATCACTCCGAAACTATTAATATTTAAGAAATTTTAAAACAAGATTCTTAAAGAAGAGGAAATTTTCAAACAATGATTTGCGGCTCTCGGAACTCTATCTCCATTATTTATAACTTTAATTTAACGCTGAAAATGGGTCTCCACGCGGCATTTTTAGGTTGCGCGTGCGGCGTCAAAACCGAGTTCGTCACACTCAATAATTATTGAAATAGTCTATTTGTTTATAAAAAAAATGAGGGAATTTTTTTTTTCAAGTCAGTAAATGTCTTTTATGAATGGCAAAACGATTATGTAATAATAAATTGGGAAAAAAAATTTTCAATAATATTATTTGGATTTTTCATTTTTTGTTCAACTTATAAAATTATTATACACAAAATATTAAAACTTTTTAAACTTTTATGACGTGATCTCGTTAAGCATGTATATGAGAAGGGCTCCACAAACCGAAAAATTTATAGGACAACTACTTAAACATTTTTTTAAATCCTACAATGAAAATGGAAGTTCGAGAAAATTTAGTTAATTAACAATCGTCTAACTTGTTGAAAAATTAACTTTAAGAAAAATTTCCTACGGGAGCAAATTCTTTGAAGTGTTTCAAGTACAAAATATTTATTTTTATTTTTTTTAAATTAATAATTTATTCCTTGAAAAATTATTGAGTGTGACGAAATCGGTTTTGACGCCGCACGCGCATTCTAAAAATGCCGCGTGGAGACCCATTTTCAGCGTTAAATTAAAGTTATAAATAACGGAGATAGAGTTCCGAGAGACGTGAATAATTTTTTGGAAATTTCCTTTTCTTTAAGAATCTTGTTTTAAAATTTCTTAAATATTAATAGTTTCAGAGTGATTACCAAAAACAAAATACTTTTTTTTTCAACTTTATTTTGTCAATAACTTTTGCAATTTTTTACGTGCTGGTAAATACTTACGAAACATTTTTCTAGACATCATTCCGAACAGAATGAGCTATCGCACGTATTTTTAAGAGCAGTATCTCTATTTTCAACCATTTTGAACTTATTGATTAGACTAATAATGTAACCGTAGGATGGAGGTTTTTGGAGTAGGTCATCCTCTGAGTTGACTGCGTCCAATGACTTCACTGACTTCTCATCAGCGTTGTCCGAGGGTTTTTCAAGACCTGGAGATAGAATGAGTATTATTGCATTATTCGATTTATTTTTATTTTTTGGTTAGGTACTTCAAACAATGGCATCTCACAGCCACCATATTTGTTTTTCATTACATTTATCTAAGAACACTTGTTCAAGTTCAAAATGGTTGAAAATAGAGATACTGCTCTTAAAAATACGTGCGATAGCTCATTCTGTTCGGAATGATGTCTAAAAAAATGTTTCGGAAGCGTTTACCAGCACGTAAAAAATTGCAAAAGTTATTGACAAAATAAAGTTGAAAATATTTTTTTTTTGGTAATCACTCCAAAACTATTAATATTTAAGAAATTTTAAAACAAGATTCTTAAAGAAGAGGAAATTTCCAAAAAATGATTCGCGACTCTCGGAACACTATCTCCATTATTTATAACTTTAATTTAACGCTGAAAATGGGTCTCCACGCGGCATGTTTAGATTGCGCGTGCGGCGTCAAAACCGAGTTCGTCACACTCAATAATTTTTTAAGGTATTAATTATTAATTTAAAAAAAATAAAAAAAATATTGTGTATTCGAAACACTTCAAAGAATTTTCTCCCGTAGGAAATTTTTCTTAAAGTTAATTTTTCAACAAGTTAGACGATTGTTAATTAACTAAATTTTCTCGAACTTCCATTTTCATTGTAGGATTAAAAAAAATGTTTAAGTAATTGTCCTATAAATTTTTCGCTTTGTGGAGCCCTTCTCATATACATGCATAACGAGATCACGTCATAAAAGTTTAAAAAGTTTTAATACTTTGTGTATAATAATTTTATAAGTTGAACAAACAATTTTTCATTTTTTTATCGAATCGAAATTAAAAAATCGAAAGAAGTTTTTATCTGTACATCGTTGTTTTTTTATTTTTAGGAGTTTCAGAAAAAATATATAAAAAAGCTGAAAATTTGTTTATAACAAATTGTTAACTTAAAAAACAATGAAATTGTTGATAAAAAAAATATTTTTTTACATTTCTATTAAAGATGGTCAATTATAATTTTTAAGAAAAAAAATTCTTAACTAATTATTCAAACAATAGAAATATTAAAAAACGATTATAAACAATGAAAGATCATTATTAAGAAAATTTTTTATTTTTTCAAAAATCATAATATTTTGTAAAGAATAAGGTATAAGGTATTAAGAAATTTTTTCTTGAAAGCATTGAAATAGTCTATTTGTTTATAAAAATAATTATAAAAAAAATGAGGGAATTTTTTTTTCAAGTCAGTAAATGTCTTTTATGAATGCCAAAACGATTATGTAATAATAAATTGGGAAAAAAATTCTCAATAATATTATTTGGATTTTTCATTTTTTGTTCAACTCATAAAATTATCATACAGAAAGTATTAAAACTTTTTAAACTTTTATGACGTGATCTCGTTAAGCATGTATATGAGAAGGGCTCCACGAAGCGAAAAATTTATAGGACAATTTACTTAAACATTTTTTTAATGTACAATGTAAATGGAAGTTCGAGAAAATTTAGTTAATTTACAATCGTCTAACTTGTTGAAAAATTAACTTTAAGAAAAATTTCCTACGGGAGAAAATTCTTTGAAGTGTTTCGTGTTGGGCTGGGCCCAATGAAACGACGATATCCAACAACTATTTTATTATACTTTTCTGCAAGATAATCTTAACACTAAAATTCTGAGATATTAATATTACTAACTTCTAATATTACTAACTTCCAGAGAGACGTAACTTTTGCAACCGACTGTTCAGCCCAAATGTCGAAAGACGAATGCTTCGCGTTCGGTGCTCTTTGCTATAACAATCTATACTGACTGGCGTTGGATCAATACATCAATACGCCTGACGGAGACTGATGACAGCAGGCTGCACAAGTCAATTACCATACAGTATATACAAAGATAATGCATTACACAGTAACTATATAATAGCACGCTAACAGCTCGGCCATCTGACTTTGCGTACGTCCTCGTACGCGATCTCAAAAATTCGTTGAAATTGTACAGTCGTCAAATCTTCGTAGTAGTATTATTACGATATTACGATATGTTAATAAACTTCCTTTATCCACATCATTAATACATTCATCTCTGTTCTAAGATACCTCTGTCATTTATAACATTTTTCTATCTATCTTAAATAATTGCATGAATACAAATTTTGATTATTAAATGACAATTTATATGTCTTTAAAGTAAACATGACTCGTGCAATGAACTTCCTATATCTACATCATTAATACATTCATCTCTGTTCTAAGATACCTCTGTCATTTATAACGTTTTACTATCTATCTTAAATAATTGCATGAATACAAATTTGATTATTAAAGTTATGCACTTGCAGTAATAATAATATAATGACAATTTCTATGTCTTTAAAGTAACTATTACTCTTGTTAAAAAAAACATTTTACATTTTTCTTTTGCTCTGGTCAGCATTATCCCAATAATATCAATATAATAATATTCGAATATTTTAAGCAGCTGTATACAATAGTCTTCCAGTTACTAAGTTAGGGTAATCACAATCAATTATTTCAATTATTTCGATATCCACGAAATTCCACCGCGTAAACTTTCCATCTACAAATGGACGTTAATAACAGTATAAATGTTTAAAAATTGTTTTAAATTTATATCAAATTCTTTTAATAGATACAATACGAGGCAGCATACGTTTTACTTATTAATGCGAGCAGGTAATTACGATTTGTATAATGTTTAAATATGGCCATACCAAGGCTATATACTCGTATTACTCTCTGGATTGTGACTACCCGAACCAGCAAAACCATCTTTTACATCAGTAATTACATCTATAAATTGCCTAATGTCACGATAGACAGTACCTAACTTATCATCGGCTTTAAGAGAAAAATACATTATACTTAGTCTATGTTAGGGTAGGCCAGGAGAAAAAAGCCGGAGGAAAAAAACTCCCAGAACTCTTTTTAAAAAAAGGTCAATAGTAACAAAGGTCGAAAACAGGTTTATCATACCCAGACGGTTCCAGGTCGTGTTTAAATCATCAGCTACCTTGCTGCGTGGCGCGTCTTGAACATCTGCTACTCCTTCCATTGTCCTTTTCTCTAATCAGTTACATCTCTTTGCCTCATACTTGGCCGTGATCGGAGAGTGTTGCTCGAGCTCTCCACCACGTCCATCACGACCAAGCTTTTGGTCCACTAGGTCCGTAGCTCATTCTTATTCTCATCGCTCGGACCGTCTTTTGACAATCCTTCAGCCGTCGCTCTAGCTCACCGTCCGAAGAATTTAGTGGGCCATTTAGATTCACGGATCGGTCGTCATCCAAGCTCACCGCCCGAACCGTGTATCTTCACTCTTATGACTTACAACTTACAACCTTTCCAGTCGTGGTTTTCTCTCAAAAGTGGCATCTGTGTATCTACCTCCAGGCACTGATGTATCCACATTGAATCTGAAACTTATTACTGTATTAGTGTGGGTTCATACTTCAAGACAAAAGACCAAGATTACCTCTATGATATGAATGATGATGAAAATAATATTGTCGCGTTATTATTAAGATGCTAAAGTTGCTAGGAATCAATTAATGGAATTATTTTCACATTTTCATAACAATGTACTGCGATGACTGCAAGTTCTTTGAGTTTGTTTATCTAAACTAGCGACTGAATGCGGCTACGCTCGCATGGATTTTTGTCGCTGAAATAAAGCAGTTTAAATGCAATAATAATGTATCAGAAGCAGAATCGGCGCGAAGATTGATAAGGAGAGGAATGGGTAAAAGATGATAAAACGACGGTTGACATTTCATGGAGCGACTATACCTTCCTTCAATTTTTAATCAGTTGTTACAAACATTATTATAGAAGCGATTAAGAATTATTCAATTATACCTTACTTCTCATTGTCGTCATATGGATCAATTCATCGTCATTACCTTATTCATAAACGCTTAATAACATACTTTAGCTATTGCAATTTTTTTCATCTCAAAAGTTTTTCCTAAGAGTGAAAGAAATAAAACACTTTATAAGCCGTTTATAACTTGGCTTGTTTTTATGAGTTAGGAGAGATAGTTTAGTCACAGTTCAAAGTCATAGTTCAGAGTCATAATTATTCACATTCATAATTCACAGTCATAATTCGTAGTCATAGTTGACATAGATGTACATACATACATAGGTTTTACAATATACTTGATCTTATCTTTTACCATAATATGCTCCAAAATAAGTGTGTTATATAATAAAATAAACCTTTCTCAAAATAACTTATCATTGTTGTGATGTTATGATGAGTCAATCAGTCGGATAGAGCGAATGTTTTGTGTGCACATATGTAAAATATAAATATAAAACAAACGACATTTAAAAATTTCATTAACACCGTGCTCAAAGGGGCTATTTCCAATAATCTGGAAACCTTATTTATAATCCATATCCAGTGCGATGGTTTTCGATGATTAATGACTCAGTACTCTGTATTCATTTGACGTTTTAGAACGATCGCTTCATTCTATTATAGTTAACGCGAACTATAAGGCGACAAGTGACACTAGAGATAAACAAAAAACGGCTCACGAAAAAAATCAAATTGTAGGACCCATCAATCCATTCGCTAATCAAATTGTAACTCCAAAACTGCAACATTATGACACCTACCTACCACTTCGATTGAGCTCCCTTGAGCTCCCTTCCATTCCCAATCTACGACACCAATATGGACTCCTAACCTACTAAACTTAACCGATTTTAATAAATATGCACATCGTGTGCAGTTTGATCCAAGTTGAAAGATAGGATAGCTAACATCTCAAAATAATAAAAAACTTTGGCAGAACGAAGTCTTTCCGGGCAGCTAGTTATATATAATTATATGCGGTTACTGTTCATGGATGACGAAGTGCCCATACATAATGGAAAATGTCCCTTGTAAGCGTCCAACCCGTCGTGGCACCCCTGCGCACCTAATTTTGAATTCAAATGCAAGTACAACATTCATAACAATGTAATTACATAAATCAATTTTCATTCTCAAATTTCGATTATAGTAATGTATCGATTATGACTCTCGAATGACGAACGGCCTCAAACCGTCATATCGCTTTATTAAATCTTTTTTCATTAATCTTGCATAAACTATGATGCGATGGAATCTTTACTAGATTTTATCGTAAGTACTAAACGTTTTTATTTTGATTTGGTTGATTGATTGGTTAATTTATAATAAACGTCAATGAAAACGAGTAGGAATTTCCTGACAAATTCTGTCAAAATTCCTTGTCCGTAAGTAGTTATCCAACTGTTCATATAAAAGTAAATAAAGTAAGTAAGTAATAATAAATGATAATTCCATTTCGCTCAAAGATGCCCATACAAGGTTAGTTCATATTAATAAAATGGTAGCCGTCATCATGTCCAATCTGTGTGGATAATTTTCAGTATATGGGAAGGTAACTCTCAAACTTTCCAAAGAGGCCCGTCTACGACCGGTAAACAGCCAAGTAATATCACCAAGGTGTTACATACATCCACATCGCAAGGGGAAAGGATGTCTGAATGACATCCTCCACTCTGAACCATCTTTAGATTATTTTTAATCGCTAAAGCATATTCAATAAAACTTTCCCCGTGATGAACCCCTCATCAACAAGAAGACAACAATCACATTTACTAAATATTAATGATCATTGTGTAGGTATTCCCATCCATTCAATAATGGCTCTGAAGTCAGTTTGATACTTTGAAGTTTTCACACCACATACAAATACACACGCGATAGACACACACATGCCATACATACATCATATCACACATACAGATCACCAATTTTTATATAGCTACAGGAAGCGTTATGTGGAATTCGATAACTCGTAATAATGACGCTTCATCATGTGATAGTTTGGTGCTATAGATCAGGCCTACTATATTATATCAGTCTATAGTTTGCCTGATGCCTCAGTGAATCGCAACATGGCCACTCATCATGTCAAAACTCTTCTAGTTAAAACCTGGAACTAATCACACATTCACAGAATTTTATTTAACTCTAATATTAACATCACGTTAAGTGTGTGTGCCCAGATGAATTTGTATTGCAAGAACAGTAACTAAATTTTACTTGTATGTTTGTCGACAATTTTTTTTTTTTTTTACTAGCTGAATCGCTGAAAAATCGCTTTACTCCAGAGATCTAGTCCTAATTCCTTAGTTTACTAATGAAACTAACTAAACCTATGGTATTATAAATATATCGCGATTTAAGGGTTTTTAATACAAGGTTAGGTACATAATCATTTCTATTTCACAATGAACAACTTCTTGATAAAAGATTCTGACTGTTTAGCCGAAATCAGATACTCGAGCTTCAGCATCATGTTCATTATCATATCATCATCATAATATTATGTCATACCACATAATTATATCACATCATATCGTCATCATTATTATACACGTAAAAATTGGATTAACATCTAGTGTTTGTTTTATTACAATCGGTTCACTCACTCCAAAATATACCGGTCAACTTTAAAAAAAAAATACCGTCCATACATTTAACTCTAGTTTGGTTACCGAACCGACTCTAAAAAGGGCTCCTCCCTTTTATCAATTCGTCGCGAATATACATAATTCACCATATTTCAACTATCACGAATATTTAAAATATAAAAAAACAGACAAATTCGTTTCTAAGATTTCTAAAGTTTATATATATAAGACTAGCAAACCAGCCGTTCGGAGCAATAAGTACTTGTCCCGAAGTGAACTTATAGTACCTCCTAACGAATCTAGCTAATTTATAAGATAACTCGAATGATGTAACTTACAATGGTGGAAGAATTTTTCAAATAGGTGTCGTAATCATCAGTAGGTAATCATGCTCACAAAATTCTTTTTCTTTCCTTAGCAAAAATTTACATATTCTAACCTAACCAAATCTACAAGTGAAGAAATATTCAAAAGAAGTTCAGGAGTTGCAGAGATTACTTCCCACGACAAACTCGCGAACCCAAGAAACTCATGAATTTTACTCTTTAAAATATATTTTGTATTTCGATCGCATAGCGTGTCGCGTATTTGTGTGTGTGTGCACCGCTACAACGTGCAATGCTGATAAGTTAGGAATAAGCCCGCTTTCCAAGGTGATGTGAATGTTGTGTCTACCGTAAGCAAATACCAAAGTAATATTAATCGCGTACTAAAAAGATGGATCTTTATTTTACGGATTAGCCGTTCATTGTTTACGTTCAGCCTCACTGTTAAAAATCCCTAAAGAATAAATTACGGCAGGATCCCGACCGCAGAACAGGAGTCGTATGTCTTAATAAAATCTTATCTGTAGTACCTACTTATAATAATCTGCTCATCATCATGATCCTCTCACACACTGTCACTAGTCAAAGGTTTAGATGTTAAAAAATCCCTAAAGAATAAATTACGGCAGAATCCCGACCGCAGAACAGGAGTCGCATGTCTTAATAAAATCTTATCTGTAGTACCTACTTATAATAATCTGCTCATCATCATGATCCTCTCACACACTGTCACTAGTCAACGGTTTAGGTTCGTTCCGATTAGTCTGTGCGTCTCAATTATACATAATATATGTACTAATATATGTATGTGCTTAATTCTAATACAGTTTGATAATTTCATTATCATTCCTAGTAACAACATCAACGGAAATAAGAAGAAATATTCCGAAGTAGCAGTCTGATACCGTTATAGGCAATAAGTTATTGTCCAACATAAACCTCAGTTCAAATTCAATAAAACAGTTGTAACCTCAAACATTTCAAATAGTCAAAACTCACATACTAAAAAAAATCATAAATCTTACCAGTTTTAAGCTTCTATTTCGTTTTACCTGTCCGGTGTCTGTAATCAGATTCTAGTCAATTGACCCTCTTCTCCTTGTCCAATCGATCTGAAATGTGGCGCACATTTTGGGTTATTACAACAATGTATTTTTATGGTAAAGATGTCCTAACCAGGCACTACACTCTCAATTGGCTCCAGAAGGAGCTCCATAATGAGTAATATCAGATTAAATTTCACATGCACATCCTAAGGTTGGCCTCAACAGTAGAACTACGCAACGTTAAATACGCCTATAAAAGTGTGTTTATTTTTTAGCACAATTATTATTTTTACCTACATCTAATATCCAATTCACGTCACCAGGTAAGTTTAATGTATGGAACTTAAAGTTTTGGACTCAATTATTTTCAATACAATAAAATTGAACTCTTAATTTTAAGTCATGGTCTACCGCTCAAAAGATATACAATGGACACTATGGAGTGGCTATGTCGGTAGATACGATCGTAAAAATATTTTTATATTATGTACTACCTGCACTGAATTTACTTATAAAATGTAACAAATTATTGCATAGGTTTAATTAATTCTAGTGTGACGAATTATGTATGACGTATAAAAAAAACTTGTGGATACCCGGCGTTTGCAACAACACTAAAAAATTTTGTACGGAAAAAGTAAAAAAAATCGACTTTACGAATGGACTGCATCATCATGGACCATCTTCGCATCATTGCCTTTCAGTTCCTAGCATATCGGTTGGATGATTTCAGAGTCCAAAAAGGACATCACCACTATATTTCTTGTTTTACATACAGAAAAAGTTTATAAACCAAAATATCGGAGAACTCTCCAAGACTAAGCAAATTCGCACTCGAAGAGGCTCGTAATAACAGCAGAATAATTCCTCTGTCCCTTGATCTGTCTCTTGATCCCGCCATCAGTCCATCGTAATCAAGCCGGAACTGCCATACTGTTGTATTGCGTTGGGTGACCTGCAGTTCTACATGCTGAAAAGACTTACATTAAATGTGATCAAAGGATAATACGATTATAGTGTCAGCCTAAATAGAACGGTCTAAAATAAAATTGCAGCATTATTATTCAAACATACAGACAAATTATATGGACCAACGCAACGTTGTAACACTCTACGGAATCACCACACAATATTTTCGAATATTTCAATAATAAATGTAGGTAGGTACAATGAATAAATTTCCTGTGAAACAATTGGTGTTTTATTTAATCTTCAGTTTTAAATTCTCGTACATTAATTTCATTACAGCATTCGCGGGTAGTCGTTTTCAGTAGGTATTGGTGTTTTCGTTGCTGGCCCTGAAGGAACTTAACTCTCGTTATGAAAAAAAAAACCCTATGAATACCCACATCTTTGCAACTTAAATTTAAACATACTCGTTTACTTAATTTCCTTTCCTTAGGACAAGGATGACCATGCAAGTATATGTCCTATTAATAACTTCAGTTTAGTACCCATACATTTACGCTTTAAAAACATATTTTCTCAAAAGATTTCACAAAAAATCACTTACTAAGAAATTATAGTTATAATATACAATAATTCATAAGCCAACAACATTAGTTAGATATGGAGGGTAAGTGTGAGAAATGTTTGCTAGTGATCAGTAAGTTACAAAAACTGGAAGCGGCGTAAACGAATTGTTTTCTTAAGCCCATGCTATAGTACATTTCTTCTAGGTTATACGGTCAACTGTGCGCAGCAAACCCTTTACGATGTCGTAGCTGCTTAATATCAGTTCTCGGGTAGACAAAGGTTGAAGCGCAAGCAGAATAAGAAAAGAAAAGAGAGAAAGAGAAAAAAAAATAATCATCGAATCTTTTTCGTATTTCAGCACTTGTCTTGGCACGTGGCATCAAGCAGAGAAGAGAAAAATATATGCATATACTCACTTTCCGTGGGTCGTGGTGAAAGACTTTTAATCTTTCCATCTCACTTCTGAGATGTTGGGCTGGGCCCAATGAAACGACGATATCCAACAACTATTTTATTATACTTTTCTGCAAGATAATCTTAACACTAAAATTCTGAGATATTAATATTACTAACTTCTAATATTACTAACTTCCAGAGAGACGTAACTTTTGCAACCGACTGTTCAGCCCAAATGTCGAAAGACGAATGCTTCGCGTTCGGTGCTCTTTGCTATAACAATCTATACTGACTGGCGTTGGATCAATACATCAATACGCCTGACGGAGACTGATGACAGCAGGCTGCACAAGTCAATTACCATACAGTATATACAAAGATAATGCATTACACAGTAACTATATAATAGCACGCTAACATTCGAATACACAATATTTTTTTTATTTTTTTTTTATTAATAATTAATACCTTAAAAAATTATTGAGTGTGACGAACTCGGTTTTGACGCCGCACGCGCAACCTAAAAATGCCGCGTGGAGACACATTTTCAGCGTTAAATTAAAGTTATAAATAATGGAGATAGATTAAAATTTCTTAAATATTAATAGTTTCGGAGTTATTACCAAAAACAAAATACTTTTTTTTTCAACTTTATTTTGTCAATAACTTTTGCAATTTTTTACGTGCTGGTAAATGCTTCCGAAACATTTTTCTAGACATCATTCCGAAGAGAATGAGCTATCGCACGTATTTTTAAGAGAAGTATCTCTATTTTCAACCATTTTGAACTTATTGATTAGACTAATAATGTAACCGTAGCATGGAGGTTTTTGCAGTAGGTCATCCTCTGAGTCGACTGCGTCCAATGACTTCATTGACTTCTCATCAGCGTTGTCCGAGGGTTTTGGAAGACCTGGAGATAAAATGAGTATTATTGCATTATTCAATTTATTTTTATTTTTTTATTAGGTACTTCAAACAATGGCATCTCACAGCCACTATATTTGTTTTTTCATTACACTTATCTAAGAACACTTGTAACGGAACGTTCGTTAAACATATCTCTGGGTTATCAAGACGAATCTAACGATATCTTATTTATGTAAATCCGTTCAGCGGTTTGGAAGATATGAGGTAATAAAGAATATTACAGACATACATTCATACATACATACAAGATACGCGTGAAAAACATAACCCTTCCTGGCCGTCGGGTAAAGATTGTCAGATAGTTGACAGACGATTACAACTACAGTGCGGCCGCACGCTAAATGTGAAGACATGTTAAAATTTAATAAACTGTTAAAAATCAAATAGGGCAACACTTTTACCTGTAAAGAAAAAGGTGGTGGGACACAATAACTATGACTTAAATTAATAGATGTATTATCATGTATGTATGGATGTATTATTATTACCTATAGATTCAGCCACGGCGTGGCCGCACATGAGACAGAGAATTTAGTTTTCTTTGAGGTTATTTTAAAAGAAATGTAACATTTAACAAGCCGGAATACTGCTACCTACCATCGTACTTAAACTTAACTATATACTTAAACTTACTACGATTTTCTACTTAAAAACAAACTTAAACCACAGACATATAAACAGAAGTCTGTTTATATGTCTGTGACTTAAACTTTAAATCACCAGATAGTCAACAAACTCTTCATTGTTTGTCACAACTCACCATTATTTGCACTTGTGACAAGCCATATATCTGTTTAATGTAATCGACCACGCTGACGGGGACAAAAAATATATTTTTGTCTCTGTCTTTCACGTACATTTTGTAACTGGCGATCTCCCTCTGTCAAATGTATGGGAGAATCTACTGGTTCTAAATCTATTCCATATTACATCGATGATGCGTTTGGTGTTACCCATGTGAGACGGTGACCACTTCAGGGTCTTCACGAAGTTTGACTACTTGATCGTCACATAATAATATTTGATCGTTACATAATATAATTGAAAAAAAAAAATACCTTGAATCCCCAAGAACATAGCGAAACACTGAAAAACAAAAAAAAAGTTAAATTAGTACTAAAACGCTGTAATTTGGATGGATGGATAATTATGAGTGATGACAATTTCTGTATTGTATTTATCACACCGATAATGTGGTGGAATATTTTTTTTTACAAAAGATAGGTACATCAAGTTAAAAATGAACGCGCTCAAACCATTGAGGTATTACATAGAGTAGTCATCTCAAACAAAATGTGTGTTCCACCGCCGGCTTGTCCTTCGTTCTCTTTTCAAACTAGAAGGCTCGTTTAGACACTTCCCATAGAGTAACTTTGTATATGATACTTGCCGAACCAAGACAAGCAGTCACATACTCCAAATCTTTACAAGCTCTTAATCCAACTTATTTAATGTGCAAAAGCGTTTGAACGATTTTCAAACGTAATTACCATTGATTCGTGTCAAAAATCCAACACCTTAAATTGGTCGCAAGCGTCGCGCGTCGCGTCGGTAAGCTTATTTAGTCCATTAACACGCTAGTGGCTTGCCAAGTTTAAACGCTCCTTATGATTTTTTCATTAAAAAATGGCGGGAATCTTGCACAATATACGTAATTTAATTAAATTCGTTTTAGTTGATTTAAGTTAATAATTTGTTTTCTTACCGATGTTAAGTGATACCTACCATTATCTTTTTTGTTTTATTGTCGTGCAATTGTGACACGTTCTTATTACGCGCGACGGCATTTTTTCAGTTTTTTCGTAAACAATTTTGACATGCGGCCGCCATGAGCGCAGCCGAGTGACATAATGAAATGCAGCCGGCCGGCTGCAATGCACACCCCCGAACCCGATGTTCGCGGTGTCTATTCTATACGCTAGTAATAGTAGTTCAATGGCCCAAACTGTCTTAATTACGAAATATTGATGAAATATTACGAAAGATTTACGAAATAATACGAAATATATTTTCTCTAAATAACATGCATCCGTTGCATACAAGGCGAAGTTATATGGAAGATAGAATTTATAATAACATTGAAATTCTCATTAATTAGGAAGTAAAACTTCTTAGTAAAATTTGAAAAAAAAGAACACTATTGCTAACTGTATCAGATCAACGTTTTAAATTCAAATCACCTAACTAGTTCTCTAGATTAAAAACAATTTTTACAAAGATTAAACTATCTCTCTTCGAATAGTCGTGTAAATAATTGAAAAAAAAACCGACTTCAAAATTAGGGATAACTCAAAAACTACTCCTCAGATCTCGCTTAAATATAATAGGACCACGTGACAAGCACCAGTTTTGAATATAAAAAGAATCATCAAAATACACCTAGTTAAAAGTTACGAGGTAACATGCAAATAAAAATTACATTCGAATTGAGAACCTCCTTTTTTGAAGTCGGATAAAAGTGTTAATTCTTACCATGAAAACGAAGAGTAGGGCAACTGAGAACTTCATGGTCTGTGGTAAATAACAGCTGTGGATAGGAATACAGAGTGAAATACCTTTTTATACTAACTTAACCCATTCACTGCTTAAATTAAAAAAAAAATCAAACTGGGTCTTTTAGGTCTATTCTAACATTAGTGATTTTTACTAGTTTACCAGTAACCAGTTACAGTACTTAGCAACCAATTCCGTTCAAGTTAGTGATATTTTTTTGTAATAAATATACCTACCAATGTATTTTTTAAAGATGTGCTGAGGAGTTTCTTTACGGCTTTTCTACTCCGCCATGACAAACCACCTTTCTGAAAAGCAGGTTGATTAAAAAAAATGACGTGCATAAGTGTATCAGTGATACAAGATTTAAAAAGCTTCTTAAAAAACTTTTCAATAAAAAATTTGAACCCCTGCAAAATGATTAACAAAATGACTTCAAAAAGTGAAAAATCTAATGAATAAAATCTCGTTTCACGGTATTTGTGGTCGCAATCTTCTGAAACGGCTCGACCGATTTTTGTGAAAATTTTGTGTATATTTGGTAGTTTAAATAATAGGCCGTAAAGTATATTTCATACCCCTAAGCCCCTATTCAGAATTTTTTTGACAGAACAACGAGACGAGACAGTTAGTAATTTATGAAAAACTAAACTTCTTACTGAGTATCATTAAATACGCAATTAAGTGCAAAGTGTTTTATTGACAACAAAAATGTTACAGCAAAGTTATTCCAAGCCGTTGAGGAATTACTTTCGTGTCCAAGTCACATCAGATACTCAATGATGTTACATCATTGAGTATCTAATGTGAGTAGTACATCATTGAAGTACTACTGCTTTTACAAATACTTATAATGTTACATAGCGATAGATTTCTTACACCACGGTTCGTTTGTTCCTATCCCTTGACTAGTTACAAATATTGTCTGACCAGACCCTGAGATGTTTCGGTACCTTAATATTACCAACAACAAATACATATATTTAACACAGTTCAACTTCAATTCATATTTTTATGAAGAAATTGCTACTTAAAAGCATTTTTTATTTATTTATTTAATCCTTTATTGCAATTTTATACAATGGGCGGACTTAATGCCAAGTGGCATTCTCTACCAGTCAACCCTTGGTTATGATGAGAATGTGTGGGAGGCTTAAACATTAAAAATGCAAGATTAAATGAATAATTGATATACAACTAATAAACTAAAGTAATTTAAAAATCCTAAATATCCATTTTTATCCGTGCTTTTATTTTTATTATTCACTAGTGGATACCCAGCGAGTTCCACTACGCAAATTTTTTTATATGGAAATTAAATAGTCGAAAATCGAAACTTGGGGCACATCGATTGGCTGGTTTCAAAGTCTAGAACAAGACAAGTGCATAACCATCTAATATTATGTTTATAATTACATATCTATTTGTTCTTTTAGATGACTGAATGCAGTGAACGTGTTAAGACAACGATTTCTTTCGTGCATTATTTCAAACCTGTGTACACACTCCGATATATAAATTATGTACATACTCTTATATTGTACTCTAAACATGCGTGAAAAATTGTATTGTTGAAAAACTTTTTTAAATAGATTAAAAAAATATTAATATTAAAAATTATATTTACAATTGCAAATGAAGAACTGCTACAGTGTGGCGTGTATTAATACTATTATTAATGGGAGCAACTAGCATTAACGACATAGCGCTACTTCAGTAGATGGCGTTGTTAAGCAATTCTAAAAATCTAAATTTTACTAACAAAAAATAACCGACTTCAAAGTCTCAAAAACTACTTGTCAGATCTCGTTCAAATTTATGTGGGACCACATGACAAGCACCTGCTATCGATTAAAAAAAGAATCATCGAAATCGGTTGGCGTGATATTGAGTTATTCGTCAATTTGTCGCGCACATCTTAACACAAATTTACGACTTATGTGGTTTTGTCATGGATGCCATTGTCAGATCTCAATAAAATTTATATGGGACCACATGACAGCCACCAGCTTTCGATTAAAAAAAGAATCATCAAAATCGGTTCGCCCAGTACAAAGTTCTGAGGTAACAAACATAAAAAAAAATACAGTCGAATTGAGAACCTCCTCCTTTTTGTGAAGTCGGTTATAAATACCGAACAAAGCTCGGTCATCGAGACATTTTATATGAGGAATGAAAAAATATAACCTCATTGTTACCTATAACGAAAAATAGATTATGTTTAATTCGCAAGCACTCAGCAAATTGGTAAGATCTTTGTTCAGCTCCTAACCAACGCCTTCATGGAGCATTGATATAATACAGAAAGAGCGCCATCTGGTTTGAAGCTTGTTTGATGAAATTACATATTTTTGTTGTGTTTAACGCTTGTTTGACGCGTCGTTTGATCGTCTTCCAACGCGTTTGACCAAACATGGTCAGTTTGCACTGAGTTTTGTAGTGTGTTTAGCGAATGAAAAGGTGTTTAGCGATCACAAACATGCAGGAGATTAATTTAATAAACGCTAGGAAATCGCTATCCTTGTTCGAGGGCATTTAAATACCAATTTATTATTTACGTCACAACACTAATTACAGCGGCGTACAGAACCAAAATGCGCAGTCCCGTTTGATGAACCTTCAAACCTGCGTAAAGCGGTTTCATCAAACACGTAAGGTTTGAATCAAACCGTTTGATCATCTCGGGGGCACTTAACGTGACAACGTCATGACAAACATTGAAGAAATGATTGCATACTTTTAAAGATAAAATTGAGCGCTTCCGCGGATCGTAGCCAATCGTTCCTCTCTATCGCTTTTGCCGCTCTCTCGCTCGCGGGACGCTACATTTTTTCGTGCATGCGCCCGGCATTCATCGTTTTAATAAACGTTATCAGTAGTATAGTATTGGGCATTCTGCCCCACTTGTTCGCTCAGGCGTCTGCCTTCGCGTCGTGGGGCAGAATGCCCAATAAGATTTCTGGTAATGTGGGACAGAAAGCTTCATTAAAATTTCATAATTAGAAATGCAAAATAACTGTTTGTTGTTGTAAAGAACGCGGTTTCAGCTGAGAAAGGAAACAAAACAATATGTAAAAATTATTTATTCATAGTTATAATATTAATGTTAATTACAGGTTACAATCATTTGATATAAATGTAGGATGGTCCTCACACAGTTCATCCACCGAGTGCACCAAAGATTGAAGCTTACGCCATTGCGGTGTATCGTCTTGAGTCTGGAATTTTATCCGTACTAGCGCTTTCTTCCAGAGCTCTTGTGCATCAGTATTGCGCGCATCGTTGGTTTGGTAGACTTTCAAATCGATAAGGTAGTCCCCCGTTGTGTTGATCGCCCGACGTTCGTTGCCGTTTGCAACTCTGTTGACGAAGTACGTGGACAGCACGCGCGATGGAGGATCTTTGGATTTGCCGCCATCACGAGTAAGATTGAAGATGTCCACAGTCTTCCCTTTCTTTCTGTAACAAACATAAATAACCCGTATAAGTATAAAATTACTTACTGATGGTGTCGGTTTTCAAAATCATTACGAAAAATAACACAATAAATACAAAAATTGTATTAATTTACATACTGCATGGTCATGTAAATAAAATGTTGTTACTTGTAAATGAGAGTAACAATTTAATTATATTAAGAATCAATATAGTCTATCTCAAAAGTCAAGTTTACCGAAGAATAAATAAATTTTTACTCTGCAATCATAAGATTAGTGAAATATATTAAAATAAATCATGAACAAGAATAAATATAAACTTGATCGACATTTGCAGCAATAACCAGTGCCTATTACTGGTTATTTCAAAATAAATAAAAAAATATCTCCCATAATTTATATATCATAAACTATTTCAGTAACAGAAAGTGAATGTGTGTAATAAAAAATCAACTACTGACCGCAACGCCACATAAATATATCGAACGTAAGTACAAAATTTGAAATATTATAATTTAAATATAACGAGTAGATGTAAATTTAGTATGATTACCTTATAATGGCAGGCGATTTCTTCGTAGATTTACGCTTGCTTGTAGGAGTAGAATGTTTCCGCAGGAGCTCGGCACTGTGTTCAACATCTGTAGAGTTGCTGCGTTGATCGCACTCAGAGTCCGACCTGTAAATTGTTAAATTTTAATTAGATATTATTACTTGAAATACCTATGCTGAAAAAGGATTAAATGTTAAGTTAATGTTTATCTACTTGGAATGAACTAGTAATAATAAAACTATTAACTCGCACTTATAATTAATCTATTGACGATTATAACAATTATGAGTAAATTAAGTTAGTGAAAAATGTCAAAGTATTTGGCTACATGTTGTATCTGAAATATAAATTGGTTGAAGTAAAATATGAAAATTAATAAAAATTATAAAGACTTACATTTTAAATGGCAGCCACTTGAAGTATAATTACCAATACAACCACTGTTTGGATGGACTGAACTGCAGAGTGGAGGCACTCGGCGCTGGTTGCACTGTAGTCGTTGTAGGAGTACTTTGTTCCTATCCGAGGCTCGAATTTGATGTACCGAGCTCCGAAAACGTTAGCTTATAAGTCAGAAAAGACATGTAAATTTGGTAAAATGAAATGTAAGTGTGTTTAATAAAAATAATACACAAATTAGACATTTCTTATTTGTACGTATTACATTTGTACAAAAATGATAACTAAGAATGTTCTAGAATCATTATTTGCTAACGCAACACAAAGACTTAGGGCTACCAAAATAATTGTCATACATGTTACATACTATGTATAGACTGATGATCCCATTTTTATATAAAAATATGTGGAAGTGACATCCATAACCAAATTAGCTGCGTAGTAATAAAAATTCGTATTGCTGAATAACACTTTTAAATAGGTGTGCAATAATCACAAGTATTGTGTTGAGAAATATGATATTTTTGTTAGGGTTGACAAACGATATAAATTTAAAACATTCCAACTTAAATTGTAAAAATAAAAATATATGATTAAAAGGACTTGTTATTTACGTTTCATTGGGTCTTTTGTATTCTAGTTTAGGTAATTACATATCGAGAAAATATTGAATAATCCGGTAAATTAACAGACCATTAGCACTCTTAAATAAATATTCTATACCTATTTTTAACGTAGATAACTTTGTATGTAATAATTAAGTAATAAATACAACATTTTGTTCCAGTAAATAGGTAATAATAATACATAATTATTTGCATTTGGATGTCAACCCTGATTGAAATGAAAAATCTTGCAAAATACCGTTAAGTAATGCAACCGGATGGAACACGACACTTTTGTTTTGACAAAACACAATAGGTATTGGTACTATTTGCACGCAAAATGTGTATTTTAATTTAAATTTAATTCGATTACTGAGTACAAGTTATAGGTATATATTAATGGTAAAATCGATAGCAAAATTATTATAAGGTAATTATTATGTTAAATATTATAGTCTATTATATTTCATTCAAGTTTTGTTGTCATTATCAGTATTATTATAATAATTTTGTGTTTTTTTTTATTTCAGACCATCACTTATTATGAACTGTGAGGCAGCAGAGGTGCTGGTTTGAAGCAAATATTTTATTTGTTGACTAAATTTGCAGGTATAGAAATACCTACTTAATGAGGGAATGCTAATACTTTGGACATAATTAACAGAGACGACATTATTTTATTGTGAATATTGGGTATGTATTTAGTTGTTATTTCATATTACTATGATAGTTTTCATTATTTTTATCTGATTGAAAGAAAGAAATTATCCATTCTATGATGAATGACAAAGTGGCTTCTAATAATATTATTATCTGCTCGCCCTGCTCGTGGGCTAAGTATTAATTGTTGGTTCGATCTCCACAATAAAATAATATTAATGTTCTTAGATCTATTCTATTACAAAATCAATTGTAGATGTGTCTTAGTGATTATTTTTGTATCTGTTGTTAAAGATTTATTCCCGTAACAAAATAATTAAAAGTGTATTAAAATTATTATTTAATATGTGTTATTAAATTATGATCGTATCTTATTCCAGAGCACGTCACTTTGATGAGAGATTGAGAGATGCAATTGAAGATGTGAAGTTTTGAAGACCTACGGCAGTAATTGGTAATAAAGTCTGATATACTTAGCAGCTAACTCAATATTTCTGAATTATATAATAATTTTATTGTTATTGTGATTCTAAAAATGCCATTCTGTTCGGTTTGCAACATTGATGTGAATTCACGCTGTTGGATTAGCCATTTGCGAAGTAACAGACATAAAAATAATAGTACTATTCGTATCAATGACAACGTTGAAATTATACATTCCTGCTTCAAAGGACGTATTACAAGTTATCGGATTACTACAACTAAACCCGAAGCAAATATTTACCCAGAATGTTTCTTAAAAAATATTCATGATCAAGTTAAATCTTTAATAGATAGCTCGCTTCAAAAACATTATTCTGTTAAAATAAATTTTGAATATTTCGGAGTCTTTTTAATGCTGAAGAATGATCTACAAGAGTTGAAATCTTTTGCGACAAAAAATTTTATCATTCATTTAAATTACAGTTTCAAGTCCACCTATGAAAAAGTTATAATAATATTATTAAAAAAAATTGAAGAGTTTCAAGAAAGAGATAGTGGATGGACGTTTTTAAATAATTCACATTTAGAAATTAATATTAACAAATATCAACCTCTTAGTGGATCACGATTTATAGATTTACCGAAATATATAAAGAGTAAGAAAGCGTGTTTGAATATTCAAAACGATGACAGGTATTGTTTTTTGTGGTGTGTAGTTGCTGCTTTGTATCCAAGTACTCGGCATCCTGAGAGAGTCACGTCATATCCTCATTTTCGTGATGTCTTGAACTTAAATGATATTTCATTTCCAATCACTTTTTCAGATATAAACATTTTTGAAAGAAACAATCCTTTTTTGAATATTTATATTTACGGGTTAAGAGGTAGTAAGACTATAACGGGTCCTCTGTATAAACCCGATAAAATCTATCATAAATCCAAAATAATTCACCTACTATTTTTAGAAAATGGTAATTCATCTCATTATTGCCTCATTAAAGATCTACCTCGTCTCGTTAAAAGTCAAATAACTAAGCATCACGGCAAGCTATACTTTTGCGAAACCTGTTTAGTGTTTTTTCCTAGTGAAGATCAATTTGATAGTCATTTGTGTGGAGGGGTTGCTACTATTCTGCCTGAAAAAGGTTCATATTTACAATTTAAAAATTATAATAGAAAACAAGACGTTCCATTCACTATCTATGCCGATTTCGAAACATTACTTGAACCAATTTCCAACCATGAATCTGATACCACAAATACCTTTCGCTTACAACGACACATTCCTTCAGCTTTTGCGTATAATATTGTTTCATCGTGCAATGACAATTTCAATGAATTTAAAACGTATCGTGGAATTGATTGTGTTTCCAAATTTATAGATTTTCTTACTGAAGACATTAAGAGAATTTACAATATATTGACTCAAAATGTCTCGATTATATTTTCAGAAAAAGACGTTATTGATTTTAAAAAAGCTAGGAAATGTCACATATGTGAAAATCTGTTATGGAATAATAAAGTCAGAGATCATTGTCATATTACTGGTCGATACCGTGGTGCAGCCCATCGACATTGTAATTTACAATATAAGATACCAATGTTCATACCCATATTTTTTCATAATTTGTCAGGATACGACTGTCACTTATTTATTAAAAAATTAGGCGAAACGCCTGGCAAATTAAATATCATACCTAAAAGCAAAGAAAAATATATTTCATTTTCAAAATTTATGCATATCAACGATAACCATTATGTACAGATTAGATTTTTAGATTCATTTCATTTCTTAGGCACTAGTTTAGATAAACTGTCGAAAACTATGCAAACTGAGGATTTTATTAATTTGCGCTATCATTTCCCTGATAATCATCAGTTTCAACTACTTACACGAAAAGGCATTTATCCCTACGATTATGTAAGCAATTGGAAATGTTATGAAGAAAAAACATTACCAGCGAAACATTTATTTTTCAATTCGATAAGCAATGAACATATTTCACAGGAGGACTATGACCACGCTAAATTGGTATGGCACAAATTTAACATAAAGACATTGGGTGAATATACTGATTTGTATTTAAAGACTGACGTACTTTTACTTACCGACATATTTGAAAATTTTCGAAAAACTTGTAAGTTGCATTATAAGCTCGATCCTGCGTTTTATATTACTGCACCTAGTTTATCATTTGATGCAATGCTTTTAAAAACAGGAGTTAAATTAGAACTCTTAACAGACTTGTCTATGGTACGAATGATTCAGAGCGGTATTAGGGGAGGTTTATGTATGTGTTCTCATCGCTATGCAAAAGCTAATAATAAATATATGCCTTCGTGTGATGCTACAAAACCTTCCTGTTTCATAACTTATTTGGACTGTAACAATCTTTACGGCTATAGTATGGGTCAATATTTACCTCACTCAGGTTTTCGATTTTTAAATCAAAACGAAATAGATCAGATAGATATAGTAAATATCAGCGACAACGCAGAATGGGGTTTTATACTAGAAGTAGATATTTTGTATCCTGAAACCTTACATATATTACACAACGATTTACCTTTTTGTGCTGAAAAATGCATACCGCCAGGGGGCAAAACAGAAAAACTTATTTCAAATCTTTACAATAAGTATAACTATGTGATTCATTATGTTCATTTAAAGAAATGTATTGAACATGGGTTAAAATTACGTAAAATACACAGAGCCATTACGTTTCGACAAAGTGCTTATTTGAAGGAATATATCGAATTAAATACGCAACTACGACAAAACGCAAAAAGTGTATTTGAACAGGATTTTTTCAAATTATTAAACAACAGCGTTTTTGGGAAAACATTAGAAAATACCGAAAAAAGAGTGAGTGTTCATTTAATTAACTCTTGGAATAGCACAAATAATAAAACAAAAAAAACTACCTGTGCTGAAAAACTCGTAAGCAATCCTTATTTTCATAGTGCATCAGTTTTATCGGAAAACTTAGTTGCAATACAAATGAACCCCGATCATTTCATTTTGGATAAACCAATTTATATAGGTTTTACTGTTTTAGAGCTATCCAAATCACATATGTATCATTTTCATTATAATATAGTTAAACCTTTTTATGGCGACAGAGTAAGATTATGCTACACCGATACGGATTCTTTTGTTTATTCAATATACACAGAAGATTTCTACAAAGACTTAAAATGTAATTTTTTAGAGTACTTTGATACTAGTAACTATACCGTACAAAATGAATTCATGATACCTCAGATTAATAAAAAAGTGCCAGGATTGTTTAAGGATGAAATGGGAGGCAAACTTATTACTGAATTTGTTGGCTTGCGGTCCAAGTTATATTCATTAAAAACTATGAATAATGTAATTAAAAAAGCAAAAGGAATTAAATCCTGCGTGGTACGTGATTTAACTATAGATGATTACCAGAATGTATTATTTAATAGAGATGTTATCCATCGAAAAAATATCTTATTTAAATCAATTAAGCATGAAATATTTACACAAAGTGTGAATAAAATAGCACTATCAAGTAATGATGATAAACGTGTTATATCAAATTGCAATGTTGCAACCCGAGCGTGGGGGCATTCTTCAATTTTAAAAGGATCTTTCAATCCTAAATATTGATATTCGTAATTGGTTTTAATGGGCATGTAAATATAATTTATTTTATATTACTATAATAATATGTAGAGATTATGTAAATGTTCTTAGTAAAATATGTACTTAGGTAAATATAAAAAATAATAAAGTTAATAAACATTTCTGTAATTGATTTTGTAATAACTATAAGTAACCTATGATTTGTATTCAGTTAGTGTCCATGTTTCATTACAACTTAAAAATGTACATAAATAAGATTGTAAATTATAGAATTTATTAGTAAGTTTTTATGTAATATTATATACTTATAAATAAACAACCTTTGTTAAATATAAACTTTGTTTTATTGATCTATTTAAACTAATAATATTATAGTTTTTTTTTACCGAAGGTGGCTTCTACCTATGTCTTTAGAAGGATTTCCTTGATATTTTTTTTGTATTTTATTCTTAATACCTAAATATTTAGCTTTTACAATTCATGACAATAACTTATACTTGCGTAATAATAATAATGCTCCGGAATGGTAGGTATTATTGATACACGCAACATGTTATAACATGTTACAGTTCATCGCACTTTATGAGAAGGTATAATATATTTATGCAGACTTGCAGTTTACAATTCATACTAAATTATTTTAATATATTGAACTATAAAACTATATCTGAAAGAGTGATTTTCAAACAACTAATCCATATCCTTGATTGAATGCTAAGTTAACAATTTTAGATTGATTTGAATATATAAAGTTGATAGTTAGTTTATTTTTTATTATTTACGGAATATTAATAGAATTGAGAAGTTGTTTTTACAGTATTATACCTAGTACTTGTGTTATTATAATAATTATGTGCACGGTAAGTAAAGTACCTATTTGAATCTGATATAATATTAGTGATTTTTGTGTGTGCACATCAGATTTGAAAATGGATAATTATTTTTGTTTCAGGTATCTGATTCAGAGATTGTGTTTAGCCAGTATGCTCAGGATCCTTACGAAGGATTTTCCGAGCTGAATCGCTGGGAACCCGAACAATACAAACTAACGAAAGAGAAAAAGTCCAAGCAACGTCGCCGAGAAACTTTGAAAAAACATAACGCTACACAATCTTTTGTAATGAGCCGATTACAACGACGAGGCATTAGGTTAATAAAAATTTCTGTTACTGATCTCTGCAGCAACAATTCTCAAACAAGCTGCAGCGATAGTGAAAGTGAGAACGTTGTGATAAGTGCGCAGTACATTGTTAAGGATGCCATGGATAGTGTTATGGACGATACAGAATCGCTAGTTAAGAAAATATCGAAATCTTTAATAGACAATGATTTTTAATAAAGATACTATTGTTATTGTAAGTTATTATTTTATTATGTTTAAAAAATAAAAATGCATTTTTACTGAAGAAATTATTTTTATTTATAAAACCAAAACAAAACATTTTAGTGCCACCCTAAATGCTTTTTTATACATAACACATTTTTTAAAGCACAATGATTTGTGTGTACATTACAATTTAAATTGTTATCACAGAATTTTTTATGTAATTCAAACATGTTAGGACACTGGTCTTCACCAAGATCTGACACTTCACAATTTTCGCAAATGTTTTTTATCCACGTAACCTTCTCCAAACCTTTCACTAAGATATTTTTGTTTTCTAGATAGGGAACGATTATACGATGAAATTCTCTATAGTCAATATGTCCTTCGTTCCAATGAATACCTCTATTGTTTTCCAGCCACTTTACTTGTCTTTTTTCATCAGTTGTTAAATATTTGAATAAATATGGGGGTTTTATTAAGAATAATTGCGTATAATCACGTGTTGCGAACGCTAATTCTTTTACTATAAAATTATTGTACTGATCTTTAAATCCTTGAATATCCACTATGATGGTATCCTGCTTCATGATAATTTTTTTACAGTATTACTCAGTGGCTTATATTCAATTATACAGTCGTTTAATATAAGACAGTACGCGCCGGTTTGATCTGGTATATCAGAATCACTTTCAATTTCCACTCTAACGTCCACAACCGGACCTGTCTTCAAATTGTCTACTTGTCTAGAGCAGTCGACAACAAATAACGGCGCTAAATCTTTAAATTGTTTCTCACTCAACAAGGGCTCTGGACGACGACCATAATATGACTGTTGAAATCTAACATATTGTTCGTATAATAAGGCAATGTTGTTGTTTGCGAAGTTAACGTTTAGGTTCTCATAAGGGAAGTATGTTGAATTGAGATAGACTCTAACGCTGCGAAGAAGACAGTGATCGAACTGAGACATGTCAGAACTTGCATTATTTTTTCTATTTGTTTGTAGACCAATAATAATATATCTTGGTTTTTCTATTTGTGACGAAGTTTTAATTGCCCAAGTATGTTTTGTAGTTTTAGGTAAAGCTGGATATTCATACAGATCCCAATTTCTAAATATCATTTGAAGCGGTTTATCTCTTTCTAACAGTTTCAAAAAATTAAGCTTTTCTTTGTCAGATATTTTAATGTGTGGTACACGCCAAATAATTTTATTTATTTGAACGTCTTCTACAAATTCACCGGTATTGAGTTTCACAGCATTCAAGTTTGTGTTACTTCTTAGTAATATTAGTTCGTGTCTACTATTTATCACAACTTTTTTAAAATCTTCTGCAAAGCCCATTATGTTACAGAGTGGTATAGAAGCAGAAAATTTACCTCCATTTTTTATACCATCAATATTCCACCCCCAAGAATAAGCTATCTTAGATTCACTTTCGTTCATTGATATTAAAGATTTCATGGTGGTCGTAACGCCTGCATTCTTTATTTTATCAATCTCCACTCCGTTTAGCTCATACCTTATATCTTGAAATAAGTACAATAAAGCGTTATTTGTAAATTGAACACTGGTGACAGGATCCTTAGAATCTCGTTTTTTAACGATAACATTCCCTTCCAAATACAAGGTGCTTGCTGATGGTAGTACATATAAATCCTGTTGATTGATTGGTATGCGGATTTCATCATTTCTATTAAAACTAGTAATGTAGGGTTTGTAAGAATGATATTCAATTCCTTCCACACTATTGTCGTAAGACGGAGTCGATAAAACGTCTAAAATATTCATTTTAATAAGCCGATCGCTTTTAAGAATGCCTTATTGCTTTTCGTTAATTTTATTTTCTTTTTATTACGACTTCTTGTATGATTGATTTCTTGAGTCAAACTGATACGTGTAGTTGGTTGTTGCGTATATTTATTATAGTCAATCATTTCTTCTTCTAAGATGTAAATACAGCTGTACCTCTTCACCACGTAAATTTATTAAATGATTATTTATATCTAAAAGTCTAATATTAATGCAGCTTATGTTGCTCTGGTTAATGGGGAAGTAAATTGCGTTTTTAGGTATTTCTATAATCCTATATCCAGGTGGTACGTTTAGTGCAAATTCATGAATAATATGACTTGATTCGCCGTTTATGTATGAGCCGCTTACGATATCACATTCAACCCTGATCACGGTTGTTGGTAAAATGTTTACTGGAAACTGTGACACATGCCATTTATTTGCTTTCAATATTTGTTTTTTAAACCCTAACAAGTTTCTAAAGGTATTTTCCTCAGAAAAATTAATATCTTTTGTACAGTACAAAGTTGCTTTCAATGTGTTGTTATTACACTGTAGATTGATTGATGCATCCTTTATTTCAGATTTTAAATAATCATTGATATCTTGTAATTCATAAGTCCCTTCAGGGATTTCAATAACTTCATTAGATCCATAGAATAACTTATTATTAGTTTTATCAATATTCGGAATGGAATTAAATGTTGAGATATGCAATAAAGCACATTCATACTGTCCATCTAATTGCAGAGTGTTTGGATAGTACGTGGATAAACTTGACGAATTTCCTGTTATCGACAAAGTGAGTGACATATTGCAAATGGTGAAAATAAAAGAATGATACATATTTTATACATTTTTATTCCAAAATTGCCATAGATATTTTAAGCATAAATGACCACAATTAACTGTATTAAATGACTGATATCTTGTGTAGTTATAACAAACATTACAATTCTTAAAATACCGAATTATTTCTTTAGGCGGTTTCAGATCGCCAAAACTATCAAAATATTCACAATAGTCATATATTTTAACATAAGCCACCCAATGCGTCCCCTTGTTCTTAGACTCATCCAAATTAACAATACCACATTCGATCTCCTTTGGTGTTCTTGGTAATTGATCTCGCATAAAAACTCCTCTGAAGTGGGGGATGTCACATGCGTACTTTATTATATCTATATTACTTAGAGGACGATTAGGTAGCTTACAATTCAGTTTTTTGAGGGCTTTATAAATAATCCGTGACCATTTCTGTGCGGTTTAATGTATAGACCCTTGCCTAATACTACACCTTCCATAGCTTTGTTATGTCGTTGTGTTTCTTGCAAATTTTTCTGAGCGGATTTGTAATCATTAATGGTTTTCGCAATGCCAGCTGCACCGCCAGCTAAGGTCCCTAATGCCGATAAACCAGCAAATATTGGAATCAAAGGTAGAATACCTCCAGTTTTTGGTATGGGTATTACACGTGGTATTCGAATTTTCTTTTTATTTGGAAATACTTTTTTAGCTGCTAAATAAGCAGCGTCGATTAAAGATTTACTATCATTGTGTTGAAATTTCTTGATTTTTGATCTTATTTTAGATACAAAATTTTTAAACGTTTTGACGCCAGCACCGGTTTTAAGTTTGGCTTTCATAACTTTACTCACTAACCATGAACTTAGTTTTTCGCCTTTGCAAGCATCTTTTGACTTAATGCGTTGTTTTGCCATATTTAGAAGTTGTAAATCTGCTTTATGACGATTAGGTAGGTCTGTATGTTTTGCATATGCTATGTCGTGTTGCATACAAGCGTCGTCTAGCTTATTCACCCCTCTATCACCCCGTAGTAAACGTTTCTGAAGTTTTGTGCCAGGTCCACAGTAATTATAACCAGGCAAATGAAGTTCAAACGGTAAATTATTAATGATACTATTAACTAGCCCACCTCCTTGCATCGCCAAAGTTGCAATGAAACAAATACGACTAAACTTCTTATTTAATAACAATTTTAGCCTTGAATTGCAGTTTTCTCAATCCAACTATTTTCATCATTGCTTAAACCTAACCATTTCACAAACAGCTTATTTCCTTTCTTTTTTATAACTTTTTCAATCAAATAAGCATCAGGATATTTAGTCTTTTGCAACTCGTGTTCGTAAAATGTTCCCAATATAGTTTGCTTACGTTGATCTTCTAAGTGATTCGTAACTGGAACTGTGTTATTAATATTTTTTATCGTAAATAGTTCAGTTGACCAATTTGGAGTATACCCTTTCTCAAAATGCTGTTTGTATTTACTTATTCGAACATAGTCACCGACTTTAAACTTTGGTCCTGTCCTTGATGATATATATTTGTGGGTTTTTTTAATATTTTGTTTAATTAGAGGTTCCTTAGATTTATCTACATCGATTGGTTTACAATTGATAGTACGATGTTTCGTATTATTGTATTTTTTTAAGACAACTTCTAGTAATCCTAACCACCGATAACTTCCATTTAAACTAAAATATTTATATAATTTATTTTTGATAGTTTTAATTAATCGTTCGACAATCGAAGCCTTTTTGGTAGAAAAAGTTGAATAATGGTTTATATTGTTTGTCTTCATGAGATTCCGAAATACGTTATTATAAAATTCTGTCCCTAGATCAGTTTGCAAATTAATCGGTTTTCGATGACTATTGTATAATATAGATTCGAATGCATTGGTAACACAAATTTTATTTTTTGATTTGATTGGCACCGCCCAAGCGTATTTAGAAAAGCAGTCAATCACAATTAAAATGTAGTTGAAACCTTTATTAAACTTTGTTAAATTTTGCATGTCTATCAGATCGGCTTGCCATAAGTCATCTATTCCCTTTAGAATAACAGGTCTTCGAAGAAAATTTCTTCGTGCTTGTTTGTGTATTTCGTTAACTATTTGTTGTTTCATCATTACGAAGATTTCTTAAGTAATTTATCAATTTCTGATTTGGTATAAAACTTATCTTCCAAATGAGCCAAAACGTCTGATATCTTTGTTTTTATAGTAGCTTGAACAAAATTTTGAATATATGTCATGGTTTGTAAACGCAATGTCTCATTCAGTTTATGTAATTCTTTTATCAAATTATCCTGAAAATTATCAACATAATCCTTATTCACAGCATCGTCTGCTTCTATGGGTAATTTAATTCCTCTAAGTCTTGACGATTTTAAATCAAACTCTCCGTTTTCTGTTTTTGTTAAAGCGTTATCATAAACGTCAAATAGTTCTGACAAACGCATTCTTTTATGAATATAGTGCCCGAATTTATCCACATTCATGTTGAAAGTGTACTTTATTCGAAGGTTAGTAGTGTAATGAAAAAACATCCATCATCAGCAAACATTTATTTACTTATTTATAATTTTACTTTCACGCAATTCTTCAATAATTGATATAATTTCATTGTCTAATCCAGTATTGCCAGCATCTCGAGACGCAATTAATAATTTCAACCTCTCCACCAATTCATTTGGATCATCCCAATACACATAATCTATGTTTGTTTTCCATGTTTTCATTAAAGGTAGACCTTTTCCTTTGTGTTGTGTTTGAAGTTTAAATAGGGGTTTTACAATTTGTAAATATTTTTGTCCTTTATTACTCTTTATTGGTTTACTTGGATCACAGTCCCGTCGATGTGCATTGGTGTCAAGTAACATTGATTTATAATTTTGCATATCATTGTCTGTGACTAAACTTAAATCAACGTCTTTTTTTAGCAGCAACTGTTTTATACCTGGTGTACTATGATATTTGCGTCCAGCTACTGTGATATAATCATCACCAATTGCTACGCTAGCTGAACCTAACATTAATTTTCCGTTTTCTATTCTGACGCCAAATGGAATATCTTCTAATGCTTCTGATGATACTGACCAGGATGATGTATCGCGGTCTGATTTGCTTTCTTCTATTGATTGATATGAATAATCACTTTCGGTGTCAGATTGAGATTCGTCTGGATCGATGACTTTTCCAGTGTTAATTTTAGGGGTAACATTTTCTTCAATAATGCTTTTTATGGATGGTGTTTTAGTTTTTTCGTCGTCTATAGTAGGAAGGAGAGAATGATTATTTGCGTTTGCAATTAAGTTGAGAGGTTTAGTCACAGGCTTGAAAACTGTCTCCAATGCTTGCTTATTATCGATGTCAATATTCCTCATAATTTTTACTTTTTTCTTTACAGCTGCTGCAGCCTTCACAATTTTTCTTTTCATTGATTGTTCCATAATGACAGCAAGATAGTGATCGATTGAGCGTCGTATAAAGAATAACGATTTCATAAAAGTAATTTATTTAAATATTTTTTGTTTCAATCAAACACCACAAAAGTGTCAAATTTATTTCTGTAACATCCTTTATTTTTAGAACAATCTTTATTAATTACAACATAATTAAAGGGTTCTTTCCAAATTTCTGAACACATTTCGCGGAATTCAGTCCATGTCATATCTGTGTTAACATGCTCCTCATAAACGTGTTTTAAATTTATTTCGTCTTGCTTAAAAAGGATAATCAAGTTCGCATTGTCTCTAACTAACTGTTTAGGAATTTTACTATACGTTTGGTTCAGATAAAAAGCATCAATATTTTTGTGTCTTCCCATCGCAAAGTAATCACGCATATTATTTTGATTTTCACAAGCAACATCATCAAAAATAATAATTGAATTTGGTTTTGCGTCCTGAACCCTTAATACTTCCTCATTTCCCTGATATTTATGAAGCGAAATAACAGGTATAAGATTTAAAACATTTTCTAAAAATATGTACTTCGGTTGTTGTAAAGTTTTCGAATAAATATAAACATTTTGAAATCTCAATCCATTTTCATGTAAAAGGAGACCAATTAACAAATTTGTTTTTCCACAATTGGAGGGCCCGCATATGATGCATCGTATTGAATTAGGCAATAATTCGCCATGACGAGAATCAGCCTTACAAACTTCCTCACAGATTGTGTTAAAACTCAGCGATTGTGGTTGTTTTACAAATTTCATGATTTGAGTGGACGGTAGTTTGATTGATAATGAGTAATTATACTCATCACATTAACATTTATTAGCGTATGTAGTAAGTAGACTGAATATCTCATCCATCGACAACGCGGTATAACGCTTTACTACCAGAAACAGTGTCAGGCATTCTGTTCCACGTGGAGGAGGCGTATAGAAGAGTGAAACAGTGGAAAAAATGTACCTATAAGCCCTAATTACCAGAAATCTTATTGGGCATTCTGCCCCACGACGCGAAGGCAGACGCCTGAGCGAACAAGTGGGGCAGAATGCCCAATACTATACTACTGTTATCACGTCAAAATCCAATTTTAAATTTAATGTTGACACAGCCTGTAGTTTTGAACGTAGAATAGCCGCCGTGCTATTGTCTGGAAAGTTTTTCAACAACAAAATTTTACACGCATGTTTAGAGTAGGTACATAATATGTTAAAGTATGTACATAATATACATACCTATATCGGAGTGTGTGCACAGGTTTCAAATAATGTACGAAAGAAATCGTTGTCTTAACACATTCACTGCATTCAGACATCTAAAAGAACATTATATCGCACCTTTGGTGGAACAAGGGCACATCTGACAAAAAATCGTAAAATGACAAAAATTAAACAAAAAAATATTTGACACCTGCAAAGTCCATGGCCATATTCACAAATAAATGAGTCGTATCTCATGCAAAGAACAAACACTTTGAAGCAATACAAAGACGAATAATACGACTCGGAATACAAAACAAAAATCTTTAAAATGGCTCTGATGTAAAATTACAAAAGTGCAGTTGAGCCCTTGTTCCACCAAAGGTGCGATATGTATAACACTTGTTATACATCTAGACATGCTACAAAAAGCATGCTAACGACATTGATAGGCATTAGATTTTTCACTTTTCACTTTTAAAGTGAAAATTTTATTTAAAGTGATTTTGTTTTTAATTTTGCATTTGGTTAAATTTTTTATTGAAAAGTTTTTTTAAGAAGCTTTTTAAATCTTGTACGTAAGCTATCATGGAAGATAGAGTAAAAGGAGGGTGATCTCTGTGTATGAAAAGTGTCCGTAAAACGCGTCCAATTACGGGTGGCGCAGCGGTGCGGTCTACAACAGCTATGTTCGAATATCTATTTATCAGATACTAGCGCGTGGCATTACGGGTGGCATACTCAGCAAAACTTCACTCCGTCTACAACAGCCATGTTCATATATCTATTTGTCACACACTAGCGCCATTCAGATATGGCCATTATTGGAACCTCTATTTTATGTAAAGAGCTGGACACTTTTTCAACTTTACCTTCATACGAGATGGCCCTCCTTCTATCTCAATACTCCATAAAATAAAAATCACTAATGAAATTAGAGTAGGCCTGAAAGACCCAGTTTGATTTTTTTTTTAAATATTTAAGCAGTGAATGGGTTAAGTTAGTATAAAAAGGTATTTTACCCTGTATTCCTATCTATAGTTGTTATTTTCCACAGACCATGAAGTTCTCAGGTGCCCTACTTTTCGTTTTCATGGTAAGAATTAATATATTTAACCGACTTCAAAAAAGGAGGTACTCAATTTGACTGTATTTTTTCTTGTGAGTTACTTCGTAAGTTTTTTCTGGGTGTAGCAATTTTGATGATTCTTTTTTTAATCAAAAGCTGGTGCTTGTCATGTGGTCCATTGTATTTGAGCGAGATCGAGAGAGATTAAGGATAACTAAAAACTACTCGTCGTTTTTAGATATCCCTAATTTTGAAGTTGGTTTTTTTTTGTAATTATTTACACGTCCGTTCGAAGAGAGCTAATTTAATATTTGTAAAAATTATTTTTTAAATGTTGATACGGTTAGCAATAGTTTATTTTTTTTCAAATTTTACTAAGTAGTTTTAATTCCTATTTAATGAGAATTTTTAAACGACTTCAAAACTAAATTTTACTAACAAAAAATAACAGACTTCAAAGTCTCAAATATAAGTGTCAAACATAGTTGTCAGATCTCGTTCAAATTTATGTGAGACCACATGACAAGCGCCTGCTTTCGATTAAAAAAAGAATAATCGAAATCGGTTGGCATGATATTGAGTTATTCGTCAATTTGTCGCGCACATCTTAACACAAATTTACGACTTATGTGGTTTTCTCATGGATGTCACTGTCAGATCTCAATAAAATTTATATGGGACCACATGACAGCCACCAGCTTTCGATTAAAAAAAGAATCATCAAAATCGGTTCGCCCAGTCCAAAGTTCTGAGGTAACAAACATAAAAAAAATACAGTCGAATTGAGAACCTCCTCCTTTTTTGAAGTCGGTTAAAAAGGAGGAGGTTCTCAATTCGACTGATTTTTTTTTTTTAATGTTCGTTACCTCAGAACTTTGGACTGGGCGCACCGATTTTGATGATTCTTTTTTTAATCGAAAGCAGGTGCTTGTCACGTAATCCCACATAAATTTGAACGAGATCTGACAAGTAGTTTTTGAGTAACATTGAAGTCGGTTATTTTTTGTTAGTAAAATTTAGATTATTATGTTAATAATAATTTCTATCTTTTAAATAACTTCGCCTTCTAAATCATACAACGGATGCATGTTAGAGAAAAATATTTCGTATTATTTCCTAAATCTTTCGTAATACTTCATCAATATTTCGTATATAAAACAGTCCTAACTTGATATACCTACCTACTGAAAAAAAAATTCTACCACTTTATCGGTGTGATAAATACAATACATAAATTGTCATCACTCCTAATTATCCATCCATCCAAATTACAGCGTTCTAGTACTAATTTAACTGTTTTTTTGTTTTTCAGTGTCTCGCCATGTTCTTGGGGATTCAAGGTATTTTTTTTTTCAATTATATTAAGTAACGACCAAATATTATTATGTGACGAACGAGTAGTCAAACCACCTGAAGTGGTCACCGTCGTCCATGGGTAAAACCAAAGGCTTCATCGATGTATTATCACATACATTTAGACCCAGTAAATTCTCCCATACATTGGACAGAGCGAGATCGCCAGTTACAAAATGTACCTACTTGAAAGACAGAGACAAAAATATAATAGAAAATATATTTTTGTCCCCGTCAGCGTGGCCGATTACATTATACATAATAATTATATTTTTTGTAACAAGTGCAAACAACGGTGAATTGTGACAAACAATTTTATTAAGAGTGAGTGAGAGCTATTTGGAGATTTAAGTTTCAGTTTGTTTTTTAAACAGAAAATCGTAGTTAGTACACATTCAGTGCTTAAACAATGGATGCAAAGTAATAGCCGGGAGCCAAAACTTTTTATGGCGAATTTTGATTAAGTAAATATGAATGTTTGAAAATATGTATGAATGTATATTTTATTATTATTATTTGTATTAAAAAAACGTCATTTTTCGGATCCGAGTCGTCGGCACACAGCACGTCGGCTGCCGAATGCTCGGATCCGAAAGCTAGGGATGGCAATGGCTTAGTCACTAATATCATAGATATTTGTTCCGTGAGTGCGTTTTTGCGTACTAATATGTCACAAGATTTTGACAACCCCGTGTTTTTTATCAAATTCCAGGATCTTGATCCAAATCATGTAAGGAAAGTAATCAAAACGAGTTTTAACTTATTTTACTTTCCTTGACCAAAATCTTGTACCATATGACACACAAACACACACAGGACTCACACACAGGCCATACGCATACTTATACATTCACGCTTATACATGATATATAGTATACAGTTCAGGCATGTCATCATGTGGTGACTTGTTATTTAAAAAAAAAATTGTAAGTAAATAACTGTTACTAATACTGTTAGAATGAAACCAATACTCGTTTTCGCAAGTTACTATATTGCTAGAGTGGCCGCCCAAAACAACATTTACTCGGCTCAAAAACTAGAGCTTTATTGACTACTACAAAAAAAAACGGAACGCTTGCTCGGATCCGAGTCGGCGGCACCGCTACTATGGCCCCGCCTTGCTCGGATCCGAGCAAAAAGCACTGAATGTGTTAAGTACGATGGTGTGTAGCAGTATTCCGGGCTGCGTGTTGAATTTTGTTACATTTCCTTTATAATAACCCCAAAGAAACGAAATTATTTGCACAATATAGGAATCTAATATATTTATACTTTGTTATTTGTCTCATGCGCGGCTACGCCGCGGCGCCGTAGGGCGTGGCTGAATCTATAGGTACATGGTACATCTATGTATTATAAAAATATTGTTAATCTCGCTCATAATAATAATAATATGATAAATGCGTGTTTTGTAATACATTAATAGGGTTTCATTAAATAAATACATAATTTTAGTGATTTTTGCTTACTGTCATCATGCCTATTATATAAATTCGACTATAGGTCGGCCGCACGCATGACAAACTATAAGTACCCTCATTCTATCTCCAGGTCTTCCAAAACCCTCGGACAACGCTGTTGCAGAGTCAATGGCGTCATCGGACGCAGTCGGCTCAGCAGTTATCCACCCGGACTACATTTACACACAATAAGGAATCCGTTTTTAATATAATAGTAATATAATAAAACCGTTGTCAGTCATTTTTGCCTTTATTATTCAACTTTTACAATACACAGACGCCGTCCTATACGACCCATGAGTTTTATGTCCTGGGTTCGATTCCCAGCGAGGCGGTTTGAATGATGAGTTTGAAATTTTGAATTTCTGTTCTCGGTCTGGGTGTGAATGTCCTTGTCTAGTGTGTTGTTCATGGCACCCACGACACAGGGTATCCTAGCGTGGGGCTGTGAGTGTGAAGCGTTATTTTTTATTTTTATGTTTTACCGACTTCAAAAAAGTAGGAGCAATTCAGTTTGACTGAATTTTTTTATGTTTGTTACCTCAGAACTTTCGACTGGGTGAACCGATTTTAATGATATTTTTTTTAATCGAAAGCGATAATTTATGGACATGAAATATACCTAATTTTATCCACAAAAACACCCACATGGGGGGGTTTAGCCATCTTTTTTTTCAATATAGCACGGTGCTGGACGCAAAAAGTAGATATGGAAACTCGCATAAGGCTCATATTCAAACAGCAATAAGTCAGCAGTGTTGCTTGCTACTTAGAGCAATGATTTCAATGTTTGTACATAATATCCTTGTTAACAATGCATGTACTAAAAAAGGTGTGTTATTGTGTTAGTTTTTAAGTATGTTAGTATGATGATGTATCAACGCACAGGCCAAACCTTTAGTGCTAGAAACTTAAAATTTCGCACACGTGTTCCTTTTATGACGTAGACATCCACTAAGGAAGGATTTTTTAAAATTCAACCCCCAAGGGGGTGAAATAGGAAATAAATATGATAAGCATAATTTCCGAGTGCGAAGCTGCGGGCAACAGCTAGTAATATTTAAAAACCTCGTGTGTTACTGGTCGCAATTCTCTGAAACGGCTCGACCGATTTTTATGATTTTTTAACCGACTTCAAAAAATGGAGGAGGTTCTCAATTCGACTGTATTTTTTTACGTGTGTGCGATGATTCTTTTTTTAATCGAAAGCAGGTGCTTGTCATGTGTACCCACATAAAGAACGAGATCTGACAAGTAGTTTTTAAGGTTCCGTAGCCAAATGGCAAAAAACGGAACCCTTATGGATTCGTCATGTCTGTCTGTCTGTCCGTCCGTATGTCACAGCCACTTTTCTCCGAAACTATAAGAACTATACTGTTAAAACTTGGTAAGTAGATGTATTCTGTAAACCGCATTAAGATTTTTACACAAAAATAGAAAAAAAAAACAATAAATTTTGGGGTTCCTCATACATAAAACTGAAACTCAAAAAATTATTTTTCATCAAACCCATACGTGTGGGGTATCTATAGATAGGTCTTCAAAAATGATATTGAAGTTTCAAATATCATTTTTTTCTAAACTGAATAGTTTGCGCGAGAGACACTTCCAAAGTGGTAAAATGTGTGTCCCCCCCCTGTAACTTCTAAAATAAGAGAATGATAAAACTAAAAAAAAGATATGATGTACATTACCATGCAAACTTCCAACGAAAATTGATTTGAACGAGATCTAGTAAGTAGTTTTTTTTTAATACGTCATAAATCGTAAACCGCAAAAAACATCGATCAAAGTTACAACGAACTACAAAAACTTTTATATTATGTTACTTGCTGCTACGGAACCCTTCATGGGCGAGTCCAACTCGCACTTGGCCGCTTTTTTTGAGTAACTTTGAAGTCGGTTATTTTTTGTTAGTAAAATTTAGATTATTTTGTCTATACCTACTTGATAATAGGTCGTAAAGTATATTTCACACACACACACACATACACAACACACACACAACTTTTATTTTTCTTGGTTAAAATGTTAAGTGATTCATTGTATTTCGTCTTGGTGGATTTGACGACCCTGTAGTCTAGTTGGTAGCGACCCTGCCTGCGAAGCGAGGGGTCCCGGGTTCGATTGTTACCGGGGCTGATATTTATGTGACAGATAAATATTAGTACTTGGGTGCAGGGTGTGATTGTGATGTGTTATATGTGTCGTCCATGCCGCCCGCGACACAGGTAATAACCTACTGCGGGGTATACCTAAGTTTGTAAGTGGTTATTTATTTATTTTTCATTTTCATCAGGGTGTCCCTATCAAAACATTTTTGGCAGAACAACGTTTGCCAGTCAGCTAATCTGCTCTATTATATTTATTTCGACATAACACTGAATTTTAAAAATAAAACACGTGGTCAACAATGGAACTATATTTATTTAATTCATTAATCAACAATCAGTGTAAACTGTTTAAACAAAATCATTACTTTTATTATTGTAGGCACGTTGTGCAAGGTTGTTTGTTTGTTTGACTGAGACCTGTTGCGGTTGCTTGGCCATTCTTGGCTTCAGATTTGACTTTAGTGAAGGCTGCATTAGGAGTAGTCATAGTTTCGACTTCAGTTTTAGCATTATCACCAGTCGCCATTCCTGTGCCAACCGCCTCGCTTCCTAAATCACCTGGCATATTGGTTAGGCCTGCACCGGGCAAGCCACCTCCCATCACATCGTCTACACCGGCCAAGCCACCGGGCATCATACCCTCTACACCGGACAAGCCACCGGGCATCATACCCTCTACATCGTCCAAGCCACCGGGCATCATACCCTCTACATCGTCCAAGCCACCGGGCATCATACCCTTTACACCGGCCAAGCCACCGGGCATCATACCCTTTACATCGGGCGCACAACTTGTCATATCTTTAACTTTTCCAAGACCTGTAAAAGAAAACGATTTTTATTATTACTAAAATCAACCAATACGCATTGGTAGAGTGCTTTTCATGTAAGTCTGCACTTCGCTACTATGTTGGTTGGTAGCATTGAAGTGTTTTTATAATAATTTCAAAAAACAATTGCTAATAAGTTGGGAGATAATAATAGCGTAGTTGTCATGTTCATATATATAATATATTACAAAATAAAATATTATGTCTGAGATCATTAATTGGAACGCCAAGCCGGGCCAAGCTTAGGTATATTCGAATCTTAGAATAATATTAAACGGAGCCCCCTCAACGTTAGCTGTCAAATATAAAAGGAGCGCCAACTGTAGCGGTCGTAGGCCGCTGACGAGCTTTTTTTTGGGAGTGTTAGTGGGGGCCCCTATACGCTGGGGGCCTCGTATAATTGATACGGCTGATACGGCGGTAGCGAAGTGCAGATTTAATATAATTATCCTAAAGTGCATCAGTAGCGCCTCTGATAGTAATATCGAACTTGAAGAGTTAAAAATATAAATTAATATAAAAAAAACTTACCAAGGAGAGCTGTAATTAGAAAAAAAATTACATTATTTACATAATTACGTACCCAGTATCAGTAACAAGAAACATCATGGAATGAAAAAATTAATGCCTTTACGACTTTGTGATTGTCACACGTAAATAAAATTAATGGCGTAAATAAAATTAATATAATAAATAATAATATAAGACAAATACAATAATATAATTTATTTATGGTAATAGCCGGTAAACGAGCTGACGATCCACTTGATGGTAAGTGGCTGTCGTCGCCCAAGAACATCAGCAACACTGAAATTGCGTTGCCGGACAAGAAAAAGAAAGAAAGAAAGAAAGAACTGGCTCCCAAGCCCCCAGCCGGAACACGACGAATCGTTTGGCGGCTGACTCATGTTCAAGGGTGGTAGCTATCCAGGCGAAACCCGTGGAGAAATAATCATAGCAATAATGGTATTAATTAACAATTAAAATCAATATTACCAATATAATCCCTCGAGGGACGATACCACCAGCGAACCGGATCGCCTCTTACGACACCCATCCAGCGTGGGATTGGGGTTAGTATGCTAAGCCGCCCCAATACAGCTAATACTTTCAAATTAGTCGTATTTTTAACCGACTTCAAAAAAGGAGGAGGTATACAATTCGACCGTAATTTTTTTTTTGTGATAAATACATTTTTTTACTTCATCACAAGTAAAAATGTTTGACGCCCAGCAAAGTGGGTAATACTCCTCTATATGTATATAATTAAAATTGTTATAAAATTATTACTTATTTACTTACATGGAAATGCTTCAACGGCCCAAAGGCACTGAAAATAATAAAAGATAAACCTAAGTAAATGAAAACGAACGAAGGCCGCGTAATGCTCATGTTTCTACTGCGATAACTCACGAAACTTGTAACTTAGAGCAACAGTTTTAATGTGGCTTTGTAGACAATATCCTTGCCAAACAATGCAATGACAAAAAAAATATGTTAATGGGTCAGTTTTTGAAGTATGTCAAAAAACTAAAAAAAAAACAGCATTTTTGACTACATTGTGCATAGAATTTTTTAATGGCATTTGTAACTTAGTTTATTCAATCAGTTTTGTGATGAATACATAGTATTATGAGCTTTCAAATAATATTTTTTTCACATTTACTGGCAATCAAATAGCGGCCATTACAAAAGGAGGCTAGACTCCCACATGGGTATTTTTGTCAATAAAATTAAATATATTTTATGCCCTTAATTTATCGCTAGTTAGTTGCAAGACACCCTGTATAATAATAATAATCGATATTGATAAATGTTGGAGCTAAGATAAATCGCCTCACTGAAGTGCTCTTCAACTAAATCTGCAGTTGGGCGTAATGGTGATAGCATTGAAATAAGTGTCTTAAATCTCAAACAAATAGACAATAATAGCGTTACTATTAAGTAAACCAAAGGTAATAAACGATTTATATTACGAGATAATATAAAACATTACAAAAAATAAAACATTTAAATTTTTTAAACGGTTTTTGAAACATAAAAGACACTTATTATAATACTACCAACATTGTGCCCAACTGCAGATTTAGTTGAAGAGCACTTTGGAGCGACTTAATTAATCTGTGTTAAATAGCTAATTTCAAAATGGCGGGAATCAACTTGGCGCGAAAACGACATTGGCTTGTCATTTCGACGAAAGTCTACCCCTAGTGTATTTGGTAATTGAATACATTGGAAAATAATAATAATAATAATATTTTAACTTACCATAAGAATGGTTACTGGTACTGCGAATCTCATGGTGGATGACCGGATTGCCTTTTTGCAAGATCAATGTAGTTCCAAAAAGAATACTGTTGAAATTTTTGGGAGTCCTTTATATACCCCAGGAAACAAAGGATTACCAAATAGGTTTTTGATTAAAAGCTGAATCAATAATCGCGTTGATACAATTTAGCAAATATAAATCGATGAATAATCGCGCAGTTTATTTTGGCAATGTTTATTTTGCACCAATAAAACCAGATGCTATGACGCTTTTGGCGCGACATTTTGCAAATATAGGTACAGGCTTGACCTTGGCTTGCAGTATGGAATATGGATTATTGTTAAAATAAGTAATGATCATTGAAGTATAATGACATAGAACAGACATCTCGAACAAAATGTGTGTCCCGCCGCCAGTCCCTCCGTTCTCTTTTCAAACTAGAAGGCGCGTTTGCACACTTGCCATAGAGTAACTTTGTGAGACACTTGCCGAACCAAGACAAGCAGTCACTGACTCCAAACCTTTACAAGCTCTTACTCCAACTTTATTTAACGTGCAAAAGCGTTTGAACGATTTTCAAACGTTTACCATTGATTTGTGTCAAAAATCCAACACCTTAAATTGGTCACAAGCGTAGCGTCGGCAAGCTTAAGCAAGCGTATATAATACATTAACACGGTTGCGGCTTGGCAAGTATATAAACGAGCCTTATGATTTTTTCAATGAAAAATGGCGGAAACATTGCAAATAATGAAATAAATTGGTTTTGGTTGCTTTACGTTAATGTTTTGTTTCCTTGCCGATGATAAGTAACATAACAATCTTTTTTTTCGTAGTTGACTGATTTTTACAGCCTCATATAACGTACTACGGCATTTTTGAAATGTTATTTTGTCACAATTTTGACATGTAGCCGCCATGAGCGCAGCCGAGTGACAGAATGGAATGAAGCCGGCCGGCTGCAATGCACACCCCCTAACTCGATGTTCGCGGTGTCTGTTCTATACGCTAGTAATAATACTTCAATGGTAATGGTACATTCTAGATTTTTATTGTACCCGTAACCAATACAGATTCTATTAAATTATATTTTTGGAGTTTAACTCCTTTATATTATCTATCGATTTAAATATTTAAGTCCGCGGTATGAAATTTTATGCGAAGTAAAATCAAACTTTCTCCGTAACGTTATGCGTTATGTTTGTTCGTAACACAGAATCTAGATGGCGTTGGATGGCTGATCAGTAACAACGCCATCTAAAGATAATAATAATCTGGGTACATCCTATTCTGATGATGTGAAACATCATCATCATCAATATCATCATCAATAATATAGTGTCTTTTAAAGACAGATAATAATAACCATTTAATCTCAAAACCAATTTCTGTAGTATAAATATTTTTAAACTTATTTAAAATCTATACATTTTATATGCATAGATTTTACACGATATTTTACACAGGTAATACCTACTGCGGGGGTGTGGGTGTGTATGCGGTTATTTATTTATTTTTCATTTTCATCAGGGTGTCCCTATCAAAAAAGTGTTGGCAGAACAACGTTTGCCGAGTCAGCTAATCTGCTCTGTTATATTTATTTCGACATAACACTGAATTTTAAAAATAAAACACGTGGTCATTAATGGAACTGTATTTATTTAATTCATTAATCAACAATCACTGTAAACTGTATAAAACTGTACAAAATCATTGCTTTTATTATTGTAGGCATGTTGTGCAAGGTTGTTTGTTTGTTTTGCTGAGACCTGTTGCGGTTGCTTGGCCATTCGTGGCTTCGGATTTGACTTTAGTGATGGCTGAATTAGGAGTAGTCATAGTTTCGACTTCAGTTTTAGCATTATCACCAGTCGCCATTCCTGTGCCAACCGCCTCGCTTCCTAAATCACCTGGCATATTGGTTAGGCCACCTGCACCGGGCACCATACCGCCTACATCGGGAATCATACCGCCTGCACCGGGCACCATACCGCCTACATCGGGCATCATACCGCTTACATCGGGAATCATACCGCCTGCACCGGGCACCATACCGCCTACATCGGGAATCATACCACCTGCACCGGGCACCATACCGCCTACATCGGGCATCATACCGCTTACATCGGGAATCATACCGCCTGCACCGGGCACCATACCGCCTACATCGGGAATCATACCATCTGCACCGGGCACCATACCGCCTACATCGGGCATCATACCGCTTACATCGGGAATCATACCGCCTGCACCGGGCACCATACCGCCTACATCGGGAATCATACCATCTGCACCGGGCACCATACCGCCTACATCGGGTATCATACCGCTTACATCGGGCATCATACCGCCTACATCGGGAATCATACCGCCTACACCGGGCACACAACTTGTCATTTCTTTAATTTTTCCAAGACCTGTAAAAGAAAACGATTTTGATTATTACTAAAATCAACCAATAAGCATTGGTAGAGTGTTTTTCATGTAAGTCACTTTGCTACTATGTTGGTTGGTAGCATTGAAGGGTTTATAAAATTTCAAAAAAAAATTGCTAATAACTTGGGAGATAATAATAGCGTAGTTGTAATGTTCATCAAAGGTAATAACAATAATATTGTAATATATTACAAAATAATACATGTCGGAGATCATAAATTGGAACGCCAAGCCGGGCTAAGCTTAGGTAGGTATATTCGGATTTTGAAGATGGCAGCCTTATGCAAATTGTCTATTGCCATTTTGACACGCGGTAGCGGAATAACCGAGGAGAGGATTTGACAGAAACTAGTGTCACTTTGTGAAATAATATTGCTGTAGTAATAGTAATCTCAACAAAAACATAAATGTCAAATGAGAGCCAAGTTAAAAAGAAAAGAATTTAGATCTAAATGGGTGCCAAGTTCTGTGTAGAAAATCCTAAAATTTTTGTCAAAAGAACATGTACCTAATTCAAGTTCTACATTTGACTTGGCTAGTTTTCAAGTTGTGAAGGGATCAAAAGTACCTCGAAATGGTTCGTGTAATATTACGTGTATTATTATTGGCGGTGCGTTACCATTTCCCTTTTTTAGGGTTCCGAAGTAAAATCGGAACCCTTATAGTTTCGTCATGTCCGTCCGTCCGTCTGTCCAAAGCAAAGCGCCGAGAACCTTAGTGCTGGAAAGCTATAATTTGGCATGGATATTTACATATTTATTAAAACTCCAAAATCGTAGATTAAATATTTAGAATTTTTTTTTTTCAGTGTACCTGTAGGGGAGTACAGGTAACGTGAGGATGAATTTTTTATTCATCGCGTACCCTATAGTGTGGGGTATCATTGAAAAGTTATATCAAAAATATTATGGATCTTCTTGGACCATTTTTGAATTTAGAGGCCCGTTAGTGAAATATTTGACTTTAAAGTGCTTTTGATAAGAGTCAAGTGTCTCCCCCTGCCAGCTAAACGATTGGACAAGTGAAAAAAATCTCAAAAATAGGTTATAATATGATGAATTTACAAGGAAAACTATCAAGGCTATATTAGCATAAGTAGTTAATAAGTAATAGTCGATAAACTACTTCGGACCCTACATTTCGCGGAGCTTGACACGCACTTCCCCGTTTTTATTTAACTTTGGCTGGACACACTTCCGCGTGTCTAGATAATGACTTCTTGGTCCATATGAAATACATGTTTCAAATCATAACGTATCAATGATTCACATGAAAATTCATCAAAAACTGATTTAGTAAGTATACTGTAAATGTCAAATTGGGAATGATTACTATGATTAGTGATTAGACTTTAATATAATTTTAATATTGTAATACTATTTTAATTCACATTCATGTATCTATTTTTATACGATGAGATGAAATTAACTAACGCATTAGGACACTCCTGTTATGTTAGTTGTAATATTATGGAATAAATAAATCAATAAATAAAAATGCCAAGTGCATCCGTAGCGCCTCTGAATGGAACTTGAAGAATTAAAAATATTAATTACTGACTGAAAAAAAACTTACCAAGGAGAGCTGTAATTAGAAAAAAAAATTAAAAATTACATTATTTACATAATTACGTAAGTACCCAGTATCAGTAACAAGAAACGTCATGGAATGAAAAAATGAATGCCTTTACGACTTTGTGATTGTCACACGTAAATATAAATAATGGCGTTATATAATAATATAAGACAAATACATTAATATAATTTATATAAGGAAATAACCGGTAAACGAGCTGACGATCCACTTGATGGTAAGTGGCTGTCGTCACCCATGGACATCAGCAACACAGAAATTGCGTTGCCAGACAAGAAAAACGAAGAAAGACTCTCAAGCCCCCAGCCGGAACACGACGAGTCGTTTGGCGGCTGACTCATGCTCAAGGGTGGGAGCTATTCAGTCGAACCCCATGGAGAAATAATAATAGCAATAATGGTATTAATTAACAATTAAAATCAATATTACCAATATAATCCCTCGAGGGACTCTACCACCAGCGAGCCGGATCGCCTCTTACGACACCCATCCGGCGTGGGATTGGGGTTAGTATGCTAAGCCGTCCCAATACAGCTAATACTTTCAAATTAGTCGTATTTTTAACCGACTTCAACAAAGGAGGAGGTATGCAATTCGACTGTTTTTTTTTTGTGATTAATAATATTTTTAACCGACTTCAAAAAAAGGAGGAGGTTCTCAATTCGACTGTATTTTTTTTTTATGTTTGTTACCTCAGAACTTTGGACTGGGCGAACCGATTTTGATGATTCTTTTTTTAATCGAAAGCTGATGGCTGTCATGTGGTCCCACATAAATTTGAACGAGATCTGACAAGTAGTTTTTGAGAATTTGAAGTCGGTTATTTTTTGTTAGTAAAATTTAGATTATTACGTCATCACAAGTAAAAATGTTTCATCCAGCAAAGAGTCTACAAGAAGTCCTCTATATGTACATGTAATTGTTATATAATTACTAGTTATTTACTTACTTGGAAATGCTTCAACGGCCCAAAGGCACTGAAAATAATAAAAGATAAATTAAGTAAATGAAAGCGAATGAAGGCCGCGTAATGCTCATGTTTCTACTGCGATAAATCACGAAACTTGTAACTTAGAGCAACGATTTTAATGTGGCTTTGTAGACAATATCGTTGCCAAACAATGCAATGACCAAACAAATATGTTAATGGCATTGAAGTATTATTACTAGCGTATAGAATGGACACCGCGAACACAATGTATGTTCCAATGAATTGGCGCCGCGCGGCTTCAATTGCCAATGGATTCGTCCAATTTTGAAAGGAGAACGGGGGCCCACTTTTGAAAATAGAACCTCCCGGCGGGACACACATTTTGTTTGAGATGTCTATTCTATGACATTATGGGCGCGTTCCACTAGACGCTCAAAACGCTCACAACTGTCAAATTAGTATGATATTTTGATCGTTGTGAGCGTTATGAGCGTCTAGTGGATCGCGGCCTATACTTCAATGGTTATTGGATTAGTTTTTGAAGTATGTCACAAAAACTTAAAAAAAGTTTTGACTACATTGAGCATCAGAATTTTTTAATGGAATTTGTAACTTGAAAGTTTATTCAATCCGTTTTGTGATGAATAGATGGTATTGTGAGCTTTCAAATAATATTTTTTTCACATCTAGTGGCCCATTACAAAAGGAGGAGGGCTAGACTTCCACTTTATGCCTTAAAATTATCGCTAGTTAGTTGCAAACTTGCAAGACACTCTGTATAATAATCGATATTGATAAATGTTGGAGCTTAGACAAATCGCTTCACTATAGTGCTCTTCAACTAAATCTGCAGTTGGGCGTAATGTTGGTAGCATTGAAATAGGTAAGTGTCTTATAAATCTCAAACAGTTTTATAGACAATAATAGCGTTATTATCAAGTTCACCAAAGGTAATGACACTTATTTCAATGCTACAACATTGTGCCCAACTGCAGATTTAGTTGAAGAGCACTTTGGAGCGAATTATTTAATCTGTGCTATATAACTAATTTCAAAATGGCGGGAAATGGGAATCAACTAACGGACGAAAGTCTACCCCTAGTGTATTTGGTAATTTATTTATTTATTTATAAACTCTTTATTGATTGTACACCATAAAAATCATATTACATGTACACAGAACTTTTACAACTAAGCACAATACAAAGGGCGGCCTTATCGCTTACAAGCGATTTCTTCCAGGCAACCCAACAGGAAGAAGGAAAAAGACAAGTCTGGGAGAATTTGAGGGTAGGGTGTACACATGAATAAGGTAATAAAAACATAAAGGAAAACAAACTTATTCAGTAAACACAAAGATGACGGACTGAGCATGACGTAGAACGGTGAGCAGGAAAAATGAAAAAAAAACTGAGGAAATGAGAATTAGAGATGTAGGTAATGCTTCTTTACTAATTTCTTAAAGGAAAGTAAGGTCTCAGCTTTGCGGATTTGGAGAGGAAGGGCATTCCAGAGACATATAGCTGAAGGTAAAAGAATTTGAGTAAAAGGAAGTGAAATGCCTAGGAGTTTGCAGGATAAGTTTTTCGGAAGACCGGGGACGACAAAGGTAATTAAATCTATTACGGAGGTAGCTAGGGGCAGAAGGATTAAATAGCAAACAGTATAGAGCAGAAAGTATGTGAGTATTCCGGCGCAGTCGGATTGGGAGCCACCCGAGTTTAATACGAAATTCGGAAACATTGCGAAGTCCAAATATAAATCTTATACATACATTTTGAAGACGCTCGAGTTGAATAAATTTAATACATTAGAAAATAATAATATTTTAACTTACCATAAGAATGGTTACTGGTACTGCGAATCTCATGGTGGATGACCGGATTGCCTTTTTGCAAGATCAATGTAGTTCCAAAAAGAATACTGTTGAAATTTTTGGGAGTCCTTTATATACCCCAGGAAACAAAGGATTATCAAATACGTCTTTGATTAAAAGCTGAATCAATAATCGCTTTGATAAAATTTAGCAAATCTAAATCAACGAATAATCGCGCTGTTTATTTTATTATGCAATGTTTATTTTGCACCAATAGAACCAGATGCTATGACGCTTTTAGCGTGACATTTTTCAAATATTAGGTACAGGCTTGACCTTGGCTTGCAGTAGGTATGGATTATTGTTTAAAATTTAAATAAGTAATGATCATTGAAGAATAATGATATAGAACGGACATCTCGAACAAAATGTGTGTCCCGCCCCGCCGGCTTGCCCTCCGTTCTCTTTTCAAACTAGAAGGCGCGTTTGCACACTTGCCATAGAGCATCCATAGAGTAACGATTTTCAAACGTTTACCATTGATTCGTGTAAAAAATCCAAAACCATAAATTAAGCAAGCCTATATAATACATTAACATGCTTGCGGCTTGGCAAGTATATAAACGAGCCTTATGATTTTTCAATGAAAAATGGCGAAAACATTGCAAATAATGAAATAAATTGGTTTTGGTTGATTTACGTTAATGTTTTGTTTCCTTGCCGATGTATGTAAGTAGCACAACTATCTTTTTTTTCGTAGTTGACTGATTTTTACAGCCTCATATAACGTGCTACGGCATTTTTGAAATGTTATTTTGTCACAATTTTGACATGTGGCCGCCATGAGCGCAGCCGAGTAACAGAATGGAATGAAGCCGGCCGGCTGCAATGCATACCCCCTAACTCGATGTTCGCTGTGTCTGTTCTATACGCTAGTAATAATACTTCAATGGTAATGGTACATTCTAGATTTTTATTGTATGTAAAACCAATACACATTGTATTAAATTATATTTTTGGAGTTTAACTCCTTTATTATCTATCGATTTTAATATTTAAGCTGCGCAGATTTTATGCGGAGTAAAATCAAACTTTCTCCATAACGTTATCAGTGACCGATTAACCCTTAATCAAATTAAGAAATTGCCTAGGGCATCAAGTCTGGGGGGCACCGGAAGAAGCACAAAAATCCGTCCTTAGGGCAACACTATTCTAGTTGACATACGGATGATACGGATAGGGGGGCCCGCAGGCGTGAATTGCTTAGGGCATCAAGTAGTCTTAATCCGTCACTGAACGTTATGCGTTATGTTTGTTCGTAACACAGAATCTAGATGGCGTTGGATGGCTGATCAGTAACAACGCCATCTAAAGATAATAATAATCTGGGCACATCCTATTCTGATGATGTGAAACATCATCATCATCATCAATATCATCCGTTGTTAGTTGTTACTGATTTAATGATTGCAAACTAGATGGCGTTAAATAATACAGTTTCTTGTAAAGACGGATTTAATAACCATTTAAGATTTCAAATCTAAGTTCTGCATTATTAATATTTTTTAAACTTATTTAAAATCTATACATTTTATATGCATAGATTTTACGCGAAAAATGGTTGTAACGGATGCCCTTTATAGACTCTGAAACCATCCAACCGATATGACTCAAAATGGTTTCATTTGAAAGGCAATAATCCGAAGGTGGCTTGAGACCACTAAAACAAAGCAACTGATAAAGTTGATTTTCCACTTTTCTATATAAGATAACAAGTATAATCTATATAAGATAACAAGAAAACATAATATAATCTATGGAAATTTAGAAAATATTACAAAGACTACATTTACTAGGTACACTGTCGTAACATGTCAATCCTGTCATGTATGAAATAAAATGAGCATATTATTAAATGTTTCTAAGAAAATATTACAGAAATCATTAAAAACTAAAGGTAAATAAAATTTTATTACAATTCCTTCACTAATAAATAGAAATGAAAGACGAAACGAAAATATCTGGCTTGTTTTCTATAAGAGAGAGAGAGAGACAGACAGAGAAACATGCGCCGACTTGTAACGACGCCGCACGAGTTGTAACGACGGCAAAAAGTGTCGTTACAACTTTTCCTCATAATGTTTTTCCGTCTAGCCCCCTCGCGCAACGCGCGATAAGGAACTTCGTTCCAGTTGTTTGATTTTGAAATGTTCACGAAATTTAGGGCCCCCTCCCACCCCTTGTCACTTTTTGAAGTGAAAACTTCTTTAGTACGGGGGTGATTTGAAATTTTATGAAACGAAACTGTCCAGTGGAGACTGGAGTTGAGTGGAGACTGGAGTTGAGTGGAGACTGGAGTGGAGTGGAGACTGGAGTGGAGTGGAGTAGTAAAACCTACAATTATCATCTTCCCGAAATTTTATTCGTCTCATTATCTTGAAAACAAAATCTTTGAAGGTTTCACTTCTACCACGTGTGAATAGCACACATTTTAATTTCCTTAAATGTTACTTTTTTATTATTATCTAAGTCACAAGTGACAAGATGGTTTACCAAAATATAAGGCTCGTCTTGAAAAACGGACCATTCTTTTTTTGAGGGGAGAATTCGATCTTGGAGAAAAGTGTCGGTAGTTGACGACCCTGTAGCATAGTTGGTAGCGATCCTACCTGCGAAGCGAGGGGTCCCGGGTTCGATTGTTACCGGGGCAGATATTTATGTGACAGATAAATATTAGTACTCGGGTGCAGGGTGTGATTGTGATGTGTTATATGTGTCGTCCATGCCGCCCGCGACACAGGTGTTAGCGTTTATGTTAATGTTTAATTGTCTATTTTTATGATTGTGTATTAAAATAATTATTAAACACTAGCTGACCCGGCGAACTTCGTATAGCCTAATTTTAGGATTCAATTTGATTTTATAGATAGAACCTTAAGATTCACGAAAAAAAAATATTATGAAAATAATAATCTTCAATAAAAAAATTGATAAATAAAAATCATTATCTCCCACCAAAAAGTCACGTGACGTCACTAGCCGATATTCAATACTATCTGTCGACTGAAGTTTGTTGCACTTGCACATAAAATACGGACAATGACGTCATAAGCTCAAAATGGCGTTTGAGGTCACGTGACAGTGAGTACTGCTTTTAACATTTTAAAATAATTATATTTAATTTATTGTGATTGATTTCGACAAAAGAATAATATTTTAGGTGTTTAAATGTTTCCCTTGATACTTTAAACATAAATTTATTTTAATTTACTGATAGTGTCAACATCCTTATTGTACATTTATGTTCAAACTCTGCTCGCGGTTTTGTCCGCGTTTTCCGGGATATTAAGTAACCCATATCATGGTCTACCTGTGAGCTAAATTTCATGAAAATCCCTTCAGTGGTTTTTGTGTGAAAGAGTACATACATACATACATCCTCACACACTTTCACATTTATAATATTAAGTAGAATATCGTTGTCATTAAGTAAAAAAAAATTCTTAATACGATTGCATTTGTTTATAATCTATAAGATTATGACGTACTCAAGTTAATGTGTAAGCGCTAGTGGCGCTTCTGTGCTTCGGAGGGCACGTAGCGGCTGCAGCGAGCGTTGAAAGCACCTGCTCCTCAGCTCGCGGGCCTCCTCTCCCCTCCGCGCGGACGCGGGTTTACATTACACTCTAGGGGTAGGGCAGACAAGACTACGTGGAGTCGGGTTTGCAACGATTTGTTTCTGTCACTTATGTAACAACGAGCGCACCAACAATAGAATGACAATAAACAAATACACGTGACAACTCACAATAAACAAATACACGTGACAATCGAATCGCGCTCTCTGATTGGTGCAAATGGACAGTGGCGCCCGTCTGACTAGCGTCAAACAGATCATGCAGCCGCTATTTTCATGATAAAAGAATACGTTGTATTAATTCACACGATAATTATTAAGATGTTTTCTAGTTCAAGCTTGAACTATATCTTTTGAGGAACATATTATTATTATGTTCAAGCTGTAAACAGTAAAATGTTGGTTAATTGTAAAATCCATGGCCGAGTTAGTAAATTAGATGGTGATGTGTAAATCAGTGGGACAAGTAAAAATATTTGTTGTTCTTTATTTGACGCTTTCTTTAGAATATTCAGGTGGCATTAAAAAAAGGCGAATTAGTTCACTAGAAGCCTTCTCATTTTCCCATTGCTTAGTTATAAAATCAGAGGTTGGTTTCCGTGGCCTAAAAAAACTCTGCGGCTTGACTTATTATTCCCCAAATACAAACTCGAAATCGAAGCTCACTCAAGTGAGACTCGAAAGCAATTTGCATCATCTTGATATGTCATTCTCTAATCATCTAGTACGCACTTGCGAAGTGAAGTGATTCTCGAACTCGAACTTGAATTTTGAAACTCATCGCGGATTCCGCTGTCGAGTTACAAAACAGAATAGCCTTGCTGGTTGGTATCATAAGATAAAATAAAAAAATATTTAAGAACATTTAATAACATGTCGGAAACCCTTGAACGGCATGATAACATGATAAGTATGATAAGCAGCCTTTTATTAAATTAATGCGTTCACAGTACCATCGATATTTACCATCTCTGCAATTGTGGTCAAGCACTAACTTATAAAAAGTAGAAAAGAGTGAAGGGGGTAAATAAAATAACTATTTTGGGCAAGCTTTTATTAACAATTTTACTTAATAAATAAATAGAATAGAGCAACATACTATGTCATTATCCATTTTTTTTTCAAACACAAAAGTCATGACACGAATCGAATCACATACCATCAATAAAACAGTGTGAAGACCATCAATTTCCGCTTTAAGTTTAACTATAATAAGTACATCACGACAAGTGTGTTTTGTTTTTATATTTTTGCTATTTTTAGCGGTTATGACCACTATTTTATGTTATTAGAAAAGTAGCGGTCTCAAGCTTGCTCCCTGGGAATTCCATTTAATCACACGATTTCTTCTTTGGTTTATCGCAGTCGCTTTTTGGTGGCGGTGGTGAGCAATCTTTTTTGGGTGAATCGCAATCTTTTTTGGGTGAATCGCAATCTTTTTTGGGTGAATCGCAATCTTTTTTGGGTGAATCGCAACCTGTAAATAATTAATTAATCTATTAATAAAAATCTCGTGTCAATGTATTTGTGGTCGCATTCCTCCGAAACGGCTCGACCAATTTTTATGTTTTTTTTATGTTTGGTAAATAAGAGAATAGGAGCCAGATGAGAGAATAGGTAGGGTCAGTAAACTGTAAAGTATATTTCATACCATTAAGTGATTAGGGTGTCCCTATCCAATAATTTTTAACAGCGTTTGCCGAATCAGCTATTTTTATTACTATATCTTTTAGTTTATCGGATGAATATGAAGACATGTCAAGTTTCAATAAAAAAAAACTTAGGCCATGTTATCTGAAGTAGGATAAGTCAGTGTAAAATAATTAGTGCGAACAAACGCCAAGGGCCATCCATAAATTACGTCACACGTTAGTGGGGGGGGGGGGTCGATGTAGTGTGACATTGTGTGATAAGGGTGGGAGGGGTCCTAAATTTCGTGACGTCACATTTCAAAATCGAATAATTAGCATGCATAGGTAAAAATTAAAAAACAATTAATGGAAATAAAACTTATTTCGGAACTGCTGTTTTAATTTAATAATTTCTAGGTGTAAATTTTCATCATACATATGTCACACTAGGGGGGGAGGTCTCACAGATGTGACCAGCTGTGACAAGGACGGGGGGAGGTATCATGAAGTCATAAAATTAGTGTGACGTAATTTATGGATGGCCCCTTATGATAGATAGCCATTACCGTCACGATCAACTCGGAATCAAGGTATTTTTTTTATGGAAATAGCCGGCAAACGAGCTATCGGTCCACCTGATGGTAAGTGACTATCGTCGCCCATGGACATCAGAACAACAAAGGCATCACTGATGCGTTGCCAGACAAGAAAGAGAGAACAAAAAGATGTAGCTTTATGTAAATCGGATCTATAATTCCCGGCGACTGTATAAAACATAATTCCCTGTTTGGTATGATGATCCAGAATTTTGAAAGAATTGTTTTACATCAATTTTTCTTACCTTTCTTTGGTAAACCTGAAAAATAGAGAAAATAAAACTGATTACAACATTCAAAACATTTATAGCAGCAACAGAGTATAGTCGAATTACGAATCCACTGGACCAAATTGACATTTATATTGTATTCAGTTTTTGACGAAAATTGAACAGTGTATTGACAAACTGATTTTGATATGAATCATTGATACGTTATGACTTGAAATATGTAATTTTAGGACCAAGAAGTCACTATTGCTATTACTATGGCAATATTATTTCACAAAGTAACATTACCTAAGTAACACAATAATAAAATTAAACTATGGTACAACATACACACAATAACAAAACATTGAAGGTAACATAATAATAATAAAAGGAAAATATGATAGGTAAATTAGTCAACGTAATGAATAGTTTTTACTAACATGGTGTAGCACTGATCAAGCAGATGAAGAACTGTAAATAAAAAAAAACATAATTTTGTAAATTAATCAGTACGAAGGTCCGTTTTTAGGGTTCCGAAGTAAAATCATTATAGTTTCATCATGTTCGTCTGTTCGTCTGTCCGAAGCAAAGCGCCAAGACCCTAATGTTACAAAGCTGTACCTAATTTGGCATGGAAAAACAAATTTATTAAAATTCCAAAATCATAGAGTAAATTAATGAAAAATATTATTTTTCAAGGTACCTCCCCTACAGGTAACGTGAGGATGAATTTTTTATTCGTTGCGTACCTACCCCTTAATGTGGGGTATCGTTGAAAAGGTCTTTCAAAAATATTATCTTGTTATGCGAAATATTTGGCTTTAAAGTGCTAATTTTTGTTAGAGTCAAGTGTCCACTGCTGGCTAAACGGTTGGAGTTGGACAAGTGAAAAAATTTCAAAAATAGGTTGTATGATGAAAAAACTTACCGCGAATACAAGGAGGATGATTGAAAATTTCATTTTGATTTTATTTTGTTTTTATGTCAGATCAACGTAGAATTTGGTTTCAAACTAATTATATTGGACTCGACAGCCATTATATACCTGAAAAGGTTCGCATAGAGATCATTGTACAGGGCTATTCAAACAATGTGTTATTGAAATCAACAATTGACTTGTTTACACCTGGTTCAATATACATACATAGGTAATATGTTTTAAATAGATTATTAATGGCTTATGTAAAGTATAGGGGGCTCATTATAAACAAATTTTTACCAAGAAAAAATAACCGACTTCACAATAACTCAAAAACTACTCGTCGGATTTTGCTCAAATTTTAATGGGACCACATGACAAGCAACAGCTTTCGATTAAAATAAGAATCATCAAAATCGGTTCACCCAGTCGGAAGTTCTGAGGTAACAATTCGAATTGAATACCTCCGCCTTTTTTGAAGTCTGTTAAAAAGGGGTAAATTTGAGATTATTTTATCGAATAAAGTTCATTATTTTGTAACTGAAAACGACTTTGCCTAGATAGTATATTTTTTCAGAATTAAAAAAAACTATTTTTAACCGACTTCAAAAAAGGAGGAGGTTCTCAATTCGACTGTATTTTTTTTTTATGTTTGATACCTCAGAACTTTGGACTGGGCGAACCGATTTTGATGATTCTTTTTTTAATCGAAAGCTGGTGGCTGTCATGTGGTCCCACATAAATTTTATTGAGATCTGACAATGGCTTCCATGAGAAAACCACATAAGTCGTAAATTTATGTTAAGATGTGCGCGACAAATTGACGAATAACTCAATATCCCGCCAACCGATTTCGATGATTCTTTTTTTAATCGAAAGCAGGCACTTGTCATGTGGTCTCACATAAATTTGAACGAGATCTGACAACTATGTAGTTTTTGAGACTTTGAAGTCGGTTATTTTTTGTTAGTAAAATTTAGATTATTTGTCTCAGATGTTTTTAAAAAACTCAAAAAGGCGGGTAGTTACTTCGGGATACCTAGCCTTAACACCCCGTAGTTATAACAAATAGAATTCTACAGAAGCAACAAGAATGCATGTACATAACATATGTAATGCAATCAACAACCGATCATAATTCATAACGGATGACGCAAGCTACGAAGTTCTCCAAACAAAAATTTTACAACAAAAGCAATCGAATGATTAATTTTGTTTGCAAAACCATTTAATTGTTATTAAGTAGGTAGGCACTTACTTCAATGTGATAAGGTCATATTTTGCGAAATGAAAACTTTATATTAATTTAAATAATAGGTAGGTAATAAATCTAATATATAAAATTCTCGTATCACGCTTTTTAGGGTTCCGTAGCCAAATGGCAAAAAACGGAACCCTTATAGATTCGTCATGTCTGTCTGTCTGTCTGTCCGTCCGTCCGTATGTCACAGCCACTTTTTTCCGAAACTATAGGAACTATACTGTTGAAACTTGGTAAGTAGATGTATTCTGTGAACCGCATTAAGATTTTCACACAAAAATAGAAAAAAAAAACAATAAATTTTGGGGGTTAGAACTTACTTACCCATACTTAGAACTAAAACTCAAAAAATTATTTTTTTCATCAAACCCATACGTGTGGGGTATCTATGAATAGATCTTCAAAAATGATATTGAGGTTTCTAATATCATTTTTTTCTAAACTGAATAGTTAGCGCGAGAGACACTTCCAAAGTCGTAAAATGTGTCGTCCCCCCCCCCCCCAACTTCTAAAATAAGAGAATGATAAATCTAAAAAAAATATATGATGTACATTACCATGCAAACTTCCTACGAAAATTGGTTTGAACGAGATCTAGTAAGTAGTTTTTTTTAATACGTCATAAATCGTAAACCGCAATTTACCTCGTTCAAAGTTACAACGAACTTCAAGAACTTTTATATTATGTTACTTGCTGCTACGGAACCCTTCATGGGCGAGTCCGACTCGCACTTGGCCGCTTTTTGAAGTTGAACTCCTCCGAAACGGCTCGACCGATTTTCGTGAATCTATGCGTGCATATAGTTAGTGAGAGACTAAACACTCTACAAGATAAAGAATTATCTCTGCTTGTTTTATGAATAAGGGAGTGAGATTCTTAGATTTTATTGTTTGTGCTCTGCTACTTCGAATAAACGCTTTTTCTTCCTTCTTTCTTTCATATCGGCTAGGGTGGAGAATCGGACATCTATTTTTCATCCCCCTACCCCTAAAATTTTTTTGGCAAAACAACGTTTGCCCGGTCAGCTAGTAGGTATACTAGTAGGTATATAAATTCTAGAACTATGTGCTTCATATAGTGGTAGGTATAGATCGAAGGTTCGATCACCGTTGAGGAAGAAAGGTCCTCGAATGACGCCCACGTCGTGGAAAGGAGTTTAAGGCGCCCCCCGACCAGGTGAACTGACGACCTGAAGAAGACAGCGGGAAGCCGCTGGATTCAAAGGCTCAGGACTGGTCAGAGTTAGACGTTACCTCAGAATGTTGTGTTATGTTTCTTACCTCAGAACATTCGACTGGGTGAACCGATTTTGATGATTCTTTTTAATCTAAAGCTGGTGCTTGTCGTGTGGTCCCACTTAGTGTGACGAGTTTTTGAGTTATCTCTAATTTTTAAGTCGGTTATTTTTTGTGAAAAAATATTAAAGATCTATCCATCGATGCCACACAAAAAAAGAGAAAAAATATTCCATCTTTACTTACTTTTATAAAAGTTTTCATACGATACCGAGACATTAGAGTACATGTCATGCGTATTGCTATTACGTATAGACAGGCACTTCGCGCTGTAGTTATTTAGGTGTTGAAATCATGGAGCAATCTGGAGCATTGATATATAGAAGGAGCGCCATCTCATATGAAGGGAAAGTTAAAAAAGTGTCCAGCTGTTTACAGAAAATAGAGGTTCCAATAATGGCCATTTCTGAATGGCGCTAGTGTGATACAAATAGCGAACCATAGGCATAGCTGTTGTAGACGGAGTGAAGTTTGCTGAGTTACCGCAATGAATGGCGCTAGTGTCGCTAGCTGCTAGTGTAATTTTACGCGTTTTTACTGACACGTCTTTTTACATACATTCCTTCTCTATTTTCCATGGTTGAAAGTTGAAATATAAATATGATTAACTACGTGACTCCTGAGAAGAAAATTAGCAATGATTACTTTTAGCATAAATGTCGATACACTATCCACCTTTGGTGACCGAAGAAAAAAGGGATTCAATTCAAGTCTATTATAAGTATTTTGACTTTAAAAATATAACGTAAGAATGGTTCTAACCCCTTCCCCATCCAAGGTAATAGATATTTTGAGGACACACCGCTCCCCCGAGAGTGAGACGAATACGTAACTAAATAATGAATTGACCCAAAGTTCTTATGTACTTTCCTGGAAAATGCGCCAAAGCGCTAGTAATAACTACACAATTATCTTTCTCTACCTACCTATCTACCTATTAACTATAATAATAATAAACGCTTACACACTCATATGATAGCAAGTGGTTTTTTTTTAATTTATACTAGTTTTTAAATAACTATTAACGATAAAAAGTTAACTTAATATGCCTCGTCGTAAAAAAAGCAGTTTATGACTGTATTCAGTGTCCATTATATTAAATTCCTAGGGTACCAGTTCATTTAATAATATCTGGATGACCGAGCTTTGTTCCGTATTTTAGAATTGCTTAACAACGCCATCTACTAGCTATAGAAGTAGTTCTGTGTCGTTAGATTGCTCCCAATAATAATAGTATTATTACACGCCAATAGATGTCAGGAAGAGCCAATGATATTGTCATTTTTTCATTGCCTGAAAACACGGATAAAACGACATTTTCTAAAAATGAATCCTAGCTAGATCGATGTATCGTCACCGAAACCTCCTGCATACTAAAATTTATGAAAATCATTGGCGCCTTTTTCGAACCTCAAGAAAATATATTACACAAGAATTGCTCGTTAAAAGGTATTAGATTAGATAGATAGATGACAATAAAATAAAAGAATTTATTTAAGCATAATATAATTTCGTGACTGTAAAATTATCGTCAAACAATAAACAAAAATTATAGGCCCACTAACATAATATTATATAATATCACAATACAGAATTAAATTATCTAAATTCTTCTCTAATTTACTGAAGTCTTGACTCCACATACTCCGGCTGAAACAAACAAATATATTGTTACTATATATTTTTAATTATTAATTAATAGTACACTTTACTTTAAGTAAGAATCGATATTAAATTCAATCACACTATTGAAAAGTATTTAATATAATAAACTGTTGTAAAATAATAATAATATCACACCACCTTAATATAATATCACACATCAAATGAAAAATTATTTTCTTAAATAATGATGTGTTTTTTAGATGTAGTGACATAATGCAAAGTGAGGTGAGGTAAGTCCTGAGGTGAGATGCATCATGTGGTGAGGAGAGGTGAACCGCTGAGTGAGGTGAGCCATGAGGTGAGGTTAGGAAAGGTATGGAGTTGGAGACAAGGTAAAATTAAGAGGAAGCCTTACAAAATGTTACTGGCAAGCAGGCCAACTTTGAGAATAGACAGATGATTCTTTTTTTTTAAATATCCGGCAAATGAGCTGACGATACACCTGATGGTAAGTGGCTATCGTCGCCCATGGACATCAGCAACACCAGAGTCATTACTGATGCGTTGCCGGCCAAGAAAGAGAGAAGAAGAAAAAAGAAACTCTTGTATGTAATAGAGTAAGGTGGGGCAAAATTAACGTTATATTATGACATTTGCAGTTTGTATCTGTCACATTTTGCCCTGACTCATCGTAACTCAGATTGGTGTTGCTGTATCAATATCTAAAAGTATATTAAAATTTTATATAACAAACTAGCTGCCCAGACAGACTTCGTTCTGTCAAAAGTTTTTTATTTATTTTGAGATGTAAGCTATCCTATCTTTCAAGTTGGATCAAACTGCACACGGTGTGCAAATTTGATTGAAATCGGTTCAGTAGTTTAGGAGTCCATCGCGGACGAACAACGTGACACGTAATTTATATATATTAAGATAATAGCAAATAATAACGTCTTACCGAAACAAACCAGTAGGAATCCTTCATGAACACCAGCCGCGCTATGAATCTCATCTGCGACTCCGGTGCGATCGTGTGTAAGTGGAGATGATGGACGCTCCGGAACGGCGGCCAGTGGTAGCCGAACCTGGCTTCTTCTAGCGATATATTGTTCTTGGTGACGAGCTCTTTGGAGACGGATAGCATCTTCTGCACTGAAATTGTGTGAAGAATGTTTTTCAAGTTATATGTATTTCTTTGGGGCATCCATACTAATATTATAAATGGGAAAGTGTGTTTGTTTGTTTGTTTGTTTGTCCGCCTTTCACGTCGCAACCAAGCTGTTATATGGTATGGTTTTTGTGTGTGGAGATAGTGAGGAGGGTGGAGAGTAACGTAGGCTACTTTTTACCGGGGTAAAACATCCCCAGGCCATGGGAAGATCGATATTTTGTTAGTTGCTAGATATTTAGTTCCGGATGTTGTTAATAAATGGCGTTAGTAAAATTAATTTGCAAGTACTGAATCACGCTATCAAATGATACATGTTTACTTAAGTCATAGGCAACTAAATCTAACTAAGTAAAAGTAAGTAGGATTTGTAAAGAATCGATCTCTACCGCGGGCGAAGCTGCGGGCAAAAGCTAGTTTGGAATAAATTAAAAGTAATAATGGGACAGCCAAAAAGTGACATGATAAAGGTACGTGGTACTAGGCACACAGCATCGCATTCGAGGTAAGCATAACTTCTTATGCGTACATGTTGTGTACTGTGGCAGACTTTTTTATCAACTTAAACTAAAAATAGAAGAAGGTTTACTAAATAAAATAAAAGTTGTCTAAATAATTAGACTATATGTAATTAATTAAGGATAATGGTAAATCCGTTATGCCTATATTTGTGATTATTGACATTAAAGATATGGAATTTAAAATAAGTTTTGTTTCATTTTATATTATATACCAAAGCGTCCCTCTTGGCACACACACACACACACACACAAAATGACGTGCACACACTTTATTTTGCACTGATATATTTGCATAGCACTATATTGTATATACATAGTTATTAAGTTTCTCATTGTAAGTAACAATGTACCATTAATAAGTACGTCTTTTATGTAAAGAATCTTTTAACCAAACATACCCAATTCCTTATCAGCAGGCGTAAGACATTTGACATCATCAATATGCCGCTTGGGAACTGTTAATACGTGAAACGTACTCGCCGGTTTAATATCCCGGAACACACAAACATCCTCATCTTCGTATAATATTTCTTCTTTATCTTCCAATTTATTAACAATATTGCAAAATACACACGCCGATCTCTCAGGTTGGCTATCCATATTTATAAGTTTTTGGTGCAATTTCTACACTAATTTTAATGAGTAAACTTTAGTACTATTAGATTAGGTCTTATTCTCAATTCCTGATAGATTTATGGTGAAATTCGACAAGTAATTTTAATCTTCAAATTCTACTATTGAGAAAAGAAATGTTTTGAATTTTGACGCTTCTGCGTTCTGACAGTAGAGATTGACACTTTGACAGATATTGTCAAAACGTGGCATTGAAGTTGAACATGGATATATTATTCTAACTGGATACGTAACTTCGTAGAGGCACCTGAAGATCGATGACGTCATAACGGAATGACCATTAATTTTGTATTGTGTCCATGTTACCTACAGTCTAAGAATATATAAACATCTACGATATATTATAATAATATAGATGTACCGTAATTGTTTACCTTAATTTTCAGTTTACTCTTAATTCAATTATTTAAATTCCGTAATTTTGAAGAAATCTTATATAATTTGTACCTGTAGAAAAATTGCCCACAGAAAACATTTTGAAGAACCATATCAAAATAGGACATAACCTTTTTAAGTAAGTGTGGACACCCTATAATTATGAACGACAACCTCAATCCGGCCTGATTGGTCAAATGGTCATTCTGATATGACGTATCGAACTTCAGGTACCTCTACAAAGTCTATGATCCAGATAAAGTAATACATATATCCATGGCATTGAATGATAAATGTCAAGTGATAAATATCGAAAGTATATAACATTATGGCTATGTCCAGAAGGGGCGAATTCGCCGCGAAACGTTTCGCGCGAATTCATTCGCGCGTTAGCGAGATACTAGGCGCCAGTACATCGCGTCCACAAGCATCGCGCGAATTCAAAATACGCGCGTAAATCGCGTGCACTACGCCAGACTCTCGACTCGCGCGTGATTCGCGCGTATTGCGCGCGAGTCGAGATACTAGAGACGCCTTGTTGCGTCCAGGTTAACGCGCGAACAAGTCGAACAACAGAGTGAGGTGCAGGTATCAAGGGAAATGGAGCGCCTACATTTTCGTGCGTTGATACGCTCCTTCTGGACGCAACGGTCGCGCGTGATACGCGCCGCGAGAGAATCGCGGCGAATTCGTCCCTTCTGGACAAGGTCTAAAACTATTAAGTTTCCTGACTGTGGATTCTGGTTTATTGGCCTAAAATCCTTTAAACGTGGACATAATAAAAAAAGAGCTAACATTCGATTATGGTATAGTCATTGAACTATTACATTTTACTTCAAAGGGATAGTACCTTTATCGATTAAGTGGTACATGCCCAGTTTCTATAGGTAAACTTACTCGTCGTGTTTTCTTCTCCCTTTCTTGACCGGCAGCGTATCGGTGAAGCCTTTGGTTTTGCTGATGTCCATGGGTGACGATAGCCACTTACCATCAGGTGGATCGTCAGCTCGTTTGCCGGCTATTTCCATAAATTTCAGTTCCATGCACAAACGAATAGCTTCGTTACCAAGCAATTTTCTTTTGTAGACAAGGCATGCAATTATTAATATGACGGTACAAAACAAACAAAATTATAATAAAGCCATTGAATGTTTATTTCATTTAACTCTATGTGGACAAGTGGCAATAATAAAATAAAAACGGGGCAAGTGCGAGTCAGACTTACAAACCGAGGGTTTCGGACCATATAATAACATAAACCATAAAAAAAAGACCACATAAACTTGTGAAACTGAACATTCGCCATTGATATATATCATGGAGGTACTAATGTACCAGAAGAGACATCGTATTTGATCGTAAACATGTTTCGCGCCGGGAGGTTCTATTTTCAAAATCGACCCCATACTCTCTTTTCAGAATCGTCGGAGGGGGAGAGGGAGTGGGAGGGAGAGGGAGAGGGAATTTAATGGTCTCTGATTTGTTAAATCTACCAAAACTATAAAAGTTAAAAGTAACAACAAAGTACATGAATCACTGATTATTAGGCGATACGAAGTTCGCCAAGACAGCTAGTGTTAAATATTTATTTAAATGATGCCAAAGAAGTATAACTTCTCACGCGCGTATATAAGTACACGTTTATGTTTAGTACAAAATAGTTTTTGAAAGATAATTAAAACTGATACACGTTATTAAATTAGTGCCTTTATTTTTAAAGGTTTCACTTCTACTACGTGTGAATTGCACACATTTTAATTTTTTATCTAATTCATTTGTATCTTTCGGGTAAAAAAAGGCTTTTATTATTATAACAAAGGTTTATTTAAACGAAAAAACTTAAAATGTGTGCAATTCACACGTGGTAGAGTGAAACCTTCAAAATTTTTGTTTTCAAGATAATGAGACGAATGTAAAATTTCGGGAAAATGATAAATGTAGGTTTCACTACTCCGCTCCGTTCTGCTCCGCCCCGCCCCGTTCCGCTCCGCTCCCCTACCCCTCACTCCTCTACCCTACCCCCGTACAATGCTTCCTATCTCACTTTAGAATTTATGTGTTTGTCTCTTTTTACTGGACAGTTTCGTTTCATAAAATTTCAAGTCACCCCCGTACTAAAGAAGTTTTCACTTCAAAAAAAAAACAAGTTAATTTAAACGGAACACTAAAATGACGAATCACGATAATAAATTACGTCGAATTATTGAGCATAATAATTGAATGTTGTACCAAGTGTGTTTTGTTTTGTCTAGACTTGACACTGAAATACATTGTTCAAAATGTGTTTTAATAATTATGTATCTTACGAGAAGCAGAATAATTATTTTTTCCAAAATAATTCTTGATAAAAAATAACCGACATCAAAATTAGGGATAACTCAAAAACTACTCGTCAGATCAGTAGCTCGAGCACGAATATTTGCGAGAAAGTATTCGTATGGTTAACGTAAGCAATTTGTATGGCATTTTTTCAAAAGCGCCCCTATCGTGCGTAAATGGTACTAAAATGCCATACAAATTTGACAAATTGCTAACGTTAACCATACGAATACTTTCTCGCAAATATTCGTGCTCGAGCTACAGATCTCGCTCAAAATGAGACCACATGACAAGCACTACCTTTCGAATATAAAAAGAATCATCATAATCTAAATTTTACTAACAAAAAATAACCGACTTCAAAGTCTCAAAAACTACATAGTTGTCAGATCTCGTTGAAATTTATGTGGGACCACATAACAGCCACCAGCTTTCGATTAAAAAAAGAATCATCAAAATCGGTTCGCCCAGTCCAAAGTTCTGAGGTAACAAACATAAAAAAAAACAGTCAAATTGAGAACCTCCTCCTTTTTTGAAGTCGGTTAAAAATCGGTAGACCCAGTAGAAAGTTATGAGGTGACACATAAAAAGTCGAATTCTTAACCTTTTTTAGGTAAAATCGGAATCCTTATAGTTTTGTCTTGTCCGTCCATTTGTCCGAAGCAATGCGCCGAGACCCTTAGTGCTAGAAAGATGTAATTTGATACATGGATGTACATATTTATTGGACATGTGATAGCCTAGCGGTTGGAACGTTGGTCTCCCGAACGCAGGGGCCCGACTTTAAATCCTGGCACGCACCTCTAATTTTCAAATATTATGTGCGTATTAGAAATTAATTATCACTCGCTTTCTTTGGTGAAGGAAAACATTGTAAGGAAACCTACACACCTGAGAGTTCTCCATAAAGTTCTCAAAGGTGTGTACTGGTAGACTTCTCTACCAGTCCGCAATTGGCCAGCGTGGTAGACTATGGTCTGTTCCCCTCACATTGTGAGATGAGACCCCGAGCCCAGCAGTGGGACAATTATGGGTTGCTGCTTTACTTTTAAACATATTTATTAACCGACGAAAAAAAAAGGAGGAGGTTCTCAATTCGACACGTATATTTTTTTTTTTTTTTTTTGTATGATCACGCAGAAATCGGCACAGGGTGGTCCGATTTGGATGATTCTTTTTTTATTGGATAGGGTATGTCCTGAAGTTGGTCCCATATTTTTTTGAAAATTTTATTCCCACCCTAAAGGTACGAAAATAGGGAATGATTGATTATTCATCCGTTTTTTACCCGGAATTTTTACATGTTAACCCCAATAACTTTGTACTGGATGATTCGATTTCGATGATTCTTTTTTTATTGAATAGTGTATACCTTGAGGTTACTCTTGTTTAAATTTCAAAACAAAATTTTACCCCTATAGGAACGAAAATAGGGGATGACTGATATTTCATCTACTACATTTTTACCTGGTAACTGAATCAATAATTCATAAAATCAATAATTTATTATTAATTATAAGTATTATAGCAACTAAAAATTAAAAAATAATTACTTTTTAACAAAAAATAAAACCAACGAAAAAAAAAAAACTGAAAAGCAAAAAATAAAATAAACCATTTAGTATTATAAATTAAGATCCGAAATTAACAGTAAATAAATAATTTTGAGGCGGTGCCAAACCAATGAAAAAACTAACGGCGAAAAGATGTGCGCCGCGCTGCTGCTACCGTGTGCATCGCATGCCGCTGCCCTCATAATATTATGAATTCTATGTAATTAATTTTGGTTGTTTGTTTGGCACGGTCTCAAAATTATTTATTTACTGTTAATTTCGGATCTTAATTTATAATACTAAATGGTTTATTTTATTTTTTTCTTTTCAGTTTTTTTTTTTTCGTTGGTTTTATTTTTTGTTAAAAAGTAATTATTAAAACTCTAGAATCGTAGAATAAAATGATAGGTCTTTGCAATGTTTTCATTATTTTTTTGTTACTCATTCATAAACAATTTCAAATACGGAATATTATTATTAGATGATTATTAGATTTTATCTATAGCTATTTTGCCTTAGGGATTACGACATTGGCAACCTTACCCTACATACATACATACATACACGATACATACACGATACATACACGATACATACACGATACGTGCGTGAAAACATAACCCTTTCTTTGGCAGTCGGGTAAAAATATAAAACTTTCTAAACATACCACAGCAGTCAATCTTAAATTAGACGGAGCAATAAACATGATTTAAATATTAAGATTTTAATACAAATTGAAGACTTATATGGTTTTATCATGGATGCCATTGTCAGATAAAATTTATATTTGACCACATGACAGCCACCAGCTTTCGATTAAATAATCTAAATTTTACTAACAAAAAATAACCGACTTCAAAGTCTCAAAAACTACATAGTTGTCAGATCTCGTTCAAATTTATGTGAGACCACATGACAGCCACCAGCTTTCGATTAAAAAAATAATCATCAAAATCGGTTCACCCAGTCCAAAGTTTTGAGGTAACGAACATAAAAAAAATAGTCGAATTGAGAACCTCCTCCTTTTTTTGAAGTCGGTTAAAAATTTGTTAAAAGCCAATTACTTTAAGTAATCTTTATTATTTTGCGCGGTGTTATTATTTTGTGTTTTACGAATACTTACTGCGAGGCTGCGAGGTAATTATTCCGTTTATAAACGCGTAAGCACAATGCGTTTTACGTGCGAAATGGCCACGTAACTTGTATTGTCATGGTATTTGTTTTATAAAATTTCAATGCGAAAATATTGTCATGGCTAATTTAATTGCTACAAAATAATAGATATTAACAATAGTTCTATTTATTATTTATTAAATTGCAGCTGCTGTTATGTATTTGTTTTTATAAATTGTTTATGATTCTTGTCAATATTCCTTTAAGTAGGATTTAAGGGTTCCTTAGGTTATTCTTATTCACCTCTATTAGATACATTATGCCCTTACAAATCAACCAAAAAATCTGTTCCGAAAAGAGCTACAACACACACACGTTTATCTTTTGTTTCACTACACCAATGACATTGGTTTATTACATGAAGGCATTTTAACGCTGTATGTCAAATGTCAAGCACTTCTGACAACAACAAAAGCGTGCCTATCGTCTTGTATTGACAGAGCGACTACGAGCAGAACGGTCAATTGCCTGTTCTTACGCTCTTCATCATCGGCGCGCTAGCATATTATCTACCTCTTTTTATAATAATAATAATATTTATTTGCTGAATTTAGGTTCAAATATTGTTACAATTCACTTCAATTACAATACGGGTCAATTTCAACAAACACGGATTTTGCCTAATTACAGTGGCGAATTTAAATTTGCTGTTTTTGATAAATTTTTTTGGCTTAAATAATAGGTAAATATTAGTACTACTTAATCATATACTAGAGATCGAAAAAAAATTATTAGTTCATGAGATATTTCCATTTGAAATTATCAAATGCCACCGAAATTATTAAAGGACCACCGGAATTAAAATCCGAGCCACCGAAATTGATTAAATTTAAACCTGCTGTTTCTAATACATTTTATTTGGCATAAATAATATGTAAATAGTAATAATAATTAGTCACATAGTAGAGATCGAAAAAAAAATTATTAGTTCCGGAGATATTTTCAAATTACATAATCAAATGCCACCAAAATTAGGACCACTGGAATTAGAATCTAATCCACCGAAATTGATTATGCCAATGAGGAATAATAAAGGCAAGATCATCTAATACTTTAAAAATACATTTTGAAGAGATGAACGGACTCTTTTTAGCTGTGATTAGACACGCTTGTGTTTCTGTGGCATATTAGACCAGTGCTGATAGCTTTAAAAACGGTGAAAAGTGAAAAAAAAATATAGTAGGATGAAACCCATTGCAAAAAGAAGAGGATATAACAAAAATTAAAGGAAAAATAATTTACGGGCGATCTAAGGTCGGGAGGGGGGATGGGGGGTTTAAGGGTAAAAAACGGTTTATCTCGATTTCCAGCAACACTACAAGTCAAAATTTATGTGAAAAATTCAAATAACCAAGTTTTTGGTTTTTTATTTTTATCTTTTACAAAAAAAAAATTCACGAAGTTTAGTGAAAACTTCCCGTTTTATGTCCATAACATACTGTAATATTTTTGATTTAAAATATTTCTTTTTTCACCTTATTTTGACTTAACATCGAAAAAGCAACCTAATTTTAAATCGAAAATTCTCACGTCAAATTTTTTTTTTTTTTAAATCGGTGAGATTTTTGTTCGTTGGAATCTCTACTTTCTAATGGTATATAAAAAAACTATAAACTACTAACGACTACTACTACTACTAACTACTAACTATGAATTACTATGGTAAATGTTCTCCGAAAATGCAATGAAACGACAACTATTTTCGCATGTTTTTTGCAATCTTCATGTTTTTGTAATTGTTTTGTCTAACAAAGTAACATGAAATCTTACGTTTTTCGATTAATTAAAGTGTAAATTTTGATAAATAGCTCAAAATTGTACACAATGAATGACAAAAAAAAACTTAAAACTCGAATCCGAATTTTTTTTGCGAAAATAGTTGTCGTTTCATTTTCACCAAATTTCGTGAAGAAATTTTTTTTGTATAAGAAAAATAAAAAACTTGGTTATTTGAATTTTTCACATAAATTTTGAGGTTACGTAAAAAAAGTGTAAATAAAAAAGTTGTAGATCTTTTTATTACTTACAACATTGCTATTTAACTTTTTTCTACAGGACTTGTAGTTTTGCCGGAAATTGAGATAAACTATTTTTTACCCTTAAACCCCGCCCTCCCCCACTTCCCGAGCTCAGATCACCCGTAAATTATTTTTCCGTTAATTTTCGTTATATTCTCTTCCTTTTGCAATGGGTTTCATTCTACGATTATTTTTTTTCGTTTCAAAAATTATCGGCACTGGTCTATACACGACCCTATGCGCTTTGATTTGCCACCGGAACCACCGAGATTAGGCCACCGGACTTAGAATTAGAGTCAAAACTTGAATTTTAAAGAACACCGTTATTCTCAGGTTAACTTTTATTTCACAATTATGGCTGAAAACCTTTAATGGAAGCCTCCATAAAATTTCTTGATAATCTGCTTTGTAGTTTTACTAATATACATGACACCGGAATTGGATGATTTTGTATTCCTGCGCCACCGCAGTGAGTACTTACGTGTTTGGCAGGAAAATTACGCAGCCAGTCGGTCATCCTAATACGCAATTTGCAAGAGCACAAATGAACGGTGCGGGGAGAGCCAGTAAGGTGTCTTCCAAATCGTTTCGTAACAAGATATGAAGTGCACAAAATGCGCCACCGGTATTGCTTTTTTTTGTAGGACATTTTTAAAAGATGTTTTAAGAGCTGTTGCACTATATTAAATAACTCCGTAAATATATATTAGTTGTGTTATTTAATGTATTTCTAAAAAATATTCCTTTTTAATAAAATTTATTTAACAAAAAAAATTAAATTTATAAAATATGTAAATAAATGGAGGTCGGACAGTACACCGGAATTAGATTTTAGGTCTTAGATATTTTTTTATTAAGAATCTATGTATTAAATACATCTGAATACTTTGCTATCATGTAGATCACTATTTAAACTACCTATATAAAATTATACATAATTGTAGTTTACCTCCACACATTAATTTTCAACCTCGCCGTCTCAAAAATGCACTTGGGAAATTCACCCATACAATTCATTTAATTTAAATTCCGCTAAATTCTGCCTATTGGCGTGCATATATTATTATTATACAGACAACCAATCTTTAAAATATTTAATTTAAACAGATTAAAATTCTACAAATTATTAAATAGGCTAGTTGACAAAATTTGGAAATTACTTTAAAACTATAGCTTAGCATCTATTTCACCCTAAAAATATATTATTCTAAGAAAAATAAGTCTTTTACATTAGTATTTTGAGTTTTTAGAAATGAACTTGAAATTGACCGCGAAAAAGGCCAAGACTGTCATGGCGTCTTGAATGACGTCACACCTCGCGAAACAGCCGTGTTTGTATATGACAGTCAATTGTGTTTTTTAATAAATAATGAATTCCTCGCATTATAAAAACTTTATAGTGCCCCAATGTAAAAGTACAACGATAAAAACGCCAAACAAATTATTCATATACGTTCCAAACAATAAACAAATACGAAGAAAGTGGTTAAATATGGCAAGGAGGCAAGATGCTCTTACTTTATCAACTGATTCCACAATTTATTTCTGTGAAGATCATTTTGATCTAAGTATTAAACACAACTTGATGTATCTATTTATAAATGTATAGTAAAAGAAATTAATTTTGCAAAATCTACCATAATATACCACATATACACATAACCTATAAAATGTTATGACTTGAATAGGGTTTTATGATGTATTTGAGTTAAAATATTATTAAAACTTTGTATTCGCTAACCTCAAAATAAGTTATATATTTAAATTCCATAGTAGGTAAATGCGACTCTGACTGGTAACTGCTAATTAAATGAGACTTTGTTTGTTCTTCACATTATACTTACACACAAGTTTTAACATTGCGGAATTCCGATGAACAAAAGTCGGTGATCATTGCAAAAAATTTGCCAAGCATAACGGCGTCAATTTTGGGCAAATTACTGCTGTTTGCTTTGTTAAATCCTGATTCCATGGCAAATTATACCTGTCTTTCAAGATTAAACTAAAAACGAACTGTATTAATTTAACAAGAATTGCTGAAAACTCCAAATAACCTGTTCACTTTATACGAAAATGACAGCTACAACGCAGTGTTTCGCGAGGTGTGACGTCACGCCTCCATGCGCTTCTCTGATAGGTGTTTAATGTCACATGATTAAACGCCTCAATTTGTCGATTTTATTTTCCAAAAATATTATTAATCTTTCATTATTTTAATAGAAAAGTTGCATTTTTGTTTACTAATTATCATGGTTAATCATTAGAAACTCTAAGCCATCGGATTTATTCTTAGTGGAAACAAGCCTATTAATATGTTTACATTGCAATATCATTGCTGGCGATGCACTAGCGATGACCCATCCATAATAGTTTTATTACCCTAGAGTTTTGTCCTTTTTCACGGACCTCTAATAAAGCATTGATAAAGCTAATTGTTTAAAAACAAATGCAAAGGGCTTTACTCAAGTGTGTTTATTATTATTATTGTCAATGTACTTAATGCATTTACTGCAACAATGGACTAATTGTTATAAGCTACATATAAAAACTCTGGAAATATTATTTCCCATCAATAAAATCAAAATGTTACCACGAGTTCTGCTGTTAATGGTAAGAATATATTTTTAATTTTTATTTTAATAATAACAACCTCGTATAATTTTGGTGTACAGTTTTATTGTTACGTTTAAAAAATGGTAGGTTTTTTGAACTATTATAGTATAATCCGTAGTATAAACCGATGTTTGTGCAATGAACTGTAGCCAATTGGCAACTGTTTTCTGGTTTTGAAAATAGAACTTCCCGGCGGCGTAACACTTTTGTTCGGGATATCTGTTCTTGTACTTTAGTACATTGTAAGTACGTAGGACCGTATTGGGGCGATTTCAGCGATTTGAAAGGATTAAATAAAAGGGACTCGAGGGGTCTTCAAAATACATGTTCTTATTTTAGTTATCTTGGAGCCTTCGCTCCGGGGGTAAAGCAATTCTTGCGTAATAATTTTAAAAGTCAAAATAAACACAAAAAATATTTGATTTTTGTAATACCAGTACATAAATGTAATTGATTTGAGAAGAATTATATTAATAAGAATAAGGGAAAGAGGGAGTTCGAGAAATCTTATATGCTCTTACATGGGGAGGCTAAAAATCGCAAAAAATTACGTATAATGAACGACCCCTTAGAATACTAACCCCAATCCCTGCTGGACAGCTACCAGCCTTGAGCATGAGTCAGTCAAACGACTCGTTGTGTTCCGGCTGGGAGCTTGAGAGCCAGTTCTTTCATTCTGTTTCTTCTCTATCTCTTGGCCGGCAACGCATCAGTGATGCCTTTGGTGTTGCTGATGTCCATGGGCGACGATAGCCACTTACCATCAGGTGGATCGACAGATCGTTTGTCCTTGTTTTATTACTAGGTATGTAAAAATAAGATAATTGTAAAATGTATTTCACTAAATAAATAACTCTTTTACAGGCACTGGTGGGATACGCCTACCCACGTGAGTATTTATACTTATTTCTTGTTATGAAAATGGCGTTTATCTGTTTTTTTAACTATTCAAAAAAGGAGGAGGTTTGAATTCGGCTGTATTTCTTTTGTTACTTCACAACTTCGTAATTTATGTACCGATTAATTTTCAAAGATTTTTGGAACGAAGTTCCTTATCGCGCGTTGCGAAAGGGGGCTAGGCGGAAAATTTGGTAACGACACTTTTTGCCGTAACGAAAAGTGGTTAAACGACACTTTTTGCCGTCGTAGTTTTTTTTACATAGAAAGCAAGCCAGAGTACTAGGATAGCAAAAACATGCAAGCGAGTGTGCCAAAACAAATCTGGGGTATTAAATTTAATACCTTAGATTTGTTTTGGCACACTTGCGTTCTGACGGTTTATTTTGTATAATAATTTTGCTAAAAAAACTTGAGAGGTGTCAAGGGACACCCGGATGGAACGAATTCCTTGCAGTCAGTACTAGGATAGCAAAAACATGCAAGCAAGTGTGCCAAAACAAATCTAAGGTATTAAATTTCGTGAGAAATATCCTAGTACCCTATCCTATCCTAGTACTGACTGCAAGGAACTTCGTTCCATCCGGGTGTCCCTTGACACCTCTCAAGTTTTTTTAAGCAAAATTATTATACAAAATAAACCGTCAGAACGCATGTGTCGGAACTCGGGGTATATTGCAACAAAAATGCGTAGTTAAGTAAATAATTAACAAATTGTTAAACCTGATCAAATGTTTGGCTGATCAAATTGTTGAAAGTTATTTGAACAAATGCCTCCGCAGACAAAACAAACTGACGTCTTTAATATTGTGTCTAGAATCCATAAGTTTTATCTCGTAGGCGAATAAAAGAGAACATTACAATTTTGCCTATGGTAATCTCCACTGCCGACATCAAATCTACAGACCTAACGATACAAAAAAAAACATAAGTACAAATAAACATACAAATCTTATATAGGGAATATGCAAGTGATTTTTTACTTGAATTTTTTATCCACAATACTCTGTAGTGTGCCCTCTGTACAATGTAGTTTGTACTTTTTATACTCTTTGATTTATATTCTTTGATACACGTGTAACTTCGTGTTTAAATATTGTAATGCAATTTCTTATTAAATCAGTATCATCTCAGCATCCAACTCTTTAATTTCTCAACTTACTACTTTAAGGTCCTAACATTATGTACACCTAAACTATTATTTTCTTATTTCGTTTGTATTTAATTGCATAAAACTTTAATCAAAAACTGTAAATTATGGGAGAGCAATTCAAACTTTCGAAACGCGTCGAAACGGCCGTGACATTACCACGACACAATATGGCATTAATTTTTAATTTTCAAATAAAAATTGTTTTCATCTATTTTGAGATCCTTACAACAAGCCCTTTTATTTGACATACCACACAGTACGGTTTGCAAAACAGTTCTTGTTTAATTTTGATTTCGTTAATTTTTTTTTTCAAAATTCAGTTGTTTACTTTATACCTTCGTCTTTGGGTCACAAAAAAGTACATGAGTACTAAATTTCAACTCATTTGGTCCAGTAGTTTCGGAGTAAATTGACTGTGAACTGCGATCGCCCAGACGCACGAGTGATCCTATAAGGGTTCCGTTTTTTCGTACGGAACCTTAAAAAAAGATTGTCTGTGAAGAATAGTTTTTAAATTTGTAAATTTTTTGTAGTACCGCAACTTTTAGCTATCGCCCTGGGTTGACTGTAGAAAATGCCATCAGGTATTAAGGCCACCCTATTGTAATCAAGTTAAAAAATAAAAAGAGAAAGTGTGGTTTTATGAAACCACGATGCAAGTAAAACTTTTTTTCGGTTTGTAGGCATTAAACTAAAAAAATTTAGAAAATTATTCGATTTAGGGTATTAAAATTGCGTTTTTAATCTTTACTTTAAACACTGACAAAAACAAACAAAATAGCGTGGAGCACTGGCGCAAATGAGTAATATTCTATACACTACACGGTCAGCTGCTACGAACTATAGGCGCCGCCATATTGGCCTTGGCTGCTCTGACGAGCGTCTTTCACTTTATTCTTACTCCGCGGCCGACCGTCACGCGACATGCAACACACACACGAAAAAGTTTGAGACGATGTAATAAAACTGATTAAATAAATTTCAGGATACGTCGAAGATGGCGACCAGATATCAGAATACAGCTATGACCAGTCGCATAGCGCAGCGGCATCTAAATCATCGAGTAATGACTTCCTGTTAAGTCACAACGATGATACTGGCAGCTATAATTACCAAGCACAGAGTAGTGCTTCAGAGAACAACGCTAACGCTCAACAGAGTAGCTACCGATCTAGTACCAGGAATGGACAGCGAACGGTAGAGGCAAGCGCTGCTCAGAGTTCAGCAAAAAACTCTGCACAGTCTAGCAACTCACAAGGTTTATAAATTGTTTCTATTAAAGACTTATACTATTTTTATAGATACAGCCGACAAACGAGCTGATGATACACTTGATGGGAAGTGGCAATCATCGCCGATGGACATCAGCAACGTAAAAACCATCATTATTGCGTTGCCGGCCATGAAAGAGAGAAGAAAAAGAAAGAAAGAACTCTCAAGGCCCCAGCCAGAACACGATAATATGGCGGATGATTTAAGCAAGCTTTATGTAATTAGTGGACTAGCAAGCCACCGTAAAGGCATTGCCAACCAGCAGAAGATATAAGAAAGAAAACATAGGCTTATAAAACCCGAAACCGGAACACAACGAGTCGTTAGACTGACTCTAACAAAAGATTCAAGCCACATACAACACATACAACATCACAATCACACCCTGCACCCGAGTACAAATATTTATCTGTCACATAAATATCTGCTCCGGCCGGGAATCGAACCCAGGACCCAGGCAGGCAGGGTCGCTACCAACTAGGCTACAGGGTCGTCGAAAAATAACAATTTTAGCTCATTACAAGAACGAACCCCGAAAGGGAAGCACTAGGTCTTCAGATCCCTTGTTTATCGAAGAGGATGAGCTAATTCTGTTTTTACGCAAAAATTGTCTTCTCGACTGAATCTTTGATGAACCTTTGAACCTTTCCCAGCTAACCCCTTGATCCTCAATCCCAAACCATTTGACGACCCGTGTGGCGCAATAGTTACCATGCCGGATCGCCGCACCGAGGGTCCTGGGTTCGATTCCCAGCGAGGCGGAAATTTGAATGATGAGTTTGAATTTCTGTTCTCGGTCTGGGTGTGAATGTCCTAGTCACTGTATGTTGTCCATGGCACCCACGACACAGGGAATCCTAGTGTGGGGCTATGAGTGTGAAGTGTTATTTTTATTATTTATTTATTCAATAAATCTACAATCTAATAATAAAAACTCTTTACAGAAACCCTGCAAAGTAAAAATGGGTACAAATATGTTTCTTCTCGAAGCAGCAATCAAGCTTCTTCTTCTTCTAGCAGTTCATCTTCGTACAGAAGCAGCACAGTATCCGGTTCCAGAATAAATAAGAACACAGGATCAGGTAATCCTACTACTACATAGTATTACTTACTAGTATAATAAACTACAAAACAAAGAACTACAGATACAACATACCAAAAATTCAGAATGATTCCGCTAAAATCAAATAAATAGACTATGGGGGGGTGGGTTAGCGCCCGAAAGGAGGACACACGGAATGGGGGGTCGTGCCCATTGGGACTCTTGTTTGGCATGATTAGGACTAAAACATACTAAAAATTCATAATGATTCCGCTGAAATAGAATATTGTCCCATTGGGACTTTTGATGAGTACGGTTAGGGCTACAACATACCAAAAATTCTGACCAATCCGCTGAAACACAATTTCCATACAATTAGTGCCGGGTCCTTTAGCATAAAAATGTTTAATCATAAAAATGTAAGCTAATCTTTTTTAAAAAGCTGTTCATTAGCAAATATGTTTGTGAGTTGCCTGGATGATGTATTTCCATACATATTCCTATGTCAATATATCTAAAAGAAATAATAAGAAAATACATAAAAACCTTAAAAAATGGTTGCCTGTAAAGTCGGCTTACGGACGGTAGTTTAACGTGACAACGTCATAACAAAGCTCTGCTCCGCTCCGCCCCGCTCCGCTCCACTCAAATACGATCGCCTACGGCTCGCCTACGGCAACGGCTACGATACGCCGATCGTAGCCGATAGCGCCTCTCTCTCGCTTTTGCCGCTCTCTCGCTCGGGAAACGCGACATTTTTTCATGGGTGCGCCCGCCGCTCATCGTTTTAATAGACGTTATCACGTCAAAAATAATCAACATAATTTAAAAAACCGATCGCATAATACAAACTTATTATTCCAAACAGATGGCTCCGGAGATGGCAGTGGTTCTGGAACTGGCAGTGGATCAGGCAGTGGCATAGGATATGGCTCCGGAGATGGCAGTGGTTCTGGAACTGGCAGGGGATCAGGCAGTAGCATAGGATATGGCTCCGGAGATGGCAGTGGTTCTGGAACTGGCAGTGGATCAGGCAGTAGCTCAGGATATGGCAGTGGATCAGGCGGTGGTACTGGAACTGGCAGTGGATCAGGCGGTGGTACTGGAACTGGCAGTGGATCAGGCGGTGGTACTGGAACTGGCAGTGGATCAGGTGGTGGTACTGGAACTGGCAGTGGATCAGGAAATGGCTCCGGAGATGGCAGTGGTTCTGGAACTGGCAGTGGATCAGGCAGTGGATCTGGAACTGGCAGTGGATCAGGCAGTGGCATAGGATATGGCAGTGGATCAGGCGGTGGTACTGGAACTGGCAGTGGATCAGGCGGTGGTACTGGAACTGGCAGTGGATCAGGTGGTGGTACTGGAACTGGCAGTGGATCAGGAAATGGCTCCGGAGATGGCAGTGGTTCTGGAACTGGCAGTGGATCAGGCAGTGGCATAGGATATGGCTCCGGAGATGGCAGTGGCTCAGGATATGGCAGTGGATCAGGCAGTGGCATAGGATATGGCTCCGGAGATGGCAGTGGTTCTGGAACTGGCAGTGGATCAGGCAGTGGCATAGGATATGGCTCCGGAGATGGCAGTGGTTCTGGAACTGGCAGTGGATCAGGCAGTGGCTCAGGATATGGCGGTGGATCAGGCAGTGGCATAGGATATGGCTCCGGAGATGGCAGTGGTTCTGGAACTGGCAGCGGATCAGGAAATGGCTCCGGAGATAGCAGTGGTTCTGGAACTGGCAGTGGATCAGGCAGTGGCTCAGGATATGGCAGTGGATCAGGCAGTGGCATAGGATATGGCACTGGATCAGGCAGTGGATCAGGAAATGGCTCCGGAGATGGCAGTGGTTCTGGAACTGGCAGTGGATCAGGCAGTGGCATAGGATATGGCTCCGGAGATGGCAGTGGTTCTGGAACTGGCAGTGGATCAGGCAGTGGCTCAGGATATGGCAGTGGATCAGGCGGTGGTACTGGAACTGGCAGTAGATCAGGCGGTGGTACTGGAACTGGCAGTGGATCAGGCGGTGGTACTAGAACTGGCAGTGGATCAGGTGGTGGTACTGGAACTGGCAGTGGATCAGGAAATGGCTCCGGAGATGGCAGTGGTTCTGGAACTGGCAGTGGATCAGGCAGTGGATCTGGAACTGGCAGTGGATCAGGCAGTGGCATAGGATATGGCAGTGGATCAGGCGGTGGTACTGGAACTGGCAGTGGATCAGGCGGTGGTACTGGAACTGGCAGTGGATCAGGTGGTGGTACTGGAACTGGCAGTGGATCAGGAAATGGCTCCGGAGATGGCAGTGGTTCTGGAACTGGCAGTGGATCAGGCAGTGGTTATGGAACTGGCAGTGGATCAGGCAGTGGATCTGGAACTGGCAGTGGATCAGGCAGTGGCATAGGATATGGCTCCGGAGATGGCAGTGGCTCAGGATATGGCAGTGGATCAGGCAGTGGCATAGGATATGGCTCCGGAGATGGCAGTGGTTCTGGAACTGGCAGTGGATCAGGCAGTGGCTCAGGATATGGCTCCGGAGATGGCAGTGGTTCTGGAACTGGCAGTGGATCAGGCAGTGGCTCAGGATATGGCGGTGGATCAGGCAGTGGCATAGGATATGGCTCCGGAGATGGCAGTGGTTCTGGAACTGGCAGTGGCTCAGGATATGGCAGTGGATCAGGCAGTGGCATAGGATATGGCTCCGGAGATGGCAGTGGTTCTGGAACTGGCAGTGGAGCAGGCAGTGGCTCAGGATATGGCAGTGGATCAGGCAGTGGCATAGGATATAGCTCCGGAGATGGCAGTGGTTCTGGAACTGGCAGTGGATCAGGCAGTGGCTCAGGATATGGCAGTGGATCAGGCAGTGGCATAGGATATGGCTCCGGAGATGGCAGTGGTTCTGAAACTGGCAGTGGATCAGGCAGTGGCTCAGGATATGGCAGTGGATCAGGCAGTGGCATAGGATATGGCTCCGGAGATGGCAGTGGTTCTGAAACTGGCAGTGGATCAGGCAGTGGCATAGGATATGGCTCCGGAGATGGCAGTGGTTCTGGAACTGGCAGTGGATCAGGCAGTGGCATAGGATATGGCAGTGGATCAGGCAGTGGCTCAGGATATGGTAGTGGATCAGGCAGTGGTTCTGGAAATGGCAATGGATCAGGCAGTGGTTCTGGAACGGGCAGCGGATCAGGACATGGCTCCGGAGATGGCAGTGGTTCTGGAACTGGCAGTGGATCAGGCAGTGGCATAGGATATGGCTCTGGAGATGGCAGTGGTTCTGGAACTGGCAGTGGATCAGGCAGTGGCATAGGATATGGCTCCGGAGATGGCAGTGGTTCTGGAACTGGCAGTGGATCAGGCAGTGGCTCAGGATATGGCAGTGGATCAGGCGGTGGTACTGGAACTGGCAGTGGATCAGGTGGTGGTACTGGAACTGGCAGTGGATCAGGTGGTGGTACTGGAACTGGCAGTGGATCAGGAAATGGCTCCGGAGATGGCAGTGGTTCTGGAACTGGCAGTGGATCAGGCAGTGGCATAGGATATGGCTCCGGAGATGGCAGTGGTTCTGGAACTGGCAGTGGATCAGGCAGTGGCTCAGGATATGGCGGTGGATCAGGCAGTGGCATAGGATATGGCTCCGGAGATGGCAGTGGTTCTGGAACTGGCAGTGGATCAGGCAGTGGCTCAGGATATGGCGGTGGATCAGGCAGTGGCATAGGATATGGCTCCGGAGATGGCAGTGGTTCTGGAACTGGCAGTGGATCAGGCAGTGGCATAGGATATGGCTCCGGAGATGGCAGTGGTTCTGGAACTGGCAGTGGATCAGGAAGTGGCTCAGGATATGGCAGTGGATCAGGCAGTGGCATAGGATATGGCTCCGGAGATGGCAGTGGTTCTGGAACTGGCAGTGGATCAGGCAGTGGCTCAGGATATGGCAGTGGATCAGGCGGTGGTACTGGAACTGGCAGTGGATCAGGTGGTGGTACTGGAACTGGCAGTGGATCAGGTGGTGGTACTGGAACTGGCAGTGGATCAGGAAATGGCTCCGGAGATGGCAGTGGTTCTGGAACTGGAAGTGGATCAGGCAGTGGTTCTGGAACTGGCAGTGGATCAGGCAGTGGTTCTGGAACTGGCAGTGGATCAGGCAGTGGCATAGGATATGGCTCCGGAGATGGCAGTGGTTCTGGAACTGGCAGTGGATCAGGCAGTGGCTCAGGATATGGCGGTGGATCAGGCAGTGGCATAGGATATGGCTCCGGAGATGGCAGTGGTTCTGGAACTGGCAGTGGATCAGGCAGTGGCTCAGGATATGGCGGTGGATCAGGCAGTGGCATAGGATATGGCTCCGGAGATGGCAGTGGTTCTGGAACTGGCAGTGGATCAGGCAGTGGCTCAGGATATGGCAGTGGCATAGGATATGGCACTGGATCAGGTAGTGGCATAGGATATGGCTCCGGAGATGGCAGTGGTTCTGGAACTGGCAGTGGATCAGGCAGTGGCTCAGGATATGGCAGTGGATCAGGCAGTGGCATGGGATATGGCTCCGGAGATGGCAGTGGTTCTGGAACTGGCAGTGGATCAGGCGGTGGTACTGGAACTGGCAGTGGATCAGGCGGTGGTACTGGAACTGGCAGTGGATCAGGCGGTGGTACTGGAACTGGCAGTGGATCAGGCGGTGGTACTGGAACTGGCAGTGGATCAGGTGGTGGTACTGGAACTGGCAGTGGATCAGGAAATGGCTCCGGAGATGGCAGTGGTTCTGGAACTGGCAGTGGATCAGGAAGTGGCTCAGGATATGGCAGTGGATCAGGCAGTGGCATAGGATATGGCTCCGGAGATGGCAGTGGTTCTGGAACTGGCAGTGGATCAGGCAGTGGCTCAGGATATGGCAGTGGATCAGGCGGTGGTACTGGAACTGGCAGTGGATCAGGCAGTGGTTCTGGAACTGGCAGTGGATCAGGCAGTGGTTCTGGAACTGGCAGTGGATCAGGCAGTGGCATAGGATATGGCTCCGGAGATGGCAGTGGTTCTGGAACTGGCAGTGGATCAGGCAGTGGCTCAGGATATGGCGGTGGATCAGGCAGTGGCATAGGATATGGCTCCGGAGATGGCAGTGGTTCTGGAACTGGCAGTGGATCAGGCAGTGGCTCAGGATATGGCGGTGGATCAGGCAGTGGCATAGGATATGGCTCCGGAGATGGCACTGGTTCTGGAACTGGCAGTGGATCAGGCAGTGGCTCAGGATATGGCAGTGGCATAGGATATGGCACTGGATCAGGTAGTGGCATAGGATATGGCTCCGGAGATGGCAGTGGTTCTGGAACTGGCAGTGGATCAGGCAGTGGCTCAGGATATGGCAGTGGATCAGGCAGTGGCATAGGATATGGCTCCGGAGATGGCAGTGGTTCTGGAACTGGCAGTGGATCAGGCGGTGGTACTGGAACTGGCAGTGGATCAGGCGGTGGTACTGGAACTGGCAGTGGATCAGGCGGTGGTACTGGAACTGGCAGTGGATCAGGCGGTGGTACTGGAACTGGTAGTGGATCAGGTGGTGGTACTGGAACTGGCAGTGGATCAGGAAATGGCTCCGGAGATGGCAGTGGTTCTGGAACTGGCAGTGGATCAGGAAGTGGCTCAGGATATGGCAGTGGATCAGGCAGTGGCATAGGATATGGCTCCGGAGATGGCAGTGGTTCTGGAACTGGCAGTGGATCAGGCAGTGGCTCAGGATATGGCAGTGGATCAGGCGGTGGTACTGGAACTGGCAGTGGATCAGGCAGTGGTTCTGGAACTGGCAGTGGATCAGGCAGTGGTTCTGGAACTGGCAGTGGATCAGGCAGTGGCATAGGATATGGCTCCGGAGATGGCAGTGGTTCTGGAACTGGCAGTGGATCAGGCAGTGGCTCAGGATATGGCGGTGGATCAGGCAGTGGCATAGGATATGGCTCCGGAGATGGCAGTGGTTCTGGAACTGGCAGTGGATCAGGCAGTGGCTCAGGATATGGCAGTGGATCAGGCACTGGCATAGGATATGGCTCCGGAGATGGCAATGGTTCTGGAACTGGCAGTGGATCAGGCAGTGGCTCAGGATATGGCGATGGATCAGGCAGTGGCATAGGATATGGCTCCGGAGATGGCAGTGGTTCTGGAACTGGCAGTGGATCAGGCAATGGCTCAGGATATGGCAGTGGATCAGGCAGTGGCATAGGATATGGCTCCGGAGATGGCAGTGGTTCTGGAACTGGCAGTGGATCAGGTGGTGGTACTGGAACTGGCAGTGGATCAGGCAGTGGTTCTGGAACGGGCAGCGGATCAGGACATGGCTCCGGAGATGGCAGTGGTTCTGGAATTGGCAGTGGATCAGGCAGTGGCATAGGATATGGCAGTGGATCAGGCAGTGGCTCAGGATATGGCAGTGGCATAGGATATGGCACTGGATCAGGTAGTGGCATAGGATATGGCTCCGGAGATGGCAGTGGTTCTGGAACGGGCAGTGGATCAGGCAGTGGCTCAGGATATGGCAGTGGATCAGGCACTGGCATAGGATATGGCTCCGGAGATGGCAGTGGTTCTGGAACTGGCAGTGGATCAGGCGGTGGTACTGGAACTGGCAGTGGATCAGGCGGTGGTACTGGAACTGGCAGTGGATCAGGCGGTGGTACTGGAACTGGCAGTGGATCAGGCGGTGGTATTGGAACTGGCAGTGGATCAGGTGGTGGTACTGGAACTGGCAGTGGATCAGGAAATGGCTCCGGAGATGGCAGTGGTTCTGGAACTGGCAGTGGATCAGGTAGTGGTTCTGGAACTGGCAGTGGATCAGGCAGTGGTACTGGAACTGGCAGTGGATCAGGCAGTGGTACTGGAACTGGCAGTGGATCAGGTGGTGGTACTGGAACTGGCAGTGGATCAGGACATGGCTCCGGAGATGGCAGTAGTTCTGGAACTGGCAGTGGATCAGGCGGTGGTACTGGAACTGGCAGTGGATCAGGCGGTGGTACTGGAACTGGCAGTGGATCAGGTGGTGGTACTGGAACTGGCAGTGGATCAGGCGGTGGTACTGGAACTGGCAGTGGATCAGGCGGTGGTACTGGAACTGGCAGTGGATCAGGTGGTGGCACTGGAACTGGCAGTGGATCAGGAAATGGCTCCGGAGATGGCAGTGGTTCTGGAACTGGCAGTGGATCAGGCAGTGGTTCTGGAACTGGCAGTGGATCAGGCAGTGGTACTGGAACTGGCAGTGGATCAGGCAGTGGTTCTGGAACTGGCAGTGGATCAGGCGGTGGTTCTGGAACTGGCAGTGGATCAGGCAGTGGTTCTGGAACTAGCAGTGGATCAGGCGGTGGTTCTGGAACTGGCAGTGGATCAGGCACTGGCTCAGGACAAGGCAGTGGATCAGGCAGTGGTTCTGGAAATGGCAGTGGATCAGGCGGTGGCTCAGGACATGGTAGTGGTTCAGGCAGTGGTTCTGGAAATGGCAGTGGATCAGGCGGTGGTTCTGGAACTGGCAGTGGATCAGGCAGTGGTTCTGGAACTGGCAGTGGATCAGGCGGTGGTTCTGGAACTGGCAGTGGATCAGGCACTGGCTCAGGACAAGGCAGTGGATCAGGCAGTGGTTCCGGAAATGGCAGTGGATCAGGCGGTGGCTCAGGACATGGTAGTGGATCAGGCAGTGGTTCTGGAAATGGCAGTGGATCAGGCGGTGACTCAGGACATGGCAGTGGATCACGCGGTGGCTCAGGACAAGGCAGTGGATCAGGCGGTGGTTCAGGACAAGGCAGTGGATCAGGCGGTGGCTCAGGACAAGGCAGTGGATCAGGCGGTGGCTCAGGACAAGGCAGTGGATCAGGCGGTGGCTCAGGACATGGCAGTGGATCAGGCAGTGGTTCTGGAACTGGCAGTGGATCAGGCAGTGGTTCTGGAAATGGCAGTGGATCAGGCAGTGGTTCTGGAAATGGCAGTGGATCAGGCGGTGGCTCAGGACAAGGTAGTGGATCAGGCAGTGGTTCTGGAAATGGCAGTGGATCAGGCGGTGGCTCAGGACAAGGCAGTGGATCAGGCGGTGGCTCAGGACATGGCAGTGGATCAGGCGGTGGTTCAGGACATGGCAGTGGATCAGGCAGTGGTTGTGGAAATGGCAGTGGATCAGGCGGTGGCTCAGGGCATGGCAGTGGATCTGGCGGCGGCTCAGGGCATGGCAGTGGATCAGGCGGTGGCTCAGGACAAGGCAGTGGATCAGGCGGTGGCTCAGGACATGGCAGTGGATCAGGCGGTGGCTCAGGACAAGGCAGTGGATCAGGCAGTGGTTCTGGAAATGGCAGTGGATCAGGCGGTGGCTCAGGACAAGGCAGTGGATCAGGCTGTGGCTCAGGACACGGCAGTGGATCAGGCGGTGGCTCAGGACATGGCAGTGGATCAGGCAGTGGTTCTGGAACTGGCAGTGGATCAGGCAGTGGTTCTGGAAATGGCAGTGGATCAGGCGGTGGCTCAGGACATGGTAGTGGATCAGGCAGTGGTTCTGGAACTGGCAGTGGATCAGGCGGTGGTTCTGGAACTGGCAGTGGATCAGGCGGTGGTTCTGGAACTGGCAGTGGATCAGGCGGTGGCTCAGGACAAGGCAGTGGATCAGGCGGTGGCTCAGGACAAGGCAGTGGATCAGGCGGTGGTACTGGAACTGGCAGTGGATCAGGCAGTGGTTCTGGAACTGGCAGTGGATCAGGCGGTGGTTCTGGAACTGGCAGTGGATCAGGCACTGGCTCAGGACAAGGCAGTGGATCAGGCAGTGGTTCTGGAAATGGCAGTGGATCAGGCGGTGGCTCAGGGCATGGCAGTGGATCAGGCGGTGGCTCAGGACAAGGCAGTGGATCAGGCGGTGGCTCAGGACAAGGCAGTGGATCAGGCAGTGGTTCTGGAAATGGCAGTGGATCAGGCGGTGGCTCAGGACAAGGTAGTGGATCAGGCAGTGGTTCTGGAAATGGCAGTGGATCAGGCGGTGGCTCAGGACAAGGCAGTGGATCAGGCGGTGGCTCAGGACATGGCAGTGGATCAGGCAGTGGTTCAGGACATGGCAGTGGATCAGGCAGTGGTTCTGGAAATGGCAGTGGATCAGGCGGTGGCTCAGGACAAGGTAGTGGATCAGGCAGTGGTTCTGGAAATGGCAGTGGATCAGGCGGTGGCTCAGGACAAGGCAGTGGATCAGGCGGTGGCTCAGGACATGGCAGTGGATCAGGCGGTGGTTCAGGACATGGCAGTGGATCAGGCAGTGGTTGTGGAAATGGCAGTGGATCAGGCGGTGGCTCAGGACATGGTAGTGGATCAGGCGGTGGCTCAGGGCATGGCAGTGGATCTGGCGGCGGCTCAGGGCATGGCAGTGGATCAGGCGGTGGCTCAGGACAAGGCAGTGGATCAGGCGGTGGCTCAGGACATGGCAGTGGATCAGGCAGTGGTTCTGGAAATGGCAGTGGATCAGGCGGTGGCTCAGGACAAGGCAGTGGATCAGGCAGTGGTTCTGGAAATGGCAGTGGATCAGGCAGTGGTTCTGGAAATGGCAGTGGATCAGGCGGTGGCTCAGGACATGGTAGTGGATCAGGCGGTGGCTCAGGGCATGGCAGTGGATCTGGCGGCGGCTCAGGGCATGGCAGTGGATCAGGCGGTGGCTCAGGACAAGGCAGTGGATCAGGCGGTGGCTCAGGACATGGCAGTGGATCAGGCAGTGGTTCTGGAAATGGCAGTGGATCAGGCAGTGATTGTGGAAATGGCAGTGGATCAGGCGGTGGCTCAGGACATGGTAGTGGATCAGGCGGTGGCTCAGGGCATGGCAGTGGATCTGGCGGCGGCTCAGGGCATGGCAGTGGATCAGGCGGTGGTTCAGGACAAGGCAGTGGATCAGGCGGTGGCTCAGGACATGGCAGTGGATCAGGCAGTGGTTCTGGAAATGGCAGTGGATCAGGCGGTGGCTCAGGACAAGGCAGTGGATCAGGCAGTGGTTCAGGACATGGCAGTGGATCAGGCAGTGGTTCTGGAAATGGCAGTGGATCAGGCGGTGGCTCAGGACAAGGTAGTGGATCAGGCAGTGGTTCTGGAAATGGCAGTGGATCAGGCGGTGGCTCAGGACAAGGCAGTGGATCAGGCGGTGGCTCAGGACATGGCAGTGGATCAGGCGGTGGCTCAGGACATGGCAGTGGATCAGGCGGTGGCTCAGGACATGGCAGTGGATCAGGCGGTGGCTCAGGGCATGGCAGTGGATCAGGCAGTGGTTCTGGAAATGGCAGTGGATCAGGCGGTGGCTCAGGACATGGTAGTGGATCAGGCGGTGGCTCAGGACAAGGCAGTGGATCAGGCGGTGGCTCAGGACATGGTAGTGGATCAGGCGGTGGCTCAGGACATGGTAGTGGATCAGGCGGTGGCTCAGGACAAGGCAGTGGATCAGGCGGTGGCTCAGGACATGGTAGTGGATCAGGCGGTGGCTCAGGGCATGGCAGTGGATCAGGCGGCGGCTCAGGGCATGGCAGTGGATCAGGCGGTGGCTCAGGGCATGGCAGTGGATCAGGCGGTGGCTCAGGACATGGCAGTGGATCAGGCGGTGGCTCAGGACATGGCAGTGGATCAGGCGGTGGCTCAGGACAAGGCAGTGGATCAGGCGGTGGCTCAGGACATGGCAGTGGATCAGGCGGTGGCTCAGGGCATGGCAGTGGATCAGGCAGTGGTTCTGGAACTGGCAGTGGATCAGGCGGTGGCTCAGGACATGGCAGTGGATCAGGCGGTGGCTCAGGACATGGCAGTGGATCAGGCGGTGGCTCAGGGCATGGCAGTGGATCAGGCAGTGGTTCTGGAAATGGCAGTGGATCAGGCGGTGGCTCAGGACATGGTAGTGGATCAGGCGGTGGTTCTGGAACTAGCATTGAATCAGGAAATGGCTCCGGAAAAGGCAGTGGATCATGCAGTGGTTCTGGACAAGGCAAAAGCTCTGGAAGTGGTCATGATTGTGGTCAACAAGCTGACCGAGCACTTCGCAAGTATCGAAAACATCGGCTTGTCAAGACAAGTAGGTCTTCAAACGCCTCTAAAAACAGTCATTTGTCTCGCTCAAAGTTCATTAGGAAGAATTCAAGTAACAAACAGTCTGCTTCGAGTTGTAGTAAATCAAATACGCGAACTAGTTCAATATCTAGATTAAACGCTGAATCTTCTCGCAGAAGACAGCTCAGTTCTGGTTGCATTAAACACGACACGGGTATGGGCAATAAATTACCGATTCATATTACAAAAGTTGTACCGTTACCATAGATGTAATTAAAAAAACGGATAATCAAAAATAGGCGACCAAATGTTTTTTTCACAGCAATATTACGATTTTTAGTATATAATATATCAGCGATATTTATATGATTTAACTATAAGTGCTTGTTCACACTGAACTCGCGGGCGCGGGCGCGGGAGCGGTCGCGAAATATCAAACATATGACCTACTATGAAAGTGTTCACACCAAAACGCGCGCGCGGTGTATGTAGCGTTTACCGCGCCCGCGCCCGCGAGTTCAGTGTGAACAAGCACTAATACGAGTACTCCCGACATTAATTTTGTACACCGATATTTCGACTCGGTATATCGGTAAACATATCGGTATCGGTAAATATAATTAGCGGTAAACTGCGGCAGCGCGTAGAAACTTTTAACAGGATGACATGTGACATTTGACACTAGTACATGCCTATGTACAATGCCTATGTCGGAATAAATGTTTCTTTCTTTCTTTCTTACGTAAGTCTATCAATTTGCCGTCACCTGTCATCCTGTCAAAACTTTGTATGCGCTACCGCAATTCATACTATCAAGTATGGTCACAGGATCCATCCATCTGGGTCGAAATATCGGTGTCCAAAATAAATGTCAGGAGTACTCGTATTATACTAAAATGGTATCAGTCCACGATGAGTTAAGTTTAAAACAATTTATGATTTTTATAGCATATCAGATTTTTTTTTATTTACGACCTAATTATCATGTTTCATTACAAATATCAATAGTACGCATTACATTTAAAAATATATTTTTAGTAGTACCTACACAAAAATGAGTACAGCTGTTATTTTGTTATGATTAATTTTAAAACAATCACTCTAACCAATTGTACTCATTTTATGTGTAAATATGCCAATTGTTTCCGTATTTCTATTCAACTCAATGTTATAGTAAGCCCGATAGATATCGAAAATCAATTGTTCTGGTTACATTTTAAGCAATTACTCAGGCCTGTTGTATTCCACTTTTAAGTCAATAAATAAATGCAAGCAATTATACCTAATGTTTTTTATTTACTTAGTAACCTATTTACATATTATCTTAATATATATAAATTACGTGTCACGTTGTTTGTCCGCGATGGACTCCTAAACTACTTAACCGATTTTAATCTAATTTGCACACGGTGTGCAGTTTGATCCAACTTGAAAGATAGGATAGCTTACATCTCAAAATAAAAAAAATACTTTTGACAGAACGAAGTCTGTCCGGGTAGCTAGTTTAATATATATAAATTACGTGTCACGTTGTTTGTCCGCGATGGACTCGTAAACTACTGAACCGATTTTAATAAAATTTGCACACCATGTGCAGTTTGATCCTACTTGAAAGATAGGATAGCTTATATCTGAAAATAAAAAAAAACTTTGGACAGAACGAAGTCTGTCCGGGCAGGTAGTTTATTATATTTTAAGCACATAATGATATGGTGGCCGCAAAAGTTGTCACCCGATTTTCTTTGACTGTAATTTCTTTAATAAACGAAAATCTTTAGTTTTTCTATTGGATTGTGTTGTAGGGACATAACATGTGTAATAAAACAAGTATGAGTGAAATAAGATTGTCATTGTAAAGTGAATGATGAAAATGTTATTTAATTTCATTTTTTCCCACATTTACTCGGAATGTATAATTGTTATCGATCAATATGTATTTATTTATTTAAGAATCCACAAATACCTTAATTAGTAGTTTGTCTAAATAAAACGCATTTGGTGTACAAATTCATGTCAGTTTGTAAAAAACCTATAAAACGATTTTAATGGTTTGTTTACATTTGTTTCGGCTGCATATCGCATGGAGTATAGTTACTACTTACTGCGCGCTAAATGGCACGAGCAAATATTGCTCGGGGCCCTAGGTTGTTGATTCGGAAAATAAATTCTCTTATAAACGTGTTGTTGGACTATTATTGTGGGCGGCAGTAACTCCCAGTGTAGACAGGGCATCTAGGCACAGGCACCACAGAACACTTATAGCACTCATACCATACATAGAACACGCAATAGGACGCACCTTCCTACAGTGTGTATTTGATGTCTAATTTTTTTTGAAGTTATACTTCATATGCGACTTGCAAAACGTTATAACGTTAAACGCTACCTTGGAGGGGGTATCAAAAAACTGGATAGATATTAGATAGCGCTAGCTTTTATTTTTACCTCTATTAAAATTTAATGTTATTACTTATACAAATCTCACAGTCTCAACAGCGTGATTCAGGTTCCTGAACAACGCCATCTAGTTTGTACTTGTGTAAACATAGGTAGTAAATAAGTAGGTAATATATTATAATGATGATGATGTTTCACATCATCAGAATAGGACATACCAAGATTATTATTATCATTAGATGGCGTTGTTACTGATCAGCCATCCAACGCCATCTAGTTTCTGTGTTACGAACAAACATAACGCATAACGTAATGAAAACGGTTTGATTTTACTCGTCATAAAATGTCATACCGCGGGCTTAAATATGAAATCGATAGATAAGTGTAGTCTGTGTAGTTAAACTCCAAAAACCCACGACGAAGGAAAAGTTGTAATCGTAATTTATTAACTTAGGTAACAATAAATTTTTGATGACACTGTAGGTTAGTTGGTAGCTACACTAGCGACCGTGCCTGCGAAGCGAGGGGACCTGGGTTCGATTCCCGGCCGGGGCAGATATTTATGTGACAGATAAATATTTGTACTCGGGTGCAGGGTGTTATTGTGATATGTTACGTGTCGTCCATGCCACCCGCGACACAGGTAAATACCTACTGTAGGGGTTTTAGTGTGTAGCGTTCATTTATTTGTTATAACCCATTTAAATAAAGGGAAAAATACCCCGAAACAGCAATAATGTCAAGTATACATATATAAAAGGGTGCGTGTACTTTTGTACGCGCGTGAGAAGTTATACTTCTTTGACATAATTAAATAAATATTTAATTTAATAACGTGTATCAGTTTTAATTATCTTTCAAAAACTATTTTGTATTAAATAAAAACAAGAAACATTAATCATAAATTATCTGAACATTATAATATCATCCGTTGTTACTGATTTAACGATTGTAAACTAGATGGCGTTAAAAACCAGTCGTGCGTCGGAGCTGCAACACAATTTGTTTGTTTTATTTTTAATTTTACTTTTATATCGCAAACCATGAAACGTTAATGGGCCCAAAATAAATAAATGCTTGCAAATTTTGTTTATCCGTTCTGTTATTTGTTCAGTTTTAATTCAGAAGTTGTTCGATATTAACTATCGTGTTGCACTATAATTCAATTTAATTGGTCCATTAATGTTAGCTTACGGAAAACATCGAAAGAAAACATGCATATTAAGTGTGTTTAATTCAACGGTGTATGGGTCTCTCCATTTATTTTGGGGTTGAGAATACTGCGGGCCTATTATGAACTTTTATAAAACCATTCATGTTCCAGGCAATTCATTTATCGGGCTTGGAACGACGTATGATTGGCTAAAAAGTGTCACGTGACCGCTTTGGTAATATGAATTTGACGTTTTCGCTGGAACTTGGCCGGAATTATGAGTTCATAATAGACCGGCTATAATGAACACATGTCTCTTACCTTCTCTAACTTACGCATGCCAAACATGGAAATTCACATATAAAGCCAAACATAAGATTAAAACAACTCAGAGAGCCATGGAAAGAAGCATGCTTAAGATCAAAAAAGCGCAAAAAATAAGACACACAATCATTAGAGAGAAGTCAGAAGTGATCGACGCATTGAACTTCGCTATGAAATTAAAATGGAAGTGGGCCGGGCATATATCCAGACTTAACGACGAGAGATGGACGAGACGAGCGACAGAGTGGACGGGTCCACATGGGTATAGAAGAGTTGGAAGACCACTAGCGAGATGGGCGGACGACATCGCACATAAAGCTGGCCGGAACTGGTTACAGGTAGCAAAAGACAGAGACTTATGGCACTCTCTGGAGGAGGCCTTTACCTAAGAGGGGTTCTTGCATCTAAAATACTTTAAAACATTTGTTATTTTTGACTATTTATATTTTATTAATTAGCATTATTATAAATTATTTAATATTAATAACCGTGACAATTATGAATGTGAATGAATATTGTATGTAAATAAATATAGATGAAATTATTATTAAGCAGTGTAATATTGAAATTTTAATTTAATAATTTTTTAATCCTGTAATTTTGTGTAATGTTTTTTAATAATGTTAATTTTATAAAATTTTAATTCATATTATTAAAAGGATTTAAACAATTTTAGTGAAATAACTTTCATGTATGTTGCAAGAAATAAAAGGCTTTTTTATTTTTATTTTATTTTATTTTATTTTTATTTATTTTATATAATAGACCGGCTGGACCTTGTCATGTTTAGCTCTGCAGGAGATGTTATTCCATCAACACGTTAAGTCGTAAATGACATCAAGACGCATCTTGCATTGTAAAGAGCGCAGCAATCAACAAGAGAAATGAAATGAAATGATATTTTATTTGCAAAAATATGGTTATATAATCTAAATTTTACTAACAAAAAATAACCGACTTCAAAGTTACTCAAAAACTACTTGTCAGATCTCGTTCAAATTTATGTGGGACCAAATGACAAGCACCTGCTTTCGATTAAAAAAAGAATCATTGAATTCGGTTGGCGTGATATTGAGTTAATCGTCAATTTGTCGCGCACATTCTTAATACAAATTTACGACTTAAGTAGTTTTGTCATGGATGCCACTGTCAGATCTCAATAAAATTTATGTGGGACCACATGACAGCCACCAGCTTTCGATTAAAAAAAGAATCATCAAAATCGGTTCGCCCAGTCCAAAGTTCTGAGGTAACGAACATAAAAAAAATACAGTCGAATTGAGAACCTCCTCCTTTTTTTGAAGTCGGATAAAAATGGTGTTAGCTGGATGTTGAATATCGCTCACATTTGCAAAGAATAGAGCGTGGCCTGACACGCACTTGCCCGGTTTTCTAAAGATTAATTTACTAACATCAATTCACAAGTGTAACAAGTAAACTGCAATGCTAATTATTAATTATTTAAATTATTCGAGGCTAATTTACGGACCCCCAAAACTGTCTGCACTTAATAATGTACCCAAATAATAAGTTAATTGGCTTATTCAGGTGTATTTATACAAATGTTGAGGCTAAGTGCGTCAGAATTGGCCATTACCGACGTATAAAAGACGATGAAAAAAAAATTAACATCAAAGCAAGATGAAGATCTTTGCTGTGGTCCTTTTGCTGGTAAGACTACAGATTATATTTACCATTTTCGATAATCTATCTTATATCTCTGGATACGAATAAAATAAAATGTTTTTTTTAGATTAGAAATCCATCAAAACCAATCAAAAAAAAATATTATTTATATAGTAATTATTGTATACAAAACTTAGCAGGCCACTATCAAGTTTCTGCCCCGGTTCGAAAAATGTAGATCCGAGGCTGCCCGGCGGTAGCGCACGCAAAAAAAAATTGTATGCAAAAATTTAAAATCGAAAATATACCTAATGCATTGTTTTAGTGGCCTTAAACCATCTCTGCATTATTGCCTTTCAAATAAAACTGTGGCACATCGGTTGGATGGTTTCAAAGTCTATAAAGGACATTCGTACAAACATTTTTTGTATTTTCTATATACAGGGTGTCCCGTAAGTAGTGGATCAACCGAAGATGGCAGATAGCTTGAAGGATGACCTATCATATGTCAAAAAATTACCTTAATAAAAGTGTCACCGTTTTCGAGATATTGACCATTTTTTTAAATTTAGAAAATTCGGCTCCTTTACCCTACTTTTTCCTGTTGATTCCACAAATAAGCAGATATTTTGATATTTTTTTTTTCCTAGAGCTCTCAGATAGTTGCTTTATAATTATCAGTGTGTAATGTTGTTGAAATTATTAGGAAACGCTGAGAAAATAGCGTCAACTTTGGATATTTTTGTTTTTGATTTTCTTCGATACAACTTTGATGTGAGGTGGTTGAAAAAAAAATGTACTGGGCAAGTATGCCCCGGTATTTTGAAAACTTGTCTGTTTAATGCAGATTTTAAAAAGGTACAATACAGGCTACTTTGATAGGGAAAATTTTCAAGTAAAAGCCATTTCAGTGTTAAAGGGGTGAATTTGAATCAAAAGTTATTTTATTGTTTACTGTTAAGGGATGAAGTTTTTCAATGGTTTTTGCTTAATATTACGTTACGTTAAATTATTGCTCTAATAAATATTGAAAATAATGATTATTTTCCGATATTCCAACCTAATAAAGAAATTACCAATTACTTGAAAAATATTGTTTATTTCAAAAATAATGCTATGATTTATTGTTTTTTTAATACTAGATGATCAGGAAGTCTTGTAAATTATTGTTTTAAAATTATTTTTGTACGAATATTCAACAAAAAACAAAGAATGAGAAAAAATGTAAGTGAAATAATTATTTTTGTTTATTTTATCATACAAAAATAATCTTAAAGCAATAATTGACAAGGTTTGCTGATCATCTAGTATTAAAAAAGAGTAAATAATAGCATTATTTTTGAAGAAACAATATTTTTCAAGTAATTCTTAGGTAATTTGAAATTTCTTTTAAAAGTTGAAATATCGCAAAATAATCATTATTTTAAATATTTATTAGAGCATTAATTTAACGTAACGTAATATTAAGCAAAAAGCATTGAAAAACTTCATCTCATAACAGTAAAAAATAAAATAACTTTTGATTTAAATTCACTTCTTTGACACTGAAATGGCTTTTACTTAAAAAAAAATCCTATCAAAGTAGCCTGTATTGTACCTTTTTAAAATCTGCATTAAACAGACAAGTTTTTAAAGTACCGGGGCATACTTGCCCATTACATTTTTTTTCAACCACCTCGCATCAAAGTTGTGTCGAAGAAAATCAAAAACAAAAATATCCAAAGTAGACGCTATTTTCTCAGCGTTCCCTAATAATTTCAACAATATTACATACTGAGAATATAAAGCAACTATCTGAGAGCTCTAGGAAAAAAATTATCAAAATACCTGCTCATTTGTGGACTCAACAGGAAAAAGTAGGGTAAAGGAGCCGAATTTTCTAAATTTTAAAGAATGGTCAATATTTCGAAAACGGTGACACTTTTACTAAGGTAATTTTTTGACATATAATAGGTCAACCTTCAAGCTATCTGCCACCTTCGGTTGATCCGCTACTTACGGGACACCCTGTATATAGATAGATGATAATTTTCTATTGACACCAATGTTTTTTTTTGCAGGCCGTAGCTACCAGTGGTCTACCACGTAAGTTTTATTTAATATTTATAAATGACGAGTAACCGCCCTCGCTTTGCTTCAGTTTTCTTATTTTATTACAGCTTGGGTTACATTATTGGAGTTTTATTAAGGATCCCTAATTTTTCTGAAAATATAACATAGCCTATGTCACCCGGGGATAGTGTAGCTTCCCAACAGTGAAAGAATTTTTCAAATCGGTTCAGTAGTTTCGGAGCCTATTCAATGCAAACAAACAATCAAATCTTACCTCTTTATAAATTAGTATAGATATTATTATCTTGTTTCTCTAGTTCGCTTCTCTATTAATGGCAATTCTTCTACTGGGCACGGGTCTCTAACGACCCTATGACGACACTGTAGCCTAGTTGGTAGTGACCCTGTCAGCGAAGTGAAGGGTTCGATTCCCGGCCAGGGCAGATATGTGACAGAATATTTGTACTCGGGTCGTGGTTGTAATTGTGATGTGTTATAATATGTGTCGTCCATGCCACCCGCGACACAGGTAATAACCTACAGCGGGGTATGAGTGTGTTAGCGTTTATTTATTTATTATTAAAATTGCTTAACTATGATGGACTTGTTAATCAGTGTAACTGAATTATATTTCGTTCTAATTAACAATAAATAAATAAATGATAATTTACAGAATACGTGGAAGATCAGGATCAACTTGACTCTAACTTCAACTCAGAATGGACCAGTCAAGAATCGTCCTCTCAAGAATCAAGCGAATCTCAATCATCGAATAACTTCGAATCATATTCTCAGGATTACGATTTCGGTGAGAATGACAGTGAGTGGTTCACAGAGAGTTCAGTAAATTCCGCCCAGAACAGCGCCAACTCCTTGAATAATTATCACGCTGTAACGAATAATGGAGAACAAACTGTTGAGTCGTACCAAGCTCAGAATTCGGCAGAAAAGTCGGCACACTCTAACTCCTCTCAAGGTTTGTTTACTTATATATTTACTAAAGAGTAACTGCCCTTGCTTTGCTTCGGTTTTCTTATTTTTTTACACCTTGGATGTGCTACGGAGTTTCTTTACGGCTTTTCTTCTCCTCCATGACAAAACGCCTTTGCAAAAAGCTGGCTGATTAAAAAAAATGACGTGCATAATTGTATCAATGGTACAATTAGAATTTGAATAATAGTATAGTTCTTTACTCGGATATCCGGAGTGTACTGCAACATCTGCAACGCTATAAAAATAAATACATAAATTACAGAAAAAATTTTTAAGGAAAAAATCAAAAATTAACTTCACGGACCGAATGTCCTTAATGCATTGTGTTAGTGGTTTCAAACCATCTTCGCATTGCCTTTCAAATTAAACCTGTTTAGGGTACATCGGTTGGATGGTTTCAAAGTCTATAACGTACTTCAGCTGTTGTATACCGATATTTCGACCCAATTACATGGATCAGTATCACGATGGGACTGCGATGGCAGGGAGAAAAAGACCTGCTGTCAGAATATTTGAACCCTCAATCTTTGTTAAATCAAAAACGCCTTGCCACCATGACTAGCATTGATACCTCGATAGCATTGGCGTGCTAGGGACAAATATCTGCGAAAGTACACCACTTACGACATTTCATCACTGAATACTTTTTGATCGTAATAACTTGTCTTGCTCCGTCGATTGACACGTCATGTTTCATCACTGGCCGCCGAGTCAAAGTTTTTTGGAACGAAGTTCCTTATCGCGCGTTGCGAAAGGGGGCTAGGCGGAAAATTTGTTAACGAAAAGTGGTAACGACACTTTTTGCCGTAACGAAAAGTGGTAACGACACTTTTTGCCGTCGTAGTTTTTTTTACATAGAAAGCAAGCCAGAGTACTAGTGCAATTGCTACTAGGAGAACAAAGCCGATGAGACATTTAATACCCCAGATTTGTTTTGGCACACTCGCTTGCATGTTTTTGCTATCCTAGTACTGACTGCAAGGAACTTCGTTCCATCCGGGTGTCCCTTGACACCTCTCTAGTTTTTTTTTCTAAATGGTGGTACTTGTAGATATGTCAATTAGGTTCAATGCCCAAAATATCTTCACAGTGACAAAGTAAACCGAATATAAGTGATTACTAACTTGCGTTCATTGATACAGGTTCTGTGATAAAGAGCGGTAAAAACGGAGGTTCCTCTTATAGCTACCAACAACAGCAAAGTGATGCACAGAACAGTGCCAACTCTGAAGAAAAAAGCTACAAATCTATTTCTGAAAATGGGCGACAGACTGTACAGTCGTATGACGCACAAAGCTCAGCTCAAAACTCAGCCCAAGCCAGGGCAGCTCAAGGTTAGTTTCTCTTACTTAACATATTTGTTTGCCACTAACAATTACAATTTTCTTGTCCTGAGGGTTTAGGCACCACCCCTAGAAACGACGAAAAAAATGCTCACATTTATTGCAAATATTCTTTCTTCAGTGAGACTGATAAAACACCTGATTTTTTTCGTGCATGTAATTAACATCTCTTACTTTCCGCATAAATGGAAATCTTTTATTGAAGTTATACTTCTTTTGGCGCGTTTATAAAAAAATATAATATAATATGACAGTAAAGATTTTACGATGAGTGCGCAATCCAACAGCCAAAAAGCGACATGATGAAGTTAGCTGATAATTAATTCCTTTTACAAACAAAAAATTGTGGCATACGGTATGAAATCTGTAGCTATTTTTGTTCTCTTACGCCAAAGAAGTGTAACTTCTTACGTGCGTACATGAGTACAGAACACACATACGTTTTTTTATTTTTTACAATATGTTCATTGCTGCATACGTGATGTTTCATTCATAATTTATTTTGAACTACTCTATTTTTGTCTCCAGAAGTCATCCAGAATGCAAACGGTTATTCATCAAAGTCATCTAGTGACTCCAGGAGCCAAGCTGCATCCTCTAACAACCAAAACTCCTACTACAGTAGCACCGGTGGAAGCAACATAGGTAATTTAAAATGGCACTGTGTAAAAATAATTTTCCTGGGTCTCGATAGTAAATCTTATTTTTACTCTTATTATGTTACGCTTGACTAGGGCTTGAATATCGGAATCTCGGAATCTCGAAATATCGGAATCTCGGACCGTGAAACCCAATATTACAATTCCGATACTGAGTGATTCGATATCGTAATATCGGAATCAGTATTTTTTTTATTTTAATTTAAACAAAATGATTTTAATGCGTGCCACAAGGTATATTGGCCACTAGATCATAAAATTGAGCAAGTAAGTATAAATATTTTAGCTGTGTAGGGAGGTAGAGTTAATATCTTTAACCGTATTCCTGTTGTGAGTCTGCTCAGCCTACTGCACGAATAATGCGATAGGGAAAAATCTATTCCAAACATAATTTATCTCCTTAATCTCGGTACCTATACCTAAGTCAATAATTTCATCATCTTCTGCAGATCATCTGTACGAATCTCTAGTTGCTGAGAATTTGCATCTAACTGTCAATTGCCATTCACCGCAGATACCTCATTGACCATTATATATCGGAGGTTCACATCTACAACAAAGGTTTTTAAAACCTTACGATGTCTAGACGTGAACAAAACTAGTGGACGAGATGGTATTCCAGCTCTCTCCAGTTATCTACTGTTTTGCCACGCTTGGTTCGTCTCTCAATTAAGACGAGCATAGTGCCTCAGGCGTCGAAGCTTGCCAACGTGCAGTCCGTGCCCAAGAATGGCAATCGAGCTGACCCTGCTAATTAACGGCCAATTTCAATTACAAACATACTCAGGAAGATTATTATTGAACATGCTCCTCGTTGTATACCTAGAACACAATGATCTCCTTAGTGAGCCTAGCGCTATAGCCTAACGCATACCTCTCTACCGCATTCTAGCGTATCTCACCCACTCGTATCTGGGGCGAGGACCTTAAGAATAATGTAGAGGAGGTTGCCTTTATCCCTTGACATCTCGAAGGCCTTCGATACGGTTTAGCATGTTAGCCTATTGATCATGCTTCCTGCGTATGTCCTATTCCCTGGCCTGATCAGCTGGGTTAAAGACTTTCTGAGTGAACGTTCATTTAGAGTCGTTATCAACGATTATTATTCGTTCCAAGCAACCTTACATCACATATTACAAACAATGCCGGACTTTCTCAGAGATCTTTTATCTCCAGAATTCTATTCCAGTAACGACCAGTAACGACCAAAATACAGTCTGAAGTGAGGCCCGGGTTGAAAGAGTGAATCACTGCCTGAAGTCACCGAATAGGGTGACGCCAACCTTGTGAAATTCAACGCCACAAAAACAGAAGCATTTATTTTGGCCCTACTTTTCAGAATGTATCCTTGAAATACTCCCACCGCAAGAAATTGAGATATCCTTGAACCTTAAATTTGAGCGGTTTATTGAATCCAAAGTTAACGCAACTGCCAGGAAACTAGGCGTCCTAGCAAATGTGTTGCGATATTTCAAGTCACTTCAGCTTTTATCCTTGTATAAAGCATAGCTTCTGCCGTACAGCTGACACATTTGGTGCAGCTGAATTTCATCTATCAATAAAAACTATTTTGCGATTCAAAAATCCTAAAAAAATTAAGGTAGTGAATTTTTAACGCGAAAACAAAACCAAATTGAATAGATTTAGGTGATATTTGCAACGAACGGGAATAAAACAGTATTAAAGACGGTATTATTTCATTATCCTATTGATTAAAAACCTTTTTGCTCTCCAAGACTTTCTACTTTACAATATAAAATTAAATTTAAATTATTAAAAAAAAAATTGTATAATTCCGATATTGATATCGGAATTCCGATATTAGCATCAAATATCGAAAATCAATATCGATATTGAAAACCTTCCGATATTACAAGCCCTACGCTTGACGTTAATATCACATGATGTTATGTAGTAATTATACAGGGTGTCCCGTAAGTAGCGGATCAACCGAAGGTGGCAGATAGCTTGAAGGTTGACCTATCATATGTCAAAAAATTATCTTAGTAAAAGTGTCACCGTTTTCGAGATATTGACCATTTTATAAAATTTTGTAAATTCGGCTCCTTTACCCTACTTTTTCCTGTTGAGTCCACAAATGAGCAGATATTTTGATTTTTTTTTTCTTAGAGCTCTCAGATAGTTGCTTTATAATGATCAGTATGTAATGTTGTTGAAATTATTAGGGAACACTGAGAAAATAGCGTCTACTTTTCATATTTTTGTTTTTGATTTTCTTCGACGCAACTTTGATGCGAGGTGGTTGAAAAAAAATGTACTGGGCAAGTGTGCCCCAGTATTTTAAAAACTTGCCTGTTAAATGCAGATTTTAAAAAGGTACAATACAGGCTACTTTGATAGGGAAAATTTTCAAGTAAAAGCCATTTCAGTATCAAAGGGGTGAATTTGAATCAAAAGTTATTTTATTGTTTACTGTTATGGGATGAAGTTTTTCAATGGTTTTTGCTTAATATTACGTAAAGTTAAATTAATGCTCCAATAAATGTTTAAAATAATGATTATTTTCCGATATTCCAACCTTATAAAGAAATTAAAATATTACCTCAGAATTACTTGAAAAATATTGTTTAATTCAAAAATAATGCTATTATTTACTGTTTTTTAATACTAGATGATCAGCAAGCCTTTTCAGTTATTGCTTTAAGATTATTTTTATCTTCCTTTAGGCTTCCTGATCATCTAGTATTTAAAAAAACAGTAAATAATAGCATTATTTTTGAAATAAACAATATTTTTCAAGTAATTCTTAGGTAATTTGTAATTTCTTTATAAGGTTGGAATATCGGAAAATAATCATTATTTTAAACATTTATTGGAGCATTAATTTAACGTAACGTAATATTAAGCAAAAACCATTGAAAAACTTCATCCCATAACAGTAAACAATAAAATAACTTTTGATTCAAATTCACCCCTTTGATACTGAAATGGCTTTTACTTGAAAATTTTCCCTATCAAAGTAGCCTGTATTGTACCTTTTTAAAATCTGCATTTAACAGGCAAGTTTTTAAAATACTGGGGCACACTTGCCCAGTACATTTTTTTTCAACCACCTCGCATCAAAGTTGCGTCGAAGAAAATCAAAAACAAAAATATGAAAAGTAGACGCTATTTTCTCAGTGTTCCCTAATAATTTCAACAACATTACATACTGATCATTATAAAGCAACTATCTGAGAGCTCTAAGAAAAAAAAAATCAAAATATCTGCTCATTTGTGGACTCAACAGGAAAAAGTAGGGTAAAGGAGCCGAATTTACAAAATTTTATAAAATGGTCAATATCTCGAAAACGGTGACACTTTTACTAAGATAATTTTTTGACATATGATAGGTCAACCTTCAAGCTATCTGCCACCTTCGGTTGATCCGCTACTTACGGGACACCCTGTATTACGTGTGAGACAGTGAAGCACCTTACTTATTGTTAGTTAAACGAACGTTATCCTTGATTACTTCGTAATAATGTGTATATCTGGGTAACTGTCACTTTGGTAGTTGATGACCTGCGTGGCGATGGTCACCGTGCCGGATCACTGCGCCAAGAGTCCTGGGTTCGATTCCCAACGAGGCGGTTTAAATGAGTTTGAATTTCTGTTCTCGATCTGGGTGTGTGTTCTTGTCTCTGTGTGTTGTCCATGGCACACACGACACAGCAAATCCTAGTGTGGGGCTTTGAGTGTGAAGCGTTATTGTTATTATTATTATTATTAGCATAACAGACATAATAAAGACCCCCGTATTCAAGAATAATACTTGTCTAAGTAAAGAAGCAATACTATGCGAAGTAAGGCATTTCTCAGTGCGTTGGTCATGACAAGCCTTCAGTTTCACAGTCGACCCTTAAGTATCACTTGGCTATGCGGACGCACAGAGCTGTATACAGCCCTCTTATTGGTCCATTTGATGCGGCTAACTTCACTCTAGTCATTTGACACAGGCAAAAGACAAAGATAACAATACAAATAATCGATCTATTTCTTTCTATTTTGATAGAAGTCAAACCAACACTATGCATTCGGTAAAGTAGCTCGGCAGCTACTTTATCGATTTTGACAAACGCACAGCGAAGGACTTCAATCAAGTATTGTTTACGAAATGGTTTGAATCACCCTATGCGTCCGTGAGCACTGTGAGACCTCATAGTATTATTCTTGAATACGGGGGAGTGTTTGAACCCTCAATCCTTATTAATGATTAAATCGCCATGCCACCATAGCACAGGTACCTCGATAATCATACATAGGTGACTATTAACTTGTTTTTATTCTACAGATTCTGTGAACAGTGACGGCAACAATGGACTTTCCTCTTATAACTACCAACAACAGCAAAGTAATGCACAGAACAGTGCCAACTCTGAAGAAAAAAGCTATAAAGCTACTTCTGAAAATGGACGACAGACTGTACAGTCGTATAACGCGCAGAACTCAGCTCATAACTCAGCAACAGCCAGGGCAGCTCAAGGTTAGTTTCTCTTACTTAACATATTTTTTTTAATGTTTACTTAATTAAACTAGACGCTGTACACATTTACACTACTCTTCTTACAACCAAACTACACTGGAAACACTTTCACGTCATGATCTTGCAATTTTTGTATAATAATCTTAAATTAAGTTAAAAAAGTCCAGAGTCTTTTATTTACAGTAGACATCTATGAACACTCTCGATTAAGTAAACTTTCAAACACATAGGTACACGTTTTTTATTTTATTTTTTTAAATATGTTCATTGCTACATACGTGATGTTTCATTCATAATTTATTTTGAACTGCTCTATTTTCTGTCTCCAGAAGTAATCCAGAATGCAAACGGTTATTCATCAAAGTCATCTAGTGACTCCAGGAGCCAAGCTGCATTCTCTAACAACCAAAACTCCTACTACAGTAGCACCGGTGGAAGCAACATAGGTCACATAGGTAATTTAAAAGTATTAGAGTGAAAGAAATCACATTAGTTTGAGGCACGAAACACTCTTTAGTTGTATTGGGGCGAATTAGAATACTCACCCCAATTCCATGCTGGTATACAAGGGTGTCGTAACAAGCGACAGAGGCCAGCCCACTGATCAGCCATCAATAATTAAAATGAATTTATTTATTTTAAATAACGCTTCACACTCATAGCCCCACATAAGGATTCCCAGTGTCGTGGGTGCCATGGACAAAACACAAAGATAAGGACATTTACACACAGACTGAGAACAGAAATTCAAATTCATCCTACATAGCTACCGCCTACCACCCTCTTGTTTGAGACATCCGTCAAACGACTCGTTGTGTTCCGGCAAGGGGCACACAAGCGAAAGCTTTCTTTCTTTCTTTCACAGCATCAAAGATATATGAGTAACCATGGGTGAACATCAGGTGGATCGTTAGCCAATTTTTCGGCTGGTTACATAAAAAACCCATAAAAAGGGATAGCAAACATAATAAAGTACTACTTAATAGTAAGAAAGTATTTAAAAAACTGAAGAAAATAACTCCCTCTTATTTTCAGGTGGAGGAAATTACCCCGTCAATACCGAACCCGGCGCTAACTACCCTACCGGAGGAGAAAATCAACCCGTCGGTAAAATACCAACCAGTGGAGGCCACCAACCCAGCGGTAGCAATCCAACCAGTGGAGGTAACCAACCCGGCGGTAGCAATCCAACCAGTGGAGGTAACCAACCCGGCGGTAGCAATCCAAACAGTGGAGGTAACCAACCCGGCGGTAGCAATCCAACCAGTGGAGGTATCCAACCCGGCGGTAGCAATCCAACCAGTGGAGGTAACCAACCCGGCGGTAGCAATCCAACCAGTGGAGGTAACCAACCCGGCGGTAGCAATCCAACCAGTGGAGGTAACCAACCCGGCGGTAGCAATCCAAACAATGGAGGTAACCAACCTGGCGGTAGCAATCCAACCAGTGGAGGTATCCAACCCGGCAGTAGCAATCCAACCAGTGGAGGTAACCAACCCGGCGGTAGCAATCCAACCAGTGGAGGTAACCAACCCGGCGGTAGCAATCCAACCAATGGAGGTAACCAACCCGGCGGTAGCAATCCAACCAGTGGAGGTAACCAACCCGGCGGTAGCAATCCAAACAGTGGAGGTAACCAATCCGGCGGTAGCAATCCAACCAGTGGAGGTATCCAACCCGGCGGTAGCAATCCAACCAAAGGAGGTAACCAACCCAGCGGTAGCAATCCAACCAGTGGAGGTAACCAACCCGGCGGTAGCAATCCAACCAGTGGAGGTAACCAACCCGGCGGTAGCAATCCAACCAGTGGAGGTATCCAACCCGGCGGTAGCAATCCAACCAGTGGAGGTAACCAACCCGGCGGTAGCAATCCAACCAGTGGAGGTATCCAACCCGGCGGTAGCAATCCAACCAGTGGAGGTAACCAACCCAGCGGTAGCAATCCAACCAGTGGAGGTAACCAACCCGGCGGTAGCAATCCAACCAGTGGAGGTAACCAACCCGGCGGTAGCAATCCAACCAGTGGAGGTATCCAACCCGGCGGTAGCAATCCAACCAGTGGAGGTAACCAACCCGGCGGTAGCAATCCAACCAGTGGAGGTAACCAACCCGGCGGTAGCAATCCAACCAATGGAGGTAACCAACCAGGCGGTAGCAATCCAACCAGTGGAGGTAACCAACCCGGCGGTAGCAATCCAACCAGTGGAAGTATCCAACCCGGCGGTAGCAATCCAACCAGTGGAGGTATCCAACCCGGCGGTAGCAATCCAACCAGTGGAGGTAACCAACCCGGCGGTAGCAATCCAATCAGTGGAGACAACCAACCCGGCGATAGCAATCCAACCGGTGGAGACAACCAAACCGACGGCAAATTACCAAGCGGTATTTATATTAAGATACTTTACTATAACCTTTCTTTAGTTTTACCTGTCTCGTCGGCAACATTGTCAAAAACGGCACAACGTTTGTTGTATGGGAGCCCCACTTAAATATTTAGTTTATCTGTTTTTAGTATGTATTTGTTCATGAGATGATGACAGACAGACAGACGGACAGCGGAGTCTTAGTAATAGGGTCCCGTTTTTACCCTTTGGGTACGGAACCCTAAAAATCAGATAAAGCAACTCAAATATCTTAGAAAGTATATCACTTATTACATTTCATCACTGAATACTTTTTGATTGTAATCACTTACTCCGTCGATTGACACATGTTTCATCACTGGCCGCTGAAACGATGCTTTTTTCAAAATGGCGGTACTTGTAGGTATGCCAATTAGGTTCAATGCCCCTTCACATTTATCCGACAAACTGAACAGTATAAAGGTGATTATTAACTTGCTTTCATTGATACAGGTTCTGGGACAAAGAGCGGTAACAACGGAGGTTCCTCTTATAGCTACCAACAACAGCAAAGTGATGCACAGGCCAGTGCCAACGCTCAACAATACAACTACCAAGTTGTTTCTGAAAATGGAGGACAGACTGTACAGTCGTCTAACGCACAGAACTCAGCTCAAAGCTCAGCACAAGCCAGAGCAGCTCAAGGTTAGATTCTCTTACTACAGATATTTTTGACGTGATAACGTCTATTTAAACGATGAACGCCGGGTGCTCGCACGAAAAAGCATGAATCACTGTCACATTCCGCGCAAGTGAGAGCGCGGAACAAGCAATAGAGAGGCACGATCAGCTACGATCGTCCGAAGCGCTCAATTTTATCTATAAAAGAATGCAATCATTTCATCAATGTTTTGTCATGACGTTGTCACGTTAAACTACCGTCCGTAAACCGAATTTACAGATAACCATTTTTTAGCTGTTATTGTATTGTGAAAACAGTAAATAAATTTGGCGTTTTACACCTTCTTATGCTCCTCTTATTAGAAACACCTTCATAGTACCTACATAAACACTTTCCTGTTGACAATCTTGGAATTTTTATAAAAACACACAGAAACTTTTGATCCCTTTAGCTCACCTCTGAGCATGTGAATATAAGCAGAGTGTGACAACTACAGGATAACATAATTTTAATTATTTTATTAACTTATTACTTGGTAAAGCAATATTTAATAATATAATTTATGTTGCAACTTCTAAAATTAACCAGTACGAATTATTCTGATTTTAGTGGAATTTACTTGTGTTTGAAAAGCAAGTTACAAACAAATTAACAAAAATCCATCGGTTTCGACTTAATTTAGCCATTGTCCCTCAATTGAACCGATATCATTTCTTGTGATTTCAACTTTACATTCCAATGTATTTACTTAAGTATATAAAAGAAACAAAACAGAAAGTAAAGATGTGATCTATGTAGTACCAATACAGTTTCATATTTTTATAACAATGGTACGATTGATAGAACCACAGGAAAAAAAATGTCCACGGAACGACCAGTAGAAATCGGCGATCGGACCACGGGCAATAAACGGTTTATACATCGAATCATGTGTAAAATAATTGTGTTAAAACTTTGTTGTATTTTCTGTCTCCAGAAGTCATCCAGAATGCAAACGGTTATTCATCAAAGTCATCTAGTGACTCCAGGAGCCAAGCTGCATTCTCTAACAACCAAAACTCCTACTACAGTAGCACCGGTGGAAGCAACATAGGTCACATAGGTAATTTAAAAGTATTAGAGTGAAAGAAATCACATTAGTTTGAGGCACGAAACACTCTTTAGTTGTATTGGGGCGAATTAGAATACTCACCCCAATTCCATGCTGGTATACAAGGGTGTCGTAACAAGCGACAGAGCTCAGCCCAATTTATGTTAACGCTTCACATACGGATAATATTATCAAAATTAAGAAAGAAAGAAAGAAAAATATTTATTTCCCTCACAGGGCATTGCAACAAATACAACAACAACAATATGCTTAAACCTAAATATGTTGGTGATATGATTAAAATTAATGCAGTGCCATGAGGATAAAACGAAAAAAAAGTCACATTCAGCGAGGTCCGATGTTTTTCAATGTGACCTGCGGCGATTCGCGGGGCGCGGGGGGTTAATTAGTTTAAAACCATTAATATTTTACTGGTTCTTTCTTTCTTTCTGTGAAGCTTGCATGCATAGCTACCAAGCAGTCACCACCTTTTGAAAAACAGCGGACCTCGCTGAATGTGACCTTTTTTCGTTCCATCAGCATGGCACTGCATTTGATCTTTAGTCATAGTATTTAAATTTAAGCATGTTGTTATATCTGTTGTAGTGCCCTGTTTTACGAAGTAAATGTTTTTCTTTCTTTCTTTCTTTTCTTTCTTCTTTTGAAATGCCCTTAAAAACACCCGCCAAACGATTCGTCGTGTTCCGGCTAGTGAAACACAAGCGAGTTAATTTTTTATTTATCTTTCTTTTTTCACAGTCGACAAAGTATCGAAGGCAATTATGTCCATGACACATAAAAAGGGATAGTAACAAAAACATGATAAAACAATACATTAATAATAAGAAAATATTTAAAAAATGGCAGAAAATAACTCCCGCTTAATTTTCAGGCAGAGGCAATTATCCCTTCGATAACCAATCCGGCAGGAACAAGCCAGCCAGCAGTAACCAGCCAACCGGCACTGACAAGCCAACCGGGGGTAAGAACCCAAGCGGCGGTAAGAACCCAACTGACGGTAAGAAGCCAAGCGGCGGTAAGAACCCAACCGACGGGAAGAACCCAACCGACGGTAAGAAACCAACCGACGGTAAGAACCAACCCGGCGGTAAGAACCCAACCGACGGTAAGAAACCAACCGACGGTAAGAACCCAACCGACGGTAAGAACCAACCCGGCGGTAAGAAACCAACCGACGGTAACAACCCAACCGACGGTAAGAATCCAACCGACGGTAAGAACCAACCCGGCGGTAAGAACCCAACCGGCGGTAATAACCCAAGCTGCGGTAAGAACCAACCCGGCGGTAAGAACCCAACCGACGGTAAGAACCAACCCGGCGGTAAGAACCCAACCGACGGTAAGAAACCAACCGACGGTAAGAAACCAACCGACGGTAAGAACCAACCCGGCGGTAATAACCCAAGCTGCGGTAAGAACCAACCCGGCGGTAAGAACCCAACCGACGGTAAGAACCCAACCGATGGTAAGAAACCAACCGACGGTAAGAACCAACCCGGCGGTAATAACCCAAGCTGCGGTAAGAACCAACCCGGCGGTAAGAACCCAACCGACGGTAAGAACCCAACCGATGGTAAGAACCCAACCGACGGTAAGAAACCAACCGACGGTAAGAACCCAACCGACGGTAAGAACCAACCCGGCGGTAAGAACCCAACCGGCGGTAATAACCCAAGCTGCGGTACGAACCAACCCGGCGGTAAGAACCCAACCGACGGTAAGAACCAACCCGGCGGTAAGAACCCAACCGACGGTAAGAAACCAACCGACGGTAAGAACCAACCCGGCGGTAAGAACCCAACCGACGGTAAGAACCAACCCGGCGGTAAGAACCCAACCGATGGTAAGAAACCAACCGACGGTAAGAAACCAACCGACGGTAAGAACCAACCCGGCGGTAATAACCCAACCGACGGTAAGAACCAACCCGGCGGTAAGAACCCAACCGACGGTAAGAAACCAACCGACGGTAAGAACCCAACCGACGGTAAGAACCAACCCGGCGGTAAGAACCCAACCGACGATAAGAACCAACCCGGCGATAAGAACCCAACCGACGGTAAGAAACCAACCGACGGTAAGAACCCAACCGACGGTAAGAACCAACCCGGCGGTAAGAACCAACCCGGCGGTAAGAACCCAACCAACGGTAAGAAACCAACCGACGGTAAGAACCCAACCGACGGTAAGAACCAACCCGGCGGTAAGAACCCAACCAACGGTAAGAAACCAACCGACGGTAAGAACGCAACCGACGGTAAGAACCAACCCGGCGGTAATAACCCAACCGACGGTAAGAACCAACCCGGCGGTAAGAACCCAACCAACGGTAAGAAACCAACCGACGGTAAGAACCCAACCGACGGTAAGAACCAACCCGGCGGTAAGAACCCAACCAACGGTAAGAAACCAACCGACGGTAAGAACCCAACCGACGGTAAGAACCAACCCGGCGGTAAGAACCCAACCGACGATAAGAACCAACCCGGCGGTAAGAACCCAACCGACGGTAAGAACCCAACCGACGGTAAGAACCAACCCGGCGGTAAGAACCCAACCGGCGGTAATAACCCAAGCTGCGGTACGAACCAACCCGGCGGTAAGAACCCAACCGACGGTAAGAACCAACCCGGCGGTAAGAACCCAACCGACGGTAAGAAACCAACCGACGGTAAGAAACCAACCGACGGTAAGAAACCAACCGACGGTAAGAAACCAACCGACGGTAAGAACCAACCCGGCGGTAATAACCCAAGCTGCGGTAAGAACCAACCCGGCGGTAAGAACCCAACCGACGGTAAGAACCCAACCGATGGTAAGAACCCAACCGACGGTAAGAAACCAACCGACGGTAAGAACCCAACCGACGGTAAGAACCAACCCGGCGGTAAGAACCCAACCGACGATAAGAACCAACCCGGCGATAAGAACCCAACCGACGGTAAGAAACCAACCGACGGTAAGAACCCAACCGACGGTAAGAACCCAACCGACGGTAAGAACCAACCCGGCGGTAAGAACCCAACCGACGGTAAGAAACCAACCGACGGTAAGAACCAACCCGGCGGTAAGAACCCAACCGACGGTAAGAACCAACCCGGCGGTAAGAACCCAACCGATGGTAAGAAACCAACCGACGGTAAGAAACCAACCGACGGTAAGAACCAACCCGGCGGTAATAACCCAACCGACGGTAAGAACCAACCCGGCGGTAAGAACCCAACCGACGGTAAGAAACCAACCGACGGTAAGAACCCAACCGACGGTAAGAACCAACCCGGCGGTAAGAACCCAACCGACGATAAGAACCAACCCGGCGATAAGAACCCAACCGACGGTAAGAAACCAACCGACGGTAAGAACCAACCCGGCGGTAATAACCCAACCGACGGTAAGAACCAACCCGGCGATAAGAACCCAACCGATGGTAAGAAACCAACCGACGGTAAGAAACCAACCGACGGTAAGAACCAACCCGGCGGTAATAACCCAACCGACGGTAAGAACCAACCCGGCGGTAAGAACCCAACCGACGGTAAGAAACCAACCGACGGTAAGAACCCAACCGACGGTAAGAACCAACCCGGCGGTAAGAACCCAACCGACGATAAGAACCAACCCGGCGATAAGAACCCAACCGACGGTAAGAACCCAACCGATGGTAAGAACCCAACCGACGGTAAGAAACCAACCGACGGTAAGAAACCAACCGACGGTAAGAACCAACCCGACGGTAATAACCCAAGCTGCGGTAAGAACCAACCCGGCGGTAAGAACCCAACCGACGGTAAGAACCAACCCGGCGGTAAGAACCCAACCGACGATAAGAACCAACCCGGCGATAAGAACCCAACCGACGGTAAGATCCAACCCGGCGGTAAGAACCCAACCGGCGGTAATAATCCAAGCTGCGGTAAGAACCAACCCGGCGGTAAGAACCCAACCGGCGGTAATAACCCAAGCTGCGGTAAGAACCAACCCGGCGATAAGAACCCAACCGACGGTAAGAACCAACCCGGCGGTAAGAACCCAACCGACGGTAAGAACCCAACCGATGGTAAGAACCCAACCGACGGTAAGAAACCAACCGACGGTAAGAAACCAACCGACGGTAAGAACCCAAACGACGGTAAGAAACCAACCGACGGTAAGAACCAACCCGGCGGTAATAACCCAAGCTGCGGTAAGAACCAACCCGGCGGTAAGAACCCAACCGACGGTAAGAACCAACCCGGCGGTAAGAACCCAACCGACGGTAAGAAACCAACCGACGGTAAGATCCAACCCGGCGGTAAGAACCCAACCGGCGGTAATAACCCAAGCTGCGGTAAGAACCAACCCGGCGGTAAGAACCCAACCGACGGTAAGAACCAACCCGGCGGTAAGAACCCAACCGACGGTAAGAACCAACCCGGCGGTAAGAACCCAACCGGCGGTAATAACCCAAGCTGCGGTAAGAACCAACCCGGCGGTAAGAACCCAACCGACGGTAAGAACCAACCCGGCGGTAAGAACCCAACCGACGATAAGAAACCAACCGACGGTAAGAAACCAACCGACGGTAAGAACCCAACCGACGGTAAGAACCAACCCGGCGGTAAGAACCCAACCGACGGTAAGAAACCAACCGACGGTAAGAACCCAACCGACGGTAAGAACCCAACCGACGGTAAGAACCAACCCGGCGGTAAGAACCCAACCGACGGTAAGAAACCAACCGACGGTAAGAACCCAACCGACGGTAAGAACCCAACCGACGGTAAGAACCCAACCGACGGTAAGAACCCAACCGACGGTAAGAACCCAACCGACGGTAAGAACCCAACCGACGGTAAGAACCCAACCGACGGTAAGAACCAACCCGGCGGTAAGAACCCGACCGACGGTAAGAAACCAACCGACGGTAAGAACCCAACCAACAGTAAGAACCCAAGCGGCGGTAAGAACCCAACCGACGGTAAGAACCAACCCGGCGGGAACAACCCATCCGGCGGTGACGATGCAACAGGTGGAGACTATCAACCCAGCAATACCCAAGATGGTAAATATTTTAGATAGCAACCTTTTGTGCTTTTAGTAAGTTATTTTATTTTTATTGACGTCTATAGGCGCGCCTTGGCATTAAAATCAACGGGTGACTATCAGAATACCAACGTAGCAACATGACGAAATCGCCTAAACGTCTTGAAATTAAAATGCCACAGTTACTAAATAGTCATCAACGCTAAATGCACTTGTAGCAAAACGTCTGGATCTTAAAATGTCTTAATTCAAAATGCCCTAGAAGCAAAACGTCAAACGTATTAAAACGTCATATTTATTAAAAACATGAGCGTTGAATGACTTTATAGAAAAACGTCTTGATATTTAAATGCCACAGTTACTAATAGACATGAATACGTCAAACTGGAGTGTGTGCCCCAGCGTGCATTTTTCTGTTATTAAAAACTTTTTGCATTTGTTGATACATATAGTATAATATATATTATACTATATGTTATACTAGACAGGCTGTTCAGTAGTAACCGCTCATTTAGACGCGCGTCTCGCGGATCGTCTCGTAGCGCGTCCGTAAGCCACGCCCCCTACGCGCGCGAGCGCTATCTAGTGTTTACACGCTCGCTGCGTTCAGATGCGTTCGAACGCTCAAGGATGGAGCACGTTGATGTAATACATCGGCATCCAGTCAGTGAAACCTTTCTACCATGATTTATAGGCAAAATACTCAATGTAGATTGTACTATGGGTAGATTACTGTACAATTAGGCTTTTTAAAATAAAAAAGCTATTGGTATTCATTTCAAACAAAACATCAAAATTTTCTTCTTTATAATAATATTACTTTGAATATACGAGGTTTTGTTACTACTAGTTTTAGGTTATTATTATTATTATCATTCAGTATTAACGTTCAGTATCATATTTTTATTTTGAAAAATACGAATCCAATAGTACGTATGGCGCTAGTAGCCGCTGTTGAATGAAGCGCGCGCCGCGCGCGTGTGAACACCGCGCGAGCTCTCGCGCGAGCCCCTTTGGCGCGCGCCCAAAAAACCGCTCCCGACGCACAGTAGATCGAAAATCGGGTTTCATAGACTTAGGATTTTTACGTTAAAATTTGTTTGTTTCTTGTCGCAAACTGACGTAGAACCGTTTTAGAAGCCACAACATTATCATATTTATGCACCTCGGGCGACTATAACTCGAAAAAAATTTTTTTTAATTAAATTTGTATGGAGCAAAACAGAAAAACCGATTTTATTCAAGACTGAGGAGAGTGCCCCTAATATCCTCTGGTACGATTATTGCCACTATTTTTCTCTATTTTATGACATATCGCATGTTGCGCGCACCCGCTAGATTTTGGGTGAAAAAAAATGAAACATTTTTTTATTTTTTTTTTCATTTTGTGCACGTTACTTGTTATGCTCAAAAACCTTCAAGGCCCTATTTGGTACTTGGCACGTTGTCTAAAACGAGCTACTGCAATACCTTACCAATTTAATAACAGTTAACCGGCTAACCTGCCCTTGTATCATAGGTTACATGTTTATTTAATCAGTTCCTATACCTGTGTTCATTAATTTAGTCAATGAGCTCGACTTAATGTTGTCTTTACCCGGCTCATTATTGTTACTATTTTAATTTTATTATTATGGCACCCACTTATCAACCCTTATCTCATAGTCCCAATTTATGATAGGCATACCCACTACAACAGGCTAAATTATGTATGGTTATTTAAAGCTGAAGATATAAAAGCCAAATCCGTAGTAACTACACAAGTGACTATGTTAGAAAAAAATAATAAACACATTGATACAACTACCCATCCATTTCGTATTCTGAGTCGGTATCTGTTTGAGGATCAATGTTACCTACATCGAAAAATTTTATATCAACATGTTTTGTACTAAGTTTTAAAAGTCCTAGGGCTCCTGCACTTAACTTCTTCCTTTGAGCTGTATCGAGTACAGGTCTAGTGGAAGAAATTAATGGGTCAGATGAAAGAAGCATCATGTTCAAAATATCTTGGTTAGTATTAACTCTGCTAGACTTCCGAGAATGAAACTTCCTGTACCTGCAGAAATCTTTATTTCTAGCTTCTGAGGCTTCTTCGGAAAGTTTTCCGATGGGTACAATTACTACATTGGCTATGTCAGTACCATGCTTAAGGATCTTATGTACCGTTGCTGACATATAGTACCAATTGTGCAGCTCGATATACCTTTCCGCAGTTTTTCGAGTATATTCTTTGAATTTTTCTATGTCAATAATTTCGCCCGATGCTATCACTTGTAAAATTGCTGCAAATCTTCGTATAAGCTCTTCATCCAAGCCGGTAATAGCAGCAGTTTTTTCTTGCCGTGTTCCCATCGTTTGTTGTTCCTGATCCTTTTTTTACTTTAACGACCAGCAAAATTAATTCTTCCCGGAATTAAGATTGAATTTCCTTTTTCTTTGCCTCCAATATGAGCTTGTTTTCTCCTCTTATAGACCATGTTTTTAAATATAATCTGTATGAAATATGAATCAGGCATTCCATACAATTGATACGAGCGTACAGAGAAGATAATCCTTTGTAGAGATCATTTTGCACTTGTCTTTGCGCAACTGTCTCCAAGTCATTCTTTTCGGAAGGTTTTGCGAAGCACAAATAATAAGTTGCAAGAGATTTGGCATCTGAAAGATAGTTGCATACCTTCCCATTGATCATGGTCATTAATAGACTATGATTGATTTGATTATTCTCATATTGGGTAACTTTAAGGCTCCTTGTTTAGTCTTCCATTTTGGCCAATTGTTCGTGCACTAGAACTTTAGACTCTTTTAAGAAGAGGACGGATTGGACGGTAATACAATGCCGAACACGGTCTCGGGTTTTCCAATATGATTTCTTCCGCAGCAGTAAGTTTTAGTGGAACTAAAGTTGTCATAAAAACTGATTCATTACTGTCACCGCTGCTTTCTTCCCCTTCGATGTTTTGTTTATACCTGTTCGGGCTTGAAGCTCCATCGAATCCTCACTTGGAAATGAAAGTCATACACTTGCCTTTAGTTTCTTGTGTTAAACTTTGTACAATTCTAGCAGCAGTAATATCTAAAAGTGCTTGAAGAGACACTTTGGCAATTACACCTGTTATCATTATTGCTTCTTTTGAAGGGTAACAATCCATCTTAGCTTGTTGGACTGTGTTAATACGAAGGATATCTATCTGTGATATCTTCACGTAAAGTAGATTCGATCAAAGTCATATACTGCCACTTAGATAATTTAAGTGATATTAATAGGCAGAGTGATTTTGCAGGGGCAAGTGTAAACTTCTTCGTTCCTTTTGTCCGTTGAACAATGTTATCAGCCTCTTTTGGGTTTTTTAAAAGAATATCTGTTGCTGCTGCCAAATTAACTTTACCTTCTTGTTTAATCCTTCGTATCTTCTGTGTCATTCCAATATCTGTGAATGGTTTACGTGGACTTAGAGTTGAAGTTGATGTTCCAACTGATGCACTGTTTTCGGAAAGAGTTTGTGTTAAATCTCGCCATCTTCCATTTTTTTCAACACAAACTGACTAATCTTCGACAGATTTCGTGGAGAATGTCTTTATCTTCTTCTGACAAACTTAGACTCAACTGAAACCGAATAGTCTCGAACATTCTTAAATAGTTTCCAAGCTTTCCAGATTGCTTCAGTATCAAATATAGGTCCAAATTTGTTTTTATAGAAGTTTCCATTTTCACAATTATTACTGGCACAGTTTTACAGAGAGTAGTTAAAAGTTAACTAAAGTAAATATACAGTGCTCCCTGTATTTATACTTGCTTTACCAATCATAATGGGACTGGGACTATGAGGGGATAGGTTGATAAGTAGATGCAATAATAATTAATTATTATATGAATCGAGTACAGACATCATTAATTAAGTCGAGCTCATTACTAAATTGATTAACACATGAATCGTCATTAGTATGTGATTAAATAAACATGTAACCTATGATACAAGGGCAGGTTAGCCGGTTAACTGTTATTAAATTGGTAAGGTATTGCAGTAGCTCGTTTTAGACAACGTGCCAAGTACCAAATAGGGCCTTGAAGGTTTTTGAGCATAACAAGTAACGTGCACAAAATGAAAAAAAAAATAAAAAAATGTTTCATTTTTTTTCACCCAAAATCTAGCGGGTGCGCGCAACGTGCGATATGTCATAAAATAGAGAAAAATAGTGGCAATAATCGTACCAGAGGATATTAGGGGCACTGTCCTCAGTCTTGAATAAAATCGGTTTTTCTGTTTTGCTCCATACAAATTTAATTAAAAAAAATTTTTTTCGAGTTATAGTCGCCCGAGGTGCATAAATATGATAATGTTGTGGCTTCTAAAACGGTTCTACATCAGTTTGCGACAAGAAACAAACAAATTTTAACATAAAAATCCTAAGTCTATGGAGACCCGATTTTCGATCTACTGTGCGACGCGAGCCCTGCGAGCCACGAGACGCGCCGCGGTCTGCACCCTAATTCACGTAACTATAAGACGCATCGATTGAGTTGCAGTGACGTTGCAATCAAGTGGCAGTGACGCGGCAATCAAGTTGACGTTGGTTGACGTTTAGCGTCTAAACCGTATTCTCGTAATTTTTGAACTGCGCGTCAACTGCACGCAAACTGCGCGTGAACTTCAGTTCTCCTGCACACATCCTGCGCCGTGCGCGCCTGCCAAACTTTTCTTCAGCTATTTAGTACTCTGTGTTAGTGTTGTCATATGAGAGAACAAATAAACTTATTTTAATTAATCAAATACAATTTATTATGTTTCCATTAAAAAATGTTGAAGAATATTTATTTATTATCCCAATAATGATTTTTGTGAAACTTTTTGTAAAAAAGTAATGATTTGTTCTTCAATTCACAAAAAAAAGTCATAATTATGTTACCTCAATATGGCAGAATGAAGGTCTTTACTTTGCCTCGTAATGCAATTAGTAATAAAAAAAGTGTCAAAACAAAATGTGCGCCAAAGTTCGAGCCGACTGCGACTGCTTATTTTCTTTTTGTTTAAAAATTTTTGATTTGGAAAGATTTGGAGAACTTAAAAAACCAAACCAAAGACTTACTCAGTCGGTATGTTTTTATAAACTCCCGATCCGTTATGGCGTATGGATTCGCCGTTAGCCTACGTGTTCGCGCTTTAGCTTGGCGATCTCGTTCATCTACTTCGTTAGCTAAGGCTAACATCCTCCATCCAAAGCGCAAACTCGTTTTCACTAGAAAAAAATGGTTGTCTGTAAAGTCGGTTTACGGACGCTAGTTTAACGTGACAACGTAGCCGATAGTGCCTCTCTCTCTCGCTTTTGCCGCTGTCTCGATCGCGGAACGCTACATTTTTTCAAAGATGCGCCCGGTGCGGCGCTCATCGTTTTAATGGACGTTATCACGTCAAAAATTAAATTAATTAGGTTAGAGGTATTGTATCCAAAAACACGGTAATTAATAATTAAAAATGATAAACGTCCATTAAGTAATTAAATTATAATTTACTTATGAAATATAATTTTAATTTCACTGACTTCTACGTCTAATTGACAAAAGTAAGCAATGAGTAACTTCTAACTTAAAGAAAGCGTCAACAAAACTGCTTAAAAACTCGTACCGAGATGTTATTTCAACGTTAAAATTTTATGAGAATACCCTCAAACTGCGATCGGAAACACGCTATCTTGTCTTGACGAGCATCAACAGAATACCTATTTGTGACGTGAGCGTGTTTGCAGTGACGGATTAACCCTTAATCAAATTAAGCAATTGCCTAGGGCATCACGTCTGGGGGGGCACCAGAAGAAGCACAAAAAGCACAAAAAACCACGTTGACATACGGATAGGGGGGCCCACAGGCGTGGATTGCTTAGGGCATCAAGTAGTCTTAATCCGTCACTGCGTGTTTGACGTTAGTATATACTTTAATCTATGGTGTTTGACTAGCGCTCGCGTGACGCGAGCGTGTTCGACAGCGCTCGCGAAAGCTAAGAGAATACCGAAAGTGTTATTTTGATCGGAACGTCACTGCAACTGTACTGCAATCGAACTTCTTAAATTACGTGAATTAGGGAACTGGTCCGCGAGCTCCCTGTTCACACGCGCGCGTACGAGCGCGTCTCGCAGATCGTCTCGTGGCTCGCGCGCGCGTCTAAACGGGGCATTAAAGTTTCGACAACTACGTTGACACCATATGGTGCCAACGCATTTCAGTCGGCTGCGAGCAAGCGAGACAAGTAGATGTCATTTTTGAAAAACCTCGACAGTTAATTTTAAGTGTTCTTGCACTTAATAACGCATATTGTGCACAGTTAAAACGTCTTCATTATTTACGTTAGAACTTTATTTGAGTTTTGAGTTTATTTAAATCATAATTGGTAAATAACTATATTTTTACTTGCATTTAAAAAAAATATTTAGTGCAAAATATTTGATATCCGCCATCTTGAACCGAATTAGACCAAACGAAGCGCTTTCACCAAGCTGTCAGTGAAGAAGAAAAATGTGACACGGATTTTGTTCGGAACAGCCCGTCTATATATTTATCTAAGTCTATGAGGAAACTACAACATACAGTAGTTAGCGTGATTCACAAAGTTGCTCAGCGCCATATTGGCTCATATACGTATTAATATACATACTGGGATTACCTCTTATCAGACGACCTTCTATAGGTTATACCTAGTTATCATACAAAAATAGTATATGTTGCATATAATTTATGTTGCAACTTCTAAAATAATAACCAGTACGAATTGTTCTGATGTTAGTGTAATTTACTGGTTTTTGAAAAGCAAGTTTAAAACAAATCCCTCGGTTTCGACTTAATTTAGCCACTACTGTCCCTCAATTGAACCGATATTAATTCTTGTGATTTCAACTTTACATTCCAGTGTAAATAACACTTGTGGGCACCTCCGTCCCACATTCGCGTTACGTATATGTAGTCTGCGTTCAAAAGTATCAGTGAAAAAGAAAGCACATTGTTTGAGGCACAAATCACAATACAATTTGGCGAATTAAAATACTTACCCCAATTCTCTCTCTCTCGACGACCCGTGTGGCGCAATGGTTACCATGCCGGATCGCCGCACCGAGGGTCCTGGGTTCGATTCCCAGCGAGGCGGAAATTTGAATTATGAGTTTGAATTTCTGTTCTCGGTCTGGGTGTGAATGTCCTTGTCTATGTTGTGTGTTGTCCATGGCACCCACGACACAGGGAATCCTAGTGTGGGGCTATGAGTGTGAACATTATTTATTTCTTATTATTATTTATTTATTTATTCTACTTCACTCTAGCTAGGTGTTTAATAATAAAAAAATTCACTTCTACTGGGTGTCCCTCGACGGTCTATTTATTTATGATATGATTTCCGTTTCATCATAGTTAAATATTAGGAACCTTGTAGAATTCTATATGATAATACTAGCTGCCCGGACAGACTTCGTTCTGTCAAAAAAAATTGCAATAAAATAATATTGCGACTATAAATTGAGATGTAAGCTATCCTATCTTTCAAGTTGGATCAAACTGCACACGGTGTGCAAATTTGATTAAAATCGGTTAAGTAGTTTAAGAGTCCATCGCGGACAAACAACGTGACACGTAATTTATATATATTAAAAAGAAGAAGATATACAGATATTTGCAGGAAATATTCATTAATGAATGAAAGCTTTTTACGCCATGCATTTTTAAAAACAAATAACATTAACACGCAATTGTTCATAGCATCCAGCGATGCTCGCGCCGAGTCCAGAGCCGAGAACAGAGATGGATCCAGCTCAAGCTCAGCGTCATCCTTCTCGAACTCCCAGAGCAGCAGTGGCTTAACCACAGGTATGGTTTTTATGTGAACATCAAACAACGAGCCACCTGATCTAATTTAGTAAACTTAATTCACCTCGGACAGTAGACTCGCGTACCTTAGTCAAAGCATTCGGGCTCTCTGCATTCGGGAGACCAACGTTCGAACCGCTAGGCTATCACAGCGAAATTCAAAGTTCTCCTATTATTCTTACTTCATCAAAGCAACTGATAATATAAAATGCACCATTATTTGAAAACCTTGGTAAATCAGTTACGCGAAAAAGCCATCCTCTCTACAATATTAAAGGTGTTTGCTTGAAGACAAGACTGTCTCAATCGATAAAAATTGAAAGCTTATATTTTCCGTATGAATTTTTTTTATGTATCTCCAGACGACAACGATCAGCAATATGACGACACTGTAACAACCGAAGGAAACAATGGAACAGGAAAAGGCCGTCGACGCAGGTTGCGCAAGAAGAACATCAAGAACATCACGAACAAGGCGGAAGGTAAATAAGAAAGAAAGAAAGAAAACACGTCACAATTTAAAACAACGAAGCAACTATTATTCTGATAACAGTGACTTCGAGATTTTCCTCACTATGTTTCTTGCTCTTTTGCTTTGCATCGAAGCAACTGATAATAATTTAAAATGCGCTATTATTTGAAGTTTAGCTCACTTTCATTAATAATTGAAATATTTTTACACCATGCAGTTTTACAAACAAATAACATTAACATGCAATTGTTCATAGCATCCAGCGATGCTCGCGCCGAGTCCAGAGCCGAGAACAGAGATGGATCCAGCTCAACCTTCGTATCATCTTCCTCGGACTCCCAGAGCAACAGTGGCTTAACCACAGGTATGGTGTTTATGTGGACATCAACCAACGAGCCACCGGATCTATATTAGTAAACTTAATTCACCTCGGATAGTAGACTCGCGTATAAAAGTCAAATCAAAGTCACAACCCACAATTGTCCCACTGCTGACCTCGGGTCTCCTCTCACAATGTGAAGGTCTACCACGCGTGCCAATTGCCGATTGATAGACTTCACGCACCTTTGAGAACATTACGTGACCTCTCAGGTGTGCATGTTTCCTCACGATCTTTTCCTTAGACGAAGCATGTGATAATTAACTTGTAACACCCACATTATTTTTGGAAATTGGAGGTGCGTCCCAGGATTCGAACTCCCTGCGTTCGGGAGACGAAACGGGATTCGAAATTCTCCTATCATGCTTGCTTCATCGAAGCAACTGATAATATAAAATGCACTATTATTTGAAAAGTTTGGTCACTTTTTTGCCCTTTACAAAAAAAAATAATTAATGTTTTGCAAAGGGAGATTTCCCACCAGATAAATTTGTGCAACAATTGTCGTAAAGTAGTATTTGTTCTAAAAAATAAATATGGCGTGTTTATAGAAACACGACTATAGAGTCGAATGACTAATCCACTGGACCAATTTGACATTTATAGCGTCAGTTTTTGACGAAAAGTAAATAGTGAAAAACAAATCATTGATACTCGTTTAATATTATGATTTGAAACATGTATTTTTAGGGACCAACGAGTCACTATTACTATTACTACCATAGACATAATACTACTAGACTAGACAAGCGGGCCTTTTTTGCGTCACGCTATTAGAAAGAGAAAGAGACCAAGGAGACTCGTAAGTAAGACAAGGATAGGTTTACCTCCTGCCTTTCTTCGCAGCGTGACGGTTTCACTTACATATGCTCAGATACCTTGCCTAGTCTAGTAGTATTATGTCTATGATTACTACAGCAATATTATTTCATAAAGTGACACTTGTTGCTGTCAAATTGGTCCAGTGAATTAGTGATTCGACTATAACTTCACATTTTTTTCAGGCAATGTAAACGATGATGGAAGACGTGGCCGCAAATATCGCAAGAATCATATCAGAAAAACGACCACACAGAATGATGATGATGAAACTTACAGAGGAAATGAAGGCGAAGATACCAAAGGCAAGGGAGAGTGTGCAAACAAGTTACACAAGAAACATATCACCCGAACAATAACTAACACAGCTCCTAGTAAACAACAAATGGTGAACAGTGTTGTTGCTAAGAAAGCAGCCGCCATCAGAAATGTTATTGATACTAAGAAAGCTATCATAGGAAATATTCTCGGCGGTGGTCAAAAACATCCAAGAGACGTAAGACGCCAGGGAATCCCAAAAAAAACTTGCCATGGAAACTAACCCAAAAGAAAAGATTTAATGTAATGATAAAGGTTAACGGAATTGTTGTTAAAATTACAAAAATGTTCTAATGTACGGTCTGTAAGGATAGTTTTACTGTGAAGAGAAACCCTTTGAACTCCTTTTTAAGAAACATGTAGGAGTCTGATTATTTAACAGCCACAAAAGAAAAATAATAGTACTTATAATAGCTAAAATTTCACGGAGAATAATTTTATATACAATCTGTATTACAATGAAAAAGAAAATATCACTTTGAAGAAACCCTTGGACTAATTTAAACGGAATTTTGAAAATAGAGCAGGTCTCTAGTTTTAGTAATTTTATCATCTTCTCCTCTGTCGTCATTCTTAAGAAAGAGAAAGATATATAGAATAATAAATAGTTCTATAGAACGAAGCTTATATTTTATTGATAGAAATGGTTATTTCTCTAAACTGTAAACTTGTAATAATATTTTCAAAAAACCTAATTTTATAAAAGAAATAAGACCGTGTCATTACTTTTAGGTATCATCAGTTTGGAATAAAGTCATAATGCATTAATTGAATGGATTTTTTCTTTCAATCGACCTCTTTCAGAATTGGTACATATTATTATACCAAGTATACTAAAAATAAAATTCCAAAAATCCCTCACTACATTACTGAAATACTGATTCATATGGCGGTAAACCAGTGTCGTAAGAGGCAACAAAAGCCAGCCAGCTTGGTGATAGGGCTCCGCGTAATTATAAGTATTATAAATTATTATGAGTAATTCATAAATTATTAATGGCATTATAATCATTGAACCGTAAAGCCTAAAGCCTAGTTAGCACCCTCTTGCCAGAATCAGCCACCAAAGATCAGTTTTCTGTACGAGTTTTACTTGACATAACGACGGCGTAAAGTGTACTAGTGTACTATTTGTATGGGACCGCTTTTCTTTTCACTGCCGCTAGATGGCTTTGCTTCAGTCCCATACAAATTTTAGTAATTGCGTTTACTTTACGCCGCCGTTACGTCTAATAAAACTCGTACCTACTAAGTACAGTTCGGCCGCGCTGTATCTAGGTGGGTCTGAACTTCACTTCGGCCAATAGTCGATACGCGGTGTATTATGTCTCAGTCACACGTTAGCATGTTCGTGTTGCCATCTCTGTCTTACATGCGCTAAAGCTCGCAAAGCCTATGTTCAGACGCGCCAAGATACAGCGGCCGTACTGTACACTGACGAAACTAAAGTATTCAGTGATGAAATGTCGTAAGTGGTATACTTTCTGAGATATTTGAGTTATTAGTCTCAGAAAGTATATTACTTACGACATTTCATCACTAAATACTTTTTGATCATAATCATTTAGTCTATCGATTGACACATGGTTCATCACTGGCCGCCAAATCGAGGTTTTTTCAAAATGGCGGACTTGTAGGTATGCCAACTAGGTTCATTGCCCTTTAGCACATGGGTAGACCCGACTGCTTTCAAAAAAGCTATCACGATATACCTTTTTGAAACCCTTATTATGAGCTCTTTAATTTGATACCTATAGTGCATTATTTGATTTATTTTTAGTCTAGTGATGCCTTTGGTGTCACTGATGTCCATGGGCGACGATAGCCACTTACCATCAGATGGGTCGTCAGCTCGTTTGCCCGCTATTTCCATAAAAAAAGAAACATTATGCCAATATTACGCCCAAGACTAAAAATATAGATACATTTACAAAAAAATATAGATCAGATACCCTTACAACAAGCAAGCAACAAGCAAAACGGTCAATTGCCTGTTCTTACGCTCTTCATCCTCGGCGAACTAATGACATATCTACCTCTTTTGACATTATAATATCATTGATTACCAAGTGCAGATTAATTAGTGGAACACGCCGGGTATCCACTAGTAATTAAGTGTACCTACGCGGCCTGCCGAAGGCCCTTGAAGTAGGTACTGTGTAAATAAAGGTAAAATAGTCCCGCCGATGTATAAAAATGTGTGGTTCGGGAACAGTCGAAGCCAAATACAAGTTAGGTTTTCGTACTTTTATGTTGGTCTTCTAGGAGATGCCTCTCCTCTTCAGCGGCAGAAGTTCAGCCTCGAAGCGCACGAAAGAAGTTTCAACGTGCGAGTTACGCTGGCGCCGGTTTCACTACTCACAATTCTTGTTGAATTGAAATCGAAACTACTTATCACTTGAACTGCACTCCCGCGGGATCCCATATGCAAAGACTGGAATGATCGTCCAGGGAGGCACTAATATGACGGATTTAGATTCAATTCAAAAATAATTTATTTCAAATAGGCTACATTGTGGCACTTTTGACACTTTGTTGACAATATGTTTTTAACCGCGCGCCGCCATCATCGTTTTCTTCGCTCGTCTCCCATTGGTCCGCAGTTTGGTCGTTATCGAGTTGACAGAGTCTTGTCATTGGCCAAATGGCCAGTCCGCGAACCATGATCAATCGGCGGGAGTTTTGAATTTAGAATAAGTACCTACCTACTTGCAAATAGCGAACTTAAAGGAAAGGGCAATAAAATTTAAAAATAATATCAATATTGTATTTTAATAATATGATTTCGAAGATTGTGCCGAATATTTTTTATGTATCACAAAAGGTTACGAAATTGGTCCATGGAATTAATTTTAATCACTAAAGATTATGAATTGTGCAATATTAGGTATAAGCTGTTAATATCTGATAATAATACCTACCTAATATCAGACTATGAGACAATAGCCTAATTATATTTTAAGAATACTAAGTTTTCTATTGAAAAAATATTTATCATTTTGATAGAACGGTAGTTTCGAACTTTACCAAGCAATTTCAAATGGAAGGATAGCCCAGAATATGTCACACAAATGATTTTAAGATTACAAACGCTAATAATTCTTGATTTCTTGACAACATTTTCGGTTGCTACTTTAATTGCTATGGGAAGTATGGAAGCCGTTGCCACATAATCATGACCAAGCAAGCAAAATAAAAATATATATAATAAAAATCATTTTAATAATATAACATTTATAACGCAGTTAAAAAATAGAAATGTTCACAAAAAAGTTTCAACCCTCATGGAATGTACAGAATTACACTTTTCACCCAAAATTATTTTTCACTTATATGCTTTATTATTACAGCCATGTAGTTATTTCAAAAGGATTTCGATTGCTTTTAAGTCCTAACAAAAATAATGTGTTTAGGTATCAATAATGGTCTAAGATCCCAGGGCCACCAGACGTCACGTATTTTCTGATGGACGAAATGTGGACGATTGAGTAGTGTTAGTGTATACTACGGTCGTATGCCTACCTGCTAACTTGGTCAAACGGCCAATTTCCAGGTATCAGGTGATCAAGGTACATAAAAACATTATAAACTTCACGTGAATTCTCATGGCTGATTTTCACGATGTTCTAGATAATCTAGTTAAAAGTAAGTCGTCAATGCTCCCAGATACTTTCCGTTGACCATATTGCTTTGTAGACGCTTTAAATCTCCAAAAATAATTAGTTATGTGCGCCTGCACCAGAACAGACACTTACACCGCTCAATTTGATTGCTCTTCGAATTCTACAGGAGTCGATTAGTGTTGATACCTTATTATTTTGAGAGCTTTAAAGCGTCTGGCAAGCAATATGGCCGACGGAAAGTGTCTTGACGGAGCATTGACGACTTATTTTTAACTATATTATCTAGAACATACGTGAAAATCAGCCATGAGAATTTACGTGAAGTTTATAATGTTTTTATGTACCTTGATCACCTGATACCTGGAAATTGGCCGTTTGACCAAGTTAGCAGGTAGGCATACGCTCATAGTACATACTAACCCTACTCAATCGTTCACATTTCGTCCGTCAGAAAATACGTGACGTCTGGTGGCCCTGGGATCTTGCTCTATAAACGTATACTATTTTATAGCACCGTGACCTAAACACGCATCTAAGTCACGCTTTTTCGTGACTTTACTAATCAACATGACAGGTGCATAGTAAAAAATAATAATTTTAAATATCATTTGACATTTAAAAATTTACATAAAGTGCTCTAAGTCACATGAGCTTTAAAATAGTACACGATACTTATGACTTAAGTTTCTCTAATTAGCGCACGACGTGAAGCTATCAACCGAGCATAGTGAGGATGTTAAAAGCCGTGCAATAATTTAATAACAATTTAAATCACACGTTAAACAAATATTATTCAGAAATGAAACAAGCTTCAAGCTTTACTGATGGCAACTATTTGTATACAATTTGTTTACACAATGACCACAGACCTAAAAAAACAGATTTGAAAAGAGACTCTTTTTTTACGTCCGTTACAATGACATATAAAAGCAAAATAGCTATAGCTATTCGTCTGTGATTTACCACTAATATCCACTATGTATCCACTGGACCAAATTGACATTTACAGTGCAATAAGTTTTTGATGAAAAATGAATAGTATCGTGAAAAAAACCTATTCTGATGTGAATCATTGATACATTATGATTTAAAACGTGTATTTTAGTGACCAAGAAGTCCCTATTACTATTTCTACGGCAATATTATTTCATAAAGTGACATTAGTTTCTGTCAAATTGGTCCAGTGAATTAGTGATTTACCTCTAATAAACCTATCACCGTATATTCCTCAAAGATTTTCCATTTAGTAAACTTCTCTCTCAATTATTATATCATGAATAATTCAAATACAATTTAAAGCTTATTTTTTTTATTATTGCCTAAAGTAGTAAAATTTTGTAAAATCTAAATTTCAAGCATTTTAAGCATTGATTAAAGAAAAAGCAGAGGATATGCCCTAAATTGCATATACATTTTTTCATTATACATATATTACGCAGATATGACCCGAAATACCAAAAATACATTTGTCCTGTTCTTACACGCCACAATATATACTTAAAGAAAGAGTACAATACATATAGCATATTTCAATTTTCTGGCAACATTTTAAAGAAATCTATCTAAGCTCCGCCTTGAAGCCTGTTTTCGGACGCCATTTTATGATAAGGATTGCTTCTAGGGATGTTCGATCCAGGTGCCTTGTATCGATCCTAGTGATTTGATACGATACTCTGGATCGATCCAGTATCGAATGATTTTTTTTAAATGGAAATAGTCGGCAAACGAGCTGACGATCCACCTGATGGTGAGTGGCTATCGTCGCCCATGGATATCAGCAACACCAAAGGCATCACTGATGCGTTGCCGGTCAAGAAAGAGATAAAAAGAAGAAAGTAAATTTTTAAATAGGAATGTTTAATCCGGGTGTTTTATGTATCGATACTGCGGTTCGTCATGAATATCCCAATATAAATAATAGTCCAAATATCGATTCATATAATTAAATATACATGTAAGTGGTTATCGCGGCCTATTAATATCAGCGACCAAAGCGTTGTCAGCCAAGAAAGAGAAAATAAGTAATATGTTAATAAATAAAACATGATACATACTTATTTTATATTCTATTTATATTTTATACGTTTAATTTAATACGATGTTTTGTATCGATTCATAATCGAATAAAATATTTTAAATATCGTTATATAAACTATCGACAAGCTTAATTCAGTGGGTTTCTAAATAAAGATATATATCTTTAAGCCAATATTAAGGTTAATCGTTTTATATTAAATTTTATATTAGATTTAATTTTATTCAAAATATTGTATAATTAAATATTGAAAAAGTTACTTAAGGTTTTTTAAAACAATGTGGTATGTAGTAGGAACATCATATAAATAATAATATTTCACTCTTTAACACTATATTTGATTTAGAATTCTTGTGTTTTTTAAACTAAATAATCAAATATATTCAAATCATCATATATTTTTTTCTTAAAATATTATATCGATATGTGAAAAGTACAACGCTATTTTGTGGGCGGAGTCGACGCCATATTAGAGAAAGTTTTGGCTTCAGATCACGTGACCTTATTTCTTATCCTCTCTTTTTCTCTAATCAAAGATTTTAAGTTATAAATATCAAAAAAAAATATATAAGGCGCCATCTTATAATTAATTTCGAATAACTCACATGACAGCTGTCAATATAGTAAACATTGTATATGTCTCAGGAAATATACAAATCAATCAAGTTGCATTAAAAGTTTATTAGGCGCCTAAAGTCCTTCTGAAGTTGATAACAATTATGTTTACTATATTTAAAAACAAATTTACATTACCAATAGTAAAATGCCTGCTGAAAATTATTGTTTCTTAAATTATACATTACCTTTGAATATAAATAAAATAACATTGTGCATAAATATACTCTCAAACAACATCTTGTGCCTTAACTAATACACATATACACTTAAACGAAGTCCAAAACACACTATCCAATCCGTGTCACAAAAGAAACTAATCTAAAATGGCGGTTCATACTTGTAATGACCGTCAGCAAAACAGAATTGCTAGATAGGTGATATTTTTAATAGACCTTTGTTATTTAAAAATAAATATTAGCAAGATATTTAAAAACCCGACCAAGTGCTAAACGGAATCGCGAACTGCGGATTCCGTATTTTCGTATAACGTATAAAACTTAACGCCTAAACATTGAGTACGCTGTACGTAATTAAATAGATTATTATAAATAGAATACTGGTTGAAATCCTTTGGGAGAGATAACAATTTAACAATGAATTTAGAAGGAACGGAGCGTGTCGAGACAGCAGATCCTGATTATATTTTTTTGCGTGCTGTACCGACGTGTGTGACTAAAGACAGGAATAACGTGCGAATGAGAGGAAATGATAAGTGCCGCCATTTTAGATTCGTTTCTTTAATGGCGCGAGTAATAAGCTACAGTTCGCTATTATGTTGGTAGTATACAGGTAAGGAGAGCCATCTCTGTGTATGAAAAGTGTCCGTAAAAACGCGTCCAATAACGGGTGGCGCTGCGGTGCGCTAGGGTACATTTTACTGAACTCATGTACTGGAACTAATTATATTTTCAGTCAACAGCTGGACACTTTTTCAACTTTCCCCTCATATGAGATGGCTCTCCTTTCCTCTATACTCCATGATTAAGAATTCTAAAAGTGCATCTCACTTTTTGATTCTATATGACTCAATTATTACATTCAATTTTAAAAACAAAATAAAAATGTTAGCATTGTAATGTTACATCTATCCTATCTTTTTTTTGTGACACATTATAATTATAAATTCCTTTATTCCTTAACATATAATTTTCGTACTACATGCATAAATATACTAATGCTATAATTAAGGCTTTTTATGGCTGATTTTCCTTACACCCTTTTTTGCGATTATTGTTTTATAATCACCAAATATATTCCTAAATCGAATAAAATTAATGCACTGCGCAGACGAGGTACTTTTGTGCCCGGAATTTTAAACCGAAAGATAAATTATTGCGTTTCACATAAGTTTGCACTTCACTATAATGTTGTTAGCATTGAAGAAAAAAATCAAAAAGTCAAATGCAAATGCATTGTCATCAGAACTAAAGCTTACAAGAAGAATACGGCCTACGTATCTTGGCGAGTCTGAACTTTTGTTTTTTGAATATTGTTGTTATTTTTAATATTTTTTGAAAATTCTTGTTTTTGATTATTTTTTTCATAGTTTTTTTTTTATTTTTTTTTGAAATGGTTATTCGATTATGAAATGTGACGTCACGAGATTTAGGAACCCTCCCACCCCTTGTCACACAATGTCACTACATCGACTACCCTCCCCCTAACATGTGACGTAATTTATGGATGGCCCCAAATGCCAATGTGCTTACGCATATAGTTAGTATCAGTGGGCTAAGGCCCTTAATTGGTACTCTTAATAGTTCTATTGTGATAGAAAAAAAAGTACCTAACCATTGTCCCTCGTCTGCGCAGACCATAATTATAATCTATATTAAATTATCAATATCTGAATAAAAAAATCCTGGCAACACTTAATAACTACACCCTGTACATAAACCTTCCAGAAAACTAAACGATGCTAAAACCACATAAATCTTTGTTCAGTATTATAAAGCTCTATGAACAGATAATAAAGATAAATAAAGATACTTTATAACTGTAATATACATAAATATTAATTGTACTTGCTAAGTTACAACAACATATTTTATGTACTCTATAAATTGAAACTGAATCAATAAAATGAAATTACAAATTATAAGAATTAAAAAACTTCATTTTTAAGACAATTTCGTAATTATAGTTTATTTTTTCCTGATTTATAACTTAAAAATAAGTCTGACATATAATGAAAATAATTTAAAGAAAACTAAACATTTAATGCCAAAACTAATTTCTCTTTATAATTAATTATTTTTTCATCCCACATCCTCCAAAAAATTCCTCAAACTTTCAATTATGATAAAATTTTAACTACTTTATATATAATATAATATGTTCATTAAAATAGATCAATATGTAAGCAAGAACAGACATAAATATTATACAATTCATCCATAAATATATATGTATATAGAAATGTTTTAACATTAAATATAAATTTTTGCAATACATTCTACATTTCCTTATTACAAGAGCAATTATAATTATCTGTGTAATACAACAATACTCCGAAAAAAATAACAATGGCAGACAAAAATATAGATATTAACTGATACATCTTCACCTCACTCATAGATTTGTGTAACGATTCATTATTTTTTTGTATTTTTTTAATTGCTTGAACAACAGACTCGGACTCTTGGGTATCAGCCGAAAATGCCGAGATATTTTCTTTTTTTGATGACTGACATTTCAGCCTGTACTCATCAATTTTACTCTTCGGTGTATCCTGCCAGAGTTCTGTGAGCTCTTTTTGAGACATCTCTAGTTTCGGAATAGAGAGAGCTAGGAGTAGAAAACGGTCCTTGTTCACACAGCTAACGTTGAAGCCGGATTGGACTATGATTTGGACAGATTGGGACTTACCTGCTGCGATGATACCAGCACTAGGTTTGACCCGATACTTTTCAGGTGCCGTGGTCCGAATTTTGAACGAAACTGCATTTTCTTCCATATTCGTTATAACAAATTCGCCTGATATCTCATCACAATCTGTCTTAAAGTCTATAACGTTTGTGCTCAAGCTCAACATCTCCCCAGGAGAATGTGCGTTACCGTTTTCCTTAAACGTCACTTTCTTTGTACTTGTTTCACAGTTGCCTCGATTTTCAGGTATGAAGACAAATTCATAATCATCTTTACCTCCCCAGCAAGTCAACGCTTGTTCCGGAGCAACGATTTCCTTCAATTTATCTTTGCCAACGGTTTTTAGCTTCTCTACCGCTTTCGCTGGGAGAATACTCTTGACGAGCTTAAACCCAGCTGAAAGAATCCACGGCATTTGGAAGACGATGAGATAATTGACAAAACTTGGATAATAGCTCTTGAATAGCGTTACCATGTACATGATGATATCCAGATCCATGTTGCTTAATCCGCATCCATCCATATCGAAGAAAACAGTCAGTTTCTTGCCATCCTCCTCTCTTTCTAACCTTTCAAGCCAGTAGATGATTACCTTCTTCACTTCGGGAACGTTCATTTGACCTTTAACATACTTTTTCCCCTTCATAATGAAGATAAGGCAGCTATCGATGTCCCTTCCTCTAGGGAAAAATATACCTTCGTTAAGATACGTCACGTTAACGGTTTTTTCTGATATCTCGTTGATTTTTTCAGTCTTACGCCACACCATAATGTCCCATAGCATATCAACGGCAGCTTGTACATTATTATCGTGGTGTTCTAACAAGCGATGGAGGTACTTATCACTTTGAACTCGATCTAAATCTCGCGTGTCGAAAGCTCCCGGTGGGTCCGGTATCCCAGATTTCAATCGCGCGTCGAACAAAGCACGTATTTCACCTAACTTCGACATTTTTCGAACTTTTTTTTTTCCACGAATAAGTTTCTTTTCCAAGTCTTGTAACTTTGTGGGTAACGGGGTAAATGACTAACTTTGTGAGATACTGATAAGGCACTGATAGGTAGTTACAAAGTATGAGTCGTATCAAAGTTCAAACTCTGAGTTACTTTACTAATGAATCTAATGATGTGATTCCAAGTAAGTATTATAAATAAAGGAACGTTTTATTAATTTGTTTTGTTGACTTACGAACAGAACAGACAGTAGGTAAAATGATTGATTGATAACTTGACATTAATGACAACTGACAAGTCAGTGAATGACATCTGCCCTACGTTCCACTAGACGATCACAACGACCACGCTCACGACCGCGATTTTCCCGTTCCACTAGCTTGTGAGCGTTAAAATCATACACCCAAGTGGAACGGTATAGTGAGCGACATGAGCGTTCAAGACACAGAGTACTTACACGTTTTAGCCGTTGATTGATACAAAATGTACTCTATGATGTTGAGAATAAGACAAGTCTGAAACTTAGATTAGAGGTTATGTTATAATTTTCAAGCTATAAATAAACGTTACATAATTAATTATCAATTTTATTTTTACACTAGCAAAAAAGTATATCTACAAACAAAACATTTTTTTTATGAAAAGACAAATTAATATAATAAAAAATTGCATATTAATTATGTTAATGATATTGACCGACGAGGAAAAATTTATACATGGCTATATGTATAGTGAATTAAACATTAAAATTATTTACATAATTTAACATGTTTATATCAACTTGTGACCCCACGTCGAGCATCTGCTGGAGAAACTACTATAATCCACTAAAGTATCTCTTGTCGAATCGTATACAGTAATTTTTTCCTTCACCATCCTTATCTTTTATAAAATTGCGCCAAATTTCTATCACCATCCATTTCTACCCAGTGTTGCCAGGTCTAAAAACTGGCGAGAGTAACTTCGTCGTATCTGGCAACACTGCAATTCGACCACTTCGACCCACCCCGTGAGGTGGGTTGTTTTGAGCGTGCCGTGAGCGAAATTAATGACGTCATCAATGACGTTTTCACCGCGACCATGACGACCGTGGTCGCCATGTGGAATGCATTTTGATCGTTGTGAGCGATGTGAGCGTCTACTGGAACGCAGCCCAGGATAACAGTTTAGCAGGATAACAGATAATACAGAATAAAAAGGTACACTAGAATCCTTAATTCAACAGATTATATGAATTGACCATAAATATATTACTCTATCTGGATCATAGACTTTGTACAGGTAATAAAGATAAAGATAAATCTCAAACCGATATGCGTTGCTTGAATAAGTTTCAAGTACCTATTTATTTTTTTCTGTAATACATCTCTAAACGCGGAACTCTCTCTTCTTCGAATCTTTATTTGCCAACAAAGCATCGGCGATGCCTAAACTTTACAGTATGCTCAGTGTTGCCAGATAATTTTTTCTCGAATAGCCTTGCCGGAGTACGCGTGTAGCCCGGAGATAGCCCCATCTAGGGTTCGAAATATATGAGCTAAAAAAAAGGTCATCGGCAGTCAATTTCATATCACTTTGTTGAGAAAGCCAAGCCCAATGAGCTTTTTTTTAGTCCAAGCGCTGAATTGATACTAAATATATTGGCAGCACTGGACACAGCCCACAGTACACTGAATATAGCCCCTCGGCTACGTGTAGCCAAGGGATAAAATATGATAGCCGCTCGGTAACGAAAATAGCCTCATTGGCGCTTAATAGCCCCATCTGGCAACACTGAGTATGCTTAGTACGAGTTTTATTTGACATAACGGCGGCGTAAAGTTAACGCACGTATACTATTTGTATGGGACAGAAGCAGAGCCATCTAGCGGCAGTGAAGAGAAAAGCTTTGGTCTCATACAAGTGCTTTTGTATGTACCTATAAGTATTTAAATATATACGACTCGTTTAGCGTTATGGTTAACCATGCCGGACCTGGGTTTGATTCCCAGCGAGACAGAACTTTCAATGATGAGTTTGAATTACTGTTCTCGGTCTGGGTCTGTGTGTTGTCTTTGTTTGTTACTCATGGCATAAAGTGCTCTTCAACTACAAATACATCTGCACTTGGGCGCAATGTTGGTAGCATTGAAATAAGTCTCTTTTATATTTCAAAAAATATGGATTTAATAATACCGTTGTTATTAAGTTCATCAAAAGTAATAGCGATGTATAATATGAGATTATATAAAACATTACATTTTAAAAAATGGTTGTCTGTAAAGTCGGGTTACGGACGGTAGTTTAACGTGACAACGTCATGATACAGCTCCGCTCCGCTCCGCCCCGCTCCACTCAACTACGATCGCCTACGACATCGGCTACGATACGCCGAACGTAGCCGATAGTGCCTCTCTCTCGCTTTTGCCGCTCTCTCGCTCGCGGAACGCTACATTTTTTCGTGGGTGCGCCCGGCGCTCATCGTTTTAATAGACGTTATCACGTCAAAATATAATATTTTAATTGTATACCTAGGCCTATTTCGAAGAGCACTCTAGTGTGGGGCTATAAGTCTGTAGCGTTTTTATATACCTATATGTGTAATAAACGAGCTTATTAAATTTAAAGTATATTTGTTTTCATGAACGAAATATTTTTTCACTACAGATGATTAATATTGCCAACAACATTAACCTCTGATGACAAATGATGACACATTATTATTTACAGTTTGCAAACACACGTCACTGTTGCTAATTTATTGTGCATGCAACCTGTCTCAAAATAGATAAAGATGAATACAGAAAGTATCATGTCCATGATGCAAATTCCATTTTTGTACAGCGTTGCCGCTGGCGGCGGGCGACAAGGTATCCCAAGGCGCCCCGGTGTCCTCCAACAGGCGACGTCCTAAGCCGAGGTCTGAACCCCACAGGGGATACCCTTAGGACGTCGCATGCCCCCACACCTCGAGGTATGGAGGTATCACTCCCTCCTCACAAATATGTCTTCTCGGCTGAGCTACTCCAGGCTCGAACAGCAACGATTCGAAAAAAAATTACGACTTAAAAATAAGGCTGTTTAAAGACTTAAATATTTACATGATTTTAAACTTAACTCATCGTGGACTGAACACATTTTTACTGTAATACGGGTACTCACGATATACTTATTTTATTTATTCGCCGATATTTCTTAACTATTACAGTAGAATCCCGATTATCCGGATCAAATAAAACCAGGGGTATTCCGTATAATCGAAAATCCGGATAATCGATTTCAAATTCAAATCAAACAATATTTAAATTTTATAAAAAATACGTGCTATAATGATAATGAATCACATAATACTACGCGTTTACTTCAAGTTTGCCTTCGTCGACCGTTACGATTTTACAGCTAATGGTACTGTAGACAAAACAGTAATCAAATAATTTCACTAACTTAGATAACAAATTACGTATGCCACTGTGTAAAACATTTTCTATTTTAGTCATTGAAGCGACAAAAATCAATGTAAAATAAATCAATACAAAAATAATTTAACGAAAGTAACATCAAAATCAACAACAAACTCAAGAACGTACTCGCCGCACGGGACCTCAAAAATACGCTGGTAGCGTTGCTGTCCGTACTAAATGAGGTGCGGTACGAGGAGCGGGATGAGAGGTAAGGGCAAACTTGACGTGAACGCGTAATAATACCTATGTAATTTAGAACTTTGATTGGAAATAACTTGTAGTTGATCTTGGACGCAATCGTTTCATCTTTTCATTGCAGCCAAGACGCTTCTTGTATCAAACTTTTAATTTGTAACGTGCCTCGTTGCGCGGTAAAACATTTTTAAATCAGCGAGTAGAGCCGTGACGCGAGTCCGGATAATCGGATGTTCGGATAATCGAGGTTCGGATAATCGGGATTCTACTGTACTTACTTTAACTTAAATATTTAATAAAGCGGATGACCAAGCTTTGCTCGGTTTAGCAACGCCATGTACTGAAGTAGCTTTAGTGTTGCTACTCGGCAATAGATGTCAGGAAGAGTCTATTGTAGCAGTTTTCATTGACTGAAAACACGGGAAAACGACATTTTCTAAAAATGAATCCTAGCTAGATCGATTTATCGCCCCCGAAACACCCTGCATATAGGGTTGCCAGGTCGTCAAACCAAATAGCCGGACAGACCAGCCAGTTTGGCCAGACATTTGGGTAAAAAAGCCGGACACCCTAAATTATTGAGGATTTTTTGTCTTAGTAATAACACGATAAAAATTTCGTGGTGGCCCCCAGGCCTTTGTGATCATTTACCATAAATCTTCTTAAATTTTAATAAAATAAAATAAAATAATGAGGATCAGTCTTCTTTATTACAATCAGTCATTGCTATTATTTACCAAGCGAAAACAAAATACACAAAACTTCTTCACTAATTAATAAAATTTAAAATAGACAAAACAACAATAATACCTATTACCTACATAAAAAACTACAATTCGAGGTACGAAAAACTGTTAAATACAAAAGTTGTAGAGAATTTAATTCTCTACAATATTGATAATAAATACAAATAGCGTAAAATCCATAGAAAACGAGATATTTGCAAAATATAAAAATAATCGATTTTTGTGACCCCTTGATTTTAAAACTTTTTTTAATATACCGAATAAGTTAGTGCTTGACCACAAAATCACCTGATGGTAAGCAGTAATGAAGTCTTGGATGGTAAAGCACACTAACTTGCAGATGCAAACAGGTTCGCTTTCTCTTTCGCCGAATGAGCCAGGGAGCCAGATTTTACCAGCGGCGGCAGCACAGGACGACAGAAGTTAGTCTCGACCGCCTTGGCGAGGGACCAAAAAGTTCTGCTGCCGGCTGGTTGGTCAGAGAGCTTGGCGCCGATATGTATTATGCGGTCGCTACTAACCTTCCGTAATGCCTTTAGGTAGGACTTGGCGGCACGGTTAAAGGCTTTCTTCTTCGGTCTTATATCCGGAGCTTTGCGGTTCCGAGCATCAACCCAGGCGAGGTACGCCGAATGTTTGCGCTGTTTAGCTTGAGCGCATTCGGCGTTGAACCATGGGCGAGCTTCGCTATGGGTAGGAATGTCAGAAAAAGGGATAAAATACTCCATTCCCTGACGAACCACATCGGTTATAGCATCCGCAGAGCTCAATGGATCTTCTGAAGAAAATCAGACCTGTCACCAAGGATAGGATGCGAAGAAATGTCGCATCTCTTCCCAATCTGCTGACTTGTAATGCCATACCCTCCGCGTACCTCCTGATACGTGATTGGGAACGGAATATGACGAAACAGACTTCACCAGACAGTGGTCGGAGGTTCCCAGTGGGGAGGAAACTTCAACAACATATCTGTCTGGATCGGTTGTCAGCAGAAGGTCCAGGCAATTTGCTGTGTGACCATCAACGTCAGGCACCCTAGTCGCTTGCTTTACCAGCTAGGAGAGGCCAAGCGATAGGGCAAAAGTCCTCGCTTCTCTCCCGGCATGGTCGGTTTTCTGGTATGGGAACAGACAGTCTTGATGACAGGCGTTGAAGTCCCCCAGAAAAACCAGTTGCGCAGTAGGGTGCCGATGCAGTGCCACATCAGCCATCCCGCTGAGATGCTCAAATAGTCGGGTTGTCTCCTGGTTATCGCTGTGCGATCGATAGACACAGGAGTACAAGATCTTGTCAGTCCTTGTATCTACCAAGACCCAAATAGTGAAAAAAGTGGGGTCTTCAAGATGACGGAGACGCTGACAACAGATGTCGTTGCGGGCATACATACAGACTCCGGCGCGAGTTTGGAAATTGTGCTCTAAAGTGTATCCAGGGTAGTCTAGGTATGCCGAGCTTGATGGACATCGTATCTGCGTCTCCGTCAAAAAGAGCAAGTGGGGCTCCTCAGCCTCTAGATGGTGGTGGACTGAGGTAAGGTTCAAACCTAAATATTCGAGGTCTGCACTCAAGTGCAGACCTCGAATATTTGTGAGGTGCACTTGGAGCGAGGGGACGTGCAACCGCTGTATAAAACCCTTTCTCTTGCTCTTTTTCTTCATGTGTTTTTCTGTGAGTGAATGGCAGTTAAACGAGGCGTTGCGTCACTACCCAGGGAACTGTGTCGGAGTCGCCGTGCCAATGGGGGCTTAGTCTGGAGACCGCGGGGACGCCCGAACCCCCCCAGAGATCGCCATCAGGTCACCTCATCCGGTCGCCAACCGGAATGATGGAGCCACTCCGGGATTTTTTGCAGATGGCGGGGCAGCCGTTCGTGGGTGGCTTTCCCACTACTTGGGCCCCCAACTGTCTACGGTCGGCCAGCGGTGCACCGTGCTTCGAATCCCGCTGCCCTCCGCGACTAAGCTCCCGACACAGCTAAACACCAACCCGTCACAACCGGTACATCAACGCAACGCAACTGTTCAGACCCATCCTCCATTCGGCTTCATCAGACATCATACCGGAACACGACGAGTCGCTTGGCGGTATGGCTTTGTCTGATGGGTGGTAACCTAAGCCGGCAGCCGATGTTGTGGCCTACCACCGGAGTTGCTGTACGTTTAGCACTACCCAGGGGACACGTATAGGGTATTCGGTATCCAAGTTATCTCCTACGGACGCGAGCAGTTCACCCCCCAAACTTGCAACCATCCAATTATATGATAATTTTGAGAACAGTTTTAGGGTCAACGCACATTTATTCGGCACCATTCGCGATTCGCCGAATGATTTTGATTACACTTATTCGGCTCGGCTTCTATCAGCCGCGTACGGCGTCGTAAGAATGCGAACGACTGCTTACGGCGTCGTAAGAATGCGAACGGCTGCGTATGGCGCTGAATACGCTGCGAAGTCCGTGCGAAGACGTTAGTAGGTATAATCTATACGGGAACTATGAAGGTCGCAACCTGTCGACAAGGCCAAGGAGTCAAAAATCTTCCATGTACCTACCTACAGCGCAGCGCTGTTCCGCCGCGTTCGACGTCGTACGCGGCGTACGCGGCCGAAATATAAAACACATTTGTCGTCGTTTTCTACTTGTTTACCGCGAAAGCGGAATCGGCGCCGAAAAGCCGAAAGGATGCGTACGCGTCTCCATACAAAATCGTTGTTTACTATGGACAAAAGCCGAATGGAGCCGAATAAAATGTGTTTTGACCCTTAGGATGCCAAAATACAAGTTTTTGCGTGGTAATATACTGGGTATGTTGATTTTCCGAGATTTCCACCGAATTTTGGCCTAATTTGACTGGACTGTATATACAAAGTTACTCTATGGTGGCAGTGCTGGCTCGCAGTCCGCAGATGCGTGCGCGTGCGGTGCACCGTGCGGGGCAGAAATGTCGATGTGCTCTCGCACCGCTCGCTCGAACAACGACGTGACTAGTCGAATGCAAAAAGCCTAACAAAACCGGACAGGCCGGACACCGTTCAATTTAGCCGGACACGCACTCAAAAAGCCTAACCCTGTCCGGCTTTATCCGGACGTCTGGCAACCCTACCTGCATAATAGTAATATACATTTAACATACATTTTTCGAGGTATTATAAGACCTTTAATGAACAATGACGCTGGCCCAATTTTAGCGATCTCCGTACGATGCATTCGGTTTCATACTAAAGTATTATCTGTATCTCTATCACACGATGAAGCAAAATGCGCGACTTTAGTTCGAATTCGAATTTCGTGATTCATACTAAAGTCCAAACACATGTCATTATTCGCGACTCACAGCTCAAAACAATACGCTAGTTTGGCCTCACCCTTACGGACAACACTCATTGTAAAGTTTAATACTTGCATAAAAATCAAAGATGGCTATCACAGACTATAAAAAAATGTACAGGGTGTTCCAAAAGTACGACAAACTGAAGGGGAAGATAACACTGAAATACTTTTCTACCTCATTAACCTTCTGTTTTTCTTTCATACTTAGTGCTTTAATACAACAACAGAAATAGTGCACACAGCGATTGTTTTGGCTTGTTGACACAGGTTTTCGTGTATCATGCGTATACCATTGTTTTTGCAAGTATAAAGCGAAAATACGCTAATTTAATGATAGTTAACGGAGCATTGTTGCACAATTCAGCATCATGAAGTTATCCATCGCAGTTACCTTCCTTATGGTGAGAATTAAAAAAATCTATAGTTACCAGTCATAAAAATATAATGGAGTCTTTGTAAGGATATTTTTCGAAAAATCTAAATTTTACCAAAAACAAAAAAAAATATTATAAAACTACTTTCGAAGAAACAGGAAAAATATATATCAAAATCGAATCTCGGAAAATCCTGCAATTACGGATACATACGGAACTAATTTGAAAATATTTCCTTGCATATTATCATAAATGATTAATTATTTAAAACGAGTAACCAACAGCGAAATAATTGTTCAAATCGGTTCAGTAGTTTCGGAGCCTATTCAATGCAAACAAACAATCAAATCTTTCCTCTTTATAATATTAGTTTACATGATTAATTATTTAAAATGAGGCGAAGAACATTAAAAATCAAATTAAAACCATCATTCTTTTTTGAAGTCGCATAAAAAGCATTTTCAACTTCCGTTAGTACTTCACACTTTCAACATAGAAAATTTCTCCCATTTCACTCCCAGCCAGATGGCACAAGCCGCGTTAAGGAACTTCGTCCCAAAAAAGGGATGAATTATGCTACACCGTGCCGGGCACGAGCAACTTCACTGACATTTTACGGGGCCCGCACGCGGATGTCGCACGGTGTAGCATAAACATTCGATGTCCGCGTCAAAATGTAAAGGTGGCCACTCACGGTCGCGCCATTTGGCGTGGCTCCAAATGACATATGTCAAAATGGGGCGATTGGACATACAGATTTTTACATCACGCCATCAGTTTTTCACATTCACGATCAAATTTTGGCTGTATATCACGCCATTTGACGTGATGGACTGAATTTGAGTGGCCACCATTAGTGCCGTGCCTCGTCTGTGCCTCGTTTGAGGCACGGCTCGGTGTAGTATAAGTCATACTAAACATTTAATCATTTATTATCTGATTTTTGCAGTGCCTGATGGCATCAGAGGCTTATCCAAGTAAGTTATTTATTTTTAATTGTGATACTGAAAGGTTTGAATCAAGACTTTATATACCTACTCGCTGACTGGGCAAATGTAGTTCTGCCATATAAATTATCTAGATTTAGGGACACCCTAATCCTCTATTCCCATATGTACCAAATATACACATATTTCATAAAAATCGGTCGAGTCGTTTCAGAGGAGTTCGACCACAAACACCGTGATTTTTATATCTTAGATATAAAATACATCTGAACGACAAACTACGAAAGGTACCTGAAGACGGCGTGACACGTGACGCGTGTTCACGTGACATTGGATGAACAATTTCGACCAATCATGAGCCTGATTGACGTTGATTATAACTCGTAACCACTAGTAGGATATCTGTGTGCTTAGTACGAGTTTTACTTGACATTTTTTAATGGAAATATCCGGCAAACGAGCTGACGATCCACTTGATGGTAAGTGGCTATCGTCGCCCATGGACATCAGCAACACAAAAGGCATCACTAATGCGTTGAAGGCCAAGAAAGAGAGAAGAAAAAGAAAGAAATACATCAGAAATAAAGAAAGAAATACATAACGGCATAAAGTAATCGCACGTTTACTAAAATTTTTATGGGACCAAAGCTTTTCTTTTTACTGCCGCTAGATGGCTCTGCTTTGGTCCCAGTGCGTTTTTTTACGCCACCGTTATGTCAAGTAACTTGTACTAAGCACACGGTGTGTAACTGCGACCCATGATAGAACCTTGGTTTCTTGCCAGCCTTTGGTTGAAGTGAACGATACGTATAGTACGGCCGCTGTGGCGCTATATATTTGCGCGTCTGAACATATTGCGAACTTTAGCGCATGTAAGACAGAGATGGCAACACGAACATGCTAACGTATGACTGAGACATAATACACCGCGTATCGAGTATTGGCGAAGTTCAGACGCGCCAAGATACAGCGGCCGTACTGTATACGGTGCTTAAATACCTGCTAACTACCCTCTTTCTAATATTTTCTAATCGAAAAACTATGTAAAACTTTTTAAACAAAACTAATAAGATATTTTTGCATTGTTGCAGCATCTTTCTCTGGTAAGTATTTCTATTATGGTATTATGGTAATGTATTAAAAATAAATATATTGTTTTATATATGACATTTGTATTTAGCTTATGTTGCACAAAATTACATTACCTAACCTGTTATAAATTGCTATTGTTCCAGATCCAGCTTTTTTGGAAAGTAAGTAATTTTTTATTAATATGGCGCAAATGGGCCCCTAAATTGAGAAACGGTTTTATCAAACCCATAATGTACGGGAGGTACCCTGAAAAAAAATATTTTTCAGTATTTTATTCTATTTTGGAGTTTTAATAAATATGTATATTCATGCCAAATTACAGCTTTCTAGAACCAAGGGGCCCGGCGCTATACTTCGGACAAACGGACGGACAGACGGACGGACATGACGTAACTATAAGGGTTCCGATATTTTCGGAACCCTAAAAACGAGTAACTAATTATAATAAATTATTCTACTAAGCATGATTATCCTTTTTCCATTAGCTCTAAAGAAATTTATAGAACAAGCAGAAGCTGCGATGCCTTCAGATACATCGGACAGTTCAAAAAAACCTGAAAAACCGGAAAAAACACCAGAAGAACCAGAAAAAACACCAGAAAAACCAGAAAAAACACCAGAAGAACCAGAAAAAACACCAGAAAAACCAGAAAAACCAGAAAAACCAGAAAAAACACCTGAAAAACCAGAAAAAACACCAGAAGAACCAGAAAAAACACCTGAAAAACCAGAAAAAACACCTGAAAAATCGGAAGAAACACCAGATAAACCAGAAAAAACACCTGAAAAATCGGAAGAAACACCAGAAAAACCAGAAAAAACACCTGAAAAACCAGAGAAAACATGTAAAAAACCAAAGAAAACATGTGAGAAGCCGGAAAAAACACCAGAAAACCCAGAAAAAACACCTGAAAAACCCGAAGAAAAACCCAAAAAAGCAAAGGATACTCCCAAAAAAACAAAAGACACTCCCAAAAAACCAGACAGTCCAGATCAGGACATGGCGATAGCGTTTGGCGAAGCAGCAGGTGAAGGAAGCAAAGTTGCAGCGAGTGCAGGAACGAATGGCAAACAAGCTTTCTCGACGGCAGTAGCTAGCGGTGCGAAAGGAGCATCAGCATTTGCCGGTGCTTTTAAGTCCATGTTCTAAAATTCAGCTTTCAAGGGTTAATTTTTCTAAATAAATTAAAAAATAAATTTTCAAGCATTGAAATTTAAAATTGTTTTATTTTAAAAAACCAAACCTTTGTTCCATGCTTTATGTATCATCAAAAACTGAACTTGCAGGCATAAAATGAAAAGGATTTAAAGATAAATTTCCATTTAATGGTAAAAATAATTTGTATTTACAATTTTTTTTTTTAAACCTAAAAAAACCGGCCAAGTGAGTGTCAGGCCACACGCAATGTAGAATTACGAAGGTGTAAGTTTATCGGTTATAGTAACCATCGTCGCACTGCTTCGGTTTACTTATTTTTTTACACCTTAGGTTACATTATTGGAGTTTTATTTAGGTTCCCTATTTACTTTGAAAATATAATATAGTCTATGTCACCTGGGGATAATGTAACTTCATAACAGTGAAAGAATTTTTCAAATCGGTTCAGTAGTTTCGGAGCCTATTCAATGCAAACAAACAATCAAATCTTTCCTCTTTATAATATTAGTATACTCGTAGATAAGACTCTTCTAAGAAAACGGAATATACTTATATGCAATCTTCAAAATCACTGGTAGTTGGAATACGGTTATAAAATAAAAGAAATGCGAATAGGCAGTGTATATATATTTCATATATATCGTAAAATATAAATTACATTATAACTTAAGTATGTAAACAAAACTGGCCATACATGATCAAGTTTACTTCTCACGTTTGCAGCGGACTAGATGCGGCATCCAGTAAACTTGATGGTGTATGGCTATCCATACTATACTAATATTATAAATGTGAAAGTCTGTTTGTTTGTTTGTTTGTCCGTCTTTCATGTCGCAACGAAGCTGTTATATGGTATGGTTTTGGTGTGTGGAGATAGTGAGGAGAGTGGAGAGTAACGTAGGCTACTTTTTACCGCGGTAAAACATCCCCATGGGAAGATCGATATTTTGTTAGTTGCTAGATATTTAGTTCCAGATGTTGTTAATAGATGGCGTTAGTAAAATTCATTTGCAAGTTCTGAATCTCAACAAAATTACTTAAGTCATAGGCAACTAACGCCCCAACTCAGAGTCACTACCGGTTACTTTAATCGCTCCTTAGCTTAGTAAAGAATCACCATACAAATTTTGTACTAAGGAGCGATATAAGTAACCATTAGTGACTCTGAGTTGGGGCGTAAGTCTAACTAAGTAGGATTTGTAAAAAATCGATCTCTACCGCGGGCGAAGCTGCGGGCAAAAGCTAGTCTGGCTATAATTAAAGAAATTTCATACAAACTGGATGTGGCGCGAACTAAAGTCTAAACCATGTATGACCAGCTTTAGATATTAACCTAAGTTACAAAAATCATTACTTGACATGACAAAACTTAAGAGGTGTTAAATTATAATCTGTACATTCATTTTATTAATATCATTTCAAATATTAATGACCGTATCTCCTCTACATTTTTTTAAATGAGTCCTATTGGTAAGCTTTCCACTACTTTTATTATTGAAATATTCATTTAAATAAATTTAAAAGCACAATTAACATTAAACAGAAATTATTTATGGCATTAAAATAATTTGTCTTAAAATTGTAATCATTTTCATTTCGTGTCAGCATTATTTTTAAATTATAAATTACGATACAAAATAAATGAAAGAAGATGAATATGAAAAAATTGTTTACCAAATAGGTCTAAAAAATGGAGTATAGGCGAATGCTGAGCGCCTAGTGCCACGGACTTTCGTCATGTCGTTTTATGGCTGACGCATCGTAAAATTTTACTTTTATATTTTTTTCTAAATGTGTAGTATAACTTCATAAATAAAAATAAAGCTCCTTTATTGCCTAATATTTACGTAATTTCTAAACTTCCAATTATCTTGCCAGAAGGGACTATCATTTATTTATTAGAAGTTGAATAACTTGTAATAAATACCGCCACTCCCTGGATATCTGGCATTCGTCCACAGTGTAGTTCACAGTTCACACGTAACTTCTTACCACGCTCGTGTAAACTATGGAACGAACTTCCTGCATCGGTGTTGGCACGCCATGACATGCTGTTCTTCAAGAAGCGGGTCTATTATAGACCGGCAACGGCATTGATGATCCCTCCAGTGTTGCTAATGTCCATGGGCGGCGGTCATCACTTAGCATGAAGTGACTCGTCGCTCGTATGCTTGCTCAAGGCATACAAAGACTCTACTATCATAAATATCATAAACAACTACTTTGCTATACTTATTTACTAAAGTCGGGACACGAAACAGGACGAAATTCGTACATTGACTAGTTATTACCTGTCTCTGTCACTCCCGCGTCCCGCTCGCATAGAACGGCGGCACTGTGCGAGCGAGACGCTATATTTACGCGGGAGTGACAGAGACAGGTAATAACAAGTCAATGTACGAATTTCTTCCTGCTTCGTGCGCCGACTATAGTATTATTATTTCTCCATGGGGTTCGCCTGAATAGCTACCACCCTTGAGCATGAGTCAGCCGCCAAACGACTCGTCGTGTTCCGGCTGGGGGCTTGAGTTTGAGATAGGTGTTAGAGTACTTTAGAGTACGAGATGTCCATCAATGATATTTTAAAAATATAGATATGTTATGCCTTTAATATCTTTAAATGGGACCACATGACAAGCACCAGCTTTCGAATATAAAAAGAATCATCAAAATCGGTTCACCCAGTAAAAGTTATGAGGTAACATACAAAAAAAAACAGTTGAATTGAGAACCTATTTACTAAACACTTACAGGGTTTTATTTTGTCTTTTGTTATTTTTAAATAAGGCAGTCAAAATTAAAAGGATAAATTATAATTGAACACTAAAACTAATTTCTGTTTATTACCAATTACTTTTTTTAAATGATAATTTTTAACAAAATAATTCCGGACAAAAAGTAACAGACTACAAAATTAGTGATAACTCAAAAAATTGTCATATCTCGCTCAAATTTAAATGGGACTACATGACAAGCACTAGCTTTCAAATGTACAAAAAATCATCAAAATCGGTACCTTCAGTAAAAACTTAAAAATATAGTCGAATTGAGATCCTCCTTTTTTGAAGTCGGTTAACTAATATTTCAATAAAAATACTGCAACATTATTTACCAAACAAAATGTAAGCAAATTGTCTACATTTACCAATATAAATAAATATAATACCAGTCACATATTATGTTCATCTTTGAATTTAAACAAATGGTGCTTATACAGTACCTTACTTGTAAACGCCATGCCACACGAACAGGTCAGAATTGGCTTCACTGCCTCTTCTTTCATATGATCCACGACAATATGTCGCTTCATACTCATAGTCCCGACGCATATCTCTCGACACAAAACACATATATGGACATCATTAGTTAACCGCACCCCTTTCCACCCCATAAGGTTAATTTTCTGCCACGTTCTGCACTCCTTATGCGGTAAAAAATATTTCTTCCACTCATTTTTCTTCCATTTATCGTCTAATTCCTCAATGCAAACTTTGGGCTTTTTGTGTGTGTTTTCGATGTGTGAATCGAACACTTCCTTCTTTCGAGACACGTAAAAACACATATCACACTTGTAGACGAACGAATGGGTTCCCATATGCTCGGCTAACATCCTTCTATCTTTGTATTTCGTTAGGCATATCTTACAGACAGCAACGCTTTGAAGCCCATGCTGAAGTAAATGATACCAGCAGGTGGTAGTACGAATGGTTTTAAAGCACTTAGGGCATTTCATAGTGGAGTACTGCGTCTTGCGGGTGTGAGATAGGATTATATGGTGGATTAGGAGTGGCTTGTTGAAGAATACGTCCCCACACTCGGAGCAAATGAAGATATCGCGTTCTACTCGTATTGCGTTCGGCGAACTGAGTAGATGGTCTTCTTTGATGTGGCATAATAAGGAGTTGGTGTTCGGGTACTTTTTCATACACATCTGCAAAAATAATAAACAATTTCAACTTGCATCTTACTAGTTCTGGTTATAAATGTGAAAGTATGCATGGATATTATTGAAGTTATACTTTATGGGACGTTTGGAAAAAATTATGAGTAAAATATTTAGGATGCGACAGCCAAAGAGCGACATGATGAAGGTGCGTGATACTAGGCGCACAGTATTCGTTGGAGTTGCTTAGGATTGTATTGCAAATGGGCGCCATGTCATACGTGCAAATGAGGGTCGTAGGTGCAAATGAGAAGTATGTACGTTGTTAGATTGCTATGTGCGTATTATACACACACTAGTTTTCTTTTTAACCGACTTCAAAAAAAGGAGGTTTTCAATTCGACTGTATTTTTTTTAATTTTTTTTTTATGTTTGTTACCTCAGAACTTTTGACTGGGTGAACCGATTTTGATGATTCTTTTTTTAATCGAAAGCTGGTGCCTGTCATGTAGTCCCACATAAATTTTATTGAGATCTGACAGTGGCATCCATGAGAAAACCATATAAGTCTTAAATTTGTATTAAGAATGTGCGCGACAAATGGACGAATAACTCAATATCACACCAACCGATTTCGATGATTCTTTTTTTAATTGAAAGCAGGTACTTGTCATGTGATCCCACATAAATTTGAATGAGATCTGACAAGTAGTTTTTGAGTAAGTTTGAAGTCAGTTATTTTTTGTTAGTAAAATTTAGATTATACTCTTTGACGTATTACTTAAACTACTGAACGGATTGTCATGAAAAGCACACAGATAAACCATGACCTGGAGTAACATACAGGGTAGTTATTATCCCGGAAAACGCGGGAAAAGCCACAAACCATTGAAGTATTATTACTAGCGTATAGAAGAGACACCGCGAACACAATGTATGTTCCAATGAACTGGCGCCGCGCGGCTTCAATTTCCAATGGATTTGTTCGATTTTGAAAGGAGAACAGGGGCTCAATTTTGAAAATAGAACCTCCTGGCGGGGACACACATTTTGTTTGAGATGTCTTCTCTTGTTTACTTATAATCATTATCGTAATAGCAGCCCATACTTACTTTACAAATAGGTTCATCTTGACACTTCATCATATCAGCAATAGCATCGCTGTGGGAGTTCGACCGGTGTAATTCGACCTCCGTTTCGCTGGACCAGCCTTCTGAACACAGGTCGCAGTTATATGGCTTGCCAAGGGTCAACACTTGCTGGTCAGTTATAGGAGGACGAGTCACGTCCCTGAACGTTCGAAACATCGTGTATTTTTACTTTATAGTCAGCGAATACGACGTAATAGTATCGGGAAATTATGTTGTTATAGTAACAATAGTACACTATTTGCTATTTGGAAAATTACGTAGAGAAAATCGTATGAAAAGTTCTCCACGCCTCACTCACAAATTGTTTTGTTTAATGTCAGAAGTGAGAAGCATAATTAATTATGTCTATGGTCAGAAGTCAGAACTCAAGTTGTCATTAATGTCAAATGTCAATTCAGTAATTCAGTTGTCAGTTTGACAGATTTGATTTTATTGTTACTGTCAAATAGACAGCCAATGTTGCCATTCCTTGTTTTATACTTTTCATGGAGTATTGAGGTAAGGAGGGCAATCTCATATGAAGGGAAAGGGTGAATTCGCGTTTTTGTATCATTTTGTTGGTTTTTTTTAAAAGTATGTGGAAATGCGTGCAAAACCAGGAAAAAAATTAGCACATAAAATATCCTTTCTAAGCCTACAAAAGTCCTAAAAATTCGCTAAGCAAATCAAAAGTTATTAGCTCGTAAAAAATTTTTGAAGAAATGGTAATGATATTTAGCAGCCTGGTAATGACTTTTATTTAACGGTAATGATTTTTTGTTAATGGGAATGACAAAAATTTAATGTTATTCAAAAAAATAATTAAAGCCGTGTGTATTATAGCTATGTCTTTAAGTAGCATTTGAAGATAAAAAATGTCAAGGTAAAACCACTAACTAGAGTATTATTGGTAACGAGATTGGTAGTAATAAATTACGCAATTCTAAATATAAATTATTAGTTAATGGAAATAAAATTACCTCTGTTAAAGGGTACATATGAATTTAAAATTTTGCGGGGAATGTCTGTTAAAATTATAAATAATATAAAAGATGTGATAGTCCCTTATTTAGCTAGGTTGGTAAATAAACAGGGGCGTAGCTACCGCCGTATCAGCCGTATCAATTATACGGGGCCCCGGGGCTGAGGGGGGCCCCTAATGCGTCGTAGAAAAAAATCGGAAAATGATCCGAAAATCAATTATTATGATTAAAAAAATGTTCCGGTAAAGCAACGATACGTCATCGAAAAGTGAAATCAACAATAAAATTACTTTCTGGACCATCTTTCATCGTATTGATGCATCAATTACTTTAGCATCATGCAATTTATCTTTAAGAGGCCATTATTCCAAATCTGGGAACTCGACAAATTGAAGACAAACAGTCATTACAGATAATAATAAAAAAAACTTCTAATCAGTTATTTAAATGCCCTAATCAAAATTAAAACAAAATATATTTTAATGTACTAAAAAATACGTTCTACACGACTCATGATGCTCTCTGGCACTAAGTGCTGCGCGGCCATGCCGGCGGCAACCCCATGACACTGTGCTCCGGGAGTACCTCAAGAGGAAGCTCATTCTACACGTAGTACAGCTCATTCTACAGTTAGTACGTGCGTGGTAAAAATGATCGGGAAAATCGGACCGTAGAAGTTCTCCACGAGTCTCATCGGTGTGGATGAGACTTCAATTCGGCCATCAGCTTTGTAAAGCATGAGCAGTACCTACTCCTTAGCCCGGTTTAGAACATCAAGCTTTTTGGAAGCCAACTTAGCCTTGGCTTCCAAATGACGCTGATACTACACATCACTCGAGATGTCAAATCCCAGAATCTTACTCTTACAACACTTTTAGTGGCGGTGAGCGCGGACCCTGGAATTTAGGCACTATGAAAAATTGGGTTTTCTTAGTGGTAAACGCACCACCGTCCAACGTCTTCCCCAACGTCTTCGTGGGGTTAAACTCGACTAAATTAAGTCAACCCTATTCCGAGATTTGCTCCAGAGAGTTTTCGACTTCAGACACAAGTTTAAGCCTGCTATCCGCCACTTGCAAGTTTTGCAACTGAGAGGACTTAAGCGGGGCTGTGTAGTAGGCATCCCCTGTGCTGTCATCTGCATAGCAACAGTTGCCATGTCATTGATATTATGCAGAATGAACAGCGTAGGAGATACCACAGACCCTTGGGGAACACCAGCATTTTCTAGGTTTCATAACTGAGCAACAACCATCTACTAGGTGCATCTTTGATAGGTACATTATGTTGCTCAGATAGAGAGCTGGCTACCCAACTGCATAACCTCTCACAGCGACCGTAAGATGTTAACTTCGTGAGACCCCCCTGTGCCAGTCCCGGTCACAGGCCTCAGCGAAATCTAGGCTGACGATGAGATAAAAAAACTCACAAATAAATAATAGTTGGCATTTTTCGTGAATGGGACAGTAAGAACTCTTTTTTAACAAATTTATTTGTTCTCCCAACCAGGCTTCCGTATGTTAGGCGCTTTGTGCAGCAAGTTTTTTATTTTTAATCATATTACATTATGATTTTGGCGCCCCCTGAATAGCTGCCCGCGGCGGGTGCCCCGGTTTCCCCTAGATCCGGGGCTGGAATCAACTCGGAAGCACACATCTTTAACACTACTGCGTGAATACCGTCTGGTCCTCTCAACTTCTTGGTATCAAGGGGCTATAAAGAGCTCTCTGACAGACTTTTGGGAAAAAGTATATAATATAATCCAACGAACTCTCACAGGTTTTTAGGCGGAGGCGATCCCTCTATCATCAAGAATTGAGTTGGCGCCAAAAAGGATGCCAAGAAGTTCGGCTTTCCCCTTTGTCGTATGGACGACGAAGTCGTCCGATTTACGCAGTTGTGGTAGAGATGAAAGACAGAAGTTACCCTCGGCAGCTTGAGCTAGCGACCAGAATTCTCGACTACCAGAGGGGTAATCGACCATTCGCTTGCCAATTCTGCCGATGAACTTTAAATTGCCTTCCTTTTAGCCATTTGCTTCTTTTGCTAACCAGGAAGCAGCGTTGAACTTTGTGTTAAGCCCTGGGGTGGATAGATCTATAAGCGTGCACGCGGATGACCAGGCCTGGTAAGCGGCATGCTTTTGGTTAGATACCGAAATACAGGGACTGCTATACCAGAGCTGGTTTTTACCATCGATGAATATGAGTTACGAATAAAAAAATCCCTGCCTTGTCGTATCACATCGGCTACTGAGTCTGCGCTCGCGTTCGGATCTCCCGAAACGAAACAGAGCTGCCTCCAGATTAAAATTTTAGAGTATTGATTGTTTGTGGTTTATTAATCGATGTAAGTATTTTATATTTGTTTTAATTCATGCTAGCTTTAGAAGTGAAAACTTCTTTAGTACGGGGGTGACTTGAAATTTTATGAAACGAAACTGTCCATGGAGACTAGAAATGAGTGGAGACTGGAGTTGAGTGGAGACTAGAGTTGAGCGGAGCGGAGTGGAGTAGATTAGTGAAACCTACATACATTTATCATCTTCCCGAAATTTTACATTCGTCTCATTATCTTGAAAACAAAAATTTTGAAGGTTTCACTTCTACCACGTGTGAATTGCACACATTTTAATTTTTTTATTTCTTTTGAGATAGATCTTTGCCCTCGAGTTGAGAGGGGGCCCCCAGCAAAATTTTGATACGGGGCCCCGGAAGGGCTAGCTACGCCACTGTAAATAAATGTGTAAATCTAGATACTTTCCCAGATCTAATGAAGTACAGAAAGATCATACCGAGTTTTAAATCTGGGGACAAAACAGACCTTAACAATTACAGACCTATTTCTATTTTACCTACGGTATTCGAAAATAATTAAGTTAAATTAAACGCTGAAGCACTTTAGCGCTTGTAATTTACTCCACCCTGAGCAATACGGTTTTACCGAAAGCCGTAATACAACAAATGCAGGTGCTAGGCTTCTCAAACTTATCTTTGAGACCTGGGAGAATTCACAATATCCCATAAGGGTATTCTGTGACCTGTCTAAGACGTTTGATTGTGTTGAACACTAAACATTACTACTTAAGCTTAGTCACTACAGCATCAATAACAATTCACTTAACTTGATTGTGTCGTACTTGACGCGTAGAATCCAATGTGTTAGTTTAAATGATACCAAATTATCGAGATTTAATCTGTGATGGGTGTACCACAGGGCTAGTTTCTGGGCCCCTTCCTTTTTCTAGTATACTTAAATGATCTACCGTATTAAATTATGAAATATGCAGACATTATACTGGTTGCTGATGTCACTTCTCTTATATTTAAGACGAATAGAAATAAAATAAATGACGATGTAAAAGTTCTCAGTTTCGTTTATGACACCGGCTTACTACAAATAATTTACTGATAAATGCTAAAAAAAGAAGTATATAGAATGTTTGCTACCAAATGGAATAATACGAGACAGTCCCCTTTAACACGTACAGCAGTACCAAGCGCGTCACTTCACACTGCGACCAGTAAAAAAAGTCCGGTTTATATTTGATTCACCTTATAAACAATGAAATTATAACTATGGAAAAATCCACGGTTTTCTTAAGTGTCACCTTAGATTCTAAACTACAATGGGGCAATCATATATCGACTCTCATGAGTAAGCTAAGTAACTCAGTTTATGCCATTGATGTAGAAATTAAGAATAAGAATAAGAAAATATTTATTTCCACATCACAATAGCAACACACGGTACACAAATATTAATGAGAAAAAAAGACTTATTTTAATACATAAATACGATTGATTACACAAACAAAAAGAAGAAAGAAAGAAAAACAAATATCAAAAATACAATATAATGAAGACATTTTGATCACCAGAAAAGTTTGTGTGTTGAAAATTGCTAAACTTGTTTATTTTGCTCACTTTCATAGCCTCATGTCCTATGGTATATTGATATTATTGATGTGGGGTGCAGTAACTGACATTGATGCAATATTTGTTTCGCAGAAAAGGGCAATTAGAACCATTTATAAATTAAAATTACGCCACTACCTGCGGGAGAGATTTAAAAAAATAGGCATATTAACAGTAACATCTCAATTTATTAATTTACAATTAAATTTTATTCATAAAAAAACAACGGCGGTTGTTTCAAGCAAAATAGTGATACGCAAAATCATCTAACTTGAAACAGACATACTTCTGGTTACGGATTCTTTTCGCCTACGTTCTTCTAAGGGGCTCAGTGCACGTTTTTACATTAAATTACCTAAGTATTTGCTTATTCAAATGTTTAAGAGATCTCTGAAATCCCAGCTAGTAGGCAAAGGATACTGTAGTATAAATGAATATATTATTGACAAAGATGTAAATTAGTAATGCATCCAGTTCCGTGTCAGTTAGAACATCTTGTGTAATTTTTCATTATTTTAAAAGATGTGCTGTGGAGTTTCTTTACGGATTTTCTTCTCCTCCATGACAAAGCACCGTTCCGAAATGCTGTTAGATTAAAAAAATGACGTTTATAATTGTATCAGAGATATCGACATGAATAAAAGATTATTTCATTTCATTTCATTAATTTTTTTTCTTAACTCATGCTTTAAGAACTGGTTTAGTAATTATAAACTTATTATTTATCTATTCTTTTCTGTCTGTTTTGTCTTTTGGTAGCTTCGCGTTTTTTTTTTCTCTTTATTGCGAGGAGACTTTAATTTATTTGTCTCTTCAGAGAATTTTCTTCAGAAACTTTTCTTTATTTTCTTTTCACTAATACTTTTCTTCTTATCTCTTTCTTTGTTCTCCTCTTCGTACAATGCACAATCTCCTCTGATTTCGGTGTATCTCCTCCGTCTAGCAATTTTTTATTTCTCTTAACGGTTTTTGCCTTTATTTGCATTAAATTTTCGTTTATAATTTATTTTATTAAAAAGATAATGCAAAATTAAAAAGTTTTGTAGGTTCTTTACCAACAACTTGTAGCTCAAATTTAATTTACAACACACATATCAAAAATCTATCGTTGAAAAAGAAATTGCTAGGTCTCATTACTCAATCAAAATTGATTTCAAAATCTCCAATCGTCATTACCATTTACACAAAATCATTCCCATTTACAAAAAAACAAATGGGAATGATGCATATGGTAATGATATTTTTTGCTTTTTTGCTTAAAATTCATTTTGATAATCATTAATTTATAAACTCTTTGTGCCAATGAAAATCATGTTCCTATTACACATACGTGTGGAGTATTAATATTAATGTATAATTTATAGTTACCTTGTAAATCCAGTAAATGGCGTTGATTCAAAATCGGGACAAAGTACTGAACGTCGTTGTTTTTTATGAATAAAAGTTGTTTCTCCATGAAACAGCAATAAGTTGTCCTGTTCCACTTTTTACAATGGACCAGACGAGGAGAAACGAGGGGTACTTTATAGCGTAGCCCAAAAAACATTTGAGAAATATAACGTTTGACGGTACTGACATGGAGTTGACGAATTTTCGTGACAAAATTTTAATATTTTTTTTTTACTAGTTCTGCACTGCTGATTCTATAATATTATATGTTATAATGTACCTAATTATATATTATTTCAAAATATAAAATTAAACACGCAATGTATAAGGCAGGTTTTTCAAAAAATATTTTGGAATATCAATATCAGCAATTTTCCTTCAAATGGTAATGATGTTTCGGGCGTGTTATTCAATTTTTTTATATAAATTACTTGAAATTATGTAACCTTATATGTAGGCCGTTATGTAAAAATATGCTTATAAGCAGTTAGCAAAACAAAATTTTACAAAAGTAGTAAATTAATTTTTTTATCAAGCGGAACATCGCTTGTTACGACTTTCGCGAATTCACCCGAAAGTTGAAAAAGTGTCTAGCTGTTTACTGAAAATAGAGGTTCCAATAATGGCCATTTCAGAATGGCGCTAGCGTGAGACCAATAGCGATATGAACCATGAACATAGCTGTTGTAGACGGAGTGAAGTTTGCTGAGTTCAAATATTTAAAAATTTTCATAGTACCCTCCATAATGCCAGTATACAAAACCTCAACTATTTACGTAGTCAAATGTAATGACTAGACTTACAATGTTTTAGTAAATACATATAACCAAAATACTGCTGTGAGAAAACGTAATTTTAGTAGCGTAATTTTTTTTAATAATGACTACGATATGAACATAGCTGTTGTAGAGGGAGTGAATGTCTAGTGCATCCACAGCATCACTCGTAATGAATGGCGCTAGTGTCTGCAAAATAGATATTCGATACCCGTAATTTTACGCGTTTTTACGGACACTTTTGCCACAGAGATGGCCTTTCTTCTCTCTATGTTCCATGGTCAAATGTATGGGAGAATCATGAATATATTGCTCTACTTGGATCACGGACTTTGTAGTGTTACCTGAAGATCGATGAATTTAGGTGTTTAATAATATCATCAGTCATAGAGACAGTACTCAATAATCAGACTTCGCCCTACAAAACGTTTGTCGCCCTACAAAATGTTATGACGACGTAATTATTACTGTTTCGCAAGTATTACACTGGTTTACATGTAATAACTTGATGTTAAACGCGAAAAAAACTAAATGTGTCAGATTTGCCTTACCTAATGTAAAACAGATCCCAGCTCAAATTGTCCTAAATAAGGAAGTATTAGAACTAGTAAATTCTACAACATTTCTCGGCATTACCATAGACTCTCGACTACAATGGGGTCCTCATATTGAAGCCTTGTCAGGGAGGCTCAGTTCCGCTGCTTATGCAGTTAAGAAAGTAAGGCTCTTAACTGATGTAGAAACAGCAAGATTAGTTTATTACAGCTACTTTCACAGTATAATGTCCTACGGTTTGTTGTTGTGGGGCTCAGCTGCAGATATTGAGTCAATCTTTGTATTACAGAAAAGAGCAGTTCGCGCTATTTACAACCTCAGGCCTAGGGACTCTCTTAGAGAACTCTTTAAAGAAATCAATATACTAACTGTTAGTTCACAATACATTTTGGAAAATATTATGTATGTTAAAAAATACTCCGATACTTTTCTTAAAAAGAGTGATGTTCACAATATTAACACAAGAAATAAGGCTAGACTGATTGTGCCTCGTTTTAGACTCAACAAAACTGGTGGCTCGTTCATGGGTAGATGTGTAAAAATCTACAATAAAATCCCGTTAGAATTAACAGAAATGCCATACTGTAAATTAAAAACTCATGTAAAAGGTATTCTCATGAAGAAAGCATATTACAAAGTTGATGAGTATTTAAATGACAAGACTGCTTGGACATGAGTTTTTTTTATTTTTTTAAAATTAAATAATGTAATAAGTAGTAGTAAGTACTGTCTGTAACTGTGAGTAGGAAAAAAAATAATCCCGGGAGTTTCTTGCCGCTTCTTCTACCGGGACCACTCACGGTAGGGATTTGTTGAAGCGATGGCGTTGAGTGACTTTCGAAAAGTGTTTGTAACAAACCTACTTCGAATAAACTAATTTCATTTCATTTCGGATTACCGCGGCTCTACGTGCAGTAGGAAGGTTCAAAAAGTCATAGAAAATCCAAATCAGGCAAGAATAATTTATTTACAACAACAAATTATTTACAATCTTAAAAACTATTAAGCACCTATGTATTACAAAAATAAAACCAGGAAATTGACTCAAAGTACAACTGATTATGGGTATCATGGAGTAAATGAACAGTAATGTCTATGCTGAACGCACATTTGTCCGTACCGTCCGCGCGAAACGCATAGCGTCCATGCGACATAATATAGTATGCGTCTACATCTGTCTCTCATATGATTTCATACAAACGCGATGCGTCCGGCGCGGACTAAAACGTAGTGATTAACGGCCGGTCTCAATAATGTACTAACAGTTAGAAAAATGTAGAAAAGGCTATCATTAGTATGTCATCTGTCATATTTGTCAATTTTTGCGTCTCAATAACCTTCGGTGGATAGAAAATTTCTATCCATGACATTGATCTACCGTTCGGAGGGCCAAGTCATACCGTAGGTATGTTGGTCCATACAAAAATAAATACTTGCGTCTCAATAACGCTTTGACAGCTAACTGTCGGTAATAGAAGTGACCAACTATCGGAGTCTTTCACATCGCTCGATTTCGACGGATAATTGGTAGATATCTCATATTGTTAAGAAAATTTATCAAAACATCATGGATTTATTAATCAGTGAAGAGTGATAATGAATTTTGTGAAGCCTGTGTATTTGATTCCGCCTTTTTAATACGATACCAAGATCGCCGAAATTGTCCTCGTATAAAATATATGACTGAATTGTGTGAATCCAATTTTGTTTATAGGCTACCTAGATTCAGATTAAACATAATCCATAATCTAAATTTTACTAATAAAACATAACCGACTTCAAAGTTACTCAAAAACGACTTGTCAGATCTCGTTCAAAATTTGGGACCACATGACAAGCACCAGCTTTCGATTAAAAAAAGAATCATCAAAATCGGTTCGCCCAGTCCAAAGTTCCGAGGTAACCAAACATAAAAAAATACAGTCGAATTGAGAACCTCCTCCTTTTTTTGAAGTCGGTTAAAAACGGCAGTGAATGAGAATTCATAACAATTCCTATCTTTAAAGTTTTAGGTAAGGAGGTATTTTAATAAAACAAGAACACAAAGCTTTTTAAGTTAGATATATTTTGAATTTATAGCAAAAACATTTCGCCTCTTCAGAAATAATGGTGTATCCCTGCTACATCAACAGCTATTGGCCTAATGAAGAAAGATACTTCATCTTTTGTGAAGGGTCTGGACTTCATCTGAAAAGAAACTTCCTTTAGTACATTTGGCAACAATTTTTTTGTTTAAAAGCAAAAAGAAGCAACAACCCATAATTGCTGGGCTCGGGGTCTCTTCTCGCAATGTGAGGGGTATTAGGCCATAGTCTACCACGCTGGCCAAGTGCAGATTGGTAGACTTCAAACACCTTTATGAACTTTATGGAGAATTTTCCGGTGTGCAGGTTTATTGTTTTTCTTCACCGAAGCTAGTGATAATTAACTTCTAATACGCACATAATATTTGAAAATTAGATGTGCGTGCCAGGATTTGAACTCGGGCCACGGTCAAGTGGGAATAAACACTTCGTTCGGGAGACCAACGTTATAACCGCTAGGTTATCACTGCTACAATTATTACAACAATTTACAATTACTACATTTTTTTGTATACTAAACATAATAATATATTTTATTTTATCAACAAATAAAGTCTATACTCACGGTAATTATTGAGCTATGTGTTTCATTTATTCATAAAACTAATTAATAATACCAAAATTATGAGAAAATACACTTTGTTTTTATTTTGGGTAACCAAGCGACATCAACGAATGTCAAATGACAATAACATGTCATCGTCGGAGTGCTAAACGTCAAATGCTGCGTTTTGTTACTAGTGGAGCATTGTTCCAGGTTACACATAACATTATTTTATTAACTTCATCCGTAAAATTCACAGTACATTTTGAACAAATTATTATTTTAATATTAAAATGAAATAAGTTTTTAATCAAAAACACTGAGTTCCTTTTTATAATAAAAAGTATAAAAAAAGTATAAAAGTATAAAAAAAAATATTGTTATGCGAAAACGAAATTTTCAGAGGGACTTAAAAACCAGAGGCAGAAATGTCACTGGAATATTATCTACCCATGATCTTACTTTTATTGGCTTACTTTTGATTTGAGAGACGGCAGTTGCCGGGAGATCATTCTTTACTTTTTATCTCTGATATGTACCAGAGTTTCACTGACAGTATAATATTGAGACCGGCCGTAAGTACTCTGTGGCACGGACGGTGCGGATAAATGTGTGTTCAGCTTAAAGAACACTCCGTCAGATGTCAATTGTTTTGACAGCTGTCACTTGTTCTCATATTGGGCGCGTTCCACTAGACGCTCATAACGCTCACAACGATCAAAATCTCATACTAATTTGATCGTTGTGAGCGTTTTGAGCGTCTAGTGGAACGCGGCCATTCTGTTTTGGCTGCGTTCCAGTAGACGCTCACATCGCTCACAACGATCAAAACGCGTTCCACATGGCGACCACGGTCGTCATGGTCGCGGTGAAAACGTCATTGATGACGTCATTAATTTCGCTCACGGCAGTTCACGGCACGCTCAAAACAACCCACCTCACGGGGTGGGTCGAAGTGCCCGTTCCACTTGGGTGTATGATTGTAACACTCACAAGCTAGTGGAACAGGAAAAACCGCGGTCGTGAGCGTAATCGTTGTGATCGTCTAGTGGAACGTAGGGCTAGTGTTTCATTTTCTGCTGATAAATACTATCTTCATAATATTTTTTTACAATTTTAATTGAATACTTTCCTTCAATACCTTAAACTCTTTAAAAGCAACAAATATCCTATCTTACATCCAAGTAATCTTTGGATCCTTTGACACTGAAGTATCTTTTATCACATTAATATAAAAAAATATTAAGCCACGCGTTTTGGTATAGTGCGTTTCAACTAAGTCTGCAGTTAGCTGTTATGTTCATAGAATTGAAAGAGTTTATAAATTATAAATGTTAAATTAAATGTAATGTTTTATATTATCTCATAATATAATCATTATATCGTTATTTGCATGAACTTGATAACAACGCTATTATAACAGTTTTTGATATAAAAACACTTATTTCAATGCTACCAACATTATACCGAACTGCAGACTTACTTGAAACGCACTCTAGTGCGTATAATTTACGCTGCTAATATACAGTGAAACCAACTTATCTGTTAATTGAAGGGAGGCGCTGTCGGACGCATTCGGGAAGTAGTAACTGACAGATGAATGACCACAAAGTAGTTGAATGACTTTTAAACATGGCGGCATTAGTTCCAATTTTCGCCACTTCACAGATAAGTTGGTGGCACTGTACAATAACAGATAAATAACAACAAAACATAGTTAAACTATGGCAGTTGATTTGACGGCACCGATTTCTCAGTTCAGCTCTGGCTCTGACGTCACCAACGCCAAACGCATTACCAAAACGCGCGGCAAATAATAGCTAAAAAAATAAGCTTTTAATATTATGGCAACACCATTTCGAAAAGCCCGCGAATTATAAAATATAAAACGTCTTTACATTTATCCAACGAACTATACCTTTAGTTAGGGGCCATTCATTAATTACGAAAGATGGGGAGGGGAGGTCCGCAAAATATTTCCATGCCCTTAATTTGGAGGGGGGAGGGGTTAAAAACCTTCGATGTACGTCAAATTATTAGTTTTAATGCAATTGATCCTTTCTAAAACCTGGAAAAATCTTACGTAAGGAGAGGGGGAGTTCGCGAAATCTTAATATCACTCACCTAGTAATATAACGGCACATCGACGTTTGTCACATTTTACAGAAATGAGGATCAAAGATTTTACAAAAATGTTTCAAATTAATTTATGGGTTCTTTTTACATTTTTTACAGATTGTATGGGTTACGTATAGATGTTAATACATATTTTCCACTATGTAGATTATGCATTTTTAAACACGCATACCATATAAACTCAATTTCACATTTTTTGCAGATGTGCCATTATATTACTAGGTGAGCGATATGTCTTACACGACGATAGGGGGGTCAAAATTGACAAAAATTATCCTTACCTAATTAATGAATGGGCCCTACCGCCCAAGAAAATCTTTAACCCCAGATAATATATCACCCCTGTAAGAAGTTTATTCTTATCTGTGAGATCGACTTACGTCACTGACATTTAATTCTAAATTCTAACATAGCTTCCTATTCTATAGGAACACTTCACTTGTACGATTATAATCACTTATTACTGTCAGTTAAAAATACAACTTTTAACAATTGTTAAGTCTTCCTTGCCTGCATGTTCTTTCCTGTGAACAAATAAATATTCTCACTTAATATTAATATTATAATTTCAATTTGACAAGTAGCTTAATAAATAATCTTAAATAAAAATTTAAAAAACCCCCGACAATTTTATTTACACTAAACACATAGCTAAGAACACTCTCGATTAAGTCACCTTTCATACAACTGTATCAAAATCGGTTCATCCGTTTGGGAGCTACGATGCCACAGACAGACATACAGATACACAGACACGTCAAACTTATAACAACCCTCTTTATTTGTCAGGGGTTATGTTCGGTTTACACGTAATAAGAAATTAAATTTTAAGTAAATTAATAAGTGTAAACAGACAATTTAGTAACTTTTTAGGCACATGAAATAACCTACTGCGGGGGTATGAGTGTTAGCGTTTATATTTATTTTTAACCGACTTCAAAAAAAGGAGGAGGTTCTCAATTCAACTGTATTTTTTTCATGATTGTTACCTCAGAACTTTCGACTGGATGAACCGATTTTCATGATTCTTTTTTTAATCGAAAGCAGTTGCTTGTGGTCCCACATAATGAACGAGATCTGACAAGTAGTTTCTGAGGAACTTTGAAGTCGGTTATTTTTGTTAGTAAAATTTAGATTATTAATTAGGGGGCGTCCATAAATTACGTGAGGTGTTTAAGGGGGGGGAGGGGGTCGAGTCAAATCTCATCTAATCTTACGTTGGAGAGAGGGGGGGTCTCGGCAAATATCACGCAATTTTTTTTCTGATTGAAACAAAAAAAAAATTATACTATTTTGGTCCATTTAATCCAGATTGTACATGCTTAAGATTTAATCTTAAGCGTAATCGTAATACGATTAAGATCATTCACTAAATAAAAGCACGAAGCAATTTTTTTTTCTTTTTACAATAACAATCCAACGCGTTTAATTAAGAAACCCACATTTTGAAAAATCTCACGTGAGATTGGGGGATGGGGGAGGGGTTGAATAAAATCTCACGACATCTCACCAGGGGGGAAGGGAGGGACAGAAAATTTAAAAAAACACCTCACGTAATTTATGGACGCCCCCTTACCTGTTAGCCGTATACTTCTCATAGCCACCGGTGATGATTCCTATCAAGATGATGAGCCCCACCAGGGAATTGGACTTGAACTTAGAGGCACAGTCACTCGGGTTGTCAGGATTCAATGTGTAGATCTGGGGAAGAAATTATATCTTTTTAACCGTCTTCAAAAAAAGGAGGTTCTCAATTCGACTGTATTGTACTGTGTACCGATTTGATGATACCTTTTATATTTAAAAGCTGGTGCTTGTCATGTGGTCGCATTAAAAGAGCGAGATCTGACAAGTAGTGTTTTTTTTGGTGTTAACTCATAACTTTTTACTAGGTGAACCGATTTGAAGATTCCTTTTTTAATCGAAAGCTGGTGCTTGTCATGTGGTCCCACCTAAATTTGAGCCGACCTGACTAGTAGTTTTTGAGTAATTTTGAAGTCGGTTAGTTTGTTTGTAAAATTTAGATTAATATACCACGCATACCAAACTCTCCTCCCACCCATCCATCCATCCATCCCCCTCACCTGTCTCCCAGCATGCCACCCGTAAGCCCCGAGCGCGACCCACAGCCCCGCGCCGAGCCCCGCGGCGCTCCCCGCGGCCGCCAGCGCGGTCACACTGGCGGCTAGGGCTCCCGCGAGCGCCGGCTTGGTGTACGGCCCGAACGTTAGGGCTGTGGACTTTATACCGATACGGGCGTCGTCGAGCTTGTCCTGGAATGAGGGATTCAGTCATATTTATATTCAACTAGCTGTCCGGACAGACTTCGTTCTGTCAAAAAATTTGCAATAAAATAATATTACGACTATAACTTGAGATGTAAGCTATCCTATCTTTCAAGTTGGACCAAACTGCACACGGTTTGTAAATTTGATTAAAATCGGTTCAGTAGTTTAGGAGTCCATCGCGGACAAACAACGCGACACGTAATTTATATATATTAAGACTTGTATATATTATACGACTAGCTGCCCGGACAGACTTCGTTCTGTCAAAAGTTTTTTTTTTTATTTTGAGATGTAAGCTATCCTATCTTTCAAGTTGGATCAAACTGCACACGGTGTGCAAATTTGATTAAAATCGGTTCAGTAGTTTAGGAGTCCATCGCGGACAAACAACGTGACACGTAATTTATATATATTAAGACTTGTATATATTATACGACTAGCTGCCCGGACAGACTTCGTTCTGTCAAAAGTTTTTTTTTTTATTTTGAGATGTAAGCTATCCTATCTTTCAAGTTGGATCAAACTGCACACGGTGTGCAAATTTGATTAAAATCGGTTCAGTAGTTTAGGAGTCCATCGCGGACAAACAACGCGACACGTAATTTATATATATTAAGACTTGTATATATTATACGACTAGCTGCCCGGACAGACTTCGTTCTGTCAAAAGTTTTTTTTTATTTTGAGATGTAAGCTATCCTATCTTTCAAGTTGGATCAAACTGCACACGGTGTACAAATTTGATTAAAATCGGTTCAGTAGTTTAGGAGTCCATCGCGGACAAACAACGTGACACGTAATTTATATATATTAAGACTAGTGGATAGTGGATACCCGTGAAAAAGCTGAATGGGAAAAGTCGAAAAACGAAAATGTGCCTTATACATTGTTTGTAGTCTCAAACCATCTTCGCATTATTCCCTTTTGCGGCATATCAGTTGGATGGTTTCAGAGTCTGTAGACGACATTCGAACAAACATTTTTTGTGTTTAATATTAATACAGATTGGTTTGGTTTACAAACACTTTTTGAAAGTCATGCAAGTTACGCCAATGCTTCAACAAGGCCCTACTGTGAGAGGGTCCGGGAGAAGAAGCGGCAAGAAACTACCGGGTTTGTTTTTATTTTATAAAATACTAGCTGCCCGGACAGACTTCGTTCTGTCAAAAGTTTTTTTTTTTATTTTGAGATGTAAGCTATCCTATCTTTCAAGTTGGATCAAACTGCACACGGTGTGCAAATTTGATTAAAATCGGTTCAGTAGTTTAGGAGTCCATCGCGGACAAACAACGCGACACGTAATTTATATATATTAAGACTTGTATATATTATACGACTAGCTGCCCGGACAGACTTCGTTCTGTCAAAAGTTTTTTTTTATTTTGAGATGTAAGCTATCCTATCTTTCAAGTTGGATCAAACTGCACACGGTGTACAAATTTGATTAAAATCGGTTCAGTAGTTTAGGAGTCCATCGCGGACAAACAACGTGACACGTAATTTATATATATTAAGACTAGTGGATAGTGGATACCCGTGAAAAAGCTGAATGGGAAAAGTCGAAAAACGAAAATGTGCCTTATACATTGTTTGTAGTCTCAAACCATCTTCGCATTATTCCCTTTTGCGGCATATCAGTTGGATGGTTTCAGAGTCTGTAGACGACATTCGAACAAACATTTTTTGTGTTTAATATTAATACAGATTGGTTTGGTTTACAAACACTTTTTGAAAGTCATGCAAGTTACGCCAATGCTTCAACAAGGCCCTACTGTGAGAGGGTCCGGGAGAAGAAGCGGCAAGAAACTACCGGGTTTGTTTTTATTTTATAAAATACTAGCTGCCCGGACAGACTTCGTTCTGTCAAAAGTTTTTTTTTTTATTTTGAGATGTAAGCTATCCTATCTTTCAAGTTGGATCAAACTGCACACGGTGTGCAAATTTGATTAAAATCGGTTCAGTAGTTTAGGAGTCCATCGCGGACAAACAACGCGACACGTAATTTATATATATTAAGACTTGTATATATTATACGACTAGCTGCCCGGACAGACTTCGTTCTGTCAAAAGTTTTTATTTTTATTTTGAGATGTAAGCTATCCTATCTTTCAAGTTGGATCAAACTGCACACGGTGTACAAATTTGATTAAAATCGGTTCAGTAGTTTAGGAGTCCATCGCGGACAAACAACGTGACACGTAATTTATATATATTAAGACTAGTGGATAGTGGATACCCGTGAAAAAGCTGAATGGGAAAAGTCGAAAAACGAAAATGTGCCTTATACATTGTTTGTAGTCTCAAACCATCTTCGCATTATTCCCTTTTGCGGCATATCAGTTGGATGGTTTCAGAGTCTGTAGACGACATTCGAACAAACATTTTTTGTGTTTAATATTAATACAGATTGGTTTGGTTTACAAACACTTTTTGAAAGTCATGCAAGTTACGCCAATGCTTCAACAAGGCCCTACTGTGAGAGGGTCCGGGAGAAGAAGCGGCAAGAAACTACCGGGTTTGTTTTTATTTTATAAAATACTAGCTGCCCGGACAGACTTCGTTCTGTCAAAAGTTTTTTTTTTTATTTTGAGATGTAAGCTATCCTATCTTTCAAGTTGGATCAAACTGCACACGGTGTGCAAATTTGATTAAAATCGGTTCAGTAGTTTAGGAGTCCATCGCGGACAAACAACGCGACACGTAATTTATATATATTAAGACTTGTATATATTATACGACTAGCTGCCCGGACAGACTTCGTTCTGTCAAAAGTTTTTATTTTTATTTTGAGATGTAAGCTATCCTATCTTTCAAGTTGGATCAAACTGCACACGGTGTACAAATTTGATTAAAATCGGTTCAGTAGTTTAGGAGTCCATCGCGGACAAACAACGTGACACGTAATTTATATATATTAAGACTAGTGGATAGTGGATACCCGTGAAAAAGCTGAATGGGAAAAGTCGAAAAACGAAAATGTGCCTTATACATTGTTTGTAGTCTCAAACCATCTTCGCATTATTCCCTTTTGCGGCATATCAGTTGGATGGTTTCAGAGTCTGTAGACGACATTCGAACAAACATTTTTTGTGTTTAATATTAATACAGATTGGTTTGGTTTACAAACACTTTTTGAAAGTCATGCAAGTTACGCCAATGCTTCAACAAGGCCCTACTGTGAGAGGGTCCGGGAGAAGAAGCGGCAAGAAACTACCGGGTTTGTTTTTATTTTATAAAATACTAGCTGCCCGGACAGACTTCGTTCTGTCAAAAGTTTTTTTTTTTATTTTGAGATGTAAGCTATCCTATCTTTCAAGTTGGATCAAACTGCACACGGTGTACAAATTTGATTAAAATCGGTTCAGTAGTTTAGGAGTCCATCGCGGACAAACAACGTGACACGTAATTTATATATATTAAGACTAGTGGATAGTGGATACCCGTGAAAAAGCTGAATGGGAAAAGTCGAAAAACGAAAATGTGCCTTATACATTGTTTGTAGTCTCAAACCATCTTCGCATTATTCCCTTTTGCGGCATATCAGTTGGATGGTTTCAGAGTCTGTAGACGACATTCGAACAAACATTTTTTGTGTTTAATATTAATACAGATTGGTTTGGTTTACAAACACTTTTTGAAAGTCATACAAGCTACGCCAATGCTTCAACAAGGCCCTACTGTGAGCGGGCCCGGGAGAAGAAGCGGCAAAAAACTACCGGGGAGTTTTTATTTTATAAAATATTGTCTTACAGGACAGGGCTTTTACAAGCTTGAAATGTGGTACTTTCATTGGTTATTGGACGCCTTTTTACGGACACTTCATTCACATAGATTAAATGTGAATTAAAAAAATTGGATGTTACAAAAGGTGCTGGTGTTGACAATATACCTTCCATCTTTCTTAGAAACACAGCCGCAACCATTTCGTTACCCATTCAGATAATTTTCAATCTGTGCTTGCGAGAAGGCGAATGCCCAAAAATATGGAAAACCGCCCGAGTTGTACCCATCTTTAAGGAAGGGGATAAGAAAAACGTCGAAAATTATAGACCTATATCTATACTACCCGTATTGTCGAAACTTCTTGAGAGGTTAATACACCAAGTTATCTATCCGAAATTACACTCAATTATAATTCCGCAACAGCACGGTTTTGTTCGTAGGCGGTCTACCATAACTAATATGCTTGTATATACTTCGGAGTTATTTGACAACATGGATAATAATCGACAGACGGATAGTGTTTATACAGACTTCCGGAAAGCATTTGATAGGGTAGATCATAAAATCCTCTTAGAAAAAATTGCCTACAATGGAATACGGGGTAATCTTTGGCGCTGGTTTAAGTCTTATATAACTAACCGTTCTCAACAGGTAGTAATCAATGGTTTTGAATCAAATATGGTTAATGTCACTTCTGGTGTTCCTCAGGGATCTATTCTAGGCCCTTTACTATTTAACTTATATATCAATGACATTGGCCAATGTTTCGAACACTGTAATTATTTGTTATATGCAGATGATTTAAAAATTTACAATACCATTAACGACTACACAGATCACCAGAATTTCCAACTTGATCTCGATCGTCTGTCTTCTTATTGTAGTCGTAACAAACTTTTGTTAAGTATAAATAAATGTAAAACAATTCGCTTCACACGTAAAAAGAAAACCAGTATTTACTCTTACAAGCTCTGTAATGCTACTATAGATGAGGTACAGATTATAAAGGATTTAGGGATTTTTTTAGATAGTAAACTAACCCTTGATGCACATATTCAACACATTACAGCTAATTCCTTTAAACTATATAAATTTGTTATACGCTCCTCCCAAAACTTCAAAATGAAATCCACATATTTATATTTATATAAGACATTAATCCGCCCACAAATTGAATATGCAGTTACTGTTTGGAATCCTTTTTATGCTTGCTACCAAAATTCTCTTGAAACTATTCAGAAGAAATTCTTGCGATGTATGCACTTCAAATTTAATCATGCGTATATGGATTATCATCAATCACTAAAAATGTATAATTTATTGGACTTAAAATCAAGACGTATGCACTTAGATGTAATGCTCCTATATGATCTTTGTAATAACCGCTACGATTGTTCAGCCTTAGTAAACAGGTTATCTTTTCGAGTACCCCTTAGGACCCATAAACGATCTTCGCGCCTTAACTGTCTCTTTGCTACCCCCACCTGTCGTACTAACGCTGGACTTCGTTCTCCATTACGTCGAGTAACGCAATGTTATAACTCCAAATTTAACTCCTTCGATATATTTCACCTGTCTAAACATAAGTTTAAACAAGCTACTTTGAAATTACTACAAGATTCACTTTGAAATCTGTACTTAATTCTACACTTGTCTTTTTGTTGTATAACTTTTGAAATCACATTTGTATTAAATTGCGCTACTATACTTGAAATTACTACAAGATTCACTTCGAAATTCGTACTTAATTCTACACTTGTCTTTTTGTTGTATAACTTTTGAAACCACATTTGCATTAAATTGCGCTACTATACTTGAAATTACTACAAGATTCACCTTAAATTCGTACTTAATTCTACACTTGTCTTTTTGTTGTATAACTTTTGAAATCACATTTGCATTAAACTGCGCTACTGTACTATCTATTCCCACTTCTCTTAGTAATATGTGGTCAACGGTGTTGGTTACACAATTATTTACATGCATGCTAGTTACTATTATAAATGTATAATTTGTATTGTGCAACTGTTTGTTGATCCTTGAAAATAAATAAATAAATAAAATAAATAAATAAATAGATGGCTCTCTTTTCCTCTATACTACATGGTTGGGTTAGGTTAGTTTTAAAAAAGAAATAGCAAAACAAACTCCACAGCAAATTAAAAATCTCCAACTACCCTCACCTGATGAGCATATATAGTGTCATAAATGACCGTCCACGCAAGGGCACCGACGTACAGCGGCACGCAGACGGCAGGATCGACTGTGCCCTGCAGGGCCGAATAGCCGAGAAGTGCTCCCCAGTTGAACGTCGCTCCGAGGAATATTTGAGGGTAGTTCGTGAAGCGTTTCGCTAGCGGGTAGGTTATTACTAGGACTGGAATATAGATAAATATTGGATCCATAAATATTTTTAGGTTTTAAAATATATAGATACGTTTACGGTACTAATATTCCTGCTATTATTATATACATATGTGTAAGTTTTTATTTTATGGAAATAGCCGGCAAACAAGCTGAAGATCCCATTTTACTATAATATGAGAATTCACGTATGTTCATGTGTGGCCACGATTCATGCAACTGGGTCGAAATATCGGAATACTAAATACATATCGTGAGTACTCGTATTATAGTAAAATGTGTCCATGATGAGTTAAGTTTAAAATCTTGAGCTGAAGATCCACCTGGTGATGATGGTGGTGATTTTTCTTCTCTCTTTCTTGGCTGGCAACATATCATTGATACCTTTGGTGTTGCTGATGTCTATGGGCGACGATGGCCATTTTCCATCAGTTGGACCGTCAGCGCATCATCAGTCTTTTTCATAAAAAAAATACCAACCAATTCACCCCCCCATTCCCTTACCAAACAGTGTCTTTGCCACCTGTTCCCCCTACCAAAAAGCATCATAGCCACCCGTTCTCTCCACTAAAACAATCTTGGCCTCCCTACCTTCTCAACAACGGAAGCATCCTAAAACCTAGCTAATAGCCAAATAGCCAGTGTAATCCACTCACGCATGCTACTAGCTCCGAGCACAACGCTGTAGCAGTTGAGCTGCAGAAGCACCAGCAGTGCGAGAGACAGCTGGGCTGCGAGGAAGGCCACTGCTTGACGGGGAGACACTGCACCGGACACTAGCGGACGGTCTCTTGTACGCTCCACCTGGAGTTAATAATAATAATAACGCTTACACACTCATACCACCGCAGTAGTTTATTGCCTGTGTCGCGGGCGGCATGGACGACACATATGACACATCACAATCACACCCTGCACCCGAGTACTAATATTTATCTGTCACATAAATATCAGCCCCGGTAACAATCGAACCCGGGACCCCTCGCTTCGCTAGGCTACAGGGTCGAATGAGTGATCGAGTGAGTGAATGGATGAGGGAGAATGACGACCCGTGTGGTGTGGCGCAATGGCTACCATGCCGGATCGCCGCATAGGGTCCTGGGTTCGATTCCCAGTGAGGCGGTTTAAATGATGAGTTTGAATTTCTGTTCTCGGTCTGGGTGTGAATGTCCTTGTCTAGTGTGTTGTCCATGGCACCCACGACACAGGGAATCCTAGTGTGGGGCTATGAGTGTGAAGCGTTATTTATTTATTTATTGATAATTACACTTTTTGAAGTTATACTTCATAGGGCTTTTGGAAAAAATTATGAGTAAAATTGTTACAGTGACAGCTAAAGAGCGACATGATAAAGGTGCGTGATACTATCTATGTACTAGGTGCACAGCATTCGCTGGAGTTGTTTTGGATTGCTAGCGCGCGCCGGGTCGTGGGTGCGAGCGAGAGGTACTTATAACTTCTTACATGCGTCCATAACTACACACACACATGTTTATTTTATGGAAATAGCTGGCAAACGAGCTGATGGTAAATGGCCATCGTCGACCATGGACATCAGCAACAGCAATGGCTTCACTGATGCGTTGCCGACCAAGAAAGAGAGAAGAAAAGAATATAACTGTCTCAAGCCCCCAGCCGGAACACGACGAGTCGTTTGGCGGCTGACTCATGCTCGAGGGTGGTAGCTATCCAGGCGAACCCCATGGAGAAATAATAATAGTAATAATGGTATTAATTATCTATTACGATCAATATAACAAATATAATCTCTCTGAAGGGCCCTACCACCAGGGGGCCAGATTTAGTCGCCTCTTACGACACTCATCCATCATGGGATGGGGGTTACTATTATAGACCGCCCAAATATTATTTTTAAATAACTCGCCAAAAAAATTGGACATCAGATGGCCTACCTGAGCATCTATATCTCTATCCCAAAGATCATTGATGGTGCATCCGGCTCCCCTCATCAGACCAGCCCCCACGAAGAACAAGGCAGCCATCTCCAAGGAAGTGGACAACGGGACATTCCCGGGAATGGAACCCAGGGCTATCGACCAGGAGCATGGCCAGTAGAGGAGGTACACACCTGGGGACAAAAATCATGATATAAAATGAATATTCTCAACAAGGATATTGATTAAAAAAAATTTTTGAGGTTGTAGTTTAGCTATAACATTAAAAACATGTCAACATTATTATTTAATTTGAAACACTTACCAATGTTTTATTTAAAAGTATTACTTTTGGAGTAAATAACTTCTTTTTCTTGAAAAAAAAAATAAGCAACTGTTTCATAATTTCTATGCTATTAAATATCAATGCTGCCAGACTGGCAGCCTATGGAAGCTCTATTAAAAAAATTTTTTTGCTCAAAGTACACGCAGCTTTTATAAAATTAAAAACTCACCAATTAGTTTATCCCATCTAGCGAGCTTGACATACGGATCTATCCTATCCATCCATCCTATGCCTCCGCCTTTGATCCCTCTATCCGACTTCTCTATTCTAATCTTGTCTATGACAATCTTAGGTGTAGTCTCCATTACAGCTTTCTGTCTATGTTGATCACTCTGTGTCGAATGAACTCGTACTCTAACTCTATGGTCTAAGTTAACTCTTTGGTGTTTATAATACAACTTCCCGCAAAGACAAGAAGTTATCGGTTGTACGGAGTGGAGGCGTTGCGAGGTTTTTAAATGACTTAGTTGTAGAAATGCTTTTGTATATAGCTTGTACATTTTAAGACTGTTTTGTATCATATTGCTAATTGTACGATTACTGCTTCTTCATGGCACTTCTGAAATTTAAATTGGGGTTAATGTTAAATAGAGTATAGGTGTGTATGTTGATTAGATATTAATAAAACTATTACAGAACCAATAGAGTCAGCTACCAACACCCTTCTAACTAGATACTAATGCATATGACAATTAATACTCGGTAGTGTGGGGCCCCTGTACTAAGTAAGGCTTTGTCACAGGCGGACATAAACAGGTGATTATTTTGGAGGGGCTTGAGCTAACCTAACCTAACCCCCCCCCCTTCTGGCTCCGCTCGTACTTGTAAACCTGATTTAGCGCCACCCCGCCATCACCATCGAAAAATGTTTAAAATAATTACTTTATATGCATATTAATACGTAATTTTGGAGTTAATTCAAAACACTTACCAAATATATTTTTTCAAATTGCACTATATTATGACATAACGTTTAGATTAACGTAAGCATAAGATAAGAATAGGAAAAAACTTATAGCCTTAACTTTAAGCCTACTAAACCTTGTACCCTGTACTTCAAGAATAATGACGTAAATAGCAATTAATTTAATAATATTGTGCAAAAACTTGTGTTTTCCTGCACTTTTCAAGGTTATTTCCGTCCTAAGCTATTAAGACCGAATAGTTTTCACTATCTACAAAACATATTTATGGTGGAGTGTGTCTTGTCGTCTTCGCGTAGTTTTACATATTTAATATTTATCAGAAAGAATTTATAATTACTTAAATTCTATCCTAAAATCGTAAATTCCGAATTTCATATCGACCGCGTTGACAGTTAATTGACAGATTTGACTCAAATCAAAAGTCAAAACAAAACTCAAAAGTCAACTGACCGAATGCCAATGACATTTGGTTTTGACACCACAGAATATATTGGATTAAAGGATCAAGCGAACGTAAAAAGCTATTAAACGTAGGTTACTCTGTGTTCATTTTTGTCAAATATTGTCAATCTTGACAAGGGGAAGAAAATGTCAACTTTCAATCCATGCTGTCAAAATGTCAAGGTGGTGTCAACCGTGTCAAGTGTCAAATGATTGTAAAAGACAAAAGTAAAAACTAAACAAATTGGTAAAAATTGTGTTTAAAAGTTTTGTTTTTCCGTGAAAAAATGGTTACTTGAAGTTCATTTAACTTAGGGGAATTATAAAACCATTAGACCTTAGTTACATCTACCATTCTTTGTAAGTTAATACGATGAATTAGGTCACATAATTAAATTTCCCACATCGTTTTATTCAAATACCCTTTTTATTTTCAACTAGCTGTTGCCCGCAGCTTCGCATACGGAAATTATGTTTTACCTTATTTGTACCTCTTGCAGAAGAAAATTTAAAAAACGGTGAATTTATATTGAAGCACTTATATTTAGTAAATACTGAAACCCTCGATAAAATCACAAAGGATTCCTCCAGGAGCGGGTTTTGAAAAATAAGCACATAATATTCACATTAATTTGTATTTTTTTCTTTTTTTTTGCAAAATTTAGAAAATTTGAAAAATATGGGTTGCATAAATTTAAGCAAGGAATATTTGATGCAAATTTGAAGCAAATCGGTTGATGTTTTAAAAATATTCCATACAAACTTTCATCCCGTTTCCCGGGGAAACCTTTTAATTTTCCGGGATAAAAAGTATCCTAAAATATGACCCGGAGTATTAGTAACAACTTTACCAATTTTCATCGAAATCCGTTCAAGGGTTTTCATGTGATGCCCGGACAGACAGACAGACAGACAATAATTCTAAAAAAAATATTTTTGTACTCTAACACGTTATTGAAGTGCCCCCTAATGAAAATTTTTTAAAAATATTCAATGTACAGTAAATTTGCCCTTTGAGTTTTATTATAGTATAGATTTTTAAATCAAAGAGAAATAGCTTTTAAGAACTTTCATTTATTAAATTGTATTTCAATTTATTTCAGAACTTAGGTACCTTAGAAGAATTAGATAAAATATTCTTTTAACATGGCGAAAATAAAAAAGACTGCGAAAACTGAGAAAAAAATTAAAAAGGATAACAAATTCAAGACTAAACATTATCCATGCAGTTATTGCAGCAAGGTATTATTTTTTCTTGCTTTTAATTTAACCATTAATTACCCAATGACTGGTACTTAAAAAAATATCTAGATATGTTATGCCCTTACAAATCAACCAAAAAATCTGTTCCAAAAGAGCTACAACACACACGTTTATCCTTTGTTTCACTACACCAATCACATTGGTATAATACATGAAGGCATTTTAATGTTGTATATCAAATGTCAAGCACTTCTGACAATAACAAAAGCATGCCTATCGTCTTATATTGACAGAGCGACTACGAGCAGAACGTTCAATTGCATGTTCTTAAGCTCTTCACTGTCGGCGCGCTAGTGACATATCTACCTCCTTTTACATTATAATATAATTGTTAATTACCCACCATAGTGTACAGGTTTCCTAATAACTGATAGACTAAAGCATACTCTACCATGCTCCAACGAATGTCTCCAGACCTTCTCGGAACGTGCCGGAAGAGATCATCATCTTCAACTCCACTCCAGCGAGAGACCGTTCGCGTGTTCCCTCTGTCCACACACTTGCAAGACAAAGAAATATCTGGCTAAACATGTTCGGGTAAGTTTGTCCTACTAGTCTACTAATATTATAAATTAAACTGGCTGCCCGGATAGACTTCGTTCTGTCAAGTTTTTTTTATTAAAACCTTCCGTGTACCTTACGGAACATTGTAAGCTATCCTATCTTTCAAGTTGGATCAAACGCGATATATTTGATGCGATATTCACTAAAGCCAGTCGTATATCACGTTGCCACCAGAGAAAAATTTGTAGAACTCTTGCACATAATAATCCACGCAAGCATTTCTTAACTAACAGAGTAGTGGAGAATTGGAATAATCTGCCAGAACAAGTTGTAACAGCTAGAAATGTTAATGGGTTTAAGAACAAATATGACCAACACAGATCAAAGAAAAAGTGACAAATGGATATAAGCAAAACCAGTCGTAAGACTGCCTGCTTATAAAAAAATAAATAAATAAACTGCACACGGTAGGCAAATTTGATTAAAATCGGTTAAGTAGTTTAGAGAGTCCATTGCGGACAAACAACGTGACACGTAATTTATATATATTAAGATGTGAAAGATTGTGACAATGTTTTGTTCCTCTTTAACGCAAAAACTACTGAACAGATTTTCATGAAATTTAACACACAGGTAGACCATGATGTATAATAAAATAATATGTAATATTAAATTAAATATTACTGTGTAATCCGGCTCGAAGAACCAGACCTTGTGCTCCAGTTATTAGCCGAAGCACCCTTCGATACGATGGAGTGGACTGTATATTTGAGCTAGAGACTGATAGCATACAGAATTAGGTACAGATACGGGTACGATTACAAAGGTACTCACCGAGGTTTCTTCTTAGTGTATATATGAGCTAACTGACGCTGCGCAGACTTACACCAGTGTTTCGCTCTCCAAACTCCTTGACGATAGACCCCTGTATCTTCCACGTGAACTGCCCTTCTCCGCCACTATCAGTCCCATACGATAACGTATTGTTTAGCGATAAATTAGTCCGTTTGGACTCGACAAATGATATAATTAGGCTCCTGCACTAAGTGCTCGCCACGAAAACGAGAAAACGATAAAATACGAAAACGACAACTTGGAATTAGCACGTTCGCGCTCCCGCCATGCTAACTTCTCAACGACAAGACGAAGACTCTCCATAGACAACAACTGTCATAGAGTAATAAAATATTTTTAACCATCGACAAACGTGAACATTCCGCCCACCTAAATACTGGATATTTACCGAAAAATCGACAAAATCTAACGACAATATTTAATTATAACTAACGATAGAGCAAACGATAATAATATGAAAACGAAAACGAGAAGTTATGCAGCCATTGGTAAAGGGCAAAGCTTTACCAATGGCCGTTTATATTGCCCAAAGGCTGTCTTCACAGTGGCTACTCGAGAGATCCCATCGGAGCCGGGATGTAGAGCCACGATCCGACCGAGGTTCCACTTAAGTGGACTTATTTGTTCATTAGTGATAAGTACTAATGAACCGACAGTAATGTTATTTTGGTGGATATTCCATTTTTGTCGCTGTTGGAGCGTATGGATATATTCTAAGTGCCAGCGACGCCAAAAATCCTGGTGCATTTTTTGAACTAGTTTCCAGCGTTGGAGAACACTAATATTTTGATCGACAAAATCCTCTGCTGGAAGAATCGAAAGGGGTTCTTGAGTCAGAAAATGACCCGGAGTTAAGGCCGAAAAATCATTGGCATCAGAGCTTAGAGGTGTTAAGGGGCGAGAATTTAACATTGCTTCAATTTGTGTGAGAACGGTGGAAAATTCTTCTAACGTGAGGCGCTGAGTGCCGATGACGCGAGCGAGGTGAGTCTTAACAGATTTAATGCCGGCTTCTGCGAGTCCATTAAAGTGCGGACTCCCAGGGGGATTAAAAGAGAACTTAATCTCCTGAGACTCCACAGCTTTCTGCATGAGGCCTTGAAGATAGTTATGGGCACCAACAAAATTTCTTCCTTGGTCGGAAATAATGTGGACACATCTACCACGACGCGCAATAAATCTTCTGAGTGCAGCTAAGAACGCCTCCGTCGATAGCTCTGAAGCGAGTTCCAAGTGAACCGCTTTGACACTCGTACACACAAATACACAAATGTAACCCTTGAAGGTCTTGACGCCTCTACCGCGACCGAGAGCTATATCGAAAGGTCCACCAAAATCGATAACGACAGACGAAAAAGGTTTAGTTTGGTTTACTCGATAGGATGGTAAATTTCCCATTAGCGGAGCAGGAACGGGCTTAGGATGTGCTCGAAAGCATTTGATGCACTTGGAGATAACTTCCCTAATAGCACGTTTGGGCGATAGGATCCAAAATTCTTGCGAGAGCAAATTATGTAGAGTCTGAGCGCCAGGATGCATGAATTTCTTGTGATACTCATCAATAATTAAAGATGTAAATTTATGATTACGAGGCAAGAGTATCGGATGTTTAACGTCGAACTCTACATTGGCTCTAGCCAGCCGACCGCCCACCCTGAGAACACCCGCGCTATCTACGAAAGGCGACAACTTACGCAGGGGTTTAGGTAACGCATTAGGCAACTCCTTACCTAAGCTCTCTAATTCTTGTGGGAACGAATTTAGTTGAGTGTGTTTTACCAAAAACATGAAAGCTCTATTAAGCTCACATGGCTGTAATGAACCAATTAATTTATTTTTACGACAAGATTTCCTACAATTCTGCGAAAAACGAAAACAATACGACAAAACTCGCTTTAATTTTGAAAGCGACGAAAATTTATGAAGTAATTCATCGACAAAATTTGAATTTTGAGATGTCACAAGGCTATGTATCCGCTGCTCCTGTTCGATAGAGTCTGTGTCCTGTATGGATGACGACAACGACTTCGGCCATTTTTCTTCTGACTCTACAAGCCATGAAGGGCCTTTCCACCACATGTCACAATCCGCTAGATCAGCGGGAAGCATTCCACGGGAACCACAGTCAGCAGCGTTAGATGTAGAGTTGACATGACGCCAATTTTCTGGAGCTACTTTACTTTGAATGTGGCTGACTCTATTAGCAACGAAGGTTTTCAATTTAGATGGACAAGACTTGATCCATGCTAGAGCGACAGTAGAGTCAGACCACGCGAAAATATTTTCAACTGCGTGAAAGGGTTCTAAAGCAACCATCACCGACTCTATCAGAGTGGACAATAGGACAGCAGCTAAAAGTTCCAATCTAGGAATCGACAACCTGCGCAAAGGCGCAACTTTTGTTTTTGCACAACAAAATTGAACGGATACAGTACCGTTGACATCGACACAACGAAAATATGTGACTGCACAATAGCCACGTTCTGAAGCATCACAGAAACCGTGTAACTGCAATGAAGTATTTGAATTTACCATACGACGAGGAATATTTATGGTAACTAACGACGACAGTTGAGACTTAAAGCGCAACCACTCATCTGCAATGTGAGAAGGCACAGGATCATCCCACGAAACACCCGAAGTCCAAAGTAACTGTAGTAGGTATTTAATATAAAAGGTGACTGGGCCGAGAAATCCTAACGGGTCGTAAATCCGTGCAATGTTCGAAAGGATGATACGTTTCGTGCACCTAGACTCATCATTGTTACTGACACGAAAACGAAAACTGTCAGATTGTGGATGCCATAAAAGTCCTAAAATTTTGAGCGACAAATCAGTTAATTCTTCGAAATGCTTAAAGTCTTCTGAATATAAGTCAGACGATGGAAGGTCAACAAAAAAGTCATTACAGTTAGACATCCACTTTCTTAGATGAAAACCAGCTGATGACAAAATATTTGTGAGCTCGGATCGCAATTGTAGAGCTTGCTCCACGGAATCAGCACCTGACACAATATCGTCTACGTAAATGTCTCTACCAAGGATGGTAGAGCCAGATGGAAAGTCTTTAGTAGAGTCCAAGGCTAACTGTGCCATTGTGCGAAGCGCTTGAAATGGGGCTGATGATACGCCATAGGTAACTGTGCGAAGCCGGTAATCCCGTATAGGCTCTTTAGGAGAGGGGCGCCAGAGGATGCGCTGATAATCGGCGTCTTCACTACGAACTAATATTTGCCGGTACATCTGTTTCACGTCACCAGTAAAAACGACAGCATGCCAGCGGAAACGTACGAGCAATTCGAAAATGTTAGCCTGTAGCTTAGGACCTGCATGTAGAGTTTCATTTAATGACAGGCCTCTCGCGTCTCTACAACTTGCATCGAATACCGTGCGAAGAGGAGTGCTCACCGAATCTGGTCGCAAGATACCATGATGTGGTATGTAATAGAAGTTTCCTACATCCGTTGAAGGTGGCGCTACTTCTTCCATGTGACCACATGTTAGGTAGTCCGTCATGAAGTTGACATAAGCTTTCCTATATTCAGAATTTAAATTTAGCTTGCGCTCTAACGACGAAAATCTTTTTAAAGCTATTTCACGAGAGTTCGAAAAGGTAGGTCTATTTGTAGAGTCGAGAAAGGGTAAAGGTACTACAAATCGACCATCAAGATTACGATAATAATTTTCGACAAAATAAGTTTCACATGCCTGTTCCTCCTTCGACAAAATTTTATTATTTGGAGAACAGACATCTTCCACTTCCCAAAACCTTTTTAAGGAATTTTCTAACGACAAATTCGACAATGGTGAAACGAAAAAACAATTTTTATTATTATTATTATATGTGTTGAGAGGGGTGTCAACACTTCCCATCAATATCCAACCGAAAATTGTATTTAATGCATTTGGTTCACCCCGCCCACCATGCTTAAGACCAGGCAGTAACGAAGACGAGAAAATCTCTGCATTCAAAAGCATGTCTATAGGACCAGGCGTAGCAAAATCAGGATCAGCAAGATGCAAGTTCTGTATGTGTGACCACTGCGAGAAGTCGATAATTTCAGAAGGTTGGTCAGCACATATTGATGGCAACACTAAAGCTTCAAATTTGAATTGATTACTTGAATGTGAATTTAATGGTTTTATGTTACAAGTTACTGAACCCAAATGTTCGGTCACGGAATGGCCAACCCCATTCACAGTGAGCATATTTTGTTTTATAGGTAACCCCAATAGTTTAACACATGATTCAGTAATAAAATTGCATGCACTAGCACAATCAAGCAATACTCGAATGGGTCGATAAACACCCTTTAAGTCCAAAATTAAAACTTTAGCTGTCGAGAAAAGAATATTATTTGTGGAGTGTGCCACCGATGTCAAAACAATGCTACTTTTATTAGGATCTTCAGTACAATCCTTGCTGGGAACTATTTTTCCAAAATGCAATAAACTGTTATGCGAGAAGTTACAATGATTACAACGATGGGTTGAACGACAACTTTTAACACGATGAGATGGAGAGAAACAAAGGATGCAGAGGTTTTTCTGTTTTACAAAATCAAAACGAGAACGAGAATCTAATTTTAGAAATTTTTCACAAGTGCTAAGGATATGGTGGCCCGAACAATAAATACAATTTAATTTAGGCTGCGATACGACAAGAGAAGGTTTATTTTTGCTATTATTTTTACCAACAACAGGGTCACGAGTATTTGGCAACTTAGTAATCTCTAAAGCCCGGTAATTCTTTTCAATAAAATTTTGAAGTTCTGAATATTCTGGAATTTCATCAGAATTAAATTCCAACTGAAACGATTCCCGAGTTGCCCTATCCAATTTTGACCACAATAATTGAAATAGCATGAAGTTTCTATCAGGTAAATTGTATTTCTCCAAAACAGCCAAATTATCCGAAAACGTACGATAAATTCTTTCAAGTTCTGAACGAGACTTATTCTTAATAGGTTCACAATGCAACAGCTTATCATAGTAGATCATAGCCATTTGACGCTTATTATTATAGTATTTCGACAAGGTATTATATGCATCAACGTAGCTATCATCAGTTAAAGGAAAGTTTTTGATCAAATTATATGCTTTACCTTGTACACTTGACATTAAGTAGTGAAGCTTTTCAATGTTTGAGATGTTTCTTTTGTGTATCAAGGAGTCATACAATTGGATGAACGATACCCAGTTTTCAATTGAACCATCGAACGGTTTTATATTAATCTTGGGTAACTTTGCCGACAAGGAACAATCCTGAAGAACCGGTTTATTATCTACTACGGGTACTACGGGTTGCATTCTATTTTTGATGTTCTTAACTTTTGCATCAAAGACTACAGTAACAGATTGTTCATGCTTTCTCTGATGTTGAGAACTAAGCGACAACAATAGATTACGTTGAGCACTATGAAATTCTTCAGATAATTCTTTGATATCCAATTCAGTATAACCAAGCAAATCACTTTGTTCCATTAACTCCACTCGAAACAGAGCATAATCCCTCGCAATACGATTAACATCGGCTCCATCATTATCACTTTGGTTATCCATCGACATTATGATGATTTTTAAACGAAAATTAAGTTAAATAAACGAAAAACAACAAACGAAAACTAAATATTATTGTTTACTTAACCTCGATAAGTCATACGACAATAACATTCGACAGAAACCTCAAACTCAAATGACGGATATGTCAAGTTGTCAAAACGAAAAGGTGACAAACTACGGCTGCGTTCCAGTAGACGCTCACATCGCTCACAACGATCAAAACGCGTTCCACATGGCGACCACGGTCGTCATGGTCGCGGTGAAAACGTCATTGATGACGTCATTAATTTCGCTCACGGCAGTTCACGGCACGCTCAAAACAACCCACCTCACGGGGTGGGTCGAAGTGCCCGTTCCACTTGGGTGTATGATTGTAACGCTCACAAGCTAGTGGAACAGGAAAAACCGCGGTCGTGAGCGTGATCGTTGTGATCGTCTAGTGGAACGTAGGGTACTTGTCATTTGACAATGACACTACGATGATACCGGAAAACGTTATGGCGGATGGATGATGCAACAAAATCGAAACGAAATAATTTACGCGTCTATACCAATGTACCCTCAACTTTTTGATATTTACGTATTTAACTTTTACATGAATATTTAACGAAATTACGACAAAATATACTACGAAAAACGATACAATTATGATTACGACGACAAAAACTAACAAAATTGTATCACTTTAGTATGATTCGATAAATAGTTCGTGTAAAATCACGATCGAAAGTTACGACAAAGTATGATACTCAAATTATCTATAGCCGCCTATCAAATTATCCGGCTCGAAGGACCAAAAAAAATGTGTAATCCGGCTCGAAGAACCAGACCTTGTGCTCCAGTTATTAGCCGAAGCACCCTTCGATACGATGGAGTGGACTGTATATTTGAGCTAGAGACTGATAGCATACAGAATTAGGTACAGATACGGGTACGATTACAAAGGTACTCACCGAGGTTTCTTCTTAGTGTATATATGAGCTAACTGACGCTGCGCAGACTTACACCAGTGTTTCGCTCTCCAAACTCCTTGACGATAGACCCCTGTATCTTCCACGTGAACTGCCCTTCTCCGCCACTATCAGTCCCATACGATAACGTATTGTTTAGCGATAAATTAGTCCGTTTGGACTCGACAAATGATATAATTAGGCTCCTGCACTAAGTGCTCGCCACGAAAACGAGAAAACGATAAAATACGAAAACGACAACTTGGAATTAGCACGTTCGCGCTCCCGCCATGCTAACTTCTCAACGACAAGACGAAGACTCTCCATAGACAACAACTGTCATAGAGTAATAAAATATTTTTAACCATCGACAAACGTGAACAATTACATATTATTTTATCTGATCATAATACAGTTGTATTTCACTGCAAAACTAATCGACCTATGTTATGCCTGGGGCAAACTTAAAAGGCTATAATAGGGACAAAATTAAATCTGGTGTCTCGATACAACGTTCAGCAACGTTCAACAAGTGATGCAGAACGCTCAATCCGTTTAAGTTTTTAATAATAATCTAAACATGTATATTTATTTTCAGGTGGTCCACAACCCACCGACAAGCTTCAAATGTGAATATTGTGACAAGATGTTTCACTTCAAGAGTACTCTGGACAAACACATGGTTATACACACAAGTAAGTATTGTGTATCTTTTACGATCAAAAATGGAAATATTATTGAGACTCTTGAGCAAAAAACGGCTCAGAATGTTGGTGTCACTTTACAATATTCAAATCACGAAATTCGTATTATAAAAAAGCGGCCAAGTGCGAGTCGGACTCGCCCATGAAGGGTTCCGTAGCACCTCAATATCATTTTTGAAGACCTATCCATAGATACCCCACACGTATGGGTTTGATGAAAAAAACATTTTTGAGTTTCAGTTCTATGTATGGGGAACCCCCAAAATTTATTCTTTTTTTATATTTTTGTGTGAAAATCTTAATGCGGTTCACAGAATACATCTACTTACCAAGTTTCAATGGTATAGCTCTTATAGTTTCGGAAAAAAGTGGCTGTGACATACGGACGGACAGACAGACAGACATGACGAATCCATAAGGGTTCCATTTTTTGCCATTCGGCTACGGAACCCTAAAAAAGAGAAAGTGTGGTTTTGCGAAACCACGATGCAAGTGAAACTTTTTCGGTTTGTAGATATTTAACTAAAAATTATTCGATTTAGGGTATTAAAATTGCGTTTTTAATCTGAACTTACTTTTTGAATAATATTCTATATACTACACGGTCAGCTGCTGCGAACTATAGGCGCCGCCATATTGGCCTTGGCTGCTCTGACGAGCGCCTTTCACTTTATCCTTACTCCGCGGCCGACCGTCAAGCGACATGCAACACACAGACGAAAAAGTTTGAGACGATGTAATAAAAGTTTCACTTTAATAATCTAAATTTTACTAACAAAAAATAACCGACTTCAAAGTCTCAAAAACTACTTGTCAGATCTCGTTCAAATTTATGTGGGACCACATGACAGCCACCAGCTTTCGATTAAAAAAAGAATCATCAAAATCGGTTCGCCCAGTCCAAAGTTCTGACAAACATAAAAAAAATACAGTCGAATTGAGAACCTCCTTTTTTTGAAGTTGGTTAAAAATAAGGCTGCGCACTCATAGCCCCACACTAGGATTCCCTGTGTCGTGGGTGCCATGGACAACACACTAGACAAGGACATTCACACCCAGACCGAGAACAGAAATTCAAATTCAAACCCAGGACCTTTAGCGGTTCGGCATGGTAACCATTACTCCACATGGATTGTTATGATTCTCATTTAACATAATTATTTGGCGTTATAAAACTTCGATAGTGTGATTCAGGTCGAGTGACGTCACAGTATGACGTGTAGATCAATGTAGCCTTATTTTGTCTGTTTCAGATACGAAGCCTCATAAATGTAAAGATTGTGGGAAAGGATTCAACTCACAATATTCGCTCAAGACTCATGCGTTGATACACAAAAGTGAGTACCTATTACTTATTGATGACTCTGTAGCCTAGTTGGTAGCAACAATGCCTGCGAAGCGACGGGTCCCGGGTTCGATTCCCGGCTGGGGCAGATATTTATGTCACAGATAAATATTTGTACTCGGGTGCAGGGTGTGATTGTGTTGTGTTTTAAGTGTCGCCCATGCCACCCGCGACATTTGAAATCGGTCCAGTAGTTTTTCAGTTTATCCATTACAAAATAACAATGTATCAAAACTTTCCTCTTTATAAAATTATAGAATATAAAATAAAACTAGATCTTAAAATTATTCAATCCCTATTACTTTCTAAATTAATGGTGGTGGTAGGTACATTTTTGTTATTTTGTTTATTAAATTACAAAGGTTTTGTTAATAGTATCAGGCGTTACTTTGCGGAAATCCATTGTTATTAAGTTAGTATTAGTCTACTTTGCAACAATCCGCGTTTAACATGTATGATGGTATATACTTTAAAACATGCGTGGCACCTCCCTCCCTCCCACAACGGAAACATGCACTACAATAATTAAACGTATATACCAACATACATACCAGCACCAACACGTGTTTCGCCCCGAAACGGAGCATCATCAGGGTAAGTTGACTCTACGATGGTTAGTCGGAAAGTGAGCATCGTTCACTGAGCGTGGCGTATTTATACCCAACTCGCCCACTGATTATCTAATGATGTTGTAATAATTAGTAATTAGTAATTAATTAATTATTCAATCGATTAATTAATTAATCAATCAATTAGTGATTCACGCCGGCAGGAACCGGGTCTGACGTAATCTGGTGATGTGTACTGTTGAAAATCCTCAGTAAAGGCGAGTTGGATACATTTATTTGTTCATTCAGCAGTGTAAAACTTGGATTATTATTATGTTTTATTATTTCTAACTGCTCTAGTATACTTAATTTAAAACCCTTATCAAAGGTTTTGATTTCAATAAATAAATGATCATATTTTGTTTTCATTTTCTTTTTATTTATTTTACGCAAAGTGTTAAAGTAAGGAATATAATATGATCTGTTTATTTATATTTTTAAAACATGTGTTTATAATAAATAAATAATCAAGTTAAATCAAACTCAGCACAATGATATATGTTTAATAACAAAACAAAATTATTATTAATTTTTTTTTACACAAATAAGTTAAGTTAAATAAGTTATTTGGTTTTATTCAGCACTATAACCTATACAATAACAATTAACGAGACAGATTACAATCGGTAATCGATATGGCTCCAAAATGGCTCGCACAGAATATCAGTGCTGTGGTTCTCCAGAGCAATTACTGAGTGCTTACTACAGAGAATAATTTTATTCTTAACTATAATTTATTATTATTGTTATTATTCTACCCATTACTGTTTCTGTAGTAAGTAACTGTTGGAATAAAGCATTTCTTTCTTTCTTTCTTTCTTTCATATCGAGAATCGGTAAGAAATCGATTTCGTATTAGTATTGCTAGAATGAGGTATATCAATCACTAAAATATTCTTGTGACAACAATGTGCCAAGAAAAGTGACGCGTTTGGTTTTCATACAATTCGAGGTAGCGTCATCTATTTGATATATGTCTGTGGACTGACTAGTTCTAAACCAGCAGCCGTGGTTTCTAGCAGTTCTATGGCATAGACTGAGGGTAGTCCTTTTTCGTCAGGGAACATGATACTCACATACAAATGTTTTTGAAGTGAAAACTTCTTTAGTACGGGGGTGACTTGAAATTTTATGAAACGAAACTGTCCAGTGGAGACTAGAAATGAGTGGAGACTGACTTGAGTTGACTTGAGTGGAGTGGAGTGGAGTGGAGTGTAGTGTAGTGTAGTGTAGTGTAGTGTAGTGTAGTAAAACCTACAATTATCATCTTTTCGAAATTTTACATTCGTCTCATTATCTTGAAAACAAAATTTTTGAAGGTTTCACTTCTAACACGTGTAAATTGCACACATTTTAATTTTTTGTTTTGTCACGCAATAATGTATTATAGTTACATATTGTTAGTACAGTCACCTGCAGAGAAAAGTGACCCATCTGTTCACAACGCAACAGGCAACGGAAACGTTGCTGTTTGTATATTTATCAACAGATGGGTTACTTTTCTCTGCAGGTAACTGTACTTTTTGTTATAACCTTGTACCCTGTTTATTTCATGACGAAATAAATGTTTCTTCTTCTTCTTAGAACAGACATAATTCCTTTTATCCAGCAAAGTTAAATGCTAGTAAAAACGCAGATAAAAACTAGTAATTTCTAATTGACAAACACTCTGGCCAAGTATTCTTCGTTTAAGTAGTCCTTGACGCAGTCAGAAGGCCTTACGCACTGGCCTGAGTTTTCTACGAATCTGAAATAGATAATTTGAATATGACTCAAACTCACTTGCTATACCATCAAACTAAGAATAGGATATATTATATTTAAGGCAAACTAGGTAAGTTCCAAGGGGAGCTAAGTTAAAAGATGTAGGCGAGATTCTTTTTTGAAGATGCTATATTTGAAATGAAGCGAAGTGCTTTTAAAAGGGCGCTGGGAGCTAGACGGGCGCCGTTGAGCTAATTGCCTAGGACGCTGTAGACATTTAATCCACCTACGAGAATAAGTTTATCAGCGCTGGTACATTACCGGAACTTATATTAAAACATAATAGGACCGGTACATATAGTTACCTACTTATTCTAAATTGATTCAAGTTTAAAATGCACCCAGTCTTATAATAACAGCACCCAGGCAGCGATAGGTCTTAACAGTGCCTTAGTACTGGCTTGTTATCTAGTCTATCTCTATCAAATTTGAATGAATGAGTGAGCGAGCAAATGAATAAGATAATTAATGAATTAGTGAGTGTATTAATGACGATTGAATTAGGAAGAATGAGTGAGTAAGTGAATGGATGAGAGAATGAATGAATTAGTGAGTGTATTAATGACGAATGAATGAATGAATGAGTGAGTGAGTGAAATAATGACGAATAAATGAATGAGCGAGTGATTGAATGATGAATGTCACGTTGAACGAACCGCACCCAGTCTTACAAAAGCAGCCGGGCAGCGACAGTGTGAGGCACCGCCGGGAGCTGAGAGCGATGACGTCAGAACTTTTTGACGTCGAACACGTTGTTGCGGAGGGATGAATGAATGAGTGTATGACAAATTAATGATTGAGTGAATGAATGAACGAATATATGAATGATTTAATGACGAATGAATGACCAGTTGTATATATAAAGTTGTAAATAAACCGCACCCAGTCTTACAAAAGCAGCCGGGCAGCGACAGAGTGAGACACCGCCGCGAGCTGAGAGCGATGACGTCAGAGCTTTCGTGTTCTCTGTGCGCGTGCAGCGCCTGACGCAAGTAGCGGAGCAGCTTGTTGACGTCGAACACGTTGTTGCGGAGGTCGGTGTTCTCGCCGAGGATCTTTTGGAGGAGGACCTGGTGAATGAATAAGTAAATGAATGAATGAATGGATGATTTGAAGTGAAAACTTGGTTAGCCGCGTTGAACAATTTTTCGTAGGAAAGTTAAGCATACGCTATGTAAAGCTCAGTGTTTAATTTTAACTGACTTCAAGGTATTCAATTCTACTGTATTTTTTTTTTTTTATGTTTGGTACCTCAGAACTTTTGACTGGGTGAACCGATTTTGATGATTCTTTTTTAATCGAAAGCTGGTGCTTGTCATGAGGTCCACTTATATTTGAGTCGGTTAAACATGCAGTCTTTCTTTCTTACACTCTTCTCTTTTCTCTTCTTATTTTGGTCGACAACTCATCGGTGATGTCTTAGGTGTCCACAAGCGGCGGTGGCTACTTATCATCAGGTGGATCATCAGTTCATTTGTCGGATTTAAAAAAAAAAGTAAAATTATATACCTCAGTCATCTCTTCAGTGAATTTGTACACAGAATGGGCGTACTTGTTCAACAGTTTCGTCATAATTTTCAAAAAGCTTCCATCTATATTGGATTTTCGCGCGCATTTCATCATAGCGACCAAACCGACCTTTTTTGATCTGTTACATCCGGGTTTAAACGTTTTTGCCGCCAACTGAGTTAGTTTTATGACGTCCTTGTAGAAGCTATTTTCGTCTATGGTATGATTTGTATCGGTTTTGTTCTTTATGTTGTTATTTAATGTGTATTTTAAATCGTCCCTGTTTTTTCTGCGTATAATGTTGGCTGTATACTCCATGTTATCTTTGCCGTTTTCGTCGGTTTCAATTTCGTTTAATTCGTTTTCGTTTTTCAAACTTTGTAGTTTTTCCGCGGTCTTTTGATTGGGTTTCTGGTATATCATCCTTTCAAAGTCCATTATTTTTAATCTGTAAAAGTTATAAGAGTTTTGTTTGTAGTCTTTGGGGAAATGTGAAGACATGTCAAATTTGAATAAACTGTTAAAAATGCAACACTTATTTATAATAGCATGGAGTATAGAGGATAAGGACAGCCATCTCGGGGGAAAGTTAAAAAATGTCCAGCTGTATACTGAAAATAGAGGTTCCAGTACCAATCACCTACGACAATAGCGCTGACGTCGCAATAAGTACGATTTGAACTGTTGACGCTGTTGTAGACGGAGGTTCGGAGTGAAGTTTGCTGAGTTATAAAATTTATCCTAAGCTACCGCAGCGCCACCCGTTATTGGACGCGTTTTTACGGACACTTCATACACAGAGATGGCTCTCCTTACCTCTATACTCCATGTATTTATCTTATCTGTCAAATTATTCCCAACTTACTCTACTTCAGATTAAAATACTGTACCTTTCAATGGCATTGATAATATTCTGACACACCACGGGGCAGCTATAGCCGAAGGGTACCCACGATGAGGCGTGAGAGTCCTGGCAGTATACCCGGCCTTCTGGAATATTCAATAAATTAGTAATATTAATAATTAAATTTTGAGAATAACAAATAAACGCCTTCAAAATAACTCAAAAACTACTTGTCAGATCTCGCTCTTTAAGTGGAACCACATGACAAGCACCAACTTTCGATTAAAAAAGAATCATCAAAATCAGTTCACCCAGTCGAAAGTTCTGAGGTAACAAACATAAAAAAATACAGTCGAACATTGAAGTATTATTACTAGCGTATAGAACAGGCACCGCGAACACAATGTATGTTCCAATGAATTGAAGCCGCGCGGCTGCATTTCCAATGGATTCGTTCGATTTTGAAAGGAGAACGGGGGCTCAATTTTGAAAATAGAACTTCTCGGCGGGAACACGCATTTTGTTCGAGATGTCTCTTCTATGACATTATACTTCAATGCAGTCGAATTAAATACCTCCTTTTTAAAAGTCTGTTATAAAACAAATATAGTGGCTGTGAGATCCCATTGTTTGAAGTTTCAAAAAATAAAATTAAATCAAATAATATAATATGGATATCAAATTACAGAGCTCATAGGGATTTCAAAAAAGTATATCATGATCATTGAAGTATTATTACTAGCGTATAGAACGGACACCGCGAACACAATGTATGTTCCAATGAATTGACGCCGCGCGGCTTCAATGTCCAAAGGATTCGTTCGATTTTGAAAGGAGAACAGGGGCTCAATTTTAAAAATAGAACCTCCCGGCGGGGACACACATTTTGATTGAGATGTCTTCTCTATGTATACTTATACCTCAATGATCATGATAGCTTTTTTGATAGGAGGCGGGTTTTTTTTTAATTTTAAATTTTTAATTTACACCAGTGTATTATCGTTTTAATCAATGACATAAAATATTCTCACCAACTGCTATCAATGTTTGTAAAATCGCCATTAACTGTACGTATGTGCGCATGGCAACTGTATGATTTTAACGTCGACTTTACTAATTATGGCTGTTATAAAATACCTTCATTTAAGTACTTACTTGATTTTATCTGCAGCTTGCAACTAATAGCTCGCCCTGACTGCGTTTAAACTTTGAAGGAATTCTTTCTTGCTTCTTTTTGAAGTTATATTTCTTATGGGGCGTTTGGAAAAAAATATGAGAGTAAAATTTTTTACGATGCGCTCGCACACCGACAGCCAAAAAGCGACATGACGAAGTTATTAAGTTAGTATTAGTCTACTTTGCAACAATCCGCGTTTAACATGTATGATGGTATATACTTTAAAACATGCGTGGCACCTCCCTCCCTCCCACAACGGAAACATGCACTAGTAAAGTTATAAGTTGTAGTAGTGTTTTTTAAATTGTTTGCGGATTGTTGCAAAGTAGACTAATACTAACTTAATAACAATGGAATTCCGCAAAGTAACGCCTGATACTATTAACTATTATGATGAAGTTAGCTGATAACTGATTCCTTTATAAACAAAGAGTTGTGTGTGTTACCTCAGAACTTTCAACTGGGTGAACCAATTTTAATGATTCTTTTTGAATCGAAAGCTGGTGCTTGTCATGTGGTCGCATTTAAAGAGCGCGAGATCTGACGAGTAGTTTTTGAGTTATCCCTAATTTTGAAGTTTGTGATTTTTGTCAAGAATTATTATTTAATATCCGTTATATACAGACATCGGTCAGTTGTATATGTATATTTACCTACATGTTGGTATATTTTACTAATATACTACGGTAATTCGGTAATTAACTTCGTGTAGCTAAACGTAATTTTATTATTCTCATTAGAGATTGCGTTTTATGTCAGGATGACGTCATAATATGGTATGTGACGTCATTCCTATGATGGAAGTATACACGTTGTAACAGGGGTGGTGAATCAACCGTGGCCCAGGGGTAGGAGACCTCAACACTTACCAATTTAACCACCATGTATGTTTAGCAATATTCAGTCGTTCAGCTGATATTTGAGAATTATATAGTGATATTTTTAACCGAGTTCAAAAAAAGGAGTTCTCAATTCGACTGTATTTTTTTATGTTTGTTACCTTATTACTTTCGATTCTTTTTTTAATCGAAAGCAGGTGCTTATCATATGTAATACTTAAAGACTAATCTATCGTTGCCCGTTAAACACTATAACTATATAACCACAATATTTCATTGGTTACAGATCTAAAACCTTACAAGTGTCAATACTGTGAATACGCGTGCAGAGACAGTTCCACGCTCCGCCGACATGAGGAGAGACACAAGGGTGTAGTGACGCGGTACCATTGTAACATATGTGATAAGGAGTAAGATTTACTTGTATTATATTATTGTTTTCAACTTGGCACTTTATTGATTATACCTCGAACGTAACTCGGACTATGAATCAGACTCCGACCCCGAACCCGACTACGATCCCTAAATAGGACCCGACTGCGACCCCGAACCAGACTACAATCCCTAAATAAAACATGACTCCGACCCCGAATCCGAGTCCTTACATACGGCCGAAAAAACGACCAAAGTTAATATCTGTTTACAGGTTCTCAAAGAAGCAGACGTTACAATTTCACGTGGCCGAAGTGCATATGAAGGCGAATTTAAAGAAGATACCATGTGACCAGTGCAACAGGAAGTTTCGGACAATGAAACTGCTCAGTATACATATTGTAAGTGGTTTCATACTTGAGTAACCGCCCTGGCTTTGCTTCGGTTTTCTTATTTTTTTTTTTATTTTTTTTTTTTTGAAGTGAAAACTTCTTTAAAAAGAGACAAACATATAAATTCTAAAGTGAGATAGGAAGCATTGTACAGGGGTAGAGTAGGGGAGAGAGAGGAAAGGGAGCGGAGCGGGGCGGAGTGAAGCGGGGCGGGGCGGGGCGCAGCGGAGCGGAGTGAAGTAGATTAGTGAAACCTACATTTATCATCTTCCCGAAATTTTACATTCGTCTCATTATCTTGAAAACAAAAATTCTGAAGGTTTCACTTCTACCACGTGTGAATTGCACACTATTTAATTTTTTTTACACCTTGGGTTACATTATTGGAGTTTTATTAAGGATCCCTAATTTTTTTGAAAATATAATAAAGCCTATGTCACCCGGGGATAGTGTAGCTTCCCAACAGTGAAATATTTTTTCATATCGGTTCAGTAGTTTCGGAGCCTATTCAATGCAAACAATCAAATCTTTCCTCTTTATAATATTAGTATAGATAAACCCCTGACGCCAAACGAGGTGTTATTAGTATGACGTGTTTGTGTGTGTGCGTGTGTGTGGGTGTGTTTATGGAAATAGTCGGAAGCCGAGCTTGACGATCCACCTGATGGTAAGTCGCTATCGTTACCGAGGAGAAGAATGTATTTGAGTATATTTTATGCGACTTTTTTGTTTGCTAAATTTTTCCTTGCTTCTTGTTACTAAATTCAGTAAATTCTCTTTTTACCGACTTCAAAAAAGGAGGTATTCAATTCGACTGTATTTTTTTTATATTTGTTACCTCAGAACTTTCAACTGGGCGAATAGATTTTGATGATTCTTTTTTAATCGAAAGCGAGTGCTTGTCATGTGGTTCCACTTAAATTTGAGCGAGATCTGACAAGTACTTTTTGAGTTATTTTGAAGTCGGTTATTTTTTGTCAAGAATTATGTACTTGTTAAATGTATTTACTCAAATAAAATTAAGTTAAAAATTGTAGTTAACTACTTATCTACTCATCTAAAATAATAACTTCTCATATTATTGTCGCAGGAAGTGAGGCACAATAGAAAGTTTGCTGCCACCTGTGAGATATGTGGCCTGAGGTTGGCTAATAAGTATAACATGAACTCGCATCTCAGGTCTCACGTGGACGCGAGGCCTTACAAGTGTGCGTTTAGCGGTTGCGATAAACGATACAAGGATAAGGTGAGTTTGAGGTTAGACTACATAAATAGAAATAGAGAAAAAGTTGCGTTGTATAAGAATACCCTAAAAAATCAAACAAACTAGCTGCTGATAACATCAAACGTATTACTTATACATCACCGACCAAAAATAAAATAAATTCTTCATATTTTGAAGTGTCATCCCACAAGGGTCCATCCTAAGTCCACAATTTTACTTAGTTAACTGTTTTTCAGAGTTCTTTACAAAAGCATTCGAGAATACACTATCCCGATGAACAGTTTCCGTGCAAGGTTTGTGGGAAAAGGTTCACGAGGAGAGAGAGATTAAGGAAGCACAAGAAACAACACGTGGCTAGGATTAAAAATGTGCAGTGCGATTATTGTGGTGTTCGGTGAGTATTCTACGTCGGGATGGAAGGGCCTTTTCACACTGCAGCGGCGAACCGCGATACCTTGGCGATAGTAAAATTACAGACAGATAGAGCGAGATGCAAGTTTTTTTGTCTATTACTTTTTTCGATATCGACAACATATCGGAGTTCGAGCCTGCAGTGTGTTCAGGGGCTAAAAGATTTCGTCCATTAGCAGAGATGTCATCATTATTTTGCATTTTAGCTTCTACAACAAAAACTATTTGTCAGTTCATATTCTTAAGAAGCATGCGAGACGAAAAAAGAAGTATATATGTGATATGTGCGACTTTGAGAGCGGGAACAAACCTGGTCTTATCAGGCACATCAAGGGACACAGTATGAGATCGGTAAGAATTATCTTCTGGAATTATCACGAAATACACTAACCGCTTAACTTGTTTTAAGATTTGAGTAATAATAAGGTCTTTTACTAGATAACCTGCTTCCAAAAATGGCTCTAGAAATAAAAGCCATACTTCACTCCGTGGATTTTATTTATATTGCGAACAAAAAAGTAATTTAGTTGGTCCTTCGAGTCATTTCAAATGTTATTACAATAATTAAAGTTTTTTAGGATAAGCAGTGTCCAATATGTGCAAGGAAATACAAAGAGGACACTTGGTTAAAAATCCATCTCTGGCAAGCGCATCAAGTAATGGAATCTAGTGGGTAAGTATGTCTTATGTTAGTAGGAATGTTGTGTTAGTATATTAGTTTAGTAATCAATATTTTGACTTTCTCTTACTTATATTACGATATTTAAAGAACAATGGCTGGCTTCAACCCATTAATGGGGTCATTAATGGGTTGTCATCATTAATCATTCTGTAGCAGTGGGTACTGCTACACGGGTCTCTCCTCTTGAGGAGGCCTAGAGCATACTCCACCACGCTGCTCCAGTGAGGATTGGTGGAGGGGTTAGTGACCAGATTAAGTAAAGAACAATAACAATGTATTAGGACAGCATTTGACGATAAATTTCAACTATTTTAAAAACTAGTCGGTCAAAACTTGAAATTCCCTTTAAAATGTAAGATTACAACAATTGAGAACATGTCGATATTAGCTTGTTATTTATAGAAGTGAGTATTTTCAGAGCACCGCCGTTAGAAACGAAAATCAAAGTGGAACCATTAGACGTAGACGGGACACCGGAATTTGAACTGTTTGAGATTGAAAAGGAAGAAATACTTGATGGTGAGTACATGAATGTTTAAAATATTGAATGATTTATTATGACAATGAATTACTGATGATTTTAATAAAATGGCTTGAAGCAATTAATGACTTATAAAATATTAATCCCTAATTTCAGAATTACATTCGATAAACGAAAACACAAATGCAGAACATAATGATAAAACAGTTACAGATAAACGTAGTGCAAATCATGAAAGAAACAAAAATATTGTTTCAACTACAACCTCTGAAAGACCAGATGAAGATATTTCCAGACTTAAAGAATCCTCTCAGGCAGCTTTAATAGAAGATGATGATGTACAGCTATCAGAAAATTCCATTGTTAATTTAAATGATGATAATTTTCCTCAAAGTTCGCGTAAGATGCTAAGAAAAGGAGAATTGTCTGTGAATGAAATGTTAAGAATAATAAGTCCTAGTCCTGAAGATAATTTAGCAAATATAGATATTGAAATGCAAGTGACAGATTCTCAACAACTTCTGGATAATGTGGATAATAGAAGAAGTTTACCACTGTCTAACTGTGTTCAAATAGACAATATAGGTAATTGTACAGACATTATAGAAAAAGATGATAGTTATAGCAAAAACCAAGAAGATAGTAACTCTACAACGGCATTTGAAGAAGACGATGGATTGCAAATTAAGGCAAACGAACAGTATTCTCAACCTATACCATTACAAGACAAGAATAAAAAAGATAATAGTTATAAAGTAGTTAAAACAATTATTAATGAAAATAACTCGAAACGAAGAACTCTTGCATATGTTAAAGCAAAACTCGAAGAACAGAAAAAGCTAAGAATCAAAAAAAAAACCAAACGTTTCGGCATGTTCAATAACAAACCGCCAAAAGAAAAGACTCTAGCATACATTAAGGCAGCACTGTTAAATAAAGATAAATCCGAAAACAGAACTATATATTCCGAGAGTCAATCAGATTCTGAAGAAATGGAAGAAAGTCTAGAATATTCTAGAACTGTACTTTCAGAAGACATAACTCGGTGTATGGCTCAGAGAAAGAAAAAGAATCCATTAGAAAAGAACTTTGATGAGTTTTTTATAGAGCAGATTGAACGGCAGCGAAGATCAAGTAAGTTATTAATTTGAACCTTTCCTTTTTCTATAAAATATATTTACATAATATCTAAAAACCATTTATACTGATATGTTTAAAGGTTCTTATTATGTGTAGCTGAAAAGGCAAGACATGCCAAAACTATAATAATCAAATAATAATGTAAGAAAATTTCAAATTTCCATTTATTTAACACGTTCATCGCCATGGTGGGTCAAAATGACCGGCACTTGATCTAGCCATTTGGGCCATGGGGGGTCAAAATGACCGGCACGCCAGACCTACCTTTGCGAAGCCCGTTCGCGCCGCAGAATGCAAAAGCTGTGTATTCAACCATACAATGTGACCGGCGCGGCCCCAATGAACACCTGTAACTACTTGGTTTTTTGATTTTTTGATGGCATACCTGTTTTTAGGACTTAGAGAAAAAAGTTAAGGAAAAAACATAGGATTACGAATCATATATTTTTATTTCTGTTATAAGTTGCATTTATGCATAAAAATGAAAAGACAATAGAATATTATTAATTTTAGGCATGTTTTTATCAAATCAAAGACAATAGAACAAAAAATATTAGGAACGTTTTTTATCAAACCACAATTACAAATCGTCATACGAACAACAATCAAACTAAAGATTAATTCAACTCTAAATGGATATTCAAACATTTTAGTGGCATTTGTCAAAACATTGACGACATAAATGGGGATTGCCGGGACAAATAGTGCAAAACCAAGAAACCTTCTTTGTTTTGTTCTTGGCCACATTTCTTCCATGCAACTCAACATTTGATTTGTAACAATCACGACAAAATTTTCTTGTTGATACTGCTGGACCTTCTTTTTTCTTAAGCTCGTGTTTTTGTCTTCTGGGTCGTGGTGTGGTCAATCCCGTATTTTCTTGACTACCCTCAATCAACTGCTTTGCCAACAGTCGCCTAAAATCGACGACAGATATCTTCTTCTTCGTTGTACTTTCATATAGTACTCTTGCATTTACTACAGCAGTATTGAGTAATAATTCGATACCGAGCTTCTTATACCACTTTAACGTCTTTCGCAATGGACTCGAATAAGCACTCATTTGGTCAGACAAGTCAACGGCTGCTTTGGCTTTATTATAATCAATCACAATTTTCGGTTTAATTGTTTCAACCCCTCTTTTGTTCTTTTTTTTTGTAAAACCAATCGAATGTTTGGTTGACAACAAACACACGTCCCTCTTATCCTTCCACTTCATAACCGTGACTCCGTTTTTGTTTTCTTTTGCCATAAACTCACCCGGTTTCAGATTTCCAGTCATGACGTCCTTTGGTAAGTTCTTCCTGTTTTTTCGTAGGGTCCCTACTAAATGAGTATCGTGTTGAACTAACTTCTCAGCTAGATCTAAGCTTGTATACCAATTATCTACGAACATGGTATGACCTTTTCCAAAGTAGTTACGTGCTAAATTCAAGACAACGTTGGTTGGAGTATTATCCTGTGAATCTAATGTCTTTCCTCCATATACCTCCACCTTTGTCGTATAGCCAGGAGTAGTACACAATTTAAATAGCTTGATGCCATATTTATGTCTTTTCGACTTATTATATTGGCGGAAAATGATACGCCCACGAAATGGTATCATACTTTCATCGACGCATAAACATTCATCGGGAGTATAATGAATTGAAAATGTTTGGTTCAATATTTCAACCAATCTTCGTATTTTACCCAGCCGGTCATTTTTTGGAACTTCTTCGTTGTTGGAAAAGTGGAGCATTCTAAGCAAAACTTCGAAGCGGTTGCGACTCATAGTCTTTTTTGCAAAAGATTGACCCAACATTTCATCATTAGACCAATAGTCTACGATTTTTGGTAACTTCACTATACCCATCCAAATAATCACGCCTAAAAATCGTTTCATTTCTTCTTTGTCGGTTGACGTCCAGAGCCGTAGTCTCGACTTATCTTTAATGCCACCTTTATCGATACTTTGTTGGGCAAATATATTCGTCTGATGTGCTATATTTTCAAATAACTGGTCAGTGACTAAGAGGGAATAGAAATCAACAGGTGTAGCATTGGATAGTTGATTTCGAAGTGAGTAAGGTTTCAGTCCCGGTATTTCGGTAAAAGGAATTAAACGAGGCTGCTTACCACGTGGCTGGTACCACTCACATTCAGGTGTATGGCCGGATAAAGCTGGAGATAAATCACGGTCATCTTCTTCACTGTCCGACAAAATAACTCGACGTTTTCTGGTACGTGGAATATTTATCACTTCATCACCCTCACTTATGACATGGTCAATACTGCAATGTGACCTCTCTAAACTGTCAATTACATGTAATTGTTCTTGTGTAAACTCAAAGTCAAAAAAAGTGTCCATTTTAACAATAAAACTATTTTTTCTGCTAAACAATATCTTAGTGTGCATTTGATGACCAAAACAAGTGCGAACTAACGAAAACAATCCGTGATTGGCTTGAGTCATAGGGAGAGGTGAAAGGGGTGAAGGGAGGCGGGAACAACAACCGCACGCACGGTGTACTCCCGCGCTAGCATCCATTAGGCGCGCGGTACCCGTGCGTAGTAGACGTGTCTATAACGTTTGTCTATGTCTCATCGATCGAAAATTACGCGTACGTAAGTACGCTGACCGGCATTGTGACCGGCACGGCCTGAATGTAATAATTATTCCGTTTAGGCCGCGCCGGGTCATAATGACCGGCACTTAAAAAAACCCTAAAATAAAGCCAAAATAAACAAATATCACTGTAAAACTTTTATATATGAACAAATAAACCTATAAATAATCATAAAAACCAATGACATTTTTTTATGATTTTGTAAAATAATAGTCGGCGATGAACGTGTTAATGTTTTAATTATTTCAGCTTCATTCGAAATAGACAAAGACTGTGAATCATACGCAAAAAATTATGTCGATAAACTATTGGAAAAAACTAGAAACGACAATGAGGTTAAATTGATCGAGAAAACGAGACAGCAATATAATGAAAGGATAAGAAGGGCGCGGAAAAAGGGCCCGGAAAAGGTTTCAATAAAGTATTTCGATAAGAAAGATCTAAATAATTGTACAGATAAAACTAATCAACTTAAAAAAGATAGAGCAATCAAAGAAAAGGAAAGCGATATTAACAATGAAATAGACGATGATTTAGAAACTGAAGAAAACGCAAATCATAATCTTAACGACTCTGATAATTCAAATGAAGAATTTACAAATGGTGATGAAAAAGCCAAAGAAGATCAAATTCAACCGTCTTCCAATAAAGGTTCAGACGATAATGAACAATCTCAAAACAAAGATACGATAAAAAACGGAGAGAAAGAGACAAATAGATTTAACTTACGTTCTGATTCGAATAATAAGAAACGTTCTGACAATGACCCGATTTCTCATGACAAAAATAAGAATATTGAGGAATTTAGGAAAATTAAGTTAAATACATATCAATGTTATGTATGTTTTAAGGTAAGCATTCTTAACTCTAATACCCTTCGTTCAGTAATTTTTAAGGAGTCTGTTCACTATAGCATACCATACGGTGACCGTGCTAAAAATGTCTTGTAGTGTATTGTCCTCTTTTAGTGACTGTCCACAGTTAAGGGCCATTCATTAAATAGGGACAATGTAGCCGTTTTTAGGGTTCCGTAGCCAAATGGCAAAAAACGGAACCCTTATAGATTCGTCATGTCTGTCTGTCTGTCCGTCCGTATGTCACAGCCACTTTTTTCCGAAACTATAGGAACTATACTGTTGAAACTTGGTAATTAGATGTATTCTGTGAACCGCATTAAGATTTTCACACAAAAATAGAAAAAAAAAACAATAAATTTTGGGGGTTCCCCATACTTAAACATTTTTTATTTTCATTTTCAGCTCTTCCCATCCAAAGAAAAGTTACTCGACCACTGCAAAGACCATTTTGAAGTTTGCAACTCGACCATTCTTAAGAAATGTCCTCTCTGTGACTTTGCTACTAAACTTAATATCGTCCAACATATGCAAGTTGAACACGATATTGAGGTAACAATACCCAGTACTAGAATAATTGATAAGGAATCAAAGAACGGTCCAAGGTACTGCTATAAAGTCGATAGTATAGCGATCACAGATATAGATGTAATACCAAGTGTGAAACATTTGAATAAACAAGCGTATATTGCTATAGATAAGAAGAATAGAAAGCTCAAAGATACAGGAATCGCAAAAACTAAACTAGTTAAAAAAGGAAACGAATGGATCGTTGAAAGACAGACGACTAAAATCGATGACGTTGAAAAATTCCTCTTACCAGAGTTTGATGTCGACGAAATCCTATCAATCAAAATTGATTCAAACGATTACTTGAGCAGAATGAAGAAACTGTATCGATTAGCGAAGAAATATAAAAGAGAAATGCTGTTTCCGTGTGAATATTGCGATAAGATTTGTCACACTTTATCGGCATTGAAATTGCATTATCGCAGACATGATCCGCAGTCGAAACCGTTTAAGAAGAAAGTTTGGAAGCATAAAATGAAGGATTTAGTCCAACCGACAAAGAAAAAAGTGACAGATATCAATTATGGGAGGAAGATATATTCGCGAGTTCAAGAAATCGATAAGACTGATACAGCAAATAAAACAACTAATGATAATAGGTATAAAAAACCCAAACCAGTTGTGAATAAACACAAATGTGATCCAGAACTAATCAAATTTTATGAAACTAATATCAAAGGGGGTGATATAGAATTTTGGCAGTTTTTGAAAATTTTTAACAAAATGTCTCGGGAAAATATTAACGATTTTGAAGATTTGAATGAAAAACCAGAATATGGGATACATTTGGATGAAAGTAATCCTGTCGCAACAGAAACTACTGCAGATTTTAATGATAATAAAAAGGAAAATCCCAAAGTATATAATAAAAATAACAACAGCAAGAATATAGTGAAACATGAAGCTACGAGTAATAGATTTAAAAGAGTAATAAGAATAAGCAAAAGAGATTATCAGAGGAGGAATGAGTTAAAACAAAGACTTAGAGAAAAGATAGCGAATGAAAAGGAAGACTTAGGTTAATAAACTTGGAATAACTAATCCTAGTAAAGTAGTGCTAAAAAGGAAAAAGAAAAAGACTTCACTTAAATTATTATCACATTAAGTCATAATCGAATAACGATATACTTATAAATCGAATGATGATTCGACTGGATTATTCATCAGTTTGCAATATTATGTAATAATTAGGCTTTATTTCGAAAACTCTTACTGTGTAAATACTTACTTTTTAGGAGTTTTAGGTAAGTAATTTCATAGGAGTGATATTTTATAGTCGAATTACTAATCTACTGGACCAATTTGACATAAACTAATGAGAGGATAAGAGATAGCGTTAGAAAGGGAGGCAACTCATTACGCGTTTTTGATTAGCGCTGTGCGATCTGAATTACACTTTATTGCGTTGGAGCAAGAGTCGATATTTATTGGAACGAAGTTACTTATCGCGCGTTGTGAAAGGGGGCTAGGCGGAAAATTTGGTAACGACACTTTTTGCCGTCGTAGTGTTTTTTTACATAGATAGCAAGCCAGAGTACTAGGATAGCAAAAACATGCAAGCAAGTGTGCCAAAACAAACTTGCTGCATGTTTTTGATATCCTAGTACTGACTGCAAGGAACTTCGTTCCATCCGGGTGTCCCTTGACACCTCTCAAGTATTTTTAATTATTTTGTGGAATGCGCCTTCTGTCCTATTATGTTTTCTGTGGTAGTCATAGAAATAGTGACTTCTTGGTCACTAAAAATATATTTCAAATTATAATGTATCAATTATTCACATCAATCTGTTTATGATGAAACCACAGAGTACTTAATCACGATGAAACTATTAATTTTTCGGCAAAAACTGATTACACTGTTTTCAAATTGGTCCGGTGACTCGACTATAGTGTTATGGTTAACTATAAATGACCTTATGTTGTTAGTATGTTATTATTATATAGTGGAACAGTATTTATTAAGTTTAAAGTTTTGTTATTTTTATTTCTAACCATAATAGACGGTAATATTAACCATATTACTAAAGGTCGATGCAAACGTAACGCGTTTTTTCCCGTACGGGACGGGGACGCGACGGGACGGGGATTCCGTTGCGTATGCACTATCATATCGTATGCATTTTCTATGAAACGATGTTTCCAAAACTTCACTTCCCGTCCCGTACGGGAAAACCCCCGTTACGTATGCATTGACCTTTTAATTATCTGACCTCTGACATACTGAAGCCCGGTCAAGAATGAATTGGAATCCGTCACTTCCACAGTATAAAGTTAAGAAATTAAGAATTCGATATTTTTTTGTGGGATTATAGAAATACTACACTTTAAGTGGGGTCTATAATACAACACAGTATCACATTTGTGACAGTATATTTAACACGTCTTGCGTTGCGTTGCATTGCAACAAATTAATGCGTCATAGTAACGTAACGCAATGTTTTTTGGTCTCATTAATGCATAATATTTAAGGTAAATGAAACCATACGCGTGTATTTTATTTATTTTATTATTATTAAACCTTAAGTACTAGTGCAATGACGTTTTTTAATTATTATTTTTTTGTCACATAAGGTCATTTTTAAAACAAAGGCGTGAAGGCGCGCTATTTTGTTGTTATAATGTGTAAGTGGTAATATTTAGGAAACATTTTAAGTTAAATAAATAAAATTAAGGCTGTAAAATATTTCATGGAGGCACATTCATTTTTAAACTACCATATTTTTATACAGATTCCGCGATATTCTCCTATGTATACATTTTGGTTTATTTTACAGGACTGTAGGAATCGGTAATAGATGGCGCCACTTACATCTTATTTTTGTTTAAAGCGTCAAAATTATCCAAATGTTTGTAATTTAGTTAAATATGTATAAACTGTGGTAGATTGCAATTTGTTATTAGAAAATAAAGGTTTTGTTTTCAGTTTTCTGTCGTTTAATTTTATAGCGGTCTCTGTTTGATTATTGGGTATGTTAGGAACTCGACATCACAAGAATAGTTTGTATTGGTGGTCATACTCCCTATTAAAACTCTAAATATAGTATTTTGGTGCACCCTGTACCAAATATAATGGTACGAGTAACTATCGGCATGGTTCCCCTAAGGTTAAATTTTAAACTACAAATTGCGACAAAAAGACCCCGTAAGTTTGTTAACTATAAGTTTAATTGAAAAAAAAAACCATAAATATCTAAACGCAAAATGTGATATTATTAGCGGGACAACATCTGTGAGGCCAAACAAGTTTACTTTTTGAGCTGTCTGTCGCGAAAAATGAGTCGCGTGCATTTGATTTCATACTAGTCTTGTTTGTACCAGACGTCGAGGCAAAATGAGTTTGGATTCTAGTATGAAACTTACTCATTTCACGCGACTGACTGCTCAAAAAATAGCTCGTTTGGCCTCACCCTTAGGCCTTATGCCAATATACTGAAACATCGCATCATTACTTTTGCAAATCACGCCCAAAACATATTGCTGCTCATTTTTTTAGGCGCTTAAAGAGAACAAAAAATAAAAACAACGTTTATTATTAATTGTTTTATTTATTTATACTTAAAAACTTAGGTCCTGAGGCATTTGTTAATCATTTTAATAACGGAACATTCATTTCGTTTCACATTTAGTTTGATGACTTATTTCATTTTGCTTTAAAAGCCACCAGAAAATGCTGCTAAAATCCGTTCGTCTTCTCAAAATACTTTAATCCCCATGGATCTGCAATATAACAATCAAGATATAATCTATGGGTCTCGGCGCTTTGCTTCAGACAGACGGACGGACGGCCATGACGAAACTATAAGGGTTCCAATTTTACTTCGGAACCCTAAAAAACGTATGTGTGTGTGTGTGTACTTATGTATGCATGTAAGAAGTTATTACTTATCTCATAAAAGTACCTCTCGCTCGCACCCACGACCCAGCGCGCGCTAGCAATCCAAAACAACTCCAGCGAATGCTGTGCGCCTAGTACATAGATAGTATCACGCACGTTCATCATGTCGCATTTTGGCTGTCGCATCGTAAAGATTTTACTCTCATATTTTTTTCCAAACGCCACATAAGAAATATAAAATAAGTATTATTATGTCTTCTGTGGTATAACTTCAAAAATATCAATAAATAAAAAACATACAGCTTCAGCAATATCAATCCAGTCCATGGCTCGAACAATATTATCGTTCTTTGATGGCTTCTTATCCCAGTTCCATAGCGTAAATTCTTTGAATCCACCGGCAACCTATAATTGCAATAACATTAGTTAGCTACAATGCCTACAACCCAGTGATGGCCATTTAAAGGGCTCTCTTTTTGGGCCAGTAATGAATCAACAATAGTTAAGGTGTTACTGCTGGCAAATAGATATTACTAGTTTTTGCCCGCAGCTTCGCCCGCGGTAGAGATCGATTCTTTACAAATCCTACTTACTTTTAATTAGTTAGATTTTGTTGCCTATGACTTAAGTAAACATGTATCATTTGATATGATAACGTGATTCAGAACTTGCAAATAAATTTTACTAACGCCATCTATTAACAACATCCGGAACTAAATATCTAGCAACTAACAAAATATCGATCTTCCCATGGGGATGTTTTACCGCGGTAAAAAGTAGCCTACGTTAATCTCCACCCTCCTCACTATCTCCACACGCAAAAACCATACCATATAACAGCTTCGTTGCGACGTGAAAGACGGACAAACAAACAAACACACTTTCACATTTATAATATTATATAGTAAGTATGGATTCACACCAGGCCGACGTATCTTGGCGCGTATAAACATAGGCTCTGCAACTTTAGGATATTGACGCGAACATGCTAACGTGTGACGTGAGACATAATACGCCGCGTACCGAGCATTGCCGAATTGCACAGCCTTCCGCGCAAAGTTCAGGCACGTCAAGATCAAGGCCGTCTTTAACCTATTGGGAGGCCCTGGGCAAATTAGTAATATCCCCTATGACATTGACAGAACACTATTTTGTTAGAATAAACAAAGAAAGTAGATAAGTAAACCTCTAGATTTATGCAAAAGCTTAATAAGCAAACTGGTACTGTAGTCAGTAATTCAGGTTCGATTTACTAGAATTAAAAAAGTTTTTCGGTAATAAATATTGGTTATCGTTTAGTGATCTGGCAGGAACTAGGGGGCCCCTATCGATCACGGGGCCCTGGGCACTTGCCCAGAGTGCCCAGTGGGAAAGAGGGGTCTGGTCAAGATACGTCGGCCCTACTATACTTTTACTCATCAGTCTGCAGTGGGGCAATGTGGCGGTGTAAGCAAGGCCTCCATATTAAAGAGTGTAGTGTACCATTATTGGGTTAAAAGCAAAGTACTTTTAGTGCCTAGAAATATTATGTTTTAAGTGGGTCATGGGGCAGCTATCCCTCCTTAGGGTTTCATAGGAACCGACTGCAATTTAAAACAATTTATTACCTGAAACCTTCTATCAGCATCTTCAGATAATGGCCTTTTAGCCTCCGTCACCAGCACACCTTGGTACCCGTTTGGTAAACATGTTTTAACACCATCTAGTGGGTGCCCCCGGAAGGTTGCTCTCATCTCTGTAAAATTAAATATATTTCTTTACCACAGGATACTATTTCTTTAGTGCCATATGTACTATTATGTCTTCTGTGGCCTGACTACAGTTGGTTTTGTTTTAGAGTATTTTTGAGGTTAGGAATTCAAAACTGTTTTTTATGGGAATAGCCAGCAAACTGACGATCCACCTGATAGTATGTGGCTATCGTCACGGGCCATCTATGGGCATCAGCAACACCAAAAGGCATCACTAATGCGTTGCCAGCCAAGAAAGAGAGAAGAAAAAGACAGAATTTTATCATTTTTGTTTACCTCCATCACCATTTACTGCTACATATGGCTCGAAGTATTGTTTCACATTAGCTGGACCATTCGCTTCGATCTTACAGGGCATGTAATGAGCCTTTTGGCAGAAGATTTCTTTATTCTCGCTATCTTTTAGGTTATTTTCTACCTGGATCGACATCTTAGTTATCGTTTTATTCTAAAATGATATGATATGATGATGATTGATACATCGGTCTTTTAAACTGTATACTTAGTTAACTAACAAATAATAATATCACAACTTTTTTCCCGTTATTATTTCATTTGTTTACTTTCAATCAAGTCAAGTGTCAACACTCAACATAAAAATTAAAAAACAATCAGCAAACCATTTAACTGTCAATCTGACAGACTGCCACTGTCATCTCTATAGGTCTTGATGTCGTCCTTTTGGCCATAAATTAACGACAGAAACGCTCGAGCGCGCGATCGGCATTAAATCATTAATTGTTGTAACTCATTTTTATGTACTCATGATTATTTTAAAATAATAGTTTTACATTTATTTTTAATTTAATATTAAAATCAATATTTTTGATTTTTTCATTGAATTCTTCAACTTTCATTATTTCAACATGATAAATTTTTTACTGTAATACGGGTACTCACGATATACTTATTTTATTTATTCGCCGATATTTCGACCCAGTTGCAGGGATCGTGGTCACGGCTAGACTGCGGTGGCGCGGAGAAACTCTTGACAGGTTGACAGACGACGTTGATTAATAGTCTTTGACGGATGACGTTGTCAGAAACCGGATGTTAGATGTCGGATGACGTTTGACACTAATACATCAGTCTGTCTACCTTCCGTCTCGATCGTTTGTGATTTGTGAACCATATCACGACACACAACACTGACCACATCTTGTCGCACAACACTAGACACTTTTCGGGACTTGCATAAACTAACCACTGGATTCCACGTCGGTGACAACTTAAAACCGTCCTCCCTATTAAAATTTTTGGGGTGTTTTTTAATTTCAATGGCTTCACGCACTAGCCGCGGTATATAGTGGCGTTCCGCGGCAATCACCTGAGGATTGTGAAGCTCGATCCAATGGTTAGTACCCGATTCGAGAAGATGTTCTGCTACAGCTGATTTATTCCCGTCGTTCTTTTTGACTGCTGAGATATGCTCCTTTATGCGCTGCGATATCGATCGTTTTGTTTGTCCGATGTAGCTGTTTCCGCAGCTGCAGTCAATTTTATACACCCCTGGACACTGATAAGGAATTCTATCCTTCGGGGAACGTAAAAAGGCGGCGACTTTCTTATAAGGCGTAAAAATTGTTTTTATATCGTATTTTCTATTTAAAATCCTGCCTATTTTATCTGTTACGCCTTTAACATAGGGAAAAAATGCTGGTAGGCGATCAACCGTGCTGGTGTGTTTGTGTTTCTTGCCATGTGTCGGTTTCATTAGTTTTTGTGTGTGGCCGTTACGACGCAGTACATTATTTACATGTTGTAATTCTTGCGTCACATGTTCATCATCACATATGTCATAGGCTCGGTTAGTAAGCGATGTCGCAACCGAAGCTAGGTGTTTTGGATGATGATGTGATGTGCCGTGTAAGTATCTATCAGTGTGAGTCGGCTTTCTGTACACTGTGTGACTTAATGTACCGTCCAGGCGCCTGCCTATCGCGACATCCAAGAATGCAAGGCTACCGTTGTTTTCTATTTCGTACGTGAACTTGATATTATTATGTACGGAGTTTAAGTGCGTCAAATAAGTTTCAACCTCTTCCGGTCCTCCTTTTACTATAGCAAAAACATCATCGGCCACGTATCTTCTCCAAACTATGATTCTATCTGGCCCGGTAGTAATGGCCTTCTCTTCAAAATATTCCATCCAGATATTTGCAACTACCGGGGCGACGGGGCTGCCCATTGCGACGCCGTCCATTTGAAGAAAATAATTGCCATTGTATAGAAAGTAGCTAGACCGGAGGCAATGTTCTAATAACTTGACGTACGCCGTGGGGATGTTATTTACTTGAAGAATATTTCCAACCACATTCAGACATTCAGCTATTGGAACTTTTGTAAACAATGACTCAACGTCGAAACTTACCATTGTTTGACCGTCCTCAAGTTTTATATCGCTTAAAATACGTACGAAATGTCGGGAATCCTGCAACTGGGTCGAAATATCGGCGAATAAATAAAATAAGTATATCGTGAGTACCCGTATTACAGTAAAAATGTGTTCAGTCCACGATGAGTTAAGTTTAAAATCATGAACATGATAAATCTTGAAGTCGCTGGCGCGTGGCAAGTGGCAACATTCATGTTCTGTTCAGAAAGTAAAATAAATATTTCCAATCACAAATAAATTACGCATAAAATAGTCATAGTAACATTTCTAAAGGATTTGAATAAGAAGAAGTATAAAAGTCAGAGTTTTATACTTACATATTTATCATAATAAATTCTTACTACAATTTATGCAGTCGAAAAGAATTTGTAATGAGGTTTAAACATTCAGTCTTCAGAATTTCAGATCTTCACCAAAGAAAATCAAAAGGGAAAAGTACCTTTCAAAATCAAATGTAAAATGTCAAAATATTTCGTCATACTAACATGAAGTCGAATTAGTTGGTACTAATTTAATTGCATTTCGTTTCGATTTCACCATGATTACAAAATAATGCATTACCTACTTATTTAGATTCAAGCAAACTACATTGAGTATTTGTTACCTTGACAATTTGACGTAACTTATCGTAGATACATCGTCTCGTAAATTGATAGTACAGTGATAGTGAGCGTTGTTTGAACAGTTGCAAATATTATTGTTGTTCTTACGTCATTTAAATAATTTGGCTGTGTTTCCATTTGTTTATTCACAACAAGTGTGGCCGCCGTGTTGGCAAGAGCACTTTTACCGCGACCTTGAACTGCTAGCAGCTGGTACCGTTAGAGGTGAGTATCCTATTATCCTTGATTTGATTAAGGAATTAAAAAAGACTGATCGATTTTCCTTGGCCTTATGTTTTTATTATGTATCTATAATATACCTAATTGGCGGGAAATATTTGCCGCTATTTTTAGCATATCGGACTTAGCTTAGCCTCCCACTAGCACCAAAATTAACATACTACACCTTTCCGTATATTCATGTCTTTTTCTTTGACTCTTTGTTTGTAATCTTGTACCTTGCATATCAATTTATAAGCTGCTGATTATCAACAAACTAAATATGATCAACAATATATTTAAACAGTAGATATTCATCTTATCAGAATTACTAAGTTTTTAGCATTGAGGTACATATATAGAGTAGACATCTCAAACAAAATGTGTGTCCCCGCCGGGAGGTTCTATTTTCAAAATTGAGCCTCTGTTCTCCTTTCAAAATCGAACGTATCCTTTGGACATTGAAGCCGCGCGGCGTCAATTCATTGGAACATACATTGTGTTCGTGATGTCTGTTCTATACGCTAGTAATAATACTTCAATGGTTTTTAGCATGTTTTTTTTATAACAGTTTATGATCTTCAAGCAAAAGATATTTTTAATTTCATGAAGTATCTTTGATCTGTAATAATGAATATTTTTTGTTTGATTATTGCTAAGTGTATTACACTTACACCTTACATACAAAATGTATTGTTTTTTTTTATTTTTTTTGGTCCAAGGAGGAAGTGATACAAAACCTGTCTTTTAAATATTTTTTAAAAGTGACTCTTGTTAAAACATTTTCCCAGTTACTTACTATAAAATAATAATGTGAAAAGTTAGTGTCTGTCCAAACGTGTTAAGTGATAAGCCCCGCCCACCTACTTAACAGAAAATAGAAAGATTTCTAAATCACTTATCTACTTGATTACTTAACTACTAAATTACTAAACTACTGAATTGTCCGTTTACACGTATTAATTTACTTAAAATTTAGTTAAATACATAACTACCTACTTAATACGTGTAAACCGAACATTAGTGAGGATACTTTTTCTTCTCTTTTTCTTGTCCGGCAACGTATCAGTGATGCCTTTGGTGTTGCTGATGTCCATGGATGACGATAGCCACTTACCATCAGGTAGATTGTCAGCTCGTTTGCCAGCTATTTCCATAAAAAAGTTTTATACATAAAATATACTCATGATTACATACAAACATACATTAAGAGGATAGTTTATTAGGATTTTAGTTTATTTGTCTGTGCATTTGTTTCCGCTAAGGGGTCATCCATAAATTACGCCACATGTTAGGGGAGGGGGGGGGTGGGTTCGGTGTAGTGTGGGAAGGCGTGGAAGGGGTCCTAAATTTCGTGACGTCACATTTCAATATCGAATAATTGGTATATATATAGGTAAATATTAAAAAAACAATTAATGGAAATGAAACTTATTTCGGAACTGCTGTTTTAATTTAATAATTTTTAGGTGTGAAATTTCATAATATGTGACGTCACACTAGGGAGGAGGTCTCATAAATGTGACCAGCTGTGACTTGTAGGGGGGAGGGATCAAAAAGTCATGAAATTAGTGTGACGTAATTTATGAATGGCCACTAATGATAGAAATGGCTAAACATTTAAGTATGCAGTTGGTACTTGGCATAGTTTTTCTGATGCAAAGCGATTCTGGTTACTAGTTCAAAGTTTCAAACTATTGGATCTGTAAATATGTTTTTATTTGCCCTATGAATATTACAAATGTGTAAAGCGAATATTTATGCATGTTTGTTAATCTTTCACGCAAAAATACTGAACGGATTTTCATGAATTTTGCACACAGCTAGACCATTCCAGATCATCTGGAATAACATAACAAGTACTTATTATCCTGGAAAATGGGGAATATACAGCGGGCAGAATGCTCGTCAATAAATAATTAATACTTATTTATGGTGAAGTAATCATTTAACTTATTTAATTCGGTGATATTTAACTTGAAACCCTCGATAGAGTTCTGTAAGTGGAGTAGATGAAGGTTTTTCCCAGTTGCGTAACTTTCCCGATTCTTATTGCATCAGTAGCTATCGATAAATGAGTCATTATTAGGGTTATTAAATATTGAGCAAGAGTTTTACTACTTAGCGTGTGGGACAAATATTTTACTTAACTTTGGCTACCCACTAATGAATGAGCACAGATATCTCCTCTTGCGGAGGCCTAGAGCATACTCCACCACGCTGCTCCAGTGCGGAACCCAAGTTTCGGTAATTTTCATGCTACCAGAGAGACTCCGTAATGGCTTAGCGACTTATCTTACGACGAAAACAGGGACCGGCGGCTTTACGTGCCCTCCAAAGCACGGAAGCGCTCAAGAAATGTTTCCGCCCGCTGTTGCTTAACTTTGTCTATCACTTAGGCATGGCACTTATGTTCGGTTTAGGCGTATTATGTAGTTAAGTAGTTAACTAAATTTTAAGTGAATAATTTTTAGTGTCCACACGTAATAATTTAGTAAAGTTCTTTAGTTTATACAATTCTACTTAACTACTTAAGCATTTTACTAATTACACTACAAGTACATTATCACAGATTATCTTCAAAATTGTTAAATTTTTAAACAAACTTTCTACCCCCTTTTACCCCTGTTTACTAACAAAAGCTCGTTTATGTTCGCAAAGCCTATGTTCAGACTGTGATTCAGTTCTGTAGGTATGTGTGGCGTATTTCCTGTCATCAAAAACAATTTGTGAAGGTTAATATCAGTAATTGACCGATAAAGGCCAGTCGTACTCGTAACGCTGATTATTTTATTATTAGCTAATCCTACTAATGATTAACTAGTGGATACCCGGCGTGTTCCATTACGCTAAAAATTTGGAAAATGGAAAATGTGTCTAATGCATTGTTTAAGTGGTCTCAAACCATCTTCGCATTATTGCCTTTCAAAAGCTAGACTTTTGACTTTGACCGTACTGTCCGAAAAAGGTCCGTACAGTATAGCTCCTTGCAGACATACAGACCCAAAACAACGTACCTTATAATAAACATTTTTGCACAAAAAAACGCGCGCATTTCCTAAATATAGAATTGGCAATGCCGCTACCAGTTTAATATTAAACGCGTCTTTAGTTTACATAGTATGAACCGCCAAACATTCACTTTGATGAGATTGTAGTGCCAACATCGTAAATTACATAATTGCATTCTTTTCTGTGTAAAAAAATTAAAAACACGATTTTGTCAATATTAAACTCCAAAAACCAAGCTAAGCTCAGTTTATTAATCAGTTTATTCCTGATAAATAAGGATTCTTTCCTTGCTTCGTTAGTCACCACCCTTATATTAGGTCTTACTTAACTGACCAGTAACGATTTATGTGAATAGCCTCTTGATGGTAAGTGATTGCTCTTGCCCTCTTGGACATCAGCAACACCTGAGACATCACTTACGCATTGACGGGAAAAAATAACCCACTTCAAAATAACTCAAAAACTACTTGTCAGATCTCGCTCAAATTTAAGGTACCACATGACAAGCATCAGCTTTCGATTAAAAAAAGAATCATTAAAACCATCACCCAGTCGAAAATTCTGAGGTAACAAACATTAAAAAAATACAGTCGAATTGAATACCTTAATTGAATAATTAATTGAATACAAAAAAGGAGGTTTTTTGAAGTCTGTTAAAAAGAGCAGAGAAAGAAAGAAAATAAAAACCCAAAAAACAAATTATCAGGGATCCTTTCTTACAACGAATGTACGGAACTCCAAAATTCTATGCTTCAAGCTACCCACGGACCAATAATCGGCAGAGTCGAACCGTAGCTATCAATTTTATTTTTCTTTTTATATACAGCGTGGTAGATTAAAAATAGGTGGGCATTAATACTGTGGGTGTTTATAGTTTAAAAACAACATCAGAGGCGAATGACCGTTTGATCAAGGATGTCGTATTATTATTGTCATTCATTGCTGTAGTCCGACGAGTTTTATTAGAACAAAAAATTATTTGCTCAAACAATCTTGGGTCTACTTTTAATGAGATCAATAAAAATTCGTTTTTTTGTTAATTAGTGCACAGAAAATAGTTTTGATATTATATGATTATTTATGTCTTTAACTTCTTGTATTATCGGACGAATAATTTTGTAGCGAAAAAAACTTGGTCTTATGCAATTGGCAATGTTCTAAGTCCTGTCTATATTAATGTCCAACTAAATCACAATTTGCGCGTTTTTTTCTTTGTTTGAGCTAAGTATTAGAATATTTCGATGGATAAATTGTTTATTACAAATGTGGAGCATTGAAGGGCCATCTTATATGAGAGGAATGTTGAAAAAGTGTCCAGCTGTTTACTGAAAATAGAGGTTCTAGTATTGTTAATATTGCAGATGGAGTGAAGTTTGCTGAGTTATATCACCCTTAATGAATGGCGCTAGTGTCTGATAAATAGATATTCGAACATAGCTGTTGTAGACCGCACCGCAGCGCCACCCGTAATTGGACGCGTTTTTACGGACACTTTTCATACAAGAGAAGGCCCTCCTTCTACTCTATCCTCCATGATTACAAATGCTGTAATGTAAATGTCCCTACTATAATACGCTTGCGTCTTTTTGTCACACCACTGTCGTATTAACACACTGGTTAAATATCTACCTGACGTCACTTTAGTAATGTTGTTTCATATAATTGTTGCAGACGATGGATTCATTCTTCAGCCTGTTTGATCCATCCGATGGGCAGAACAAGCAGAACCATAAAAAGAGGCATAAAAGCGACCAGGAGAACTTTAAGAAGAATGCAGATGCACCTAAAGGTAAGAACATAATAAAAATTACAATGCTTTAGTTTTTACTGGAAATATCCGGCAAACGAGCTGACGATCCACCTGATGGTAAGTGGCTATCGTCGCCCATGGACACCATCAACACCAAAGGCATCACTGATGCGTTGCCGACCAAGAGAGAAAGAAAAAAAAAAGGAAGAACTAGCTCAATCCTCCAATCGGAACTTGACGAGTCGTTTGGCGGCTGACTAAAGCAATCTTTTTTAAAAGGTCTACTTCTTTTTATTTCTAGGCAGGAGAAGAGGCAGAAGATCTCAGCCGAAGAACGAGGCGCTGCCAGAGGAGTCCTCGTTCCTCTGCGAGCCAGAGCTTGGCAATGAGATGCTAGTCAAAGACTGTTCCTACATTGAGAGCTACATGGAGATTCATAAGGATAAAGGTACTCCTTGACTTGCAAGTGCACGTCTACAGTAGTTTGAGCAGGGTGAAGCATATTGCGCGCTCACTTGCACTTAGACCTAAGACCTAAGTGTGAGTGAGAGCGCAATATGTTTCGCACTGCTCACACTTTATGTCAATAATAGTGTGACTACTAAAGGTGGTTTTCCATGGATTCATAACAACTCTGGACAATGTCCATGTCGCTAACCATATTGCCTGATATAATTGATGAATTAAATAAATTCATAGTCAGGCTTAATGGTACGAAGGGTGCTCCTTTCCTCAGTTTGGATCCTTCAAGACAGATTTTGTATATTCCCACCCTCCCACTAATTCGAAAGTTGGAATCGAAGGTATGTTGAGTTGGTCCTTCGAGACCGACTTTGAAGACGTTTTGACGTGTTTGACGTTTTGTGCCTCAGTCAGATTTTAAAGCCAATTATCATGAATAAGACCACAATAATATTTGTGAGTCATTTATCAGAATGTTGGTCCTTCGAGCCAGATTTCTAAGTGTTGTCAAAACCTGTTCTTCATTTCAATAAAAAAATTAAAATTAAGCGCGATAGACTTGATTTCAGAACGATTAGTTACAAAAACATTATTTATTGTATTTGGTCCTTTGAGCTAAATTTTATAGTCACGTGTGACAGATTTCATTGTCTTTGTTCTATAACTCTTTTGACACATTTCTTCTTCCTTCGAGGCAAAAGTTAAAGCGATGTCATAACCCCATCAATTTCATTTCTAAGCATTTTAAAGTCAAGTGTCATAGAATTTTTTCGTCAATCGTTTCTTTCAAATTCTCCTGTTTAATTTGGTCCTTCGAGCCCGATATTGATTACAAACACGTCATTAAGATTAGGCAGTTGTAAGAGATCAAGTACCGAATATTGTCTTCTAATCTTATCACTTCTAAGGTAATTCTACTTCTTTCTTCCACTTAGGCAGGAGAAGAGGTAGAAGATCTCAGCAGAAGAACGAAGCGCTGCCAGAAGAGTCCTCGTTCCTCTGCGAACCAGAGCTTGGCAATGAGATGCTGGTCAAAGATTGTTCCTACATCGAAAGCTATATGGAAGTTAATAAGGATAAAGGTATGTGGACTTGGTTTAACTAGCTTTGTTCAACTTGTGTTGGATCCCAAGAGAACCGATTTCCATAAGTGTATGATTATTTATTTATTTATTTATTGAACACCAACATAATATGCATTAACTTATTCAATAACAGTAATTTCTTAATGCTATTATAATTGAAGGTGTAGACAACATTCATGAACGATTATCGAGTATAGTATTAATCTGAAAGTATATCCTTTCATATATATTGACGACCCGTATGGCGCAATGGGTACCATACCGGATCGCCGCACCGAGGGTCCTGGGTTCGATTCCCAGCGAGGCGGAAATTTGAATGATGAATTTTAATTTCTGTTCTCGGTCTGGGTGTTGAATGTCCTTGTCTAGTGTGTTGTCCATGGCAACCACGACACAGGGAATCCTAGTGTGGGGCTATGAGTATTATTATTATTATTATATAAAAAACAAATATCACAAAATATTTAAGTATTATGTAGTGGCATGAACAGGACTCCAAAACTTGTTAAAAAAAAGTTTTCATCGATGTTTTCAAAAAGCTGATTTTTTACACATAAGAGGTCTTAAAGTCGCAACGACGATTAACTTTTCAAAAATCCATCACAGATATAAACAAATCAGACGCCGAGAAGAAGCCGCGACGCCGCAACTCTGGCCGTAAGAACAGGAGGAAAAAGAACAAGGTGTCGCCCGGGAAGGATCTGTTGCCTAGCAACGCGTGGGGCGAAGACCACGAGACGCCTGACACAAGTTGGAACAACCAGTTTGACATGAAACCAAAGGTATGTGAGGAGTTAGGTGAGATTTATTTATTGCCTGAACTTTGAAAACGTTTTGACAAAAGATAAAAAAGAAAGATGTGTGTGTATTTAGTATACAGGTGTGTGTATTCTTTTTTTATTAATTAGTGTATACCTTGATGTTACTCTTATTTAAATTTGGAAACAAAATTTTACCCCTAAAGGTACGAAAATAGGGGATGATTGATATTTTTTGTTAAAAGTAATTATTGATATAAATCCCATTTAATTCCCAGGTAACAGCAGACATAGGTAAAAATGTCAACGATCTACATGACTACAAGAACAAGCGGCAGAACGAGTCAGACGCGAACTATCATGATAGAGTTCACAACGTTATCGATAAGTTGGAGAACGTCACTATCAAAGATGATTTCTACCTCACCGGTGACTTCAATGCAGAGGATTTGGACAATGACTTCTTTTATAACTCGGATGATGTGGAGGAATATTGTGATGATACGTGAGTATTTTTGTTTTTACTTTATCATTCCGCACTGGAACAGCGTGGTGGAGTATGCTCTTAGCCTCCTTAATAGGAGAGATCTGTAGTAAAAGATATGCTGAGGAGTTTATTTCCTCACTTTTCCTCCTTGACGAAAGACTAACTCTTAAAATTTCTTCTCACCCGGGTCAGCGATCTTCCATCGAGCTGAGAAATTATACACACCTTGTGACAATTTTAAATACGTATATCAAAGAAAATGTAGCATTAAAAAGCGTGAATGCAAAATAAATCTTTTGCGATATGCAATACGGTTGAATTTCGACTGCACAATGATCACTAGTATTTTTATTAAATGGAAATATCCGGCAAACGAGCTGACGATCCACCTGATGGTAAGTGGCTACCGTCGCCCATGGACATCAGCAACACCAAAGGCATCACTGACGCGTTGCCGGACAAGAAAGAGAGAAGAAAAAAAATTAAAATGTGTACAATTCACACGTAGTAGAAGTGAAACCTTCAAAAATTTTGTTTTCAAGATATAATGAGACGAATGTAAAATTTCGGGAAGATGATAATTGTAGGTTTTAGTAATGATCTCTCATCCCTCAACTCATCTCTCAACTCACCTCTCAACTCACCTCTCAACTCACCTCTCAACTCACCTCTCAACTCACCTCTCAACTCACCTCTCAACTCACCTCTCAACTCACCTCTCAACTCGCCTCTCAACTCACCTCTCAACTCATCTCTCAAATCATCTCTCATTTTTCAAAAAAAATTCAAGTCAGTCTCCACTCATTTCTAGTCTCCACTGGACAGTTTCGTTTCATAAAATTTCAAGTCACCCCCATACTAAAGAAGTAACTAAACTAAAACTTAGTACTTTTAGAATGCGCCAATCTCTCTCTGCGTGTATCTCTGTGTGTGTGTGTGTGTATGTATGTGTGTGTGTCTTCAAAAAGAAGAAGAAAGAAAGGTTTATATCCAACTTGTATTGTATCCCAGTACATCAGACGCGGAGGACTCTGGTGACGAGTGCTACGGCAGCCTGCCGCCCGAGCCGCGCTTCGGCAACGTGGAGTACAAGCTGCAGCTGGTGTCGCCGTGCGAGCGACGCTTCCAGCACCTCGTCACTCAGGTGAGGGTAGAGCATACACATAATAATAATAATAATAATACGCTCCAAGATAAAATTAATAAAACTACTTACCTGATTGATATCGCAGTTCCCAATACACATAATATACTTAAAACCATTGCTGAAAAAATTAGTAAATATGCAGAGTTAAAAGAGGAAGTATCAAGAATTTGGAGACAAGATAAAGTATACATAGTGCCCATAGTCCTTTCTACCACTGGCGTTATCCCCAAACATCTTCATCACAGCCTTAAATTAATAGGATTAAAAGACACACTTTATGTGACTCTCCAAAAAGCTGCTATATTAAACACATTCAGAATAGTGCGAAAGTTCATGCAAATAGAAGAAAATAATTGAACACTCCTTAACACACAATAAGTACACAACACGCTGCATTTACTTGGCTACGGCCCGTAAATGTGGTAGTAAAACCAGCTCAAAAGCTGAGAAAATAATCCTTTTCCGATAATAATAATAATAATAATCATCATCAATTACACACTTAACATACTATATTACCCCTCTGGGACCAGGATACTTGGCATAAGCCCGTACCTGGTCCTAAATATCATTTCAACCATCTAAGGATCATATCATTACAATTACAACACACCAATTAATTCATTCAATTCATTCATAACATAATAAATTAAATTAAATTACATTAATTATTAAGTAAAAATTAAATTACGATACATTAAATTAAATAAAAACATGTCATACACAATTATATAAAATTTACTTATTTAATTACATTATATTCACAATTCAAGTCACAATTACAAAAATACAATTTATTTATATAATAATACTACTAGACTAGACAAGCGGGCCTTCTTTGCGTCACGCTATTAGAAAGAGAAAGAGACCAAGGAGACTCGCGAACTCGTAAGTAAGACAAGGATAGGATACCTCCTGCCTTTCTTCGCAGCGTGACGGTTTCACTTACATATGCTCAGATACCTTGCCTAGTCTAGTAGTATTATGTCTATGGAGTAGAGTCAGCAAGTGTTAAACACAACACAACGCACTTTGGAAAGATTGTGTTACTATCAATGTTAAATGCTACGCATTGCAGACAGTTTTTGGAACTCTTTTCAATAACGCAGCACAACGTATTTGTTTTTCTTCTTTTTTAGTTGTGTTTTCTTAAGTAGTTTTAACACCTGCCATCAGTTCCTTTCACATCCACCCAGGGTTGACTGGTGGATAAAGAATAAATAAATAAACAAACACACTTTGGAATGATTGTGTTATTATCAATGTTAAATGCAGGAAGTTCATTGCGGAAAGTTTTTGTATCACGCCCTGTATAATAACTTTCGCTGACTGTACATACTGTAGTGAGTTAAAATATTTGTGTTCAGTTTTAAAGCTGCTCCTCACTTTGGTAGGATCTGGGATTAAAGTATCGTATATAAAGCAATAAAATTTTGTTTCATTCCATGTAACATCATTCTTTAAAATACGTAAAATTATCTGCAATATCGGCAGTGAAAATATGTGGTAAAATTCACTGACATTTTTTGACTATTTAAAATTGAAAATATCAGAAAGAAAGAAAGAAAGAAAGAAAGAAAGAAAACATTTATTTCTGGCTGAACACACACACAACATATTTTTATATCACGTGACCAACAGTTAAAATGGCGCCTCCGCTCCGGCGGCGGTACAGCAGTGTACGTGGTGGGCGTGCGGGACTGCGGCGCGCTGCGGGGGCTGCGCGCGCGGGCGCTGCGGGCCTCGCTCGAAGCGCTGCGCGGAATGGCGCGGGCCCTGGGGGCCGGGATCGTGGGCGCGCGGGCGCGGCGAGTCGCGCCGCATCGCGCGGTCGCGGAGGTTTATATACGGAAGGTTGGTTTTGGTGTATTTAGCCGTAGCCTGAAATATCAGAGGCGTAGTAAGTACCTACCACTTATTTATTTAACTCTTTATTGCACACCAAGTATAGGACAACAACAATGTTACTTTACATTAAGCAAGTATATAAGGTACAAAAGGCGGTCTTATCGCTACACAGCGATCTCTTCCAGACAACCTTAAGATGCGGAATGCTGTATATAGATAGATAAGATGAGGTAAGGTGCACGAGAAGTATTAAGGAAACTATAACAATTTAAAAGTCAAAACACAAATTTGTAATTAGGGATGACAAAATATGGAAGAAGGAAAAAGGAAAGAAGGAAGGAAAGTGATTAATTCTGGAGATAGTGGGCTTTTACTAAGTTTTTCAACGAATGTAATGTGCTTGCTTTACGGATACAGTTAGGAAGAGCGTTCCATTGGCGAACGGCTGTGACAGTAAAGGAATTTCTCTTACTGCGCCATATTCTGAGTGCGACCCTTTTCCGTCATGTTGGCAGCTGCAACTCCGAACTCAATCAAGCTAATTTTACTATATTACTCGTATATCTTACCATAGAACCTTAACGTTGTTGCTAAGCTTATGACGAAATAAATGTTTCTGTCTTTCTTTCTATTGGGGTGGGTTAGATTAGAATCCTGATTCCAATCTCATACCTGTATACGTAAGAATCCTGATTCCAATCTCATGCCTTTATCGCCGTATTAGAGCTAAAACCAACTAACTCGACCATTTTAGGGAAAAAATATTTTAGAGTTATTGCGTTTTGAAAGTTTGTACGAATTTTTTATATGATTCCGAGGACGTACAGGCTCATTTTTATTCGTATTCTTATGCTCTAGAATCTGTAGATTACAACCATATTCACTTTTGGTATAGATATGGAATAAATAATACAGTAAAGACCTAAAACTGTTGCAAGGTACCTCAGTTAGTTGGTTCTACCACTCAAGTTTTATGTGGTTAAACAAACTATCTCTGGTTATCGTGTTTTATTACAGAGATTTATTTCATATGGAACTATGAATTTAATGCTAAAAACCACTATCCGTGGTTGTTGTGTTTTGTTGTCTTAATCTTACACAAATATGTACGTAAATAGATAGAAAAAAAACATTTATATGAATAGTTAGACGGTTTTAATGGTATACAACATTGAAATATCGTCCAAATTTTTCAGACCTAAGACGTTTTAAAATGACTTAATCGTGTTTATCACAGGAAGATTATGGAATTTTAAGTACTATCTCGATAAAATCGCTTTTAGAGTAGGTAGTTTTTGCAAAGTAAGCCAATTTAATTGGTATTACCATCGGATCTAAGCGACTTAGCTTTAAATTTGTTTTACCATTCGAAAGCAGAGATTTTTCTGAGTCGAATGATGTAAAAAAGTGTTTTTAGCCCAAAAATCGAGATAATTGGTTTTAGCTCTAATACGGCGTTATACGTATACAATAGTATACTTAAGAGACGACAGAAGTTCGAAGACGACTCGTGTTCCGGATAACAGCTTGGAAACAGAGTCACTAACGGTTACTTTAATCGCTTCTTAGTAAGGAATCACCATACAAATTCTGTACTAAGGAGCGATTTAAGTAACCGTTATGTTCGGTTTACACGTATTAAGTAGTTAACTAAATTTTAAGTGAATAATTTTTAGTGCGCGTCCAAACGTAATAATTTAGTAAAGCTCTTTAGTTCATACAATTCTTCAAAACTTACTTAATTACTTAAGCATTTTACTAAATTTTAACTAAAACGTGTTAAGTGATAAGCCCCGCCCACCTACTTAACAGAAAATAGAAAAATTTCTAAATTACTTGTTTATTTGCGTACTGAATTTTATCTACTAAATTGTCCGTTTACACGTATTAATTTACTTAAATTTTTGTTAACTTCTTAATACGTGTAAACCGAACATTAGTGACTGAGTTGGGGCGTTTGACACAAAAATTTCTGAACGTATTCGTATGATCTGGAGTAACATATAGGGTACAAGAAAACGCGAGCGAAACCGCGGGCAAAGTACTAATTTAATCATGTATTGTTGTTCACAGCTGGCCGATCCACAACAAAGCGTTGAGTTACGGGTGGCGGTGTTGGGAGCCAACGAGGCTGGCAAGTCCACTCTCATCGGAGTACTCACTCAAGGTAACTTGATCGAGTGAATTCTTTTTGTTTTTACTAATATTGAGTAATGTTTAGTCTGTGGGATAAATGTGAAGACATGTTTAATTTTATCGAGTAACCGCTATGCTTCGGTTTACTTATTTTTTACACCTTGTGTTACATTATTGGAGTTTTATAAAGGATCCCTATTTTTTTGAAAATATAATATAGCCTATGTCACCCGAGGATAGTGTAGCTTGCCAACAGTGAAAAAATTGTTCAAATCGGTTCAGTAGTTTCGGAGCCTATTCAATGCAAACAAACAATCAAATCTTTCCTCTTTATAATCTTAATTTAAATAAATTACGTGTCACGTTGTTTGTCCGCGATGGACTCCTAAACTACTGAACCGATTTTAATCAAATTTGCACACCGTGTGCAGTTTGATCCAACTTGAAAGATAGGATAGCTTACATCTCAAAATAAATAAAAATAAAACTTGACAGAACGAAGTCTGTCCGGGCAGCTAGTATTTGTACAGATAATAATCACGAACATGTTTCAGGGGAGTTGGACAACGGTCGCGGCAGCGCGCGTCTGAACATGTTCCGACATTTACACGAGGTGAAGAGCGGCCGGACGTCCTCGCTCAGCCACGAGATACTGGGGTTCGATGCTCAGGTGAGAAGAAAAAAAGGATGCGTGTACTTTTGTCCCTCCCCTCCCCTTCCCCTCCCCTCCTCTCGCTTCCGCTCCCTCCCCTTCCCAACCTCTCCCCCTCCCCTCTCCTTTCCCTCCTCCCCCTTCCGCTCCCTCCCCCTCCCCTAAATTTTAACTAAAAAGGTATCAAATTGTTAGTTTACACGCATTAATTTACTTATTTAGTTATCTACATAATATGTGTAAACAGGATTTTACCCGTAATTCTGTCAGTTGGGTGTGGTGTGCGAACGCTATGCTGTTATGTCAAAAATACTTAACAATAAGTAATACTATAAGTATACATAACAATAAGAATTTTAATTTTAGTATTACGAACTGAACTTGTTTTCGTGGTAATACCAAAGTCATCACTGATGCGTTGTGGCCCAAAAAAGAGGAAAAAAAAGTGTTTGCCCCCCCCCCCCCCCCCCCCTCACCAAATAACCCTTAAAATCCCTGCAAATTAAAGTTAGTATGTATCTGTATCCTGTATCCTCCAGGGTAACGTGGTGAACTACGGCAGCTCCGAGCTGATGACCGCCGAGCGGATCGGCGAGCGGTCCGCCAAGCTGCTCTCCTTCCTGGACCTCGCGGGCCACAGCAAGTACCAGCGGACCACGCTGCACGGGCTCACCGGCTACAGCCCGCACTACGCCATGTGTGTTGTGAGTATCGTGTATACGACCCGTGTGGCGCAATGGTTACCATGCCGGATCGCCGCACCGAGGGTCCTGGGTTCGATTCCCAGCGAGGCGGAAATTGGAATGATGAGTTTGAATTTCTGTTCTCGGTCTGTGTGTGAATGTCCTTGTTCAGTGTGTTGTCCATGGCACCCACGACACAGGGAATCCTAGTGTGGGGCTATGAGTGTGTTGCGTTATTTATTATTATTTATTTATCGTGTGGTGTGTTGTGATGTGACGTCACGAGCGCGCTGCAGTCGTTGCGGACCTCGCCGGCCATTGGAAGTAATTTAAATCGTAGATTTAGGGCGGGTAGGTTCTCCCATACATTTGACATAGCGAGATCGCCAGTTACAAAATGTACTTGAAAGACAGAGACAAAAATATTATTTTTTGTCCTCGTTAGAGTGGTCGATTACATTATACTTATAAATATTGTTTGTCACAAGTTCAAACAGTGGTGAGTTGTGACAAACAATGGCTGTTGGCTATTTTAAGCAGAAAATTGCAGTAAGTTTAAGTATATAATATGTTCAAGTAGAATGGTGGGTAGCAGTATTCTGGGCTTGTTAAATTTTGTTAAATTTCTTTTAAAATAACCTCCAAGAAACGTAAATTATCTGTCTCATGTCACGCCGTGGCTGAATCTCACTCAACTTGATGCCGTAATATTGGTTACGGCGCTGATTTTCAGTGAGACCAATCTTTGTTCAAATCAAAATCAAAAAATCAAAAATCGTTTATTATTCCAGAATTTACATTTTATTACAATATGTGTGGGATCTTTCCATTTAAGTATATAAAACTTGTGTTTGTAAAGTCCCCTCTACCCTATGTGGTGATCTGGGATAATGCACTATAGAATAATGTTGTTTATAATACTTATAATACTTATTATATTATAGTTTAAGTAAAATAAATATACATATGTTAACTAATTTTAGATATGTAATATAAAATATATTAAAATAATTGTTAATCAATATGTGTATGGTTGTCCACAGATTTCAGCAACAGCCGGCATCACTCGTATAACAGAGGAGCATATAGGTCTGCTTCTAGCGCTGGACATGCCGCTCTTTACCGTCATCAACAAGTGTGAGCTCGCGCCCGGAGCAGTGGGCCCGCTGGTGGACAGACTGGCCGCGTGTCTGCTGCCCGCTAACAAGGTATGTGCCCTGTGGGGGACGGATGGTGGTGGTTTTGTAATTAATGTTATACGACTTGCCGTGTTCCGGCTGCAGGTTCGTAAAATGTTCTTTCTTTATTTCTTTCTTTTATTTATTTATTTACTAATTTTACACTCATTTTACAATTTTTTTTCATACAAGAGTCGGACCTTGCAAACCACGCAGGGTTTATATGTATATGTCCGACGAGTCGTTTATATATCTTCTCCAGTTGTTTTTTTTTTGCTTACAAATAATTTATGGTCCAGTAAAAGTTTCATCAAAATTTGTTCAGCACTTTTTGTTACTTATTTGACATTGCTAACAATATAATATTTGGTTTTTTGTTGGCTTACAAATACTTTATGGTCCAGTAAAAGTTTCATCAGAATTTGTTCAGTACTTTTTGTTACTTATTTGACATTGCTAACAATATAATATTTGGTTTTTTGTTGTCTTACAAATACTTTATGGTCCAGTAAAAGTTTCATCAGAATTTGTTCAGCACTTTTTGTTACTTATTTGACATTGCTAACAATGTAATATTGTTTGCAGAAACCCCTCCTGATAACGGACGAGAATCTTGCAAGAAACTGCGTGGTGCAACACAAGTCTATATTGGACACCATTGATATGGGACAGGACGGGAGTAACAAGGAGAATGAGTGAGTAGCTTTATACACACACACAGATACACACACACACACACACATAAGTATACGTTTATGTTTAGTACAAAAATTAAAATGTGTGCAATTCACACGTGGTAGAAGTGAAACCTTCAAAAATTTTGTTTTCAAGATAATGAGACGAATGTAAAATTTCGGGAAGATGATAAATGTAGGTTTTACTACTCCACTCCACTCCACTCAAGTCAACTCAAGCCAGTCTCCACTCATTTCTAGTCTCCACTGGACAGTTTCGTTTCATAAAATTTCAAGTCACCCCCGTACTAAAGAAGTTTTCACTTCAAAAAAATCTGTAAAGTCGGTTTACGTACGGTAGTTTAACGTGACAACGTCATGACAAAACATTGATGAAATGATTGCATACTTTTATAGATGAAATTGAGCGCTTCGGCAGATCGTAGCCGATCGTGCCTCTCTATCGCTTGTTCCGCGCTCTCGCTTGCACGGAACGTGATAGTGAGTCATGCTTTTTCGTGCGTGCACCCGGCGTTCATCGTTTTAATAGACGTTATCACGTCAATAGTTTTTGAAAGATAATTAAAACTGATACACGTTATTAAATTAGTGCCATTATTTTTAAAGGTTTCACTTCTACCACGTGTGAATTGCACACATTATAATTTATTATATTGCAATTAATATAAAATAACCAACAATTGGATGTTATAATTAAAACATTTGTAGTAGTATTTACACATCACTGTTTTTAAACCGACTTAAAAAAAGGAGGAGGTATTCAGTTATTTTTGAGCGAAATCTGACGAGTAGGTTTTTTATTTTTTAAGTTATTTTGAAGTCGGTTATTTGTCAAGAACTATTAAGAGTTTATTTAAATGTGACAAGTCTTAACATGGTATGTGTAGGCGACGCATTTTAATATTGCATAAAATAATGATATAGTTTGCACTGAACTGCATTTTGTATATTTTGTACTATTTAATTGTGAAATTAAATAAAACAGAGCGCGGCCGAGGGACCTCTTTGTCTTATCACAGCTACTACTGGCAGTTATCTTAATTTAAATTCAGTAGCTAGACAGCGAACTCTACACAGAGTACTTAATGACTAGAGCTCTATTCGAACACGTCAAGGCCCTCGGTCGCGCTGTAATAAAATTTTCTCGAGTTTTACTTCCATCGCCTATAGTATGTATGTATGTGTATCAGATGCGAGCAGCAGATAGTGCCAGTGTTCCCCGTGAGTTGCGTGCGCGGCATGGGGCTCAACGCACTGCACGCGTACCTTCTCGCGCTGCAGCCGCCGGCGACCGCCGCGCACGCGGAGCCGGAAGATGTGAGTTGTTACTAACTATATTATCTATAATAGGGATGTTGACACTATCAGTAAATTAAAATAAGTTTATGTTTAAAGTATCAAGGAAAACATTTAAACGCCTAAAATATTATTCTTTTGTCAAAATCAATCACAACAAATTAAATATAATTATTTTAAAATGTTAAAAATAGTACTCACTGTCACGTGACCTCAAACGCCGTTTGGAGCTTATGACGTCATTGTTCCTATTTTATATGGAAGTGCGACTAACTTCAGTCGACAGATAGTATTGAATATCGGCTAGTGACGTCACGTGACGTTTTTGGTGGGAAATTTGAAAATGATTTTGTTTTATCAGTTTTTGTTTGTAAATTGAAGATTATTATTTTTATAATATTTTTTTCGTGAATCATATGGTTCTATCTATAAAATCAAATTGAATCCTAAAATTCGTCAACATCCCTATTTTAGGAACTCACAGAAATAATGCTTAAAAAATAACAATCACCGCCCTTTTTAATTTATTTCCATACTTGATATTTTTATTATGACACAAACTAATCACAATCTCACAAAACAAATCGTTTCGCTAATTAGTTTTACTGATACGCAATCCGGCAGAGCTTCCGCACGCAAGGACGTCTGAGTGCAAAGTGATCGTTACTGCCCAGCGCCCATCAATTTATTGGCACTGCTCCCTCCACGCCATTATCTTCTTAGAAACTGCTACCAGTAATAATATTATAATAAAGCCAAAACGTTTTTGTTTTTCTTTTATGGAAATATCCGGCAAACGAGCTGACGATCCACCTGATGGTAAGTGGCTATCGCTGCCCATGGACATCAGCAACATCAAAGGCATCAGACGCGTTGCCGGCCAAGAAAGAGAGAAGAAAAAGAAACAAACTGGCAAAGATTCGATGACAGTAATACAAAATTAAATTTTTGCCTCACTGAGAATCGAATCTTGGACCCTTCGTATGGCTGACTATTGTAACCATTACGCAAAGCAGGTCGTCAAATTAATATTATTATTATTACAGTAATCAAAATTTTACCCAAAAATTAGATTCACCTCATCTCATTGTATTATCTTCCAGGAGACATGCGAGTTCCAAATCGATGAGATCTTCCACGTGGGAGACTCCACTGGCCCGGTTGTTGGTGGATTGCTCGCCAGGGGACAGCTGTATGAAGGCGATGAGATGATTATTGGTAAGTTCATTGTTTAAGTGTTTAAAACTATGCAAAAATCTAAGACTTGAAAATAATTCTTCAAGTGGATCTTGTATTATTGACTTAATGGAGAGGGTAAGAAAAAAATGTCAAAGGTTATTTGAAATGTGAAACGTTGTTTAAAAAAATAGCTCATTAGTGTACTGTGTACTTAAGACAAACCTCATACAGGTTTTATGGGTACTCACTGTAAAAAATCTGTAATTATTTTTGGTATTAATAAATAAAAAAATAAAAAATAAATGTTTTACCGTCATCGAGTAAAGTACATAATATATGTGACAAAGTCAAAGTAAAAACTGTAAAAAGAAAAACAAAAAAAAAAATTATCAAGATAGGCCATAAAATACTAAACTGTCGAGAGACATCAAAATGACAAAAAGTGTGAATTATTCTAAATGGTAAAAAAGTCAAAAGAGTATAAGAGTCAACAACCTATGTAGTGGGTCAAACAAATTCAATATTATTATTAACAATACGTAAAGAATTTTCACTCTATATCACAAACTATTACGTATAATTTTCTAACTTCATCCCCGCTCATTGCCCCTCCCAAGGTCCCCTCGACACAGGGGAGTTCGTGCGGATCTCAGTGAAGACGATATACCGCAATCGGGTCCGATGCGGCAGTGTAGCCGCGGGGCAGTCCGGTAGCTTGGGTCTGAGCGTGGCGCCGCCCGCGCTGCGAGCTGGGATGGTGCTGCTGTCGGTACCTGGGGTGAGGGTGAGTTCGTGTTATGGCTACTAAATAATCTTAAATTAAAATGTAAATAAAAACCGGGCAAGTGCGTGTCAGGTCACGCGCAATGTAGGGTTCCGAAGTAGTACGTTTATCGACTATTACTCATTAAGTACAAGCTAACATAGCCTTGATAGTTTTCCTTGTAAATTTATCATATGACCTATTTTTGGGATTTTCTTTCACTTGTCCAACTCCAACCGTTTAGCCGGCAGGGGGGTGGACAATTGACTCCAACCAAAATTAGCACTTTAAAGCCAAATATTTTGCAGAAGGTCTTAACCTGTATCGCGGTTGGCATGGACGACACATGCATATAACACGTCACACTAACACCCTGCACCCGAGTACAAATATTTATCTGTCATATAAAATATCTGCCTCGGTAACAATCGAACCCGGGACCCCTCGCTTCGCAGGCAGGGTCGCTACCAACTAGGCTACAATATCGTCTAATCTCTTACCTGTAATAATATTCAAATCCTCAGCCCCAAGACGCAAGCACGCAAACCGACGCGCGCAATAAACGGAACGTGAGACGAAGAGAAAAGAATGTTCTCTACGACATCGCTAACGCTGAGAACAGGCTAAGCAAGGACTTGCGAGTCGATGTGAACTTGTACCGGGAAGATGATGACAGTGGTGAGTTTGACAGATAAGATAGTACTGTACTGTAGAACTCAAAACCCTCTATTGTCCACTCTGTAGACCTCAAAAACCTCTATGTTCCACTCTGTAGAACTCAAAACCCTCTATTGTCCACTGTGTAGAACTCAAAACCCTCTATTGTCCACTCTGTAGAACTCAAAACCCTCTATTGTCCACTCTGTAGAACTCAAAACTCTTTATGGTCCACTGTGTAGAACTCAAAACCCTCTATTGTCCACTCTATAGAACTCAAAACCCTCTATTGTCCACTCTGTAGACCTCAAAAACCTCTATGTTCCACTCTGTAGAACTCAAAACCCTCTATTGTCAACTCTGTAGAACTCAAAACCCTCTATTGTCCACTGTGTAGAACTCAAAACCCTCTATTGTCCACTCTGTAGAACTCAAAACCCTCTATTGTCCACTGTGTAGAACTCAAAACCCTCTATTGTCCACTCTGTAGAACTCAAAACCCTCTATTGTCCACTCTGTAGACCTCAAAACCCTGTATTATCCACTCTGTAGAACTCAAAACTCTTTATGGTCCACTTTGTAGAACTAAAAACCCTCTATTGTCCACTCTGTAGACCACAAAACCCTCTATTGTCCACTCTGTAGACCTCAAAACCCTCTATTGTCCACTCTGTAGACATCAAAAACCTCTATGGTCCACGCTGTAGAACTCAAAACCCTCTATTGTCCACGCTGTAGAACTCAGAACCCTCTATTGTCCACTCTGTAGACATCAAAAACCTCTATTGTCCACTCTGTAGACATCAAAAACCTCTATGGTCCACGCTGTAGAACTCAAAACCCTCTATTGTCCACTGTGTAGAACTCAAAACCCTCTATTGTCCACTCTGTAGAACTCAAAAACCTCTTATGTTCCACTCTGTAGAACTCAAAACCGTCTATTGTCCACTCTGTAGAACTCAAAACGATCTATTGTCCACTGTGTAGAACTCAAAACCCTCTATTGTCCACTCTGTAGAACTCGAAACCCTCTATTGTCCACTGTGTAGAACTCAAAACCCTCTATTGTCCACTCTGTAGAACTCAAAACCCTCTATTGTCCACTCTGTAGAACTCAAAACTCTTTATGGCCCACTGTGTAGAACTCAAAACCCTCTATTGTCCACTCTGTAGAACTCAAAACCCTCTATTGTCCACTCTGTAGACCTCAAAAACCTCTATGTTCCACTCTTTAGAACTCAAAACCCTCTATTGTCCACTCTGTAGAACTCAAAATCCTCTATTGTCCACTGTGTAGAACTCAAAACCCTCTATTGTCCACTCTGTAGAACTCAAAACCCTCTATTGTCCACTCTGTAGAACTCAAAACTCTTTATGGTCCACTGTGTAGAACTCAAAACCCTCTATTGTCCACTCTGTAGAACTCAAAACCCTCTATTGTCCACTCTGTAGACCTCAAAAACCTCTATGTTCCACTCTGTAGAACTCAAAACCCTCTATTGTCCACTCTGTAGAACTCAAAACCCTCTATTGTCCACTGTGTAGAACTCAAAACCCTCTATTGTCCACTCTGTAGAACTCAAAACCCTCTATTGTCCACTGTGTAGAACTCAAAACCCTCTATTGTCCACGCTGTAGAACTCAAAACCCTCTATTGTCCACTCTGTAGAACTCAAAACTCTTTATGGTCCACTGTGTAGAACTCAAACCCCTCTATTGTCCACTCTGTAGAACTCAAAACCCTCTATTGTCCACTCTGTAGACCTCAAAAACCTCTATGTTCCACTCTGTAGAACTCAAAACCCTCTATTGTCCACTCTGTAGAACTCAAAACCCTCTATTGTCCACTGTGTAGAACTCAAAACCCTCTATTGTCCACTCTGTAGAACTCACAGCCCTCTATTGTCCACTGTGTAGAACTCAAAACCCTCTATTGTCCACGCTGTAGAACTCAAAACCCTCTATTGTCCACTCTGTAGAACTCAAAACCCTCTATTGTCCACTGTGTAGAACTCAAAACCCTCTATTGTCCACGCTGTAGAACTCAAAACCCTCTATTGTCCACTCTGTAGAACTCAAAACCCTCTATTGTCCACTGTGTAGAACTCAAAACCCTCTATTGTCCACTCTGTAGAACTCAAAACCCTCTATTGTCCACTGTGTAGAACTCAAAACCCTCTATTGTCCACGCTGTAGAACTCAAAACCCTCTATTGTCCACTCTGTAGAACTCAAAACTCTCTATTGTCCACCCTGTAGACATCAAAAACCTCTATTGTCCACTCTGTAGACATCAAAAACCTCTATGGTCCACGCTGTAGAACTCAAAACCCTCTATTGTCCACTCTGTAGACCTCAAAACCCTCTATTGTCCACTCTGTAGAACTCAAAACTCTCTATTGTCCACTCTGTAGACATCAAAAACCTCTATTGTCCACTCTGTAGACATCAAAAACCTCTATGGTCCACGCTGTAGAACTCAAAACCCTCTATTGTCCACTCTGTAGACCTCAAAACCCTCTATTGTCCACTCTGTAGACCTCAAAACCCTCTATTGTCCACGCTGTAGAACTCAAAACTCTCTATTGTCCACGATGTAGAACTCAAAACCCTCTATTGTCCACTCTGTAGACATCAAAAACCTCTATTGTCCACTCTGTAGACATCAAAAACCTCTATGGTCCACGCTGTAGAACTCAAAACCCTCTATTATCAACTCTGTAGAACTCAAAACTCTCTATTGTCCACTCTGTAGACATCAAAAACCTCTATTGTCCACTCTGTAGACATCAAAAACCTCTATGGTCCACGCTGTAGAACTCAAAACCCTCTATTGTCCACTCTGTAGACCTCAAAACCCTCTATTGTCCACTCTGTAGACCTCAAAACCCTCTATTGTCCACTCTGTAGACATCAAAAACCTCTATGGTCCACGCTGTAGAACTCAAAACCCTCTATTATCAACTCTGTAGAACTCAAAACTCTCTATTGTCCACTCTGTAGACATCAAAAACCTCTATTGTCCACTCTGTAGACATCAAAAACCTCTATGGTCCACGCGGTAGAACTCAAAACCCTCTATTGTCCACTCTGTAGACCTCAAAACCCTCTATTGTCCACTCTGTAGACCTCAAAACCCTCTATTGTCCACTCTGTAGAACTCTAAACCCTCTATTGTCCACTCTGTGGAACTCTAAACCCTCTATTGTCCACTCTGTAGAACTCTAAACCCTCTATTGTCCACTCTGTAGACCTCAAAACCCTCTATTGTCCACTCTGTAGAACTCTAAACCCTCTATTGTCCACTCTGTAGACCTCAAAACCCTCTATTTTCCACTCCGCAGAACGTAAAAACCCATGTCTATACCAATATGATGACCTTTGTAATGACCACACATTCTTTTTCAGACGCAAAGGAGACGATAGATTCAAACTCAGGTGATGACGACGATCTGTTTCTAGAAGATCCCTACGACCCTCGCGGCTGCATCTATTTCCAGGTAACGTTAACATTATATTGAGAAAAACGTGTGTGTACGTAAGAAGATATACATCTCTCTCGCTCGCACCCACGACCCGGCGCGCGCTAGCAATCCAAAACAACTCCAGCGAATGCTGTGCGCCTAGTACATAGATAGTATCACGCACGTTCATCATGTCGCTCTTTGGCTGTCGCATCGTAAAGATTTTACTCTCATATTTTTTCTAATATTAACTTCAAAAGCGACAAAATTCTATATCTCAAGTATATATATACATACAGTAACCAAAACACCCCCTTTTTAACCGATTTCAAAGAAGGAGTAGGTATTCACAAAAAAGAAGGAGTTAATCAGTTCGACTGTTTTTTTATGTTTGTTACCTCAGAACTTGCGACTGGGTGAACCGATTTCGATAACTCTTTTTTTAATCGAAAGCTGATGCTTGTCGTGTGGTCCCATTTAAATTTGAGCGAGATCTGACGGGTAGTTTTTGAGTTATCCCTAATTTTGAAGTCGTTTGTTTTTTGTCAAGCATTACTACAATACTCTTTTCATCGAAGCCTACTCTAGTATTATAATATTGTATTCCAGGCATCGGTCCACGTACTGAGACACTCCACGGCGATATACCCCGGCTTTCAGTGCTCCGTACATGTCGGGAACGTGAGACAGACCGCTATCATTGAGGTAAGAGAGAGAGAGAGAGAGAGAAGGATGCACATACATTCATCTATACATAATTATAGGAATAGAGATAAAATGTGTGTTTGAAGAAGAGTTGTAAGATGAACAGGGAGACAGAAAGTTAGAGAGAAATGGATGCACATAAACATTCATATATACATATTGGAATACAGATGAAATATGTGTTTAAACTCTCACAACAAAGACGAATCTAACGGCACCTCTCAAGCTGAAATCGATCAAGCCGTTTAGGCTACAGAGCGAGCCAAATAAATATGTAATACATATATACATACAAACACTCGAAAAACATAATAACCCTCCTTCTGGCGTAGTCACTGCTTTGTGAACTAAAGTCTTTTTGTCTTGTCCATTAATCGTGTAATTTAATAATCCTTATGGAGGCCATACACGGTCAAGTGTACTTGATCAAGTCTGCAGTTTGACTTGTCAAAGCAGTTTGACTTGACGCGCCATCCAGTGTGCATGAGATAGATATATGGCAGATAGCTATACCGTGGCCATACAGGATCAAGTATACTGGATGCCCGTCAAATCCGCTTGACGCTTCATCAAGTACACTTGATCATGTATGGCCTCCCTTACAATATCTTTTCACTGTGAAGATATTCCCATTAATTACAACTACTGTATTTTAATCGCGATAATAATTTAAAGAAACATTTAAACAGGGAATCCTCTCACCAAACAACGAGCTTCGTGCGGGCGAGCGCGCGTCCGTAGTGTTTCGGTTCGCGCGCTGCCCGGAGTATCTAGTTAGAGGGCGACGGATGCTGTTCACTGCCGGCCTTGGCACCAGGTGAGTGGTCAAATTCTGGTCTAGGACTTGGTGACTCCAGGGATTTCCTCAATCTTCATCAGCAGGCTTATGCCGTTTGGGTGATTGTGTAGGATAGACCAGGCAATTGGCAAATGGATGTTGGATATTTGGTAGGCGCTTTTTAAAGTTTATGTTTTGAGATTTTTTTGCTTTGTGGTTGGAATTGGTGGCGTGGACTACTGTAATATTAAGTCCGGCTGTGTTTTGGATTATTATAGAATCTTAAAGGTCGTGGTGTTAATAAGTCAAAGCTATTTCTATGAAGGAGCAATTTATAATATCAACTTACTACGTTGAACAACCTGTAAATAACAAGACAAAGGTAATTTAAAATCGCGAAATGCTGATTCTAATCAAAGGAATTTTAATATATTTTCGATTTGATGACATTTTCATATGTTATTAATTTGATTTTAAAATCGATATCCTGTACATAAGAATAGAAAGAACGAATAGAAAAATTTCTAATTACTTATTAAAATCGATATTTTGTACAATCGAATAAGGAATAAGTTAGATAGATTTCTATCCGACAATATTACATAATAATATTTACTTTTTACAGGGCCATAGGACGGGTGACCCAGGTCTTCCCTTACGTGCCTTGAAGGGCACAGAAGCAGCAGTCAACTGCATCTGATTGACTTCGATTGGCCTTTACTGGCCCTTTGAATTTTTAGAACTGCTGCCTTATTGGCAGTTTAAATCACTGGTAAAAACTTAAAGATTGAGAATAACTGACACTTTTTAGGCGTTATAACACTGTTTCTCAAACTTAAAAAACTTGTTAATGACAAAGTACATTGAATAATACACTTTATACCATAGTAATAGTAACGCTTTGACTTTAGTTTTTAAGTAATTTCTGGGTAACTGACATCTGTGACTGAAGTGTCAAAATAACTGATTGTCAGTTTCGGTGTTGTCACGCGTTTTTCGTAGGTATGGCACTTCCATTAGTTTCCTTATTCAGAGCCCAGGTTAAGGTGATGCATACGTAACGTAGACGAGACGGGGACGGGACGGAATGTGAAGTATTGGTAACATCGTTTCATAGAAAATGTAAACGATAGCGCATACGCCACGGAGGCACGGACGGGACGGGAACGGGACACTCACGTATATTTATGTCCCGTCCACGTCCCGTCCCCGTCCCGTCCACGCGTATGCATCGACCTTTATACTCATACAATAATGATTGTCAGTCAACAATACTTCAAATTATGACGGGATTACGATAGATGACATTTGTACGTTTAAAGTATTGAAAATTAAAAATCATATACAATAATTTGTAACCTGGGCCATTCGATATACTTATACGAGCATACTCAATTTAAAAAATATTTTTTTATTACAAAGGGAATATTCCCAAGTTGGTTATAAATATTCAATTGTGATGGGATCCAAGTGGAATGAGGGTTTTCGATACTTTTTCTGCCACCAGGCGGCGCTACGTTGGCGGCAGGTCTAAACAGCTGTCAGATAGCACAGAGTCGTAGGTAGGTACTAAACAAAAATTAATGAAATTCTGTTGTGTTTGGAAGTGTTATTGATTTTATTATGGATTACGGCCAGAAAAAGGTCGCTGAACTGAAGATTGAGCTCAAAAAAAAGGGGCGCAAAATTCACTGGTACTAAGGAAAAGCTCATTGAAAGGTAGGTACTAGATTTTGTTTACATAATTTGATTTCGTTCTTTAACTACTAAATTGTAGTTATTTATTTATCCGACCACTGGAACACAGAAAAAGTAGCTTTCTTCCTTCCGCATACATTGTCTACTTAGTACCGAAAACCACCTAAAGTGTGACGGCACACAATTTTAAATTAATAGATTTACATTTCGTAGTTCCCAATAGTTAAACATATATAGTAATGTTATATATCAATAGATTAGGCTTGAAGTGCTCTCTTTAACTGTCCAATTAGTTTTTGAGTTACCTTTAAATTTTTCAAAATTTTCTTTAACCTACTTTTTCCTCATAATAACATACGTTTTTGCAATAGTTTCTTTTCAAATTTCACGTCGACTGACCAATGCGTGGTATTGGAAGATTAGAAATTCCTTGACGCACCCATTTCTATTAGTTCCGTAAAAAATATTTCGTAAATTTCAAAAATTTTTGCCAAAAACTGTAAAAACCACTCTTTTCAAAATTACTTTCTCAAAACACTTTTTAAATCAAATTTTATTTCAGTTCTGTGTAGCGCTCACCGAGCCCGATCTTTTGGTACCTCTCGCGCCCCGATCCGACCACTGGGACACGGGCTATTTTTCGTTGGAATTTATCTTTGAATGGCTACAAGCCACTGTTTAAAATCGGGTTTTATCTCCAGTAGGGAACTTATGCCTTCCTGTTTTATTTGCCCACATAGGCACTGCACAACACTGTGGCATTTTAGGAAACAATATTCTTAAAGTAATGATTTTAAGAATAAATAAACCAAAAAATACATACAAAATTGTAATTCGCGTATGTATTTTGACAGTTCATTAGACCTGACGCCAAAGTGCTGCCATCTGGCGTAGACCGTTTCAGAAAACCCTCATTGAGCGAGTCCATTCTTTGAAGTCGATTTTTTTTTGGTAAAATTCACTATAGATTTCTTCTACAGATAATATTTTAATCGGAATTGATGTTTTTTTTTTGGATAATTTAAATGGCCTTGACAGGCTGCTAAATGAGTAGCAGATTTCTTTATTAAATCGATTTTGGATTGTTTTCTTATCCTAGTATTGTTAGGAATAGTAATAAAAAAAAAATTAAATAATTATTAAATTAACCAAAACGGTATAAAAAAAAATAGCACTGTCCTATTAGGGATGATTATTTCGTATTTATGGGATAGAAAACTAACATGTTTTTATTCTGTGATATTTGTGTTTGGTTTTTTATTATAGTTTTAAATAATACTTACTTTTTACGGCCCAGTATAAGATAAACCAATGGTTTCAAAATAAAATAATTGCTTATAAGTTGAATCGCTTCTTATTCAATAAATAGGTTAAAAAAATAAAATATCACTAATAAATACATAACATAACATATTATTAATAAAAATAATAAATGGTCGAAGTTTATTAATAGTACAACTTAGTTACTTCCAAATAATATTGGTGTTGTATTAACATTTTCTACATATTTACTTTACTTTATTAGATTATAAACTTAATATTATGACATAAAAAAGTAGCAAGACAATTATTAGATACTTCATTTAAATAATTTGTAAATAAAACCAAAAATATTATTTTAAAAACAGTTTACATAATAGGTACCTAACTCAAAAAATGATCTTATGCGATCTCTTTACATTTTTGTAAGACTAACGTTATAGCTAAATTAAAATTATATTTAAGTAGAAATTCCGGCGTTTATAAGCTCCTACTTAAAAAATATCCTTTCGTAAGTGACTTTAATATTTTTTATTGCTACTCAATTTTGGAGAAAAAAAAGATGACGAATGTGTGTGATGGTTATCTTTCCCTACGTTCCACTAGACGATCACAATGATCACGCTCACGACCGCGGTTTTTCCCGTTCCACTAGCTTGTGAGCGTTACAATCATACACCCAAGTGGAACGGGCACTTCGACCCACCCCGTGAGGTGGGTTGTTTTGAGCGTGCCGTGAGCGAAATTAATGACGTCATCAATGACGTTTTCACCGCGACCATGACGACCGTGGTCGCCATGTGGAACGCGTTTTGATCGTTGTGAGCGATGTGAGCGTCTACTGGAACGCAGCCTTTGTCTAATGATTAATGTCATAATGACATATGTCATAAGAAATGAAAAAGAAGAATTATTATATCTTGACCGAATGAGATGTTCATTAATTTCATTATACAGTGCCACCAAGTTATCTGTGAAGTGGCGAAAATTGGAACTATTGCCGCGTCATTCATAAGTTCTTTGTGCTCATTCATTTGTCATTTACTACCACACGAATTGCGTCCAATGATTGGTCCAATGCGTCCGACAGCGCCCCCCTTCAATTCACAGATAAGTTGGTGGCACTGTAGCACCTATTTATTATTTTATATCTAGGTAGTTTTTTTTCATAAATTTTGAAGCTCTGAAGTAATAAATGAAAGAATAATGATTCTGAAAAATGTACCTAATGATTAATTTTGGTTGTTGTAAAGTTGGCGTGAAATTAGTAAACCGATCTTAAAGTTCTCTAAGATCTGTCTTCGCGCGATAACGATGTTAGATCGTATCATGGAGGATAGAGTAGAAGAAGAGTCATCTCTGTGTATGAAAAGTGTCCGTAAAAACACGTCCAATTACGGGTGGCGCTGCAGTGCGGTCTACAACAGCTATGTTCCAATATCTATTTATCAGACACTAGCGCCATTCATTACGGGTGGCATAACTCAGCAAACTTTACTCCGTCTACAACAGCCATGTTCAATATCTATTTTTAACACACTAGCGCCATTCTGAAATGGCTATTATTGGAACCTCTATTTTCAGTAAACAGCTGGACACTTTCAACTTTTCCCTCATATGAGATGGCCCTCCTTCTACCTTCTATCCTCCATGGATTGTCACATTATTCCTGATGCAGTGTATAAACTGTGTATTCATAATTTATTAACTGTCATAATGACAGATATCATTTGACGTCATGACAATGTTGTGTATTTTCCGCCAAAAGTATTTTATAGATTATTAATAAATGTCAAACATACATTTTTCATATTAAGATAAGCAATTTTTGTATACTTTGTATTCTTGCACCATAGATAAAAGTAATTCACGGTTTCTGCTTACTAACTAAAATATACCAGTAGATAGCATTAGATAGTTGAGAAAAATGTTTTAGATTTATGTAACAATTAAAGTAGACTTGCACATAGTCAAGTTTATTAAAATTAAATATATATCAAATTTTTCCAAATTTCTTAATATTGTCTAAACGTTAATAATTACTTATGTGACTACAGTGAACAAATTGTATGTGGTGATTTTAATTACCTTCATGTGTTATGTACTAGATAATTTGTGCGCCTTGCAAGTTTCGGATCTGATACATAATTTTCTTCTTATTATCAAATATCTCAACAAAAGTAGTGGTCATAAATCAATTTTAACGTTAGCTGTTTTTTATTTCTTCGTATTGACAGTGTCAGTTATGTAGTACAGTCACCTACAAATAAAAAGTAAACCCATTTGTTTATAAACACACAGTAACAGTTGGTTACTTTTCTCTGCAGGTGACTGTACTATTGACTGGTGTCTGAACTGGCTCACCCTAATAGCTTATATTATAATATTTCTTTGATAAAATATATGTCTGTGTTTTTCACATACAATACAACTATAATACTATACAAATAACTCAAAAACGTTTTTGGAATAAAATTGTATTTTCTTTGAATAGCTAAATTAAAAAATTAAAGACGTAGTGATGTATGATTGTCCACGGGAAAAGTATTTTGAAACACAATAAATATTGCACTTTTTGGATTCTGGAATAAAAAATGGTGATTGAAATCCACTCTTTTGTTTTATTCTTAAACCCTTTAGCGACTTGATATAGTAATTAAGCGTCGAGCAATGAGCCGCGCGCCTTCTCTGTGTTCGAGACGCTTGCGTATTATTTTGTACGTGGCCGAGTGAGACAGAATATACTTAGCGCACAGATAGAGAGAGAGAGAGAGAGTATACTTATAGAGCGCCGTACATTTTTCTTTTTTTTTATAGCCTGAAGGGCAGACGAAAAAGCAGACGGGCCACCTGATGGTAAGTGGTTACCCTCGCCTATGGGTATGAGTAATACCAGAGGAATCGCCAATGGAACGCCGGCCCAATGTTGATTGACAATGACCCCATGTTATAAACGGAAAAACTACTATAAGAACACAGCTGTTGAAGTTTGCCGAGTTCAAATATTTAAAAAATTTCATGAGTAGTTAGTAAAATGCTCGTATACAAAACCTGAACTATTTACGTAGTCAAAAATGTTGTAGTAAATAAACGAAGATACTGCTGGGAGATAATGTTATTGGACGCATTATAGCGGACACTTTTTCATACCAGAGATGGCTCTCCTTAGCTCTACACTCCGTAGATAACTATAAAACGTAGTGTTAAGTATACTCTGTGGCTATCACGCTCTTGGTCACTTACCATAGTGAATAATCATTTCATTTGTCGGAGAGCTAAATAAAAACAAAATTAAAAAACATTTTTTCTAGATTTTTATTAAAAAAATCTTGTTTATCCATTTTCTTACAAAAATATCTTAACTTAGCAACACTCATTTAAAGCATTAAACTCATTTATAACAGTATTGGTAACATTCGAAACTGTTTTATTTATAAGGGTAAGGTACTCATAGACATAATACAGATAGACTAGACAAGCGGGCCTTCTTTGCGTCACGCAGGTCACGCTATTAGAAAGAGACCAAGGAGGTATACCTATCTCTCTCTACTCGCGCCTGCGCCACTTGCTTCGGTCGTGGCTTATTACTGCGTAGGGATGTTCGATCCAAAAGTAAGACAAGGATAGGTTTACCTCCTGCCTTTCTTTCTCTCTCTTCGCAGCGTGACGGGTTCACTTACATATGCTCAGATACCTTGCCTAGTCTATCTGTATTATGTCTATGAAGGTACTAACCAATCTTCCCTCCTTTGTCAAGAAATTCGCATTGAAGGTATCAATGTTGGTATAAACAAGTACGCATGGAGTATATAGGGCAAGGAGAGCCATCTCATATCGGGGGAAAGTTGAAAAGAAATTCCTAGCGCACCTCAGCGCCACCTGTTATTACTTTTTACGAACACTTCATACACAGAGATGGCTCTCCTTACTTCTATAGTCCACTCGCACAGTATACATAGTGTAAGTTAAACTTATAAATCAAAATTATACAAAACTGATACACAAATTATACAGAAATATATCAAAACCTTATACAAAAAACCACTGATATATTAAAGAGGTAGATACTACAATGCCACTTAATTATGTACTTACGTAAGTAAAGTAGGTAGAGTTATAGAAGTTATTGTATTTTCGTAAATTCAGGGACTATTTTTTGGTTACCCTCAAATCCACCCATTAAAAAAAATTGACTGACATTACAATTGAAAGCACTTTTGACTGCAGTTCAATTACATACATATAAATAAAATATTTTCAGTTTTTCAGTACCAATTATAAATACTAATGACCACTCAAATATTTAAATACACACATCAAATCAATCTTAATAGTTTTGACGGTATAAAGGCTCATTTGACACCGCACAACAATTCTTATAACAATAGTTAATTATACACTATTTATTTTACGTCGTATTTTCACTAACACTACTTCAATGCACGCAAAGGAGTCATACTTAAATTACGTCAAACGTTAGTGGTAGTGCGAGCGGGGGAAGTTAGAAGGGAAGAGAGGTAGTGGAGGAGAGGGGGGGAAGTTAACATATGATTATAACTTTTTTTTTTATTTTTTTTTTTTATGCCTTAAGCAGGCAAACGAGCAGACGGGTCACCTGATGGTAAGTGATCACCGTCGCCCATGGACATTAGCAACACCAGGGGCGTCACCAATGCGTTGCCGGCCACGAAGAAAAGAAAAGATCCGCTTCTTGAAGGACCCCATGTCATAGCTTAGCGGGAACACCGATGCAGGAAGTTTAGCAGGAACTTAAATCATCGCGGACACTAAACATTCTGAATACAAACGATTTTTGTATTTGATACCGATATTCCTACCCAGTTAGGTACGCTTCCCGCCCACGTCCGATAATAATCGGTGATCGATTTTTTGTAGGAGAAAAATAGAACGCACTGATAGCAATAGGGCAACGCACACGTCCTACAAAAAGTCGGTCAGAAATAATATGGGAAATAAAATCGGCCCGATTATCTGTCCTACAAAAAGTCTAACGTGGGCGAGAAGCGTTACATTCATCATGGTTACGGCTGAGACGAAAACAGTGACGGTGCGGCGGAGAAATATCGATTTAAAATACAAAAATCGCGAATACCCGATTGCATTGCAAAATTAGGAGGGGAGGTTAGTGAAGGAGAGGGGAAGTGATTATGGGAGGGAGGAAGGATTTGAGACTTCATATTTGCAAAATATATGACATCAAACACTTGTTTTCAGGGACCGGCTAGGTCTCCCAAAATTAGTGATCGAAGCCCAAAAATCAAACTCATGGAATGACGTAATCTGAGAATGACCCTTCATTGTATATTATATGTACTACAAAATGCATACAATACGACGGTGGTTGACAAAACTGAACTTAAATATTATTAAAAACAAACCAATAATATATCTCAAATTCACTCTTATATACAATCAAGTTATTAAATACTATCAAACCATTTGAAACAACAAGTGCTATTTAATTACTGACTTATTACAAACTAGAAATAGAATACATAATGAGACTAACTTGTTTAACAATTCAATAATGTGTAATCAAAAATCATCATAGACTATTATACATTTACTCACATTTGACTGACTATTTTAACATGGCATTGAATTATTAGTTTCATATCTTCGATATTGATATATCGATAATTACCACATCACTATTAAATTTTGTCAAAATTTCGAATACTTTGTGTCAAAAAAGTTCACCTGATTATGTATTCGACAATACTTCATATTATGCAATATATCATCTCTTAAGCAACACTTTATCAGGAAAATCACTCTATAATACCTTATCAACATTATAAGCATCCCTTCTTTGTAAAGTCTTTGTTCTACCCTTAACTGTCACTAACAAATTGACAGATCTGTCAAAACTGAAATTTCTTGGCATCTATCGCGAAAATACTAAAGTGCTCTCCAACTAAATCCGCACTTGGGCGTAATGTTGGTAGCATTGAAATAAGTGTCTTTTATATTTCAAAAATCATTTTATGGACATTATAATAGAGTTGTTATCAAGTTCATCAAAGGCAATTATATTACGAAATAATATAAATAATAGAACATTTTAATTTTTGAACTCGTATTTCAATGCTATCAACATTACGAATAGTCGAATCGAAGTCGAATAGAACATATTTTATTTCTTATTTCATTTCATTACGCCCAAGTGCAGATTTAGTTGAAGAGCACTATATCGGTGGTTTGAAACTTGAGTAATATACACTTTATCGGTACCCTAGACTAAATTATAGCTTACTCGTTCAAGTCATCATTTCCGACTTAATTTAATGAGAAAAAATGTATAACTATATAAAACATTTGACATTTGACAGTCAATATAAAATGCATTTTTGCCTCATGGCATTCTCATGCTATAGCGCAAGATCGCTTGACAAAACATTTGGTATAAATACACTTTCCATATTTGTTAAATAAAATTAATTCAAAGTATCTTGAAAAAAACTGAAAGAGATTTGAGTTTATTTTGAAAAGGTTCATACAAATTCACTTTGCAATTCAAAATTAAAAGTTTGAAATTGACTTCGAGAACTTATACGATTGAACCTAAAATATATTATGTCTACGTAGCCCTTTCGCTGCTAAAGATAACCTTTTGTCTAAAGAAAAACAATTTAAGTTTACACGTATTACTTACTTGCGAGAGATAATACAAAACGTAGCGTTTCTCAACGTCTAACATTCGTTAATCACTTAATTTCACATTAACATCCGAACGCGGCAACTCTACAACATCTAAAATGCGTTCTTCCAGACTAGATTCTGTATTACGCAAAGAATTATCTACACTGACACCTTCGTCTGCTTTTTTAGGCATTTCATCACTTGTCGAATCAATAACACTTAATTGTTCATCAGTCTGACTCAAGACATTTTCGTCATCATTATCAAATGGTGTAGTTGTACTCACTAACTTAGAATTGAGATTGTCTTTAGCATTATAAAATTCTATTTTAGGCAAGTCTGTATTAGGCTGATATTCTTCTATCAACAATTTGTCCAAGGAGAAACTTTTGTCTTTATGCGACTTCATATGCATTCCAAGAGATTCGTTTAAAAATTGAAAATCGCATATATTACAATCAATGTATTCTGTCGCATCTAACTTCCTATGTTTATAAATATGGTGGTAGTACGAAGCTCGCGTGAGGAAATACACATCACATTCGACGCATTTGAATAATTTCTTAACTGTTTTGAGATTTGTCGTTTCTGACTCAGACACAGTTGTCGTATTAACATTGTCCAAATTCTTTGCCTCGGTTTCCTTGCCTTCTATTTCAGGCAGGTTTTTATCGGAAACGTAAATTATATTGAATTGTTCAAGTGTTAAATTTAATTTATTGTGGTGAATATAAATATGGCGACTAAGAGAATATTTGCCGAAGAAAAGCCCGCAACTTTTACAATAATCCCGCTTCGTTTGATGATTGAATGTGTTCATGTGCCATTCTAAAGCATTCAAGCTCACGAAATGAGTCGAACAACTGACACACTTGTAAATCTTGTGATTTTTGGATGTGCGAAATCCAAACCGGATTAGTACGAAATTTTTTCTAGATAATTCACAATATTTATGATGTAAGCGCTTGTGTTGGATAACATCTGTGCTTCTAAAGTATAAACAGCATTTAATGCATTGTTTCTTTTGGATATCTGAGCAACAAACATGAAGTTTCCTCTCTGTCCTTTGGACACAAATTTTGCAATCCTTGCATTGATACAACTTGAATATTTTATTTACTTTTTCTTTTGTAACTTCCTTTTGTAGCGTTTCTTTACTACAAAGTTCTTTATTTTCTAGTTCTGTTAACGGTAGGTCGTCCGTATCAATGGACGAAGCGTATTTAATATCACTTTGAACACTGTCTCCATCATCGGGCAGTCGCGACCCAAAAACGTCAGTGATAATGAAATCTTTTCGAGTCAACTTTAGTTGTCCATGCTGCACCGTCTTATGTTTTGGGAGAGAACCCCTTCCAAATACCAGACCACATATATCACACCTTAAATGATTGGCTGATTGTTGGTGTTTCCTAATAATTATATGCAATAATAACGTACGTCTGTTAGTGTAAAATACGGAACATTCAACACATTTATATATGTGATTGTTTATAGGACCAGACGCGTCTATTTTTAATTGCTTCGTTACTTCTTTCAAATCATCCGGTAAACTGGCATTCTGCTCTTCATTTAGATCTATACTATCGTCGCATGCCTCCGATTCGGAGACTTGACTTTCGTTCAAGTCTTTGGAGTCATTCACTTCCTCTTTAGCTTCATCTTTTTCTTGATCAATTATAACTTGATTAGTTATAACTTGATCAGTAATAACATGATCAGTTATAACAAAATCTTCACGAGTAAGGTTAAGCTTATAATGCTGAATTAATTTATGAACCTTTAATGTACGCTTGTTGAATAACAAACCGCAAATATCGCACTCAGTGGGCTTCATCTTATGATTAGCTTCCAAAGCGTGACGTTCCAATGTTCGTTTCAGTAAATAATGTTTAGAACATGTATTGCATTTATATAAATTATGATCAATTTGTTCTTTTGGAATTTGTTTTGGAGTGGTAGTTTCAGAATCATCTTTGAATTTTTCAGTTTCATTAGCAGTTTCGATATCCATTGAATCGTTTTCCTCTATTGGGTCGTTAGAAGATTTGTTATCTACTAATGGTTTAATTTCTATGCTACACTCCTTAGTACGAAAATATGGTTTAACGAAAGCTCTCAGATTCACTTCACCTACACCCACTATTTTCTTATGTGCTATTTCTATATGTAAATCATCTTTGCCCCAATCGCCTTGCTCATGTTGAATTCTCATATGCCTTGTGCGGCTAAGCTTAGTAAACATCAACCCACATATATCACATCTGATCGCATCTGTTACCACGTGGTTTAAACTGTAGTGTCGTTCAATAGACTTAATATTGAGATAGTAAATATCACAGGGCTGACATTTATGTAACCATCGCTGCTTATTATTCGTGTGAACTCCATTTGTGGATATATTGATTACGTAAAAATAATTCTCGATCGGGTTTCGTCTCACCAGTTCGTGTAATTTTTCGTGGAATGATATCAATGCTGGATGGAAGATCATATCGCATTGGTCACAAGTTAAAGGAGTCTCTGATAAGCTAGTGTCATTGCATTGGAATAGATGATTCAATAATAGCTGTCTATGCGAGAAATACATATAGCATTTTTCACATTGATACAGTCTATTCTTCATTTCGGCTCTCCATCTTTCCATATCCAATGTCGAATCAGAGAGGTCCGTTTTCTTTCCTGGATTATATTCCACTTTATTTTGAGATGCTTCACTTTCATTGTCACTATCAACCCTTTCGACGCAAGACTTTATGTACTTTTTAGCATAGGTATTTGAAGTAGCTGTTTCTACAGACGAGTCATCTGTATTAATATCCTGACTATCTTCACTTAAATTATCAGTATATGGTCTTCCTACAACTTTTCTAGTATCATAAGTTTTTGATATAGTCAGTGTTACCCCAGTACCGGTTGAAGCGTCATCGTCAGAGGAATATCGTCTGCGCTTTTTAACAGCCTTTTTACTGTCCAAAAACTGAAACTCAAGTACCAAAATATTTTTCGGAACAAACTTTGGAATGAGCGCGTGCTGTTCTTTATGTTTTTTTATGTTGCTATTCAAGAAACACAGGGAACACTTGCTGCATTTCTCATACCTTTCTGCTGCTGCTCCACATTTATGGCGGACCATGTTAACTTTCCTCAATATACACGCTTCACAGGTCCTGCATCTATAGACCGTAAAGAGCTTTTTACCAGCGTTTATCGGTCTGAATAATTTGTAAGTACGGCACTTATTGGTATTACGGAATGTGTATTGTTTGGTCTCTACTTTGTAATCTTTTGCATTATCCTCTTCAACTACCACCTTATTATGTGCAGTGACGTGTGCTTGATAATCAGATGTCTTGATAAGCAATTCGCATTGCTGACATTTTCTGAATTTTAAGGATTCCTTTTGTCTGCCCGTTCTGAGTGCTTCATTGAGTACCATATCATTTTCTTTATTAAAAACGATTTCTCTAAACGTTATATCATCACCGTAAATGACGTGTACATTCATATGGTTGTTTTTAGCAAGACGCGTTTTAAAGGCTGCAGTGCAGCTACTGCAAGGGAAGCGTGTGTTGTTGGAACATGATTCTGTCGTATGGTCTACGATATAATCTTGATCAAAGTTAAGTTCGCATTGCGCGCATTTATATATTGTTCTCTCACTAGGACCTTCTACTAATAACTCGAGACGAATATTCCGCATATTGCCGTATGTGCTTTTAGATAAAATATCGTCCACTGCGTCTTTCGTTAGCGAACCAAAGCCAGTCAACCAATCATCAGTCAACAATTTCTCATGGTCAAATTTAAATATTTGGAAATGAGGACGGTTGGAATGTGTGTTGTGAGGTTCAGAATACGTCAATTTGCACATTTTGCAAGGCCTCGTCGCCAATTCCTCTGTATTGGTGAAGTGATTTTGACAATGCTCGACTAGGCTATCGTAGCTGTGAAACCCGTAATTACACGCCACGCAGGAGTAAAATTTCATTTGAACTAAAGGCGCTTGTGTTACGTCCGCCTTGAGACGTCCATAATTATGGAATGTAGAATGTATGTCGAAGGAAGCAGAATCAAATTTTTTAGAACACTTTGAACACTTCTCAAACACGATTTTCGAACAACTATGATTATTTTTATGTACTGGTGAAATAAAATTAACACTGCATTTGTTGCACTCAAACATGTTGGGCATCACTGGATTTATCACTTTGTAATCTTGGATCCTGACAAATTTTATGTCATTCAATTTTAAGTTAAGGGTTTCATGGTCGGAGCGGATGTGCTTGGGATACAGTTTTGTGGAAAACGTAAGCCCACAAATAGTACAACACCGTGTCTTTAAAGTCTCGCATCTTCTCTCCAAGTGATACTTAACTTTTGACTTTATCTTGTATAAGTTACAGTTGCAAGTCGCACAATACCACATTTTCTCTTTAAATTGCTGTGTTTTAATTTCCTTAATGGCCGCATTTTGAGAGGATGCGTCGACGAAATCGATAATAATGAAGTCATCACTCGAAAAGTTGTATTTACTATGATATCGCATGTGTTTCGCGTAGGAATCTAAATGAATCTTTAAATCACAGCTCTTGCAGTCTATCCCGTTTTTAGGGACACATTCCATAGAAACATGATCTGCGAAAGATATTTCGTCGAAAAGCAACTCGCATTTCGGACATCGGCATAGAACTTTGCTGATAATTTTATCGCAGACTATGTGCACTTTGAATTCTTCGGAAAACTGATGCTGCTGCATGTGTAGAGGTTTTTCCGTCTTGGTGAATGTTCGCCGACATTTGTCGCATTTCCAATCACCCTTAGCTAACAAACATCGTTTCGAATGTGCAAATGCTGCCGAGCAACTTACGAAATGAATCTGACACTTGTTGCATTTAAATAGATTCTGTTTAGGAATAAATGTCTTAATTATGACTTTTGGCGCCTGCGGTTTAGCTTTCAAGATTTGAGGACTCGGCAGCGTTGCATTTGTAGCCAATTCTTTGACGGGCTTGTCGTTAACTGTATAAAATGTTTGTTTTTGTAAAAGCTCCGGATGTTTCTCGAGTTTATGCTTATGAGCACCGTAACGGGAGGTGAAAATTTGAGAGCACATCATGCATTTCAATTTAATGGTCGACGCGTCGAAACGGTACGGCGTTTTCGACATAAACACTTTCCGATGGCATTTTACCAGATGTTTATTATAACGCTTGTAATTAATTATGGATTGCTTGCAAATAGCGCATTTGCCACTAAAGTTGGCGTGCTTCGCGGCATACTCTGTCGTTTTATGGTTCTTCAAGAGATGCGATTTCATGAACCCCGGATACATCAGATAGCACGAGCAATAAGTGCATTGTATCATCATATCGCTGTTTTTGGAGGGGGCTTCCCCGGTTTTCTTAAAATGCTTCGCCATATGACCTCTTAGTGCAGGTTGGGAATCGAATGTCATCTGGCAAATTTCGCATTTTATATTTGTCTCTGGCAACAACGCATACGTATGTTTAATGAGTGCTATTTCATCTGGGAATATCACATCACAGTGTTTGCAAAGTAGCCTATCTCCCAAATCAGGTGCATCTTTTTTCTGGTTGACAGCAACAGGATTCATTTCTCCATACGATTGGTTGCTTTTTAGGGCGTTATGAAGAATTGGAAAGGTGTTGTTTAAAGCGCTTTTTGCCGTACTCTTTACGGCTTTTTGCCGTTTTGTTGCCCTGTCCTGAGAACCAGTGTCCTCTATAAAGGATCGCGAGCTATTTGAAGATATAGAGATTCTTCTTTCAGATTTTATAGCCCTGCTCAAGGGACGGGCTACGAGGAACGAATGAGAAGTCATCTTATGGGAATCCAATTCATTTTGCGTGGGGAAGATTAAACTGCACTCAGTGCATTCGAAGTAATCCTCCTGATCTTCCCAGTTATCTGATGCTGTACTGGGTCCGGGAGTAGGCTCCGATTGGACCACAGTGGAAGGTTTGCTGCCAAGGATGATCTTGTTTGGAATTGGCATGTAATATTCACTAGGAGACGGTTCAATTTCGATGGTGGCGAACCCTGAAATGAAGAATTTTTATATGCTTATATTAATGACGAGTAACCGCCCTCGCTTTGCTTCGGTTTTCCTATTTTTTTACACCTTGGGTTACATTATTGGAGTTTTATTAAGGATCCCTAATTTTTTTAAATATAATATAGCCTATGTTCACCGGGAATAGTGTAGCTTTCTAACAGTGAAAGAATTTTTCAAATCGGTTCAGTAGTTTCGAAGCCTATTCAATGCAAACAAAAAAAATCAAATCTTTCCTCTTTATATATTAGTATAGATAAGGTAAAATAGCTAGCTTTTTTTATTTTATTTTTTTATTCATCTCCACAAATTGTTAATTAAAGACACTAGAATAGAGTTTTGTAGACAGAACTAGTCTCCCACGCCTTGTAATAGTTTTCATATAGATCCTCCATTTTTTTAATTACATACAGCCCATGTTACTTGCAACTCGCAATAAAAAGAGCATCATATTGGTGAAAGAATTTTCGCAATCAGTCTCGTATTTTTAAGTTTTTTTTTTTTTTTTTTACACTTTTTTTTTTATCCCCCTGATTTTTATTTTTCAGAGACCTTGATTATTTTTTATTTATTTATTTATTATAGATAATAAAAATATAATATACTTAATAAAAACCATATTTAATATTATCTAAGTTTATCTATTACAAACAAACAAATAATCAAAACTTTCCTCTTTATAATATTAATAATAGATTTTTTTTTAATAGCCTGAAGGGCAGACGAAAAAGCTTACGGGCCACCTGATGGTAAGTGGTTACCGTCGCCTATGGACATGAACGACACCAGAGGAATCGCCAATGCAACACCGGCCCTGAAGGAGAACTCTTTTTACACCTTTTTTGAAGAACCCCATGTCATAGCGCTCCGGGAATACCTCAGAAGGAAGTCCATTCCACAGTTTGCGCGTACGTTATACATCACGTAATAGTTTAAATTTATTCACTCACCATCTTCTTCAATATCCATGGGCTCAGCTTTGATGTTGGCATCAGAGTAGATGCTCTCGATCCGTGGATACAGGATGGGGTTCTCCTCTATGTCAATGTCCGGGTCTTCCTCCATCTTGGGTTATTTGTTATCTGTGGAACAAAGAACAATTATCAGACACCTTTATAAACGACTTGGATTGGATGCTATCTACCAAGTTCTTAATAAAACTGTACAATTTATCTACAGTCGAGAAAACCGTTTATTACAAAATTATCTATACTATAATAAAACTCAAAGGGCAAATTTTCTGTACATTGAATATTTTTTAAAAATTTTGATTAGGGGGCACTTCAATAACGTGTTAGAGCACAAAAATATTTTTTTTAGAATTATTGTCTGTCTGTCTGTCTGTCTGTCCGGGCATCACATGAAAACCCTTGAACGGATTTCGATGAAAATTGGTAAAGTTGTTACTAATACTCCGGGTCATATTTTAGGATACTTTTTATCCCGGAAAATTAAAAGGTTTCCCCAGGAAACGGGATGAAAGTTTGTATGGAAAATTTTTAAAACATCAACCGATTTGCTTCAAATTTGCAACAATGTTCCTTGCTTAAATTTATGGAACATATGTTTTTCAGTTTTTCAAAATTTTGCAAAAAAAAAAGAAAAAAATACAAATTAATGTGAATATTGCTTATTTTTCAAAACCCCCTCCTGGAGGAATCCTTTGTGATTTTATCGTGATTTTCAGTATATAAATTACTAAATATAAGTACTTCAATATAAATTCACCGTTTTTTAAATTTCCTTCTGCAAGAGGTACAAATGAGGTAAAACATAATTTCCGTATGCGAAGCTGCGGGCAACAGCTAGTTAAGACTAAAATTTTATTTCCAAATGTCGAAATGTAAGTAATGTTGACTCCTTCTGTATTTTCTATCCTAAACCCAGAGCTTTTTACTTTTTACATCTTTCGAAGTCTGCAGTGTCCGCACTAGTGTCAGTAACGGTACCAACAATACTTTTTATGGGGAGTTAAAGTCAAGCCACAATTTTTTTTTTGGCCACGGTTTGTTGTATCTTTGTATGTAATATTGAATGTTGAATGGTAAGTGGCTATCGTCGCCCATGGACATCAGCAACACCAAAGGCATTACTGATGCGTTGCCGGCGCCAAGAAAGAGAGAAGAAAAAGAAAGAAAGAAATTCGCCTTTTTTTAAGGTCACCTGAATATTCCAAAGAAAATGTCAACTTTTACTTGCCCCACTGATTTATACATCACTACCTAATTTACTAACTCAGCCTCGGATTTTACAACTAACCAACATTTTAAACATTGACGAAAAAATGAACGGCGGAAGGGATCACGGGGGCTAAGGAGAGCAGAAGGGGGATCTCAGGGGGCGAAGCCGAGGAGCAATGAAAAAAGGTATGGGAATCTAAAACGGAATGGGTTAGGTTAGGTTCGTATAATTTTTTTACGCGGAAATAGGGACCCCCAGAAGCAGGGTTCCGTCGACATTTATGACGAAGTGTAGTTTTGTTGCATAATTGAATTGAAATTTAACAATTAGTTGTCATAATTTACTATTAGATAATAATTTTTGGTACGTCTTGATGACCATTCTATATATTTGATGATAATTTTCGGTACATTTTGATGACCAAAGAATATAGGATGAGTTATAAATTATTCATGTATGTATGTTACAAATGTAGATGCTAAAAAATAATTATCATACCAAGTTATATTTACAGTAGCTTACATCGAAGATATATAGTGACTACGATAGTATTTTTTAGACACGCATTGATGGTGGCTGACTTAGTAATTCAGAGGACAATGAAGATTTTTAGGGGAAAATAATTTTATTAAATAGAAGTCAGTTTATTAAGTTTTATACATAATATTAGTACTGGTATCATATCAACAAAAATTCATAATATCTATACAATATACATTCCAAAGAAAACTTAATTAGCCTACTCATTTTCCAAATATAATTGATTTCAATTTGAATAATGAAATATAAAAATGCTAAACAATAGGTAGGTGTTAAACATGAATGCATTGTAATTTGCAAATCATCACTTTTCCAATGCATTAGTAAGCTGTAGCAAACATATCTGATTACACTTGATGCAATCATTTAACCTTCAAACCATGAATTTTATACCAGACTCGTATTTAGGGATTCTTAATAGTGATGGGCCGACTATGGGTTTTGCCGATCAGCCGACTAGCCGACTAGTCGGCAAAAAAATTGCCGACTATTCGGCCGACTAGTCGGCAATGCCGATCATCCTTACTTCGATCAAATTTTTACTCTTTACCACCATAATTCATCCTATTGTGCGAGATAACGGTAGAAATGTTTCAAAAGCTATCGATGACTCCTGTTTTAAAGTAGCACCCTGTTTTATACATACACTAGCTGTTGCCCGCAGCTTCGCATACGGATATTGTTTTACCTTATTTGTACCTCTTGCAGAAGGAAATTTAAAAAACGGTGAATTTATATTGAAGTAATTATATTTAGTAATTTATATACTGAAACCCACGATAAAATCACAAAGGATTCCTCCAGAAACGGGTTTTGAAAAATAAGCAATATTCACATTAATTTGTATTTTTTTTTTATTGTTTTCAAAATTTTGAACAACTGAATAATATGTCTTCCATAAATTTAAGCAAGTAACATTTTTTGCTTTGAAGCAAATCGGTTGATGTTTTAAAACTATTCCATACAAACTTTCATCACGTTTTAATTTAAATTTTCCGGGATAAAAAGTATCTTAAAATATGACCCGGAGTATTAGTAACAACTTTACCAATTTTCATCGAAATCCGTTCAAGGGTTTTCATGTGATGCCCGGACAGACAAACATACAGACAGACAATAATTCTAAAAAATATATTTTTGTGCTCTACCACGTTATTGAAGTGCCCCCTAATCAAAATTTAAAAAAAACATTCAATGTACAGAATATTTGCCCTTTGAGTTTTATTATAGTATAGATTGGAATTATCGATCAAAGAGGCGTTGAAGCAAAATCAAGGCGCATTGTCACTCACTTCAATATTTTTTTTTGTTATTATCTGATTTATTAAAATAATAAATCTAGTTAACTATGTTGATTTTATAATTTTGGAGTTTTCTTTAACTTTATTTTTAGTAGCGAAAATAAATGCCGACTATTCGGCCTTTTTTGCCGACTATTCGGCGAATAGTCGGCGACTAGAAAACATGCCGAATAGTCGGTTTTCCCGACTAGTCGGTTATAGTCGGCCCATCTCTAATTCTTAACTGTCCAGATATGTCCGGACTTGCGTGGACTATTAGCCTTCTATCTAGCTTTTTAACTGACTTCAAAAAAGAAGGAGGTATTCAATTTGACTGTATTTTTTTGTTTGTTACCTCAGAACTTTCCACTCACAATTTTGGCTGTATATCACACCATTTGACGCGATGGACTGACCGTGAGTGGCCACCATTACCGTTGCCTGTTGCGTTGTTAACAGATGGGTTACTTTTCTCTACAGGTGACTTTCCGTTGTTAACCCTAGAGTGGGCGCGATTGGAGCATTTTGCCGCCCTCTGCAAAAAAACTTAAATAATTCTTTAAACTATTGCGCAAAAACTTAGCGCTTTTTAGTAGCTGCCTCCAATTTTGTTTGGAACCCTTGCTGAAAGACGGGATGCCATCAGTGCGCGGGGGACCGCTTGAGAAAGAGTTTCTCACCATCAGGTGTCGTCCAGCGGCGATTTGCTCGACGCGCGCCTACTCACGGAAGTAAAAATTGTGCTATTATTTACGGTCTAAGACATTTATTTTCTCAAAAAAAAAATACAATTCGCTTATTATGAGAAGTAAAAGTGATACTTAAAACTCAAGATAAGAATTACTTATGGATACTTGTAAATAAAACTAATTAGTAGTCCGACACTCTTAGTTCGTCAATAAATTACAGTATTGTAGGTAGAACGAAAAACTGAATGTTCTATTATGTATTATTATAAACGCAAGTCTATTGCAATTGGACATTCCATAATTCTGAGAGTAATTAAAAAATTAGTAGAGAAATGAGAGTGATAGAAACGACGAAAACACCGGGCCTGCTGCAAAGCCTAAAATGATTACATTTTACAATTAAACTAAAGGTGGTGTTGATGTTGTGGACCAAATGAAAGAAGAGTATTCTGTTCACAGTGTCAAATTTTGGCTTAGTTGCGGTCATGTATAGTTTATGTGTTTAATTGATAGCTGTAACTATTTTAAAGAATTGACAAAGACACTGAAGCTTTTTTTTAAATTATTTTCTGAGTTTATGTGACTATCGAGAAAAACCCATAGAAATCATAGAAATGCAATATAATTTTTTTTGTACATTATTTGAGAATAAATAAAATATGTTCTCATAAAAGAAGTTCATATCTATAACCTAGCCAAAAACTACAAAAAAAACACGATAAGTTATGGCACAATTAATGTTTTTACCAAAAATGAATTTTTTTTTTTGTGGGACGGTTTCTTATTGGTCGCATTTTATTTTTGAATGGAAATAATCTACATGTATTAACGTATTTGTGTAAAAAATATTAGCTAATAAAAATAAAGGGGTGACAAGATATGAATTTTTGAAAGTTTTGTTAAGGGTTGTCACTTTTCTATGAAAATTTAATTACCATATTGATATTAATTTATATCGTTATTTCGGTATATATTGTAATAATAATAGTAATATGTATAATAATAATATTAAAGGTTGATTTTTTTAATCAAAATTTAATATAAAAAAGTCACATTTTTTTGTTTTAAAAACAAAAACTTTGTCTTAAAATTTATGATACGCAATATAACGTTGCGTCAAGTCTTTTCACACGAAAAGATCTTCGATGAAGAACATTGAGTGGTATTGGGAAGGGGTCCGCCCTCGTGAAGCTTACGCTAAAACCCAATATCAGTACTCAATGTCCGGAGAAGCGGTGGTGAGGCGTCATGGAGCCGGCAAAGACCCATGGCGCTGCTTTGCCTCAGGAGATATTGACCCATCCCCAGGAGGGATGTCATATCGGGCCTCGACCGAGTGACTTAATGTTAGAGGGGCATGAGTGCGCCAACCCTCATGTTGGTCAGCGAGTGGCAGAAATAATTAAATTGACTCATCTTGACTTGTTCAAGTTATTGGAAAACAGTGCTCATTTACGAGGACCGAAATAACGACCTCTGGACATTCCCGAAAACGAGAGAACAACAATAGTTTTAAATGCAATTTACCCTAAAGGTATTTGGTAGTTTTTAATCATTTATTTATAAAGTACCTTTTGCCTTTGACTTCGTCCTCGTGGAGTACAATAATTTGACCATTTTAGAAATTTTCACATTTGTGCAATTGTCATTCTCCACAACTCAAACTATCTCCATATCAAACTTCGTCTTAATCGATTCAGCGGTTATTGATGTCCCATATAAACTTCACCCCCCTTTTCACCCTCCTTAAAGGATGATTTCTGGGATAAAACTATCCCATAGGATAGTTTTATAAAAGACATATCTTTTCCCGGAACTCAAACTGTCTATATACCAAATTTCATCTAAATCGGTTTAGCGGTCTAAGCGTGAAGAGGTAAGACACACATTCGCATTTATAATATACCTAGGATAGCTGACCGACAGATGTTAAGATTTCTGAAATTATCCAAATTTCTGCGTATTTTTTTATTTTTTCTTTCCGTAAAAAAAGATAAATGAAATTGCTCAAGTCGTTCTCATGTTATGGCGTGACGTGATCAAGTGAAACGAAGTTTGTTTATATATACATAAATTTATTTTTATGATTACTTTTAGACAACCCTATTTCCATAGAAATTTCTAAAATACTTAGATACGCTTTATCTCTCTACCCCTTTTATTGTAATTTTTAAATTTTTAGGACATTATAAAGAACAATATTGTGCATATTTATAATGAAGAATAAAATGCGACCGCAACAAGATTAAATTAAAAATCAATAAAAAGTGGAAATAAAAAAATCTGAAATATGTCTTATAATATTACAGCTACATTTCCTATTTTTTTAGTATGAATAGATAATACAATGTTACATTATTTAAGATACTAACAAAAACAAAAACAATTATATTTTAGGAATAAAAAAATAATTAAATTTTCCTTGAGGTCATTGACCTTTCACACAAAAAATTATTTCTCTTAAAGTATACAGAAATTTACTGTGGGAATTTTTATCAATTGTTTGCCACATTAATCTCTTTCGAAAAAACAGATAAACTATACATGACCGCAACTAAGCCAAAATTTGACACTGTGTGTTGGTATAATGACTCACTGATTACCAATGAGGTATTTTTTTTCGATGATGAATATCGGCAGTATAAATAGCCAAATAATTTTCAAAGCCAACAGTAAACACTTCATGGTACGCCGACAGTTCTTGAAGGAAATGGGGATGCCCTGGTTAAGCCATATATGACCGAAAGGTTTTCTGTAGACACCTTAAATATTCCTCTGAGGAACTAAATTGATCGTTTTGTTCCTACAGTACAAGCATCATCTTCAAAGAAGGAAGGTATATGCAAGATATGTCCATCAAAGAAAAATAGGCGCACGAAAAAAGGGTGTTACATATGTTTAAAATTACTGTGCAATGAACATTGCACATACATATGTGAAGACTATTTCTACAAAGCATATAGTGTAGATTCAGAAAATATTTAATTTTGTTATTTTTTTTCATTTTTATAAATATTATAGTAGGATAATGTAGGATAACTTAAAAAAGTGACTTAAAATATTCAATTTTCTAAAGTTACTTGTGAACCAAAGTTTCTTAATCAGAGTTCAATAAATATGTTGATTTTTCATTCACTATTTGTGTTTTAATTAAATCATGAGAAAAAAAATTAATTAAATTGCAGTATTCCAACTTAAAATTGTCAACGAAAACGGGCGGCAAAATACTCTACACGCGCCCACTGACGTTTCGCGGAAAGACGCGCCCACTCTAGGGTTAACAGATGGGTTTTTCTGTAGGTGACTGTACCAAACAAATGTATATACATACTTATTTGTGTACCTCCAATTCAGAAAAAAATGGTCACTTTAATCATACTGCATTATTTATTACTAGTGTTCTGTCTATGGATTTGTCTGCGTTTTCGAGGATACTAAGTACCCCATGTCTTACTTCAGGTCATGGTCTAACGGTGTGTTAAATTTCATGAAAATCCATTCAGTTTTTTGGCGTGAAAAAGTAACTTCCAAGAATTTAAATTATATATTTTTTTTTTTTTTTTTTTTTTTTTTCCAACGAATGAGTACATTTTCTACATTTCCATGTCTGCCAAACTGTAAGCCAGTTTGTCGGCAACTGAAATTAAATTAATAAATGCAGTAAAACAAGAAAAATAATCCGTTTTATTTTCATAAGTAGCGTGGATGTGGACGTAAACAGCGATTAGTCTTATATCATTGGCTTTTAGGTTGATGCGGTTGTAGTAAAACATTATCTCACAAATAAATCGACACTTTAAAAGTGCTTACGATGTGTTCTACTTTATATCGTACAAGCGTATTAAAGAGTTATAGATCAATATGGATTAAAATATTATTTGAGCGAAACATTTAGTTTCTACCTAACTAAACAGTAGAGATTTTTACACGAAATGTTTACACGAAAACTACAGCTGAAGTTGAAAATGGACGAAGAAGAATCGAAAGAATGAATATAAATACTTACACTTTTCAAATCCGGAATATAAAATTCAATGGCATTCTTCTAGCACTTTGAATTTCAATGCAATAAATAGTAGTAAAGAAATTCACATTTTAATTAAATTATTGCGGTATTTAAAAAACTATCCAAAATGATTAGAAAAGTTAGCGAATGAATGAATGAAATCTATAGTGAAAGGAAAGGAACATGCGTCGGTTGACATTTGCACAGATTGTAAATCATAATTCATAGAGGAAGTTTGTGTACACCACAGATTATTACACAAGAACTTTATATTTTAAATGAACCTCAAATCCCCAGGTTCAAGGAAGGAAGACGGATCGCTTGACATTGGATGAATATTTTAGACCTATCAGTTGAGATTGACCTTCAAAATCTTAAAGGCGCCGTCTACATACTACTTAGACCAATTTTATTATAGTCTTAATTTGCAAAATGTTTACTTTTCGAATCCGTAATTCGATGAACCACTTTGATAAAATATAGAGTGTTGTTATATTAAATTAAATAAAATTAATAGCAACGGGTAATTAGTGTCTAGTCTATATTTCAGTATCGACGCTTAGTCCACCTAGAAAGTATGGTAAGCGGTGAAAAAACATTCATTTATATCGGCATTCATTTATTTATAGCGGCGTGGTGTGAAAAACCATTAGTTAGGCATAGACCTATATGTATATAATATACTAGACAGGCTGTTCAGTACTAAAAGTTTCGACAACTACATTGAAATGTCACGTAATCCATCTTCGGTACATCTTCAAAACTTGGGGTCCAATTTTATATAAAGTTCTTGTTGATAATAATTTATTTATCTGTAATCTGTGGAATGTATCTGATGTTGCCAAAGTTGACAGATAGACTTCAAAAATTTCCCGCCAAAGCATCCGAACTCTCAAAAGTCAAAAGTCTCAAACTGAATTGAAACGGATTTCTTTTTTCTTTGTTGTTTTTTTTAGTTTTCCTAGTATTAAATAGCTTACAATTTAAATGATCTAATATTGTATTCTATGACCGTGTGAAGATGGCAAGAACTAAGGCTTCAGTAGGAGCTAAGGGTAAGTAAATTAATTAATTTACCATTCAGTTTCCTACTTGCTTTTTTCTTCCCTAAAACTAAAAGAAGAAGTGGTTCACATTATTAATATACTTTAATATCGTAGTTATTGTATAATATTAATATGTCTTGATTGTGTTGCCTTTGTGACCTCTTAATAGTGGATACCCGGCCTATGCTAGGTATTACTTAAAAAGTTTTTGTACGGTCTCAAACCATCTTCGCATTGTTGCCTTTCAAATGAAACTGTTTTGGGGCATATTGGTTGGATGGTTTCAAACTCTCTAGAGGACATCATACAAACATTTTTGTGCTTATTATTATTATTTTATCTGCCACACAAAGATATAATTATAGTTATTATTGTATAATTGTCCCCAGTTGCTGCCGGCAAGAGCAATAAAGCCAGGTGTAGTGCAGCGCCGCCACCCAGTACTCCGAGCACATCTGGTAAGACTACTCTCCATCCATCCTGTCTTATTCATCCATCAGCGCAAAGCGCAGCAAGGCAGTTACTAATCAGTGAAGACTACCTGCTTATAACAAAACAACAAATATTTCTAAAACACTCTCCAGGCACCAGTAAAAACTCCAGAAACTACTCCGGAGGGAACCCGGTGTGTCCGCGGGAGACTCCCAAATGGCAGAAGCCGATCACCAACTTCTACGTCAGCACTCCGAGCAACGCAGCTAGTGCTAATAATGAAGACGTTGAAAGTATTGAAGGTAATTGCAAACACTTGACTATGGGAAAGCCAAAATGGAGGTATTTCAGGATTTAGTTAATAATCGACAACCTGTGTGGTGCAATGATTATTATATTTGATCGCCGAGCCGAGGGTCCTGGGTTCAATTCTCAGTGAGGCGGAAAGAATTTCCATTTTTGGTCTGAGTGTGTGTCCGTCTTTGTGTATTGTCCATGGCACCCACGACACAGGGGATCCTAGTGGGGCTATGAGTGTGAAGCGTTATTTTATTTGTATTTAATTTTTTTATGATGTTATTGACAACATCAACAATTTTTTATTAATAAATAATAATCATCTTTCTATTCTCGATGGTCTGCTTAGCGATCATCCCAAATTCATCACTAATATATCTCATTCATATCCAACAGCGGGCCCATCAAAACAAAAACCTAAACGCAACATCATAGAATCAGACGATGAAGAAACTGAACAAGCTCCGGAACTCCCAAAGAACAACGCCTTGGATGAATCCATACTCCTCGAGCCACTGAACGGAGAGTCCAGCCACAAGATAGAAGAATATTACATGAGTAAAGACAAAGGGAAAGGTAAGAAATCTAATAAGGAGAATATTGATGTTAACGGTAATAGAAAATCTGGGAAAAGAGATTTGGAGGAGGAAGAAGAGAGTGGACATAGCAGTAAGAGGGTTAAGATCAGCTGATGATATAAGATACATTTTCGTCAATACTCCATTGCAGACGAGTCAAACGCCCCAACTCAGTCACTAACGGTTACTTTAATTGCTCCTTAATAAAGAATCACCATACAAATTCTGTACTAAGGAGCGATTTAAGTAACCGATAGTGATTCTGAGTTAGGGCGGTTGTTAAGTAATCTTGGCACTAATTATTAATGAAGTATTAAGTGAAACTAGTTTAAAAAATATTTGATAGTTATAATCCACGCCATTAAAGAAACGAATCTAAAATGGCGGTTAGTACCTACTTGTAATCATTAAAACCATCAGCAAAACAGAGTTGCGAGATAGGTGATATTTTTAATACACATTTGTTATTTCAAAATAAATATTTGAAAGATATTTTAAAAACTGACTAAGTGCTAATCGGAATCACGAACTGCGGATTCCGTATTTTCGTATAGCGTATAAAACCTAACGCCTAACGGTTAGTATGTAATTAAATAGAATATTATATTGAATACTGGTTGAAATCCTTTGGGAGAGATAACAATTTAAAATGAATTTAGAAAGAACGGAGCGCGTCGAGAAAGCAGATCCAATATTTTTTGCGTGCTGTACCGACGTGTGTGATTAAAGACAGAAATAACGTGCGAGTGAGAGGGAATGATAAGTGCCGACATTTTAGATTCGTTTCTTTAATGGCGCGAGTAATATTTTTTTTGGCGTTGATTATTTCATTTAATTTTTTCTCATTTTGTGTCAGCCTTATTTTAAAAAGACCTTGTAAGATTATTAACCAAACATGACTCATTTAAAATAATTGACTACAGTAATCGTTCTAATTTAGATCAGTTGATATTCAATTCTATCATGCATTATACTAATTTAATGTCATTTGTTTAGTTTTAAGTTAAAGTGTGATTTCGTAGTGTTTAAAAGCATGTCCATATAAAAATGCATGAGCGAAATAACATTTGACCTAGTTTGAACGGGTAATAGGATTAAATCTAAAGTTTTGTAAATATATTTTATAATATAAGGATACTGATGACTCATAGTGATGATGAGCAATGAAGTTAGGGTTTACTCTATAAAGATGCTAGAGTAATTTATTGGTTGATGGGATAAGGAAGTCTGGAATCCAGAGGAAAATTACGGTACGAAAATGTGGTTTACAATATAAGGAACCTTTTGTAATCTAACCTCAAAATGTCTTGTTAAATATCGTTCTAAAACTCTACAAGTTGTGTGATGTGACGTCATTAATGTCGACGCGACCCCGCCGGACGGGGTTCGTTTTTCGACGAAATTACAAAAGCCGACCTTTAACTTAATTTTCCTTCTATTGGATTTAGCACGTTGTTGGTTCTTGGTAGCCTTTCCCTTCTCTCGAAGGACCTCCAAAATTATCGTTAAACATGTATACTAATATGTATTATAAAGAGGAAAGATTTGATTGTTTGTTTGCATTGAATAGGCTCCGAAACTACTGAACCGATTTGAACAATTCTTTCACTGTTGGGAAGCTACACAATCCCCGGGTGACATAGGCTATATTATATTTAAAAAAAAAATAGGGGTTATTAATAAAACTCCAATAATGTAACCCAAGGTGTAAAAAAAAAAAAACCGAAGCAACGCGAGGATGGTTACTTGTATATGTTACCGGATATCTGTATATTGCAGGTATTCAGCACAATCCCTAGTTAATGTGTATAATACCTGGGTCGTTTTGGCAATGTATTAAATGATATTAATATTATTCACCATTACATACTTTACCTAGTTAATGTATACGTTTCCCATCTACTGTACAGAATACCTGCAGGTTCACCGGCAATAAATAAAATTAATAGATTTGGGTATGTGTAGTCAACTTGGATGTAGGTTGGAATTAAGAATTTACTTATAAACACACTCAAAACAAATTGTATTAACCTGCATGAATAGATATTTTTTTTTATACATTTTAAATTAATGCTTGACCGAAATCCCACTTGATGGTAAGGGGAGATGCAGTCTAATGGCTCCTACACACTATGCCGCCATCATCCCGCGCGCCTTCATCATGTGCTGCAGAAATCGGCTCAGTGCCGGATAGCAACATCAGTCTTATATAACACATGGTGATGATGATACATGTGCACGTTGTGTTTGTTTAACTCACTATACTATAATAAAATGAATATTTTTCAAAGTTTCGATTAGGGAGCACTAAATTGATAAAACTGAAAGGGATTGGTTTCTGTACATTTAATGTTATTTTTAAATTTCGAATAGGGGGCACTTAAACAACCAGTTAGAACTCAAAAATATTTTTTTAAATTATTATTTGTAACTATGTCTATTTGTCTGTCCAGGCATTGATGTAGGTAATTGGGTAGGTATATTAATTACATCATGTCATATTATATTACAAAACTTTATATCCCGAGAAATATAAAGGCCCTTGAAAAATTTCAATTACCAGCAATGCTTCTTTTTAGTTATTAAATGACATTTAATATTCCTTTTTCGTGCCAGGAACGAACTGATATTAGGCTTGTGGCTTTTTTAAGCCGACGGCATAGTGTAAGAGCCATAAGATTCACTCTTTTCTTGACGATTAGATGAGTACTTAAATGACAAAGACGCATGGAAATGACAACTCTACAACCAGTTCCGTTCATGTTATTGAAATTTTTTTGTAATAAAATATATACCAATGTATTTTTATTTTTAAAAGATTTGCTAAGGAGTTTCTCGACGGCTTTTCTTCTCCTCCATGACAAAGCACCTTTCCGAAAACCTGGTAAATTAAAAAACGCGCCAGTGATACCTATATGAAAAAAATATTTTGAATTTTGACTCTCTCCACATCATTGGCGGGTGGGTGTAGCTAGTGTTTGCGCAACTTTGCTAGAATTCCATGTATTGTTGCAGCAGCTTTAGCGTTTGATTCAATGCACCGCCAAAAGTTGGGGTTTTTACCTTAACTCGTAACAACTGAAGGCGATCGGTATATTCTAAATGTACGTTATGAAAAGTAGGACTCGGGTGAGCGGGCTCCTGTTACGTGAGGTAAATATACCTACACGTATCTTAGTCTTAGAATTCTACAAGATTGGCCGTGCCCCACTCGGATACAGCACAAATTGTGAGATTTAAACGTTCCACCACCACTCTGCTATCGTCTGCGTACCCATAGATAACAGGCATGAGCGAGTCATTACTATGTATCAAGAAGAAATCCCAAACCTAGCCGATAAGACCAGAGGATATGTCGGAGCTGGAAGCTTGCTTAAATGTAAGAATGCAAAAGTTTGGGTTTGGCAGCTAAAACCCTTTGTGGGAAGTAAACTGCCTGCCCTCAAGTCTCGCGTCGCCCCTCTCCCACTTGCTTGTTTCTGTCTTTTACACACATTACCAACTACGCATGGAGTATAGTATAGAATGCCTGGGCGAAGTATGAAATAAATAATATTCAAAACGTTACCTGAACGTTTTAGATATTCTATAGATTGCCTAGGTATTGTATAGACTGCTGAATTTTACAGATATCCGGTAACATATACATATACATATAATAAAAATCGCTTTGTACTGTGGAGGAGTTTGCTCTGAGGAGTTTCCTCAATTCCTCATGGATCAAAATTTTGATAAATATCAATCAATCTGGAATAGGTACATACTTTGAAATCAAAAAATAAGATTCAAAATCGGTTAAGTTAAAGATAATAGTTTTGAAGTTACAAATATTAAAAATATATAATCAAAAACCTTTTTTGAACTACATTTTTTTGTCAATTTTCGACATATTTTGTATTTGGTGACTCTGGAGTGGCAAACATTCATGAAAAAGGCTGTGATCTTTCCTTGAAAATATTTCCATAAAAATATTAACATATGACTAGTAACGCCATCTGTTATCGGATAGCGACAAGTTGCTTAAAAATTGCAATGATGTAATTTTAACTATAATGCAATTTTTCACAAGTGTTAATTGTTTTTCCATGTTATTATTTAATTAATGTTTGTAATGTAATAAGTGTTATAGTGCCATTCCAGTAATTATTATAGTTTTAAGAGTTGACTTTTGTTTCGGTATTTTTTCTTGTAATAAAATGTTGAATATCTTCAATTGTTTTATTTCTGTTTTAAACTACATTTGCAAGGATCATACTTCAATAGTGTTTAAATGCTTTCCCATGAGTCGACAGAGAGAAACGAGCGTATCTTTTGAGTTGGAGTCGTGTGAAATGAGTCTGTTTCATACTAGTCTACTCATTTTACGTCGTCGTGTCGTAAAAACAGGACTTTAGTATGAAAGTCCTCAACCTTAACGATTGTTTTCTAACGATATCAATCGATGGTTCAACGTGCCCTAGAAAGCACCGGAATCGCTCAACAGATGTCGCCACTAGCGGTCACCTATCCACTTGCCATCCGCTGACGCTCAAACGATCATTTATCATCGATAAGCCGTGGAGATATCCCCATTTCGATATCCATCCAATATTATTAAATAAGGGTACAAAGTTATGAAATAAAAATCAATTTTTCAATCACAAAATGTTTATTTGACATACAACGGTGTCAATATTGAAAAACTAATACAAATGCTTAACACAACATTATTGATACTTCGATAAGGTTAATGTTAGTGAAACGATTAAGTACTGTGTCATTTCTGTCTTTATATGCAATATAGTGCTCTTCAACTAAATCTGCAGCTGGACGTAATGTTGGTAGCATTGAAATAAGTGTTTTAAATCTTAAAATCCATTTTATATACCTAGTAATACCGTTGTTATTAAGTTCATCAAAGGTAAAGATATATATTATGAGATAATATAAAACATTACATTTATTAATACAACATTTTAATTTTTATACTCCTATTTCAATGCTACCAACATTACGCCCAACTGCAGATTTAGTTGAAGAGCACTATATTTAATTTTTGAAGGTCTGTCGTTATTTTAGGAACATCGCATACTTATGCATATACATATACGATATCTATTAAAAGTAGCCATGAGTGATGCCCCTTACGCGATCCCTAGACGATCATGCGGCATGATATGCATTTACGTACATACACCTTATCTGTTCTGTCTAGGCTGAAATGCGGCAAAATGCATGATGAAATTGCATGACGATCTATCATGCAGCATGAATTCAAAATCACCTATTTTGAATTTTGTGAATAAATTAAAATTACGATAGAAACGTCGTGTACACATGAGTTTTTGAATTCGATAGTGCTTCAAAATGTAGAATCGTATGACGTAATAAAGTGATTTTGCCAAAAGTGACACATACACATAAGAGGTCTTAAAGTCGCAACGACGATATGTTATCGGCATTTTAAACTCTAAGCGCCATCTGTGATCGAATTCGCAAATTAGAAAACCATTGTGCTATTTATATTATTAACATACACGAAAGTACCAATAAAGTTGTATGTAATACAGTCTAATGTTATAGTTCGTTAATCTAGGCATTAAATGTTTCAAGTTCTTGTATGTAAAACCAATCATTAATCGCATTGAATCTGTTACAGTATAAAAAACCGGATAAGTGCGCGTCGGACTACGTATAGATGTAGACGGAACCTCGTTTCGCAGTCCTTTTTTCCGCGTAAATAAAATCAGAGAACCCTATTTCCGCGTAAATGAAAAGAAAAAAAAATATAACCCTAATAACCTAATCTACCTTTAGGGAAAGGCCTTAACGCCCCAACTCACAGTCACTAACGGTTACTTAAACGTTCCTTGGTAAACAATCACCATACAAATTATGTGCGTTAGAGTTATGTAGATTCTGTAGAGATTTTTTTAATGTAATTACATTCATTTCCCGGTTTTTTTTTTCTTTACTAAGAAGCTTGATTTTTTCACAGCTCCAAGGTATCGCAGACCTGAGAATTAGATATTAATTTCAACTTGATACTTCCAAGTAAAGAGTTATTTTATTCAAAAATTCAGATTTCTATGTGTTATTGTTGTCGAAGTTAACTGATAGATGATAAATCGACTACGTACTATTTTTTCAAACGGTTTAATGGAAAGATTCTACATACAAGAACATAATATAACGTCATGGAATAAAATTTGATGATGTCCCACATAGTATATTTATGGTATAATATAATTGAATACAAAAATTAAAAATCTTATTAAACAGACAATTTGTCAATACAGTTAGGTATGCATTTAATTCACTGTTAAGTTTGTTAGAACGTCATAAATTACAAAATGTTTAAATGGCAATAAAATTTAGACCTTATTGACTGCATAAAAAAGTAAATAATTTAGGGAATTGAGGAAATTTATATTATACTCCATATATTACACACGTTTTGGAAAATCATCAAACTACTCCACGACACAATACTTTTACATAATAATAAAGTTATTGTAAAATATCTAAATACTATAATACTTGCACTTACTATACTAAATTCTAGTGTAGATAAATGTTATAATAATATTATTAATCATTATTATTTATTTTATACATTTATTTGTGTTTGTGATATCAAATCAGTATAACTTAATTTCTTGTTAGTAAGGCGCTAGGTATATTCTAGGTTCTCATCCAATCAAAAATTATCTATTACACTCCTTCATCTAAATAAAAAAATCTGTGTCAAAATAAAATGAAATTCCACTATCAGAACTGAATTTTGGTACATCTTTCTGAAATTAAATTCAAAATAAGTTTAACAAACTCTGAGTGAAAGTATAATGTAAGGTAAATAATAATAATGATTAATAATTTACATATTTTTTTATTCATTAACTACGTATAAATAAACACGCTGTATATTTACTTTTACAATTATACACTGTATAAAATATCGAACTAGATCCTGTCTGCTAGCTATGATTATTAAAAAAAATCTCCACAATAATTTATTGAAAATTGAGGTGAATTTCATGTTTATTAAAAACTTGCACGTTTCAGTATTATTTTAATGAAATATTTTATTTATTTATTCATATCATGATTTAAAGAGACCAACTAAAAATAATAAAATTTCAACTTTTATGCCACAACGTTATAAGGGAGTTCTATGTATTTTTCATACAAGTCCTCAAAGAAATAGAAATTTCTTTATAGCTACCGATGCTGCAATAAAGCTATATTATAGCAATAAGAAGTCTTATACAATGTCAAAACTCATATTTACACAATGTATAATTATAAAACAGCGACTATCGACTATCTAAATCTATGAATAAAAAAATCTAGTACAAAAAGCTCCGAAGCGTAGAATAACTACAATAATTTATATAAAATTATCACTAAAAAAATTTGGCTGCCCAATTACTTATTGTACCTCACTTAGGCTTCATAGACAATATAGATATGGTGTATAATTGAATGTTTACTTAATGTATAAAATGAATTGAATATTTACTTAATGTATAACGTAAGAAAAAAAGATAATTCTTCCAAAAATATAACCGACTTCAAAATTAGGGATAACTCAAAAACTACTCGTCAGATCTCGCTCAAATTTAAGTGGGACCACATGACAAGCACCAGCTTTCGATTAAAAAAAGAATCATCAAAATCGGTTCACCCAGTCGAAAGTTCTGAGGTAACAAACATAAAAAATACAGTCGAATTTAATACCTCCTCCTTTTTTGAAGTCGGTTAATGAATTGAATATTTTACTAAATGTATAAAATGAATTGAATATTTACTCATATGTATAATCATGAAAAATGTTGTAAAACATTTTGAATTAAACTCGCTAAGAATTTTATTTTTATGATGATGACGAAACGATTTTTGTATTTTATACAGATATTTCGACTCTTGAATATACATGAGACCACTACAAAATACAATAATTGTAAAATCCCGTTAAGGTTATAAGTTTCAATACATATTTTTGAGAGTTAATCGCCTGTAATACAAAGAAATTTTCTTACTTTAATTTTTTTCTGGTGGGAATATATTTAGAAATCACATATTAGAAATAAAATAATCACAATATGGAATCCATAAACAGTGAGCATTTAAATAATAACTTTCGATATTTTAAAATTCATAATAAATAATAATATTGTGAATTTCATTTGCGGCTGTCGTTGCTATTCCGGTGTCTGGAATAAAAAAAATAGACTCATAAATACATAACACAAAGATTATATAACAAGTTTGAGGAATGTTCATAATAAAACTAATTCTATGATTCGCGGCGTTTTAAGGTCGATGTATACGCAACGTGGATAAATATACGTGTGTGGCCCGTTCCCGTCCCGTGCGTGCCTCCGTGGCGTATGCGCTATCGTTTACATTTTCTATGAAACGATGTTACCAAAACTTCACGTCCCGTCTCGTCCCCGTCCCGTCCACGTTACGTATGCATCGACCGTTAAACTGCGTAATATAAAAGAATTACATTGCGGTGAATAGACTTGCTATGGGCTTTGAAACGCAGTTATTTCATCTGGGTGTGTGTCTCTCTGTTTCACCTATACATATCGCTCACCTAGTAATATAATGGCACATCTGCAAAAAATGCGAAATTGAGTTTATATGGTATACGTGTTTAACAGTGCATAATCTACATTTTGGTAAATATGTATTATATTTATAATCTATACTAGTAAACAAACCCATACAATCTGTAAAAAATGTAAAAAGAACCCATAAATTAATTTTAAACATTTTTATAAAATTTTTGATCGTTGTTTCTATAAAATATGACAAACGTAGATGTGCCGTTGTATTACTGGATGAGCGATATGTGTCTGTGTTATTGTGTCTCGCTCTACCTCAGCGCCTGTGTATATACGCGTCTCTCTCACCGTTCACACGCTATCAGCGGGGCTCTGGAACTCAGCGAGCGCGTGCACGGGGCTCGGCTGTTTCTTCTGAGATCCGCGGCGGACCTTCGCCCTCACCTCCTCCGGCTTCTCCGGCCGGATGAGCGGCTTCTTCTCCGGCGCTTTCATCCGCCACACGACTATCGGCGACTGAGGGCGTGAGAGGGAGGGATGTAGAATGTAATTGGAGAGAGAGATGCAATGAAGCCACGTAATGCCACGGAAGATTTACGCCCCAACTCAGAGTCACTAACCGTTATTTAAATAGCTCCTTAGTACAGAATTTGTATGGTAATTATTTACTAATTAGCGATTTAAGTAACCGTTAGTGACTATGAGTTGGAGGGTTAAAGTATGCTTAAAGTATAATTAGCCGCGGTTCGTTGCAAAATGTACTAATACTAACTTATTACAGTCCTATTCAAGGTTTGTCCACGCCTCCATGGGCGACAGGCAGGTACGGCTAGTTAGCTATCCTCATCATATAAACTAACGAACGAAATACTCTTCGATTTGATGCTAGCAGCTACGTGGTATTTCTATTGCACTTTAATCAACATAAAGGTTGTTTTTAATAGTTATCTATCCATAAAAATTAGATAAGTTAACGGTAAAAGTAACAAAAAATCCTCTTAAATTATAATTGCTGAACGGATTTTAATTAAATTTAGCACAAAAGTAGACCTAAATCTGAAATAGGACACAGGGTACTTTTTATCCCGGAAAACGTAATATTTATTACATAATATTTTCCTACATCACCGGTACTATCTAACATAACATATCATCATCATAATATATCTAACATGACATACAGTTGTTTGCTTTCTTTCTATTATGACCATGAACATCTCTTTTGTAGACACGCAAGGCCAATGCCTTAAATATTACCATAATTCGTTAACGGATAATCATTTTCCTCGTTCATCGATTAAAACATTTGACATTCGACAACACTTACGTCACAGCGGAAGGCAAATACGAAGGAATTTAAGTTACGTCAGACGCTTGGCGTTAAGTGACCCTCACTATAAGTTGAGCTGGTTTTATTCAAGGGTACACTAAGTTTATTGATGATATGATATAAGAATCAAAGAACTCAGAAGTCCTTCGAGACTTATTAGAACTTAACACTCGCTTTGCTTCGGTTTTCTTATTTTTTACACCTTGGGTTACATTATTGGAGTTTTATTAAGGATCCCTAATTTTTTTGAAAATATAATATAGCCTATGTCACCCGGGGATAGTGTAGCTTCCCGAAAGTGAAAGAATATTTCAAATCGATTCAGTAGTTTCGGAGCCTGTTCAATGCAAACAAACAATCAAATCTTTCCTCTTTATAATATTATTAGTATTAGTATAGATATGGAGTATACTATCAAAATTATATTAATTCGCTTCAAACACACGAAATATTTAATTCGCGCATGACGTCCCAGGTTTGATTTTCAGTTAGACATTTAAGTGACAGATAAACAGACTCCGTTCGCGTGTGAGCGAACCGTGAGCGTTTATTTCTTTACCATTAATTTTTAAGTCCACTGTCCTAAACCCCTGATATCCCTGTAAAAAAACCTTCATAACATACATAAAATATATACAGTTATACACTACGTCTCACTACGAAGCATTCACTAATTATACAGATATATAGATACGTTGTATAACTACATATGCGTATACTTCATACACTTACAAGTGACGCGCTAATTCCAGGCACATGCGAAACAAACACAGCTTTAAATACATAAACATAGAGTTGAAAATACAGTAAACATACAGTATAGAAAATACACAATACATAATTCTTGACAAAAATAACCGACTTCAAAATTAGGGATAACTCAAAAACTACTCGTCAGATCTCGCTCGATTTAAATGGGATCACATGACAAGCACCAACTTTCGAATATAAAAAGAATCATCAAAATCGGTACATCCAGTAAAAAGTTATGAGGTAACACAAAAAATACAATCAAATTGAGAATCTCCTTTTTTGAAGTCGGTTCAATATAAGAGAAGTGTATAATAATAATATAAACTGTATAAAAAGATAATAATTCGTTAATTTTAAATTGGACATGCATTTGAAATTGAAAAGACATTTGGCATTATTGTTTTATTTTCGGTTTTAATATTGGAATATATTTTTTAGTTATTTAAATAATAGAGAAGTTTAAAATAAGACTGCTTTGCGAATAGCAATACACTACACAAGTACACACCGAATAGAAAATAAAAAGTATGTATATATAACAATAAATATCATAAAATACACGTTAATTATACAACAGAGAGAATAATATAATATTTGATAGACGAATTTGAAAAATAAAATGAAAGAATTGTATGTCAAGTGATTTAGTACTATGACACAAAAACAGAACATCAAATTATACATCTTATACAATATACAACAACTTACGTAGTTATTCTGTCCAGCCAGCGAAATAGCAGCGTATATGTTTGTTATACAGTTATACAAATGTCATATTGGAATTTATTTATTTTTTTCTCTATTGTTTATATACCTTTACTGAATGTATAATTTAAAAATAATTCATTTATTTTTAAATTGATAAAATATACCAATTTGAGGAAAATATTATATTCTTGTTTGAAGTTGATTTCAAATTCAAAAATACTGTTTGAGGTAACCTGATAAATACTAGAAAAAGAAATAAAATTACATTACAAAATCGTACAGAAATTTAGTGTAAAAGTATATTTAATTTTTATGATCCATAATATATTTTTCGTCTAATGTGCGGATTCATTAATCAAATATACTGTAACTTATAGTACATTGGTATAAATTCCAATTTGACACAAACTTATACAAAGTTCCATTTAAAATATACTTAATTACAGCAGCAGAAAATAGTATTATACAGGGTGTTTCTGACGTAAGTTAAAAAAATACTGTATTCTCATCCGTGTAGCAACTTTCTTAAATGTAAAATATTGTGCACAATCTTTGATTTTTTATCAACTTAGGATGTAATGAAAAATTAAATTGTAAGGAGTTAGTTATAGCTAGCGTAACACATATTGTAAGAGTATTAGATTAAGTATAATAACGTAATTCACTTTAGTAAAAAAAGTAGCAACTAAGACACCGACTCGTTTAATTGTGCTACCGCACACCTCCTCACATGGAATTAAACGAGTCGGTGTCTTAGTTACTACTGTTTTATTAAAGTGAATTACGTTATTATACTTAATCTAATACTCTTACAATATATGTTACGCTAGCTATAACTGACTCCTTACAAAATAATGAATCAGTGAATTAATTAAAATGCCTTTATTCAAAGGTAAAAAAATATATATTATTTTATGAATGAGATAATAGAAAAGACTTCAAAAATGTTTTTTTCATGATGATCAATGATTTTTTGTGTAACAAATTTTTGTTATTAAAAAAAGATAGATACTGTTATGCAAAAATATACCGATCTTTTTATAACCATTTTTACAACCGCCACTTGAAAACACCCTGTATATCATCTTATTATAATAATCAACAATTCGATCGCTCTTACAATCCAAAAAGCCTTTCCTTGCCTATCAAGCCTATATTCCTATGTTATTTAATAGCAGCGGCTCAATCATGCAAGTACTAAAATAATCTTCACAACCCACAACTATCATTATATCCTCAACTCTCAGTCGGCAACGCATCGGTGATGGGATGTAACCAATTACCATCAGTTCATGGAGCATTGAAAGGTAGAACCATCTCATATGAGGGCAAAGTTGAAAGTGTCCAGCTGTTTACTGAAAATAGAGGTTCCAATAATGGCCATTTCAGAATGGCGTTAGTGTGTGAAAAATAGATATACGAACACGGCTGTTATAGACGGAGTGAAGTTTGCTGAGTTATGCCACCCGTAATGAATGGCGCTAGTGTCTGATAAATAGATATTCGAACATAGCTGTTGTAGACCGCACGGCACTGCCCGTAATTGGACGCGTTTTTACGGACACTTTTCATACACAGAGATGGCCTTCCTTCTACTCTATCCTCCATGGTTCCGTCGGATGGTTTGTCAGAAAGATAATAATATAAGTAATAATAATATTGTCTATAACAAAGTTAATTAATGACTGACCACTGTATTTTGTGAACTTATACATATATACCATTATTATAATTGCAAAAAAAATGAAAAAGTTATAAAATATATTACAGTAAGCCGCACACACTCAATTCACACTCACACAACGAAAATCGTACATGCACGCACGTAGTACGTACTACTCACGCATACATTTCACGCATATCTCTTAAGGAATAATATGGGGAGTAAAAAATGTAAAGATCCCACTTTTAAGTCCATGGGAGACAATATTTCCGTGGAAGTCGCAGATACGACCTAATCAAATAGTATCTAATAGACACAACAACATTCACGCACACACACATACCCAGTCACTAAGTACAGTCAGCTAAAGAATTAAGTATGCAGAGTGTGATACAAAAGCGTACCGCAATGTTTAACATTACAAAATGTTTACGTTATTAGCAAAATTAAATTAATCAAATTCATTTATTCATATAGGTATCACTGATACACTTAAGCACGTCATTTTTTAATCAACCAGCTTTACGGAAAGGTGCTTTGTCATAGAAAAGGAAAGCCGTAAAGAAACTCCTCAGTACTACTTTTAAAATGTGTCGTTTAAATATTTTCATACCTTACTAATACAGGCAGCATTTAAGATTGATAATAACACATACATTCTGTTATAACAAACAATATGGATCACTTTATTATACCTGATATAATGCTATGCATACCTAATTCTTTGGCCGTGTGTACACGCCACTCACACGTATACTCCACCCAACCATAACTCAGTATAATAACAAATCAACTCACAGCAATAGTCCCCTGCCGCGTGTACTTCGTGGAGGCCACGTACGAGGCCTTCACCGTCAGGACCACAGCGTTCATCAGATTCTTAGCGGCCTGGATGAGAGACGTAGCGCTGTCCAACTGAAATGGTAGAGCGGTCTCTTGTTAGTACCGTTACATATTTACGCTCCTCGCCCACGTCAGACTTTTTGTAGGACAGATAATCGGGCCGATTTTTCCTCCCATATTATTTCTGACCGACTTTTTGTAGGACGTGTGCGTTGCACTATTGCTATCAGTACCTTCTATTTTTCTCCTACAAAAAATCGGTCGGTCAAAATTGGACGTGGGTGAATACCCTAAGTATGACTCACGACGGTTGACAGTTTTAGATGTCGAATTTCGGGAAAAAAGAGGGTAGTGAGAATTCTAGATGGCGCCACTTCTGAAATGTATATAAGGGCATTTCGCAGCTACAGCAAGTTGCAAAATCTGGAAGTTTTTAACAAGACAAAAGAGGGGTGTTATAAGTTTGACGTATCTATGTATCTGTATGTCTGTCTGTGGCATCGTAGCTGCCAAACGGATGAACCGATTTTGATATGGTTTTTTTTTCTTAGCTCTTTTAGCGTAAATATAACTGTCTGGGGTTTTTTAAATTTTAATTTAATATTATAATTTTGAAGAGATGGCAACACTACCTGTGACCTTTGCATTTATTATGTATGTTTTTTTTCTGATTGAAAGTGGCGCCATCTTTTATCGAATACCGATTGTACTTACAGTAGAGAATTTTCGCTGGCTCGCTACCATCCAAATTAAGTTACAACCAATTAGTATTTATAATTAGTATAGTTACAGAAGAAGTAAAATAATTATCGTCCTTCTTCATTTACCATGAAGTATTTACGTGAATCCGCAGTGTTGGACAACTATAAGCGGGTTTCCCAGCTTCCGTCTGCCCGCAACGCGTCGGCGACATCGCTGGCGCTACATCTACAGGTGACTACTTACCATCAGATTGCCCGTTCTTCTTTGTTCTTCTGCCGGCTAGTGGAAAAAAAAACATCCGGCCAAATCATTATACCCGTGTTGAATATATGGGGGCAATTCATTATGCCCCATATTTATTGATTTGAGTTATATGGGGCCAAATTATTATGCTCTTTTAGCGTAGTTTAGTTAAACATACATATTTGGCCAATTCACTCTGACCCTTAGTAAGCTATTGAATGAATATTGGGCCAAATCAACTTGCTTCTCATTGAGCAATTAAAAAATATTGGGGCAATTCACTATACCCCATATCAAACAATTAAAGAACATCCAGCCATACACTACCACTTTCTTTAAGAAAGTCCAAAATTATTCGTCCAAATCACAATTAATTACAGAATATTGAACGAAATCTATTTGCCCCATCCCCAATTATGAAGAATATTGCAACATTTGCAACAATTCACTGTGCCCCGTCACAATATGTAGGGCATTGTAGGGCCAAATCATTATGCCCCATCTCTCTCCTATTCACCATGCCCCATATTCAAAATATGTAGGGCCAAATCACTATGACCCGTTTGTCTCCTCTCCTATCTTCTCGTCTCCTCTCTCAGTAAACACTCACCCCGCTAACGATGAGCTCTCCGGAGATATTCTGCACGTCAGCCTTCACCTTGCTGGTGATTTGTATCTGGTGACAGTAGAGGGCGATGCGCTGGAGGTACGCTAGGAGATCTTGCTTCGTCGAAGACTCTGGGCACTGGAGGACACATATAAATGGATCGTTTATACATCATCCTACTAATATTAGGTATAAATGTGAAGGATTGTGAGGATTGGTTTGTTACACTTTTTCCAATTTTTTTCAACTCCAATTTAAAATTAATCTTCTACAAACTAAAGGTGATTGCTTCACATGCCTCATCCATCCATATACCTATCCATGAACGACATCCATTTATCAGCTCACCTGTTCAGCAATCTCTCGGGTCAGTTTATCGAGCTTAGTGCCCGCTTCGGAGATCTTTTTAGCGGCATTGATCACGTCCATCGTCGTCTTCAACGGCCCGCGACCCCTTGCGGACGGAAAATGAAATATTTGTTATTATGCGAGTTAGAAAAATAATCAAAATTTTACTAAGAAAAACTAACCCACTTCAAATTTACTCAAAAACTATTTATACGATCTCGTTCAAATTTATGTAAGGAGGAGGTATTAAATTCGACTGTATTTTTTTTGTTTTGATGATTCTTTTTTTAATCGAAAGCTGGTGCTTGTCATATGTGGTCTCACTTAAAGAGCTAGAGCTAGGGCTAGATCTGTCCAGTAGTTTTTAAGTTATTTTGAAGTCGGTTATTTTTTGTCAAGGATCATAATTATTATTAGCTTGACCTGTATTTATGTATGTGACGGAATCTTTCAACGCACTTTTCACCAATTTCAAGATGTCTAATCAGCTTGAAAATTTGTACAGAGATCAATGGCCGATAGCAATGCAATAATTTCATAGTTTCAGCGTATTTTTAGGGTTCCGTAGCCAAAAGGCAAAAACCGGAACCCTTATGGATTCGTCATGTCTGTCTGTCTCACCTGGTAAAATCAGTCATATCCAACATGATCATGCACATGTGTTTAGCCAACATTATGATGTCGTTCCCAGCGTCGTCCCACTTGGCCACCTCGTTGTCGAAGGTCATCTTCTCTCTCCTGAACAGTTCTACCTGCTGGAGGATCTTGCGCTTGTCTTCCTCTGTCATCTTACGCATCGCTTCCTGTTGGGGTATGATATGGTAAGTCACTGGTACCGAAGCGCTAACAGCCCGGCAGCTTTTGTTGTTTTTACGCCCCAACTCACCGAGTCATTAACGGTTATTTTAATCCCTCCTTTGCAAAGAATCAACATACAAATTCTGTAGTAAGGAGCGATTTAAGTAACCAATAGTGAGTGAGTTGGGGCGTAAGTGATCGACAAAGTTAAGCAACAGCGGGCGGTCGGTAGTTGGATGGGTGATCGCTAGTGGCGAAAATTACTAACGCTTCCGTACTTCGGAGGGTTGTTATCATAAGATAAACTTCGTTATTGTCGGAAGTCCTCGGGCGGCATAAAACTTCAGAGTTGGCCACTAACCCCTCACCATTCCGCACTGGAGCAGCGTGGAATATGCTCTAGGCTTTCTCAAGAGGAGACCCGTCCACAGGAAGCCATTGAAGCCAAGTCACCGGTAATACCAAAGGCATCACCGATGAAGGTAAAAGACCGCGCCGACCAAAGGCCACATGAGTCGCTCAGGGGAATCGTTTCCACGGGAGCTCTTAGTGTCAGGCGAGCCCTCCGACCATCAGGTGGGTGGCCTGTTAATCAGATACGATAGGATCCCCCGCTCAAAAACAGGGTTCGCATCTCCCCGGGAGACCCTGGTTCTCCTGAGTTCAAACCCGGGTATAAAGGTGACCCTTGGAACCTGCGTATTCCAAGCCATAATCTTCGCAGAGAACACCCGCTGTTTCTTAGGTCAAAGCTCAGGCGACCCGTATTATTACTGCCTTCGTTGCTTCAATTGACAAAATATTTCACGGTCCATTTTAAAAACTTGGCAGCTAGCCAAGCGGTGCTGCGGATTATGAATGTCACTTACATCTCACGCACTCGATATGTTGTTTCATAACAAGACAAAGGTAACAGAACTCACCCTAGCATTAGTAATGCCACTAATATCAGGATATTCATCGACGCCATGTTCGCCGGTGTGGGCACTCGCTGTCAACAGATATAGCATTTCAAGTACACATTTTATGGGTCTGCGGATTTGACGACTTCAATGATTAAAAGATACTATTCTAAATTGCTCATTATAGTTATTACAATTGATAATTTGTTTTTTATTAGCATAAATATGTCTGTAAATAATAAACTATTACATAGTATCATATTAAAGACTCGTCGAATCCGCAGATTTATTATTAACACAATACTCGTAATTATCCCAAATACAATTGGATGAAGAGTAAGTACTATCATATCCATGCACCTCATTTGTATTACTTTGCTATTCAAATATTAAAAGCTTACAATTTCGTATCTAAAATCTATTGTTTATCTAAGGCATTCTCTATTATTAGTCTTCCATGAAAATATGTATTTCAGATCTATTTCAACACCAGCTATATCTACTTCGTTTCTAAAACTAATTACCCGTGACACAAGTATTTTTCAAATGAATCTGGAAACTGACTAATATAATGATTAATGACAACAAAGAATATAAAGGATAACTCTACAATAAAGAATGAAGGACCGGATATACTGCCTTGGGGTACTCCAGATCAATCCACTAAATGTAATGACTATTACTGCTGCATCGATTTATTAATTTAACCAAAACTAAATTACAACTTTCATTTAACTTCTTTACACGCAATACTACTAATCAATTTATCTATTTCAACAAAATCACTATCAACCGACGTATCAAACGCTATTTCAGAGACCAGTATATACTATACACAAATATTAACCGAAAATGAGGTTAAATAATATTGATATCCTACAAAAACATAACCTAACGCCTTTAACCTGTAAAATTAACCAAGGAATTACTTTATTTGCTTGACACAAAGTCCGTTAAGACCTAACCTAACCTACATTACTCACATCGGCTTCTGGTTTCCATAGTCATATCCTCAACTGGTTCGAACTCGGTGTCAGTGTCCAAATCGTCGCTGGTCTACACGGTGAGGTGTGAATGGCGCATGGCGGACATGCAAGACATACACACACGGCACTTAGCATGCGATGTTGGCCAGATAAACGCTTTATCTAACTAGAAGTTACGATGATGAACCTTAGTCGTCCGGAAAAATTAAATTTATCATATAATAGTTTCATTTTAATTCAGTAAAGTATTTGGAACAGTTTAATATACTCGTAGATTGTCGAACTTCTTACTTCCCAGTAATCGGCATTAATCAGGATTTTCAGGAATTACTAAGTGTTTAGTACAACAATATAGAAAACATTTTTTGACTAATGATTTCCGCCAAATTTTTTTGTTACTATCTTTCCCATAGCAAAATAATACACCCAGTAACGGAAAAGAAAGTTAACATTAAAAATGAGAATAACGATAAGAAAACAGAATTCATAATAAAAGTTCATCACCGCAACATATTGCGTTAACATAAAAAAAATCTTTTGAAATGAACAGAAATGTAAAGCATAAACAACCTTTTATTGGTAGTCAAAACGAACACAACATAGAAGTACAAAAACAAAATGGCCTCCCAATGATATCTGATGGACGACATTATTTTCATGCACGCACACATTGAAACCCTTTGTAATCACACAATTATACATTTTAAAAGAGACATTGGTTTTGTAATAAATTAAGAGTCAAAAACAGACCTAACGCTCTTTAAAATCTTTAAATTAAAAGAAATTTTAAATATTGACAAAACTGATATCTCTCTTTCACCCAGACGCGAAACACATGCGAGCGACAGGGACGGATATATCTCTCACACTTGCTCCTCGTCTCCAGTGTGCATTGCTCGTCCAATTCTACATCCTCAGGGTCTAGTTCCTCCTCGTCCTATATCACAATCCAAATAAGATGTACTTTTTGTATTGAATTATTTTTTTTTGTGTAAAAATAATATACAACTTCGCATCAGGCTGTCCAAAGGTTTTCACAAGAAACTCTGACAATAACTTCCTTGAATTTACCAAAGTTAAATCATACCTTGCGTATATGGATAGCATTTAACATTGGTAGTAACACGAACATTTTGTTATATCAAACTATATTATGGGCCATTTTAATATCATGCCCTGCATAACTAACTCCTGCTGCGTGTACATCAGAGCTATAAAGATCACCCAACTCACCCTGTTCATCAAAACAGCGCGCCGTATCTCACGCACGGCATCGTACACCAGTCGCGAAGCGTCGATGAAGTCGTTCTCGTCTAGAGCGCCGCCCGCGCCGCCGCCTAGAGCGGACACCGCCGCGTCCACGCGCACCGCGAACTTCGACATCACTGTTGGCGACGAGAATATTGTTGTTTAGTTGTTGCATTCAACAGTTCAATATACAAGTGTGTAAAAAATATACGACTTCATCAGTATAGCGTACCCGGTACCACTAAAATTATCGCTAAACATAATAATCATTTTTTTTTGAAGTGAAAACTTCTTTAGTACGGGGGTGACTTGAAATTTTATGAAACGAAACTGTCCAGTGGAGACTAGAAATGAGTGGAGACTGACTTGAGTTGAGGTGAGTGGAGTGGAGTGGAGTGGAGTGGTGTGGAGTAAACCTACAATTATACATTCGTCTTCCCGAAATTTTACATTCGTCTCATTATCTTGAAAATAAAATTTTTGAAGGTTTCACTTCTAACACGTGTGAATTGCACACATTTTAATTTATTTTTTTTATTGATAAATGATGGAGTTCTGAGGTAACAAATAAACAAATTAACGTTTACACACTCATACCCCCGCAGTAGGTTATCACCTGTGTTGCGGGTGGCATGGACACAATAACACCCTGCACCCGAGTACAAATCTGTCACATAAATATCTGCCCCGGCCGGGAATCGAACCCGGGACTCCTCGCATCGCAGACAGGGTCGCTACCAACTAGGCTACAGGGTCGTTAAAAATAAATAAAAAAGACTTCTTATTTTGAAGTTTATAATGTAAAAATAAATAAAAACTATGTAGCAGCAGTGTAGGATTACGTAGTAGTACAACCTAGCTGAGATAGTTTCCGTTTCATATCCCCAATCCGTTTAGATCACTTCATAAACAACTGAATTGTTCCTCAAAGCTCAAAACTTTACCAATCGCCATAATATTCTCAAAGGTCAAGTCTCGTTGGTCATGGGTCAAGGATATCTCTCCAACATTCAAAGGTCATGGAGACCAGTATTAGCTGGTCTGTATAAACGTTTTGATGACACCATTGCATTGCATCGATCTCATGAAATTTATTGCTGGCACACTTGCTATCTTATCTTAGCTACTGATTTCTCAGCAACTAATTTTAAGGTACTATATTGTAATGTAATAAAATAATTAAAAGTACTGTTTATGATATATGTTTTATAAATGACTTTCGTTAACTGTGCCGTTTGTGCCTATGACGAAATAAATCATTTGACTTTGACATTTTAACACTTACATGTTACTGTTGTAAAAATTGTAAACCTATACCTTAGTTGTTACCTTAACATTATGTTTATCGTTTATGACTTTCATACAAACAGTATAGTAAAATTCTGGACATAAAATTACCGACTCCAAAATAACTACCGTCAGATGTCGATCAAATTCAAGTGGGTCCACATGACAAGCACCAGCTTTCGATTAAAAAAAGAATCATCAAAATCGTTTCACCCAGCCGAAAGTTCTGAGGTAACAAACAAAATAAAAAATTCGGTCGAATTTAATACCTCGTCCTTTTTTGAAGTCGGTTAAAAAGTAAGATTCACTACCCTTAACAAAGAATCGTATCGTAATCGTCGCGTACAGATTAAACTTCATAATATAATTTGGTTTGTGATTAACACTCCATAAAATCAATGAATAAAAACATATTTTTTAAGTAATTCTTTCAATATAATGTCATTTGGAAGGATGTTTACTTCAGAACGTCGGTTAGAGAGAGGTGTTATTTTTATACCTTTATCAGTAAGTTTTATGAATACGCACGTTATATGTAGCAATACAACCTTGTAGGAGATTACCCTAATGTATCTGTGGTGTCTAAGCTATATGTGGTCCTTACCAAACTCCTAAGGGTGCAATCTGGTGCACAACGAAGAAGGTATAGTGCGTGCGTAGTTGGCCACTAACGAGTTGAAGCCAAACTTCTCATTACAACTACAAACTCAATCATCAATGATATATATGTAAAAAAGAGGTAGATATGTCACTAGCACACCGACGATGAAAAGCGTAAGAACAGGCAATTGACCGTTCTGCTCGTAGTCGCTCTGTCAATACAAGACGATACGCACGCTTTTGTTGTTCTCTGCTTGACATTTGACATACAGCGTTAAAATGCCTTGGTGTAGTGAAACAAAAGATAAACGTGTGTGTGTTGTAGCTGTTTTCGGAACAGATTTTTTGGTTAATTTGTTAGGACATAACATATCTAGTCAAACATCAACCATACTAACCAGTCCAAGTCTTAATGCCATCTAAATGAAAATCATTATCATTAGTCGAAATATAGTCGGATTTCGAACTCGAGTTCACTTCAAGTCTTGTTTACGTAATAAGCTGTTTGTGTTCGACAAATCGACGAGATCTTTATGATGCGATGATTATGTTTAAAATTATTGATTGTCTCCACGGAGAAAATAGTCTGAATCAGAGCTGGTTGAGCCGGTCCGGTGAAGTACTATCTATTGAAATGCTGTCAATTCTAACAGTTCTCACAAGCAAAGCGTATCATTCCGTTAAGATGAAATCTCAAAAACCTAATCTTATCTATCCATCGCACCTATCTTTGAAAGATATCTTAATATCTCAAGTATTCCCAACCCAATCTTAAGTGTTACTACCGACCCACATTCAGTCTGCACAATGTTCTGGCTAGTGATCGCTGTGTCCATCCTCGGCTGTGATGCCCAGGTTAGGGTCGACCCCCTGGTTGAGACTAACCTTGGCCTTGTCAGGGGACTGAAGATGGATGGGTACTCCATGTTTCTTGGTCTCCCGTACGCCAGGGTTAATGAGAGCAATGTTTTTGGTGTGAGTATTTCACTTTAAGTTGTATTGTTTTACTTGTAACCGCGCTTGATTTTCTTTGGTAAACATTTCGGTAACCTACACTCGGATAAATGTATAGACGGTATCTTTAAATTGTTGTAAACTATTTTATCTCTGAACCGATTGAAATAAAACAAACACTTGTTAACCCCAGTTAACAATACATGAGCGAGAACCGTGTCCAAGTCAGTTAAGCAGTTTCTGAGATTAGCCGGAACGAACACACAGATAAACAGACAAAAATTCTAAAAATCGTTGTTATGGCAAGGTGCATTCATAAACACATGTTTTTAAAATGTTAATTGTTTCAGCCCTCAATCCCAATGACCAACTTTGAGAGCACATTCGAGGCGTTCGATGACTCCATAATATGTCCACAAGCTGACTATTTTACTGACTCCATATCAGGGAGCCTGGATTGCTTGACTCTAAACATCTTCGTACCTGACTCCGCCAGTACCACCAACCCTATGCCTGTCATGGTCTGGATCCATGGAGGAGGTTTTGAAAGAGGATCCAGCATCAGTTCCCACAACGGACCTCAATATCTAGTCAGGCATAACGTCATTCTAGTCACGATACAATACAGGCTTGGTCCTTATGGATTCCTATGTTTAGATACTGCTGAGGTACCAGGGAACCAGGGATTGAAAGATCAGCTCATAGCGTTGAGGTGGATCAAAGATAATATACGCGCGTTTGGGGGCAATTCTAACAGCATCACTCTGTTTGGTTCAAGCGCTGGTGCCATGTCAATAGATCTGCATTTATTGTCGGAACAGGAGCTGCTTTTTAATAAAGCGATCATGCAAAGCGGGGCTGCGTCTACACCTAGAGTTACCAGGGAAGCGAACGCAAGTGTTCCTTTGCAAATATCAGCGCAATTAGGCTTTGTGGCAGATAATCTCGACGAAGCACTGGCGTTTCTTTCAAAGACTGATGTAGGGCTAGTAATCGCAGCGTGCAAGGAATTATCACTAGAATGGCGAACATGTCCTGAGAAGGATTTTGAAGGAGTCGAGAAGATTGTCACAGACTTTCCAATCAACACGCCTGTGACAAAGGCCAGATCTGTGGCCATACTCTCAGGGTTTAACAGTTTCGAAATGGGATTTTACACAACGCTGAACCTCAATTTCGAACCAGATGTATTCGCATCCAACTTGGATCTGATTTTCGATTTTGGGGAAGATTTCTTGGAAATGGAACGCGTAGTGAGAAACTTCTATATCGGCGATGAGGTAGTCAGCGTCAACGTTAGCTCAAGGATTGCTGAATTTTTGTCAGATTTTACGTACAATTACCCTGTTCAATGGACAGCTGAGAAGTATCTAAAGAATGGAGCGAGGAATGTATACCACTACGTTTTTTCCTACCCTGGAGATTGGGGATATGCTGGTCATGGCGACGAGACCAAGTACTTGTTCTCAACGGGCGTGGAATTGTCTGAAGAAGAGCAGGTCATAAGGGATAGGATGACGACTATGTGGACCAACTTCGCTAAGTATGGGTAAAGTATTTTATTTTTCTCTTTGTGTGGTTCACGCTACTATACTCCGTTCGCTGTAGCATGGTGCGGGTGACAGTTGTCTATATGATGTTGAGATCTGTCAGTACCTATAGTAAATACGTCTATGGCGTTACGTTATACGCATAAAACTTTGCTTAATTTTTATTACAAATGTGGTACAGCTGAAATACTAAGTTATAATTTGTAAATCGCGGTAACTTTCAAGAGTGAAACGAAACGTTATTGAAACTGTCATCCGCACCATGCTACAGCGAACGGAGTATAACAACGGATAAGGAATCAATCGCCTCTCTTTCAGCGACCCAACCCCATCCACATCAGACCTGCTGCCAGTCAAATGGGCACCAGCTACACAAGGCACCTTCAACTACCTGGACATCGGCACTGAGCTGATCCTCGGAACAAGACCCTATCGTAACCGGCTGGCGTTCTGGGAGCTCTACTTCAAGGCCAATTGGGAAAGACTGAGGGGCTATAGGAATGGTTACCGCGAGAATATGTGCTAGTTTGTTTTGTAATCTTAATATATATAAATTACGTATCTCGTTGTTTGTCCGCGATGGACTCCTAAACTACTTAACCGATTTTAATCAAAGCACACAGAATAGCTTACAATTTTCCTTAAGGCACATTTTAATAAAAAAACCTTTGACAGAACGAAGTCTGTCCGGGCAGCTAGTAATAAATTAATTTATTTTGAAGTTTTTGTATACTGTTACAGAAACCTCCCTTTCCTTAAGATATTACGAAGTATTGTTCATATTGTCATGCAAGCACCGATATGATATTCTGATATGGTTTAATATGGTATTCTGATAAGGTTTATACAGATTAATGGATCTCGTTTTTTAAGGTTCCGTTATGACTAAAGAACCCTAAAAACGAGAATCGAACGCTTTATAATCTACAATAAACAATTGAAAGATTGGAGTGAGACGTTTATGTCATTTGGTGAGAAAATAACATAGGATCAAAGATTTTTACCATAGATTTGTTATGTCCATACATTACGAGGTTCAGTTTTCGATCCGCGATGACATGTCATAATTGTCAAAGCATAACAAAGAGTAGTCAGGCAGAAGGGACACTGAATGAAACGAATAGTTAGTACATATTAGGCATAATATTATTATTATAGCACCATATTTGGTCATAGTTTTTAATAAATGCATAGATCTAGGTATCTTTCCAGATCTTATGAAATGCAGCAAAATTATACCACTTTTTAAAACAGGCGAAAAAACCGATATTAATAACTATAGACCAGTTTCTATTTTACCAACTCTTAGTAAGATTTTTGAAAAAATAATATTGAATCAAATGCTGTCCCATTTCAACAATAATAATTTATTACATCCTGATCAATACGGTTTCACTAAAGGCCGTAGTACAACCGATGCAGGGGCTAGGCTTTTAAAGCATATATTTGAAGCATGGGAATCATCACAAAATGCCATAGGTGTATTTTGTGACTTATCTAAGGCATTTGATTGTGTTCAGCACGAAACATTGCTGTTTAAACTTGGCCACTATGGTATAAAAAACAAGGCCCTTAGCTTGATCGCGTCGTATTTGAGTGATAGGATACAAAAAGTTAGTATAAAAGATATTAAGTCATCGGGGTCACCGGCTGTGTTGGGTGTACCGCAGGGCTCGATCTTGGGTCCGTTTCTTTTTCTGGTATACATTAACGATTTACCACATTATGTAAAGAACCAAGCGGATATTGTACTATTTGCTGACGATACATCATTAATATTTAAATGTGAAAGGAATAAAGTAAATTTTGACGACGTAAATAGTGCTCTTTCGCATGTGTCGCGTTGGTTCACTATCAATAATTTGCTTTTAAATGCAAAAAAAACTAAATGTATAGAGTTTGTACTACCTAATGTTAAAAAAGTTAACAAATCTCTCAGACTGAATAATGAAATATTGCACATGGAGGAATCCACGGTCTTTTTAGGGGTGACCTTAGATAGTAAACTTCAGTGGGGCCCACATATAACAAATCTCGCGACTAAACTCGGTAGGGCTGCTTACGCTGTTAGGAAAATAAGGCAGTTTACTGACGTCGAAACTGCTAGGATGGTTTATTTTGCATATTTTCACAGTATTATGTCATATGCCATCTTGCTGTGGGGCAAAGCAGCCAGTATAGAACAAATTTTCATACTACAAAAAAGAGCTATTAGGGCTATTTATAAACTTAGATCTCGTGAAACTTTGCGTGACAAGTTCAAAGAAATAGGTATACTTACAGTAGCCTCACAATATATCTATAGTAACGTGGTTTTTATACGAAATAATATAAGCGCGTATAAACAAAATTTTGATATCACTAATCGCCAAACAAGAAAAATGCACCAGTTAGTAACGCCATCTTACCGTCTTTCTAAAGTGAAGCGATCTTTTATGGGCCGTGGTGTACAGTTCTATAATAAAATCCCAAAGTTAATACGTGATTTGCCAGTGGAATTATTTAAGAAACATGTAAAATCTCAACTTTTAGGGAAAGGCTACTATACTGTAGATGAGTACATAAATGACAAAGACGCATGGAAATGACCAGATCTGCAACCAGTTCCGTACAGGCTAGTGATACTTCTTTGTAAGAAATATACCAATGTATTTTATTTTTAAAAGATGTGCTGAGGAGTTTCTTTCGGCTTTTCTTCTCCTCCATGACAAAGCACCTTTCCGAAAAGCTGGTAAATTAAAAAAATGACGTGCATAAGTGTATCAATGATACCTACATGAATAAATGATTTTGAATTTTTTGAATTTTTTTTGAAATATTGTCATTTAACATTTTGAAATTATATTACACAACAAAAAACATAAAGTAATTAAAAAATACAATAACTTAAACGAAATTGTGTCTGATTTTGATAAGAAGAAAATAATAAAAAGGGCTACTGTACGCGCTGAAAAGTTTGACCTAAAAGTTAACAGGCATAATATATGTATTTATTTTTATTTTGGTTCCTTTCCCCCAACCCTCGTGTAATAAGGAAGTGGCATGAAAATAGTTCTAGTTATCCAGGATTTAACAAAGAAGTTTTAGAATATTAAAAAAATCCAGGAAATAATATTGTGTACACTTATTGCTGATAAAATATCTCTTCGTCATCAAACCACACGGACATAACATCCATAATTTTAGCCGTATTGGGGTGGCTTAGAATACTAACCCCAATCCCTCCCCTGGTAGGTGTCATAAGAAGAGACTTGTGCCCCTCGGAGGAATTATATGTATTGGTAATGATTTTAATAGTTCATTAATACCATTATTACTAATTATTTGTTTGAGTCAGCCGCCAAACGACTCGTCGTGTTCCGGCTGGGGGTTTGAGAGCCAGTTTTTGAAGTTATACTTTTTATGCGACTTGCAAAACGTTAAACGTTTAACGCTGCCATGGAGGGGGTATGAAAGCACTGGATAGATAGCGCTAGCTTTTATCCTTTACCTCTTTTAAAATTTAACGTTTTTACTTATACAAATCTCACAGTCTCAACAGCGTGATTCAGCTTCGTGAACAACACCATCTAGTTTGTGCAATTAAAACTGATACACGTTATTAAATTAAATATTTATTTATGTTAAAGAAGTATAACTTCTCACGCGCGTACAAAAGTACACGCACCCTTTTTATTCTTTCTTTTTCTTCTCTCTTTCTTGTCCGGAAACACATCAGTGATGCAGTTGCTGATATCCAAGGGCGAAGATAACCACTTACCATCAGGTGCATCGTTAGCTCGTTTGCCAACCAGTTCCATAAAAAAATCTAATTAATAGTTTTCTAAAATGTAATGCATTGAAACGATATTTAACCTTTTTATTTTACGAACAATCTAAAACTTGATATCATAATAAAATTAGCTTAGAGTTCAAAAATTGGGGATATACATATTCATTATAAAAATATTTCATTTGGTTCAATTTGCGAAATGTCTTAAATTAACTTTTATGCCTAGATTTCACTTCTGCCTTATTAGTCTATGACGAATGGCATGTGCCTTAATACATTTATTATTTTAATCAATTTTAAAAGAAATATTATATATTAGTAACAAAATTAAACATAACGTTTTATGTATTTACCTATGGTATGTAACTCCATCATTCTTATTGAATTTGGAGAAATGATTTTTGCAAAATCTCAAAACACAACTCGGCATTTTTGTGACAACTACAGACAGCCTCACTCTGAAGCATCTATCAACTGTCTACAATGAAATCGCTACACTTGACTAGATTCGACTGACTTAATTTCAACGCCCTCTCAGCATATCTACCTCCCTATACATACAACATCATTGCATAGGATGAAGATAAGATTAATAAGATTGGAGGTAAGTGATGTCGTGGTGTGATAGGACAGAAGTATGTAATAAATTGCTTGTTTGCGACAATTTTAACATTTTTAACTACTTTGTTTAGAGAAAAAGGTACCCAATAATTATTTTAAAACGTTATCCGGTTGAGATTGTCGCAAACAGTTTCAAGTCTTCGAGTTTCTGCTCTTGTTGATAAATATAGTAAACAATGTTGTCACGCCTGTAATTGGCACTCACACTAGTCCAGTTTCTATCGTTGTACTGCTGTTGGTGTGCTAATAAAATAAAATAAATAAATAAATAAAAAAACACGTCTGTTATCAAAAAAGCTATCAAGATATTCCTTTTTGAAATCCTTATGGTAAGCTTTTTAACAAATTAGGGATAACTTAAAAACTACTCGTCAGATCTCGCTCAAAGGGCTTAAATGGGACCACATGACAAGCACCAGCTATCGAATATAAAAAGAATCATCAAAATCAGTACACCCAGTTAAAAGTTATGGAGTTATGAGAAATACCGTCGAATTGAGAACCTCTTCCTTTTATTTGAAGTTGGTTAAAATGTCAAGTTCATGATGAATGATGTTAAATTGATAAATGAAGATCGGTCCGTCGTTTCATTATCATTAACATTACATAAATCGTTCGTTTTTGTGAGTTCGACACCGATTCCACCTACCATGACCCACTTCCATATCGAGAGGATTATTACGGCAGATGACATGGATGTTTTAACAACAAATGCAACGAAACCGGCAAGTGCGTATCAGGCCACGCGCCATGGGCGTAGCCAGGGGGGGGGGGTTTCGGGGGTTAAAACCCCCCCCCCGAAATGTTAAGGACTGACATTTTTATGTGCTAATAAACCCTTAAAAAACATTTTTCTAGACGTCATTCCGAATCGAATGAGCTATCGCACATATTTTTGGGAGCTTTATTTCTATTAAACACGTTTTTGAACTTTTTGACTACATAGACTAATAATAATTTAATAATAGATGGCACTACATACGTCGTGAGAAAAAATAAAGTCTCAATTTTCTTTAGGGTTATTTTATGTACTTTTAGTCGTTGTATTTTCTTGACCCCCCCCCCCCCCCCCCGAAACTTGACCCCCCCCCCCCCCCCCCCGAAACTAAAACCTGGCTACGCCCATGCCACGCGCAATATAGGCTTACTTAAAGATATTAAAACTAGTATAAATTAAATAATCTGAATTTTACCAAGAAAAAAATAACCGACTTCAAAATAACTCAAAAACTACTCGTCCGATCTCGCTCTAAGTGGTACCACATGACAAACACCAGCTTTCGATTAAAAAGAATCATCAAAATCGGTTCACCCAGTCGAAAGTTCTGAGGTAACAAATTTAAGTATAAAAAAAACAGTCGAATTGAAGACCTTCTCTTTTTTTGAAGTCGGTTAAAAATAAACCTAAATTAACGCTACACACTCATATAGCCCCACACTAGGATTCCCTGTGTCGTGGGTGCCATGGACAATACACAGAGACAAGAACACACACACCCAGACCGGGAACAGAAATCCAAACTCGTCATTCAAATTTACGCTTCGCTGGGAATCGAACCCAGGACCCATGACATGGCAATCCGGCATGTTAATCGTTTCGCCACACGGGTCGGTCAAAATTAGATAACCAAGTCAAATGTAGAGCTTCAATTACATGTTCTTGTGACGAAAATTATTGGCTTTTCTACACAGAACTGGGCACCGATTTTAATCTCAATTCTTTTTTTGAAGTGAAAACTTCTTTAGTACGGGGGTGACTTGAAATTTTATGAAACGAAACTGTCCAGTAAAAAGAGACAAACACATAAATTCTAAAGTGAGATAGGAAGCATTGTACGGGGGTAGGATAGAGGAGTGAGGGGTAGGGGAGCGGAGCGGAACGGGGCGGAGCGGGGCGGAGTAGTGAAACCTACATTTATCATTTTCCCGAAATTTTACATTCGTCTCATTATCTTGAAAACAAAAATTTTGAAGGTTTCACTTCTACCACGTGTGAATTGCACACATTTTAATTTTTTTAACTTAGTTCTCATTTCACATTTATTTTGATGAGTCAATAAATGACTAGAATTAGTTATGACAAGGTGGGGTTATGACATTATCGCAATCAATAAATTACTAGAATTACCTCACCTTGTCTTATCTAAAGATAAACGCAGATAAACAAATTGTCATTCAGGCCTCGAACTTTTTTCACTTCAATTTACTCGCTAGCTTGTTCAAACATTTCAAGAGCTACAATCCACAAAATAGTTTCTAGAACGTGCGTCTCAAGATGAGGTGGACCAAAGTTGTAATACCAGTTGTAGTTATAGTAGTAATAGCTGCTATAGTCATTCCAATCGCAGTAGTATTCACTAGAAATGATGGGGCCGGGGAGGCTCCCTTGGTGAACACCACAGTCGGAATGATACGAGGAGTCAGAGCGGAAGATGGAACCGCCATGTTCCTAGGTATACCGTACGCTCGACTCAATCCGGACAATCGCTTTGGAGTGAGTTATATTTTCACTGGCATAATAGATGTTGTATGTTGCATAAAAAGCAAAGCAAATATATGAATATTGAATCACAGTCTAGTTATAAATCACCTACTTAGTTCATAATAAAAAACGTTATTTAAATTATGGTACCTATAAAACTTGCGACTTCGCCCATTAATTCTTAGAGTTCAGGACTTAAGTTTGAGACGAGCGCTTTTTTGGATGCCCTGGGTTACCTAATACCAATCTTAAAATCTACGCTAAAACTTGATTTAGAAAACTTATGTGCTAGGCATATTTATTTATTTATTTGTTAGGTAATCCAACAGCGTTTACAAAGTTACTTATTGCTGACAAAACAGTTACTTAAATGCTATAGCAAAAAATGGATTGCACAAAAAATACTAGTAAAAGAATTTACGAACAGTTATGCTTAAAAGTAACTTGTGTGTGTGTGTGTGTTTGTAAATGTATATGAGTGTGTGTATCGCATACTACATATAATTATATTATTTATTAATTTATTTGGAGATGCAATTTTTTTATTTCTTTTTAAGCAATAGGAATCAACTCTATGGTCTTCGATTCTAGCCTTTTAACGTAGACTTTATACTGCGGAGACCAGATGCTACAAACATATTCTAAGACACTTACTTCTTACATAGCAGAAGTATTCTGAAGTATAGTATCTTGATGCACGCTATATCCGTGAATGATTGATAGACACGTCTAATGAAACCAAGTTGCTTATAGGCCTTACAAACAATCGCTTCAATATGTTTGGCGAACGTCAATTTTGCATCCCACGTTATACCTAGATCACGCACCGAGTGGCCGCTTTTGATTGGAATGTTATTAATATAATGTTATTTATAATTAATAGGTTTCAATTTGCGAGTGAAAGTAATTTGAAGGCATTTAGCAGTGTTTACAGATATTTTGTTTCTTAATCTATAAATTATAACGAGGAAAGATTTGATTGTTTGCATTGAATAAGCTCCAAAATTACTGAACCGATTTGAAAAATTCTTTCACTGTTGGGAAGCCACACTATCCCCGGTTGCCATAGGATATTTTATATTTTCAAAAAGATTAGGGATCCTTAATAAAACTCCAATAATGTAACCCAAGGTGTAAAAAAATAAGAAAACCGAAGCAAAGCGAGGGCGGTCACTTGTCAAATATAAATATAAGTATCAAGATGTCCTGTTTCCAATTTCAGGCAGCCATTCCCAATCCGATATTTGAAGACGTGTACAACGCATTCAATGACGACGCGATGTGTCCTCAACTAGCCAGCCTACAGGACATGGTGGAAGGGTCCAGGTTGGATTGTCTCCAACTCAGCATACACGTTCCTCAAACAGACGACAACAATCCCCTCCCTGTCTTCGTTTACATCCATGGCGGAGGATTTAATTCAGGATCATCAGGCCTCAACAGCTTTGGCCCTAAATACCTGATCCGCCATAAAGTCATCTTCGTAGCTCTAAACTATAGACTAGGAGTGTATGGCTTCATGTGTCTGCGCACCGCTGAAGTACCAGGCAACCAGGGCTTGAAAGATCAGTTGCTCGCCTTACGATGGATCAAGAACAACATCAAATCGTTTGGTGGAGACGCTGACAGTATAACGATAGCAGGCGACAGCGCTGGGGGCATGTCTGTGGATTCACAGCTTTTGTTTGCAGAGGAAGGTCTGTTCCATAAAGTGATCATTCTAAGCGGGACTTCGTTGACTCCTACGGCTTATCCGGAGCCAGACTTGAGAGCAGCATTAAAAATTTCAAGACGATTAGGCTTTAATACCCCTAACACGAATGAGGCCATAGCATTCCTAACTAATCGGACTCCACTCGAAGTGTTGGTCGCTGCTCAAGTATCACAGATTCGATTCAGACCCTGCGTGGAAGAAGAATTCCCTAACGTCGAACGTTTCGCCACCAGTCATCCTGTTAGCGCGCCAATGACTAAAGCGAAAAACATTCCCCTAATTGCCGGTTACACAGAAGATGAATGGTTGATAGCCTACCTCAACATGCCTGCGCATGCATACGAAACTTTGGACATATTTAATGAGAGCATCCGTTTCGGCTTTGATTTCGGCGCCAAGCATGATGCTATGACGTTATTCGTCCGCAGATTCTACGCGGCTGATGAGCCAATGTCCATTAAATTAAGACGTGCTGTGATCGACTTTGATTCAGACTTTAGCTTCAACCATCCAACGCAAAGATCGCTAAAGAAGTACTTGGAATACGGAGGTGTTGCGTACCATTACGTATTCAGCTATATTGGTGGTAGGAATATGCAGAGGGTCAGATTCAATATTACTGAAGGTGGTGCCACTCACGCTGATGATTTAGGCTATTTCTTGGAAATGCCAGATTTAAGAGACGTTCCGACGACACCTGATGACGACCTGATGGTCGACAGGATCACAACACTTTGGACCAATTTCGCTAAATTTGGGTAAGTCTCGCAGAGCTAATGCTGACTCTCAAGGTGTAACCTTTAAATGGGGCACATATTTAGTAAATGCACCAAAATTTATAGTTCCGAGGTTTGCAGTATGCATTGAATTCTACTTTCTAACTCATGATTTCAACATCAGATACTCGAGTCTAGTTGAAACTGTCGTAATGTTGTATCGTCACGGAACTCACGGAGGACAAATGTACGCGCTTCAAATATAATATTAAAGTTTTTTCACTTTAATATTATCTTAAAGCTTCCCGCCCACGTTCGATAATCGGTGACCGATTTTTTGTAGGAGAAAAATAGAACGTATTGATAGCAATAGTGCAACGCACACGTCCTACAAAAAGTCGGTCAGAAATAATATGGAAGAAAAAATCGGCCCGATTATCTCTCCTACAAAAAGTCGGACGTGGGCGGGAAGCGTTAACGGTATCTTTTTCTCATTCCAGCAACCCAACTCCATCAACAACAGACCAGCTTCCAGTACAATGGTTACCTATCACTCGGGACCGTTTCAACTACCTGAACCTAACTCTGGACCTTCAACTCAGCACAAGGCCCTTCCACCGACGCCTCTCCTTCTTAGACTACTTCTATCATGCCAATCGGGAATATGTCAGAGGGTTTAGTAAAACCTCGTTATTGAAATAAATAAAAGTAATACGATATTATTACAGATAATATAGACGATTAAAATAATAAAATTATTTGACAAAACTGTTACACGTATTATATAATTGTTCAGACAAATTAATAAAATAAAATAATGGTAAATCGTTATGAACTATCACCGTTCCATGCGAATTTTATTATACGAATACACGCAAAAGAAAAGATAAGATAGATGATGAGTGTAAAGACGACTGATAAGGAAGAATTGAATTAAGAAAAAAACCTTTTGCATCAACTCGAAAAATAATTCGAAACTAAAAGATAATGTTCATTGGTACTCGACTTTTTGGGAACTCTGTTGTTCGCTTTGATTACCTTTCATTCATAACCTAATTTCTACTTAAATTGTATCGTCAACAGCTACGTAAATTAGTTAGTTCTTTAGCAGTGTGGTGTCTAGGGTTGATGTCATGGAATCTTAATTATGTTTCTGGCAATTTATTAATAGCATTAGATACAATTATCAATTAATTACATTCATATCAATCAACTTATCTACACGAATTGATATTTGGCATAAAATCATCATATGATTACTTTCCAATTCTATTAGAACAGACGTGTCAAAGTCAAATTGAAATTAAGTACTCAATTATGAGCTTAAAATGAATCTCAGCACACTAAATCTAGCTAAATTAAATATGAATTCGCTAAAGACCCCAAATTCAAAGGGTTTTCTTATACTGCTGCTCTCAGTAACATTCACTAGAAGCGAGGAGATCGGAGATGCTCCCTTGGTGAACACCACAGTCGGAATGATACGAGGACTCAGAGCGGAGGATGGATCCGCCATGTTTTTGGGTATTCCGTATGCTCGTGTAGATCACACCAATCCATTCGGGGTGAGTAACCTTTTCATAACCAAAGAAACTGTATAGAAAAGTAAGACACGTATTAAATTGCTTAGAAAAGAAATAAACAACCATCCTTCTACCTTATATTAAACATGATACAAGTTACAACTAAGTTTTACCGAACTGTGAACGCCTTTCTTTTGATAGCTGACTTTTTAACCCCAGACGAAAAAAGAATTTGACGTGTCTGTGTATCTGTGGATCTGTATGTCTCTCTATGGCATCGAAACTCCCAAACGGATGAACCGATTTTGATCTAGTTTTTTTTTGTTTGAAAGGTGACTTAATCGAGTGTTTTTAGCTATATATATTTTTTAATTTAAGATTCTTAGAAGTAAAGTTTGATTTCTTACTGAGACACATGATTTTTCTTTGGTATATCAAACAAGTAATCAACTCAATACACACTTTTTTTTTTGAAATACATATTTTCTGTAATTAACTTTCTCATACATGTTTTCATTCATTCAGTTTTTCAAATTACAGGCAGCAATCCCGAATCCAACTTTCGAAGATGTTTTTGACGCAGTGGACGATAGCACAAAATGCCCCCAGTTTATGCAGAGTACCCTTGACTGTCTCCATTTGAGCGTTCACGTTCCCAATACCACAGACAACAATTTGCTTCCTGTCTTCGTATACATCCATGGCGGAGGGTTCTTCTCAGGATCATCCGGCCTCGACAGCTTTGGCCCAAAATACCTGATCCGCCATAACGTTATCTTCGTTTCTCTAAACTATAGATTAGGAGCTTACGGTTTCATGTGTCTTCGCACAGTGGAAGTACCAGGCAATCAGGGATTTAAAGATCAGTTGCTTGCTCTACGATGGATCAAGAACAACATCAGGGCTTTTGGTGGTAATGACGAAAGCATTACCATCGCTGGCGACAGCGCTGGTGGCATATCTGTTGATTCGCATCTATTGTTTGCAGAAGAAGGTCTCTTTCATAAGGTGATAGCTATAAGCGGAACGACGTTAGGCCATTGGTCTTTTCAAGAGCCAGATTTATACGCAGCCTTTAAAATTGCGAGTAAATTAGGCTTTGAAACCAACGACACAACAGAAGCGGTAGCGTTTCTATCTAAGCAGGAACCAATAGATGTATTGATGACAACACTAGTTCTACAAATGGGATTTGGTCCTTGCGTCGAAAAGGAATTTCCAAACGTCGCGCGATTTGTCACCAGCCATCCTGTCAATACTCCAGTAACAAAAGCAAAGGATATACCAATTATCGCCGGCTATACCGACGACGAAGCATTGTTACTCTACTTCAACATGCCAGAAGAATATTTTAAAACTTTAGACTTATTCAATCAGTACATTAATCTAGGATTTGATTTCGGCGCTGATCACGGCGCCATGAAGTTATTCGTTCGTCAATTTTACGCTGCAGATGAGCAAATGTCTTTTAATTTGAGACGTGCTGTGATCGACTTCGAATCAGACTTTCGATTCGTTCATCCAACACAACGGTCGCTAAAGAAGTATTTAGATTACGGCGGAGTTGCGTACCATTATGTATTCAGCTACACTGGTGGCAGGAATATGCAGAGAGTAAGATTCAATATAACTGAGGGCGGAGCTACTCACGCTGACGATTTAGGCTATTTCTTGGACATGCCAGATTTGAGAGACATGCCAACGACGCCTGATGATGATGTTATGGTGGACAGGATCACGACACTTTGGACCAATTTCGCTAAATATGGGTATGTTTTATGTTCAGCGCTAGTTAAGTTATCCTCTTAAACTTGACCTGATTTTTTTTTCTTACTGCTGTATACATGCCACAGATAACCCCCAATAGATACCGCATAAGTGAAAATTTCTTAGAGTTGGAACTCACAAAAATTTGGCGGAAGGTGCGGTTTGCGGGGGACAAAAAATGCGCTGTGATTGGTTATTTCTAATTCATACTTGGACTTGACGGGTCAGTATTGGTCGAAACTAATGTCGTGAAAGTGTAACTGCACGTACGTGTTGGCGCGCGTCAGTTGCCTTGTATGCGGTATCTATTGGGGGTAATCTGTGATACATGCTCTCTACTTTCATTTCAGCGGGCTTTTCAAATGAAAAAGAGAACTGACTTAATCTTTTTAAAACCTAACATCATTGACCGGTTGTACGTATATAAATCGTCTTCAACATTGATATTTCAATACATTTCAGCAACCCGACGCCATCAACATCAGACCTGGTGCCACTACAATGGCTGCCAGTTACCCAAGACCGCCTCAACTATCTGAACCTCACTGTGGACCTTGAACTCCGGGCAAGACCATTCCACGACCGTCTCTCCTTCTGGGACTACTTCTATCACACCAATCGGGAGTATATTAGGGGGTATTCGAACGAGTCGTTCACTATGTTTTGAATTAATAAATAGTTTGTTTATTATATTTATTGTTTTATTATTCCAAAACCTAACATATAACAGTAATAGGCTAGCGGTTTGATCGTTGCTCTCCCGAACGCAGGGGCCCGAAGTCGAATCCTGGCACGCACCTCTAATTTTCATAAGTTATGTTCGTTTTAGAATTTAATTATCACTTCCTTCGGTGAGGGAACCTGCACACCTGAGTTCTCCATAATGTTCTCAAAGGTGTGTGAACTCTACCAATCCACACTTGGCCAGCAGTGGGACAATTATGGATTGTGACTATGACTTTTTTGTTCCAAACCAGATTAAGTCACAACTGGGTGAATTGGAGAGAACGAGTGGAGAAAATTCCATCTAAACTAATATTATTAGATACTAGCTGTGCCCCGCGATTTCACCAGCGTTAATTTGTGGTAAAAAACTTACTACTAAAATATATGATGTTATATAGCCTTCCTTGATAAATGGACTATCAACAACAAAAATAATTTTTAAATTCGAACCAGTAGTTCCCGTGATTAGCGCGTTACAAAAGTACACACACCCATAGAACTCGTTTTTTTTTTGTCGTAAAAGTTTGATCATATTATTATCTCATTATCTCAAAATCTTTAATGTTTAATCAGTGTCCTAGTGGGACTGAAAGAACATCATTATCACTTTCATAATTATCGCAAGGTGATAACCTTATCAAATTATCCACGATTTTCTGCATTGAAATTCGATACGACTTAAGTTTTTTAGATCCGAATTAAGTACATACATACATATTTAAACTATATTATTATAAAGGATTATATAAAGGGGTTTGAACATTTTTGTATGGAACCTGGCATACCTACTAGTCGGCCATTTTGAAAAAACAAAAAAAAACTCATTTAGGCGGCCTAATCGATGGAGTAATAGATTACAAACAAAGTGTATTAGGTGATGAAATGTCGTAAGTGATATACTTTCAAAGATATTTCAGTTAAAAATAAAAATAATTACAAATAAACTCAAATATCTCAGAAATTTACGATATTTTATCACTGAATACTTTTTGATTGTAATCACTTAGTCTATCTATTGACACATGTTTTATCAATATCCGCCAAAAGATGTTTTTTGCTTTATTTTCTGCGGTTTTGAAGTCAAATATCTTAGAAAGTATATCACTTACGACATTTCATCACTAAATACTTTTTATAGCATAAAATAGTAAACGTGCCCCCGGTGGTACTTGAGGGTTGTGCATTAAAAGTGGTGGGCACGTTTAAGTATCTGGGCCACATTGTAACGTCTGACTTGAGGGATGATCCAGATGTAGAACGGGAACGCAGGGCGTTGGCGGTGAGGGGCAACATGCTGGCTCGTAGGTTTGCTCGTTGTAGTAAGGAAGTGAAAATCACTTTGTTTCGGGCTTACTGCCAGTCCTTCTACTCGAGCGGCCTGTGGGTCAGCTACACGCAGCGCGCCTACAACGTCCTGCGGGTCCAGTACAACAACGTCTTCAGGATGCTGTTGCGGTTGCCGCCGCGCTGTAGCGCGTCGGGTATGTTTGCAGCGGCGCGGGTTGACGATTTTTTCGCCGTGAGACGGAAAAAGGCCGCCTCCATACTCCGTAGGTTGCAGGAGAGCTCCAACAGTATCCTGAAGATGGTGGCATCTCGCCTGGATTGTCCCTTGCAACACTTCATGACTAAGGTTGCGACTGGATTTAATTGAAATTTCGGTGTAATTATTATTGTTATTATTATTATTACTATTAATTTATTATTATTTTGCCAATTAATTTGTTTCATAATGATGATAAATGTGTGATTATTGTATTGATTTTACGTCTACTAATACTAGCTTTTAAGACAAGCCTACTAACAAAATATGGATTTTAAATCTGAAATAAATGATTATTATTATTATTATTATTATTTATTGTGATCACTTACTCCGACGATTACACATATTTCATCACTGGCCGCTGAAACGAAGATTGTTCAAAAAGTTATGCTAACTAGGTTCAATGCCCTTTCCATATAGCTGCCCTTTGAATTTTGCTTACCAAGCAATGCCACGCCCTATTTAATTTGACGCAAAAATAGGGTTGTTATAAGTTTGACGTGTGTGTGTGTGTGTGTGTTCGTGACACTTCACGTTTAAAATATAATGTTCTGTATATAAGATAATAAATAATATTGGAAGGTTTTTTCTTTGTGGTTAGTAGTTAGTGAACACAAGATACTTCGTTTTTATTTCAATTATAGCACATATATTTACAATAATATGTACCTGTATAAATCAACTGTGGGTAAAAGTATCTACGCAAACGAAGTCGCGAGCAAAACCTAGATTTCTATAGAATTGATTCCAATTGCATTCTTTCTTGGAATGCCATAGTAACATTTACGGTGTATTATCAACTAATTACGTTAGTAAGTTATCTATATCTAATCGCCGGACAATAAAAGTCATATTGTTGTGACCCTGAGTTCGTTCCTCAAACTCTTAAGGAGCAGGCGCGTTAGTTCTTAATATTTATTTTAATGTATCAAAATTTAGTTTTTAATATTCCAAAATGCGTCTTTTACAAGTTATAGTACCAGTTGGCATTCTCACAGCAGTAGCCGCAATAGTAGTTCCCCTTGTGTTAGTGTTCGGTATAGATCATGGGACCCAAGATGCTCCCTTGGCGAACACCACAGTGGGAATGATACGAGGACTCAGAGCAGAGGACGGATCCGCTATGTATCTGGGCATACCTTACGCTGTTGTTGATGATAAAAATCCATTCGGGGTGAGTAAATTTTCTCAAAGTAATAATAATTGAGTGAATGTGTAAAAACGGTGAAGTGATTATAAGTATAAAAATAATGAAAAATATATATAAACGATTAATTTTAAAGCAAAGTTAATAGATTTACAGTACAAAAAGCAATTAAAAGAACTTTAATAAACTTGAAAGCATCAAATATAAATTAGGGCTCTAAAGTTCAAGTCGATGTCAACAGAGCCATCAACTACGCTACACTAAATATATTAAATTAAAAGTTATTACTTTTGAAGTAAGCATTAACATAGTTGAAGTTCCACTTTTCAAAACATACACATATTTTGTTGCATAAATGTCTTTAAGAGTTGCTGATGAGATCATTTAAAAATAACAAAATATGTTTCAATTTCCAGGCAGCCCTCACAAACGTATACTTCGAAGATACTTTCAACGCGTTTGACGACAGTGCCAGATGCCCGCAAACTGTGCGTTTAAATGAAACATCATTGGACTGTCTTCACTTGCACATTCACGCTCCCAAAAGTGCTTCCCCTGACAATCCTTTACCAGTGCTCGTCTATATCCACGGTGGAGGATTTTATAATCGTTCAGCCGGCAGAGACAACATTGGACCTAAATTCCTTGTCAAGCATGATGTCATCTTCGTGTCTATAAATTACAGACTATCTGTGTACGGATTCCTGTGTCTGAATACACCAGAAGTACCAGGCAATCAGGGGCTGAAGGATCAATTGAATGCATTAAGATGGATCAAGAAAAATATAAGAGCGTTTGGTGGAGACGATGAGAATATAACAATATCTGGAGACAGTGCTGGGGGTATATCAGTACACTTGCTTATACTATTTGCAGAAGCAGGGTTATTTAATAAAGCGATAACTCAAAGCGGAACAGGATTTTCGCCGTGGGTTTTTCATCAGCCAAATGTAAACGCAGCAATAAACATCGCGAACAGACTTGGATCTGACGCTAATGACACTAGTACCGCAATAGCATTTTTGGCCAACCAGACATCAAATGATGTGATGTTGGCTGTATCAGAGCTCGGAATTATACCCGGGCCTTGCGAGGAGCCAGAGTTTCCAAACGTCGAGCGATTCGCCTCCAGCCACCCCGTCAATACTCCATCAGTGAACGCCAAGAACATCACACTGCTCTCCGGGTTCAACAGTGACGAATGGTTGATGATGTACGCAAACATGCCTGACCAAGGGTTCGAGACTTTGGACAATTTCAACCTCAACTTATTCTTCGGGTTTAACTTTGGCGCCAAACAAAATGAAATGCAGTTGTTCGTCCGTCGTTTCTATATCGGCGACGAGCCAATATCATCGAATCTTCGACGCGCTTTGATTGATTTCGATTCTGATTTCATTGTCAACCATCCAACGCACCGCACAATAAGGCAGCACTTGGATCATGGTGGACTGGCATACCACTACGTCTTCAGCTACGTTGGTGATAGAAACGCGCAAGTGGGCTTGACTGAACGCGGCGCAGCTCATTCAGATGAGCTTAGATATTTGTATGACATGCCTCACTATTTGCCGGACACGCCCAATCAAGCGGACCAGTTGATTATAGACAGAATTACTACGCTGTGGACCAATTTTGCTAAATACGGGTGAGTTTTAAATATTTTAACCAATAAAATTATTTAGATAAAGCATCTTGAAAGTGAAAAGAGCACCAGAATACAACAGTAGAATCATCAAACACTGTTAAGAACCGTGTCTAATAGAGTCACCATGTAAGTTGTTTTACGCTTTTCTACCAATAACGTACGTATTAATGATGCAATTAGTTGACATTTGAAATCAATTGTTATTTATATCAACTGCAAGATATGCATCGATAACACAAAATTTAACAGAGTTGGAAATGAGTTTAAAATAATCTTTTGCGCGAAGAGAAAATCCATCAACAGATTACATAATATTCCTAGCCTCGCGTGATGAAGGAATCTTATTGGTAGATTTTTGTCTCACATATCGCCTCGCTACCTCGCACATCTATGGTGAAATCTCAACCCAAAACTCGATTTAACTAAGAAATCAAGAAAGCAATGATCCAACTTTATCAACCCACGACATAATATTCTCATCACATTTTGATTGTTCTTTCAGAAACCCAACCCCAAATACCACGGAGCTTCTCCCAGTGCAATGGTTGCCCGTCACCGAGAATCGGCTCAACTACTTAGACATCAACACCAACATGGAACTCCGCACCAGACCCTTCCACCAGCGTCTCTCCTTCTGGGACTTCTTCTATCACAGCAACAGGGAATACGTCAGAGGCTACGCTAGATAGATCTTCGCTGACTATATTTTGAAATAATATAATCTAATCCCCGCTGTTTGCTTTATTGTTTATTTAAGATCTCTTTGCCTAGTTATGAGACTGCTTGCCATTTAAAATTGTGTTTATATGTATTAGATTTTTTACAACATTATTTATTTTACATCCGTGATCCGTGTTGTAGAAAGACAACATTTGATATCATCGTCATAATATCATCTATTATCTCATAATTATATTTATAAATCTGTCAAGTTATCGAAATGTGATAACGAAATAAAATTAATTATCTGCCATTTTCTGCCCAGAAATTCGATACAACCCAAGTCTTTTAGGGTGAAGAAATCAAAGGAATATTGATTCAAAAATTCATGATCTAATAAAATTCTAAAATGAGGTTGTCACAGATCCTAATTCCAGTTTGTATCCTAGTAGCTGTAGCTGCCATAGTAGTTCCCCTTGTATTGGTGTTCGGTATAACTCATGAGACTCAAGATGCTCCATTGGTAAACACCTCAGTGGGAATGATACGAGGACTCAGAGCCGACGATGGATCCGCCATGTTTTTGGGTATACCATACGCACGAGTCGATCCGGATAATCCATTCGGGGTGAGTAAAATTTACAAGAATAAATATTATTTTAAGATAGTTGCTTATGGAAATCAATTTTATTGTGCTGTGAACATAAAGTGGTAAAAAAGTGTAGTGACAAACGAAAGTGACACTCTTTCATACCTATAATGAAAAATGTATTAATGATAAGAATCAAGACTGAATTACGATGGAATTTTGATTGAATAGCGGGTCTCTAGATCTGACATTAGATATATTAAAATTCTAAAAAATACTCATTTCTGATCTTTCAATTTCCAGGCGGCAATCCTGAATCCAACCTTCGAAAAAGTGTTTGATGCATTCGACGACAGCGCTAGATGTCCTCAAATATTCTCCCTAAATGACACGACCCTGGATTGTCTTCACTTGCATATTCATGTACCCAGAAGTGCTGCTCCTGAGAACCCTCTTCCAGTATTTGTTTACTTCCATGGTGGCGGGTTCTTTAATCGCTCAGCCGGAAGAGACAACATTGGACCTAAATTCCTTGTCAAACATGATGTCATCTTCGTGTCTATAAATTACAGACTATCTGTGTACGGATTCCTGTGTCTAAACACACCAGAAGTACCAGGCAATCAGGGGCTGAAGGATCAATTGAACGCTCTAAGATGGATCAAGAAAAATATCAGAGCATTCGGTGGAGATGATGAGAATATAACGATCTCAGGAGACAGTGCTGGCGGAATATCAGTACACTTACACGTACTATTTGCAGAGGCTGGATTGTTTAATAAGGCTATAACCCAAAGCGGTACAGCGTTTTCTCCGTGGATTTTCCATGAGCCAGATGTAAACGCAGCAATAGCAATTGCCAACAGAATGGGATTCGGTACAAACGACACCAGCACAGCGATAACATTTTTGGCCAACCAGACGTCAAACGAAGTAATGTTAACAGTGGCAGGTCTTGGGTTGGGAGTAGGGCCATGCGTCGAAGAAGAGTTCCCGAACGTAGAGCGTTTTGCATCCAGTCATCCTGTCAATACTCCATCAGTAAACGCTCAGAACATCACACTGCTCTCTGGATTCAACAGTGACGAATGGTTGCTCTTGTACGCGAACATGCCTGACCAAGCCTTCGAGAACTTGGACATATTCAACCGTAACCTGAATTTCGGTTTCGCTTTCGGCACCAAACATGACGCCATGAAGTTATTCGTCCGTCGTTTCTACGCGGCAGACGAGCCTATGTCTGCGAAGCTAAGACGCGCTGTGATCGATTTTGATTCAGATTTCGTCGTCAATCATCCGACGCAGCGTACACTAAAGCATCACTTAGCTAATGGTGGAACGGCGTACCATTACGTCTTCAGTTATGTTGGAGGTAGAAATAATAACACTGTAGGAGGTGCAGCTCATTCAGACGAGCTGAGGTATTTGTATGACATGCCTCACTATTTTCCTGACACACCTACTTCGGCAGATCAGCTGATTATCGACAGAATCACCACGCTGTGGACTAATTTCGCTAAATACGGGTATGTATCGTTTATAGCAAATATAAATGTTAAACGCATTGAATTTCGTAGAAAAACAGTGATTGGTTTGAAATAGAAAAACAATGAAAAACTTATGGCATAATGTCAGTTTTATATTGTATAGTTAATTAAATTGATAACTTCTTTCACTAACAACCAGCTATCGCTTCGATTTTTAAAAATGTAGATAGAAATCATTTACAAGAACGATTAACGGCCGGTCTCAATAATGTACTAACAGATGGAAGACTGTGGATAGGGCTGTCATGTGTCATATTTGTCAATTTTTCAGAGGCAAAAATTGACAAATATGACAGATAACATACTAATGGTAGCCCTATTCACAGCCTTCCATCTGTTAGTACATTATTGAGACCGGCCGTAAATGATATCTAACAAAAGTTACATAACAGTACAAACCTAATTATAAACGAAAAACTAAACGCATTGATAAATGTTATCGTGCTTGAAGGATAATCAATTAATCATGTACAAGCTGACGCTAGTAAATTTATGCTAGCATGATATAATCTTATCCGCTATTTCAGGAATCCAACCCCATCACTCACTGAGTTGATTCCAGTGCAATGGCTGCCGATCACCAAGGAAAGGCTGCACTACCTGGACATAGATACCAACCTCCAACTCCGTTCCAGAGCCTTCCATACGCGGCTTTCCTTCTGGGATTTCTTCTATCACACTAACAGGGAATACATCAGAGGGTATTCCAACGAGACATTCGTTAATTAAGTTAATTATACTACGTATATTAAATGGTTTATTTGAAACATCTGCGTTTATTATTATAATTTACTTATCGTCTAATTGGCTGGTTACATGCATCCCATTCTGTTATATTCTGTCGTCACAATGTCCGTGGTTAAAATTTATCTAGTGCTTAAATTATACGTATACGGTACGTATAATAAAAAACGAAGCAAATCGCGTCTACAGTAGGGATGTTGAAAACGAAGGTCCGAAGAACCACCGACAAAGATAATTAGATAAGATTACATTACAGTAGGGTGAATATAATATGCAACATTTGACAACTGTCACTCTAGCTGGCGTACTTAAAACATCGATTAAATTGAATGAATACATGAATCGTAAATCTAATTCAGATATTGTGAAAACATACTTTTATTATAGGTACTGTAATTTGGATTGAATTCCATTGAAAATCACATCAAGTCAAAAAAGCATAAGCAGAGATACACAGAGAGAATCGCTTTTTGTAAAAAAAAACGCACAATAATTACAATTATCTCCTAATTACATAAATACTATCTCTTTAACTTATCTATAGTCGATAAACGAAAATAATGTCAACAGGAATTCAATACGCTCCAACGCTTGTAGCAGACGTATCGCATGTTCAATATCGGTAAATGTAATAAGCTCAAAAATTCCATAAAAATGAGCTCATCAAAGAGACTCCATCCAGTGCTTCTTATAGTGGTAATTGCGATAGTGGTTCCCATAACGGTGATATCATCCAAAAGTATCGATATATTAGAGACCCAGAATGCTCCCTTCGTCAACACCACAGTCGGATCGATACGCGGGTTGATAGCAGAAGATGGATCTTCCATGTACTTGGGCATACCGTACGCTATTGTTGATGAGAACAATCCATTCGGAGTAAGTAATATTTTCATTTTCTAAGAATATTTAGAAAAATATTACACAACTTGGACAAAAGATAAACTATTAGAAGTAAACTCCTATTGAAGATTGTGTAATTTTTTTTAATCCAAGTTTTTCATGGAACCATCTTAAGCGTTTGACTCCGTTGATGATGTGTATTTAAATATAGATTATCTAAATTTCATTTTATCGCTTTCTAATGATAATTCTACTAAAAGGCCAAATAAACACAATCTATGGAAAAGATCTAATATCTTTTGGTTTCGTTTTTTATGTTGTATATTTCTGTAATATGAGATGAATACTAAACTTTATTGTACTTTTCAGTCACCGGCAGTAGTTCACCCACAACTGGGTGTATTCGACGCTTTCAACGACTCAGCAAGATGTCCCCAAGCGATGGGATTACAGAGTACGTCGCTCGATTGCCTCCATTTAAACATACACGTGCCTCAAACCGCTGGCAACGGGCCCCTGCCAGTAATAGTTTACATCCACGGAGGTAGATTCATGTTCGGTGCATCTGGTCGACAGTCCTTCGGCCCCAAGTTTCTCATCCGACACGATGTTATCTTCGTATCTCTGAACTATAGACTTTCTGTCTACGGTTTCATGTGTCTGAACACACCAGAAGTACCAGGGAACCAGGGGTTGAAAGATCAATTGAACGCTTTGAGATGGATCAAGAACAACATCGCAGCTTTCGGTGGAGACGACGAAAACATCACGATAGCAGGCGACAGCGCTGGCGGAGTCTCCGTTGATGTTCAGCTATTATACGCAGAAGAAGGTCTCTTTCACAGAGCGATTACCCAAAGTGGTACATCACTGTGCCCATGGGCTTCTGAGGCGCCTGATTTGAATGCAGCTATAAGGATAGCTAACCAATTGGGCTTCCAAACGAACGACACTAGCATCGCAGTGTCATTCTTGTCAAACGCGACGTCAAGTCAAGTCATCATGGCAGTATCGCAACTAGGGATGAGATTCCAGGCGTGCGTTGAAGAAGTGTTCCCTAACGTGGAGCGTTTCGTCACTAGCCATCCTGTAGTTACTCCGATAAAGAACACCATCCCCTTGCTCTCCGGTTACAACGAAGACGAATGGTTGGGAACATACGCCAACATGCCCCCAGCCCAATTCGAAGCTTTGGACATCTTCAACATAAACGTAGACCTGAGCTTTGACTTCGGTGAACTGCATGACGAAATGATGTGGTTCGTTCGTCGCTTCTACGCCGCAGATGAACCTATGACGGTAGCTCTTAGACGAGGTGTGATCGACTTTGATTCGGACGTACGAATCGTCCACCCAACCCAAAGATCTCTGACTAAGTACTTGGAATACAATGGCACGGCCTATCACTATGTCTTCAGCTACATTGGGGGAAGAAACATGGCGAGGATAAGAGGAAACCTTACTGAAGGCGGAGCAGCTCATTCTGATGAACTAGGTTATCTGTTCGATCTACCAGATTTTAGGGATCCACCAACTCCTGAAGATCAGCTCATTATTGACAGGATCACAACGCTTTGGACTAATTTCGCTAAATACGGGTGAGTAAGCACATAATGGAATTCGATAATTATTTTTAATTTGTGATATCTTCACACACCAGTGCATTAAATACCTTTGACTTATCCATCCTGATATCATAAACAGTTTGCAAATTGCAAACGAGGCGTTTCTCGTGTGATCTACGTCGTATACTTCCAGTAAATGTTGAAAATGTTACCTTGAAAACTACCAAATTGAGCTACTATTAAAATGCTTTCCCATAATCTGAGTCAAAGTGGAATAAAGGATCTATAATGAACAAACGATCTTTAATATGAACTCCAGAGACAAAATCTCCTTCCACATCATTGATAATAACAGATAAAGAGATAAGATAATAAAGAGGAAAGCTTTGATTTTGTGCTTGTTTGTAATGGATAATCTCAAAAAGTACTGAACCGATTTCAAATTCAAATTCTTTCACCAATAGAAAGCTACATTAGGGGCCATCCATAAATTACTATATAATTATTATTAGGGGGTCCTAAATTTCATGACGTCACATTTCAAAATCGAATAATTGGTATGTATAGGTAAATATTAAAAAACAATTAATGGAAATAAAACTTATTTCGGAACTGCTGTTTTAATTTAATAATTTCTAGGTGTATTTCATAATATGTGACGTCGCACTAGGGGGCAGGTCTCACAAATGTGACCAGCTGTGACAAGGAGGGGGGAGGGATAGAAAAGTCATGAAATTGGTGTGACGTAATATATGGATGGCCCCTTATTCGTGAATGACACACATCACATGTAAAAATATTTGACGGCCAGCGAAGAGGCTCAGCTAGTAACCCATATAACCTGATTCCAGGAACCCTACACCATCAACCACAGACCTGCTCCCACTCCAATGGCTGCCAGTCACTCAAGACCGCCTCAACTACCTCAACATCACGACGAACCTGGTGCTCCCGACCAGACCTTTCCAAGACCGTCTCACCTTCTGGGACTTCTTCTACGATGCCAATAGAGAGTTTGTCAGAGGATACACTAATCAGACGATTATGTTCCATTGAATATTCAATATAGTTTTTTGGGACTGATTTTTATTTATTTATTATTTTATTTATTTCCATAATATTATAACTAACATAACAGGAGTCCTAATGCGTTAGTTAATTCCATCCCATCGTATAATAAAATAGAATCAGATACATTAATGTGAATTAAAACACTATTACAATAAAATCATGTAGGTACAATAATATGTTTAAAATTAGCCATTACTGGTAAAAATCATTAATATACTAGGTCAATAGTAGCAAATATCATCATGTCATAATAATAATAAAAAATATATATATACAAATAATAATAAACAGTCAATGTCATAACAAATATTTGTGGCGTTTTCTTTCACCAGTCCTGATGGTAGCATTCGAAAGGGTCTCCATTCATATAATCTAACAAGTAATACAACGGCGTGTGCTACCACGCAAAAAAAAAAATTGAATGGAAAAAGTTGAAAATCGAAAATGTGCCTAATGCATTGTTTTAGTGGTTAAACATTTTCGCATTATTGCCTTTCAAATAAAACAATTCTGGGGCATATCGGTTGGATAGTTTCAAAGTCTATAAAGGACATCTTTTGTGACACACTTTATAAGGAGGACCTTATAATAATCTGCCGCGCTCGAGTAAATCCAAAAATCCCCTCTTGGGCTCCTCTACTATAAATGTTACCAGCACATTCACACAATATTTTTTTTGGTTTAGTACATTGGCAATATAAAAGTTTTCATTTTGTTTGTTCACATAAAATATGAGTAAAAGATTTTTAACGAAAACATTAAAGTTGATTAACCAATTACGATTAAGCTTTTTAAAATAGTACATTTAATACTGATTTCATAAAATAAATTTGTAGTATTGCCGATAATACACAAACGCAAATTATCCTGTAAAGCATTTTTTATAAGAAACTTAAGAAGCTGTGGAATGCATACTTTTGAATAGCAAGGGCAAATCGTGAGGGCATTGTAAATTAGGCTCATCTATACTAATAAATCTATATCTATTCTCAACGTATAACGAAAGAGATATAACAATAATTTTTAGATTTTTGTCTGTTATTCTGTACATTTGTTCCCGCTAAACTATGCAATGGCTTAACAAATTTGGATGCAGTTTTCACCTATGTTGTGTGAAGCTTTCGGTAAAATTTAGTATAAGTTTAATTTCAATGTGTTAAAAAGTAAAAAAATAGTAAGTTGGTGCATCGATTCCGTTAAAAAATAGTCTTGGGAGATCTAGCGTAGCTTTTATTATGTATTTTACGACCATTTTTCTGCCAAAAATTTTTTAGGGGTAGGGGGATGAAAAATAGATGTTGTCCGATTCTCCACCCTTGCCGATATGCACGAAAAGATTCACGAAAATTGGTCGAGCCGTTTCGGAGGAGTTCAACTTCAAAAAAGCGTGTCACGAGAATTTTATATATTAGATTAAGCTATAATTTGGTATAGCTTAAGCTATAACTTAAGTTCCTTCCGTTGTTATTAACCGCGTCTACGTTAATTTTGACCCACAGCGAAGCGAGCTCCGATTACCTACTACTTATATAATAACAAACCCGTGGCCTTAGAAGGTCATTGTGACTATTAACATTAATTTAAATCCTTTTAAAGACTTAGATTCATAAAAACATAATATTATATCACTGTTTATTAATAATACCGTTAGCATAAAAAAGGGCTAAACATCGGAACGCTGTTAGGTTCACAAAAACAATGTTATATCATTGTTATTTATAGTACCGTTAGTAGGTATAAAAAACCGGGCAAGTGCGTGTCAGGCCACGCGCAATGTAGGGTTCCGAAGTAGTAAGTTTATCGACTACGAGTAACCGCCCTCGCTTTGCTTCGGTTTTCCTATTTTTTTTTTAATATAATATAGCCTATGTTCACCGGGAATAGTGTAGCTTTCTAACAGTGAAAGAATTTTTTAAATCGGTTCAGTAGTTTCGGAGCCTATTCAATGCAAACAAAAAATCAAATCTTTCCTCTTTATATATTAGTATAGAAGTATAGATTACTCATTATCTACTTATGCTAACATAGCCGTGATCGTTTTCATTGTAAATTCATCATATAATTATTACCTATTTTTGAGGATTTTTCACTTGTACAACTCCACACGCAACGAAAAAAAATTCATAATTCATAAAAATTCATATATCCGTGGCAAATTACTCAAACTTTACTTTACTTTAGTCAAAAAGTCCAAAAACGTGTTTAATACAAATAAAGCTCCTAAAAATATGTGCGTTAGCTCATTCGATTCGGAATGACGTCTAGAAAAACCTTTTTTAAGGGTTAAAAATGTCAGTCCTTAACTTTTCGGGGGGGGGGGGGGGGGGTTTGAACCCCCGAAACACCCCCTGGCTACGCCCATGTTTCTAGCATTGACGGTCTCTGCGCTTTGTCTCGGACGGACGGATATGACGAAACTATATGGGATCCGACTTTACTTCGGAAGCCTAAAAAAGGCTAAACCATTTACTAAATCCATTTACTTTTAATCCATTTACTTTGAATGTATTAAATAACACCTGAAAAAAATTTTACCTAGATTTATGGACAAAATACTAAAAAGTTTACCTATTTTCGCTCGTTATTGTTTTTTATTCTGCCTAAATGAATTTTTTACCAAAATTTTTCGTCTGACATATCCAAAAATTTCTTTTTAAATGTGCATATCTTTTTTATATGTTAGTCGATAAAAGTTAAACACTTTAAGTTACCATAATCCTTATAACAAAAGTTTATTTTATATTATTGCATTTATATAATAACCATACCAAATAACCAAGAGCTTAGCCGCGAACGGACGGACAAAACTCTACGATGGTTTTGACGGAACCCTAAAAACCGGACGCAATTAATTGATACATTAGCAAAAAAATTTCGTACTTAACAAATTGTGCTTAAGTAGGTAACCTACTCATATTACATAACATCTTATCCAAAATAAATATACTGACATCAATGACTGATTCATATTTCATACTCATTGTATCGATTGAGTGTCGATTCGATTGCAAAGAAACATCTGCGATGACTGCATTGGCCAACACTTCGGACAGTGTGTAGACTCGTCTATAAGGAGTAGTGCGCAATGATAGCTCCCTAAATAATAAAAAAATCGTACAATCAGGACAAAAATTTTGTCCAACCCATTAAAAATATTGTCCAATATATTTTTTTATGTAAATAGCTGACAAACACGGCAATTAGAATTATTTTATCTACCATTTAAATGTGACAGCTTATTTAAAGGTTATGATGCTTCGTTTCTTTCTTTCTTTCTTTCTTTTCCTTCTCTCTTTCTTGAACTGTTGCTGATGTCCATGGGCGACGATAGCCACTTACCATCAGGTGGGTCGTCAGCTCGTTTGCCGCTATTCCCAAAAAACATTACTACATACATAATAGATATGTACACTTAATAGACAGTATTCTTACATTTTACTATCATTTTTATTTAAATAATGTTATTGTAATGGTTAATGATGTTTTAAATAATTCTTGACAAAAAATAACCAACTTCAAAATAACTCAAAAACTACTCGTCACATCTAGCTCTTTAAGTGGGACCACATGACAAGCACCAGCTTTCGATTAAAAAAGGAATTATCAAAATCGGTTCACCCAGTCGAAAGTTCTGAGGAAACAAACATAAAAAAATACAGTCGAATTGAATACCTCCTTTTTTAAGTCGGATAAACGAGTAATCCGCGCACCACCTTCAATGTGCACTATACCTTACAATACAGGTACGCAATCACTCAATGCGAATCCATCGCACCATATAAGGAGATCAACACAAAATGATGAACTTTTATCCACAAAAAATTAACAACAGTTTTAATATCGTAGCTCTACTGCAACCCAGAACTTCAAAAAAAATGGTAATTTTTTTATCAAGCGTTTCATAAATTTCCTACCCTAGTTACATTTTAAAATAGCCACATATGAAATAACATGTACTATTTTACGAGGTGTTAGGGCATCATTTCTTATATTTGCAAATAGTACTAAAAAGGAATTGAGTTATTGTTGGTTTGTGAAGACAATTTTTGGATTTAGGGATCCATTTGCGAAATATTAAGCTTCAAAGTGCTAATTTTGGAGAACAACTGAATTTGCAAGCTCAATGGTTGGTTTGTGAAAAAATGTATTGCAGTAGCACATATTATGATGAATTTATAATATTAAATTAAAATTTAAAAAACCCCAGACTGATTTATTTACACTAAACATAGCTAAGAACACTCGAAACCACCTTTCATACAAAAAAACAATGTCTGTAAAGTCGATTTACGGACAGTAGTTTAACGTGACAACGTCATGACAAAACATTAATGAAATGATTGCATACTTTTTATAGATAAAATTGAGCGCCTCGGCCGATCGTAGCCGATCGTGCCTCTCTATCGCTTTTGCCGCTCTCTCGCTCGCGGAACGCTACATTTTTTCGTGCGTGCGCCCGGCGTTCATCGTTTTAATAGACGTTATCACGTCAAAAACTAGATCAAAATCGGTTCATCCGTTTGGCAGCTACGATGCCACAAACAGACATACAGATACACAGACACGTCAAACTTATAACAACCCTCTTTTTTGGGGTTAAAAAGTTATATTCTATCAGTGACGAATTCTACTGTTCATGGATGAGTATTTTACTGTATTGTTTGATAAATGATTATGGTAAAATTTCGACTTGGATAACTTATACCACTGAATGACTATACGATATGTGGCAGTGGTAGGGACCTTCCAATGGTATATAACGCGAGCGACGTCCAATTATACCAGTTTGTACCTGACATCGAACCATCTAACAATATGGTGAGTGGAATGCAGATTATAAAACTTAATATTATAGTTTTTAAACTAATTATACAAAAAATAACCGATTCAAAGAAAATGTCTTTTGCAAAGGACAATTCACTAAATGTATATTAAAATCGCGTATACTTATAATATTTGATGAGTTCCCTTAATTCTTCATGCATCCATCATCAGAAATAAATTTTGATCCAATTGGGACCAATCTGTAAGTATATCCAGGTACGTAATTAGGGATAACTCAAAAACTACTCGTCATATCGCGCTCAAATTTAAGTGGGACCACATGACAAGCACCAGCTTTCGATTAAAAAAAGAATCATCGAAATCGGTTGGCGTGATATTGAGTTATTCGTCAATTTGTCGCGCACATCTTAACACAAATTTACGACTTATGTGGTTTTCTCATGGATACCATTGTCAGATCTCAATAAAATTTATGTGGGACCACATGACAGCCACCAGCTTTCGATTGAAAAAAGAATCATCAAAATCGGTTCGCCCAGTCCAAAGTTCTGAGGTAACAAACATAAAAAAAAATACAGTCGAATTGAGAACCTCCTCCTTTTTTGAAGTCGGTTAAAAATACAGTCGAATTGAATACCTCCTTTTTTGAAATAAGCGTTTAAAGAGTGAGATCTGACGAGTAGTTTTAGAGTTATCCCTAACTTTGAAGTCGGTTATTTTTTGTCAAGAATTATTTTGACGAAGGACCAGTATTCTTCAACTTCAAAAGTGTTATTTTACTACTCTACTGCTTTCATCGACAGATTATTTAGTAAATATAATGTTTTAATTGGAGCTCTAAATTACGAATGTTGTTTAAACACATTATAGCACTGTGTTCTAAATTGATCTTTTGAAAGGTGATTTTTATCTATGGTAACATAAACGGCCTTACTATAAACTTCTTGCCTATATACGTTCGGGAGTCAAACGGTCATATACCGTGTACCACTAATTTAGTGGTACATAGTAAATAGATTAGTCACCTAATAATCTTCTTAAATAATCTATACTAATATTATTGGTTGAACGCGCTAATCTCAGGAACTACTGGTTCGAATTCAAAAATCTTTTTTGCGTTTGATAGTCCATTTATCGAGGAAGGCTATATAACATCATATTTATTTATTTATATATATTTTAGTACTTAGTTTTTTCCACAAACACACAGCTAGTACAAAATAAAGTTATTTTTACCAAGTTGAATGCCACAAAGGTCAAACGATTACAACTTTGACTTTTACACCGTATGTTATTATGTATTGTGTTGCGTTTGCACCGTGACGAGCGGAGCGAGAAGCGGGTTTACACGCGACAGCGTGTAGAAGATATCTTAGTAGTTTCGAATGTATACTCCAATTTTTTAGACAAGTCTTATTTGCTAAACAAATCTTGGCAGTATATTAATTGAAATATTAATGTAAATTAGATTACCTATAATAATTTATAAATAGCTTTTAGCATAAGTCCGCCTTTGTTCCTATACATAATGTTAGTAAATAATAAACAATAAAAATATAAATATAAACATAATTAATAGTAAACAGAAATAAGGTTACTATTAAATATTTGTTTTAAAATTTTGTGTGATCCTTATTTTTTAAACACAAATTTCGATAAAAAGACTTTGTACTTACAAGGTCTACCAACTAGGTTGTTTAACAACTAGGACTTGTCTGAAAATAGAATATAAAAATATTCCACCCGCTCCGCTACCCTCACCGCTACCCGCTCCGCTCAACACCATGCCCTCATACTTATCATACGCAGTTTCACAACCAAACTGGTTTGAGATCATACATACATCGAATACATCATCCAACGAGGGTACTGTATGCCCCTGGGCCGACGGCTCTTCACAATGACATTGAATGTATTTAAATATTATAATTATGTTTGTTTTGTATACCGGACACCGGTGTTTTTGGGTTCGGTCATAATTGAAGTTGGAGGTTTGAGGAATTTTATTGTTTTTAACGTTAGGTTTAGTATTCAATGAGTTACTCTATTTTATAAGATCCGTCCATCTGTCACGCTTTATCTTGAAATATAGCAGAGTACATACACACATGAAATTGTTTCTTTTCGGTTTTTAACCGACTTCAAAAAAAGGAGGAGGTTCTCAATTCGACTGTATTTTTTTTTATGTTTGTTACCTCAGAACTTTGGACTGGGCGAACCGATTTTGATGATTCTTTTTTTAATCGAAAGCTGATGGCTGTCATGTGGTCCCATATAAATTTTATTAAGATATGACAATGGAATCCATGAGAAAACTACAGAAGTCGTAAATTTGTGTTAAGATGTGCGCGACAAATTGACGAATAACTCAATATCACGTCAACCGATTTCGATGATTATTTTTTTAATAGAAAGCTGGTGCTTGTCATGTGGTTCCACATAAATTTGAACGAGATCTGACAAGTAGTTTTTGAGAATTTCAAGTCGGTTATTTTTTGTTAGTAAAATTTAGATTATTCATCTTACCAGTGTCGATAATTTTTGAAACCAAAAAAAAAAATACATAGTAGAATGAAACCCATTACAAAAGCAATAGAATATAACAAAAATGAAAGGAAAATAATTTACGGGCGATTTGAGGTAATTTTTTTCTTTCATTTTTGTTATATTCTCTTCCTTTTGCAATGGGTTTCATCCTACTATTATTATTTTTTACTTTTTACAGTTTTCAAAGGCACTGGTCCACTTCAACTTTTTACGTTTTTCAAGTTTGTAAATGAGTAATGAGTATAAACAAAATATTCTGAGTTCGACTTTTCAGATCCACGAACGAATTCAGGGCTCGTTTTAAATCAAGCCCTATTTCTTTCCAGAAACTCCTCCTCATAACTCTATTCGTGGCGTTCGCGTCCGCCGACGTCTCCCACATCGTCAACCAGGACAAGATCCTGCGCCAGGAGCTGAACGTCGGCGCCCAGGGGGAGTACCAATGGGCGTATGAGACCGAGAATGGAATATCTGCGAGTGAACAGGGCACTTTGAAGAACCCTCAGTCGGTGAGTAGAATAACGGAGTAGACTGAGTAGACCGGAGTAGATCTGAGCTTAGTAAACCAAGTAGATGTTTCTAAGGAATAAAATAATAGTAGACCAAGAAGAACGTAGTAGACCGGAGTAGACCAGAGTAGACCTGGGTAAAACCGACCTTAATCAACCTAGAAGGAGGCACATAACTATAGTGCATTCAACGAAACAAGATAAAACGTACCTGTACTCAGGTAACTTACGACAATTTTGCATTAGTATTCCAGGCCTTTTCTATCGCATGTGGTTATAATATGTGCAATGTGACGAACGACAGTAGTTTAAAACCTCTAACGGTTTGTGTTTGTTTATTTATCTTATTTCGTTGAACGTAATATACATATTCTTATAATTATCTTTAACGTAATATTCTTATGAATAGACCGAGTAGACCAGAGTATATCTGAGTAGACCAAGTAGACTATGCTGCTCTATCTCTATTCGTGTATGTAACACCTTATATAACGCATGAAGCAATAAAGTTCAATATGAATATGAACTTTATAAAGGTCTATATAAACTTCCTAGCACATCATGCCAGTATTATTACATTTACTCGTAATCCTTCATTCAAACATAAGAATCGATTTTAATTTGCTGTTCTTCTTTTTCTGTTCTATTCTAGGAGAACGCAGCAGAAGTAGTCCAGGGCGAAGCAAAATGGACAGCACCGGAAGGTGAAGTCATTCAATTCTCCTACACTGCTGATGAGAACGGCTACCAACCACAGGTAATCTTTACACTATTTTTGATGTTTTCTTTTTTCTGTTTCTACTTTTTCTGGTTGGGTCGGTGATGCCCATGAGCATGGCCACTTACTATCAGGTGGATCGTCAACTCTTTTGTCATGTGGTTACATAAAAATGAAGTCATGCAACGTATTAGCGTCACGACTGCATGTCTAACAGATAAACGACAAGAGACGAAGCTATCTCAGGTAGTTCGTAAGAGAGGGAAAGAGATGGCGTTACTTATAGCTTGTATCAAGAATATATTTTGTTGAAATGTACTGATAGTGTTATAATTTTGACGTGTCACTGTTCAGTGTGTCTGTATTAATGCACGGACCGATTGTGATCCGTTTTTTTTTTTTTGAAGTGAAAACTTCTTTAGTACGGAGGTGATTTGAAATTTTATGAAACGAAACTGTCCAGTAAAAAGAGACAAACACATAAATTCTAAAGTGAGATAGGAAGCATTGTACAGGGGTAGGGTAGGGGAGTAAAATTTTGAAGGTTTCACTTCTACCACGTGTGAATTGCACACATTTTAATTTTTTATTTTTTTTTTGTTTTAAATGCTGACGTGACTGAGATGGTTTTTAATTAAGAGTTTATCTTTAGACTTTAGAACTATTTTTGAAGTTATACTTCTTTAGGCGCGTTATGTAAAAATGATAAGAGTGAAATTTTAAGATTTGTAACACAAAAGTAACAGGGTGAAGTTGCCCGCAAAAAGATGCGCGCGCATCACTGTGAAGTTGCCCGCAAAAAGCTACCAACAAAATAGATAGATACATAAATAGAACCTCTATTAGTCATGTATTATTTATTGATATAAATTAAATTATTATTTAATATAATTAATACTAATTATTATTAAATTATTAATGTTAAATGTTTATTTAATGATGCCAAAGAAGTATAACTTCTCACGCGCGTACATAAGTACACGTTTTTTAATCATAAATCGTTTCTCCACAGGGCTCCCATATACCCACGTCTCCCCCGATTCCGGAAGCCATCCTGCGAGGCCTCAGATACATCCAAGAACACCCTCCCAAACCAGAAAAACCCTGAGTGAAAGCCCTCTAATGAGCTCCGGTGAACTTTTATGAGTTCTAGTGAGCTTTTACAAGTTTTAAGTATTGTGTTTAACTAGTTCTTATTAATATTAAGTTTAGTTTGTAATGTAATTAAACCTTTTGAAATATTTATGTTTTTTTATTGTTTAAATCTTCCTTATGAGTTTGTTTACTTGTTAAGAATTATATAATTTAAACACAAATATTCATACATTCTCCTTTTTTGAAGTCGGTTAAAAACAAACTTGCACCGTCTTTTTATACTAATTTTTAATTGAAAAATAATGCTAAAGCAAAATGAAAAAAAAAAAACTAAAGACATATTTAATTATTTAAAGTCAAAACCATTTTTTAAATAAATAAATAAATAAATAAATAACGCTTCACACTCATAGCCCCACACTAGGATTCCCTGTGTCGGATGCCATGGACGACACACAACATAGACAAGGACATTCACACCCAGACCGAGAACAGAAATTCAAACTCATCATTCAAATCTCCGCCTCGCTGGGAATAGAACCCAGGACCCTCGGTACGGCGATCCGGAATGGTAACCATTGCGCCACACGGGTCGTCAAAAAAAATATGTAAAATTAATATGTCAATAAAAAGTAGTGGCAATATTGTTTACCAAATAAGTATCGTCCAACAAAATGGACTATATAATAGTCTAAAGGTCGTGGCATACGTAACGTGGACGGGACATAAATATATACGTGCATGCCCCGTTCCCGTCCCATCCGTGCCTCCGTGGCGTATGCGCTATCGTTTACATTTTCTATGAATCGATATTTCCAAAACTTCACGTCCCGTCCCGTCCCGTCCCCGTTACGAGCTTTATCTTAATATATATAAATTACGTGTCACGTTGTTTGTCCGCGATGGACTCCTAAACTACTTAACCGATTTTAATCTTTGCACACCGTGTGCAGTTTGATCCAACTTGAAAGATAGGATACACAATGTTATTTAAGGCACACAGAAGGTTTTAATAATAATAATCATTTATTTCGGAAATACATCCATATTCTGTGTTAGTAGCAGAGAAACTTACAAAGTAATGTTAGTATATAATGTAAATAATTAATTAACACAAAAATCAACACATAAAAATTAAATCAAATTAAATTAAATTAAATCAATTTAAATCAAATTAAATTAAAATAAAAAAAAATCCGGGTAAAAAACGGATGAATAATGAATCATTCCCTATTTTCGTACCTTTAGGGTGGGAATAAATTTTTCAAAAAAATATGGGACCAACTTCAGGACATACCCTATCCAATAAAAAAAGAATCATCCAAATCGGACCACCCTGTGCCGATTTCTGCGTGATCATACATTAAAAAAAAAATATACGTGTCGAATTGAGAACCTCCTACTTTTTTTCGTCGGTTAATAAAATAAATTATAAAAAAAAACTTTTGACAGAACGAAGTCTATCCGGACAACTAGTTAACAATAAGTTGTCAGTAAGCACTCACCCTGATCTCTCAGCACAGTGACAGCTTCCAGCACCCGCTTGGTGTAGATACACGGCTCGTAGTTGTCCATCTCCTGCGTCACCACCGAACACACCCTGGGGGCAAGTCATCATCATCAACATCATCATCAGATCCAATCATCGTGATTCCTGTTGTCATTGACATTGTAAATTGTGGCTCCTGTTAGTATACTTCTAGATTTCTTGCACGAAGATGGTCAAGCAATAGTTTATCATTAATATTAAATTACACATTTTTACTGTAATACGGGTACTCACGATATAATTATTTTATTTTATACGCCGATATTTCGACCCAGTTGCAGGGATCGTGGTCACGGCTAGAAAATGTGTTCAGTCCACGATGAGTTAAGTTTAAAATCAAGTATTAAATTACAATTTAATAAAACCCCGACATTTGAATTTACACTAAACATAGCTAAGAACACTCCATTAAGTCACCTTTCATAAACAAAAAACTATATCAAAATCGGTTCATCCGTTTGGCAGCTACGATGCCACAGACAGACATACAGATACACAGACACGTCATACTCATAACACTCCTCTTTTTCGTCGGGGGTTAAAAAAGACCACTTTCTGTCGCCTTTCCTCTTCAATAATAATTGAAAAGTCATTGCCTTTCCGAAAAGCTGGTAGATTAAAAAATGACGTGCATAAGTGTATCAGTGATACCTATATGAATAAAAGATTTTGATTTGATTTGATTTGATTTGATTTGATTTGATTGGGAAGCCAAAGTAAACAGGTTGTGTGAAAGATCCATCTATGCATTGCCAATAAAAAAATAAACATTAATCCTTTGAAGTATTTGAAGTGGGTAATTAGGAGGGGTAAGGAAGGGGTATTCGAGGGGTAAGGTAGGTTGTATTCAAGAAATGATTGGGGGTAGTGTGGAAGATGATGGGTAACATTAGGGGCTTGAGGGATAACTTGAGGGGCTTGTGGGGTAACCGAGGGGCTTGTGGGGTAAACGAGGGGTGATCTCACCTGGCAGCGCGGCCGCGTATCGCGCCGGCGGTGCGCTCCAGCGAGTCCGGATCGCCCTCCTGCAGCGCCACCACGCACTTGTTGACATCTTCCAGTATGTGGTTCTCTGTTAGAGGTACATACAACACCGATTAGTATTGGATACATACATGAGAATAGGTGATTGGAGTGGGTGTCTTCAAGTCAAGAGTGAATAGGCTTCTACTAAGTTAGTGTGCTTTACCATCCACGGCTTCATTTCCGCTCACCATCAGGTGGTTTTGTGGTCAAGCACTAACTTATTTGTTATACAAAAAAAAGAACATGTTTTTATTAGATTGATTATATAACAATAGGACGTGAAAGAATTTTTAAAATATATTTGGAAATAAAAAAGTTATGGAACTAAAGTACGCGAGGAAGTCGTCTATGGTGGTGACGTCGTCCACGGTGACAGATGACTAATGTTGACCAATAGTGACTAATATTACCTACCAGCAATCAAAACGTCGTCCACAACGTCTGTCAGCAGGCACACGGCGCATAAATGGTGACTAATATTAACTAATGTTGATTAATCGTGACTTATATTAACTAACCAATATCAATTACCAGAACTACGCACGCACGAACTTTAATGATGACTAACTTTGACAAAAAGGGACTAACGTTGACTAATCGTGACTAATATTGACTAAAGGTGACTAATATCGACTAACATCAACCAACAACACACCAAATACAGCAAGGAAATTGTCTATCGTAGTGATATTATCCACGGCATCAGACAGGAGACGCATGTCGCACTCCCATAACGTTGACTAATCATGACAGACGTTGACTCATATTGACTAACGGTGACTAATATCAACTACAAGCGATCAAAAACCCACCAGACACAGCAAGGAAGTCATCTATAGTAGTGACGTCATCAACAGCGTCTGTCAACAGCCGCACGGCGCACTCCCACGCGCGCGCGTACTTTAATGATGACTAACTTTGACAAACAGTGACTAACGTTGACTAATCGTGACCAATATTGACTAACGGTGACTAATATCAACTATAAGCGATCAAAAACCCACCAGACACGGCAAGGAAGTCGTCTATGGTAGTGACGTCATCCACGGCGTCGGTCAACAGGCGCACGGCGCACTCCCAGGCGCGCGCGAACGCCGCCGCGTTCTCTTGGGCGACGCGCGAGCGACAGCGGGCGGCTAGGACGCGCGCCGCGTTTATTACCTGGGTGTGGAGATGGTTTGTTAATTGTGAATAATTATGATGCTTGGTTTTGGATAAGTACGTAATCGGCCTCTTCCTCACTCTCTCTCTTTCTCACTCACGACCATGAGTTATGTAAGATAGCGTCGTCACGGTGATATGTTGTAGAAGATAAGAAAATTATTAAGAACCGGTGGTATGAAAGGCGAAGCAGATCGCCTCCGAAGGCAGTTCACATTCAGCTGTTATCTGGGACGTTACTATGCCATTTTTGTTGTCGAATCGCTGCTAAATTTTTGTTAAATTCAATTACTTCATAATTAATTAAATTATTATTGTGTGAAATTGTTTCGTTTTGATAAATTCATTAAAATTATATTTTAGGTTGTAAAAAATTGTTTTAAAAAAAATAATTTCCTGACAATTATCTAAGAATGTACTAAGAATCGGTCCTATAATAATAATAATAATAATAATAAATCTTTATTTCAGGCATTATCAGCCAATAAAGTGTTAGTAACATTTTTTCTTAAACACTAAGGGTTAGTACTTACAATTAAACCTTAACATAACCTATAAAATTTTGAATCGGAGTTGAGATTTCCTCGAAATTCTACCGGTTCATTGAATCCAAAGCCAAAGTACTAGTGTGGTATAGTTGTGAAGCAATAACTTACAATTTTTAAAATGCCCTATTTTTGGTTCGGGTTCCTGTCCGTCTGTCTATGGTATGTCCTTACATAGTACACGTACAAGTCATTGAGTTAGTAACTAGTGTAACAATGGCCTCTTACGTAATACACAACTAACTACATATGTTAGTACCATAGTAGCTACTGTACTGTATCGTACAGTACGGCCGACGTATCTTGACGCGTCTGAACTTCGCGCGGAAGGCTGCGCAGTAACAATGCTCGGTACGCGGTGTTATGTCTCAGTCACACGTTAGCATGTTCGTGTCGCTATCTCTGTTTTACATGCACTAAACGCAGAGCCTATGTGCAGTCGCGCCAAGATACGTCGGCCGTATTGTACAGTATTGTATTGTACAGTATAACAACATACCTGCGTACACAACGCTTCGATTGTATTATAGAGTATTGTATAGTATAGTATAACAACATACCTGCGGACACAACGCCTCAATCTGCGCGGCGGCGTGGCGCACCATCTTCACGCCGTCCTCGTTGTTCGACATCGAGCACACCAGATTCGCTACCTGCACAGACAGACAAACAGGATTATATAATGTTTACATTGTTATTATTGTTCATGTTGAAAATATATTGAAATAGCCTTTTATTAAGTTAAGGTCGATGGATACGTAACGTGTTTTTACATGGACGGGACAGGACGTGAAGTTTTGGAAACATTGTTTCATAGAAAATGTAAACGATAGCGCATACGCTACGGAGGTACGGACGGGACGGGAATGGGGCACGCACGTATATTTATGTCCCGTTCACGTTACGTATGCAACGACCTTTAATGCATCTTACTACCCAAAACATGGCCACTTATAATCAAGTAGAATTATAGTCAAGTATTAACTTATAATTTACGAGTAACCGCCCTCGCTTTGCTTCGGTTTTCTTATTTTTACACCTTACGTTACATTATTGGAGTTTTATTAAGGATCCCTAATTTTTTTGAAAATATAATACAGCCTATGTCACCCGGGGATAGTGTAGCTTCCCGACAGTGAAAGAATTTTTCAAATCGGTTCAGTAGTTTCGGAGCCTATTCAGTCCAAACAATCAAATCTTTCCTCTTTACAATATTAGTATAGACTACGTCCTATACGCACCTCAACGAGCTTGTTAGCGTGTTCAGTGAACACAATAGCGTATTCCTCCACTTCTTTCTCGTTGCCGTTGCGAGCCGCCTCCATCAACACCAACAAAGGTACGTTGGTCTCCAGGAAACTGTAGGTACACAGAATTATTTTAAATTTTATTTATCCATTTCTAACCGACTTCAAAAAAGGAGGAGGTTTTTAGCCGTATTGGGGCGGCTTAGAATACTAACCTAAATCCCACGCAGGATGGGTGTCGTAAGAGGCGACTAAATCCGGCCCGCTGGTGGTAGGGCCCCTCGAGGGATTATATTGGTAATATTGATTTTAATTGGTAATTAATACCATTATTACTATTATTATTTCTCCATGGGGTTCGGCTGGATAGCTACCACCCTCGAGCATGAGTCAGCCGCCAAACGACTCGTCGTGTTCCGGCTGGGGGCTTGAGAGCAAGTTCTTTCTTTCTTTTTCTTCTCTTCTTGGCCGGCAACGTTTCAGTGACGCTATGGTGTTGCTGATGTCCATGGGCGACGATAGCCACTTACCATAAGGTGGATCGTCACCTCGTTTGCCGGCTATTTTCATAAAAAAAGACATCACGAACAAAATTTCTAAGGTTCTATTTTCAAAATCGAGCCCCCGTTCTCTTTTCAAAATCGACTGAATTCACTGAAAACTGTAGCCAATTGGCTACAAATCGCGCAAACATCGGGTTAACGGTGTCAGTTCTATACGCTAGTAATAATAGTTCAATGGTGACCCACCTATCCGAGACATGGTCGACAACAGCCTTGCGCAGCTGGCGGCGCAGGTCGCGCGTCTTGCGGCACATCTGCTCGAGCGCGCGCTCCAGCCCCTCCGACTGCTCGGCACGGCCCGCCTGTAACAACACACGTTTTGTGATCCGGCTCGAAGGACCATGTTTTGAAAAGTATGGAAATCAGCTCGAAGGACCAAGTTTTAAAATATTTAAAAATTCTGGGTAACTTAATTGAAGTAACATGTTTTGAAAGTCTTGGGGAACGGTTCAAAGACCGAGTTTTACAAGTTGGTGGAGTGGTTCGAATGATACAGTTTTTAAAATAGTTTGTGAAGCAAATAGGTTTGGCAAAGGGAGATTTCCAGCCAGGCGAGATGCCCCCAAGCCCCGACTGATGTAGTCGGAGCGTTTTAGATTTAAGTCGGCGTGACGTCACCATATGACGTTTAATGCGATGTCGCCACATAGGTCCTGAGTGACCGGTTCGAAGGACCAATTTAGAATGTTCGTAATTTACAATCATAGATGTTTTGTGAAAAGGTCATAAGTTAGCTCGAAGGACCTGTTGGTGTTATTAATAATCTGTAAACAAATAGAATTGGAGTCTATAGTGTGTGTTTTTTACTCAATGTCTTCATGCATATGTGTGATATAATAAAATCGCTGCTAATCCGGTCTTTTAGTATTGTTTTGCCAAAACCCTTCAGGACCAACTTTAAAACTTCTTTTCACAAAAAACAGCCATTGGCAACACTGGCCAAAAAAGTAGAGAAAAAGAAATAAAACCACTCACATTGCTCATATACTCATGCAGCAACTCCTGCAGCGCCTGACGCACCGCGTTGCACTCCGCTACGATGCGCTCGCGGCGTTCGTCCCTGAAGCGAAACGATTTAAACGTATTTTATATCATTTCAAGGCAATTTGAAACTATAAAGAAGCAATAACTGTGAAGATGTCACAAACGTTATAATGATTATTTAGTTCTATATAAGTTATTTGGTGTGCGAAATACGAATCACTTTGTGAAAACCCGACAAAGGAATTTTAATGGTTTGTTTACATCAAGTCCAAACCGAATGTGCCTGGAGTATCATCAACCATTTGGTCACCGATTTTCAAATTTTTTCACCGATTTTCAATTTTTTTTTCAGTGATTTAAGCCCAATACATACGAGTACGTAACGGGTTTTATCCCGTACGGGACGAGACGTGAAGTTTTGGAAACATCGTTTCATAGAAAATGTATACGATAGTGCATACGCAGCGGAATCCCGTACGGAACGTGGCCCGTACGGGACGGGGAAAACATCGTGGCGTCGATGTTTGTCCTGTACGGGGAAAAGCCCGTTACGTATGCATTGGGCTTTACTTGTTTTGATCGATATCTAATTATTTTAAATTGATAATTCAATCAAAAATTCAATATAATAATAAATTAGATAACCATACACTAACCTGGTACAAGAGCTGTCCGCCATCAGTGCCGCGCCCGATATGATGGACTCGAGCCGCTCCTCCAGCGAGGGCCGGGTTCGAAGCTCGGAATAGGCAAGCGGCTCCATTACCATGCGCTCCTGGTGGGAGAGGAGGAATTGAAACAATATAAGAACACTTGTACGAGTAGTCGAGTGGGGTGACAGCACAGGACAGGAAAAAATCAACTACTAAAATATATGATGTTACATAGCCTATAAATTAATAGTCCATTAATTATCCCGTGATAAATGGACTATCAAACACAAAAAGAATTTTCCAATTCGAACCAGTAGTTCCTGAGTTTAGCGCGTTTAAACAAACAAACTCTTCAACTTTATAATAAGAAAGAAAGAAAGAAAGAAATAGTTTATTTTGTTAAGCAATCTGCAATAGGGATGTTGACTAATTTTAGGATTCAATTTCATTTTATAGGTAGAACCTTAAGATTCACGAAAAAAATATTATAAAAATAATAATCTTCAATTTATAAACAAAAATTGATAAATAAAAATCATTATCAAATTTACCGCCAAAAACGTCACGTGACGTCACTAGCCGATATTCAATACTATCTGTCGACTGAAGTTAGTTGCACTTTCATATAAAATAGGAACAATGACGTCATAAGCTCCAAACGGCGTTTGAGGTCACGTGACAGTGAATACTATTTTTAACATTTTAAAATAATGATATTTAATTTATATTGATTGATTTCGACAAAAGAATAATATTTTAGGTGTTTAAATGTTTTCCTTGATACTTTAAACATAAACTTATTTTAATTTACTGATAGTGTCAACATCCCTATTCAACAAGTTACAAATAGTTAACAATAATGAAATTAACAGTTACATTATAATTATAACCTGCTGCAAAACTGCTCAACAAAAAAGGGACGCACTCAGCATATGCCGCGGCGAACCACGGCTACTGGTTTTCAGTGCGCCCTTTGTTGCATCGCAGTTCGGACGAAATGATGTCAGTTCGCCGCATAATGACAATAAAGTAGTTATAATACCAATGAGATTAAACAATAATAAATAATAAAATAAAAATAAAGAAACTGATTAAAATATAATATTAGTATAGATTTACGCCCCAGCTCAGTCACTAACAGTTACTAAAATCACTACTTTATACAGAATTTGTATGGTGATTCTTTACTAAGGAGCGATTTAAGTAACCGTTAGTGACTCTGAGTTGGGAGTTTAAACAATACATTGTTTAAAAGTAAAACTCACATCAAAATCATCAAGAGCTTGAGCCAACTCTCCGGGCCCTTCTATCGGCGGGCGGTTGGTGCCTGGAAATTAATAAAATAATATACAATTACATACACACTCAATGTTATAGGTATCTTTCAACTGAACCCAAACCGGCATAAGCATGGTCATACTAGGGTGTCGTAAGAAGCGACAAAATCCGGCCCGCTTGTTGATCTTATATGGGTTAAGTTAATAGTTTTTATTGGTGTTTAATTCCTTATCGATTTACATATTTAAGCGGTACGGAACCGGGGGTGTCGTAAGAAGCGACAAAATCCAGCCCGTTTGTTGATCCCATATGGGTTAAGTTAACAATTTTAGTTTAGACAATTAGAGTTGAACTCGTTATCGATTTTTATATTTCATTTCATATTACTTCGGTATGAAATCTCCGTTACGTTATGCGTTGTGTTTGTAATTCGTAACACAGAATCTAGATGGCGTTGGATGGCTGATCAGTAACAACACCATGTCAGCACAAAAAAAACTAGATCAGAATCGGTTCATCCGTTTGGGAGCTACGATGCCACAGACAGATATACAGATACACAGACACGTCAAACTTATAACACTCCCCTTTTTTCGTCGGAGGTTAAAAATCTTTCATAATCAATAATCTGGTAAGATTTGTGTTTTGAATTAACAAACTGGTCCATTTAATTATGGATCCTACTGCACACACAATAATACTTGAAGAAAAATAACCGTCTTCAAAATAACTCAAAAACTACTCGTCATATGGGACCACATAACAAACTCCAGCTTTCGATTAAAAAAAGAATCATCAAAATCGGTTCACCCATCAAAAGTTCTGAGGTAACAAATAAAAAATACAGTCGAATTGAATACCTCCTCTTTTTTTGAAGGTGTTTAATAAGTTCTCACCAGAGGGCGGCAACGGGCGTCCCTGCGCTACAGCGGAGATAGTGTCCACTGCAGAGCACACTGCGCGCAGCACGAAGTCGCGGTTCGCCTTCGCCGCTGCCAACTCCGGGTGGCGGACGTACACCTGAGGGCACACAAATGTAACTTATAATTGTTTCACATGTAACTAATCAGACATGTGATTGGTCGAAAATGTTCATACTATATCACGTGATCCGTCTTCAACGCCATCATATCAAAGTTTTTTTTTTATCAAAGTTAAATACTTTTTATTCCAATTCGTATTTTGTAATTTAATTGAAGCCAGCCAGGGTCGCTACCAACTAGGCTACAGGGCGTTATAGGGGCGTCGTAAACAGACGTGGGCGTCAGGGGCGTCATATCACATCCCAGCACACTTTGCCGGTGGAACCAGCGCACAAATGTCAAAATAAATTATAAAAAACATATTCTATAAACTGATAATAATATTACAAATCTCTAATCGTCAAAATAATTTTATCTAAAATAACCACAAATATATAATATACTAGCTGCCCGGACAGAAGTCGTTCTGTCAAAAGTTTTTTTTTTTTTTAAATGTAAGCTATCCTATCTTTCAAGTTGGATCAAACTGCACATGGTGTGCAAATTTGATTAAAATCTGTTAAGTAGTTTAGGAGTCCATCGCGGACAAACAACGTGACATGTAAATTATATATATTAAGATATCATTTTATTTCCATATTTATTTATTATTTTATTTATTTCCATAATATTATAACTAACATAACAAGAGTCCTAATGCGTTAGTTAATTTCATCCCATCGTATAATAAAATAGAATCAGATACATTAATGTGAATTAAACCACTTTTATAAAAAAATCATGTAGGTACAATAATATGTTTAAACTTAGCCATAAATCACTTGCTTCGGTGAAGGAAAACATCGTGAGGAAACCTGCACACCGGAGAGTTCTCCATAAAGTTCTCGAAGGTGTGTGAAGTCTACCAATCCGCACTTGGCCAGCGTGGTAGACTATGGCCTAACCCTCGCTTTCTGAGAGGAGACCCCGAGCCCAGCTGTGGGATAATATGGGTTGTTGCTTTGCTTTTAGCCATAAATCAACCAAGTCAACCAACCTTAGAAGCAGTCAGTAACATAGTGGAATGTTTCTTCAGCACGGCCCTGGCCGCAGCGAGCTCGTCCTTCATCCTCGGCTCCTTGAGCTCGCGCTGCCGGCGCGCCGCCTGCGCCGCCAGCTCGCCGGCGGAGCGGCCGAGCGCGCGCGCTGACTCCACCAGCTCCGACTGGGATGACGCGGACTTGAGTTTGTCCAGGTCGGACTCCACCTGGGGAGAGATAGAGGGAGATAAATTAGCAGTAATTTTGTTTTTGATAGTGATAGTGATATTTATCTACGAAAAGTGGGCTTGGGCAACCAAGGGTCCCACTCGGAGGCGACGGCTCGATTGAGGACTCGCGTTCTTTTGTTCAACCTATTCCTTAAAGAACGTACTTACCTCCGTTCCCCCCATTTTTTGTTTTACCCCGACCTTCCTTTGTTTTACTTATTCCATACAAACCTCTATATCACTCGCCCCCCCCTCCCCAATTTCCTAAAAACTTATAGCTCATTATAGAACTCACTGAGCCTCCCGTTCCCCCGTTTTTTCCTTCCATGCCACCCATTCACCCATTAGTACAGATACTGCATTTCTCAGGCAACCTTCTTTTGTCTACCCTCTATATAAACATGAGTGTCACAACGTACCCCCCTCAACTTGCCCAGCAGCTGGTGCACGTCCACCATGTCGGCCAGGATGAGCAGCCGCGTGACGGCGGAGAGCAGCGCGCGCGCCGCGCGCACCATCGCCGAGCGCACCGACGACGCGCACGGCTCGGACGAGAACTCGCGCGCTGCGAGCGACATCGCCGCGCCTGTTGGTGAAATGAATGAATGAATTTATTTATTTATTTCAAAATCAAAATATTTTATTCACTAATACACTTATTTTGATTATTTAATAACAATGTGATTTTATTTAGATTATTTAATATTAATGTGATTTTATTATTTGGATTTTATTTTGATTATTGTATTTTATTGAATTGATTATCTCTACTAACATTAGCTTGTAAGACAAACATACTAACAAAATATGGATTATATCTGAAATAAAGGATTATTATTATTATTATTATTATGCACGTCATCATTTTTTTATCTACCAGCTTTTCGGAAGGGTGTTTTGTCATGAAGGAGAAGAAACTCCTCGGCACATCTTTTAAAAAAAATGTTACAGAGATATGACTAGTAGTTTTTGAGTTATCTCTAATTTTAAAGTTGGTTATTTTATGTCAAGAATTATTTACATGGAATAGTGCTTGAAAATAATCCAACTTGATTGTAAGTGACACTGAAGTCCAAGATCCTATTCACTCTCCTCTTGACAACCCCTACAGTGGGCGGGAACACCCACTTAGATAACTTACACCAATCCTTCGCGGCGCGCATAATAATCGACGAAGCATAAAGTCCAAAGCTCGTCACTCACCAGCCTTCCGCACCTCCTCGACAGCAGCCAGCATCTCCTGCGTGATCTCCGGGTTCTCATAGGCAATGCTCTGCCCGCGCTCGATGAAGATCTCCGTGGCTCGCTCCACTGTCGCTACCAGTGCGCTGGCTCGCTTCGACTTGCCCGCTGGGGAGAATAATTCATAATAATTCATATTTCATTTATTCATCTATACATCTATACAAATAAATAAAATTGGAGTGTTTGTTTGTAATATTACACTGCTTTTTACCAATTGCATTTGGATATAAACACGGTACATATACCAAAACAACATTTTTTACAATTTTTGTCTGTCTGTTTGTTCTGGCTAATCTCTGAAATGGCTGGACCGATTTTGACGGGACTTTCACTGGAAGATAGCTGATGTAACAAGGAGTAACTTAGGCTACTTTTATTTTAGAAAAAAAAAGTTTGTTAGGCGACACGAAGTTCGCCGGGTCAGCTAGTCAAGAATATGTTTATATATTAGGTACATGATGTTGGGTAATACATTTTCATAGTATGTTGACCAAGCTAAATGATCATCAGCTGCCTAAACTGGGCGTAAGCCTGTAATATAGGCAACTGAACTCTCCCAAGAGGTATCAGTGTACTATAATATGTTTAATTAGATACAAGGTAAGAATGATAATTGAGAATGAGAATAGGAAACATTTCTTCCGCCATAGGCATAGTAATATGCGATTTAATCTCCCCTAGTGGCCCTACCACTAGCGCGATTTAATCGCCTCTTACAACACCCATCCGGCGTAGGATTGGGGTTAGTATTCTAAGTTACCCCAATATGGCTCCTTTCTTATCAATTTTAAGTTTTTTTTTATGGAAATAGCCGGCAAACAAGCTGATGATGATGGTAAGTGGCTATCGTCGCCCATGGACATCAGCAACACCAAAGGCTTCAATCACTGATGCGTTGCCAGACAAGAAAGAGAAAACAAAAAGAAAGAAGGAACTGGCTCTCAAGTCAAATTTTCTTCAAATTTTCAATTTTTTGCCAAATTTTCAAATTTTTGCCAAAATTTCAAACTTTTGCCAAAATTTCAAATTTTTGCCAAAATTACAAATGTTTGTCAAATCAAGTTTCTTTGGTCTTCAAAGTTAGATTTTAATAAAAGTTTAGTTACACTTACGTCGTTTCTTCTTAGCAGCCTTATCCTTGCTGTTGACCAGCGTGGTGACCTGCAGCACGAGCGGCTCCAGCGTGCGCTCCACGGACGTGGTGCGGATCTCCAAGTTCTTGGGGTCCCACTTCAGGGTTATTGGCCCTGTGGTCCCGTACGGGTCCATTGTTACGGACATTGCGCTGTCGAGAGATAACAGGTATTAGTTATTCATTTTTATGTGATGAGTAACTCCTCGCTTTGCTTCAGTTTTCTAATTTTTTTACACCTTCGGTTACATTATTGGAGTTTTATCAAGGATCCCAAATTTTTTTGAAATTATAACATAGCCTATGTCACCCGGGGATACTGTAGCTTCCCAACAGTGAAGGATTTTTTCAAATTGGTTCAGTAGTTATGGAGCCTATTCAATGCAAACAATCAATCAAATAGTTCGATTCCCAGCGAGGCGGAATTTGAATGATGAGTTTGAATTTCTATTCTCAGTGTAGGTGTATGTGTTCTTGTCTGTTTGTCTTGTCCACGACACAGAGAATCCTAGTGTGGGGCTATGAGCGTGAAGTGTTATAAAAAAAATACTTGAATCAGGTCAATCGTTTACAAGATTGTAACTAGTAAATATTATAACCATTAGTTATCATATTTACTTAATGACTGTTTAATTGTTTATTTGAACTACATATCATTCATACCTAACTAACATTTATAAAAAACAAAGTTCAATAAAAATTATTATCTGTTAGTTTATATGCAAGAAGTGCTTATAGCAGTCGGTACAGCCATACAAGCCGAAGAGACCAACTTACTATCATTGCTTTACTATCATCACTCTGCAGCTGTTAACACTTACATTATTTGTTGGTAAATATTATAATGTATGGAATGGAGTGTTCTATATTGTCGGGCCAAAGATCATTATAATAAATGATTAACCACCCTCGCTTTGCTTCGGTTTTCTTATTTCTTTACACCTTGGGTTACATTATTTTAGTTTTATTAAGGATCTCTTTTTTTTGAAAATATAATATAGCCTATGTCACCCGGGGATAGTGTAGCTTCCCGACAGTGAAAGAATTTTTCAAATCGGTTCAGTAGTTTCGGAGCCTATTCAATGCAAACTATCAAATCTTTCCTCTTTATAATATTAGTATAGATATTGACATATTGTCGTCCAATGAAGAAGTAGCCAATGACTGGTTGAAATTACTGACAGGAGAGGGGCAGTTAACCGCTCCTCAGTATGCCTATGTAAAGACTTCCAGATGAGCCTGGCTCAATCTAGCAGCAATTCTAAGAGTCCCCTGTCACCTTTACGGTTAAAACAGTTATTTACACCTTAGCTTTCTGTCATATAATACAAGGCACTGAATAAATTCTCTGGCTATCAGATTTACAGAGCTTTACTTAAGACACAATAAAATGGCTAACTTTACCTCCTAAGTACGCCAGGTTTGCTTAAGGCCTTTGACTAATAAAACAAAATATGACCAAAAAAATTTTTAGGTTCTAAGCCATCGCCAGGGGTGGTAAAACGATCTTTGATAATAATTAACTTTCTAGATTTAACAGTAAAATTTTGTAAAAAAAAAGTACATCTGTTTTGTAAACAAGGGTAACATATAATAAGTACACTTACCTTAGTCATAGAATGTGAAAGTACTTATGACTCACTAAAGACATCCTTAGCTGGTAATACATTCCGTAAAACATAATCATAGAGGAAAATGACATTAAATTCAACAAAACATCTAATTTTCGCTCATTATTAAAGATTACTTACTCTCATTTCGATACAATTAAAAAACAAACAATAGGGAGCTTTTAAAATTAACTTGACCAAATTAAATATACACGAAATGTTCATTAATGTTCGATAGGTTTGGTCTTTCAATTTATTCGTATAGCATGCTGACATTATTCTGTGGAGTTTTACCTGATTTCCTTGGTAAAGTCGGCGCTTTCACGTTCAAAATAACAGAGAAATAAGCAAATTGAGAGTCTCTTAAATAGAAAATGATGCACTTATGATAAAAATTTAGGCCAAAAACTAGAAAATTCACACGAAATTGCGAATTACAAACAAGGCGTGTCAAAAAATAATGTCACTGATCATAGACAAAGTCACTGACAAACAGAATACATCCACAGAAGCATTATCAGTATCACCACAGAATGTATTTCTACTAACTCAATCATAGACAAGATACCAAGTTTTTATTTGATAAGACAATATAATTATAATTCTAATTTATTGGTATTTATATAAGGTTTTTAAAATTTCAAAACACTCATTTCAATGCTACCATGTTGGTAGCGGTGAACTGCAGACTTACTTGAAACTATGGTGTCGTGTCATGTCGCTTTTTGGCTGTCACATCGTAAAAACTTTAGTCTCATTATTTTTTTTCCAAACGCCCCATAACAAGTTTAGTTTCAAAACATAATATGTAAATTCCATTGGTTTTGATGATGTCCAAGGGCGACGATCATCACATAATTGATCGGTCATTTATTGGCTTTCAATAAAAAAATGGACAGTAAATAAAATCATTATTATTAAACAAATGAAAATAACTAATAATTTTATTAATAAATACAATACTTGGGAAATTAATAAAATAATTTATTAAAATAACAATTACCTACCTACGAAAGTTTGAGTTATCAAAAATCTGAATATATTTATAATAGTGCAGCCTGTTTTAGCTGGTAAATATTATTTGTCCCGCTCTATAATGTAATAATAATAAAATTGTCGTTTTCTTTACAATGCTAAACTTCGCTTTATTCAAGATGTGCATATTTTTCAGACTTATTAGAGACGTTGATAATCCAATTTTAATTGATTGGGATCAAATCAAGAATTTTATATTAAAGGACGTATTACATAATGGAAGTGCGCTTCGAGGCTCTGAAGAGGGATCACGTGAACAACAACCAATCACAGCCCTGTGTACTTAGTACGAGTTTTACTTGACACAACGGCGGCGTAAACGCACGTTTACTATTTGTATGGAACCTAACTTTTCACTGCCGCTAGATGGCTTTGCTTCGGTCCCGTAGTCCCATACAAATAGTATAAGTGCGTTTACTTGACGACTACGTCGCCGTTATGTCAAATGGTAGGTACTATCATGGGGGATAAAGTAGAAGGAGGGCCGGGGCCATCTCTGTGTATGAAAAAAGCAAAGTACAACTTGTAAACATAGGTACTTGAATTAAAATATATAATTATACAAGCACACACGCTCAGAGTACGCCCCCTTCGACCCGCACATCAAATTGCACATTGCTTCATCATGCTCGTGTGCTAGAAAGAGACTCAAAAGGAAATATACCTTATTTACATCACAATAATGTTGACATTGCAATAAATCTTATCGTAGTTACAGAAACTATTGTCGATAGACCTTTTTATGTTATTCGACCTTAACGTCATATAATTAAGGTATATTTATTTTGAGCATGTTTTTCATATGGCTTTAAAGATTAAAGTATATCTGCTCCGTCATCAATATCATCAAAGGGGTCTGTGAAGAGCTGAGTGACCGTTCTTTTAGTACTCGGTGGAGCAAGAATCTTTGCTAAATCTGCCTTCATTTGATTTCTAACTTTACTATCTTCAGCATTATCTTCGATTTTATTAATAAGATTTTGTAACTCAACAGGAACCGGCGTGTTATTATATCTGTCCATAATACCCTCAATTTCATTTTCTAATGCATTTGTAGGTTTTATTACATTATCTGTTTCTGATTCATTGGCGGTAACATTTGTTTGAAAACTTATTTGTGGTGCAGTGGAAGTATTTGCTTCGTTTATCTCATTAGATTCTTTATCGTGGCTTCTCAAAACTATTGTAGGTTTCAGAGTCTGAACATTAAAATATTTAGTAACAATCGACACATTGTAATGTCTATATGCTGTTGTTTTGACAGGCGTTGAAGTAGTTACTTCTTCTTGACTGGGTGTTGTAGCTTCAGTAGGGTTTTCTATAAAAATATTCCCCTTTATTTTTATAGATTCAGTTATTATTTCATTTTTTTCTTCAACTTCAATGTTTTTATTGTCTTCTGTATTGTCAGATACTATTTTAGTATCATCATGTTCTGTAAGATGTTCCTCATTTTCTATGCTCAAATTGCTGCTTCTTCTTATCTCCTTAGATAGAACTTCTGATGCCTCAGTGGTAGTGATACTATCATTAAGTACAGTAGTCAGAGTTGAATTAAATACGTGTTGTCCAAATGTATCATTGTCGTTGCTTTTCCGATGGAATTCTCTTCCAAATAAACTTCCAAAATGCTCAATAGATAAACCTTCAGCAGACAATGTTGAAGTCCTGAATGCTTTTCGATATTTCTTTGTGGTTTTGTAAACATTAATTGATCTTTTTGGTGTCAATTTGGGTCTTGTAGATTTTTTGTACCGCTTTTGTGGTTTTGTTGAAGACCTGATAATAAAGAGAGACGAATTTTTAATGGAAATAGCCAGCAAATGATGTAACGATCCACCTGATGGTCCTGATGGTAAGTGGCTACCGTCGCCCATGGACATCAGCATCACAAATGCGTTGCTAGCCAAGAAAAAGAAAGAAAGAATGAGACGTATTTAAAATGAGTTAATTTATGATCTTTGGTTAAAAGATTCTACAAGAAGAAGGTTCTACAAGAAATTATGTATATAATCCGTTCACAAATCTTAGAGACTAAATTGACGTTTCATGGGTGACCAGTTTCGGGTGCAAATTAAATAGTGATGACCATAAACCGAAAAGTAAATCGGAAAAATTTTCACAGCTATTAAGGAAGGTCGACTACTTGTGTGAATATTGATTGAGTCTGTAAAACTAGTATAAAAACAAGTTTAAGCAACCATTATCATTCATATATCCATAATATATTTGCCCTTACTTACTAAATTTATAAGTTATTTTGCTTACAAAAACGAGTATTTGGCTATGGTTACATTCGGTATACAGTTAATTTTATACTATTTAGCCAAATACTAAATATCTAGGTAGATATGAGTGTCGCTACTAATATGTCACTATTCTTACGACATAGTTTACGATTCAAAAAACCGGAAAAGTAGATCGCACAAATTTAGCTGGTATCATTATTTCGAACTTTGACATTAGAGGTTGTCATTTTAGTCTCTAAGATTTGTGAACAAGGTATAGATGGCTAAATATTTAAATATATTAAAAGTATATCTAGCGAAAATTGCCTTTTTCTATATAAGATACTAAATCCATGGTTTAAAATATTCAAGAAACTTACATATATTGTTCCACACTTTTCAATTCAGTATTATCATTACGGGACAGTTTTATAAGAACAGGTTTTCTATCGTCATTATTATAATAATTATCTGTTTCTGTAATATTCTTTATGAGTTTTGGTTTCTTCTTATCGTTGAATTTTCCTGAATTGCCTTTTATCTTAAGTTTTCTGTTATTCTTAGGTCTAATTTTACGTTTCTTAGTAGTACCGACATTTATAAACCATCTCGGAATTGACTTAGACTCTCCTATAATTTCTACGTCTTTTTTAGTAAAATGCTTATCGATAACCTTTATATGATCTTCAATGTAATCTAGCACATCACTGTCATTCAATACATTTTGAAATTTATGTTTTAGCCCTGAAATTTTTGTTTTAACTTTCCTAATTTTATCATTTTTAAGTAAATCATTTCCATATTTGGTACCGTTATTTGCGAAATATTTGTAAAGTATTTTGCTTATATTACCAACTGTTTTGGGTTTTAATTTTAACAATGGATCTATTAAAGTTAGTATACCGTTTCGGATTATTTCTGTTAGATTTGTCGTATTATTACGCCTTGTCCTCGTTCTGTAGAGTTTAAGATTGTTTAGGAAGCTCACAAGGTTAGCTTCTGACTCTTTTTTATAAATGTAGTTCAAGAAATTAGCTACGAACCCATTTCCATTACGATTTGTACCTTTAAGTTGATCATATAAGTAACCTAACTTTCTTCGAATTTCAATAACAGGGGAGTATTTCAGGCTTTGTAGATTTCTATCAATTAATCTTCTGAACCCCAATTTATCCGTTATTTCATGAAACTCTTTTCTTGTTTGCCATGTCTTCATTTCTTTTTCTAATGTTTTGAAGAACATTTTCAAATCTTTATCTTCATACGCTTTTAAAACATTTACTGTATCAGCTAAAAAGTCTGTAAATATGAAATTTTTCTCATTATCATTACTTATTTCAGTGTCATATACAGCTCTATTTCTTATTATAGTAGTTTTGACTTTATTGAGAAAGTTTTGCATTGTCTCTATGAATTCGATGTCATCTTTGCTATCGAATTCTAGTACTGTTTCCAATGCAACGTTAACACTTCTTGGATTCGAAGCGTGGAGAGTCCCTGTAACAAGAAATAAAATTAATTAATTCGAAATAAAACTTGCCGAACTCTAAATATTGTAAAGTTGCATTATTATTGCTCTCTCTTAAAAAGTCTCGTTTAGAATATAGGTTTAATTAAACTCCAGGAGAGACTAATATGTTATTGAGGTTTTTAAGGTGAAAAAAAAATGGGGGGCGCTACAAAATAACTGATTTTTAAAAGTGGGCGTTAGATGAAATAAGTTTGGGAACCTCTGGTATTGATGAACTATCGCAGAACCTAACGTCTTATTTAGTGACTAGCTTTTGCCCGCGACTTCGCCCGCGGTTGAGTTTTATTTTTTACAAATCCCGCGGGAAACCTAATTTTTCCGGGATAAAAAGTAGCCTTTGTATTAATATAGGGTATAGGCTATCTCCATTCCAAATTTCAGCCAAATCGGTTCAGTAGTTGTGGCGTGATTGAGGAACAAACATACAAACATCTTCACGAACTTTTACATAATCTTAATCTTAATCTTAATATATATAAATTACGTGTCACGTTGTTTGTCCGCGATGGACTCCTAAACTACTTAACCGATTTTAATCAAACTTGCACACCGTGTGCAGTTTGATCCAACTTGAATGATAGGATAGCTTACATCTCAAAAAAAACTTTTAACAGAATTACAGAACGAAAGTCTGTCCGGGCAGCTAGTCTAATTTATAAAATTCTCGTGTCACGCTTTTTTGAAGTTGAACTCCTCCGAAACGGCTCGAACGATTTTCGTGAATCTTTGCGTGCATTCCGGCTAGGGTGGAGAATCGGACAACATCTTTTCATCCCCCTAAATGTTAAGGGTCCATCCCTATTATTTTTTTTAACTTTTGACAGAACGAAGTCTGTCCGGGCAGCTAGTAATAATATACAATAGGATTAAATCATTTTTGATCTTACCAATAATGTCGAGTAAAATGAAAGCGAAACACACGATGTAAGCCATTCCAAAAGTAATACCTACTGAAACATACGATCGAAATATATTCCAACCACTTACCCTTATCTAAAACATAAATAATTCTAATATAACCGACCTGTTTTATTTCGTTTTGGGTTATGTGTGTTTTGGAGCTCAATTTGTTCATATCTATAGGTGTGTGTTTTGTCAATTGTCAAACGTTTTATTTCTATTGTTTAAAGATTAGGTATTTGTTACTGATAAATAGATGAAAATATTGATGGTATGTAAGCACCGGCTATAGCAGTGGTAATCAACCTTTCTCTCATAGGGGCACACGTATTAGCCATGGCGTCGCGGGCCGCAAAAAAAAATAAGGTATCATTACTTAGGTCAGGTTAGGTTACAAATTAAATTAAACAACGAATTCATCGCGTATACAATAAAAAAAAAGGTAATTTTCTGACGTTTCACACACTTTGCAGTGTCTGTGGTCAAGCAGTTTTTTTAAATTCAAATTAAGGTGGTAGCAAACAAAAATTAAAATAATGTAACACCAGATGGTTGGTGGGTCAACCACTAAGCCCGCTTGAGTATTTGGGCTGTAGAAGTGTAGACATCAGTATCGCTAAAAATATCACCATTAAAGAAGAATAAGAAGCCAACAAAGAAGATAGAGAAAAAATTGACATTATCTTCTCTCGTGGACTTCTACTAACTTGAACAGGAGGGACTTGGCGCTATATTTTTAACCGACTTCAAAAAAAGGAGGAGGTTCTTAATTCGACTGTATTTTTTTATGTCTGTTACCTCAGAACTTGAGACTGGGTGAACCAATTTGGATGATTCTTTTTTTAATCGAAAGTAGGTGCTTGTGATGTAGTCCAACATAAATTTGAACGAGATCTGATAAGTAGTTTTTGAGTAATATTGAAGTCGGTTATGTTTTGTTAGTAAAATTTAGATTATACATACATTATTAACTAGCGCTTTGCCCCTGGCTCTGACTGCGTTTTCTGGGATACTAAGAATAGAATATGATCTGGAATAACTTAACCTAAATATCCAGTTAACTTGGAATAACTTAAAAGTACTTATTTTCCCAGAAAACGTTGAAAAAGCCACAATCTGAGCGCTACACAATAAAATGCAACTAAAAGATTACATTTCAGTATTACAAAACATAGTACAATCTAATCAAAACGTAAATAAATATATTGGACATGATCTATTGTTAAAAAGACAGAAAAATGGCCAAAAGATCCGAAGATTCAACAATTTTGACTATAACTTCAATGACTGGGAGGATAACTCACAAAATATTCTTCTTGATTACAATCTTGAAGCAACGTTAAAAGATGACGGGAATGTACTGCATAGTTACGACGTATCGACTTGGAATCCTGCGAAAACAAGCAATGGAATACAGACGACTACAACTGTTACAACACCAATATTATTTGTGACTGTTACTTCAAACGCTTCAAACAGTATCACAACAACCGAAGTTGAAACAACTTTAAACGCACCAAAAGTTACAATTGAAACAACTAAAGAAGTTACTACTTTTGAAACGACTTTAAACAAAATTACAGGTGTCGAGACGACTTTAAACGAAGCGACAACTATTGAAACTACTTTAGATGAAGCTGTTACAGGTGTTGAATCAACAACAGCAGAATCAGCAAAAGCAGAAACGAATACAAACGAAACTCAGTTTCCTAGTGAAGCTATAAGTAATGCGACTCAAGCAAGTCCTATAACAATTGAAACTACAGAAGTTACAGAACCTATTACATCCTCAATAAATCCAACATTGCCAACTGAAACTACACAGAGTGAAACAGAGGATATGACGTTTCCAACTACGCGAGCAACTGAGCCTGAATTGAACACATTTCAACATATGATGCCGACTGATCTAAGTATGCATTACCCATCGGATATGACGTTCCCTGGTTTCAACGAGCCATCTACCGAACCAGATCCTGTTTCAATGATGTTTAGTAAGTATAAAACTAAGGCTTACTGTCCACAGTATTAATTCTTCATTAGACCCTTACGCTGCCCCTTCTTACCTAAGATTTTATTTGGTATTAGAAGGGAATCAATTACCCTAAAAATAATCATAATTTAACGTAAATCAAGAAACTTCAGTTTTTATTTATAATATTTTGACTCATAAAATATTAGGTACCTATGAATGGCTTTATGGCTCCACTGGAAGATAAGAGCATTATACCTATTATCCTTATCTAATGAATGAACGGCCCCATACGGGGTGTGTGGGTATAGATAGGTATTTAGTTTAACAATGCCGTCATTCCAGCCCGTCAACCAACAACCATCTCAACAACCGAAGGAGCCATGGTCCAGGAAGCACATCACGAGATGCAGGAGAAGCAGGCCGGCTACCTTACTACTTTCCTACTGGAAGTCTCCAAGATCATGGCTACGAAGAACAAGGCAGACGCGGCTACACTGTTCCGGGCTTTGGAGGGTGAAGTTAACAGGTCAAATCCTACTAGAATTAAGTTTAACGACCCTGTAACCTAGTTGGTAGCGACTCTGCCTGCGAAGAGTGCGAAGCGAGGGGTCCCGGGTTCGATTGTTACCGGGGCAGACATTTATGTGACAGATAAATATTAGTACTCGGGTGCAGGGTGTGATTGTGATGTGTTATATGTGTCGTCCATGCCGCCCGCGACACAGGTAATACCTAGTACGGGGGTATGAGTGTATTAGCGTAAAAAAAGTAGGTATATAAATGTTTGCGAAGATGTATGAATGATTGTGTAAAAACTACTGATCGATTTTTCATGCTTAGCTAGATACTTATTTTCCGAAAAACGCGAGCAAAGCTGCAGACATAATCACAAACTTTCACATTTATAATATTAGCACATTAGCACAGAAGACATAATAGTACGGAAGGCGCACTCCGCAAAATCATTTAAATAAATAGCGACTCTTGCTCCAACGCAATAAAGTGTAATTCAGGTCGCACAGCGCTACTCAAAACGCGTAATGAGTTGCCTTCCTTTCTAACGCTATCGCTTATCCTCTCTTACAATGCCAGGGTTGTCTTTTGAAATAATAAAATGACTCTGAAAATTTAATTACCAGTTATATGCCCATGCTACTCATGAACATATAGCAGAAGGCGTATTCTACGGTGTTGGTTATTCAATAATATTCCTTTTACTTTGCTCCATGATATATTTCCAGTTTTCCTAACGTTCACATCAATAACAATCTGTACTACTCCGTGATCACTATTCGAATCCCATACCATGTCCCACACGTATTGTTCTCAATATATTGACACATTCCTTATTCTAAATATTTAGTTTTTCTTCATGACTTCTTGTATGACAGCTTCTGCATCGGCCAATCATTGTACGAATAGAACCAAAGAGGCCGCTCGCCGCCAAACACATGCCGTTTCAAATAAATCTAGGCTCTTAATTTAATTCCAGTTTGGAGGGAAAGAGACAACTGACAGGCTTCGGGAAGTCCACGGTGGCGGCGTTCCTGACACTAGTGCGGACAATGAACGGGGTCCCAACTGATGTCATTCAGAGTAACGTAATATTTTATCTGTAGCTTGCCTGGTTATCTATCCGATGGAATGAAATTTTATGGACCAAATGGAAAAATGATTAGGAGAAATGAATCATAGATTTCTAATCTAGAAAAGAAGCTTTGACCAATGATAGGGGCCGTCATTCATCCAATGTCACATGATCCGTCTTCAGGTATCTCTTCGAAGCTAGCATCCAGATTATATAATGCTCTTGTTTAGCGCGATTTATTATAACACACGTATCTTCCACAGGTCAAGCAGCACTTGCGAATTATCTTCTAACGAATAGAAGAGTAACTCTACCAGCAGAAGTTCTTGCGCTTTTAGATTTCGTAGACAAGATTTATCTGAAACAAGAAGGGGAAAGAATATTAGCCGTACTACAAGAGATAAACGATTTCCCTAATACACCTAATTCGAGTGAGGATATAGCAGCAGAAATGATGTCTGCAGTTGTTATGACGCCGTTCAAGAGAATTTACAGCACGCCACAAGAGAAGTATTTAGTGCAACGATTAGATGAGATTATAGTGAGCAAATATTTAAATGGCGTGGCGATACAACGAAGGAAAGGAACGCCAGGTAAAATAACCTTTAAAATAAATCAATAAGACGACAAAGCTTTGAAAGTAAGGCAATAAATTATCTGCTGCCAAATACGCATAAGGTCTAAGGGCCAAGTAGAGGTTTCAAACTGCGTGACATAGACCTATCAAAAAATGTTACATATTGTAAACTAGCGTCCTGAACATGGCTTTGCCTGCATTTTCCGGGATGATTGGTCTATCTGTGTCCTAAGCTTCATGAAAATCCGTTCAGCAGTTTGTGCGTGATAGAGTATCAAACATCAATACAAATTTTGATATTTGTAGTATTAGTAGAATTATAATTAAACTATTTTTGTACGTACTACACACAATTCGAATTTCCAGTTTTTATAAGATACGTTAAAACAAAGAGAATAAGGACACCTCCAACCCCTTTAATACAAACCAAATCAACAAAACGTACGACAATATCAAATAAATATGCGAAATTCAGCAAAAACAAAACCATTAAGATAGCATTTCATAAAAGATTATGGAAGTATAAAGATAGAAGAAAACCTAAACGTTGGAATGACTGGAGACAAAGACGCACAACGACTACAGAGGTACCAACAAAACCTCCAAGAGTTACGAGAAATAAAAAGAGTATCTACGTCATCAAAAGGTATGTAAAGAAAAATCTCAAGAAACGGAGGTTCAAACCAACTCCCAATCCAAACGATACAACACAATACAGACTTATTGATAACAAAGAAATACGAAAAGAAACGGAACTAATGCTTTTAGTAACACAATCAATTAAAAAAGCAAAGACTCCTAAAGTAATAAAAGAAACAAGAAATAATAAACTTAAAACAGATTTTGCCAAGTCAAAAATTACTAAAGCAATAATGCATCCGTTAAAAAAAGATAAAACAGGCTTAAAAATACGCCGATTTGAAGTAGCTAAACATATAAAAGAGCAATCTTCTTTGACAAATGAGGAAGAAGTATTAAAAGCTAATTTGTATGATGCTTTATTCCATAGCAATGAACCAGTATTTAGAGATGATAAAAGATTTGGAGAGAATTTAAAAACAATCAACAAACAAGAAATATCAAGTTATAGTGACGAAGAAACTGTACTTAAATCTAAGATTTACAAGGCATTTGGTTATGAAAATGATTTTGCTGAGGCTGTCAAGAGAAGACGGCTAAATTAATTAATTGATAAAATTACACAGCTTTTTATTTATTTATCCTGTAGCTATTTGGTGGGCCTGTCTAAGAAATAAGGTCTCAAGTTCGGGTTCGATTCCCGACAAGGCCAAACATATGTGGGTCATTGGTTTTAGTGATGTCTTGTGTTATCCATTTGTTATGGAAATAGCCAACAAAAGAACTTTTTAGGGTTCTGTACCCAAACAGTAAAAACGGGACCCTATTACTAAGACTCCACTGTCCATCTGTCTGTCTGTCACCAGGCTGTATCTCATGAACCGTGATAGCTAGACGGTTGAAATTTTCACAAATAATTGTCGCTATAATAAATACCAAAAACAATAGAATATTTTTATTTACACCGGGACAGATAAAACTAAGAAAAAGTTATAATATAGTGTATAATGCTGTATAGATAATGGTACGGAACCCTTCGTGTGCGAGTCCGACTCGCACTTGGCCGGTTTTTTATGTCTATTTTCGACGACCAATCTATAGGAAGTTCTTCTGCTCGATTGTCTACTACATAGGTACATAAAAAAAACTCCTGCTGTTAACGTACATACTCGTAAGTAACAAAGAAATAAATCGTATTTTTATAGCTATGTTGATATCAGCAATACGTTTAACAACATTCGTGCCTGGATTCATATTTCAGGTTATGTTAATATTGAAGTTTCGATGTTTGTTCATAAACTTAGGTTAGTTTATAAAAAAAGATTGTCGCCTTAAGGTAATTTCTGTAAGTTTAAATCAACCCTTGTGGTGCCATTCTGCTGAACAACGTAAGCCATGGCATTAAATACATCCTGTTCCATCTAGTTTAGTGTTTTATCTACCTGACAAGCTAGCACCCTCTTAGAATAAACGTTTTTTGATGTGGTTGCAGTATCATGAAGTCTATAGTCATCAACGCATCGTTGACTAGTGTTACAGCCATTGAGACTGACTCCAAAACTTATTTTACATACAAAATATTCTCTCAATAACACGCTTTGATTTCAGTGGCCCAAAACATACTTATATCTACTCAAGTGAACAGTCGATTTCGAAATGACGCGAACGGAGCCAATCGTAGATACTATAACTTCGACTATGATTTCAACGACTGGGAAAATGCTACGCAAATCGAATTGGATTACACCCTTGATTTCAATACTGAAGAGCACAATGATTCTAATTGGAATCTCATTGTAAATTCTACCGCTGAACATACAGCAAATACAACACCATCGCAAAATACTACACCAGCGATATTTGTAACTATTCCTTCTGATCCAAATTCTGAAGGAAACACTCCAGTAAAGGATGTTACAATAGGAAACACAAATGAAACGGAAGTTACATTCAATCCACTGAATCCTTTGGCATATGAAGTTACAAACAATACTAACGCAAATGATCAAGAGATGACTTTTCCCTTTCCCTACGAAACTAAGGGACCATCGACACCCGAAATGTATACTCAAACGAATGGAAATGATTCTACAGCAATAGAGAATTCTGAGTCTTGGGCCTATGAACAAGCGAAGGCTTCGATGATGGGTAAGTGTTTGGTGGCTTTAGAATACCGGCTTGAGCTTGACCTAGATCCAGTTCTTTCTTTCTTTCTAGCCGGCAAACCAGCTGATAATCTACCTGATGGAAACTAGCTATCGTCGCCCATGGACATCAGTAACACCAAAGACATCATTGATGCGTTACCGGGCAAGAAAGAGAGAGGATAAAGAAAGAAATATGGATGGGTTAAATTATTTTTATTATTGATTATTTCAGCAAAGCTCACGACAAGATCCACTCCTGGTGGCCCGATGGTTCGAGAAGCTCACGTGGTCATGGTAGATATTGGAGCTGGGTACTTCACCACTTTTGTCTTAGAGGCTTTCAAGATAATGGCGTCGAAGAATAAGACTGACATGTCGAAATTGCTGGCCGCGTTAGAGACTGAAGTTGTTGAGTGAGAAAATATTTTGTAACTGACTTAAAAAAGCTGAGATTTTTGATTACAAAATGAATAATTACATGTACTCAATAGTGTTTTTGGAAAATAAACTGTTTAAAATACGCCAATTTATTAACTGACTTAAAAAAATGGGGAAGGAAAACTGGGATTTTTGGTTAAACTTTGAAATATGTCAATTTTGACCCTTTCTGAGAAGGATGATAGAATTTTGGGTAGACAAAAGGGTTTTGAAGCTAAGTAGCAGTTGAAAAAAAATAGTTTGTAAATTTAAAGAAAATAAATATTAAAGTAATTGAAATTTATAAATCCAGATTAAAGTCCGCAAACAAATTCCACGGGTTCGGGAATTCAACCATAGCAGCATTCGTCGTGATCATCAAGATGATCAAATACGTGCCTCCTGATATCGCTCAGAGTAATGTTTTATTTTCTTTCATTCTTGTCTTTTCCAGGTTAATAAGTACCATATATGTTATTCCAAATCATGGTCTACCTATATGCTAAATTTCATGAAAATCCCTTCAATAGTTTTTGTGTGAAAAACAAAAATCCATACATCCAACTTAATACATACATCGTAATCATTTCTGTTACAGAACAACTAGCTATCGGACATGATCTTCTTATGAACAGAACTGTAAATTTGCCTGGAGAAATAGTTAAAGCAATGGATTTAGCAGACGTGGTTTATCTGCAAGAAGAAGGAGAAAGAATGTTTGCTCTTCTAGAAGATATAAACGATTTCCCTAACACGACTAAATCTGATAGGGAGATAGCTCGAGAAGTTATCGATGCTGTTATATTGAAACCTTATATGAGGATTTACGGTAGCCCTGAAGAGAAGTTTCTAGTAAACAGATTAGAACAGGTCATTGTTAAATACTTTTTTAAAGGTGTACCAGTGGAACGGAGTAGAGATGATTCCAGTAAGTTTTAAAGAAGCATAATGTAAATACTTTATTTATTTATACACTAGTAACCAGCCCTCGCTTCGGGATAATATAATCTAAGTTAGTACCTATGCTATACGTACGCCTGAAATAACTGTAAATTTTAAAATTTAAAAGTCCCCCGACAATTAAAGCTGATGACCTTAAAACTAATAGATGTTCATAAATTGTAGCTAAGAATCACCTCGATCATATCAGATTTAATACAAAAAACCACATCATAAACGGTCCATCGCTCTATAGACACACACACAGATTCACAGAGACGTCAAACTTATAACACTCCTCTTTTTGGGTCGAAGATTACATACAACATGCTCTTTCATTTATTTACCAAACATTCAAACTAGTTGTATTTGTGAATCGTATAAGAAAATATCAGTCCATCAATTTTCAGCTCTTAGAAGAAAACAAATAAGAATCAAGAAAAAAGAAATCAAACTGACGACACAGTCGAATATATTATTATATGCAAAGTATAGCGTTAGCAAGTTTAAGGACACTATGACAAAATGTAGAGAAAGGAAAAAGCTAAAATATTGGAGAACATCACGATGGAGAACATCATCATGGAAAACAGCGCAATGGAGAACAAGGCAATTGAAACTCAAAGAAAGAACTATGAAAACTTTACCAGAAAAATCTATTAAAGTGACCAAAAGTCAAAATAAAATCAGAAATAAGTTAAGAAAATTAATCAATAATTCAACGATTAGTAAATTATTGAACAAGTCAGATAATAAACATTTAAGTAGGAAAAAATACAAAAAGATTCGTAGTAGAATAAATAAAGCATCTGAAAATAAAACTGGAACAAATTTGAAGATGCACAAACAAACCCAAAATATAAAAGAAAATTTACATTCCATAGACGAAGAAGAAAAATTAAAAGCTAATTTGGACGATGCTTTCTTTCATGCCAGTGAACCAATTTTTAGAAATGGAGAAAACCAATATGAAAAGGATTTTCATGTAAAAAGCAATCGTGAAGTATCAAGCTTTAGTAACGAAGAAATTGTTATTAAATCAAAAATATATAAAGCGTTCGGTTATGAAGACGGTTTCGCTGAAGCCGTCAAGAGACACGATAGAACACATTTTAATTAAAACACAATTTTTAATACAAATACTTTTCTTATTTATTCCAAGCAATATTTTATGTAAATGAATTATTAGAATAAAGAAACCAATGAAATACTATTGCGTAGAAAAAATAATAGAATAAATCGGTCCGCTCTATTATTGCTATACCCTATCAGGGTTATACTTATATGTCACTCTAAATATGTTTGTATGTTAAATTGTCCATGTAACATTTAAATATACATGTGTATCGTATATTGCAATAAAAATACTGAATACTGAATCCCTACTAGCTTTCCCCTATATATCAGTTACTCTATGTAGTTTCTGTCACCAGTTATGAGATCCTGGTCTGTCTGCATGGTCAATATTCTGGGCGATACAACATCGATAAAATATCTTGTAATATTTGTAAAGAAAAGACAAACTTTTCATTTAAATAAATATTTAAACTTTTCCTATTATTCTGACAAAATACAAAGTATATGACGCGACACGATACCGTTTGATGAAAAATAACATGTCTTAACTTTCAAAGCGAAACCGTAAGTATGAATACTGAGGTATTAAAGAAGTATTGCTGCTCTTATATAAACTGCTGAGAAGAAAAATGCATGCTTTTACCCACGACACGACGTAAAAAATATTATTAAACAAATGTAATTTAAAAAATCAATATTTACAGCTGCGTAAAATAAGAAAAATAATTTTATGCGGCAATAAAGTTGTTTTAATATTTGCCCAGGAGATGTGTTTCAAATTTCAGTGCTTCATCATACACTTAGGTCAGTTGAATCAACACTTGAATTGAATTAATACCACCAATATCATTTAAAATCATTATTATCATCATAAAGCGACGATTTTATAATGTTAAATAAAATACCAAAATAAATAAAGAAAATTTATTTCAGTGTCACAAAATGTGCTTATATCTCATCAAATATTTTTAAACAATAAATTTATTGGAAACGATATATTACACAAAAATGGCCGAAGATATTATAACTTTGATAACGACGTCAAGGATGAAGATGGAAATCAATTTGATTACAATCATGATTGGAACGTTAACGATGGACCGTCGCGTAAGCAAGGCAAACCTCGGAATCCTACAGACAATGTTACTTCTACTATATCAACAAAGACAGACACAACGCCGATGATATTTGTGACAATACCTACTTCAGTAACAATTCCAACAACGTTAGCAACAATTCCAATATCAATATCAACAAATTCTTTTCCAACAATTCCAATATCAATATCAACAATTCCAACAACTGTCTCAGTGCTATCACCTGGAGTAGTGTTAAAACCTTCATCAGGCAGTGAAAATTTTAATCTCCCTGAAACAACGACAGTTCCAAGTAAAAATTCAATTCCAAAAGAATTATTGAAAATTCCAAATATTGAAACTGTAACTTCTCCAGTTGAAACAATTCCACCAACATTACCGCTATCCACGGTATCAGTATCTATAGATCATAATGAAACATCAACTAATATTACTAATACACAAAATATTACGATCACTTCACCAACATATGTTACTGGAAGTTTATTTCCAATGTCCATATCAGTTTCAACTCCCTCTGAAGTAGGAGCAGGACAGGCAATGGAACAGAGTGAGACAACAACGTCGCAATATGACGAGATGACTTTTCCGTATACTGCAACTTCACTAGCAGGTAAGGAAATAAAGATCTTCTGTAGGGCTCAGCCGCTAGGCTACCACCTTTTGGTCTGCTTGTCGAGAGAATTATCTTTGCCAAATATATAGACTGCCATTCAAATGGTCCTGGGTTCGATTACCAGCGAGGCGGAAAGTTGGATGATGAGTTTGAATTTCTGTTCTCGGTCTGGATATGTCCTTATCTTTGTGTGTTGTCCATGGCATCCACGACTCAGGGAATCCTAGTGAGGCTATAAGGGTGTAGCGTTTATTTATTTTATTTGCCTGTTCCCAGCCACAGGTAACCAAACCAGTCAAATAGCCAAGCAAGCTCTCCAAGACATGCAAGACCTGCAGGCTGGCTACTTCACCGTCTTCCTGCTGGAGCTGGCTAGGGTATTCTCCAGGAAGCAGCATCAGGACGCCGCGAGGCTGCTGCAGGCCTTTGAGAGCGAGGTCATGGCGTGAGTGTCATAGGAGAGTAAATTATGGAGTGAAGTTTGAAGAATTCTTTCTTTGTGCTTTTCCACACAAGAGTGAGGGTTAGGGTGGCTTAGAATACTGACCCCTATCCCATGGTATACAAGGCTATCGTAAAAGACGAGAGAAGTCGGACAGCATTAATTCAACAATACCCTCTGGGCCAGAAGCTGGGTACACCCATCGTATGATACTTAAATGTAAATCTATTTTTAACCGACTTCAAAAAAAGGAGGAGGTTCTCAATTCGACTTTTTTTTTATGTTTGTTACCTCAGAACTTTGGACTGGGCGAACCGATTTTGATGATTATTTTTTTAATCGAAAGCTGATGGCTGTCATGTGGTTCCACATAAATTTTATTGAGATCTGACAATGGCATCTATGAGAAAACTACATAAGTCGTAAATTTGTGTTAAGATATGCGCGACAAATTGACGAATAACTCAATATCACGTCAACCGATTTCGATGATTCTTTTTTTAATAGAAAGCTGGTGCTTTTCATGTGGTCCCACATAAATTTGAACGAGATCTGACAAGTAGTTTTTGAGAATTTGTAGTCGGTTATTTTTTGTTAGTAAAATTTAGATTATGTTCTACTTTGTTCGCAGACTACTGTCGGCGAAAAAGCTGTCAGGGTTCGGCAAGTCGACGATCGCTGCGTTTGTGCGATTCGTGAGGATGATGAACAATATCCCTGCTGAGGCAGTGCAATGTATGTTCCAATGGTTTCCTAGGGGTTTTCCACTGCTCGAGGGTTTTGCATATCAGGACTTCCTCTTTATCTCTTTCAAACAGATAGAGAGACATCAGACAAAGAGATTTACTTGCCGAGACAGTAATGGTTTTTCACACTAGCGGCTGGTGTTATGTCAGAGTACATGACTGTTTTTTTAAAGTCAGTTAAGTACTTTTTTGATAAAAAGTTGTTTTTTTTTTCAATATTTCAGATGAAGCAAACGTAGGAGTCTACATAATAATGAACAGACGAGTAACTCTGGGACGTGAAATAGTCAATGTATTAGACGAAACCGATAGAATACTTCTAGAAAAAGAAGGAAGAAGAATACTTAATGTTCTAGAAGATATAGATAACTATCCTAACATAAATAAGACTGCTCAGGAGGTAGTTCATGAGATGATGGACGCTGTGGTGGTAGCACCATTTGTGAGGGTCTATGGAACTGCTGAGGAAGTAACCATTGTACAACAGGTTGAGGATCTGGTGGTCAGGATGGTCTTCAGTGGATATGCGATACAAAGACGGAGGGGTGATGGTAAGTCATGGTGGCAAAACATACATTTTTGGGTTTTAAATATTTATTATGAATGAACTTATGAACTCACATAACATGAGAAGAGAAAAGAAAAACAAACAAACATTCTGTCGAGACATTTGTATGAATTCCTTAACGTCAGCAGCACCAAAGGCCTTTAATGCGTTGCGCTGCCGAACAAGGAAGAAGAGAGAAAGAAAGAAAGAACTGTCTCCCAAGCCCCGGCGGCTCAGACGGAAAACAACGAGTCTTTTGGCGGCTTACTCTAGCCGGAGGGTGAATCACGGAAGATAATAATAATAGTATTGATGTTAATGACTTGGAACTTAAAAATAATATGGTAATGTAATCCTTGTAAAGCTCTAACACTAATCGAGCTGGCTGTCTGTTCTGTCATTTGCTTCCGTAAAGAAAAACATACTTAATGATGTGAAAGGTCTAGTAAAGTTTACAATCCAAACCAGACCAAAAGGCGAGTGTGGCTTCAGTAGTTAATTTCTTTCATTGTAAGGGGACACGTGACTGGGACACGGGACGATATAGCTTGTGATGTTAATTCCAAAATAAATGAACATTATAACTATTTTCAGTTCGAAGCACATCTAGAAGAAAATATAGAACATCACAAAGATATAGAAGCACTAAGCAAATAACAAGAATCATTCCGAAACATACGAGAAGAAAATATAGCACTTGGAAAAAATTAAGAAGCACATATTATATTACAACTAGAAAGACATTTACTAAGAACCATAAAATAATTCATACTATCAAGAAGAACAAAACTAAAAGACACAGAATTAGACTGAAAAGACCAAAAAAACTAGGTAACAAGCATATAGAAAAATACAATGTTATATATCTTAAGCTAGCTGATTTAGACATTACTAAAGAAAATAATAGCGTGAATATTAAAAGGGATAATGAAAAATCTACCAAAAGGACAAAATTCTATATGAAACAGAGTACAAAGTTTTACAAACCTAAAAATAAAGATGAAGTTTTATTAAAAAGATTTAAACTTATCAAAAGAAAAAACAAAGAAAAGGATTTGAAAAAACACAGATTTATAGCTACTAAGATGATGGAAGAATCATCTTTCACAGATGATGAAGAGGAGAAATTAAAAGCTAATTTGGATGACGCTTTCTTCCATGGAAATGATGAACTGGAATTTAGAAATAGAGAGATAGAAATAGACAAACAGGCTAAATACAGTCCGGTTTCCAGTTTTAGTAATGAAGAGGCTTTACTCAAGTCTAAAATTTATAAAGTATTCGGGTATGGAAATGATTTCGCTAACGCCATTAAAAGAAGAGAAGGATACAGAATTTAATATACCGGATTTGGAAAACTCAGTTTGTTTTTCTTTTTATTATTTTTAAAGTGTTCTGTAACTTTAACGGACAGTTTTTATAATTATGGTTTATTCCTTGCTGTTGACAGCAGATTCTGAGCAGATAGATTCTACGAGTACCTAATAGTAGTGTTACCACAATCTATGATTACGGTAGAGATTCAACTGGGAGGTATACTTTGAACTTATTTATTTAAGTTTTTAGTCATTTCTTTCTTTATTTCTTTCTTATTTAGTTCTTTTTATTTTTCTTCTCACATTCTTGGCCGGCAACGCATCAGTGATGCCTTTGGTGTTGCTGATGCCCATGAGCGACGATCTAGCCACTTACCATCAGGTGGATCGTCAACTCGTTTGCCGGCTATATCCATAAAAAATTAACGTGGCACTTTTATTGGTCCAATTAGACCAATGCTCAGTACATAAATCAACATGGTGACGCTGATCTCACTCAGTTCATCAAGAGAGATCGCTGGTAATCTACAGTCTCTCGCTATTCAACTATCCTCCTTTCGCTGTGCCAAGCCAAGTTTAAATCTTAATTCGTTCAACGATTAAAAATCTTCGCAAACTTTCCCATCTATACAAACAAATCGACACGTAATTCCTACTAACATTCCGCCGATACCTTACTTAAATTCCATCTTACAATAAAATTTTATTATCACAATCAGACAATCCCCATTCACCCCTATTCAAAGAAACACCGTAAACACATACCAAACCAAACAATGTCTATTTCACGCGAAAGTATTAGAAAAATATCAAAAGTGATCAACCACGCGTCTCTTTGCGCTTCCGGGCCTATATGTAGGTGTAGAAAAGAATTCTGTGTAAAAGGCACTTCAAAATCACAACAAAGGCATAATAAAAGCTTTCAATTACAATAGTTAATATTTGAAGTCCGAAGAAGCATAATCGAAATACCGGTATTATTTGTTTTGTAACTGTTTTTAATCTATGAATGGTGTTTCGCAAAATGGCGCCAAATGATAAGTAAGTACCATGGAGGATAGAGTAGAGTAGAAGGAGGGCCATCTCCTATGAGGGAAAAGTTGCGAAAGTGTCCAGCTGTTTACTGAAAATAGAGGTTTCAGTAATGGCCATTCCAGAATGGCGCTAGTGTCTGAGAAATAGGGCGGAATGAAGTTTGCTGAGTTATGCCTAGCGATTAGTGCACCACAGTGCCACACGTAATGAATGGCGCTAGTGTCTGAGAAATAGCGATATGAACATAGCGCACCGCAGCGCCACCCGTTATTGGACGCGTTTTGACGTGATAACGTCTATTAAAACGATGAACGCCGGGCGCACGCACGAGAAGCAATACTCATTGTCCCGTTCCGCGCGAGCGAGTGCGCGGAGCAAGCGATAGAGAGGCACGATCGGCTACGATCGGCCGAAGCGCTCAATTTTATCTATAAAAGTATGCAATCATTTCATCAATGTTTTGTCATGACGTTATCACGTTGAACTACCGCGACCGTCCGTAAACCGACTGTACAGACATTATTTTTTACGGACACTTTTCATACACAGAGATGGCCCTCCTTCTAAATTCTATACTCCATGGTATGTACCTGATAATAAGAAAAAATTGTAAGTAGCTTTTAGCTAACTAGATGTCGCTACACGGCTACATGTAGGTACTATATTCTATATTTCTGTTGAGTGTTGACTATTGACTGAGACCTAAGAATATCCTGTAAAGCAATGTTTGGCATTCCCGCGCGTACTATTTGAAGAAGCTATTTCCCGCCATAACCCTTTATGATTTTAAGTTTGTAAATAAAACCTGGAAATATCGTGAGGAAACGTTCAGAGGTTTAGTGTTGAACACTACCACTGTACTTGTAGTTACAGAGTAAAAATACTTTTACGAAGCTTCTTTACTATAATCTTTGACTTGCTTTCCACAAAGTTGATATTTTTCGTTTTTTTTTATTTTACTTTCACCAAAATAACTCACTGGGAATCGATGCCTCACTTCTAGAAGGGCCAAAGGTCGCTGAAAGATCATTTCGTTCTATCCTGAAGAAGTTTTCTTTCTTTTCTTTTCTTTTCTTCTCTCTTTCTTGGCCGGCAACGCATCAGTGATGCATTTGGTTTCGCTGATGTTCATGGGCGACGATAGCTACTTACCATCAATGATATTATAAAATTAGAGGCTTACCATCAGCTATATAGGACCGAGGCAGTGACACACTTTTTTTTACTTTTTATGGTTCCGTACCCAAAAGCTAAAAACGGGACCCTATTTAAGTCTCCGCTGTCCGTCTATCATCAGGCTGTATCTCCTGAACCGTGATAGCTAGACAGTTGATCACAGATGATGTATTTCTGTTGCCGTTATAACAATAAATACTAAAAACATAATAAAATAAATATTTAAGTAGGGCTTCCATACAACAACAACACACAACAACATTTTTTTGCCGTTTTTTGCTCGATATTAATAACGGAACCAGGTAGACGCTTGAATTATTCACAGAATATTTAATTGTATATTCACTTCAAAATAAAAATGGCACGGAACTCTTCGAGCGCGAGTCTGACTCGCACTTAGCCGATTTTTTTAGATAAAGTCCAATGTTTTTATAATAATACGGAAATATTTGTGCTGACATATTAATATAAAATTTTGTGTTGGTAGCCCTAGCTGTTATACCACATGTATAACAAGAATAGATAACAAACGTATTTGTCCGCGTTTTCGCAAGGATTTACAGGAAGACGAACCGACGACGTTGCTAATACAGAAAATCAATATGTCATGTTTACTGTACATATGTGTAGGTACAAATGGTGAAAGAAGTTTTCAAATAGCAAAAGGAAACTCAACACCTTGGTCAGTTGGATGCGCATTATTGCCCATGTTAGAAAATGAAAATGGCCAGAAAACAAAAAATAACATACAGAAAAATAACTCGACTACTACTTGTCAAATCTCTCAAAAAGTAGGACTAAGTACATGACAAACACCAGCTTTCGATTAAAAAAGAATCATCAAAATCAACTACATAATTAAATGTTGCTGTTTCTAATAGACATACGTACTTACTTACAAGACTTTTTTAGGGTTTCGAAGTAAAATCGGAACCCTTATAGTTTCGTTATGTCCGTCCGTCCGTCTGTCCGAAGCAAAACTCCAAGACAGTGCTAGAAAGCTGTAATTTGGCATATACATAATTACTAAAACTCCAGAATCACTTATCCGGTTGTTTTTTATAAAGTGTTGCTGAGCAATAACAAAGGGTTTTCAAAACTTCATCCCATAAAAGATTTAAATGAGAAGTAAAAGTTTTTCCAAGCATAAACAAAATTTGAAATTAACTTCCCTCTTGCAAGTCAAATATTATTTCCGCGTACAATGTATAAAAGTTAACTACATATCAATAAAATCATGATATAATCTTCGAACCACAGTAATTATCAGGTTCCATGGCCAATAAACGAAACTCCAAATCCGGGTTCAGGTGAAAATTAAAAAAAAGCAGGTATAACCGCTGTCTTCCATTGAAGGTGGAATGTGGATGAATAATAGAGGAACCTAATGGTATGATTAATGTCATTCTACAAAAAGCAGAAAGCTATAGGTACTAATAGTGGGCACTCTCACTTTACGATTCATTTTCAACAGAACAGGTGAATTGGAATAATACGAGTAGAACAGATTTAATAATTTTCGTAGGTGAACAAATCGATTATTCCTACGTGCAAACAATTTATGAAAAAAAAGCGGCCAAGTGCGAGTCGGACTCGCCCATGAAGCGTTCCGTAGCAGCAAGTAACATAATATAAAAGTTCTTGAAGTTCGTTGTAACTTTGATCGAAGTAAATTGCGGTTTACGATTTATGACGTATTAAAAAAAACTACTTACTAGATCTCGTTCAAACCAATTTTCGTTGGAAGTTTGCATGGTAATGTACATCATATATTTTTTTTAGTTTTATCGTTCTCTTATTTTAGAAGTTACGGGGGGGGGGGGACACATAGTTAATAGTATCAGGCGTTACTTTGCGGAATAATACTTTCTTTTAAATAATACGTTTATATTGTCGAGTATATGAGAAAAATTGCAAGTTTTTAAATAAATTATGATTTTTTCCACAAAATTACTTCCAAGTGCTCTCCTCCTGTAAATCGTTTTACACCTTATCTCTTTTTAACAGAAATAGCCGGCAAACGAGTTAACGATCCACCTGATGGTAAGTTGCTATCGTCGTCCATGGATAAGCCACACAAGTCATCACTGATGGGTTGCCGGCCAATAATCTTCTTTATAAGTGATCGAAGGTTGCCGGGCAAGAAATTGAGAAGAAAAAGGAAGAAAGACTTGTTTGGTTATTCGTGTCCGAGTGTATCACAAGCTTAAGGAAGGTTGAGGCAGAATTGAGGATAAAGGAGCCTTACAGTCCAATCCAAAGGAAACTAGGTGATCAAAAGCAATAGGGATGTTGACACTATCAGTAAATTAAAATAAATTTATGTTTAAAATATCAAGGAAAACATTTAAACACCTAAAATATTATTCTTTTGTCGAAATCAATCAATATAAATTAAATATAATTATTTTAAAATGTTAAAAAAAGCGGCCAAGTGCGAGTCGGACTCGCCCATGAAGGGTTCCGTAGCAGCAAGTAACATAATATAAAAGTTCTTGAAGTTCGTTGTAACTTTGATCGAGGTAAATTGCGGCTTACGATTTATGACGTATTAAAAAAAAACTACTTACTAGATATCGTTAAAACCAATTTTCGTTGGAAGTTTGCATGGTAATATACATCATATATTTTTTGTAGTTTTATCATTCTCTTATTTTAGAAGTTACGGGGGGGGGGACACACATTTTTCCACTTTGGAAGTGTCTCTCGCGCAAACTATTCAGTTTAGAAAAAAATGATATTAGAAACCTCAATATCATTTTTGAAGACCTATTCATAGATACCCCACATGTATGGGTTTGATGAAAAAAAAAATTTGAGTTTCAGTTCTAAGTATGGGGAACCCCCAAAATTTACTGTTTTTTTTCTATTTTTGTGTGAAAATCTTAATGCGGTTCACAGAATACATCTACTTACCAAGTTTCAACAGTGTAGTTCTTATAGTTTCGGAGAAAAGTGGCTGTGACATACGGACGGACAGACAGACAGACAGACAGACAGACAGACAGACAGACAGACAGACATGACGAATCTATAAGGGTTCCGTTTTTTGCCATTTGGCTACGGAACCCTAAAAATAGTACTCACTGTCACGTGACCACAAACGCCGTTTGGAGCTTATGACGTCATTGTTCCTATTTTATATGAAAGTGCAACTAACTTCAGTCGACAGATAGTATTGAATATCGGCTAGTGACGTCACGTGATGTTTTTGGCGGGAAATTTGAAAATGATTTTTATTTATCAATTTTTGTTTTTAAATTGAAGATTATTATTTTTATAATATTTTTTTCGTGAATCTTAAGGTTCTATCTATAAAATGAAATTGAATCCTAAAATTAGTCAACATCCCTATTGCTACTCATTTATATCAGGCATTATACACATTTCATATTTGTCTTTACTAAAACTTTTCTTTTTATTTTTTTTCTGATATTTAATTACGGTAAAATTGGCGAGCTTTTAATGCCTACCCGCTTACCAAGTACAAGCAGGCCAATCAGAGACAACACGAAGGACGGTGTAAATTCCCTTTTATTAGGGTACAATTTGAGTCAACGGGTCTTTAATGATTACCTATATTTAATTTTTAATTTATATGATATCATTACAAACCCCTTCTTGTTCTTGCTTCTTAAGTAAAGATATCTTCTTTCAGCTGATTTATAATAATATTTATTGTTATATCAAAGTTGTTGTACCTATACGTACCTATAGCTTTCTGAAACGAGTTCGATAAATTGGTAAGAATAATCCCAAATTAATTTTTTTTTCAGTAGGAAAGATAATCAACATCGTCTTAAGTACGAAAGATGACAGTGACACTCATTAGTACTCATTACATTCACCACTAATGTGCTTCAAATCAGCTGGACTATCTTTTGACCTTCAAATTAACAATACCGTACGACAATAAAAAGAGCTTTGAACATCGCGTGCAATATAAATAAACATAAATGAATCGACGCGGGCAGGCATAGCAACGGAACTTGAGACTTGAACTGGTTTCAAACAATCCAAGATGGCCGCGGATTCAGCCCGCCAAAATCAGCTGTGAGCAACGTGAGAGAATTCCCTTTCTACAGCTTTGAGGCCTTTATCACTGTTACAACACTACAAATACCCTTTGTTAACGTCCAGAGACGATATTTTGGACAAAAGTTATTATTTAAAAGCGTTTTGTCATGTTTTACGATTGTTGGTTAAACGCGCAACGCCGGTTTTGGCGGGAATCAGCTGAGGCCATCGAACACGTCAGACGAGTTCCTGTACCACGTTATGAGTTGGTTGCTTAACTGAAAAATCTGTGCACTTTTAATAAAAATATACTATATCTAATTTTTATTACAAAAAACTTATTAAAAACTCTTAAGTTTAATACGTACATCGTACAACGTTTAACAATGAATTTGAGTTTTTTCAGTTTTATTTCACAGATAAACACTATTATTTTCAATCTGCCGTCTAGAAACAGATAATAAATACAGTTATGATATAGCACAAACAAAAATGTCATGTAAAACAGGCACATGTAAAGCATAAACGCAAAAATTATGGTCAAATCAAAAGCGATTTCGCGGTGATCGTGCATCGTGGTAGGGGGGCGCCTCACTCGACAAAATCAGCTGACGACTTGCTGTTTTTTCAAGCCAAGCTTTTTTTCTCGTCATTATTACCAAGGAACAGGTTCTGAGTGCTTTTATGCCGCCGCATTCCTTTATTTTGGCCCGTTTTCTCAGAACAGGGCGTAGAAAAGAACTTTGGTTGGTACGAGATTTTTTCGGCGACCTTTGGGCTTTGGGCGTTCAGGTAGGTCTCTTAAGGCGTTTACAATCACAAACAAAATCTCTGGCTGTTTAGCCGTTGTTGCCTTTGCTCGGACGGAACGGATCGCACTTGACGTTAGGATGTGGCATAATTCCTTTTAAAAGAGGTCTGCGAAATTTATATTGGGCGAGTTGTTGGAAATTGGAATTCATTTTTATTTGTAAAATTTGAGATTTGATCTTATGTAGCAAGTTTATTTTGGAGTGAATTTATTGGTCTGAGGGAGTGGAGCAGTAAAATATTCACCTCTGAACTTTCTAGGCGCTTTTTTCTATCCATAACCGAAAACTACTTCTACCATGTTGAAGAGAAGAAATAAGGAAATAGATAATTATAGCTATAGCACTCTTGAGTAACCACTTCAAGCAGCAGAATATCAGGATAATATACGTAGTTCCTTCTATAAGACGTAGGCGGCGAAGATTTATAAAAAAGATTGCGACACCATTATTTTATAGACTAAAAATATTTTTGATCACAGATTATATTACTAGGTAGAGCCTAAGCAACCGGCTTTTATTTGCGAGAAGGACCCATAGCGCGTTTATTGAAACGCAAAACTACCTGTCTCTTGTCCATAGTAAGGGATAGACAAGCTGTAAGTATACCTTGTTCACAAATCTTAGAGACTAAAATGACAACCTCTAATGTCAAAGTTCGAAATAATGATACCAGTTAAATTTGTGCGATCTACTTTTCCGGTTTTTTGAATCGTAAATTAAGTCGTAAGAATAGTGACATATTAGTAGCGACACTCATATCTACCTAGATATTTAGTATTTGGCTAAATAGTATAAAATTAACTGTATACCGAATGTAACCATAGCCAAATACTCGTTTTTGTAAGCAAAATAACTTATAAATTTAGTAAGTAAGGGCAAATATATTATGCATATATGAATGATAATGGTTGCTTAAACTTGTTTTTATACTAGTTTTACGGACTCAATCAATAATCACACAAATAGTCGATCTTCCTTAAAAGCTGTGAAAATTTTTCCGATTTACTTTTCGGTTTATGGTCATCACTATTTAATTTGCACCCGAAACTGGTCACCCATGAAACGTCAATTTAGTCTCTAAGATTTGTGAACGGATTATAGTCAGCACTGGTTATCTTTTATCAATCATCAATACGTTATCAATGAGATACGCGTGGCCTTGAAGCGGGGTCATTGACCGTCGCAATATGACGTCTAGACTTTATAAACCATTTCCGAAGTTCCAGGTATTTGGATAGCTGTTTATTGGCTAACTTGTAGCCAGCCCACGCTTCTTTTGTCACATTTTCTTTTCCTTCTCTTTCTTGGCCGGCAACACATCAGTGATTTTCATGGGCAAAACTATAGGCACTTACAATTCGGGGCTTTTTGACCCCTCCCCCCATACTTGTCACAGCTGTTCACATTTATAAATATAAATATAACGCTTCACACTCATAGCCCCACACTAGGATTCCCTGTGTCGTGGGTGCCATGGACAACACACAACATAGACAAGGACATTCACACCCAGACCGAGAACAGAAATTCAAACTCATCATTCAAATTTCCGCCTCGCTGGGAATCGAACCCAGGACCCTTGGTGCGGCGATCCGGCATGGTAACCATTGCACCACACGGGTCGTCGATTTGTGGCCTCCCCCCCTAGTGTGACGTCACATATTATGAAATTTTAGACCTAGAAATTATTAAATTAAAACAGCAGTTCCGAAATAAGTTGTCAATTAATTGTTTTTTAATATTTACCTGTACATACCAATTACCTATTCGATTTTGAAATGTGACGTCACGAAAAGGACCCCCACCCCTTGTCACACAATGTCACACTACATCGAACCCCCCCCCCCCCCACCCCACCCTAAAGTGTGACGTAATTTATGGATGGCCCTCAGGTGGATCGTCAAGATAAAGAGAAGAATAATCTAAATTTTACTAACAAAAAATAACCGACTTCAAATTCTCAAAAACTACTTATCAGATCTCGTTCAAATTTATGTGGGACCACATGACAAGCACCAGCTTTCTATTAAAAAAAGAATCATCGAAATCGGTTGACGTGATATTGAGTTATTCGTCAATTTGTCGCGCACATCTTAACACAAATTTACGACTTATGTAGTTTTCTCATGGATGCCATTGTCAGATCTCAATAAAATTTATGTGGGACCACATGACAGCCATCAGCTTTTGATTAAAAAAAGAATCATCAAAATCGGTTCGCCCAGTCCAAAGTTCTGAGGTAACAAACATAAAAAAAAAAAAAAAAAAAAATACAGTCGAATTGAGAACCTCCTCCTTTTTTTGAAGTCGGTTAAAAAGAAGGAATGATACTACTGGCTCTCAAGCCTCCAGACGGAAAACGAAGAGTCGTTTGGCGGCAAGAGGGTGGACCAGTGGGCCGGATTTAGTCGCCTCTTACGACACCCATCCGGCCGGCGTGGGATTCAATACGGCTAGACTACTGTCAGCTGTGCAGGTCTGATCACCGAAGCAAGAGATAATTATTTATTTTTACAATACGTATGCAGGTCTTCGATCACTTATATGTATGTAGTATGTAGGTGCCTACATTTGACAAATTAGATCTTACAGGATTTTACGGGACTCCCAGAAGACCGATTATTTTTTTGTACCGATACTTAAACTATACTTTTATGCTCAGAAATTGACTTTTGGGTAGCTTACCTGCTTAAAGGTTTCGGGTTCGAGTCCGCATTGTATACAAGGGATAATGACTATGAGTTTTTGGGTTCTTATAATATAAAGTTGCTGGCTGCCTGCTTGCTTCTTTGTTTTCAGAAGCGATGCATCTGTGATCGATTTTACCTATACATGGTAAAATATCATCGTACTATTAACATACCTTAAAAATATGTTCAAGAAAACAGTGGAATGTCACCATCATGGACCACATCTCCACTTACTATCAGGCGGGCTAGTGGTCAAGCATTATCTTATTTTTATGTAAAAAAAATACGGTTCTGAAGAATTTATTTCTTTCTCTTTCTTGGCCGGCAACGCATCGGTGACGCCTTTGGCACAGTTGGTGTTGCTGATGTCCATGGGCGACGATAGCCACTTACCATCAGGTGGACCGTCAGCTCGTTTGCCGGCTATTTCCATAAAAATATTGAATTAACCGTAGTCGACCTTAGGACTGTGGCCAAAAAGTTTGAGGTCGACCTGTAATAACTGTAATCATCCCATTCGACCTCAAATCTAGACTATGGCCTGCCTCATAATATTCGCACAGAGCAGCTATGCAATTTTATGAATTTTGGTGACAGATAAATAACACTTGCTGATCACAGTGATAAATATGGTTTTAACGAAAACATCTTTTAGAAGTAGTTATCATGCTTTATTTCAAATTAATTATTCATAATTAGGTTATAATCTAAGAAAAATAAATTAAATACTAATATTAATTACATACATACCTACGCAGTATTGTACGAAAAAATACTTATATTGAAATAACGATTCGTCTTATAGTTTTATAGTCGTTATCGTTAATATAACAACAGTTATTATAACTTTTGCTATTTTATTATCTACAACGGTAAACTTGCTAATTACATTTTTTTTACCAAGGTCTCAGTTCAGTCTACAACTACTGTGACGAGTGAATGAACAAATAAAACCGCTAAAATTACGTATTTAAACCTGTACTTTTTATAATTAATTCATATTGTTATTTTCAATTTAATTAATCTTACGCTAATTGAATTTTATTTATTACGCCTAGGCGAGAAAAGAATTTACTTAAAAGCAAGTTTTTTTGGCTGAATAAGCTATGCCTTTGCCACGAGCATTCATTTCGTCCATACGGCACGCGTGCTTCCTATAATATGAAAAGCGCGCGAATATCTTATCGAAAGCATCAAATTAAAATCATTCTTACCGCATACGTAATTAGAACGCGTTTAGTTTTTTACTCGCCAACTGGTTTTCGTCTCAGCATAAATGGATCGTGAGAAATATTTCCCCGTGGACAAATATCAATCTTATGACACTCGCGTAAGAAATAAATTACATTGCAGTAACTCAAAATACCTGTTTCTTGACCGACAGTGACCTCATGAAAAAGCGAGGGAAAACTTATTGTAATGTGTTAATAAAACAATTGAATTTCAGCCTTATTTTAATGCTCTTAAGGTCTAAATTCGAATACAATTGGCATCCATGTGAAATGTGACGTGTTCATAAGCACAGATTATGCAACAATAAATCAATAATGGCCGATAAAAGTTATTAAATATTACTTTATTGGTAACTATGTATATACTTGTTACCAGAAACTGACAGATTGTAATAAATAAATAAATAAATAACGCTTCACACTCATAGCCCCACACTAGGATTCCCTATGTCGTGGGCCATGGACAACACACTGGACAAGGACATTCACACCCAGACCGAGAACAGAAATTCAAATTCATCATTCTTTCCGCCTCGCTGGGAATCGAACCCAGGACCCTCGGTGCGGCGATCCGGCATGGTAACCATTACGCCACACGGTCGGGGTAATGTTTTTTATTTGTGTCATCATTGTCATCAACTCAATAATAAATAAGTACGTGTATAACGTGTAGATAGTACTAAACAAAATATTATACAGACAGTGAGAAAGATACAGATTATGAAATTAATTTTATGGCACCTATGTATTTTAGTACCGTTCTAATTTTAACTTACGCGCGAATTGTTTTATTTTTAATCAGATATTCAGATGGCTAATAGAGGTCAGTGACACAGCCTAAAAATATATATTGAAGTAAATATGATATAAGCTTATATACTTAATACTGCTTTTTTTCGCTTTTCAATTAAGAACTAAATAGACTAAAGGACTCGCTTATAACTTCCTTTCCGACACTACACCCAAGAAACATAAAATATTGTTTCTGGACATTTTCTAGAAGGGTAAAATAACCAGGGATCGCGAATAGATACCATTTACTGTATTTTTAAAAGTAGATTTAAAAACAAAACTGTCATTTTTTTTCATCCGATTCAAATATAGAACCAAGATCGTATCAATTGTAATCAAGAGCGTTATCTGCGTCCGTTATGACATTATATCCGGTGGGTGAGGTACCGACCATATGTTAGTATGAACATATAATCCAGAAGCTGATGATAAAAGCCAAAAAGTAGTCCTGTAGGGGCTGTAGGAAACGCAAACGTAATATTTTGCACAAAAATGAAAAATTTAAATGTGTGCAATTCACACGTGGTAGAAGTGAAACCTTCAAAATTTTTGTTTTCAAGATAATGAGACGAATGTAAAATTTCGGGAAGATGATAAATGTAGGTTTCACTACTCCGCTCCACCCCGCTCCGCTCCGCCCCGCTCCACTCCCCTACCCCTCACTCCTCTACCCTACCCCCGTACAATGCTTCCTATCTCACTTTAGAATTTATGTGTTTGTCTCTTCTTACTGGACAGTTTCGTTTCATAAAATTTCAAGTCACCCCCGTACTAAAGAAGTTTTCACTTCAAAAAATTACATCCGTCTTCCACTAAGTGACTCCTTCCGGCATACCGAGCAATGAATGGGGCTCTTTATCACGGAAATTAGAAAAAAAATTGCATAGAAACAATTGAATGCTAAGTTTATCTGTGGTCCAGTGATCGACAGCTCAGACGAAAGCGCGCGAAAAGCGACGGTTATGGTACCGTTGTAAGAGCGTTAAGTTTTAAATCTGGAATGTACCGCTCCCGCCTGACGACTCCCGCGACGAGCCAAGCACAAAATTGTGCTATGCACCCAGATAACTTTTCTAATACTCTTATTACATTTTCATAAGATCTATTTTCGTTTGTCACGGTATTGCGTAATTACAAAGTCTTGTTTGGTGTTTCAACAATATTTTGGCAGACAGTATCATTGATCAGGCCAAAGTATTGCTAATTATTATGCCTATGAATATATAATCTACAGACCTCAAGTGCAAAGAGTAAGTTGTATAATAATAATAATAATCATTATTAGATTAGAGGAAGAAAAAATGTAATATAGGTAGAACACCTATGTCAAAGATTCGTTTATTTTATGTAAATACAATTTACTACTTAAAAGAAGAATATCCAGACACCACTGAAATAGATAATATTATACCAAAGCAACATACGCTAGTAATAGGCACCTAATAGTTTAATGTTAGACTCCAATCCTACTTCTAGATATGACATTAAATTAACACGTTCGCTGCGTTACGGCAAGTATTTTGCCGTATTTGACTTTCCGCCAGTGCGGCAGCTTGTTGTCCTAGTTTTGCAGTTGTCACGGTGCGGGGGTGATCTAACTATGTTCCTTTGCGTGTAGATAAGAGACAGTCATAATTTCGATATTGTAGCTTTTAATATAATAATATTATGCACTAATACAATACGGCAAAATAGTTGCCGTAACGCACAGTAGGATAAATATTTTTATTCAGTGCGGTACGGCAACTATCTTGCCGTACCCCCCAACCCCGCGCCTCACTGCATGCGTCCGCGCGGCATCTTAGTTTGCGTTAGTGCTGGCCGTACGTAAAGCACTCGATAATTTTTATGCGGAAAACTATGCAATAGCAATCTAAAAAGATTAAAAATCTATAATCTAAAAAGTTTAAAATAAAAAATATATACGTGTCGAATTGAGAACTTCCTCCTTTTTTTTCGTCGGTTAAAAAGCAGGCATTACAGGCAGTCTTACAAGTATTGCCAATTATATAAATATTTTATATTAATTATGTTGACTAATTAAGAAGTTAAGTTTTGTTGATTAATACACTGTCAAATTTTAATGTTATGTCTTCAATAAAGAATATCTTTAAAGTATCGATTGTCGTTTTAAAAGTAAACCCCCCATCCCTAGCATTTTTTCACTTCTATGCTATAGGGCAAATATATTGCCGTAAATGACTTATTTTGAAAAATCCCTGTATCTTTTAAAATATCGAACAGAACCCCGGACTGCCGCAGCTAGGTATACACAAGGATGTAGCCTATCGACTCGTTAAAAAAAACAATTGGTATGGGGCGTTTCCACGTCTGTATGGACTTTGAAAGTCAGGTGCTGGTACGGCAAAATAGAGGTCGTAACGCATATCAGGAAATATAGATACGGGCAGTATTTGTCTCGTACCGCACTAGCAGAAGGTTTAACTAGATCTAATGCTGCCGCAGCGAACGTGTATAATATGTAATGTTCGGTTTACTAAATAACTGAATTTTTCCTAAAAAGTTATAAAATTGTCTGTTTACAAACACGTTTAATTTACTTAAAATACTTACTTACTTACTTAAAATTTACTTAAAATTTTACTTAACTACACCGGACATAACATCTTCTACATTATTAGTTATTACCAACGTGAAGGAAAAACTTACTTCAGGAAGAATTATTTAGATGTAGGTAACTAGGTATAAATTATTACATTCAATAGGTATGCAAAGATAAATCGCTGAGATAATACTTTTGTCAATGACGTCTCTACTTCCTAGAATACGAGACGGATGGGATGGGTCATGGGATGATGAGAATAAAACTAAGCTCATATTATGCTATACTCCGTCCAATACGAGTATTTGGCCCCATCCATTATTTATTTTTGTATTAAATGTGTCAACATAAGTAGAAAAAAAAATTGGGTGTCAGCTCCGACGCATGACTGGAGTTTACACCATGATGATGATGAAGATGATGATGATGATGATGATGATGATAATGACACATGCAAAGACAAGAACACACACAAGGATCAAGAACAGAAATTCAATTTCATCCAGCCCATCTCGCCGGGAATCGAACCCAGGGCCCTCGGTGTGGCACGTAATTATTTCATGAACCTTTTTTTTTTCTCGAGAATGGTGAAGCTACGTGTTTAAGGTCCAGCGCTGATCAATATCGTTATTTAAATTTTACATAATATCTTTACTAATATATTACTAGCTGTCCTGGCAAACTTTGTACCGCCTAACAACTCCCTCTCTCCCTCTCCCTCGACTATCAGTTATAAAATAAAAAAGTTAGATATGTTGCTAAGGTTACATTAGAAAGTAAAATTATGGTAGTTAAGTTTTCTTAAATTTTCTAATTTTCTGCGCAACTTTCCTAATTTTTCTTACATAAATCTTTCTCCTGATAATAACGAACACAACAAAAAAGAATTATTGAAATCGGTCCAGCCGTTCACGCGTGACGCCATGATCAAGGGAAATATTATTACCTAATTTTAATTATGATTAAATAAATTGAATTTTCCATATAAAAAAAATAAAATAAAAAAATAGCGCGCGACTGTCGTTTTTAATATCCTTCTTCTTATTTTGTGTCTTTCTCTCTTTCCATAATGTTTGTGACCATGGGATCTCATGGCACCTCAGATTGGTCAATACGGATGTCCTGTTCTACGCTGACACACCATAGACAAACAGGTTGACAAAGAAAGCCGTTAATATTTCTCGCTTTTCGGGAACAGTAAACGGCGTTCTATTTTTAAATAATGGAAAAAAAATTAACTTCAAAGAAACATGATTCATAAAACATATCAAAATCGGTATGTCATGAATAAAACTTTTATTTGAGGCTCGTATCAATAAACCAACCTTAGGATCTCAACTCTCAAGATTCGGTTTGAGTCGTCAGATCATCAATCGGTTTAAAAACGGAGAAGAAAAGTCGAAAAGGGGTAGATGAATATACTAATATTATAAAGAGAAAACATTCGATTGTTTGTTTGCATTGAAAATAGGCTCCGAAACTACTGATCCGATTTGAAAAATATTTCACTGTCGGGAAGCTACACTATCCCCGGGTGACATAGGCTATATTATATTTTCAAAAAAATTAGGGATCCTTAATAAAACTCCAATAATGTAACCCAAGATGTAAAAAAATAAGAAAACCGAAGCAAAGCGAGGGCGGTTACTCGTCTATTATAATCATTGAAGTATAATATACTAAATACAAGAACAGACATCGCGACTAATATTTGTGCCACGCCGGGAGGTTCCATTTTCAAAATCGAGCCCCCGTTCTCTTTTCAAAATCGACTGAATCCACTGAAATCTGTTGCCAATTGGCAACAGTTCATTATTCAAACATCGGGTTCGCGGTGTCGGTTCTATATTATAGTATTTAACAATTAATAGTTCAGTGTGTTCATTAACCTAATTGGTTTGATCGAGCTAATGAACTAATTAAAAATATATACTTTAAAACACTATACGGGATTCTTATTTAATTATTTATATTTCATTAATAAATTGCCAATTACTTACGAGTTACGACGCGACGCGAGGATTCATAGGAATTTTCTATTTACCATACACCTATTTGCACCCTTTTTAACTCATAATCAGTCTTGGACATCAGTAATAGGTATTTCGACTGGTAAAATATTAGGTACATATGTAAGAATTGCTTTACCTCATAGAATGCTTTATCTCCTCCCCTTAACCTGAGGAACCTGAATGGCCTCTTGGCTCCACGTTTTAAGCGTGAATCGTGATGGACTTACGCAATAAATAATAGTTTAAAAAAAAACTAAAATCACGCTTTTGTAGAAAATCCAACTAAACAATAGAAAATAAATTTTAATAAGTTTGAATTAAAAATAGTGTAAAAAATTATAATAAATATAAATAATAAATAATAATAAATAACGCTTCACACTCATAGCCCCACACTAGGATTCCCTGTGTCGTAGGTGCCATGGACAACACACAACATAGACAAGGACATTCACACCCAGACCGAGAACAGAAATTCAAACTCATCATTCAAATTTCCGCCTCGCTGGGAATCGAACCCAGGACCCTTGGTGCGGCGATCCGGCATGGTAACCATTGCGCCACACGGGTCGTCAAGAAAAAATACATTTTATTGTAAAAAAAGCGTAGGGTGCGTGGTGTAAATAGTTTTAAATATTTTATTGACAGATATGTGTAGATGGATTATATTAAATTTTTTTCTTATTTACACAATTCTTAATTTTAAATATTTATTTAAAAAATTTACACTGCCTATTCTTAATTAATTTTTTAGTTGGATTTTCTATAAAAGCGTGTTGTTTAGTTTTCTTAAATTATTATTTATTTTTTATTTTTTATTTACAAATGTATGGGTAAATCTACTGGTTCTAAATCTATATACATATTGTGATGTTTATAAGTTTAGGTATTTTTACTGTTTCAGAGTAACCCATAAAAGTGCCGAACCACCGAACTATCCTATGCATAGTCCCATGCCGCCGTATGGGACAAAAGATATTTATAACCAGACCATAGACTTGAAAATAATAGACGCTCCAAGTAATGTTTATTCAAAAAACGTTTTTCGTTTTAATTAAAAAATGCATTATTTGATAAAATGTAAACTTTGATGAAATATAAAGTGTAAAAACTTAGAAAACGTGGTAGAAATATGTAAATAGCGAAAACTGCATCATAAATTGGTTATGCCGGTTCTGAGATAAGTGGAAGATACAATTATCTTGCATGTATTAGGTATAGGCATCTGTCAGGGTTTTTCTATACATACAATATTTAAGTACACATTTTTAAGTCGATTCAACTAATAAAAGCTCTCATTGAGTATTTAACAAATCACGTATGAATAACTCACTTCTAATTGTTTTTGTAGCTTTTTAGAGACAAAAAATGCAAATAATCTATATTTTACTAACAAAAAATAACCGACTTCAAATTCTCAAAAACTACTTGTCAGATCTCGTTCAAATTTATGTGGGACCACATGACAAGCACCTGCTTTCGATTAAAAAAAGAATCATCGAAATCGGTTGGCGTGATATTGAGTTATTCGTCAATTTGTCGCGCACATCTTAACACAAATTTACGACTTATGTGGTTTTCTAATGGATGCCATTGTCAGATCTCAATAAAATTTATATGGGACCACATGACAGCCACCAGCTTTCGATTAAAAAAAGAATCATCAAAATCGGTTCGCCCAGTCCAAAGTTCAGAGGTAACAAACATAAAAAAAAACATACAGTCGAATTGAGAACCTCCTCCTTTTTTTGAAGTCGGTTAAAAAATCGACTTTATACTTATTGTTTCCTGAAAAATACAATATGGTACCTACGAGTAGATACAAAATAATTTAACGATTGGACTCACAGATGCGCACAACATGCGCAGTCCTGGATTCGATTCTCAGCGAGGCGGAAATTTGAATTATGAATTTGAATTTCTGTTCTCGGTCTGGGTGTGAGTGTTCTCGTCTGTGTGTTGTCCATGGCACCCACGACACAGGTAATCCTAGTGTGGGGCTATGAGTGTGAAGCGTTATTTATTAAGTCTCTGTCTATCATTGCAAAATCTATGGCGTGGAGAGTCACGCGCGAACAGGAAATGCTTGGAAGTTTTATTTTTTAGTGGCCAGAATTGAGATGTGTAGTGGCCAGTCGAATACCATGCTATTGTTATTTGGAGATCTACCTGTCTAAGTTTAGAGATGATATAATTCTTAGTTAAAAATAAATTAATACATAGTTTAAAAAACTAAAAACACTATTATAAGTGCACGATGCATAATCTGAATTTCATTTGACTTCAAAATAAATCAAAAAATACTCGTCAGATCTAGCTCAAGTGGGACCACATGACAAGTACCAGCTTTTGATTAAAAAAAAGAGTCATCAAAATCGGTTCACCCAGTCGAAAGTTCTGAGTTAACAAACATAAAATAATTTAAATTTTACTAACAAAAAAATTAAAATGTGTGCAATTCACACGTGGTAGAAGTGAAACCTTCAGAATTTTTGTTTTCAAGATAATGAGACGAATTTAAAATTTCGGCAAGATGATAAATGTAGGTTTCACTCATGTTTTACTAATCTACTTCACTCCGCTCCGCCCCGCTCCACCTCGCTCCGCTCCGCTACGCCCCGCTCCGCTCTGCTTCCCTACCCCTCACTCCCCTACCCTACCCCTGTACAATGCTTCCTATCTCACTTTAGAATTTATGTGTTTGTCTCTTTTTACTGGACAGTTTCGTTTCATAAAATTTCAAGTCACCCCCGTACTAAAGAAGTTTTCACTTCAAAAATAACCGAGTTCAAAAACTACTTGTCAGATCTCGTTCTTTATGTGGGACCATATGACAAGCACTTGCTTTCGATTAAAAAAAGAATCATCGAAATCGGTTGGCGTGATATTGAGTTATTCGTCCATTTGTCGCGCACATACTTAATACAAATTTACGACTTATGTAACGCAGTAGCGCATGAATTTCTAAAAAAAAGTTAATTTAAGATTCACCTCTTATCATCAGACTCAAACTTCTTGTTAATTCTCATCGCGTGTGTCTTTCAATTACTATTCTGTCAAGATTCGATGACCGGGAATGGTGTAACAGCTGATCACTCGCTTTTAACGGGTACTTACGATAGCCCTCTGGACTTTGTAACGAGTAACCGCCCTCGCTTTGCTTCGGTTTTCTTATTTTTGAAGTGAAAACTTCTTTAGTACGGGGGTGATTTGAAATTCGATGAAACGAAACTGTCCATTAAAAAGAGACATACACATAAATTCTAAAGTGAGATAGGAAGCATTGTACAGGGGTAGGGGAGTTGAGTGGAGTGGAGTGGAGTGGAGTAGAGTAGAATGGAGTGGAGTGGAGTAGTAAAACCTACAATTATCATCGTCCCGAAACTTTACATTCGTCTTGAAAACAAAATCTTGAAAACAAACATTTTGAAGGTTTCACTTCTACCACGTGTGAATTGCACACATCTTATTTTTTACACCTCGGGTTACATTATTGGAGTTTTATTAGGGATCCCTAATTTTTTTGAAAATATAATATAGCCCTTGTCATCCGGGGATAGTGTAGCTTCCCAACAGTGAAAGAATTGTTCAAATCGGTTCAGTAGTTTCGGAGCCTATTCAATGCAAACAAACAATCAAATCTTTCTTCTTCATAACATTAGTATAGAATTATAGATAAGAAACTTACTAGCGTTGGCAGGGTTTCTGAACAGTTAGCCTCCTCTCCCGGACCAGAAATTGATATTACGGGGGACAAAGCTTGAGTTATGCAAAACAGGGGGCTTGGACCAGAAGCTGGCTACACCCATGGTTTTGTATAACAATGGTTAAGTGATTAATACTATGGTATTGGCGTAGCTAAAGTTAATTTGTATACAGAGCGAGCTATGCTGCGAGTCGCGACTTCACTCTCGTGGGAGTTTTTTTCTCTTAAATCCCGATCTAGTAGGAAATACCAGTGATATTATAATGCAATAATCTGAATTTTACCAAGAAAAAAATAACCGACTTCAAAATAACTCAAAAACTACTCGTCAGATTTAGCTCAAATCTAAGTGGGACCACATGACAAGCACCAGCTTTCGATTAAAAAAAAAACATCAAAATCGTTTCACCCAGTCCAAAGTTCTGAGGTGACAAACAATTTTTTTTTTCAAAACGAGCATTTTTAAAAACGCACATGCGATTTTTCGTGACTGGCGTTTTTGTGTCACCGTCCGGGCGTCCGTGTCACAAATCTTAAAATTTCACTCTCATAATTTTTTCCGTTTATTTCATAACGCGCCTAAAGAAGTATAACTTGAATAAAATACAGTCGAACTAGCTGCCCGGACAGACTTCGTTCTCTCAAAAGTTTTTTTTGAGATGTAAGCTATCCTATCTTTCAAGTTGGATCAAACTGCACACGGTGTGTAAGTTTGATTAAAATCGGTTAAGTAGTTAGGAGTCCATCGCGGACAAACAACGTGACACGGAATTTATATATATTAAGATTGAATACCTTTATTGAAGTCGGTTAAAAATGGGTTTTTCATACCTACGTGAATGAGTTATTAAGTCATACGACCGTTATACTGAAATCAGCTGTGGCTATCGGTTGATACGATAACCTTACTGATAAGTGATAACAAACACGGTATCCCATTATCACATTACCCACGATACTTAAGCTTTATCTCCAAGGAAGGAAGTTCCTATATATTGATCTTATTATATATAAATTACGTGTCACGTTGTTTGTCCGCGATGGACTCCTAAACTACTTAACCGATTTTAATCTTTGCACACCGTGTGCAGTTTGATCTTATACAATGTTCCTTATGGCATACGGAAGATTTAATAAAAAAAAACTTGACAGAACGAAGTCTGTCCGGGCAGCTAGTGTTTATACTGTTTAAGTTCCGAGTATTACATTTTCAAAGATTTTTATTTCTCTTTGAAGAGTTTGATATGACATATTATGTCATCTAGCAGATCTAAATGAAACATTTGTAAAAGTCGAATATTTTGTTGGTATAATTCTCGACAGAAAGAATCACGTCAGAAAAAAATGGGACCACATGACAAGCACCAGCTTTCGAACATAAAAAGAATCATCAAAATCGGTACATCCAGTAAAAAGTTATAAGGTAATAGGTTATACACATAAAAAATACAGTCGATTTGAGAACCTCCTGTTTTTCAACTCGATTAAAAATCCGTGTACGCCTTTGCCTACGCTAGGGCATTTGTGAAGGGTTTTTAGGGTTCCGAAGTAAAATCGGAACCCTTAAAGTTTCGTCATGTCCATCCGTCCGTCAGTCCGTCCGATAGTGCTAGAAAGCTGTAATTTGGCATGGATATACATATTTATTAAAACTCCAAAATAGTAGAATAAGATACTGAAAAACATTTTTTTCAGGTTATCTACCTCCCCTACAGGTAACGTGAGAATGAATTTTTTATTCGTCGCGTACCCCATAGTGTGAGGTATCGTTGAAAAGGTCTTCCATAAATATTATGGGTCTTGAAAGACCATTTTTGGAATTAAGAGTCCGATTAAGAAATATTTGGCCTTAAAGTGCTAATTTTTTTGAGAATAAAGATTCTTTTAAACATATTTTTTGTTAGAGTCAAGTGTCCCCCCACCTGCTGGCTAAACGATTGAAGTTGGACAAGTGAAAAAATTCTCAAAAATAGGTTATATGGTGAATTTACAAGGAAAACTATCACGTCTATGTTAGCATAAGTAGTTAATGAGTAATAGTCGATAAACTTACTACTTCGGAACCCTACATTGCGCGTGGCCTGACACGCACTTGCCCGGTTTTGAACTGTTGTTTACTGTTTATAGCTGGCCACTTGGAACTTTGTGACATAATTAAAATGTATGACAACAAAACAATGATAATAAAATTTTAACACGTACAGACATAAAATTGTCAAAGTTTATCTATAACGGTGTCACTGCATTCTTAGAAATTATATTAGAAAATATATTATATCAAGCGTTATTTTGTGGGAATCTATTGTATTTACTTATAATAAGTACTATTATTTCTTCTGTGGTATTACTAAAGCTATATCTGTTTGAGATACATTACGTGAAGAAACATGTTGCAAATCCCGTAGGATGATAAAATAACAACTCCGTTAGGTTAGGTTAGAGAAGTCTAGAGAATTTTAGTATTTGCACCAATTCCCAAAACTGCTATATCCATATGGAATAAATGAGTTTGGATTTTCTTCTATTTCAACCCTGTAGCCTAGTTGGTAGCGTCCCGGGTTCGACTCCCGGCCGGGGCAGATATTTATGTGACAGATAAATTATTATTTTTACTCGGGTGCAGGGTGTTATTGTGATGTTTTATATGTGTCGTCCGTGCCGTTTGAATAGGTATCTAAGGACCTCAAGTTATAAAACTCATAAGTTCCATTTCCTCTGTTTTATATACGAGTAATTCGTGGGAAATACTGGTTAGTTGGAATGTACGACTTTAATAGTTGGTAGATAACTAAAAAATTACTAAATTGTCTGTTTTCATGTATTAATTTACTTAAGTAAAAAAAGTGTTTAATTAAAAATTTTTTATCTATTAACTACTTAATACGTGTAAACCGGACTTTAGTGTACCTACATATTATTAAACTTCAATGACTGAACAGTGAACCTATGTTAGCTAATTCCACAGATAAAGAATTTCAAAACCAGATCACAAAGAGACCTTATCGGCGTATCGCCAACATATGATTTGGAGTGAATTTTCAGTTACTTGCGTTTGTGATAAGCTAAATTACACCTTATTAATATGTACTAAAGTCCTGTCATACAAAATAACTTTTGTCAAGCAATACTGTCTGGATTGGTTGTACCCACGGTACGTGACATTTAAATTGAGCTTTGTTGCGAATTAATAAAGTTGAAATTCGTTTGTACCGTAGCAAAGAAACCATATGATTTAACTTTAAATTCTTTACTAGTGTGCGTTTGTACCGACTTTTTTAATATTATCATTTGAATTTATTACTTAAGAATTAAATAATAAGGTTCATTTCTAATCGTTGTATAGCTTTAAGTGTGAGTGGAACAGGATTTGCTTCCCATATGATTTTGTTTGACATTCCATTTCAAACTAAAGAAATTGAAATGCAGTATTACAAGGGAATAAGGTTGGTTTTTAAATAGGTGCATAGCTTACGGTCTGGTTGGGTTAGGAATGGCGCGCCTCTGGACTTTCTATGTAGCCAGTTTATAAATTAAAAAAATACCAAAAGTGAAAAAAAATAGATTGTGTTAACGACTCGGTAGTCTAGTTGCTTGCCTGATTAAGGAGTCTCAGGTTCGATTTTCGGCCGGACAATGTCTGTACTTTAATGAGTGTGTAAGCGTTTTTTTTTTTGCTATTTAATTATTATAGTGTACAGTGAACTAAATCTTATACAATTAAACAAGCAGTATTTGTATATTGATTTGTAATCATGTTCTCGAAAACGGCTCTAACGATTTCGATGAAATTTGCAAGATAATTTACGGGGACGAAGAATCGATATATTATATCGATGTCTTATTTACGGGAAAATACCTTTTTTCTATTTTCACCCGAGTAGAGCTCAGTTGCACAAGTAGTAAAATATAATAGAAACTGCTAAGTAATAATTCTAATATTTAATATGTATAACAACATTTCTTAAAGTATTTTGTTAAACTGGTTCGATTGTATCTGTTAGAATAAAATCGCTTGATAATATTAAGACGTAAAGCATATATTGAATAGGTTTTTTCAAGACGTTTTTATCACAGTTCGTATTATAATTAATTAGGTTCAGTACCAGTTAGTATTAGTAAAAACTATACACACATGCAACAGATTTTATGTAGTAAAAATAGTTTAACTGCAATGTCATTATCTAGTTTTATAAATATGTTTCAAATGTATAATTTTAGTCAAGTTATTACTTACCGGCTATACAGTTACTCAGAAGGGTTAGCAGACTCCTACAACACAAGTTTTTCTTAGTGTAGGGTCTGTGCATCACATACTATATGTAATATCCGCCGCACTATTTAAAAAATCAACTTACTGCATACATATAAAATGTAATATCTGTGTGTTTGAGAAAATAAAGTTATTATTATTATTATTATTATCATTATTATGTATCACTATGAAGCCTACAGAATTCTTTATTTATTTTTAATCGTAGTCAAGGTTATGTAAATACAAAAATACAAAACTCTTGAACATTTGCTTAGGCTTTATTTAAATAACACTGCTTAAAATATTTTACTTGACAATTCCATCACAACAGTGCTTTTATAGTGTCGGGTAAACTCAAACGGTGAGTTTACTTAGAAATTAACAAAACGAAAATAAGGAATAAACTAATCCTGTTGAATAGGTGATCTTTATAGCTATCCGAAGTCATTTCTTGGGTGAGCGGTGAGCCTTAAGTATTTACAGGCAAGAGTGATTATTCTTTAAACTTTCCACCTGAACGCAATGTTGTCAGCTTAGATGTCAGTTGAGACAAAACAAAAGATGAATGAAAGGTAGTGTAAGTTAGGAGAATCGAGGGCCTGGTTTAACTACCTAACTGTTATAAAGACATTCAAGGCTCATCTATTTTTATATTTGTCTCTCCATTAACTATTTACGAAACTCCATTACCTATTAACTATAACTTTAACAAGATGTTTTTATGAAAAATAGTATTAAAGTAACCTATGTTTACACTTTGCTTTCACTAGTTCCCAAATTTTAAATGTCCCCCCCCCCCCCCCCCCGCGGAAGTTTCGAAATGACTAGATATAAAAATATACATAAATATGGTTTTGTCATGGTGATCATGTAGCACAGCTAGGCCGTCTGACTCTAGCTCTCCTGTCAGTGACATTGGTCGTGGAGTTTGTGATGTGAAAAATTGTATGATGTGACGTGACCTTGTCTTTATAATCAACATAAATTATTGACCAACATTACGTGGGGGACTTTGTGAAAGACATAATTATTGTTATAAGTATTTTTTTGGGATAATTATAAAGAAGTACGTACACAGCGAACTTGTGTTTAAACGTTTTTAAAGTAGTACCATTAATATGGTACTATGGAATCGGGTTAATACCCAAATCGTGTTTTGTATACCACGTATATCACGTGAGGCACTTTGGCTTCCCTCTACATTGCTGTGGATCCGATGCTTGTTCGTTATTCGTTATTTTACAATCTTCTTTCTTGAAGACCATAATAAAATATAGACCAATGAGAAAGCATCGATTTTATATCAATTTAGTATGGTAATCACAGGAAGACCACTTACAAAATACGCAAAACACGGTTAAAATAAACCAATTATAACAAAAACCAAAAATCTACCAAAATGGTAGAAAGATACTACACTTGCCTCCCGAAACACCCCGCTATACAACGGGTGCGGGAACGGCAGGATGCGGGGGATTCATTCATTCATTCATAAACTCAGTCGCCATCTGGCATTCGATAGGGGAGGACGTTTCTGGTGCTCAAAACTGTTAAAATATTAACAACTGTGGACTAACAATGGACTTGTATTAAATAGTGTAAAATATTGTGTTTTCCGAAATGTGGGACGGCAGCAGTAAAGATTGTGAAGTGAATTGCCAGTGCTCGGGGTGAGTTCCTTCAAATTGTACTCTGAGGGTTGTTTTTGATTAAGATTCGGGCGTAAACATAAAAAAAGTTTACAGACTAAAGAGTGATTAGACAGCTTCAACCCATTACTGGGCACGGGTCTCTCTTGAGAAGGCTTGGAGCATACCACTACGCTGCTCCAGTGCGGATTGGTAGAGGGTGAGAGGCCAACCCAAGTGTCGGAAGACTGAAGTTTTCATGCCGCTTTATTGCATTATTATACGAGTGCTTATACTAAAAGACAAAAGTGATAAATTACTAACAGTTTGTTAAATATAGAGCTATGTCAACATCATTTTGGTGTGCTCCAATAAAGCCTAAACTCGTAATTAAGAAGTAATCGCTCGCTTCAGTGATGAATATGAACCACGGTGATGAAACCCGCTTCTGACACTGTACATGATGTCGGAGTGAAGTGAACACTTGGTCAGTGCCACTGGGGATTGTACCACATTGCGAAAGGAGATCAGAACCCAGTTGTAGGATACCTAGTTATTGAATAAGCCTTAATAAGTTATGTGATATGTCTAACATAAATGTAGCCCAGAGTAACCTGAGTTATTAACTATTGCATGATTTAAGTTCTAATAGATCTGTATAAATAATTATATTATACATCTTTGGAATGCTTGCAATGCAAATCTGTGATTTTTGTTGATAAATTATTATGTTTTTAAACTTTTTATAACTATTTGAACAATAAAATCTACCTGTTTGACTAGATAATTTGTAGGTTATTGTCACATTGTACCTATTTTTAATTTAAAAAGTTACCGTTGACGTCGGTGACGTCATTAAAACAATGTCAATGTAGCGATTATCTAAAACTTGATTTTCCGAAACAGGTGCTGAATATAAATGTGGTTTATTTCAAAAATCTACAAAATATACGTTACAAATACGCCGTCCGAGTTCGATTTACTGGTATATTTTTAGTTTTTACCACTGTCAAACACTAAAATGGTAAATTCAACAATTTTTTTTTATTGCAAACAATAATTCATAACGTCTCAACTGGCCCAACAAGTATTCCAAATTTAAAAATTGAATGTAGGTTAATGTCATAAGTCATAACAATTGATTTAAATCATTGGCGCGTGGCCATAGACAATTTATCGCCGACAAAATGTTTCTTTTTTATACGAAACTTGTTTAGTAAACAATCATGACATTACTTTTTTAATTAAATATTAATTTATATTACTTAAAAAAAATATTAATAATAAACAGAAAATAGTTTTGGCATTAAATGATTACCCATCTTTAAATTCTTTTTATTTTGTGCCAGCCTTATTTATAAATCACAAATTACGTTAAAAAGATGGTGTAAGATTGTTTACCAAGGACTCGTCAAAAAAAATGGAGTATAACCAGTGTTGCTAGCCGGGACGGGCTCTAGCCGGCTATGTAATAATAACGACAACAAAAACCATGTTCAAGACTCAAGTTACGTCATTATCTCGCCAGCCTTGACTACCAGAGACTATTCACCTGTATCGCGAGACATTAAGTTACTTCGTCTTCGTAGTGATTGACACAGAATATTTTTAACCGACTTCAAAGAAAGGAGGAGGTTCTCAATTCGACTGTTTTTTTCTATTTATGTTATGTTCGTTACCTCAGAACTTTGGACTGGGCGAACCGATTTTGATGATTCTTTTTTTAATCGAAAGCTGGTGGCTGTCATAATATAATCCCACATAAATTTGAACGAGATCTGACTAGTAGTTTTTGAGTAATTTTGAAGTCGGTTATTTTTTGTTAGTAAAATTTAGATTACAATGAACTGCTGAAGTAAAATGTAATAATAATACATAATACTACACTCATTAGGCCCACTAGGATTCCTTGTGTCGTTTGTGCCATGGACACACACCTTACTGCCTCACTGGGAAATCTGGGAATTGAACCCAAGAACCAGGTTCCGCGGCGATAAAACGCCACACAGGCATTGAAGTATTATTACTAGCGTATAGAATGGACACCGCGAACACAATGTATGTTCCAATGAATTGGCGCCGCGCGGCTTCAATTGCCAATGGATTCGTTCGATTTTGAAAGGAGAACAGGGGCTCAATTTTGAAAATAGAACCTCCCGGCGGGGACACACATTTTGTACGAGATGTCTACTCTATGACATTATACTTCAATGCACACAGGTGGTATTTTGTACGTATTTAATCTTGAAATATTAAACAACATTCTTGACCTTACTACAAACTTAATTACTTTACAATGGAGTGCACATAATAATATTGTTAGCAGGAAGGCTTAGCTCCGCTGATTAGGCTGTAAAACAGTAAAATTAGTTTATTTCATCCACTTTAATAGTGTTATGTCCTATTATTGTCTTTTGTTGTGTCTCTCAGCTGAAGATATTGAGACAATCTTTTTAAGTTTAATTTCATTTAATTCCATTACCCTACAATCTATGGGAAGATCATACAATAATATATGGGAGGAATGAATAAAAAGCCTCATTCCGCCTCTGAATCTGACGCGAAAAAGTCTCCAATGAGAGAAAAGTTCCATGTCGACACTACGAAAGTTTTTCGAACTTCGAAGTTTTTGTTTTTCTTTTTCGATTCGACAGTTGCTATTGGGTCTAGGCCCTAGGGGTCTTCATAGCTAATTAGCTACACACGGTTTAATATCTGATAACTTCTATCTGTAGTTGAAAGACTTGTGTGCTTAAAGAGGTACGTAATTCTTTTTAAACTTTGGTATGGATAGAAAGACCATGAAACCTGCTGTAACAAATTCATAATAAATTGATTGTGTAGCCAAGAACTGACCCGAAGTTTTAGCCTTTACGAGTTGTTGAGTTCTTGGAACGCAAGAATTAAATCTTAAGTCTACAGATAAACAAAAATCTTAAGTATCTGTGGCAAAGAAATTTGAAATTGTACTGCCGTCTGCCAATGTTTAAAATTCTTTGTTCAGTTTAAAGGACTCTCTTTCAACAATACGCATAATTAGGATTTTCACCTTTGAACTATGTATTAGGTAGGTATTACAACATAATTATGTTAGTACATGATGCTTCAATGCGTTTCATATCAAACTTCAATCAAACATAAAGATCGTTATGCAAACACGTGGCGAAGCTGAGTTTGCGCGCGAAAATTTTCTATTTCATTTAAAGAAAGTGAGAGCGACCACAGATTATCTAGCGTTCGCGGCCGTTGGGTTTTAAATCTCAGTTTTGCTTTCTCACTGGCCAGTATTTGAATGCTTTTTGGTTACTAGTTTTTTAATGAAGCTGTTTTAATGCATTGATAGGTCATTGGCATTTGTTAATTCGTTCGGATAGGTTGGAAAGGTCTGCCAGATATTGATACGTATAAATTATGATAATGGTAAAGATTAAAAATATGTATTCGGAAGTTGATAATTTATCAGATGATACTATACATAATATAATAATATAATATGATTATAATTAAACTATTCACTAAAAGAGAAAATTTAAGTAGGTTTATTTGTTCCGCTTAATGCCAGAAACGGCTTGTCCGATTTTGATGCGAATCACTGGTTATTGTAGTAAGCTTGTAACTTTTCGTTTGTACCTTATTATTATTATTATAATTTGTTCACGAATAAAAAGATGTGTTAATTTAAAGAATTTGCTTCTAAACATTTTAAGACATTGGTTTCTCTAACATTGTGAGGGCGGTTTCTAGGACATCACAAAATAGTATTGTTAATACGAGATTATATTATTACTTGCTACATAATCTACCGAGTTTCTTATCAATGAAAAGAACGTTGGGTATGAATTATGACTTGTGCGTTGCCTACGCACGGTGTTTATATATCTGCCTCGCTCTATCACAGCGTGAGTGAGCGAGACGGCGATACTCGGGAAGAAGTGATGTCAGCTCTATAATAATTTTGTGCACGTTTTAAAGATGATTATGGACTGGTTGAGAATTTCGTTGACGTGGTATTTTTATGTAATGTTTAAACTGAGATGTTGAGGATTTTACATTGAGGTATGTACAAGAGAAGACATCTCAAACAAAATGTGTGTCCCCGCCGCGCCGGGAGGTTCTATTTTCAAAATTGAGCCCCTGTTCTCCTTTCAAAATCGAACGAATCCATTGGCAATTGAAGCCCCGCGGCGCCAATTCATTGGAACATACATTGTTTTCGCGGTGTCTCTTCTATACGCTAGTAATAATACTTCAATGGGATTTTATGAGTTTGTGTACTGGGTTGTCGGCGTAAATATATTCGGGAGTCGTTATTTAAATTGTACTTATTTATGGAAATACCCGGCAAACAAGCTGACGGTCCACCTGATGGTAAGTGGCTATCGTCACCCATGGACATCAGCGACACCAAAGGCACCACTGATGCGCTGCCGGACAAGAAAGAGGGAAGAAAATGAAAGACAAACCCCTGTGAAAAAAACTCAAGTTTAACTACCTTCTTATACAACTAAATTATCTACAAAATTACAAATAAATAATCCAACAAATCGGGAAATACCGTAAATCTGGCAACATCTATTTAATGTAATCGGATAGCGTTTTATGAATGAAATAATTTGCAATTCTATACGATAGATAAATAACTTAAATGTACAAGCGAAATTAGACCTTATTTCCAAGATTTATAGTCCAATGAAACTTGTACATCCGGACATTGTTAAGAATTTACATTGCATTAGCATTCAAAAGTAATCCTTAGCATATTAGACGTAAAGGCGACTTTAAACGTTACTGAGTGTTCTAAGAATATAAATATATAAAAAAAAAATATTTGGGTTTCTCCTAAAGTACCAATTTGATAGATAAAATATGATGCAACGCACCGAGGCTTATATTCTAATCTTTTAACAGAAAATACCTCCATGCTTATTATCTTTTATCCAGAATATATCCATTTCTCGGGATGCAAAGTATCCCACTAGTTAATCCAGGTCGTAAACTATTTATGTGCCAAATTTCATCCAAATCTATTCAGCCGTTTTTGCGTGATTTTGTAACAAACATACTTTTTACATTTATTCGTAGAATTCAGTGAGTGTTGACATGACATGACACTGTTGACTAGCGATCTAGCTTAACTAAAAAAGAAACAAAGCTAAAAATGCCAGATCGCCTGAAAGTTTCCTCAAATTCGGTCCAGCCGTTTTGAAATCCAACATACATAATATATCAATTTTTTATAAACCTACCTAGATTAATGTAAACCGTATTGTTTTAACCTTGTCTAAATGACCGTTATTTATTACATTCTTATCTGTATTTGGGTCAGTGATAATATGGCTGACATCATTGACTGCATTCATTGATATAGATTGCAGTTATATTGAATATACCCATTGAAGTATAATGTACTGAAATACCAGAAGAGACATTGCGAACAAAATTCATGTCTCGCCGCGGAGGTTCTATTTTCAAAATAGACTGAGTTCACTGAAAACTGTTGCCAATCGGCTACAGATCATAGCGCAAAGTGCAAATATCGGGTGTCGGTTCTATACGCTAGTAATAATATTTTAATGCCTATTCCATTTTTAGGGTTCCTAAGTAAAATCGGAACCCTTATAGTTTCGTCATGTCCGTCTGTCTGTCCGAAGCAAAGCGCCGAGACCCTTAGTGCTAGAAATTGATTAAAACTTCAACATCGTACAATAATATATTGAAAAATATTTTTTTTTCAGGGTACCTTCCCTACAGATGGGATGATTTTTTTTTCATTGCGTACCCCACAGTGTGGGGTATCAAAAGGTCTTTCAAAATATTATTCTAAGACCATTTTTTAATTTAAGGATTCGTTTGCGAAATATTTGGCTTTAAAGTGCTAATTTTGTTTAGAGTCAATTTATCCCCCCCTGCCGGCTAAACGGTTGGAGTTGGACAAGTGAAAAAAATCTCAAAAATAGTTTATATGATGAATTTACAAGGAAAACTATCATGGCTATTGAGAGTTTACAAGTTATCGAATTGTAATACTTAGTCGACTTTCAACTACGGAACCTTATTTTGTTTATGGCCTGACTCGCACTTGGCCGGTTTGCCTGGGAATCAAACCAGGACCTTTAAACTTACTAGCTCTCTCGTATCTCCTCTATACAGGCTTAGTTTATATACCATCATAACTGTTTTAATGTCGTTAGTAAGATAGGGGTCCATTGTGAGCCGCCATACTTTACCATAGACAACCGCATCCCATTGTCTATCGTTCGATAATTGAAGTTTTTTTATTTTTTATGGCCAGTAAAAAGAGGTCAATGTTTTTGGTTTATCATGGATGGTTGCTAACGTGCATTATACACGGAATAATCTAAATTTTACTAACAAAAAATAACCGACTTCAAATTCTCAAAAACTACTTGTCAGATCTCGTTCAAATTTATGTGGGACCACATGACAAGCACCAGCTTTCTATTAAAAAAAGAATCATCGAAATCGGTTGACGTGATATTGAGTTATTCGTCAATTTGTCGCGCACATCTTAACACAAATTTACGACTTATGTAGTTTTCTCATGGATGCCATTGTCAGATCTCAATAAAATTTATATGGGACCACATGACAGCCATCAGCTTTCGATTAAAACAAGAATCATCAAAATCGGTTCGCCCAGTCCAAAGTTCTGAGGTAACAAACATAAAAAAAAAAAAAAAAAAATACAGTCGAATTGAGAACCTCCTCCTTTTTTTGAAGTCGGTTAAAAAGGAGCATAGGACGTCCCCCGACCAGGTGGACTGCCTGAAGAAGACAGCGGGCATCCTCTGGATTCAGAAGGCTCAGGACCTTTCAGAGTGGCGTATATTAGGGGAGGCCTATGTCCAGCAGTGGACCTCCAAGGGCTGATGGATGGATTATACACGCATTACTTTCTAATAAACGCTTGTACACTTACACAACGCACTAGGATTCCCTTTCGCGGGTGGCATGGACAACACAAATTACTCATCACTATAACTTGTCTGTTACATAAAGATCCGCCCCGGCCAGGAATCGAACCCGGAACCCCTCACTTCGGAAGCAGGGTCACTACCATCGAGGCTACAGGGTCGTCAAGTTCATAAAAACTTATTCGTAGTTTTACTTTTACGGTCGATTTTACCAAATGCGTCAAACATCTAGCTACTAAGATGTACATTTCTAACGGTGCTACCGAAATCTATCAATTAACTTACATACGTCAAAAGCCTAATAAGGTGCTATGTTACGGTTTTGTTCTAGTACGTTATTTGACGTTATGCAAACGACAACGACGCCATATGTCGGTCATACGTTGGATGGCGTTAACGGCGCGTCATGGTAGACGGACACCGAACGAGGAATAGGCGGCAGCGGGCGAATTGAAAATAGAATTGTAGTAGAATTATTGGACGTGTGTCTAGATACTGGCCGTTAAGTAAAGTTGATTAACGGTATCTAAAGTTCTTTTTGAAAAAAAATAAGCGCATCTAATCATCATCTCACGTTTATAACTTTATATATTTTTTGTGCCAAATTGTAAGAGAAAAAAAATGTATTACTTTAATTCTTAGTTCGTATTAGTTTATCTTCAGTTTAAGTGTCCCCAAAAAAATATATTTTCTTAAATTCTTATTCTCAGATCAATGAATAAAAAGATAACTCACCGCCTTACATTTGAGTGAGGAAGAAAACTACCATGCCGATTGACGTCATCCCTGTATTTACAAGGAACCACGCCCATCCAACCATGCCGATTTCTGCCAGTAAGTCCCGGACCGTCGTGCTATAACTTACACGAAAAAAAGCCATCCTGTTTAGTGAAGCCGTGCAAAAACAATACAACATCAAGTAAAAAGTCCGCAGGAATAACATTTCACTTCTAAATGCACTTTTAACTATATTTTTAAACAGTTATCGAAGGTTATAATTGACAAAAATTGACAAAACTGTCAGTTGACGTAACAGATCAGTGTTGCCAGTATATTCCTATTTCGAACTGCCTGAAATGTAGGGAAATATTTGCCAGTATAAGTGGGGCAAATATGTGAAGTATTATTAAGTAAAATTTGTTTTATATGAAATTTAAAATAAACATGTTACAATAAAGATAAGTTAGGTAAATATCATTTATTTTTTGAATAAATAATATTAATATTATATTTGTTTTTTGTCGTTATTATAGGTTTCCGAAAAATGTTTCCGAAACTTGTTAAGAGAAGAGTGACGTCACTTAATATGAAATTTTACACCTAGAAATTATAAAATTAAAACATCAGTTCCGAAATAAGTTTTATTTACATTAATTGTTTTTTTTTTTAAATATTTACCTATACATACCAATTATTCGATTTTGAAATGTGACGTCACGATATTTAGGATCCCCCCCCCCCCCCCGTTCTTTTTAACCGACTTCAAAAAAGGAGGAGGTTCTCAATTCGACTGTATTTTTTTTATGTTTGTTACCTCAGAACTTTGGACTGGGCGAACCGATTTTGATGATTCTTTTTTTAATCGAAAGCTGGTGGCTGTCATGTGATCCCACATAAATTTTATTGAGATATGACAATGGCATCCATGAGAAAACCACATAAGTCGTAAATTTGTGTTAAGATGTGCGCGACAAATTGACGAATAACTCAATATCACGCCAACCGATTTCGATGATTCTTTTTTAATCGAAAGCAGGTGCTTGTCATGTGGTCTCACATAAATTTGAACGAGATCTGACAACTATGTAGTTTTTGAGATTTTGAAGTCGGTTATTTTTTGTTAGTAAAATTTAGATTATTTATTTCAAACTCTAGAAGGCGTATTTACTTACTTGCGATAGAGTAACTTTGTATATGGCACTTGTCGAACCACGACAAGCAGTCACAGACTACAAACCTTAACAAGTTCTTCTATTAAAATCCGTTTTTGTGTGGGTAGAAACAAGGTAGAATGTACTAAAAAAGTGATAATTACTTTTTAACAAAAAATAAAACCAACGAAAAAAAAAACTGAAAAGCAAAAAATAAAATAAACCATTTAGTATTATAAATTAGGATCCGAAATTAACAGTAAATAAATAATTTTGAGACCGTGCCAAACAAACAACCCAAATTAATTACATAAAATTCATAATATTATGAGGGCAGCGGCAGCGGCATGCGATGCACACGGCAGCAGCAGCGCGGCGCACATCTTTTCGCCGTTTGTTTTTTCATTGGTTTGGCACCGCCTCAAAATTATTTATTTACTGTTAATTTCGGATCCTAATTTATAATACTAAATGGTTTATTTTATTTTTTGCTTTTCAGTTTTTTTTTTCGTTGGTTTTATTTTTTGTTAAAAAGTAATTATTTTTTAATTTTTAGTTGCTATAATACTAATAATTAATAATTATTGATTTTATGAATTATAGATTCAGTTACCAGGTAAAAATGTAGTAGATGAAATATCAATCATCCCCTATTTTCGTACCTATAGGGGTAAAATTTTGTTTCGAAATTTAAACAAGAGTAACCTCAAGATACACACTATTCAATAAAAAAAGAATCATCGAAATCGCATCATCCAGTACAAAGTTATTGGGGTTAACATGTAAAAATTCCAGGTAAAAAACGGGTGAATAATCAATCATTCCCTATTTTCGTACCTTTTGGGTGGGAATAAAATTTTCAAAAAAATATGGGACCAACTTCAGGACATGCCCTATCCAATAAAAAAAGAATCATCCAAATCGGACCACCCTGTGCAGATTTCTGCGTGATCATACAAAAAAAAAAAAAAAAAAATATACGTGTCGAATTGAGAACCTCCTCCTTTTTTTTCGTCGGTTAAAAACACCGATAATCGCAACGGTTGATCGAAGCGAACATACCCTGACTCGCCGTGAATAAGTGTACAAATCTGAATAGGTAATTTTTAACAGTTAGCTACCTGAATTTGGAGTGGGGGGTGTGATGGAGGGGTGCGGGGGGATGCAGGAAACCCCCTCACAAATTTTTTCGTGCCGGAGACGCGTAGTTTCGTTTTTATTAAATTTTGTAATTCTATCTTTGATATGTCATATACCATATTATGTAACCTTCCATGGGTCGCCCTGGGTAACCCCACATTCACAGTAATAGTTATAAGAGGGACAAAATAGCGACATTTAATTTTTAACCGACTTCAAAAAAAGAGGAGGTTCTCAATTCGACTGTATTTTTTTTTCTTCGTTACCTCAGAACTTTCGACTGAGTGAACCGATTTTGATGATTCTTTTTTTACTGACAATTGCATCCATGAGAAAACCATATAAGTCTTAAATTTGTGTTAAGTATGTGGGCGACAAATGGATGAATAACTCAATATCACGCCAAGCGATTTCGATGATTCTTTTTTTAATCGAAAGCAGGTGCTTATCATGTGGTCCCACATAAATTTGAACGAGATTGACAAGTAGTTTTTGAGTAACTTTTAAGTCGGTTATTTTTCGTTAGTAAAATTTATTTTATTGCATAATTCTGTGATTTTAAAAAAGGAATTTAATATATTTCGGCGTGTCTCCGCGCGCATAAATTACATCAGGATACCATAAACAGACCCCTGGGTAAGCCCAACATATAACATCAAGTAAAATTCAGGTAGCACTCTGTAAAAGTCACTTCTCAGTTAAATTTTAATCGTTAGCTACCTGAATTTGGAGTGGGGGGTGTGATGGAGGGGTGCGGGGGGATGCAGGAAACCCTCCTCACGAATTTTTTCGTGCCGGAGACGCGTAGTTTCGTTTTTATTGAATTTTGAAATTCTATCTTTTTCTTTGATACCTACTATTATTGCACTAAATATTTTTGCAGTGCATATTTTATGGTATATTTGTTTTATATATCCATATTCTCCAGTACCATATTATATTGTTCCAGAATTCACCTAATAAATCTAAAGAAGTTTTTACCCCAAGATTGAAACACCAACGAAGTTAGCGAAACAGGACATCCGTTTAGGAAAAAATTCAAGGCATTTCCATATACTTTTTAAAAAACCAACAAACTAACACAAAAACGCGAATTCACCTAGGGAGATTTAACTGACTTGGCAAATTTGGCAACATTTTATTTACGCACACATGATCACTTACGCACACATGGTTACGCGAAAACTTTCCTCACTTTTTTGTTCGGGATGCCTTATCTCTTTATTCATTGATCTGAGTTCTTATTACACACTTATTTTAACATTATTCTGAAAATTACGATTTTTTAAACCGATTTGCAATTTTATAAAAAAAGTTACATAAAAAAGAAAAACGCACCATAGACAAGGTGCGCAAGGAGTTCATTTTCCCGCTATTTCTTGCAACATGCGCCATGTTGGAAAAAACGATACGGTCACGGCACATTGCATATTTAGCGCTGACCTTTCAGATTTTCTACCGTTAAATCGTTATTAACGTATTGAGGTATAATTGTTACGTTTTTCACTACCTCTTTATTTAATTAAGTAAGTTATTTTTTAAACGCTAAAGCTTTACTTTTACTTGTTTAAAATTTCGCAAGTTTTTCAACTTGAAGGCTTCAATAAAAGAGTAACTAAATAGCTTTTGAATAAATGAATGAATGAAAGAATGAATTATAAAGTAAAAATTCTGCTGAACTGATTTAATGTAACTTTGCGCATACATAATATGTAGGTACAAGCTTCCATGGTAATAACATTATTGTTTCAACTTAATTACGACGGTTTGTTGAAATCATGGTCGACAATCTTTTGTCCATTTTACGCTTTAAGCTATTTGGCGTTAATCACCAACAAACTTTTTACACATTTGAACGTAATTTAATTTGTTTGATATGTCTGGTGACCTGTCTATGCACAGATGGTTTTCATAACGCGCCAAAAGCCGTATAACTTCCAAAATAAAAATAAAAAACTTTTTACTAAATTGTAAGTAAATCTTCAAACACACGTAGATATTTTGAAAATTTCTTCTAAAAAATTCAAATTTCCAAAATAACAATTTTCTTTTTCTAATTTTTCCCGAAGATACGTAGATTTTCCAAAAATATCTTCCGAAAAAAATTCGACTTAAACAATTTACGAATACAAAACAGTTCCTAATACATCAATCAGTCAGTACAGATAATATCGACCAAGTACTTAGATTTTCCAAAAATATCTCCTAAAAATTCAGCTCAAACATTTTTGTTACACAAAAATTTCCTGACCCATAAGTACAGAATACAGATACTATCGACAATATCGACCTTCAAACGCACCATAAACAATAGACCCCAAATGGTAGCGTCATTACCCCTCGTTCGCTAGTTCGTTCAACTCTTCAGAGGGTAGCGTGGGGCGAAGGACGAAGGGCGAAGGACGAGGGCGAAGGGCTTGGCCACTGATATGTGACCATTTGCCGTAACAAAAAGTTTTACGTTGAGCGTCTATATTAAAGTGAAGGGGCCTTTTTAAGGACAATGCGTAGTAGAGGAGAATGCAGTACGTAGGAGTCTGAGATTTGCGGAAAACAAAGAGAGATAAATTGAAAAAGCGTTGTTTTCGTATTAATTTTTAACCGATTTCAAAAAAAGAAGAGGTATTCAATCTTAATATATATAAATTACGTGTCACGTTGTTTGTCCGCGATGGACTCCTAAACTGCTGAACCGATTTTAATCAAATTTGCGCACCGTGTGCAGTTTGATCCAACTTGAAAGATAGGATAGCTTACATCTCAAAATAAAAAAAAACTTTTGACAGAACGAAGTCTGTTCGGGCAGCTAGTTAGACTGTATTTTTTTATCTTTGCTATCTCAGAACTTTCGGGTGGATGGACTGATTTTGATGATTCTTTTTTTATTCGAAAGCTGGTGCTTATCGTGTGGTCCCACATAAATTTGAGCAACTCTCAAATTCTAGGTTAAACTTTGGACTGAGAGTAGTTTCTGACAAGTAGTTTTTGAGTTATCCCTAATTTTGAAGTCGGTTATTTTTTGTCAAGAATTATACCTTTTGTGATACGCAGCCGTGCGGTTATAACGTTACAAGAAGACGTGTTGATATTTGTCACGTTCTCGTAATTTCTCTATTACGCGGATTTAGAATCTATCAAACGGTAGGAGTCAAACCCAGTACATTAGATCGCACTCGACACACAAGCCGGTAGGATAGCTTTTTCCTTTCGTAACTACATTTTTTCTCCGTCATTTTTCTTCACATGAGAATCGAGTCGTATAAGGACTTGGTGTTGAGTCCTGACGCCATATTCTAGTTTTTTTGACTGAATTAACTATATCGGGAGCGGGAATGTAGTGGGAATAAATGCGTGGGAAACGCTTACATTTCTGATATAGGAAGCTGATTTGTACGTCTTCGTGTAAAAACTTTTAACTTTTTTGAAAAAGCCGTACCTACGTTCCTTAAAAAATCTTTTGATTTTTTTTTTCACGATCTGTAAGTAATTAAAAAAAATCTGGGCAAAGTGTCTTGACAAAAATACGTTTTGAAATCCTATTCGATTTTCTTTATGGCACTTTAGTTTTCTTTTAAGCGATTATTAAGCAATTTTTCCAAATTATAATAAAGAATAAAACCTGATATAAAAATACAGTAAGAATATCACTATTTAAGGTACAGTCAAGAGGTTTTTTAAATTGATACAAATTCTGTCCCAAAACACGTCAAATCGCGAGTTTACTTCCGCTCATTGTGCAATAAATCGATAGTGACTCACAAAAATCGATGAAAAACAGACTTTTTCTATTTAAATTTCTTCCCTATTCCTGTTATAATAGAATAACATTTCCTCTAAACGTATTCCGCGCCAATTTCACCCTAAGCAGGTGGCATCACCCTTATTGCGATATTCCCGCCAGTTATTTATAACCTTAAAACCATAGACATTTATTGCCACAGATAAAACAAAAAAGCTATAAATTTTGCTCTATCTGCAGCATTCTATTGCCAAATTAGACCTGAAACAGTTTTTAATCTATAATTGGTTTTATTATCAAATCTAAAGTGTATTTTAATTTTGGTTTAATTTGGCTTTAATTGCTTTTGGAGGTCTATGCATAATTTTATTGTTATTACACTATTAGAAAAAATCTGTTGATAAAGAATCTACATACTTTCGTTCGAAACAATGTACCATTTATACTTTTTTAATGATAAATTTGTTTATTTTAAGCGAATAATGTTTGCAATAAAGATGCTGCGATTAGCCTATCGCCTATCCCTCACTGTCGATAAGAGATCATAGTATTGTTGATTTTACTACATAACTTGTGCCTACATAGTTAATAATTTTGACTTATATTCTATCGTTTATCATAGACATGTTAGGTTAATACAAAGGTATTGCTATCCCATGGTAAAAGATAGGTAACTTATAAGAACTGACTGGTAAGTTATGTGATAATTGTCTTTTACATATGATTGATATTACCTGTATTAAAATTACCTCCATCTTAGCTTTTGTGGTAAATAATGGATTCAAAATATTAATGCACATTTGTATGCCCCAGAAACTTTTAACAAAGCGATCACATTACAAAAACACTGCAATTAACTGAAAGGGTTTCGTGTCAATTGCAGCCATTTTAAAAATTACGCCATCTTGAAATTATGTTGAACAATGCGAACAAAAGATTTTTGCGGCATTGTAGAGAAAAATTGCAATGATTACGGTAAATAAGAATACAGCCAAAGATTTTTAAGTTTGATTTTTGTTTTTTTGAGTTTTTTAAATAACACTACGGAATTATCATATTTAATGACTAGCAGATAAAAATATTTTTCCAACGTGTTTTTCTTTAAGTTACGTTCGATTTCTCCTCAAAGTATTTTGGTACTATGTAACAAGTGATTAAGTACTCTGTGCTATGTAATTCACTCTCACGTGCCTCTTTTAAAAGTCATAGTTTAGTCATACTTTACTTTTTTTATTACTCTGTGTTTAAAAAAACTTGTATTTTTTCTTGTTCACTTTCATCCTATCAATTTTTTTAATCGGCGTCAAAAAAGGAGGAGGTATTCATTTCGACTGTATTTTTTATGTTTATTACCTCAGAACTTTCGACTGGGTGAACCGATTTTGATGATTCTTTTTTTAATCGAAAGCCGGTGCTAGTCATGTGGTCCCAGTTAAATTTGAGCGAGATCTGACGAGTAGTTTTTGGGTTATCCCTAATTTTGAAGTCGGTTATTTTTTTGGTATAATTTAAATTATCGCTCACCTTTGTACTAAATTTCTTAATGACATCTTTGACATCCTGTGTACAATAAAGCATTAAATAAATTAAACTGAAAGTAACAGTGTTTTCCTGTTTATAGTCTTATTACACTACTTTTTTCATTTTTAACTCCCAGATTTTCCCCTTCAAGCCTAAACTTCTTTATTTTCTTTCCGGCCTGACGAACTGAAAAACAAACTGCATTTTTCTCTTGAACAGCATCGTTAAAAGACTTAAAGTAAAGTTTTTTCTCTCCTGATTACAGTGTTAAGATCAGCCCTTAACAATTAAGCCGTGAACAAACCGAGTCACTATACTGGCCACATTCTTTCAAATCCGCTTCGTGTGTTTTTTTAGAGTTCAACATCCACCATAGACGTTAGATTTGAAACGCTGGAGATAACGTCATTACGTCACGCCAGGGACGGATTGGAGTTGAATACGTCATTGCCAGGGCCGGAGTGTGGATGGAATGGTATGTATGTTCACGATGGATGACAAAACGGCTGGATGGATTTTGATGCAATTTTCAGGTTATCTTTAAATTAGCGTTGTGGATTATCTTGCAAAGTCTGTTAGTGAGAAGATTAAGAGTTGTTTTTTTATTTTAACATTCTAATTGTGTACAATGTTTCAGTATTGGAGCACCTTAGAATACTAACCCAAATGGGGATCTGTCAGGGATGTATTTATTGTCGCCGAGTATAATACTCGTCTCACTTTAGTTTTATTTATTTATTTATTTTAAGGATTGCCAACGGAAAGTACACTACACCTTAAATCTAGATAGCAATTACAAAGTTATACAAGTGCCTTCCCAATTATATGCAACCACAACTCAATATAAATATTGTTAAAACATACACGATCGAAACAAAGAATAAAAATTAATAAGTACTACTGCTAAATTAGTAAGTATAACTGCATAATTAAGTTAAACTGCGTAATTAATTAATTAATTATTTAATTTTTTTTAACCGACTTCAACTGATTTTCAGTGAGTCCAAGTCTAACTTCGCTTTATACCAACCTTTTCTCATCCTAAGTGTTCATTATCCAGTCTATGTTTAGACCATAGACAAAGCTGGGAGCTACGACTAGTTCCACAGATTATTGCGCGTAATAGACGGCTCATATAACCAGATTCTTGACCACAAAGTATGGGGTAAAAAACGGGGCTAGGGACTCCATGTATGTTGGGAAGGATAGGATTGTCTCGGACGGTATAGCAGTTGATAATAAAATCTAAGGCCCGTATAACCGATCTCGGCTTAAGAGAGAGATCTCAATTCTCAGGTCCTCCAAATGTAGCTTTTTAACAAACTTCAAAAAAGGAGGAGGTATTCAATTCGACTGTATTTTTTGTTTTTACCTCAGAACTTGCGGATGGGTGAACCGATTTTAATGATTCTTTTTTTAATCGAAAGCTGGTGCTTGTCATGTGGTCCCACTTTTTGAGCAAGATCTGACAAGTAGGTAGTTTTTGAGTTATCCCTAATTCTGAAGTCAGTTATACGATCTGATGTATGTTAGCATCTTAAACTGAATCTTGAGATCGTAGAGATCTTAGAATCAGCTTATTAATACGGGTCTGAAGAAACATTAATCAGTGATGCATGTAAAATAAATTTAAAGGTAATTTTAAGTGTTTTCATATGAAAAGAGGTTTAAAATTTAAGTTCTGCTGGTTAAAGTTACAACTCTAGTATACTAGCCAAATGCTGGCTCTTTTATCTTGTTGAATTGCAAGAATAATTAAAAATTGTTTCTATATAAAATATTTTTTTCTGTAAAAAAATGTTATTGAACCTGTCTTCTTTTCATTAACTTTTTTTTTATTAAAAAAAATCGCAAATTTTCTTTCTTCCTTTCATTCCAACCTGTCAATCAGGTATCAGGAAAGTCCCGCCCAAAATCATACACCCCCTACATCCATACAAAATCACGTCCGTATTACGGAAAAAAAACAAAGATCCCGTGACGAGACATCAGTTTGTCTCTGTCTCTCGTGTATCGTTCTCTCACTCTATCGAATAGTAAATTACTTCTAGTAATATCACTGCGGTGATTTTAACCACAGGATATATTTTTACTGCCTGTGGAGGGTCACTGAGATATGTATCGTTATATATCTATCGTTGTATATGTATACCTCTCTCAAAAAGAAGCCTATTCTATAGCAAGGGACTACAATCTTAGTATATTTTTGAAGTTATACTTCTTTAGGCGCGTTATGAAATAAATGGAAAAAATTATGAGAGTGAAATTTTAATATTTGTTTTTTATGGAAATAGCCTGAGCTGATGATCCACCTGATGGTAAGTGGCTATCGTCGCCCATGGACATCAGCAACACCAAAGGCATCACTGATTCGTTGCCGGCCAAGAAGGAGAGAAGAAAAATAAATAAAGAACTGGCTCTCAAGGCCCCAGCCGCGACACGACGAGTCGTTTAGCGGCTGACTCATCCTCAAGCTCATCCTGGTAGCTATCCAGGCGAACCCCATCGAGAAATAATAATAATAATAATGGTATCCTTGTATGTTTCTCCTTTCAAAAAAAAAAAAAAAATGAAATGAGTAAATTTTAACTTAATTGACCACTCAGACAATAAATAACTACAGAATTAAATAAAATTTTCGACATAATGGTATTAATTAACAATTAAAATCAATATTACCAATATAATCCCTCGAGGGGCCCTACCACCAGTGGGCCGGATTTAGTCGCCTCTTACGACACCCATCCGGCTTGGGATTGGGGTATTCTCAGCCGCCCCAATACGGCTAAAATTAATTTTGAAGTGCCCTCAGAAGTACTAGGATGACATAAATAGAGAGGTCTGGAATTCTTATGTTTCGTAATCTTCCGGTTTTGTAGGTCGAAACCGGTTAAAACCCATTTCGATATCCAAATAGAAAGCGATGATAGTTCAAGTGATGGGGAAATGGACAGATTTGATGGTGTTTATATGGCACGTTATTGTCAGTAGAAAATGACGTATTTTGTGAAAAAATTAAGAAAAATCCCCTTATCAATTATCATGGTGTTGCCGTATTATTAAAAAATGCATACAATTTGGAACAAAGAAGATAAGTAAGGAATGCTATCTACCAATATTTGTCTTTTATCAAAATGTGTAAATTGTAAGTGTAATTTTTATGATGTTAAAAAAATTTCGCATCAATTTTTTTTGGTATTTGTCAGTAATTAGAACTGGTAGATTAATTTTGAAGATTTTTTTTTTCAATTCTGCTACAGCATTCTAATACTATTTCAGCCATAATCAATATTTAGTTTTACCCTGATCTGATACAGAATGTACAAATGTAATGCAAATAATAGTACCTAATAGACATTAGTTATGTCATTCAAATTAAATAAATACAAAAAAATCCATTCTCCACAACTATGTAGCTATCACGTGGGAGGATGCGTTAGAAATAATACGTTGAAGCCGGTTCCCAACCGTTCTTTTTTCAAATTCGTTTTTCTTTTTTTTTTCAAACGCATCACTGTTCCAAGTACAATTACCATTTCATAGTAAGGCATAGATTATAGACGCGGGTCGATTTGTACGTTCGGAAAACGTGATGGACTCTTGCAACCGGTTGGAAATAGAAACAAGGTTTTTTGTTTGTTTGTTTGTTTCTGTAAGGTTCTCATTGCAAGCCATAACTATGAAGGAATCTTCTCAGAATACAAAACTATGGAAAAACGTAGGGCGATCCTATGGACCTATTTGAATATTGCAGACCTCTCGGGGGCGGACTTACCTTACCAGAGGCTTGCTTTAGGTAAACACTTCAGGTAAACATACTACATCTATATGTAGTACTACATCTATATGTAGTATGTTTACCTGAAGTGTTCAACAGCCCTAAAGCAACATATAGATGTTTAGGAATATATTTTTCGTTAGTTTAGTTTTTTCCACATAATTTAACAAATTAACATGCTTAATTAACAAAACTTCAGTAAGCCTTAAATATGCGCATGCGTCGGTACCACAGAACACCTAATGTTCTGTGGTCGGTACAGTCAACCCGGATTACTCTCTGTTATTACTAACATCCTGTCTTGATAAGTAGTCGAAAAACAAACATGACTGTACTATGCTTATGTTTAGAATACAAGGGTTTGTAAAAGACTGACTTCAAAAAAGGAGGAGGTATTCAATTCGACGGTTTTTCTTTGTTTGTTACCTCAGAACTTTCGACTGGATGAACCGATTTTGATGATTCTTTTTTTAATTGAAAGCTGATACTTGTCATGTGGTCCTACTTAAATTTGAGCGAGATCTGACGAGTAGTTTTTGAGTTATCCCTAATTATGGAGTCTGATATTTTTTGTCATGAATGATTTTAAACCTTTGTGATACCTATGTGAAGCGTTAGTATAATATTTTCCCTGTTGCCAGTTTCATTAAATTATTATTATCAGGGTTATAAATTATTATAACTATATTTTTGTGTACCCTGTTTTATTCTTTAATTTTATTTTAGAAATAATGGATTCATATTGGAGCTTCAGCTTTCCTTATTCTATGAAATAATTTAGTTCCTATTAGTTATAAACATAAATATTTTCCAAGATGAAAGCTGTCATGACATGCCAAGTATCATCTAAATCGGTACAGTATTTTACGCGTGAAACTTGCATAAAAAAATATATAGGTACAGTTTTGATCCCGTTACAATGTAATTATTTGTACAGTTTCATTTTACGGGAAGTACTGGCCACTGACACCAGGTGAATGTCACTGACATGAGAAAAAGTACCAACCTAACCTTTCTCAAGACCTCACAAGATCACACCCTAAATTTATTAATGGTAATAAAATATATCTCACTAGTTCGAGTAACGAGAAGGTTGAATTTGTAACTGCAGAAAAAAATAACAATAGTCCACGGATGATACAGATTCGCACGGGAAATAATACGCATTGTCGCTAGGTCATGACCCGCGCCATCTTGGTTTGACAATAGCGAGTTTAGAATTTGTATGTTGGCGATTTTTTTTTAAACTTAAAATCCATCTGGTTTGCAAAGCAAAGCAACAACCTATAATTGTCCCACTGCTGGGCTCGAGGTTTCCTCTCACAATGTGAGGGGTACAGGCCATAGTCTCCCACGCTGGCCAAGTGCGAATTGGTAGACTTCACACACCTTTGAGAACTTTATGGAGAACTCCCGGTGTGCAGGTTTCCTCACGATGTTTTCCTTCACCGAAGCAAGTGATAATTAACTTGTAATACGCACGTAATATTTGAAAATTAGACGTGCGTGCCAGGATTTGAACTCGGGCCCTTGCTTTCGGGAGACCAACTGCAACGTTCTAAGTTCTAACCGCTAGGCTGCTACCTGGTTTAGTGGCTACTAAAATCCCGCGCATCTGTTCCGGACCTCAATTACACGGACCTCTTTGATAAATAAGATCCATTTATCTAATTTTAGTGGTTTATCGAAGTTAGTCACCAGTAAGGGATAAGTGAGTTTTAGAAATTGCCCTCCAAAGCAAGAGTTGGTCTGAATATTTATCAAATACCAATATGGCAACTAAGAATCATCAAAATCAGTTCTGTGATATCTCGCTTTGCTTCGATAACTGTTACTCCAAGGTTTCTAATAAAATACATCTGTGAAGATCATCCAAGTCAGTTAAATTAACTGAGATAAGTCAAAACAAACAGACAACCATTTCTCAAAAATGATTGTTTTCTGATATTGCGTTAGTAAACACTGCTAGAAGTTTTTTCTCAAATTGACTGATATTTACAGATTATCAATCATTAATAGTCTGACATGTATGTGTGGCACTAAGTGGTAAAACGGTGGTAATTCTACTATCACAAAAGTGTTTTAAACTACATTAATACCATAATATTATTGTAATTATGTCCGTTATGTTATCACAAGGTTACAATAACATTGTTGTAACTATATATAGCACAGATAATATAACGGAAAATGTGTCATAACTCATAATGCGGTCATAATGATTTGTTTAATAATTAAAATTATTAATAGAAGTGTATAACTAACCTACTTTTTAATAAAAAATATACCAAAAAAAAACAACATAAAAAAAATAGTGTTCTAAAAACTTATAAGCTAGAAATCGTCCAACAGGATTTAAATAAATATGGGACCAATTTGGAAGTATCCCCTTTAAAATTAGAAAATAGAGCTCAATAACATTTCGCTATCTTTTACTGGACGCACTGTATCACGAGATCCAACCATTTTACTATATTTGAGCGCCAATTTTTTATCTGTCATAAAAAAGGGCGCGCAAATTAATAAACAAGTTTGATACATCCTGATGTGGCTGTGAAATTACCGGATATTGAAGTAATAAAACGCTATTATTAAATCTTTTCTATTTTTATCTATTTAAATTTATTCATCAAATGAGAAATAGGATCTTCTGCCATAGATTCTCACGTTTTTTTCGCTTGCTTGGGATGTAGGTAGGTACGTGTTTAGTTTTTTTTTGCATTTTTTTCGCATAATTATGAACGCACCGGTTTTAATTTTGAATGCGACTTTTTTTATTTCAATATTATTCTTACCGCGGTCACTCACATGCGCGCAAATGTTTGACATTTTTACGAATGTTTGCACATATGTGAAGGACGGTTAGGCAAATGGGTTCGCATATGAGTATACAAGCCCATTTCCGCTTCCTCCTACACTTTGTTCACGAATGTTCAATCTTGCTGTTTTTATTATGTTGTTGTCATTCAAATCCATTTTCAATACAGAAAATAAATGGTAGTACGATTAGACGCCACGAACCACGGAAAATTAAGAGATACATCACCTTTTTAGTCGTGTGCGCAACTGGTCGCACGAATGTGTGGGAGACTACACGAAGGTTCGAGGTTCGTGCGCTTTGATGTGTGACAAAAAACCGACACAGCTTGGAAAACCCCGAATGTGTCAAAAACTTCGCATAATCATTCGCGAAGGTCGTCCCACACTTGTGGGTTCGCGTATTCGCGCGAATGTAAGTGACCGGCATTATGTGTACCTACCCTTTGAACAAAGAACAAGAAAAAGTCATTGCTCTTTAGGCTGTAGGCCTAAGAAAAAGAGAAAAAAAGCCCATAGGATAAGGGTCTAAATTCTAATTGAAACATAATATTAATTCGGATGGTGGTAGTCTTTCTATTAGTATATAACCTCCTCTTCCTCCTCTTCCCCTCGTGGGTTCGCCATCTGCCATAATGATCCTCATTGCTCACTGTATACATATTTCTGCATAAACCAACATCTAAAACAGTCGAATTTCTCAGAAGTGGAATGGCGCCAAAGCGTTCCAATTTCAAATGCCTCAAACGGCCATATTGTTCCCGCTGACGTCATAACGGTTTCGCGCCTTCGAGACACCCTATTGAATCCAGACGATAATGAGCTCTATGTTCAAGGGAATAAGGAGCTATTGTGCTAATTCGTGTTAATTGCGTGCCTAATTGTTTTAAGCATTAAAGGAAGTTTTAATAAAACGCCTTTTATTTTAAGATTCGGTTGGAATGATTGCATCTGTCTGAGACGTTTATTTATGCCTTGGTAATGATGGGCATTAAGAATAATAATTATAAAGGAAAGGCAAACGAATGAATCGATTTTGATATGGTCACTCTGATGGTCAATAAAATCTTTTCACGTTTAGGTCTGTGTTTTTAACTTTTTACCACTAATACGGGCGAAATGAGTTACTAAATAGGTTTCAGGGTCATTAAGTTTTTTTAATATTTTTAAAGACAGAAAATCTACTGAGGAAACGTGACAACGGGTAGCAATCAGAGCTTACATCCTGTGTGGTCGTTGGTCATCCTTCCGCTAACTCAATCAGTCGAGTGATATCAAAAAAAGGTCTTAGACCGTGACATCGCGCTCACGGACCACTTACAGACCTACTTGTGTCTTAATAGGGTTGTAAACAGTTTATTTAACAGGGCTGTAAAAGAATTGATTTCATTAACGTTATACATTATATGTATATTTTTTGAAATCAATTAAGTTTGTAACAGTTGCAAGAAGCTGTATTTATATTACTATGTTTAGGTTTGCTTTGTTTGGTCTGAGGAGTTTCTTTCGCCATTTATAATCCAAAAGAAGCAAAATATTTACGTTTAAACAAAAACATTGCGTAATTAAACTGATCATGAAGATAGTTCTCTCTAGAATTCAGAGAGTCAGTAAAGAGCATACTTAGACTAAAATAAAAGAGCTAAAAGGGTCATATAGTAAAATCTAATGAATGATGATAATGAACCTACATCTTCCACAGACATTAATAGAATTTGTTCCAATTTTAAAAACTTAAATTTCTTTGATCTACCTTCTTCCTCTCGTAAACTTGCCTCGAAACTCTATGGTGATTGGTGGTGTTGTCATAGATAAAACATAACATTTACATTTTAAACAGCCAGCGAACAAACGAAAAAAAAATCTTATATTGAACGCAGCCCACGCAACACCCACAGAGCATACAAAAGTTCAAACAGATTCGTTTCGTTCCAAAACCGTTTACTGAACACGTGCACTTCATTTTTTCCGCGCTCAAGGACACAGATTAGACAAGCTTTTTATAGTCTGTGCCGGAAAAACGCCCGTAAAAACATTATGGAAGAGTTTTTGCTCAAGTTCACTTTCGCGGCAATTTTCGTGATTTATCTGTGAAGACTCAATTAAGCTTTTAAAAGCTTTGCTAGTTCAAAGACATACCTATTTAGAATGTGATTATATTCGAAGTTGGTTTTCACAAAAAGTTCGGATCTCTGAGTGGTCCCGGGAGAAGAACCAGCTAGAAACATTCAATGAATTTTTGACGTGATGACGTCTATGAAAAAATGTAGCGTTCCGCGAGCGAGATAGCGGCAAAAGCGAGAGAGAGGCACTATCGGCTACAATCGGCGTACCGTAGCCGATGCCGTAGGCGATCGTAGTGGGCCGGGCGGGGTGGAGCGGGGCGGAGCGGAACTTTGTCATGACGTTGTCACGTTAAACTACCGTCCGTAAACCGACTTTACAGACAACCATTTTTTTCCTACTCTGTAACAAACAGCATTTATTTACTACAGTGTAGGTACTAATGGTTTACTATAGTTCATTTTTAGGGTTCCGAAGAAAAATCGAAACCCCTATAGTTTCATTTTCTTTCATAGAATTACTTATAATAAGTAACACAGGTAAATCTCGCGACAAGCTTTTATATCATTTAATAAATTTTGTAATATGTTAGTACATATTGATTGGTTTGATTTAATTTAAAGTTTATTTTCTTTTTTTAGGTGAATTAAATAAAAGCTTGCTTTTTTACCATTAACTTATAACATTATTGTTGAACTTGAAAAATACCATCGCTACTTTCGGTAACCACCACACTCGTTTTCCGGTTTTAGCAAAAAAAATTATTGATTCTCCGCTCGTATTTTCTTTTTCGAGTTTTTCGCCCTAGTGACCAGCACTCGTTTATTTCATAAAATTGTAACTCCATGCCAAGGGGACCGAAGCCTCGAATCAATGAGCAGTGCTAATTAATGTCCGTGCGAGTAGGTACCTAACTTACTTAATATCGGCGACCGTCGACCATATGCTACGACTGCTGCGAGGCGGGAGGGCGTTGGGGAGGTCGTTCCATATATAAAATTTAAATAAAATTTTGAATGATTATATTCTCTGTAGCGTATCGGGTCGTTCCATATTTAAATTATATTATAATTAAATGTAGCTGGTAGCAAAGAGGCGATATTTCAGGAAAATTGTTCGATGATAGTACTTAGTCGTATTCATGAAAAATAAATAATATTGGTTTAACGCCCCAACTCAGTCACTAACGGTTACTTAAATCGCTTGTTAGTGCAGAATTTGTATAGTGATTCTTCACTAATCGCGATTAAAGTAACCGTTAGTGATTCTGAGTTGGGACCTAAGATCCGAACAATATAGAAAAGACCTTCAGCCTTAGTAAAGGATGAAGAATGTTTTATAATCTAATCTAGTAAGTAGATCTACTAAATAATTTATCGCGAGTGTGTTCGCTAAAAAAAACCTGCATATCTACGAGTATGTTTTATTTTTAATTTTGATAATCAGTAAATGAAATGAATATCATTTTCACGCTATTCAGTAAAAACAAAACAATCTCACAAGATCAAGCTAGAGATCTCGCTACTGTCTTTCTTTTTCTTCTCTCTTTCTTCCAGCAACGCATCAGTGATGCCTTTGGTGTTGCTGATGTCCATGGGCCACGATAGCCACTTACCATCAGGTGGTATCAGCTCGGTTGCCGGCTATTTCCATAAAAAAACTGTTTTCGAGCCTCTGGCTGTGTGTATTGTGAACTTACGCACACGAAGCTTTCGTATAATTTACACAACACACATAGGTACATACATAATACTTGTAAAGTTTTAACTGTCCTCACGACACCAATGAGAGCCTTATTGTTGACGATAACGATATTATCGTGTCGTCTTTGTCCAAGTCAGCGTGTCGTGCAATTTCATAGAAAACTAGCTGACCGGGCAAACGTTGATCTGCCAAAAATTTTTTAGGGGTAGGGGGATGAAAAATAGATGTCCGATTCTCCACCCTAGCTGATATGCACGTAAAGATTCACTAAAATCGGTTGAGCCGTTTCGGAGGAGGTCAACTTCAAAAAAGCGTGACACGAGAATTTTATATATTAGATATCGTTATATATACCTCCACTTCTTACGGCTTTAGTCGCGAGATTTCGGCTATGTCTAAATACACGCGACATTTCATTCCCTAATCAACACGTTGAGCATCATTGAGCAACATGGAGCAACTAATTGTCCCACAGCGACCTACATACAGACAGATAACATTTGTTTATGTTATAGCTCTGCGTCTAACGCGACCCAGTTAGATAGACGATGTGATCTCATATGGACTGAATTATAAAATTGTTCGCACAAGTGTTTTTTGTGTTGTGGTCATAGAGTTGGGGGATATCAGAAGTGGGATGATATTGAAGTTATAATTCTTTAGGCGCGTTATGAAATAAATGGAAAAAATGATGAGAGTGCAATTTTAAATTGTTTTAAGATCTCGCTCAACATGACAAGCACTAGCTTTCGATTAAAAAAATAATTATCAAAATCGGTTCACTCAGTCGAAAGTTGTTACCTGAACAAACATAAAAAATAAAATAAAAAATGCCGTCGAATTGAATACCTCCTGCTTTTTTGAAGTCGGTTAAAAAGATCAAATACAACCCAAAACATTCAAAGTCTGCATTTGATAAGACCATGTTATAACCTTGGAAATAATCAACGTAATGGACCAATATAGGCCACTGTTTTAGGTCAGTGTTTCGCAAACTCGTAGTATCGACGATATGGAGAAGGGGTAATCGGTTCACCCAGTCGAAAGTTCTGAGGTAACAAACATAAATATAATCTAAATTTTACTAACAAAAAATTTACTTCAAGACAATTGACTTCAAAGTTACTCAAAAACTACTTGTCAGATCTCGTTCAAATTTATTTGGGATTACGTGACAAGCACATGCTTTCGATTAAAAAAAGAATCATCGAAATCGGTTGGCGTGATATTGAGTTATTCGTCCATTTGTCGCGCTTACTTAATACAAAAAGACTTATATGGTTTTATCATAAATGCCATTGTCAGATCTCAATAAAATTTATATGGGACCATATTACAGCCACAGCTTTCGATTAAAAAAAGAATCATCAAAATCGGTTAGCCCAGTCCAAAGATCTAAGGTAACGAACATAAAAAAAAACAGTCGAATTGAGAACCTCCTCCTTTTTTTGAAGTCGGTTAAAAAATACAGTCGAATTTAATACCTCCTCTTTTTTTGGAGTCGGTTAAAAATCACTAACAACCACAACAAAAACCATCACAACTCCGGTAATCGAACCCGGGCCCCGCCGCGCTGGTCACCTCTTGCACAAGCAGGCCACTGTCCCTCAGTTTCCTGAGGATGTGGCTACTTAGCGTGTCCGTTGTGTCCAACCGCAGGATCTCGGCTCGGATACTCTGTGTACTGTTACTGGTGTTCTATCGCTAGCTATAGGCGATAGGATATTTATAAATTACTAGTTAGGGCCATCCATAAATTACGTCACACGTTAAGAGGGAGGGGGGTCGATGAATGTGATATTGTGTGATTTGTGGGACAAGGGGTGGGAGGGGGTCCTAAACGTAACGTCACATTTCAAAATCGAATAATTGACCTGATATGTATAGGTAAATATTAAAAAACAATTAATAGAAATAAAACTTATTTCGGAACTGCTTCTTTAATTTAATAATTTCTAGGTGTAAAATTTCATAATATGTGACGTCACATTAGGGAGGTGAGGTCTCACAAATGTGACCAGCTGTGACAAGGACAGGGGGAGGGGTCAAAAGTCATGAAAGTAGTGTGCCAATATTTCGACCCAGTTGCAGAGATCGTAACGTGGTTACGGCTAGCTTAGAACGGCTAACTGAGAATAAATAAATAAAAAAAGTAATTTAATTCTCTTAATCTTATAATCCCGTTCTCAAATATTTTCCATGTAGGTACAGACATCGACCAGTCAAATGATTTGGAAACGAATTCCAAGAACGGATGTATGTTATCGTCTTAGCGATTTTTTGGTTGATCTTTTGTTTGTTGTTTGTTGGTAATATGCGTTTGTATTTTTTTATAATCGTTCTCGCTTACATCTGTCGGTAAAACAAGTCCTTTACCAAGGAAGGATTGCGGTGTCCAGGAAGCGTCCAGTTTAAAACGGGAACAGTCACTCGCCATGAGGCAATATGGTATGACCACATCGCTACCATCTGTTTAGCTAATAAACTTAATAACTTCACTTATACTTGAGTCAAACTCGCATCAGAATCCTTGTCAATAAGCCATAAAAATTCCTTTATAGGATTTTCACAAACTGATTTGTATTTCGCACACCAAATAACTATTAAAGAACTAATTAATCATTATAACGTTTGTGACATCTTCATTATTTTACTATTGACCTATAACAAAAAGACACTAAGAGAAAACGACGTAAAAACCAACATTTTAAAACAATTTTCTACATTGAATAACTCACGTTCGCACATCCTTAATTTCGTGAAGCGACTTCAAACCTTTGCACAAAATTATTGTTTAAAGTCATAGGCAGGCATGACTATAAATAGAAATGACTACGAAAACCTCACAGCTATAATGGCGCTTACATGCTTTGCAACTTGGTCGTATTATATCTCGAAATACAGTGAAATCAACTTATCTGTGACTTTAAGGAGGGCGCTGTCGGACGGACGATTGGACCAATCATAGTGCGCATATAATTATGAATGGAGCGGCATTAGTTCCAATTTTCGCCACGTCACAAATAAGTTCTTCAGAGATGGCACTGCACAGATTATACAGATATTTCATTCCACTCAATATGCACGAGCATAAAATTATTTATAGGTTTAATTTCATTAAACAAAGCCGAATAACATTTTATATTTATGTTTATGTATTTTAAAACAGTCTATATCCATTTTATACGTAACTATTCAGTGTTATTTTAAACTTTTGCCAAATAAATATTATGTTTAAAAAGAAATTAAATTATAAAGAGTGGAACGGAACGCGACTTGCGAACTCCAGATTTAGTTCAAACGCACTTTATACAACCAAAAGTTTCATGCGCCTGTTTGTTTGTGGTTGCTAGGCAACACAATGTGTACGTAAATTCTGATCCGAATGTGAATATAGTGTAGTCTATGTTTTTACTCGGCTAAAAACCTATTTCTAGTAAACAATCATACAGTATGTATGCAAGTAATATTCTTTATTACTTCATATCTTCCAAACGCTGGACCAATTAATAAAAAAAAATTAAGGTATCGTTAGATGCGTCTTGACAGCCCAAATGTTCTTAGATAAGTGAAATTAGCAAATTTTATAACAAATATGGTGGCTGTGAGATGCCAGTTCGAAGTATTTGATACCAAATCTGGTACATAAAGATAACAGTCAAAATATTTCGTTACATGCGTAAAAAAGATAAATGTTTTTAATCAAAGCTGCTTCATCCCCTCGCGAGGGCTAGGGGCGGTTCAATGCACCGCTATCGACCAGTAACGGTTTACTCACCGCACGCACCCCTCTGGGAAAAGTCGTTGAAAAATCAATACTTTGCCATCGATTTTTCTTCGTTAGTTTTTCGATTTTTGAAGTTTTGTAAGTAAGCTGACAGTGTTTTGCGTAACGGCTTAATCGATTTCGAGGTGGTTTTGGCATATAAGTAAGCTTGCGATAGGAGTGTTATAATTGGCTATTTGACAGTTACCACGGTAAAATATGAATTGTGTTAAATATGGTTGCTTAATGGTTAACAATAATTATACATTACGTTTCTTGCATGAAAATAAATTGTAAATATTTTTACTTTTGAAAAATAGATTTGAGTTTTTTTACCTGTGGATACGAGAACCGAAACGCGGGCGGCCATGATTGATCATGTTATGACGTCACAATTCAAAAAATAAAGCGCCGTGTACTACTAACTATATCGTGTGCACTGTGCAATTTACTGAGAAAATTAATAAGATATATTTTGATTTCTGCTTTTGAGAGGTTTTGTAAAATGGAGTCACAGTCAGGCTATACAAAAGCTGACAGTGCGAATTTGGCTCAAGTTGATTCATTTATGGTCGCAAATTTCTTTGCGTGTAACCCTGACTTTTGTTCTACCGAGTTTCGGAATGCAAAAACCTCCTTGTAAGTACTGAAATTAATAAAGTACAATTGGTCAGTCTTGCTAAGTGGTCACAGGGGGATTTTTTTCTAAGTTTTTCCTCAACGTCCCTTTAACGACACCATATTACTAATGATTTTAAATTACTTATAGGTTATGTTTATGAACAATATTAGGTTAGGTTTAATTTGTTTTTTTAGTAAATCAGAGACTAAGTTGATTTCTTCTAAATACTTACATCAAAGTGGTCCTCACAAAAGAATATTGCTGATATAACAGATGTTAACTCTGGGTCTCGACGTGCTAATTGTAACCACTGCTTTCGACGTTGAGGGCATTTAGAAACGTGTAGGTATAAACAATTTGTCAGGTTTAATTGTAGTACTTCTACACATAGGCACTACATACGTCTTGTAGCTTATCATTTTCACAATTCCAGTTAAAAAGGTGTAAGTTTTTCACTTAAAATATCTTCAGAGTTAGAGCGTAAACTTTTGTTAATAGAAATATGACGTCACAGCCAGCAAGTGACAGATGGCGGACTATTTTCGCGCGAATTTAAAATTAATGGATTAAAAGTTATTTTTTTCCTACTAAATAACACTTTTATGAGAAAAATAAATATTGTAAGAGGTATAAAATAAAACTACGAAAATTTTTAAATATTTTTCCAAAAATTGTCTAATAGCCAATTAGAAATAAAATGCATTTTGATATTCAATTAACGTCCCTTTTTTTTCTAAATTCAATTTCTAGAAATTCTACGAATTAGTATTAACTATTATTTAATTAATGTCTTTCTTTCCTACGAAGCTATGTTCATTAGAGGTCCGCGACGGTTACCAGGCTCATTATATTATATAATCCTAGACTTCACAATATAAAAGTGAATGGGATGTCTCTGATCTCCAAACCGCACGTGCTTCCGTTTTTGAATTGTTCTTTTTTATCGTTCAATAAACTTTTTTATTGAACGCAGATTGAATAGCACTTGTCTTTGGCATAGATAAAAACAATGTTGGGTGGTCTTTACGTGTTTATTGTCTATGGTATTTTTACGTCGTAAAATTTTTATCTAGTACTCCGGGTATACTACCGGGTATTGTTCGATTTTTGAATTTTTATGAGGTACTAATACTTTTAATTTCGAAATATCTTAATATCTGTGTCACCAACCTTGAAGAACAATCAACATGATATTTGCATTATCATAATTAAGTATCATGCGAGCTTATTAAAAATAATTCTGCAGTTTCCAAACGTTATTATTATAATCTGTAGTATTTCCTTGATGTCAGTCTTCCCGCACATTCACCCCCTCATCTGCACAACTGTAGTTTCCGTTATCTGTACAACAAAGGTCCATTGTTGTATTACTTCTTCAGGTCAGAGGTAATCGCGGCGCGTGCCAAGACATCTGCCGATCACAATGCAACAAGTGAAATCTCGATCGAACAGCTGCTTGTGAGACGCCATCTTGGCAGCTGATTTGGCGCGTATCGCACCTTGATGTTGCCAGTTTACAAGCATTGCTCTTAGGAAGGGAGTTTTTTTCTGAATAATTGATTAATTTCTTACAGTAGCGGTAATGTAGGGTGGTTTTATTTGTATTTTAGGGCAGATGATACTGGACAGATTTAAAGTATGCTCTCCTTCTCAGGACCTTTCCTTGGTAAAGGTCAATGCTATTTATTTATTTATGAATGTATTAGTGTATGAATTGTCTAGTCTACGGTAGGCACATATTACTTATCGTTAATGTTTGGGATTATTAAATATAAACCTTAATATAAACGGTATAACCCATTTTAAAATCTCTAACCTCAGTTTAAAGGATATCTACGGAAGTAACAGAGAGAAATAACGGATCATTATGCATTTACTTTGACAAACAGTACAACACACCATTACGTACTTTTTTATCATCGAATACGTTTATCAAAACATTACTGAACCGTTGCACAGCGATTGTAGTTTACTCCCCCATCGCACGTGCCCTATTGTGTCCTTATTACAACGGAGTAAGGTTGATAATGCTAGTATTTTGACGTAGGTGTGATATGGCACGTGCGAAGCAAGGTGTCGTTTTGTAAGAGCTTTTTGTACCATGATGTAAACGCAAGTTATATGGGTAAGAATGGCTTTAATACATTATCAGTAGCCAGGAAGTGCGTCTTCTCGTATTTGACGAAGCCTCAACGGAATATTATAGGGAAGGTCAAATATACATACGTATAATATGTCAAACTATCAAAATCTCAAATACCAAATTATCAAATGAATTGAAATGAAGATTATTTATTTGAGATTTTATAGTTTTATTTGTATGTTTGTCTGAACTGTACGCGAGTGTGGGTTATAGAGAAAGGGTTAGGTAATGGTAGTTTCTAGTGAAGTTCCTATGCCAAAGGCATCTGCTGATAGCAACTGCTAACTAATACGGCAATTTAGGCCATTGACGACCAGCGTGGACCTTGGCGTGATGATTACCATGCTGGATCACCATGCCAAGGGTCCTGGGGGGCAATCCTCATTTCGTAGAGATACATGTCTAACAGAGATATCTCGAAAAAACATGGCCGACCTCGAATAAAACGAGGCCAATCGGCCATGTTTTTTCGACATATCTCTGTTAGATGTATCTCTACGAAATGAGAATTGGGCTCCTGAGTTCGATTTCCAGCGAAGTGGATATGTGAAATTTTGAATTTCAATTTCTGTTCTCGGTCTGGCTGTGAACTGCGAGAGTTCTTGTCTCTGTGTATTGTCCATGGCACCCACGACACAGGGAATCCTAGTGTTGGGCTATGAGTGTGAAGCGTTAATTATTATTTTAATTATTGCACGTCCATGTCACCAGTGACACAATGTGTCATAGCGTGACAATGACAACGCTTCTTAAATAAGTCTTCCAGCTGCTGACTTATAAAATTGTTGAACATTAATTACGACAGATAGAGTTATTTAAGTTTAGACCCTTTCTGGTAATAGCTGTTAACGAGTGATAATTGTACACGAGACTTTGACTCGTTCATTTCCTGTGGTTAAAAGATTTATTGAGAGGTTTTAAGATTAGGATAAATTCAAGCCACCTAGTTAATGACTAATGTAGCATTTGGAAATGAGATTCGTCATGTAATAAGTTAGTTAATAAATAAAAACTTTATAATTAATGCACATGGGAGGGTTTTTCATGGGATCTTATACGCTTATGGGTCAAAAACGCAATAATCATTTTAAAATAATTTGTTTTTAAATCCTTCAAAAAACTGTTCAAGTTGATTCCTGCCTTTCTTCTGCAAAATCATAATACAAGCAATGATATTATAATGTAAAAAGAGGTAGATAAGTCACTAGCGCGCCGACGATGAAGAGCGTAAGAACAGGCAATTGACCGTTCTGCTCGTAGTCCCTCTGTCAATACAAGACGATACGCACGCTTTTGTTGTTGTCAGAAGTGCTTGACATTTGACATACAGCGTTAAAATGCCTTCGTGTATTATACCAATGTGATTGGTGTAGTGAAACAAAAGATAAACGTGTGTGTGTTGTTTGTTGTAGCACTTTTCGGAACAGATTTTTTGGTTGATTTGTAAGGGCATAACGTATCTATATTTTTTAAATATCATTGACCTCAATGAATAAGACGTTGCATCCAATGGTTGCATAAGAAAACCGTTGGGTGCGTTAATTTGCGTTAACAATAACGCAAACAGTGCCCCCGTGCGTTACCCCGCGTTGAGGCGTTGACGTAACGGCTTTTGACGCCAGACATAGTTGACTGAATTTTTTTTATTTGTTTATGATTGCTGTAATAAATGATTAATAAAAAAAATATTATTTTTGTCTAGCGCTCTTTTTATGTTTTGTGTTTTTATGTAGCTCATCGACAAGCTTGTTACAATAGAAGCTCATGAAATATACAGCAATACCAAAGATATGACCGATACGTTGCCGATAGAAAAAGAGACAAGGAAGCCTTATGACAATAACACTTTTGTCTCAATATAACCAGCTAATAAGAAGATAATTCTTGACAAAAAATAACCAACTTCAAAAGTAGGGATTAATTAAAAAACTACTCGTCATATCTCGCTCAAAAAGTGGGACCACAAGACAAGCACCAGCTTTCGATTAAAACAATAATCGTCGGTTCACCCACTCGGAAGTTCTGAGGTAACAAACATAAAAAAATACAGTCGAATTGAATACCTCCTCATTTTTTGAAGCCGTTAAAAAGGCAATTGATAGCACGCTATCATTCTCTTAGCACTGTGAGAATGCGATGGGTTGCATAATATGATGTTTGTTTTGTTTCAATTACAATAAAGGTACCATTGCCTTATTGCTGGCTTCCTCCTAGGCTAGCATACATCTGTTACATTGCTGGTGGTTATGTGATGAGCGACCACATGATAAAAAATAATAATATGTTTTAGTACAGTCTTAGTGCCCTTGTTTTTAACCGACTTCAAAAAAGGAGGAAGTATTCAATTCGACTGTATTTTTTTATTATTGTTACCTCAGAACTTTCGACTGGGTTAACCGATTTTGATGATTCTTTTTTTAATCGAAAGCTGGTGCTTGTCATGTGGTTGCACTTTTTGATCTAGATCTGACAAGTAGTTTTTGAGTTATTTTGAAGTCGGTTATTTTTTTGTCAAGAATTATGTAAAGTATGATAGGGTTTCTATAACTATATTTTTAACTTTCCAAACTTTAAAAACAATTCTAATGCGATTGAACCTTTAAACGTTCTCTGTCATCCTGAAAGGTTGACTGTTAGATAATGCTATTTATTTAATGCTAATATCCGCCAATTGTACGACTCTTTGGGGTTCAATAAATAAATAAGGATTTTGAAGCTACAAAGCTATACTATGAGCTTTTCATAAAATTTATAATAGTAGTGAGGAGCACTAAGAAAGTTATTATTTTGTCCAAAGTTCTCTTGATCTGAAAAAGATGAAGTTTTGATTGTAATATTTGACTGTTATTTGAGCAGTCTTAGTACGGTTTATATATCTGACCCTAAGAAAGGTTACAAAAACTAATAGGTATAATCGAACATACAATAACATGAAAAGGACTACACTTCTGTTAGAAACAGTAGCAGTAATAATTTAAATAATAAACAATATTATCTGTGCAGTTTCCTGTTTACCGGGTAACAACACTACAACGCGACGGATGTTGAGTCGTTACCGATATCCTTCTCATAACCTTGCGTTCGGTTTACCACATGTGTACCAATAGGGGATTTGCAACGGATTTCGGCTGTTTTTGCAGGTTATGCCTAAAAATAAGTTTGTGGTATGAACAGGATAATTTGTCATTGGATTTGATGGCGTGTGTTTAAAGTAGGAATAACGCCATTCCTTTTCGCCAGCTTTCTATTTTTAAATATCCTTCTTCAGTTTTTTTAGTTATACAGGTTCTTTTTTTTCTTAAAATTTAATTTCATTGCACTGGTTTAGAAGTACGCAAAGGTATTTTAAACATTTTTAAACTATGTGAGGTGTTGCATATAAAATAAACTATGCATTGATAATGTTTTGTTTTGGCAAGTTCACACACTGAACAATACGGAATTTGCAAGGCAATTGTCTCAACGAAAAGCTCTTGAATCCACCGTTACGCGACATAAATCCGAAAATATAATTTCCATCCTTGAACGAAAGGTCGAAAATCGCGTGAAATGTTAAGCTTTGAGAGGGTTTGGTGGTGAACAGATATATATTTTATTCAAATTACTATTCGTTATCTCTTTTGTGATGTTTCTGGTGTGGTGCAACTCCATTGTTGTCTTCTAGTGCAGGGTCGAGTTTTTTATTCACTCATGTCCCCCAGGGGCTTAAACCTTGATTCGTCAGCTAAATACACTGTCTTAGAATGAGGTATGAATAATTGTCTGCAACAGGTTTAAAAAAAATTGCAAACGTCACTGTACTTGGCAAACAGCAGTCATTATACGTTTAAATAAACAGTGTTATTCTTTGCTTTTTTTTGTTTTTTTGGTAGGTTTGCATTATTATGTATTTAATATTAGTGCTCTGCCCGTGTTTTCCGAGATAAAAACTAAAACTTTTTACTCTTGTCTTATTCCAGATTCCAGACCATCTGCCTTATTGCTAAGTTTCACGAAAATCTGTTCAGCAGTTTTTACGTGAAAGAGTAACAAACATCCAACACATTAATAATAATATTAGTAGGATTAATACGAAATACTGAAATTTAAGAACATTAAGACAATGAATGGGCTTCTATGATGTTACGCTCCAGCTTCCAACCCAGAGTAACTAACGGGTACTTAAATCTCTCCTTTGTAAAGAATCACCTTACAAACTCTGTACTATCGAGCGATTTAAATAAATCGTTAGTGACTCTGAGTTGGGGCGTAAGCAACTGATTCCAGGATCATAGATAGAATATTCAAAACAGCCGTTTAATTGCATGGTAATCACGGATTTTTTGCAAAGGAGTAAATCTACTCATCGACAACAAGGAATTTCTGCAAAAGAACGCCTGACACTACTAAATTTACCGGTAATCATACTATTAACCGGTATTATGTACAAGAAACGTCCCAATCAGTGTACATAGAAATGTAGTTATGTATAGAAGTCCCCCTGTCCGTCATTTACCGTTAACCCGGCAAAAAAACCCCAAGACGTCGCTGCAACTGCAACCATTGTTCAGCTATAAGGGTAGTTGAATGAAACGGGCTCCGAGACCGTTTGACAGTAGGTATTTACAAAACTGGTCGAAAATAATTAAAAATAAAACTGGATTTTCGGCAGAATGTAAAATGATCACTGGCAACTTTGATAAAAATGTTAACGTTCGGAAATAGGCATGATGACAGTAAGTAAAAATCACTAAAACTATGTATTTATTTAATGAAACCCTTTTAATGGATTACAAAACACGCATTTATCGTATTATTATTAGCGAGATTAACAATATTTTTGATAAAATAAAACTACAAAATACGGCTAGCCGCCATCTTAGCTAAAACGCCAGTCAGCCTCAATTAGCGCGAATTACGTCACGCATCTTAAAACAGATAAATATCACCTTACTATTGACGGATTTTCTTTTGTTTTCCTGATAACTGACGTCACTACCACGCCCTGACACTTTGAAGCGTTTTGGTGCGAATTTTAAACTTATAAATTGAAATGTATTTATTTTATACTAAACCTTATTTTTTTGCGGAAATATGATATACGTTGTAATTATAAATTATAATATATTTCCCAACAATATAGAACAGTATTTCAAAATCAGTCATCATGCCTATTGTCGTTGATAATCACATTCAATTTTTTATCAATGGTAAAACAAATTATTATGAATTTATATCGTTATAATAGGTGATTCCATGGCTGAGATAAAATTTTGTCCTGATTACCGAATAAGATGGAACCATATTGTGCTTTTTTTTCGGTGAATTAGGAATGAATTCACCGAACCATGGGCGTAGCCAGGTTTCAGTTTCGGGGGGGGGGGGGGGGGGGGGGGGGTGTTCAAGAAAATACAACGACTAAAAGTACATAAAATAACCCTAAAGAAAATTGAGACTTTATATTTTCTCACGACGTATGTAGTGCCATCTCTTATTAGTTTCGTCAAAAAGTTCAAAAACGTGTTTAATAGAAATAAAGTTCCTAAAAATATGTGCGATAGCTCATTCGATTCGGAATGACGTGTAGAAAAATGTTTTTAAGGGTTTATTAGCACATAAAAATTTCAGTACTTAACTTTTCGGGGGGGGTTTGAACCCCCGAAACCCCCCCCCCCCTGGCTACGCCCATGCACCGAACCTTTACCAAACCATTGTTCACAAAAATAATTTTATGAGAGTCCACTGCTTTTTTTGTCGACAACGCATCGTTGAATTCTTTGCCGTTGCTAGTGTCCACCATAATCGATGGTGACCGCCGCGTAGAAACAACAATAACATCACGGACCGGACGTATTGTCGGACAAGTAGGCACCTTATTTACATTAATTTAATATTGGTTTTCTCATAATGACTCTTGCAAAGTAAACTTAAAGATCTAATTTTTACATCCATCATTACAGCATTTACAGCAGACCTTAAAACAACGAACGGTCCAAGATTTTCCGTTAAAAAGGATAACGGTGTATAGAAATTATGTATAATTCATGAAATCTATTCGCCCCTTTCAAACTTATTCTTAAATCTTAATACGCAAGCGAAGGGAATATTGATTATTCTAACCGATTCGTGTCTTCAGAATAAGAAATTATAATAAGTATGTAAAGATTTGTATAATCATACGTAATTGATGAGTAAATAAATAGGTAATCCAAAATTATTAGGCGCCCGCTGTGCCCAAAATGTAAAAAGCTTTCATATTTTTTTGGTTCCCTAAAATATGAAATATGTATTGTAATGCTTAAATTGAATACTGAAAAAGTAAACTTACAACAATATGACTATCAGTTATTTTTCAAGAAGCAACCCTGCCCTGCAGATCATTTCCTTATATTATTTAATATAAATAACGTATAAACCATTCTAATAATACTATAACATTCTTTAATTTTATTAAAACAAAAACCCACGATTTCCATTCACTGCAAAATCAGTTTCCGAACGCAATATGACAGACGGCATTGACATAACAACAAAAGCGCGCGAAGCCGCGAACTCAAACGTCAACCCACCATATGATCCTGAGATTCGTCACTTCTACCTGTTTTCGTCAAAAAAAGTTTTGTGCTCTCAAATTCCTCTGTTCAATCTTGGTATGCGAGTTTGGATTGTAGATTATAGTGGAATAGTGTTCTCATAACCTTTGCCCGAAAACTTCGTTGTAACGAAAAGATATGGGAACCGGCAGAGCGGTACGTATATAAACTCGTTTTAGTATTTTGTGATAGTCGATAATATTAGTTCAATGGGGTGCAGTATGTATTGTTACAACCCTCTATCTTTTACATCCATTGTATCTTTCGAACTTCGTCTGTATAAGGGCGATTTTGGTTTCACAATCTTTTAAATACAAAGTCGTGGGAATCTTTCATTTATAGGTTATCGAAATTAATATGCTAAACAATGATGTCATTGCGAATATATTCTTTTTTAAGATTGATTTAAAAGCAAGGAAATTTATTATTTAACTGCTATTATTTTATTAAGCGTCTATAAGCTTGCTTACTCTTGAAGTAATAAAGAATGGATGGTTTTAACTTTTACACTTATATTTTAGTTTATTATATCACCAAAGTACATAACATTCTTAATTATTCATAAGACATTTTGATTATAATTTTAAACAATGACTTAACTTATAGTGCAAATTTTGATTATCTTTAGGATTATGTATAGGAAGAATGAAGACTTCTACAACTCAGGGAATCTATAGGACTCTCAATAAAATTATGTATGTGTATTTGTTATAAAACATAATTTAATATCTATATAACTTATTTCTATATAACTATAAATCTAATTTATTATATCTATATAACTACTAGCTGCCCGGACAGACTTCGTTCTGTCAAAAGTTTTTTATTTATTTTGAGATGTAAGCTATCCTATCTTTCAAGTTGGATCAAACTGCACACGGTGTGCAAATTTGATTAAAATCGGTTCAGTAGTTTAGGAGTCCGTCGCGGACAAACAACGTGACACGTAATTTATATATATGTATATTAAGATAAATTAATTTAACTGAATTTGTGTGGCATGTCTGCTCGTTTATTATTATTTACATAAAACATGCCCACTTATATAAAACTAAAATGAAAAGCATTCTCAACGATTAACATTTCCCCTCTCCCTCTTTTCAGCTTGATAACCGAAAGCTTCAGAATCAACTCCGGTAACAACTCCAAGAAACGGAAACAGGACGAGGCCACCACATCCAACTACAAACATAAGATGAATCCGCACTCCATCGACTTTACCCATGCACCCATTTCACCGATCACCACACCATCCAAACGGAGAATCCTTGGAGAAATACACAATTCCTTCCGACCAGAGCTGGATAGGATAAAGTCACCGTTACACACTCAGATCGACAGATTAAAGTCACCGTTAACCCAATCACCAAAATCTCCTATACATAGCCAGATAAACCGACTAAAATCTCCGTCAAATCAAAATTCTCCATTAATTAGTCGAATTAACTCCATATTTGAGAAGTCACCGTTAATCGACAGAAATTCTTCATCACCCATTACGAGTCGATCGTTAAAGTCTTCCAAAATTACTCGGGTCTTTCAAGAGAGAACCAAGTTTAAAATGTCTAATAAGGAAAATAGTCCTTTCTTGAGTGAGAGCTTTGTAAAGTTAGACGTTGAAGAGGAAACCAGGGATTGCTCATTCGGAGAGAGTTTTCAAGAACAGAAGAACACTTGGTCTCATCCTAAGGTAATATTTTTGTTAATTTCTTTATTAAATTAAACAGTGAACAGGCTTTTACTAAGTTAATATAACGACGACGATGGTTACCATGCTGGATTGCCGCACCAAGGGTCCTGGGTTCGATTCCCAGCGAGGCGGTTTGAACGATGAATTTGAATTTCTGTTCTCGGTCTGTGTGTGATTGTCCTTGTCTAGTGTGTTGTCCATGGCACCCACGACACAGGGAATCTTAGTGTGGGGCTATGAGTTTGAAGCGTTTTTTTTTTTTTATTAATGTGCTCATCATCATGGACCACCTCTCCACTTACCATCAGGTGGGATTGCGGTCAAGCGTTAACTTATTGCCTAGTTGGTAGCAACCCTGCTTGCAAAGCGAAGGATCCCAGGTTCGATTCCCGGCCAGGGCAGATATGTGAGAGATTGTGAGAGAGATCTCTTTAGAACCGTTTGTGATGATAAAATATTTCAACGACAAAAATTAATAATAAATTTCTCATTTCAGTTGGACTTCACAGACGCCCTACCAACAACTTTTTCCCAGTTTAAAATACCAAAAGAGACTGAAAAAGACATCTTCGTACCCGAGAAGGAACTAAACGATATGGATCCAGACTTTGACACTCTCCATGACCTAGAAGAAGAGTTTGACGCTGACAACTTCGACGAATGCAACAAATATGAGATAATATCAACGGATAGTCCAAATATCATATCTCGAGGACGTTCTACATCCAGAAAGGTCACATCAAACAGCTTTATATTCGGAGCACCGTTATCAGACTCCGAACAATCTACATCCTTTAACAAATGTTCTACTAACCGAATGCTTAATTTTGAGGATGAGACATTTGAATTCACTTCTCCGGCTACTAAAAGGCCTTCAACAAGTAATGTTTCAGTCAAAAAGAGTTTGAAATTCACCGAAACTCCTCCTAAGACGTTGAAGCATGAACGTAGTGACTCTAGCATCGGTTCAATGACTTCTATATCGTCTCCTGGATCTAGTAAGTTAAGGTTTCCTTCAGAGTCAACGACATCCATGGAAAGTGGGTTTATATCTGAGCTAGAAGAACCATTCTTAGACATTGAAGAACTGTCTAACAGTCCGAAGATGGCCAATTTCAACGAACTACTCTCCGGACAGATAAAAGATAACTTCCTTCCGGAAAAAGAGTTCAGCTTGAAACGACCAGGGTTTCACAGAAGTGTAAGCTACAACCCAGAGGCCAAAGCTAGAGTTTCTCTCTTCTCAATATCAGAGAGTCCAGGGAAGAAGACGAATAAAAGAAGCGTTGAAGTGGAGTGTGGGACGAGTAAGAGGAGAAGATCAAATTGCTGCAGTCCAGAACTAGTTAAGGGAAGACCAGTGTTGCAGCGAGCGTTCTCCGAGAATAATGCATCAATTATGTCTGCTTTAGCACGTTGTAAGTAGTTTTTAAAGTTAACTAATCTTACAATATTCTATTTACTCGTAAGGGTCCATCCATAAATTACGTCACACGTTAGGGGTGAGGGGGGGGGGGGGGGGTCGATGTAGTGTGACAATGTGTGACAAGGGGTGGGAGGGATCCTAAATTTCGTGACGTCACATTTCAAAATCGAATAATTGGTATGTATAGGTAAATACTAAAAAAATTTAATGCAAATAAAACTTATTTCGGAACTGCTGTTTAACTTAATAATTTCTAGGTGTAAAATTTCATAATATGTGACGTCACACTAGGAGGGGGAGGTCTCACAAATGTGACCAGCTGTGACAAGGAGGGGGGGAGGGGTCAAAAAGTCATGAAATTGGTGTGACGTAATTTATGGATGGCCCCTAATCCTTAGGAAGCAACTGTCAAGAAGTCATTAAAAATTGTTATTACATTACATTTATTACAGTAACGTTACCTGAGATTAAAGATACAGGTTATAGTCTAATAGCCTTTTTCAATAACGTATCTATCCATAATTTCTGGATAAGTTTGTAGGTACAGTAACAACTATGTAACATTATAAGGTTATGTTGATTTGACATATTCTGTCTGTATGTATGTGTCTTCTAAACGAATGGACCGATTTAGATGCGGTTTTCTTTGTTTGAAAACTGAATTAATCAAGATGGCTGTGTTAGCTACGGAGAAAATAACTATTTATTTATTTATGTACACTTTATTGACTTCGACCCTGTAGCCTAGTTGGTAGCGACCCTGCCTGCGAAGCGAAGGGTCCCGGGTTTGATTCCCGGCCGGGGCAGATGTATATGTTAGCCTTTATTAAAAAAATATTGAAGAACAAATAGCGAATTTGATGCCACTGCATTTTCTACCACCAAACCATAAAGCTAAACAGAAAAACGATGAAACTATCAGGGTTTTTAATCCGTTCTATATCTACTTAGTTTCAACCTCTATATTACTCTATTCTAGCGGCAGTGGACCCAGATTTGATCGGTGACTTCTCCCTACCGTTTGCTCTTCCACTCACCAGCGGAGACCACTCTGACCTGAAGTCCATATCCTGTGATACGTTGGCTGATCTACTGCGAGGGGAATATTTGGATACTATCAGTGACTTTCAGGTGAGGTTTTTGAAGTTATACTTCTTAATTCTTATGCGACTTGCAACAAGGTTGCGTTAAACGTTTAACGCAACCTTGGAGGGAGTATCAGTGTTGCCAATGAAAATTTTTGGAAGGCCGTGTACATTAGATAAAAAAGCCGTGTTTATATGGGAAAAAATCAAGCGTGGGCCGTAGCAATGCAATTACGCCATTAAATACCATCGGTTCAGCGCTTGACCTAAAAACAAAAAAAGAGGTCATCGGCAGTGAATTTGATGTCCACAAAACAAGGAATCACTTTTCATTAGCTTAAATAAACATCAACATTTGCCTAGTGGCGCTGTTTTATGGGTTTTAACATTCATAAAATGTTTCAAAACAAGTAAATAAAAAAAGACTCGAGAATTTGCGAAAGCCGTAGAATTTGCTACGGTAATAGGGTTCCGGCCGTAGACCGTAGATTTTGTGATTTTTTGGCCCGAAAGCCGTAGAACACGGTAATTGCCGTAGCATTGACAACACTGGGGAGTATGAATGCAATGGATAGATGGCCCTAGCTTCTTATTATCTTTACCTCTTTTAAAATTTAATGTTATTACTTTTATACAAACACAGAGTCTCAACAGCGTGATTCAGGTTCGCGAACAGCGCCATCTAGTTTGTACTTGTGTAAACATAGGTAATATTTGTTCAGATAATTTATTGTTTTATGTGTCGTGTTTTTATTTAATACAAAATAGTTTTTGAAAGATAATTAAAACTGATACTCGTAAATTAAATATTTATTTAATTATGTCAAAGAAGTATAACTTCTCACGCGCGTACAAAAGTACACGCATCCTTTTTTTTATAGTAAGAGATGGAATATATAACTTATTTATTTGGATTGCCAATTCAAGATATAGTGTAACAAGCTTAAAATCTACGCAAGGTTTATGGTACATAATTATATGACTTACAATTTTATTATAGTCAACCACAGCATGCATGTTACACTTTTAGTAAAAAATAACTGACTTCAAAATAACTCAAAAACTGCTCGTCAGATGTCGCTCAAATTTAAGTGAGACCACATGACAAGAACTAGCTTTCAATTAAAAAAAGAATGATCAAAATGGGTTCACCCAGTCGAAAGTTCTGAGGTAACAAACATAAAAAAACAGTCGAATTGAATACCTCCTTTTTTGAAGTCAGTTAAAAAAGACAACTAGCTGCCCGGACAGACTTCGTTCTGTCAAAAGTTTTTTTTTATATTTTGAGATGTAAGCTATCCTATCTTTCAAGTTGGATCAAACTGCACACGCTGTGCAAATTTGATTAAAATCGGTTAAGTAGTTTAGGAGTCCATCGCGGACAAACAACGTGACACGTAATTTATATATATTAAGATTAATTATCAATGCTATATAACGAAAGTGAATCGAAGTTTTTTCAAAATGGCGGTACTTGTAGATATGCCAACTAATTTCAATGCCCTTTAATGAAAATCCGTTGCATGACAGAGTAAGAAACATACTTACAAACTCTCGAATCAAAGAATCTTTATTTCTCACTAGCTGTTGCCCGCAGCTTCGTATACGGAAGTTATGTTTTACCTTATTTGTACCTCTTGTAGAAGGAAATTTAAGAAACGGTGAATTTATATTGAAGTACTTATATTTAGTAATTTATATACTGAAACCCACGATAAAATCACAAAGGATTCCTCCAGGAGCGGGTTTTGAAAAATAAGCAATATTCACATTAATTTGTATTTTTTTCTTTTTTTTTGCAAAATTTTTAAAAATTGAAAAATATAGGTTCCATAAATTTAAGCAAGGAATATTTGATACAAATTTGAAGCAAATTGGTTGATGTTTTGAAAATATTCCATACAAAATTTCATCCCGTTTCCCGGGGAAACCTTTTAATTTTCCGGGATAAAAAGTATCCTAAAATATGACCCGGAGTATTAGTAACAACTTTACCAATTTTCATCGAAATCCGTTCAAGGGTTTTCATGTGATGCCCGGACAGACAGACAGACAGACAATAATTCTAAAAAAAATATTTTTGTACTCTAACACGTTGTTGAAGTGCCCCCTAATCAAAATTTTTAAAAAATATTCAGTGTACAGTAAATTTGCCCTTTGAGTTTTATTATAGTATAGATAAGACATATGAAGTACAATGTCACTTAAAATGAGAAACTTCTCGTCTTTAATGTATAATTAAGTATGTTAGTTACGCCCCAACTCGTCACTCGCGGTTACTTAAATCGCTTAGAACAGAATTTGTTTAATGATTCCTGTCCTAAGGTGCGATTTAAGTAACCCTTAGTGACTCTGAGTTGTGGCGTTAGTAAAATAAAGTAGATATAAAAAATAAAATAAGTTGTGTGTTTTATAGAAGCCAGAAATTTTTCTTTGTTGTTTTCTTTCTTTTTAATTAATCAATTCTCCATCACCCCCAGGTGATAGACTGTCGATACCCCTACGAGTTCGTAGGCGGTCACATCCTGGGAGCCACGAACCTGTACACACCAGCTCAGATCCTCAACCTGGTCTCCGAACCACTCCAACCGAAGGAAGATGACTCCAAACGGAAGATCCTGGTGTTCCACTGCGAGTTCTCGTTGGAGAGAGGACCTAAGCTGTGAGTTTGTTATGGTCTACTGGTCTTTTGGTCTTTTAGAGAAGACAGTTATGGTCTACTGGTCTTTTGAAATGTCTTTTCTTTTTTTATGGAAATAACCGGCAAACGAGCTGACGATCCACCTGATGGTAAGTGGCTATCGTCGCCCATGGACATCAGCAACACCACTGTCATCACTGATGCGTTGCCGGCCAAGAAAGAGAGAAGAAAAAAAATTATGCTAATCTTAGTGAACTTTTAAAGCTTAATAAATAACTTTAAATATAATCGTGATCAATTCAAATGAATAACCTTAATATTGACATCGACTAAAATTATTAATTTTACTTAATAATTGTATTATTTATTTATTTATTCAAATTTATGTCACCTTATACAAAAAGGATAAACAAATTACAATCAGCCATCAGTCTGATTGTAATTTACAATAAACAAAATATTAATGGAACTATATAATAAATAATCTTAATTAACTTAAATCTCTTGTTCCAGCTCCCGCTACCTGCGCTCATCAGACCGCGCTAAGAACAAGGAAAGCTACCCCGCGCTCCACTACCCCGAGGTATACCTCCTACACGAAGGATACCGCGCCTTCTACCAGAAATACCCTGAACTATGCTCCCCTGCCGGCTACACCGCCATGCTAGACCCTCAGCACAGACATTTGTTACGAAAACATAGATCTGTGAACCAACCGTCGTCTTCTACGCATCATAGACGGAATAGACTGCTTTTATAACGGGAAAATAAAAAAATTGCATGGTCTACTGAGAAGACCGTAAAGTTTGTATGGTCTACTGAAAAGACGGAGTGGAACTGAAAAGACTAAAGTTGAGGTTTGTAAATAGTAACTTGACTGCTCTTATAACGCATCTGTTTGAAGTGTATGGTCTACTGAGAAGACCATGGAGTTTGTATGGTGTACTGAAAAGACTTAAGAGTTGTAAATAGTGATGGATGTATAGTGTCGTTGGTTAGTTGGTTGAAAGTTGGTCTACTCAAAAGACTGTTGGTATTAAGAATGCGTTTTATGACGGTTATTTGGAAAGATACTGTAAATAATTTGAGATATATTAAAGGAAAGTTATTGAGAGTTCGAATTTTAACAGCTTGTAAATGGAAAATAACGTTATAAAAAGAACATCGTCTTTAACGGTCAACTGAAAAGACCAGACAATGACGGAAAGACGAAAAGACCAAGCCAAATTTTGATGTGCCAGTTTTAAGATTTAGTGTGGCAGAATTTGCATGAGATGTATGATAGAAATTTTGAAAGCGAACGGTTTTCCGATCGTTCAAAAAGATCTTTTGTTAAGAATAGATCTAATTGTAAGTAGTCTTAGGAAATAATCTTTTAGAAAGATGACTATTTTTCAATGACTGACTTTCTAAAACTTATTGGTCTTTTTAAATTCTATTGGTTGCCATAACTGGTCCAGGTTCGAGTCCGAGTCAAGACTTCTACTAGCTGTGGACCGATACGCCATCTATATAAAATATTTGTAAATAAAAACTATATGCCATACTATTTAATTAAGTATTTAGTACAAAACTATCCCACCTATAGTCTAGGTATACATAAGATTTCCCTTATGAATAAAACAACAAAAAAATCACAAAAATATAAAAAGTAAGTCCAATGTGAAAATACTTTTATAATACATGGATTTTCTTACCCTTTCTACCCTTATTTAGCTACCCTTCATTATGAATTATGATATAAAAATATAATTCCTCTAACTTATTCTTTTTATTCAAATACGTTGAAATTTTATTAACAGGTCTTCAGTCACACGAGCGTAATATAGCGTGGTCTACTCAGAAGACTGTTCTTTCGGTCTACTCAAAAGACCACGATAGTGGTCTATTCGAAAGACTGTATAATCAGTCTACTCAAAAGTCTCTTGAATATTCTTATCATTAATATTTTCAAAAATTGCTAGCTAGAGAAAGAACAATGCCGAAAAATTATTTTTAGTTTTTGTAGCGTCTTAAAACGTCAGGTACACCGAAGCAATTCAATATTTTTTTACGTATTTTAAAATTAATATCTATACCCGTATTACCCAGGGTAAAATAACTTTAATAATAAGTGATGAATTGACTATTATAATAACAAAGATGTCGATATTGTCCATTTTCATGCGGTAAAAATGTTACCATTTCATACTTTTTTCCTTTAATGGTAGAAAATATTTTGATAGTCGTACATATTTTCTGATTATAATTATTTCATATTGTATAAAGTGAGTCATTCGGGCAATGTTTAATAAAAAGTAACAATCTGCTTGAACTTTTTTATTTTTATATTTAAAAATATTTATTTTCGTCATTCTCATGAAATTCTTTTAAGTAATTTAATCTTTCAGTAGTAGTAAAATGGCAACTTCTGAATCGTTTTTAAAATTGACGTTGACGTTTAGTGATCAAATCTTGTCATCTTGACATCACTTATTCTTCCGGCATCGTTGTTTTGTTGTGTACCAGGTACTCTATGTATAATATTTCTATGGTTATAAAACATTCAATAACAAAATACTTTGGTTCTGGGGTGTGCCTGCTGAAAATTCTTATATATCTAAGCTCAAAAATTAATGCTGTATTTTTTAGAATTTTTTTTATTTTAAGACGCTTAAGTTGAAAATGAAATAAAACTATGTATGGCAGTTGGGCATTGTTCTTTCTGTAGGTAGTAGATACTTATCTCTAAGTAATATATTTTAGAGCTTTAAATTCTAAATACAAAGTGCCGTTTTAAACCCAAGATTTTTATAGATTATGTTAAATAAAACCGATTAGAAGATTTATATTTTGAGTTAGGACTTTTTTACATAAGACTATTTATATTCAGATTTTTGACTTACAACACTTTTTTCGTAAAACCAGTCTTGCTTTGAAATAATTAAATAGGGGTTGAAAGTTACATGCGCCCTAGGAATTTCATTTTAATACACTTTTAAAGTCTGCTGTCAGTAAAATGGTTTTCAGCTTAAAGAAATAACTAGGCGATGAATTCTGAATAACTACAAAGTAATAAAAAAATATTCAAAATAATTGTGTAAATTAGTCTCATGTAAATAATCAGACTAATATTAGTTAATCTAATAATTAACTATTAATAGAAGTTAGAATAATGTAAATTTTATATTTGGAATGAGTTTTATTTTATTTAATCGCGATTAATAGCTGTCACACTGTAAGAACGATATTTTCTGGATTATGTAGGATTGTTACAAATATATGGGAAAAGTTGTTGCTCGAAAACAGGTGTTTTTATGATATAATAAATAGGTATAGCTAGGGAGATGTTTATTAATGGACGCCATACACGATCAAGTATACTTGTCAAGTCTGCAGTTAGACTCGTCTTTGCAGTTTGACTTGACGTGCCATCCAGTGTGCATGAGACAAATATATGGCAGATAGCTATACCGTGGCCATACACGATCAAGTATACTGGATGCCCTGTCAAGTCCGCTTGACGCTTCATCAAGTACACTTGATCGTGTATGGCCTCCCTTAGTTAATACTTATTGGTTGAACTCTTCCCTTGCTAATTAAATTGTGGGAACATATCTAGCGATCGTTTTGTCCAAATTTGGTCTCCGTGTGAAAGGATTCACTAAATTGTTGTCCTAATGATATTTTTTTGATTTGAAATGAAATAAATTTTGAGCAAGAGTGACATAATTTCGAGTTGATACTTTATAAAATTCATAAAATGTTAAAATTCACGAGGAAACGTTAAACTCATACATGAAATAGGTTTGTCTTTGCAAACCGAACATTAGGAGTATCGGATTTTTTGGTTATTGCCACTAGATATAATATTGTATATTACTAAAATACTTAGGAACAAGTGGCCATTAAGTCTTCTAGTGCATTTATTATCTATAGTTTCGTGTTTAGTGTCGTTTAAGTGTAGTATAGGTGAACAGTGTATTATAACGTATAGTGACAGTTTTGCTCTGACATGACTGATACAATTTGACTTGTGACTGACGGCTTTTGCGTTGATACAGCAAGAATATGCTTTGTATTTTGCTCACAAAGCTATAACACAATAGACACAGAAGTTTAATTGTGTGTGTGAACAGTCTGTTTGTGCATATGAAGTTATTTTTGTGTTTGGAGTTATACTTCTGTTCTTTCTGTATTTCGTGGGAATAGTCTAGCTAGATTCACTTTATCATACTACACTACTTTTTCATACTACAAAAAAGAGCTATTAGGGCTATTTATAAACTTAGATCTCGTGAAACTTTGCGTGACAAGTTCAAAGAAATAGGTATACTTACAGTAGCCTCACAATATATCTATAGTAACGTGGTTTTTATACGGAATAATATAAGCGCGTATAAACAAAATTTTGATATCACTAATCGCCAAACAAGAAAAATGCACCAGTTAGTAACGCCATCTTACCGTCTTTCTAAAGTGAAGCGATCTTTTATGGGCCGTGGTGTACAGTTCTATAATAAAATCCCAAAGTTAATACGTGATTTGCCAGTGGAATTATTTAAGAAACATGTAAAATCTCAACTTTTAGGGAAAGGCTACTATACTGTAGATGAGTACATAAATGACAAAGACGCATGGAAATGACCAGATCTGCAACCAGTTCCGTACAGGCTAGTGATACTTCTTTGTAAGAAATATACCAATGTATTTTATTTTTAAAAGATGTGCTGAGGAGTTTCTTTCGGCTTTTCTTCTCCTCCATGACAAAGCACCTTTCCGAAAAGCTGGTAAATTAAAAAAATGACGTGCATAAGTGTATCAATGATACCTACATGAATAAATGATTTTGAATTTGAATTTGAATTTGAATTTAAAAGTGCGCTAATTCAAAGTCTACTTTAACCGCGCTATTAAGTGTCATTTCGGCATTAGTTTGCTTTGTGATGATTAGTGCCTCAAGCCATTTGATAATTATAAGTGTGTATATAAAATATTAACTGAAACCTTCGATATTAACGAATTGTCGTTTTTTTTTTTTGGAAATTACACCTTTGTTTCACAGTATGTTGATAGTAATGCAATTCGTCAGAATAATAATACGTTTACTGATTCAGTATCACCAAAACTAATTATGTATTTCTATCTGAGAGATTATTTCTGGGAATTAACTTTTTTATTTATTACAAACAAAACGATCTCTAGGAGAAAAACATCAAGACAGTCACATTTATTAATTTTAAAACTATAATAATGAATTAAAACGCATTTTTATCAATATTATGATGTAATACAGCCATAGTTTGCAGAAACTAAAAAATATGCATTTTAATGATTTTAATATCGAAAGGATTCGCTTGAAATTTATCGACAACGGCATAGGCACTGACTCGTTCGTATGGGTATAAATTGTGGCTTGTTTTTCGAGTTGGTTTTTGCTTTAAGTAATGAGGAATTTTATTATTACTGGATTACGACTTGGTAGAGTTTAGGGTTGGTTGGTAGAGTTGGTTTAGTTTAGAGAAATTAGTGAATTAAGAGTAAAATTCGCATCAAATTTTTTTTATTCGGAACATGGACTCAAATTGTGAATAAGGCATTCGATATTTTTTTAATTTACACATTTTTTTTGGAATTTTTTACGGCTGGCAATACATGTTGCTAATCGGCGACTCACAAATTAGATTATGGCAATATTATTAATACGCTTTGAATAATTTTATTATCTAAGTTGAAAGAAGAATATTTTTTTTATTTAAACAAAAAAATTATGACGTACGTTTAGTTAAGTATAGAATATATTATATTATTGATAAGCTAATGTTATCATTGAACTGTTTGAGCGTTCTAAAATTAAAAAAAAAACAGATTAATTGTAAATAACTTCACAAATTTCTAGGTCTATTAAGAGAAGCCATTTTATATTGTTTTCTAAACTATTTGAGCGTTTAAAATGTAGTAAAAATGTAAAAACACATACTATGTTGAGAATTGAGAAACATTTAATACAAACACATAATAAGTCGGCAATAAAGTCAGTTGATATCACTTTTCTATTGATATATTTCATCAGTAGTGACAAATTTATATCATCTAATTTCATCCACACCTTTAAAGTGAATTTAACATCAGGCAAATGAAAACTATGCTACGCTCAATTAGTTATCTTCTTGATATTATTCTGAATTCTTTTAGAGTTCGCTCGTCTCCTACGCTTACTAGTTTATTCTGTAAATAGTTTGAAACATACAAATAGTTTTGAAATTGGAAAGCTGAACCATAATTGTTAACGTAATATTTGTCGAATGTATTGTTGTTAAATAAAATTAATAATGAAAATAAAATACATTTAATAGTAAGTATTTTTAATTTAATTACAAGCAACTGGTTTCTAAACTTAAATGGATAATTTCAGTATCACATTTTCAGAACAATACACTACTTGGTGAATAATACACTATTTTTATTGAAATATTAATTTAAATTAGTTTAAAAATATAGTATTAGTAAACAGAAATTAGTTATGTCATGAAATGGTTACTAAACTTGTCTTTAAATTATTCTCATTTTGTATCAGCTTTATTTTTAAATTAGAAATTACGATAAAGAGACAGATTGTTTACAACATAGTACACGAAAAATGGAGAATAGATAATTGTCAATATTACAAGTAAAGTATCCTCAAATGAAAACATGCATATACAGTCAGTTTCTGTAACCTATCTATTCCATACTGCACTCAATCATTCGTTTCTTTTTGTATTAACTTATTTCTCCCTAATTATCTTGTACAAACGATACTCATAGAACAAAAACATTTACGGCCGGTCTCAATAATGTACTAACAGATGGAAGACTGTGAATAGGGCTACCATTAGTATGTTATCTGTCATATTTGTCAATTTTTGCCTCTGAAAAATTGACAAATATGACAGATGACAGCCCTATCCACAGTCTTCCATCTGTTAGTACATTATTGAGACCGGCCATTACAGATAGTACTCTTATTGGCAATAAAAGGATAGGTTATAAAAACTGACCGTTAAATTAGTTATGGATACAATAAAATGAGATTTTTTTATAAAACGACCTATTTTGAATTGAGTTACTATTCAAATGGAATTGAACAATTTAATTTTTAATCTGAGAGTAATAAACATTACAAAAATATTTTTAAAGAACATCTTCAAAGTCATACATGTACACTAATTGAATTAGGTGTCCGTTTTATGATACTATGATACAGGTACTGAAAGATTTGTAAATTCTTACCATCATATAGACAATTTCTATTTATCTAAGCTGTTGAGTTAGCCGTGACCACGACGAAATTGTATTATTAATGTAAAATACATATCGTACGTACCCGTATATCTACAATCCGTGTTAATTTATGTTAAAAAAATCTATCTTTGTCACAGACATTGAAATATTATTACTAGCGTATAGAAGAGACACCGCGAACACAATGTATGTTCCAATGAATTGGCGCCGCGCGGCTTCAATTGCCAATGGATTCGTTTGATTTTGAAAGGAGAACAGGGGCTCAATTTTGAAAATAGTACCTCCCGGCGGGGACACACATTTTGTTTGAGATGTCTTCTCTTGTATATACCTCAATGGTCACAGACTCATTTTTCTATACAACATTATTGTCACAAAAAATTTAAGTGTTAAATTAAATATATAAATTACTTTTAATTATGACGTCATGCTTTCCAATCTATAGTTAATTTATCATGTAACTCAATACCTTAAAATATATGTTAGTTAAGTATATAATTGTGAATTATAGTTATAAGTTGAATAAATTATGAAAATATAATTTTGTCGTGTTATTTGAAGCCTCTAACCAAGTGCCGTATGAGGATACATAACAGAGATAATATAGTGGAGTAGATAGGATTTATACTAAGGTAGCCTTATCACTAGACCTTTGGGTAAAAAAAGGGATTTTTTACGGTTTCGGTTGCAAGTTTGCAACATAACAACCATTGTTTTACCACAGAAGAAATAATAGTACTATAGTAGTACTAGTTTATGTTTAACTTCATACATACTTATCAAGTAAAATAGGGTTAGATGAAGTGAAATTGTGTTAATAATAATAAAAAACATATTACAATGAAAAAAACGTCAAAAAGCCAACATCACGTGGTGTTCCCAGGCGGTCACCCATCCAAGTACTGACCACGCCCGACGTTGCTTAACTTCGGTGATCGGACGAGAACCGGTGTGTTCAACGTGGTATGGACGTTGGCATTAATGTGTTCATAAATTGTGGAAACATGATAATATGGAGCATTATAAATAATTTATTTTTATTACTATAATATCTAGTAATAATGAAAATTACGATTAATTTGGAAATATAATATTTATTATTACGCAACATTTTCGGCGTGTACCTGAACAGCACCATCTAACGAAGTATGCAGGTACGAAAAACACGCTTTGTAATGAAATGAACGAAATAGTTCGTAAATATTCCACTTGATGGCGCTCGAACAGAATTATATGGGTGTTTTTCAGAAAAAATGACCCTGTGACGATTGGGAAACGAAATTATTTTTGTACATGAAATGGTTTTTTATTGCAATATATGGGATCAAGAAAGTCTTAATTAAATGATTATCTATTTTATATACAAAAACTTTGGAAAATACATGAAATATTTGAGTTTTTTTGTCAGCATGTGATGAACACCGTTCCTTTGCGTCACAACAAATAATCAATCAGAAATAAAACAAAGAATTATTAAAATAAAATCATCTTTTATTAGTAACAATGTAACATCAAAGTCTTTCTGAAAATGAATAAAAAATTAACAATTTTTATTTCTATTCATTAAAAAACAGTCAAAGTGTTTCAAGTTCGTCACAACGCAGCCTAATACGTATCAAAAATTTACTTTTTCTAATTATATCCCTGACAAATTCTTATATCAAACAAAGTGATGACTTCTGTGTAAACATTAAATATTTTTTGTTTTAAATGAAATACTGGAAATTATTTTATAATTATTTTAAGACCAATATTAGCATCACCAAAACATGGGACAGTGACTATCCGGAGGTTAGCGTGGCGGAGAAGGAACAAATAAAGCAGTGTCCATATTAATAACTTTGTTATCAATATTTTTCTAGCCTCCGTTTTAATTTATTTATTGTAACTAAAGCTTTTTTGTAGGAGGAGGCACACACAGGAGCTAGATTTTCTTTTGTCGAATTCATGTTTCCATCATCACTTTTTTCTTTGATTCTATTTTTTCTTAGCTTCTCTCCATACTTTTCTGTGGTTTTCTTTTTCTTGATCCTTTGTCACTTATATTTTCTTTCTATTCTTTTTAATTTCGCCAATTGCTTCTCCCGTAGTATTTCTCACGGTTTTTCTTTATTTTTTCTCTATATTTTTTACTAAAAAAACTTTACATTAAATCTGCCCCACTGACATAATTGCCCCGCCCTTAACCAAGCCAAAATTTATATTATATATACATATATATAGCGATTGAAATATGTGTTACAGTCGGACAGACAGAGTAAGAATAATTGTAATACATTCATTGTATATAAAGCTTTATAATTCAAGTTCGTCACGAAAATTGTTCCAGTAGTATGTCACGTGACGAACATGACGTGACGTTTTCATGCCAGCAGACTTATTTTATTAAAAATTAAATACATTTAAATATATAAGTTTGATGTGCATAAGTTATCTTGTAGTCTGTTAGTTGATCTTTAAATAACACAAGATATGTTACTAATAAGGTGCTTATTTACCTTGGAAAATCCAGTGACTATCTGGGAACACTTTTTTTGTACGCCGAAAACACAACGCTTTCGTCACAGGTTTTGGACCCTATGGTCGTTTGTTCTGTAAAATGACGACTGCCAGCATATCACAAAGGTACCAGGAACACAAATTAACTACAAAATAGTAGATTTTTACCCAAGAACACCGCTAAATCGTTGTGACGAAACAGGATTTTCCGGTACCTCGATTTTCGTAGGACAACATTCATATCGATATTTTTGCTAAAATAACCAGTAATTATATGAATTCGAAGACCAAAAAGGCATTTTAAATATATAGAGACTAAATTAGTTCACTTTAAAAGTATTAGCAGTGCTTCTAAACTAAATGCGAATGTCTTGAAGTTTCTGAGGGCACTGTGGGACATACGAAATCATCACCTCATTTTTTCTTTTCCTTTTAATATCTTTGAAAATACATATATATTATGGTATTACTTAATTTAATATGATGCTAAAATAATTATTCTTGTTTTATAATGATTAAGTTGCAGAATAATAATGAAGAAAAATTAAATAAAAATGAACGAAGTTGTGGGACATCGCGATTTCTCTAGGGTCATTTTTTCTGAAAAACACCCATATATATAAAAATAATAAGATCTTGAATCTTTTGGCCCAGTTACAAACTCTGCTAATTTACCTAGAAATATTTATGTCTAACAAAAAAATACAATTAGAACATTTATAGAACCTCCTCTTTTTTGAAGTCGGTTAAAACCCGAGCAAGTGCGTGTCAGGCCACGCACAATGGAGGGTCCGTTCACACGGAACACAGACACCAAAGAAAATCTGTAGGGTTTACACTTACAGTTTCCGACTAAAATCTAAATAAATACCTACGTAAATATAATACAGTGGATAATCGAAAATTATCTTAATGATAAGTGTTGGATGAAGATTAATTGTATTAATATAATTTTAAAATATAATTATGTAGTAAAAATGGTCAAAAAGCCAACATCACGTGGTGTTCCCAGGCGGTCACCCATCCAAGTACTGACCACGCCCGACGTTGCTTAACTTCGGTGATCGGACGAGAACCGGTGTGTTCAACGTGGTATGGACGTTGGCGATAGTGATGTCGTAAATTGTAGCAATATCATATTATATCCTATTATTATTGTACATGTGAAAGTTGGTGAAGACATTTGGATGTTTGTTCCTCAATCACGCTACAACTACCGATTTGGCTGTTTGGAATGGAGATAGCCTAAACCCTGGATCCCTGTTCCTGCGAGATTTGTAAAAACTCGATATCCACGCGCGCGAAGCCACAGGCATAAAAATCTAAATTAATTAATTTAATGATCATAAATAAAAAATAAAAATAAAATATACGTGTCGAATTGAGAACCTCCTCCTTTTTTTTTCGTCGGTTAAAAAATTGTTTAGAAACCACTCTACCGCGGGCGAAGCCGCAGGTAAAAGCATTATAAATGTTTTATATTTATTGATATAAAGTTACGTACATACAATATCTGGCAGGCAACAATGAAAAATAAGATAATGAAACAGAATAATAATTTAAATTAAATACTCAATTTGTTCGATTTTTACCTTAACAACACCATCTAGCGAAGTATGTAGCGTAGCAGGTACGAAAAACATGTTCTGTGATGTAAGAAGTAGTTGCTAAATAGTTCAATAGATGGCGCAGAAACTTCATGAACCTGGATTACATGCCTCAAGACATGAGTCGTATAGAATTAAAATTACTGAAGTTGATGCAGTAGAATACAGTAGGAAGTAATATCAAAAAATTGATAGTAATAAAAATAACGAACCAAAACTTTAAGATTTACATAAAACAAACTCTTCAGTTTTATTAAAATCTTTATTTATAAAGTTGGTTAATAATTATAATTTTAATGAGTTATTATAACAATATAATTCTGAGAATATAATTTTGATAAAAGAGTTAGTAATAATAGAATTCACACAATGGCTTGTTTAATATCTAGAGAAGGTTTTGTTACAGAACTCGGTAGTAATTAAAGAACAACGAAGTAACTTCTGTTCTGTAGTCTTAATTATTTACGTTGGAAATAAGTAGGTATACTTTTTATTCACTAATAAATATCTAAGATATTATAATAATATTATATATTGTTGGCATTATTATATACAATATTAATACCAACAATATGTAATATTATGAAAACATGCGGATTTGCGGAATACAGTGCGTACATTTATAGATATCCACTTAAACAGTACACCGAGAATATCTGAATCAAAATTTCATAAACAAATATTCATTACTTATCTCGTCATATTTAAATCAGTCCCGTTACCAACTTCTGAAACTTTTTCTTCTGCCTCTTTTACTTCTTTATCTCCTGTCTTCTGCTTCTCTTTTTCTTGCTTCTCTTTTTCTTGCTTCTCTTTTTCCGGCACTTCCAAACTGGTTTTTGACAGTTGCCGTAGAATCTTCTCGAAGATTTTTGGCGCGGTTTTCGTATTGGGCAGTGATATGTCAGTTTGCGTCGTAACTGTCTCCCATCTCTTTTCTTCCTTCACTTCTAAAGGTAACGTTGTCTCTTTCAGGTTCAGCGACAATGTTTTTTTCTTAATTTCTTTCTCTGTGCCTATTTCTTGTATTTTATCTGTGACGTCGTCTTTGGCGCGTCTTTCGATTGCTTTGGTGAGGACACTGCTGAGAATATGAGCGCATTTGATGATATTTTGAGTCTCGCGTGGTGTTAGTTGCAGCCCTTCGTTGTGTATTATATTATTTATCGTGGCTATATTTTCTGGAGATCGTTTTCTTGAGCCGTCAGTAGGAAATTCTGGAAAATCAGGAAAATAATTGAATCTTAGAAATGTAATCCACTTTGAAATTGTACGTGCGTATCAGAAAATTTGCATGTTTCAAGAAATCTAGATATTAAGAAATCCAGATTAAAATCACAAGTATCACAACTATCATAATTGTCCAACTGCTGGGCTCGAAGTCTCCTCTCATAATGTGAATCGTACAGCCATAGTCTACCACGCTGGTCAATTGCGGATTGATAGACTTCACACATCTTTGACAACATTATGGAGGACTCTCAGTTAAGCAGGTTTCCTTACGATGTTTTCCTTCATCGAAGCAAGTGATAATAACTTCTGATTCGCACATAATTTTGAAAATTAGAGGTGCGTGCCAGGATTTGAACTCGACCTTACCCATTTCCCCCAGCTCAAACTCCTCACTGCGGTAGGGCGTGGAAGTGATAATTAACTTCTAATACGCGTATTATTTTTGAAAATTAGAGGTGCGTTACCCATTTCCCCCAACTCAAACTCCTCACTGCGGTAGGGCGTGGGACACTGGTCGTAGTACCGGCGGGAGGGGGGGAGGGGGGGCAGCACGCGCGCCACCGAGCTGTTGTAACTCGCCCAGAAGTGGCACCACTCACCCTCACGCTCGCGCTCGCGCTCGGTCTCGTGCCAGCTCACACAGTAACTGTAGAGAGGAATTATTAGCAATACGGAGGTTACTACGTGCTTTACTTCGTCTGTCATTATGCGTATCGTGGTACAATAAGATGAAACTTGGTCGCAGGCTTTAGGTAATCTAGTGTATCCAAGATATAAAGAGAGAGTGTTACCATGTTTCATGTACATACACAAACGTATACAGAAACCCTCTATTCCAAGGAATAATTAATATTTTATTTTATGGAAATAGCCGACGAACGAGCTAAAAGCGACACCAAAAGCGTTACTGACGCGTTGTCGGCCAAAAAATAGAGAAGAAAAATAAGGAAAATTTTCAAATAGCCCTCACCTGTTATCCAGAAACTCCTGACTCCTGGGAGACACAAGGGCATCAGGAGCCACGTCCGTCGCGCTGTCAGCTGACGAGGGCGCGGAGTACTCCGGAGACACTGAGGAGTAGTCCAGCTCGGTGCAGTCTGGAGGGCCAGGCCTTGAGAAGTTAAAGAAGAGATCTTGAAAACAACGAGTAAAGCGAAAAAGTGTTTGATGATGGTGGTTTATTTTTAATTAATTTGCAAAAATTAATCTGTAGTTGACTTTATTGACTTCCGGCGGAAACGCCACCTATGTGTTTTTAACTTGTAATTTACTTCACGCTTCCTGTTCAATCCGACTTTATAAATGGCCATTCATTCAGTCTCATGCTCTTCTTCTCGATATCTTGATAGGCTACAGACGTATCACTTCCCAATTATTATCAGGTTTAAGAGAATTATAAAGGATTAATAGTTATATCAGTATTATTTTAAAATCCTTAACCCTTGACGTTTTCTTTACGCCATAACCTTATTTCCTATAGATGATCTATTGATTTAAGTAATTTATTTAAAACGAAAATACTTATAAAAACGATAACTATGGTATTTGCACGTGTGTATACTGAAACACGCAGACATTTTTCTTGTTTTTCAGCTGAAGGGCTGAAGAAAAAGCAGACCGGCCACCTTATGGTAAATGGTCACCTTCGCTTATACCAGAACACATCGAAAACAGGACAAAATTTGAAACAGAAGACAAACCTGTGACTGGAAGACTTATAACTCTCCCTGCTGCATGACAAAGTGCTCTGTCTACTTCTAGAACTGTCCAGCGACCTCTGGCTTTTCTTTGCTTCTTTCTGCAAGACCTGGTGCTGCAAGGAACAGCTCCTGGGCTTCCCTCTCTTTGGAGTGGAGACGGCCAGTGGCGAAAACTTTTGCTGGATTCCGTATTTGGAGTTTGTGTCTTCGAAATCTGACACCTGTAATTGGAATTTATTTGAGGGTTTTCTTGGTTAAGAAGGCATGTTAGGCTGTGAAAATTGAGTGAAAAAAGAATTTCCATCACTAGGGTTGGCCACTAACTCCTCCGCCAATCCGCACTGGAGTATGGTGCTGAAGAATGTGCTACTAGGACTTACATAAGGATTATATTATCCATACTTAATATTATAAATGTGAAAGTGTGTTTGTTTGTTTGTCCGTCTTTTACGTCGCAACGAAGCTGTTTTAAGGTATGGTTTTTGTGTGTGGAGCTAGTGAGGAGGGTGGAGAGTAACATAGGCTACTTTTTACCGCGGTAAAACATCCCCATGGGAAGATCGATATTTTGTTACTTGCTAGATATTTAGTTCCGGATGTTGTTAATAAATGGTGTTAGTAAAATTAGTAAAAAGTCATAGGCAACGAAGTCTAAGTAAAAGTAAGTTCCTATGTAGGATTTGTAAAAAATCGATATCTACCGCGGGTGAAGCTGCGGGCAAAAGCTAGTTACTTAATATTAGTGAGCCTATCTTGCTGAGTCAGCCGGCAAACGAATCGTCGTTTTCTGGCTGTGGGCTTTGAGACCCAGTTCTTTCTTTCTTTTTTTCTTCTTCCTCGGCAGCGCTACAATGTCATTGATGTGACTGATGTATGGGTGGCGATAGCCACTTACCATCAGGTGGATCGTCAGCTCGTTTGACAATCCATCACTTGGTCAGTCGGAACGGAGACTACTCGCGCTGTAGGAGACCCAAACCAGACGTGGGGCGTAGCTACCGCCGTATCAACCGTATAAATTATACAGGGCCCCCAGCGTATAGGGGCCCCCAGCGTAAAGCTTAGGGGCCCCCACTAATACTCCCAAAAAAAAAGCTCGCCATCGGCATACGACCTCTACAGTTGCTTTTATAATCAAATCAAATTTTTTTATTAAAAATTGGTTTGGTTTACAAACACTTTTTGAAAGTCATGCAAGTTACGCCAATGCTTCAACAAGTATATTTGTCAGCTGACATTGAGGAGGCCCCACAACAAATATTGATATGGGGCCTCCTTATTATGGCTAGCTACGCCACTGCGTAGGACAATAATTATGGTACTTACTTGAGATAAATCCAAGGACATATCATCTTCAAGAGACGCGTCACGACTTTGAGAGGACTGAATGGTTCTTTTTGGTTGCACAACCTTCTTAAACGTGATGGAGTCTGCAGATGGTCGCCGATGATAGGTTCCGGGTAGGGAGTTGGTGCGTTCTGATCTGTAAATCATCATCATCCATCCTCATCATCCATCATTATAACCGTTGGTCTTGGTATACTGGTCGGTGCTTAGGACTTGTAAATTAATGTAAAATAATGTATTATGTTAAAAGTAAACATTAAAAAAAATATTTAAGAAATAAATGGTTTGGTGCGGTTCTTGTGCACAATATCCGCTTTTCCATTCTTTAATATCTTAACATTACAGTCAAGATCTTCCAACACGAGGTATGGACCCAAATAAATGCTTTGCATTTTATCATTATTAGGGTTCCTCAGTAACAAATAACTATTCTTATTATAGAACACAGGCTTAATACTAGTATCATGCTTCTCTTTCCTTCTCAATTTACTTTGTATTAGATTATTTTTAGCGTCTCTTTGTGCCACTTGCAACCTGTACCTTAGCTCCGAAGGATAACTATCATAATTATAAAGAGGTTGAACGATATTTTTATTTAAATTTGATGGTAACATGCATAACTTACCGAATACCAATTCGTGGGGCGTGTATTTGGTTTCCGAATGAACGGTATTGTTGTACGCGAAGCACCAGTATGGCAACCAGCTGCTCCACGACGTCGGTTCTTTTTCGCAGTTGATCCTGAGATACGCACCCATCGTTTTATGTGAGTTCTCTAGGGCTCCAATGGACTCGTGATGGTACGCTGTCGAACTAATATGATTTACCTGCAATAACCGGCATACCTCCTCCATCGTGCTAGAAATAAACTCACTACCTCGATCGGTTGCTATTTCTCGAGGTATTCCAAATCGTAAAATAAAGTTTTCGACGAAACAACGCGCTACGGATGCGGTATCTTTAGAGTGTAATGGATACGCCTCGACGAACTTGGTAAGTTCGCATTGCAAAGTGAGCACATAACAACAGCTGTTTAAGTCTTTGGGCAAAGGACCTACTAAATCGAGGTATATTTTTTCAAATGCTGCGTTAGCCGTTGTCGTTATGGACATGGGCTGTTTGGTGTGCACCGAATATTTTTGTCTTTGACATTGTTCACATTTCGATACAAAATGCCTAACATCTTTCTCAATGCTCGGCCAAAAATAATACTTTTTTATATTATTTAACATTCGCCTAATTCCTGCGTGGCCACTGGTAGGAAGTAGGTGAAAGTCATTTATGATCACGCGCCTATCATCTATATTGTTTATTCTTTGTACATCTTTTAATATACATATGCGCGGACCTGACCAAGCTTTATTCTTTTTTATCTCCTCAATTAACCCAGCTAAAAAGTCTGTAGTCTTTTCGTTCCTCATAATATAAAGTTCTTTTATTTTTACCTTGTTAGCTATCGTAGCCAAATCTCTCACTAAAACGTCTCGCGATAATAATGATCGAGATGTTGGTACAAGGTACAAAATCGATTTACTGGGAACATAAAAAAAGTATTTCGAACTTTCCGAAATAAATTCATTTTCTTTTAATTTTTCAAATTCCCTGGAGTTAATTATCAGTAACTCAGTAAAATTATTCGGTTTCTTAATTATTTCCACAACTCTTGGTTGATCAGACCTCGAGCTAGTGGGAATATTAATAACCGACGAATTTGTACTGTCCCTAGTCACGTTAAAATCTTGCATTGCTCTCCTTTGTCCACGCGTCATCACATGCATTACTCTATCATTCATACCTTTTAAGTCATCTGACGTCATACAAATGCGCGACAATGCGTCTGCAGTCACATTGTTGCACCCTTTCAAATATTCTACCACAAAATTGTATTCTTCTAACTGTAGTCGGAATTTTATTAATCTACTAGATGGATCTCTCATACCAAACAGATACACTAGTGGCCGGTGGTCTGTCTGTATTTTAAACCGTCTTCCGTATAAATAAGGTCGGAAGTACTTAACACTCCACACTATCGCTAAAAGTTCTTTTTCGATAGTGGGATAATTCATTTCCGCCTTATTTAAACTACGACTGGCATAAGCTACAGGTAGACCGTCATTGTTACATAGTACCGAACCTATCGCTATCCCTGAAGCGTCTGTTTGCAAAATAAACTCGTTACTGTCTGAAAAGTTAGGATACTGAAGTACCGGGGGTTGCATTAAACATGATTTTAAAAAATTAAATGAATTTTCACAGTCCTCTGTCCATACCAACGACACGTTTTTACAACTTAATCTATTTAACGGAAATGCTTTCTCTGCAAAATTAGGGATGAACTTGCGATAATAGTTCGCAAACGCTACAAAACGCCTAGTTTCATCGCTATTTTTTGGACGTGGATAGTTTTCAAGGACTCTAGTTTTTTCCGGGTCGGGCTGTATACCTTTCTCGGATACGATGTGTCCCAAATATAAAATTTGTTTTTGTAAAAACTGACACTTGACGGGATTTAATTTCAAATTAACTTTACGCAATCTACTAAACACATCTAATAAATTTTTATTATGAACAGCCAGTGACCTACCAAACACGACCAGATCGTCCTGATATACCAAACATTGCTCATAGTTTAAACCTGACATAGCCACTGTCATCATCCTGGAGAAGGCATTGGGACTGGTCTTGAGCCCCATGGGCATTCGTGTCATTTGGTATTGATTTTTGGTAGTTGTGAAGGCCGTATAAGGTCTACTTGACTTTTCTAAATTTAGTTGGTAAAATCCTTGAAATAAATCGAGATGTGTAAAGTATATTGCTCCAGACAGAGAGTCCAAAATGTCAGAAATATTGGGGAGGGGAAATTTATCTTCTTGTATTTGATTATTTAACTTCCTATAGTCTATAACGATGCGCCATTTTTTTTCACCAGATGAATCACTTTTTTTCGGTACTAATAACAAAGGGCTGGACCATGCGCTCCTCGCTTCTTCTATTATTCCATCTTCTAACATACCTTCTATTTGCCTATCTATTTCTAATTTCTGTGTTTGAGGAAGCCTATATGGTTTGATATAAATAGGGGAGCTATGGGGTTTAAGATCAATAGATTGTTGATACAAAGGTGTAGTTGACAATCGGTCTCCTGGTAAGTGAAATATATCTGGGTATTTTGCACAAATATTTTCAATGGACTTCTGCTCTTCAACATTCAAACCTTTCAAATCTAACATAGAAAATAACCTTTTAATTCTATCTGCATTCATAACTGGCTTATTAAATTGACAGATATAATAATCGTTTAAGTTTGAATTACAAAATGCAAAATAATTTAAATTAACGTTGCTATATCTAGTATTTAATATCCTTATAGGTATTTTGCCATTTTTCGGTTTCACAATAGCACTAGCTACAAATACACCCTCACATAATTCCTGGTTGTTAATGACACACTCCTGGGTTGCATTCGTGTTAACATAATGCAAGGATTCACTCCGGGCGGGTATAGATAAAAGGGTATTATTACTGTTCGACGAATAAAAAAAATTTAATGTTATAGATGTATCCAACTTCGAAAACAATTTTAAAGTATTTAGTTCAAAATTCAAGACTGCTTTATATCGTTGCAAAAAATCTTGCCCTAATATGCCGTGTGTTTTACAAGGCAATTTATCGAAAACATAAAATTTATGATCAAATTCATGTCCATCATAATTTAAAGTAATATAAACAACACCTAGAGAAGATAACTCGCCTCCTATACCTTTGACACGCGTACTCCTTTTATAGAATGGAATTCGTAAACGCTCGACATGCTCGTATCGTATTGCCGACAGGGAGGCACCCGTGTCAATTAACCAATTGCAGTTACTATGGCCAATGTTTAAAGAAACTTGATTTAAACTATTGCATGAATAAACATAATTATTCTCGAAAAAAATGATTTAATGATTCTGTTTTGGAAATAGGAGTACTCGTATGTTCGGAAGGATGAGCAGATGAGTCATGTTCGCTAATAACATTAATATTGTTTCTTTGAGAAAAATATCTGCGATTCCTATATTCGCGAAATTTACCTCTCCTATTAGACCTTGATGATTGTGGCTGCACGGGACCCTTGTATGTATGCTGTAGTTGCTGCTGCCGACCTCGATCTTGCGGCGCTGCTCGTGCTCGTATACTATATCGGCCTCGGTAACCCCTGTTAGAGCTATATTTAGGTTTATATAAATTTTGGTTAGAGTACGTACCAACAAACTCCGTTGCTTGATGGCTTGACGTCTCCACCTCCTCGTCCAGAGCACCTTGTATGGCCTCGGCGAGGGACGTGAAGTCACGGGCCGCGACTATTGTGCTTAACCTACGGTTCCGCAGTCCATCGGCAAAACGTTTTATGGCAAGCTTCTCATTAATTGGTTTTAGTATACTATGCTTAGCCATGTCACCATCGGCCTGCGAAATCGTAAGTTCGACAAAGAGCTCCGTTAATTCCCTTCCAAAATCTGAAACTGAATTATCATTTTGTTTTGCACTCTGCAGTTTAGTTAAAAGTGCCGTTGATGATTTTTTCGGCAGTAAGGTTCTCCTCATATCCTTTAATAACGCCTCGACTGATTCATAACTTGCAGATAATTTTAATTTGGCACACTGAGACAGCCTATTTTTTAAAACGAAAGAAATCAGTTTATTTTCACATTCCGTTTTCGTGAGAAGAGAAGCATAATATTCTATGCTATCAATTAGTTGCTTAATACTAAGTTCGTCATCCGACATCAAAGGCAATAAAGTTAGAGCTGTTTTTAAATTAAAAGTTTCCACTTCCGGTAATGCCATTTTAGAAGATTGCGCTTCGGTGTCGCTTTCAGAACACAAAGACAAAATTTCTAAATACACAGTGTCAAAATTAGAATTTAATTTAAGAACCAAGGTAACCTCATTTTTATCTATTTGTCCCCGTATAATTTGATTTTTTATAATATCGCTAGTCTTAGAATATTTTGAAAATAAATCTCGAGCTTCATTTAATTTTCGTAACCTTACCTCACCTATTCTACGTTTGGGCCCAATTTTTATCAAATACGTTCTTAATTTCTTTAATTCCTCAAAAATACTAAGCAAACTTTCTGCCATAACATAATATAATCCATATTGAAAATCTTATATTTATATTTAATAACTAATGCCTTTTTACCTAATATTTATTTCATCACTGTTTTTATTTAAAGTTTATCACCACACTTGAATCACACACATCACTATCCACTTACGAGTAGGTAGATGCGCAGCTCTCGAGTCAGGCCGCTGAGTTGCCCTGGAGCCGCAGCTGCAGAACCCCGGCCTGCGCTCGACGCTCGATTTTTTTTTTTCATTCAGGCACCTCACGTTGTATCTCGCGGCAAGTGCTGCGATGACCAGCACCAAGATGATCATGTTGATGATTCACCTTATTTTCGTATCCCAGCTGTGTAATCACATCCTCATGCTGGGCTCGAGGAGTTGGGGCAGATGAAGATGATCCCATTGCAACGGTAGTATCAGCATAGCGCAGATAGGTATACGTATTATAATTAATTTACACGCGCGCGATGACACCCGATCTACGGCCGCGGCGGCGCGATGACAATGGCAGGGTCGCCATATACTGGTCGGTGCTTAGGAGGTGTCTAATTGAAACAAAGGTTCGTGTAGCACTGATTTAATGTATTATAAAGTATTGACAAAACCCTTCAATAGGTATCTATATGTATGTATAATGGTATGCATCATCTCGTTACACTACATTGGTTGTATGTCCTGTTATCGTAGGATAAGTCGTTAAGCCTTGTCGAAGACATTAGGGCGGCATGAAAATTTTCGACTCAAAGTCAACCCAAGGGTTCTCCACCAATCCGCACTGGAGCAGCGTGGTGGAGTATGCTCTAGGCCTTCTCAAGAGGAGAGGAGACTCGTGTGTGTTTTGAAACCACATAACATTAATCAGGTAGGTAAAGTTTTATTACACGTAAATATATAAACTAATATAATATTATAAAGAGGAGAGATTTGATTGTTTGTTTGCATTGAATAGGCTCCGAAACTACTGAACCGATTTGAAAAATTCTTTCACTGTTGGGAAGCTACACTATCCCCGGGTGACATAGGCTATATTATATTTTCAAAAAAAATTAGGGATCCTTAATAAAACTCCAATAATGTAATCCAAGGTGCATGGGCGTAGCCAGGGGGGGGGGGGGTTTCGGGGGTTCAACCCCCCCCCCCCCCTGAAAAGTTAAGGACTGACATTTTTATGTGCTAATAAACCCTTAAAAACATTTTTCTACACGTCATTCCGAATCGAATCAGCTATCGCACATATTTTTAGGAGCTTTATTTCTATTTGAACTTTTTGACTAAACTAATAATAGATGGCACTACATACATCGTGAGAAAAGATAAAGTCTCAATTTTCTTTAGGGTTATTTTATGTACTTTTAGTCGTATTTTCTTGAACACCCCCCCCCCCCAAACTTGAACCCCCCCCGAAACTAAACCCTGGCTACGCCCGTGCCAAGGTGTAAAAAATAAGAAAACCGAAGCAAAGCGAGGGTGGTTACTCGTAGATCCGTGTGCAAATTAATACCTTTTAGTAATTTGTTTTCCAGTCACCAAAAAATCTAAGTTCTGTGGCTTTACCACCCTCTTGGGGGTAGTGTTAGCTGAACTTGACGTGTTCTTCTTTACTTCTGGCTCGTTCTTGATGCTGCCTCGGCGCGACAAGGTTGCTGAGTTCCGTCTAGAAGATGGCCGCGGTCTGTCTTCTTCTGCATCCTCCGACCAGCGATCAGGCCTTTGCATGGTTCCTGTTATAAAAAAAACAAGTAAAAAAATGTCAAAATAGACGTATTTAATACGAAAACCAGCAGAGATTCCTATCGACACAGTTCAAAATTCAAAATATCGTGTAGGATGTCACGATTTCCAACTGAGAATCGAACCTGGATCTCTATTGAACGAGTACTAAGGGGGTCGGAATAAAAGGTGCCAGTCCATTGAAGTAAGAAAGTGAATAGGTACGAGCGAATACACATTTTTTACTAGTAACCGCTCTAGGCTCGCTTTGCTTCGGTTTTCGTGAAATAATGTAACTGAGAACCTTGTTAACCCATGTTACTGAGAAAGAATGAAGCATATTATGAAAGAATTGTTTTTTTATGCCTTAAGCAAGCAAACGAGCAGACGGGTCACCTGATGGTAAGTGATCACCGCCGCCCATGGACATTAGCAACACCGGGGGCTTCACCAATGCGTTGCCGGCCTTGAAGAAAACAATAGCCCCGCTTCTTGAAGGACCCCATGTAATAGCTTAGCGGGAACACCGATGCAGGAAGTTCGTTCCACAGTTTACACGTGCGTGGTGGGAAATTACGTGAAAACCGAACTGTGGACGAACGCCAAGTATTCAGGTGGTGTTGATGGAACCTGGTACATGATGCGCGGTGACGGAAATCAACCGCAGATATTAAACCGAACTTCTCCAGAACATTTCACGTTGTTCAGACGGTAATTCTGCCGTCTGTACAACGTATAGGGAGCCTACGTCTTTCCTCAACTCAAGCAATTCTAATCCGTTTGTATGTAAGCTTACGATCGTCGACAAGATCATTCAAATCGGTCCGGTAGTTAATGTGGCATGTAATTTTTATGTTTTCTAAGCCTTTGTTTAGTTAATGCATATCATTATGTTTTCTAAAAGAATAAAAGACTGTCATTAACTTTTCACAGGAATACGTGACTTTTTTTTGACATTCCCGTTTTATCGGAAATTAACGGAGGATTGCCATAAGCCGTGTTGTTCATTCCGATACGTTATTGCGTGTGTTAAATTCGGTTCGCGCGTTCCGCTCTAATAAACAAGCACCTTTACAAAGGTCAGACTAGAAGAGTGTAGATTTCATCGATTACCTTCCAGCCTCACCGAGAAAACCTATTTATATATGCCCTATTTTACTGAGTTAATCTAGGCTGGGTTTTATGCAGTTTTAAGCTGGATAGTTTTGCTAGCACTGACCTAAAAACATGTAGGTCCAAATAAAATGTTATTATCTTATTAATTATTACTAGCTGTTGCCCGCAGCTTCGTATACGGAAATTATGTTTTACCTTATTTGTACCTCTTGCAGAAGGAAATTTAAAAAACGGTGAATTTATATTGAAGTACTTATATTTAGTAATTTATATACTGAAACCCACGATAAATTCACAAAGGATTCCTCCAGGAGCGGGTTTAGAAAAATAAGCAATATTCACATTAATTTGTATTTTTTTCTTTTTTTTGCAAAATTTTGAAAAATTGAAAAATATGGGTTCCATAAATTTAAGCAAGGAATATTTGATGCAAATTTGAAGCAAATCGGTTGATGTTTTAAAAATATTCCATACAAACCTTCATACCGTTTCCCGGGAAAACCTTTTAATTTTCCGGGATAAAAAGTATTCTAAAATATGACCCGGAGTATTAGTAACAACTTTACCAATTTTCATCGAAATCCGTTCAAGGGTTTTCATGTGATGCCCGGACAGACAAACAGACAGACAGACAATAATAATTCTAAAAAAAATATTTTTGTACTCTAACACGTTATTGAAATGCCCCCTAATCAAAATTTTTAAAAAATATTCAATGTACAGTAAATTTGCCCTTTGAGTTTTATTATAGTATAGAAGACTAGCTGTTACCCGCGACTTCGTCCGCGTGGTATTTTATATTATTAAATTTTTCATTGATCCTATTTATTTTCTTAAATAAAAGTAGCCTAAGTTACTTCTTGTTACATCAGCTATCTGTCAATGAAAGTCTCGTCAAAATCAGTCCAGCCATTTCAGAGATTAGCCGGAACAAACAGACAGAAAAAAATTGTAAAAAAAAATTGTTTTGGTATACATATATGTACCGTGTATACATCCAAATGCACTTAGTAAAAAGCGGTTATTTCAATATTACAAACAGACACTCCGATTTTATTTATTTGTTACAGATTATAGATAAAAAACATCTGTTAATTATTTTGAGTCGATTACATTATTTTAAATTATTGTTTTATTTATTTTAGTTTTTAATTATAAAACATATTTGTTTCATTCATATTAAGCGCGTTTCCGGTATAATAGATTCAAAGATTTATTAGATTAAGTACCTACCCTAAATGTTATGTCAGATCATGGTCTACCTATTTGCTAAAGTTCATGAAAATCTAACTAACAACTAACAATACTAACATCCAACTTTCACATTTATAATATCAAGGATTTTGTGTAATCTTTTTTGAAGGCGATTTAATATTTTTTAATTACTTTTATTTATTTCAGTTTTCCTTTTCCTTGCAATGCAGTTCTTAGTTGTTTATAAATTATAACACTTAACTATTGTTAGTTATCGGGAAAATCATCACTAATCTCTAATCGAATATCCACAGTGAATTATTCGGTGTTACATACTACGTCTAATCCTGTGGGAACAGATCCGATTCCCGGACAACATTCAACTAACAACAAGTGGTCGCAAAGTGGATTTGTTTATTATCAAATCAAATGTAATACATATTACAAATTAAGTAAAAACAAATATTTTTTGATAAAAATAACTGACTTGAAAATTAGGGATAACTCAAAAACTACTCGTCAGATCTAGCTCACATTTAAGTTCACATGACAAGCACCAGCTTTCGATTAAAAAAATAATCACCAAAATCGGTTCACCCAGTCGAAAGTTCTGAGGTAACAAACATAAAAAATACAGTCGAATTGAATACCTCCTCCTTTTTTGAAGTCTGTTAAACATAGGAATCGTGAGTACCCGTATAAGCACTTAAAACATTGTGTGAGTAGTTCTGGCTAAGTAGATCTGACGAGCTATTGAGCTAGATCTGACGAGTAGTTTTTTAGTTATTTTGAAGTCGCAAGTTCTTGCGACGCGACGTGCGAGCTCGCAGGTTTTTGCGATGCGACGTCGCATCGCAGTTTTGTGTACAAGCCCTAAACTGAGGTGAACCCAATTGGGGTAACCTCAGATGAACAAACTGTAAGTACTGAACAGCGTGTCCATATTACAGAATGTTATCGAAATGTAATAGGTACTCATAGTAATAGGTGCCTATGTCGCAAACGCAATCAACAAAAGGTTAAGTTTAATGCTAAAATACCTGTAAATCCGTAGCTCAGTAGATAACTTTGTTGGCAAGTAACTAATCAGGTCACACACAAGTTACTAACTATACTAACTAACTTACTATAGCATAACTGTCCATATATCACAATATTCACCCCCGACCTGTTTTCACTCCGGTTCACAACAGACTAAGCAAAATAAGGGATGTGATCCTGTGATACGCTTCGATAGATTGCGCTGTGGTCTTTGTGATAAGCGGAGCGGGAGCGGGAAGGAAGCGAGAAACGTGCACCACGAACATAGCTGATTACCTCCAATAGATACCGCATACAAGGCAACTGACGCGCGCCAACAAGTACGTGCATTTGCAAGTCGACGACAATAGTGCCGACCAATACTGACGCGTCAAGACCAAGTATGAATTAGAAATAGCCAATCACAGCGCATTGTTTTGTCCCCCGCAAGCCGCGCTTTCCGCCAAATTTTGTGAGTTCAAACTCTAAGAAAATTTCCCTTATGCGGTATCTATTGGGGGTAATCTATGACCACGAACGTGGCATTTGAGTAAAACCGAGTTTTAACCGTATTGGCTTAGAATATTAACCGTAATCCCACGTCGGATGGGTGTCGTAAGAGGCGACTAATTCCGTCCCGCTGGGCCCCATCATAAATAAACACCTCACTCTCATAGCCTCACGCTAGGATTCCGTGTCGTGGGTGCCATGGAAAACACATTAGACATCACTATAACACCCATGACCCGAGTACAAATATTCATTTGTCACATAAATATCTGCCCCGGCCGGGAATCGAACCCGAACCCCTCGCTTCGCAGGCAGGGTCGCTATCAACTAGGCTACAGGTTGTCATCAATATTGGTAATGTTGATTTAAATAGTTTATTAATACCATTATTATTTCTCTGTCCCCCATTGGGGTTCTCCTGGATAGATTAGCTACCACGTCCTCTTTCCTAAGTCAGCCGCTAAAGGACTCGTCGTGTTCCGACTGAGGGCATGAGAGGGGTCTTTCTTTCTTTTTCTTCTCTTTTTTTAGCCGGCATGGCATTAGAATAGGCCGAACAATTTGAACCACTACAAAAACACGCTCATATAAAAACGCTAATCGCTCCCTCCTACCAATATAACCATAGCTTTAATTGGTTGCTCGAGAGGTCGACCGAGTGTGACGGCGTATAATAATGTATTATGGGGTTCATACTTACTGCTCGCTATGTTTAATAGAACATATAAACACATACATATAAACAACTGGGTTATAAAATTAAAAAACCCTACATTTTCTTGTCGGTCATCTTAATAGCCAAATAATAATAGCCAAATCGATTCAGCCGTTTTTACGGTTTCTGGTTATCAGAAAATACCTCCTTAAATTTTATTTTTAACCAACTTCAAAAAAAAGCAGTCCAGGAGGTTTTCAATTCGATTGTATTTTTTTATGTTTGTTACCTCAGAACTTTCGACTGGGTGAACCGATTTTGATGATTCTTTTTTAATCGAAAGCAGGTTCTTGTCACACATTTTGAACGAGATGTGATAAGCAGTTTTGAAGTAGGTTATTTTCTGTTAGTAAAATTTTGATTATTAGGGTTCCGTATTCAATCCGGGCATGTCCGGAAAGATGTCCGTCCGTCCATCCGCAGAGATCCAGTGCTAGAAAGCTGTAATTTGGCATGGATATACATATTTATTTTATTACGTAGAAGATTCATATATTCAAAGATATATGCATAGTATTGCGTAGGCTTTAAATGCATTAATAATCATATCGACGGTTAAAAGGCGACTTGATTCAAGCGCCATTTTGCAAACTTTACAGGAGAGCGTTTTAAAGTTTATTTTTTGAGAAAAAAAATCATTGTTCCTAAAGTATACCATAAAAATTGACGAGTCTCCCCAATCATAAAGCGGCATATTTTGTGCTATTTTTTGATATATATATAACAAATAAAAGGTGTTTTTTAACGGAGTTAGATGTAACTTGAGCCATTTTGCACAATTCTTTGATCAGGGCAGAAGGAATCAAAGTACACGATTACTATTTATCTGTTCAAAGCAAAATAATTCAAGTGTACAATGACTTCTTTAGCAGATCAAGGATAAATGATTTAAATCACTCACCTATTTGTAAACTGTTCATGGATAAATGAGTTAAACCGCTCACCTAGTTATAAACTGTTCATGGATAAATGATTTAAACCGCTCACCTAGTTGTAAACTGTTCAAGGAGTAATGACTCAAATTACACAGTGATGTAATAAGATTTAAAGCAAATTGTTTTAATCGCAAGATTTATTAAAATTTGACTTGGATGTAGGGAAAACGAATGAAAGGACATTGTCAATTCAAAGAAAAGTAACTTAAATGGCATACTTTTAAGAACTTAGACTTTAAAGTCGATTTTATACAACGAAAGAATTAAAATTTAATAAAACAATGCTTTTCATGAATCATTATTTTTTGCAAAAAGAAAATGGTTCTAAATGATATAAAGACTTAAAACTGGTCAAGGATAATTAGCACAAGTCATATTCTTCAATATACTAGTTCAGGTAAGATTGATTCAAGCGACAGAGATAATGTTTGAATGTTTAAGGCAAAATGATTTAAGTAACATACACTAATAAATCTGGTTCAAGCAAAAAGGAATTAACATCCTTTGTTTAATTATTTAAGATCAAGTAAAAAGAATTCAAATGCCGATACCATTTCATTCCATCCGAGGATAAATGGCTTAAACTACAAATAGTAAGAAAAACCCTTTTTTTTCGTGGGTCTATATACATGCTTTGAAAAAAACAACCAAATTCGCTACACTTGATACCGCGTAAGCAAAAATGATACCCAAATTGGTCATGGAGCCAAGCGCCAAAAAAGTGCTCAGATTAACCTCAAACCCGGCTCCATCGACGCGCAAAAATTCGCCGATTCCAATGATGTATATAACTCAATATCGCCCAGGATGGCGCTTGAATCAATTCGCCTTTTAACCGTCGATATGTATTAATATATGTATATGGAAATAGAAGGCTATGGAAGTCGAGACAGAACCACTTTCGATGGCCCAAACTGGTGCTATTAAGGAGAAATCATTCTTATTTGAATACATCAGTATAAAACAATCTTATGTCTTCTTTCTGAGGGTGAAATCGTACATATCATCATAATATCATTTATGCTGTGCCTGCGTCTTAAAAAATATATACATACTAGCTGCCCGGACAGACTTCGTTCTGTCAAAAGTTTTTTTTATTTTGAGATGTAAGCTATCCTATCTTTCAAGTTGGATCAAACTGCACACGGTGTGCAAATTTGATTAAAATCGGTTCAGTAGTTTAGGAGTCCATCGCGGACAAACAACGTGACACGTAATTTATATATATTAAGATTTTTGAGTGCTATTAGGTAGGTACTAGGGTAAATCGATAATCAAGCTGATGGTACAGTCACCTGCAGAGAAAAGTAACCCATCTTTTACTGTGTTTATTAAGAGGTGGGTTACTTTTCTTTGCAGTGGACTGTACCTGATGGTAAGTGGCTTAGGCATTACCGATGCACTGACTAAGAAGAAAGAAGAAAGAAAGAAAACAGTCGTGTAAGTAAGTAATCAAACATAAAACCTGTTTTAACCGACTTCAAAAAAAGGAGGAGGTTCTCAATTCGACTGTATTTTTTTTTTATGTTTGTTACCTCAGAACTTTGGACTGGGCGAACCGATTTTGATGATTCTTTTTTTAATCGAAAGCTGATGGCTGTCATGTGGTACCACATAAATTTTATTGAGATCTGACAATGGCATCCATGAGAAAACTACATAAGTCGTAAATTTGTGTTAAGATGTGCGCGATAAATTGACGAATAACTCAATATCACGTCAACCGATTTCGATGATTCTTTTTTTAATAGAAAGCTGGTGCTTGTCATGTGGTCCCACATAAATTTGAACGAGATCTGACAAGTAGTTTTTGAGAATTTGAAGTCGGTTATTTTTTGTTAGTAAAATTTAGATTATTGTTTTAACGTACTACTTAGCTTAAACCTTTCTTTTGTTGGCTCTTGGCTGCTACTTACGTAATAATTGAATTAAATTACTTCAAAGGTCGCTGACTCAAGCGGAAATGTTATGAAAGGCAATGTCATTATCGAGGAATTTTTGTACGAAATTGTGTAAGAACATTACGTTGACCATGGTTTCTGTAGACTGTAGTACTTTCCCATGTCCACAGGTCCGGTATCAGGATTGAATTTTTGGAGTAAAATAAAATTTAAGTTAGATCTTAATGCATTGTTTATTGGTTACAAATAATAAAAAAATAATAATTATAAAAGTGTAAAAATAGGAATTGGAGGTTTTGCTCCAGTATTATGAGTTATTAATTTAAAAAAAACGTTAGTAGTAAATGTTTTTTCTTTTCTTTCTCTTTCTCCGGTTATTTCTATAAAAAACGCAGTGTTATCGGAACTAAATCAACATATGTATTTCAATATTATAAGATAGAAGTGTTATAGGAAGCAGTAATTAGTTCTAATTCAGCTGTAGCCTAGTTGGTAGCGACCTTGACTGCGAAGCGAAGAGTCTCGGCTTTGATTCCCGGCTGGGGCAGATATTTACGTGACAGATGCAGGGTGTGATTGTGATGTGTTATATGTGTCGTCCATGCCGCCCGCGACACAGGTAATAAACTACTGCGGGGGTGTGAGTGTGTGTATATAAGCGTAACTGTAAGCTTTAAAAATTTGATTATTGACACAAATATGTATGTTATCTGTACTAATATTATAAAGAGGAAAGATTTGATTGTTTGTTTGCATTGAATAGGCTCCGAAACTACTGAACCGATTTGAACAATTCTTTCACTGTTGGAAAGCTAAACTATCCCCGGGGGACATAGACTTTATTATTTAAAAAAATTAGGGATCCTTAACAATACTCCAATAATGTAACCCAAAGTGTATCAATGATACCTACATGAATAAATGATTTTGAATTTGAATTTGAATAAAAACACAAGAAAACCGAAGCAAAGCGAAGGCGGTTACTCGTATTATATAAAGCTTGTGAAAGCCCGACTCGACACGGAAACAAGCTTTCCTAAAACAGGACTGTCCTGAACTCCACACAATCATGGTGTCCCGAGCTCGCTACTAGTGAAAGCTGCCCTACGGCCTTGCGGTGAAAGTGGTCACCGGTGGTCACCGCTGGTCACCGGTGTTCACCAGTGAGGTCAGTACATGGAAGTGGTCATTCATGTTGATTGGTGTGAAGTTTGCATTATAAGGAAGAGTGCGATTGATGGTATTTTTTTTATTTAATAACCTACATACTCATAGCCCCACACTAGGATTCCCTGTGTCGTGGGCCATGGACAACACACTAGACAAGGACATTCACACACAGACCGAGAACAGAAATTCAAACTCATCAGGGGCCATCCATAAATTACGTCACACTAATTTCAAGATTTTTTGACCACTCCCCCCTCCTGGTAAAGCTGGTCACATTTGTGACTTTGTGAGACCTCCCCTCTAGTGTGACGTCACATAATATGAAATTTTATACCTAGAAATTACTTTTAAACAGCAGTTCCGATATAAGTTTAACTATGTTAAGTATAACATAAGTTAACCTATACATACCAATTACTCGATTTTGAAATGTGACGTCACGAAATTATTAGGACCCTCTCCCACCCCTTGTCACACAATGTCACACTACATCGACCCCCCCCCCCCCCCTCCCCCTAACGTGTGACGTAATTTATGGATGGCTCCTCATCAAAATTCTGCCTCGCTGGGAATCGAACCCAGACCCTTCGAACGGCGATCCGGCATGATGACACCACACGGGTCCTGAAAAAGCAAAAGTTATTCATAATAATACAGTCGGCCGCAGAAGTAGCTTAACATTATAGTACTTTGTAATAGTAACTGTTTCGACGGTTTCCTAGCAACATCTATGACAAATTCAAGAAATGTAATGTGACAAGGTACTAAAATGTTAAGCTACTTCTGCGGCCGACTGTACCTTGACCGTGTAATATGTCTTTTTACTCAAAACCCATCAGCTTTTCAACAATAGAAATTAATAACTCATTAAGTATTTAAACAAAACTGACTAATTGATATTTTAAACTCTTTGGAGGTAGTTAATTTAAACTTTTGTCTTGCAAAAGCAATAATTGTTTGGCGAATGCTAGACCTTTAATGACGAAAGCATACAAGATGGTTGCTGTAAAATGTATTCATGGAGGATAGAGTAGAAAGAGGGCCATCTTTGTGTATGAAAAATGTCCGTAAAAACGCGTCCAATTACGGGTGGCGCTGCGGTGCGGTCTACAACAGCTATGTTCGAATATCTATTTATCAGACACTAGCGCCATTCATTACGGGTGGCATAACTCGGCAAACTTCACTCCGTCTACAACAGCCATGTTCATATATCTATCTATTTTTCACACACTAGCGCCATTCTGAAATGGCCAATATTGGAACCTCTATTTTCAGTAAACAGCTGGACACTTTTTCAACTTTCCCTTCATATGAGATGGCCCTCCAATTTCTATGCTCCATGAATGTATTGACGATCCATTACGCACTTATGCGAGCCACCAGATGGCATTGCAAACAAACTTTTCGTAACTTATGGTTGTCTACTTGTTACTTTTAAATCTATAGATACTACTAATATTATAAAGAGGAAAGTTTAGTTTGTTTGCATTGAATAGGCTCCGAAACTACAGAACCGATTTGAACAATTCTTTCACTGTTGGGAAGCTACACTATCCCCGGTCTTATCTTCAAATTATTGTATGGGAAAAGTGGAAAATCGACTTTATCAATGAACCGAATGTGCCTAATGTATTGTTTTAGTGATCTCAAATCACCTTCGGATTATTGCCTTTCAAATGAAACCATTTTGAGGCACATCGGTTGGATGGTTTCAGTCTTTAAAGGACATTCGTACAAACATTTTTTGTGTTTTATATAAAGACTAGCTGAGTCGGCAAACGTTGTTCTGCCAAAAATTTAGGGGTGGACCACCCTTAACATTTAGGGGGATGAAAAATAGATGTCCAATTCTCCACCCTATCCGATATGCACGCAAATATTCACGAAAATGACGAGCCGTTTCGGAGGAGTTCAACTTCTAAAACACCGTGACACGAGAATTTTATATATTAGACTAGCTGCCCGGACAGACTTCGTTCTGTCAAAAGTTATTTTTTTGAGATGTAAGCTATCCTATCTTTCAAGTTGGATCAAACTGCACACGGTGTGCAAATTTGATTGAAATCGGTTAAGTAGTTTAGGAGTCCATCGCGGACAAACAACGTGACGCGTAATTTATATATATTAAGACTAGCTGCCCGGACAGACTTCGTTCTGTCAAATGTTTTTATTTTTATTTTGAGATGTAAGATATCCTATCTTTCAAGTTGGATCAAACTGCACATGGTGTGCAAATTTCATTAAAATCGGTTCAGTAATTTAGGAGTCTATCGCGGACAACGTGACACGTAATTTATATATATTAAGATTAATATAATTTTATTAAGCACTTATATTGCTAGTGACAACCCTAGTAATTCGCGTCAATATTGGAAAGTGGTTTTGTACAAAAATGTTCAATTATGCAATATTGCGACCCACATATGAACCCTGTTCGGTAAACACCTGTCTTAAGACAATACGGAACAGCTGATGGCAGTACCACCTTACTTTGTGGTACAGTCGACAAAATAATTAGATATGCCTGGAAACAAAAACATTCGGTAATATTTATAAAAAATACAGTTTACAGAGTGTTTATAAAAAATGTAAAATGCTACCTTTATACGTAAGGTCCGACTTAACATTAAAAATAACAAAAACAGTTTTTGTTTGATACCCTGCGTATAGACTCAATGTTACCTAATTATTTTGCCGATTGTATCACCGCCGTCCGTGATAATTAGACGCGTTGTCAGCAAAAGCCTAGCAGCAAAGAGAAGGGTGTTATAAGTTTGATGTATTTCCGTGTTACTCTGTGGCATCGCCTAAACGAAAGGACCAATTTTGATGCGGTTTTTGGCACCACATTACAAGCAGCTTTCGATTAAAAAAAGAATCATCAAAATCGGTTCACCCAGTCGAAACTTCTGAGGTAACAAACATAAACATAAAAAAATACAGTTGAATTGAGAACCTCCTCCTTTTTTTGAAGTCGTTTAAAAATGAAACTATCGGGTGTTTTTATATTTTAAAATTTATATTAACTAGTCGCCAGGCGAGTTGACGTGAGTTAAAAGAAAGAAAGAAAGAAAAAAATGTTTATTCTGTCACAAATACAAGATACCCAGTACGAAAAAACAAAAATTAAAATGTGTGCAATTCACACGTGGTAGAAGTGAAACCTTCAAAATTTTTTATTTTCAATATAATGAGACGAATTTAAAATTTCGGGAAGATGATAAATGTAGGTCTCACTAATCTACTTCACTCCGCTCCGCTCCGCCCCGCCCCGCTCCGCTCCGCCCCGCTCCACTCCACCCCGCTCCGCTCCCCTACCCCTCACTCCTCTACCCTACCCCCGTACAATGCTTCCTATCTCACTTTAGAATTTATGTGTTTGTCTCTTTTTACTGGACAGTTTCGTTTTATAAAATTTCAAGTCCCGTACCATTGACGTACTATACATAGACAGGCTATCTCAAACAAAATGTGTGTTCCACCGCCGGCTTGCCCTCCGTTCTCTTTTCAAACTAGAAGCCTCGTTTGCACACTTGCCATAGAGTAACTTTGTTTAAGACACTTGTCGAACCAAGACAAGCAGTCACCGACTCAAAATCTTTACAAGCTTTTACTCCAACTTTATTTAACGTGCAAAAGCGTTTAAACGATTTCAAACGTAATTACCATTGATTCGTGTCAAAAAATCCAACACTTTAAATTGGTCACAAGCGTCGCGTCGGCAAGCTTATTTAGTCCATTAACACGCTAGTGGCTTGCCAAGTTCAAACGCTCCTTATGATTTTTTCATTCAAAATGGCGGGAACATTGCTCAATAATTTAATTAAATTCGTTTTAGTTGATTTAAGTTAAGATTTTGTTTTCTTACTGATGATAAAGTGATGACATTATCTTTTTTGTTTTTTGGTGCACGACGGCATTTTTTCAGTTTTTTCGTAAACAATTTTGACATGCGGCCGCAATGAGCGCAGCCGAGTGACAGCTGAGTGACAGAATGAAATGCAGCCGGCCGGCTGCAATGCACACCCCCGCATCCGATGTTCGCGGTGTCCCTTCTATACGCTAGTAATACTAATTCTATGTCCCGTACTAAAGAAGTTTTCACTTCAAAAAACATGGATATCAAGATAATGTTAGGTACCGAGTACCGACCAAAACACGTATGAAATAGAGGAGAGTGGTAAAAATTAGTAAGCCATCTGGGTAAAAATTAATAATCCTATTACCATAAAGGTGATGACTTTGAACTTGTTAATGTCCATGGGCGACGATAGCCACTTATCATCGTGTATCGTCAGCTCGTTTGCCGGCTGTTTACATAAAAAAGTAAAAATAAATTAATGTTAAGTAACTACTTAATTTCTTTTTGACAAAAACAATCTATTTTAAATTAAATGTAGATCGATCAATAAATCAAAACAAGTTCCAGTGAAAACTCGACGTGGAAATATTATGCTTGTTTTGCTTTTGGCGCGAATCCGCATTCTAAGATGGCGTCACCACTGCGTTTCTCAATTCGAATTCCACATACCACAAAGTAAAGTTTCTTGTTTTGACTCATCGCCTAATGTTATGCAATAAAAAAAATTGCTGATGAACGAGCTGACGATCCACCTGATGGTAAGTGGCTATCGTCGCCCATGGACATCAGCAACACTAATGCATCACTGATGCGTTGCCGGCCAAGAAAGAGAGACAAGAAAGAAAGAAAAATCTGGCTCTCAAGCCCCCAGCCGGAACACGACGAGTCGTTTGGCGGCTGACTCATGCTTACGGGTGGTAGCTATCCAGGCGAACCCCATGGAGAAATAATAATAGTAATAATGGTATTAATTAACAATTAAAGTCAATATTACCAATACAATCCCTCGAGGGGCCCTACCACCAGCGGGCCGAATTTAGTCGCCTCTTACGACACCCATCCGGCGTGGGATTGTGGTTAGTATTCTAAGCCGCCCCAATAATAAAAATCCTTCCTTTTTTCAATAAGTAATAAATTAATTTTAACCAGTTAATGGCGTTATTACTATGAAATTGAAAATACACCATGTAATGCGTTGGTAAATTATATTATCCGCAGTCGCGTAATAACATAAGCCGCAGTCATTGAACTATTATTTACTAGAACCGACACCGCGAAGACGATGTTTTTTTACACAAATAAGTTAATGATTGACCACAATCCCACCTGATGGTAAGTGGAGATGTGATCCAAGGTGGTGAGCACATTAACTTAGTAAAAGCCTATTCACTCTTGCGCAATGAACTGTAGCCAATTAGCAAGTTTCCAATGGATTCAGGCGAAAAGAGAACGGGAGCTCAATTTTGATAATCTTAAATTAAAATTTAAAAAAAACCAACAGTTTTAATTACACTAAACCTAGCTAAAACACTCGATTAACTTTTATATAAAAAAAAACTAGATCAAAATCGGTTGATCCGTTTAGGAGCTACGATGCCACAGACAGGCAACAGATCCACAGATGCACAGATACATCAAACTTTAATAAAACCCCTCTTTTTTTCGTTAGGGGTTAAAAACAGAATCTCTCGGCGGCGGCGCGACACACATTTTGGTCGCGATGTCTGTTCTAGTACTTGAGTATATACTTCAATGGCGGTAGACCGCAAACATCAACCAAATCACGTAACTAATGGCGGTCCATGGTAAGACATTATGTAAGAACATGAGAGATTTATTATTATTATTATTCTACCCATGCCTGTTTCTGTAGTAAGTAACTGTTGGAATAAAGCATTTCTTTCTTTCTTTCTTTCAGAGAATTTACATGGAAAATGCAATTAATAAGACGTTGATACCGCTGTGAAAGAAAGAAAGAATGCAGAGAAAAAATACAGCCAGAAAGACACACTTTATGATTTATTTAATTTTTTTGAGACAGATGTAGGTACCAATACGCATAAAAATAATAAAATAACAAATTAACTATCTGTATTATAGCGAATATACGGAGCTTCGTGGTATTTTTTGTTCTTGTCCTGTTCCGAACACGATGTAATTGTGCTAGATAAAGAGTACATAAAGTAAAGACCAAGTTTTTAATATAGGTATGACATGATAATAAAATATGATAGGTACTATACCACCATGGAGCATAGAAAAGATAGGAGGGCCATCTCATATGAGGGGAAATTTGAAAAAGTATCCAGCTGTTTACTGAAAATAGAGGTTCCTATAATGGCCATGAAATGGCGGTAGTGTGTGAAAAATAGATATATCATATGAACATGGCTGTTGTAGACGGAGTGAAGTTTGCTGAGTTATGCCATATGGATTTTTTTTTACTATTATCGTTGGCTTTTTCTAAACTCCATCGCTGACTGCAACTCCTAGCTTCAGACTTCAGACAGAGGAACTTCGCAAGAGTAAGTTCGCACTATTTTTTATTTTTAAAAACTTACAGGAGAACAATTTAACATATACAATTTATAAAGGTTCTGCATCTCTTACGAAATTTTTGTTTTAAGTGCACAGTAAAAATATGTTTTTAACCGACTTCAAATGAGGTTAATTCATTCATTCAGTCATTCCAGTGTCAGTTTTTTTTTAACTATAGGTAATGATTTTTTTTACAAACAAGTATTGTAACATTTGTAAGGCGTTTCAAATGTTTAGTTAGTTCAGCTTTCGACCGCTTGGAATCCGCAAAATACTTCCTACACACAATATCCGTCACTCATAGGGTTGTCACAATGTTAATTTTGTTGACTTAAACGGCCCAACGCAGAAAGGTTCGTTTATTCAGTTGTGGAGTCCACAACTAATTGACACTAAATAATGTTAAGTATCGGTTCATCTTCAGTCATATTGTCAACTTTAAGTGACCCTAGTGTAGACCAATGTCAAATATTAAAAAGGTACGGGTGAAAAGGTATGGGTGAATGACATTAAAGAAAAAGCTCGGAAAAACTATCACGAAAACTATCCTTTCACACTTAAACAAAACTTCGTATAATATGTTTCCGTACCCCCTAAAAGTAAATCAAATCAAATAAAATACGAAATATTTACCGAAGCTTACTACTGAATTATGTAATTAATTTACGCTTTCTTCGAAAACTAACCCGAAACAGCAGGTTAAATTAATCACCGTTGTTCAAACAAGTCATTTAAGTATTTATTTAAACTATTTATTGATTGTACACACTAAAGAAGTCTGTTACAAAAGGGTATACTGTTAACTGGTAAGCACAATACAATGGGCAGGCTAATCGCTTACAAGCGATTTCTTTCAGACAATCATTACATTGTAAGAAACGATCAGTGACAACCCTGGCCGCACCTCATCTTCGAGACAAATAAAAGAAAGTCTCGACGCCAATATATCCTGTTTAAGCTCTCCCACTAATTAATACAAAAACACTTTTAAAACCACTAATTAAAGTCCATTTCGGAACGCATTGGAACGAAGATGCTGTGGACAGAAAAGTCAATGTTGTTATATGTTTTTGAATTGCTAGTTTAAAATCTACTGTATAATAACGGAATAGAGCTGAATTTCAAATGTGATAGAACGAGAGAATGGTTGGTCCACACGCTATGTCAGGTTACGGCTATGGGAAATAACACCCCACTTTCTTCCGATGAGATCTCATACAAGCAGTGTTGAACACACAGCCTTAATGGACACTCGCCCTTAAAATTAAATATGGACGCATAAACGAACTGGCTGGTGAAAAAAAGTTTGCGAAAAGGCGCGAAATAAGTGACGTGCGGTGTTTTTTTTTTTCACGTGCAGTGCTTTGCCAGTTTTGTGCCTGGATTTTTGGTATATTTGGCGGGAAAATGGTGAGTATTTTTTTAACCTTTATTTTTTGTTCAATATAAAATTAGTTTAAATATGTTATAATTAATTAAAATGTATTATATGATTTTGATAGTCAACTGAAGCTTTTATCAGAGTAGTGGAAGCATTTTAATTAAATCTAAATGAAAGTTACATAATAATAATTAATAAATAAAGATGGCACATGAAATATAATATATCTAATAATTAATTAAAGATTAAAAAAACTTTTATCATTATTTTTAATTCAAAATTTAAAAAATAGCAAATTGCAAATCTTTAAAGTCTTAACATCTCAAATGATTAAAAAATAATACAATAAATAACGCATAATCGCCATATTGAAAAAAAAATACTAAAGCAAGACATGCATAGACAAACACACAGATTAAACAATTATCTATTCAAGTTTCACCTGACATTTGGAAGTAAGAGTGCGTTGAACTTTTACCTGAACTTTCATTGCCACTTGCTAGTTGCTGCGACTTTGCCCACCCACCTGCTATACAGCTGCAGCACAGCGTTTTTCAAAAATAGAATGTTCGCACCCAATTTTTTTAACAGACTTCAAAAAAAGAGGAGGCTTCTTAGTGCTGACCTCAGACATTTCAGTAGTTACGTAATAATGTTTTAGGAAATTTCATAAGTAGGACGTTCAGTTTTTCATTCCAATATATTTTACTTATTATAGGCATTTGTATTTATACGGGTATTTTAAGGCGGCCACAGGTCAAACAGGATTCTGAAAATAGTACTGTAGTAAAAAAATTGCAACCTTCCTTCTAATATACGCTAAACTTAATAATAATAATAATAATAATTTTTATTTCAAGTAACCAAGACTCATATTTGTTAGTATTACAAAACCTATGTTAGTACTTAGCCTAGATACTTAAAATGCTTAGGTGTAAATAAAACTTTCATAAATCCAGAAAACAATTGCATGTCAAAAATAGATAAGTAGGTACTTATTTAAAATAAACGAAATATAAATCATAGTCTTATCGATAAGACTAACATAAACTTTACAGAAAAACCTACACGAATAATTTAAATAAGTATGTAACTTTCTACAGGAAATAGAAATTCTCAAAGCACTTAGGTACAGAGTGGACGGTACCTGAAAGCTTTTTAATTTTTTTAATATTTTTTTTTTATTTGATTCCAAGGTTACATAATCTGTGATATTTACAATTTCGAACACCGTTTTCGAATTCACTACGCGCGCTTGTAAAAATACGAAAATTATGGACTTATGAGTGAAGCATTCACTTTCTCTTGAGTTTTACATAAATTAACATCAATAACTGAACACGCTGAGAGCGGCACCTGTTTTTGGTTTTGAAATATGTTTATCTGACATCCGTGTAGGTGGTCGACTTTGCTCTGCCGGGCACAGGTCTGTGACCTATAGGTCAGTGAGTAATAACAATTAACAAGTTGTTGAAATGTTTTTTATGCCTCCTTTATGTCCGTGTATTTGATCGATTGTTACGACTACCGGACAGGTCTGTAACAAAGAGTTTAAATGTATTGATAATTAGATACTTACTACCTAGCTCTCCTAATAGTACCTATGTAGTAAGTATAGAATAAACTTACAATAAATCTTTCTCTCAATAACTCTCAATGTTACAGAAAATTGAAATTTGTCGGAACTTCGTCGGATGTTACGCTCCGAAACCGCTTAACGAATGCCCCATTACTTTAATTTGGACGGATATTACCCAGTGACTGACAAGCATAGAATCACATTAACGTTTTTATGGCGTTCTTAATGTACCTACATTACAAAAAGTAATGCATTTATTGCGTAATGTTACGTATCTTTTAAAATTAATTAAAAGTTTTATGTAGAGTCATTTAAGTTCTTTTATGTAACTGTTTTTAAATGTTTATCGTTGGTTATAATTAAGGAAATACAATCATTATGGATGTTTAAAACGAGAAGTCAGAAAACCACGTGCGTATCAGGCCACGCGCAATGTAGGGTTCCGAAGTCGTAAGTTTATCGACTATTAGTCCTTAACTACTTATGCTAACATAGCCGTGATAGTTTTCCTTCATTCATCATATATGCTGCACCGACATAACTGGCAGGAGGGACGTTTAATAACTGTAACCAAAATAAGCACAGCCGAATATTTCCCAAACGGCCTCCTGAATCTAAAAATGATCTTTGCGGACATTGAAGTATTATTACTAGCGTATAGAACAGACACCGCGAACACAATGTATGTTCCAATGAATTGAAGCCGCGCGGCTGCATTTCCAATGGATTCGTTCGATTTTGAAAGGAGAACGGGGGCTCAATTTTGAAAATAGAACTTCCCGACGGGAACACACATTTTGTTCGAGATGTCTCTTCTATGACATTATACTTCAATGTTTGCGGACCCATATTATTTTTGAAAGACCTTTTCAACGATCCCTATCATATCACTATGGGGTCAAGACAGGACTCTAAAAATTGTGACCCTAAAACATGTCGTCATGGGAGAGAGATACCAATCTACCCTGCCACTTGCTTCTAAACATCGGATAACTATGGCGATAGGTGAAATTCAATAAAAGATAATTATAATCTTCTAAAGGAATGTTGACGAGATAATTATTACTATCAAGTTATCCTACTAATTATAAATGTGAAAGTGTGTGAAGATGGTTGTATGTTTGTCTATTCAACGCGCTAACTGCGTTGTCCATACAAAGGGAACTTTGATGATAGTCAGTGTCCATTGTCCAGGACAAGAATATAAGATAGATTGTAGGTATCTTAATTTGTATGATCTCCCGGAATGATTTCGACGATTTTAAATAATACTAGCTGCCCGGACAGACTTCTTTCTGTCAAAAGTTAAAAAAAAAATTAGGGGTGGACTTAACATTTAAGGGGATGAAAAATAGATGTTGTCCGATTCTCCACCCTAGCCGATATGCACGCTAAGATTCACGAAAATCGGTCGAGCCGTTTCGGTGGGTCAACTTCTAACACCTTGACACGAGAATTTTATATATTAGATGTTGGTAATTTCAAATAAATGCCCTAAATGTCGAAATGCAACGGTGCCGTCACAGATTTTGCTAATGATCTACTTTTGAATGTGAAGTAAGTAAACCTATTTTCAATTGAAAAGATTTCAACTAGGTACCGACCGAGGTACATTAGGAGACTAATTTAAATGAAATATTACAATTTTTATTATGTATTATGAAATGATATTTTGTAAAAAATCATTTATACCACGCGTTTTGCTTAACTTGACATAGATAGCTTTTTATTTTTCAATAGCAAACGCCCTCACTTCGTTTCGAATTTCGATTAACTTTTCGATGAGCACTCGATGAGCGATGAACACTCGAATTAATGTATTGGTGGTATTCTTTAAATTGACATAACTTTTTAATTTGTTAACCTAAGCTCTATATTATATAACCCAAGCTAAATAGGTATGTTAAGCCGTTACTGAGATTTGCTCGGCTTTTCTCAGGACAATTGTTTTGTAGAAACCAGACGGACTTAAAAAACAAAGGAATTGAAAACCTCTTGAAGTCTTGACTTGACTTAGATTTTGACGTGTTTTTGTGTGAATGATACAAACCGCTTATTAAGTAACTACTTAGTAAGTACCTGATTAGTAAGTAACTGCTTACTAAGTATATAGCGACTACGTGATACCTTGCGTTGTGTATATGAATAAGTACGATTACGGTAAGACGATAATATTTTCGAGTTTTAATCGACTTAAAAAAAAATTAAATGTGTGCAATTCACACGTGTTAAAAGTGAAACCTTCAAAAATTTTGTTTTCAAGATAATGAGACGAATGTAAAATTTCGGGAAGATGATAATTGTAGGTTTTACTACTCCACTCCACTCCACTCCACTCCACTCCACTCAACTCCACTCAACTCAACTCAAGTCAGTCTCCGCTCATTTCTAGTCTCCACTGGACAGTTTCGTTTCATAAAATTTCAAGTCACCCCCGTACTAAAGAAGTTTTCACTTCAAAAGGTGGAGGTATTAAATTCGACTTCTTTTTTATGTTTGTTACCTCCGAAATTTCGATTGGGTGAACCGATTTTGATGATTCTTTTTTAATCAAAAGCTGGTGCTTGTCATGTGGTCCCACTTAAAGAGCTAGATATTACGAGTAGTTTTTGAGTGATTTTGAAGTCGTTTATTCTTTTCATTATTAAATTCATATTATAGAACGAAATGTTTATTTGCATGTAACTAAGTTAAAATTGTAACCAAATGTGTTACTTCTTATAAGAAATAAAATTATTAATATTATTATTGTTGTTGTTATTACTTACTATTGTACAAGAGTTAAGGTGTGTGTCGCTAGACAAAGAAAGTTGTCTACTGATAATAACAGGCAGTTAGTAATGTTAGTATCTATGACCTGATGGCCTGAGTACCAATGTAGCTACCTATTTACACTGTAGTCGTGTGAGCCACTTTACGACTCTACATGTAGCGATAAAATAATTGTATATCCTTGTTTTCTTATCATGAGTACAAAACATTTTAATTTTTAACTGCAATAATAAAGAATTCTTAACAAAAACTGGTGACTGGTGGTTGACTGGTGGAGAATGCCATCAGGTATTTAGTCCGCCCATTGTGTTCTAGTATATAGGTTTATTTACAATAAAGAGTACCTAAATAAATAAATAAATAAAAATTAACCGACTTCAAAATTAGGGATAACTCAAAAACTATTCATCAGATCTCGCTCAAATTTAAGTGGGACGACATGACAAGCACCAGTTAGTCGGTTCATCCAGTAGAAAGTTCTGAGAAAAACATAAAAAATACAGTCGAATTGAATACCTCCTCCTTTTTGAAGTTAGCTTATAAAGGCGTTGTTATCACGTTCATCAAAAGTAACAACAATAATATATTACGAGATAAAATAAAATATTGCATCTTATTATTATATTATTATTATCATTTTTTTAATTTGAACAATCCTATTTAAATGCTTCCGACATAATAACTATAGCGAAGTGCAGACTTGCTTGAAACGTAGGAACCTACTATTCCGTGATTCGGAAACGTTAAAAAGTCGGATGGTCGGTTGTTATTATTTTATAATAATAATAATAATATCTTTATTTCAGGCTCATATGCCAATATTTGTTAGTAAAAACATTTTATTCTTAAAAACTAAGGGTTAGTAAATACAAATACAAATTAATTATCTATTACTTATTATAGACTTACCTAAACTAGGGACAGGAAATGGGGCTTTCCACGCCCAAGCACGGTCTGTATTGCACCACTTGCGTGCAGACTTACCCAGTGCTTGAGAAATGGAGAGTCCCACCTGTCCTGTCCTGTGTCTGTCTGTGTTTATAGACATCGTATTAGCTTTACAGCGATAATAGTTACTAATGGATACTCGGCGTGTGCTACGAAGCTTATGGACCGAATAAACGCTAAAAATAAATAAACGCTAACACACTCATACCCCGCAGTAGGTTATTTTGCCTGTGTTTCGGGTGGCATGGACGACACATATAACACCCTGCACCCGAGTACAAATATTTATCTGTCACATAAATATCTGCCCCGGTAACAATCGAACCCGGGACCCTTCGCTTCGCAGACAGGGTCGCTACCAACTAGGCTACAAGCCACAAATATACGAGTATGTGTGCTACAGGCTCACTATGTTGGCGGCACAAAATCTTCCGACATCGCGACTCTTGGTTCACCACTAACCTCTCTTCCAATCCACACTGGAGCAGCGTGGTGGATGTTATACCCAACCCCAAGCCAGAAATAAGAAAGTAAAAAATCTAATTTTCACTCATTCCTCAGTCCCCAAATATTTCAAATTAGGATATTATGCTGATATGCTCTGTTAACTACTTCTTGTAAAGAAAGACTTGTCTTGTCGTCTAGTTGTTACATGGATATTGCAGTTACAAAAATTTCGACATCAAAATTACAGATAAAAATAAAAACAAGATTAGGTATAGCTAGTAAAAAAACTAAAATAATTTAAAGTGAAACTTTTATTCTCCTACACACCAAATAATCTAAATGATTGCATTAATTATGTATTCCGTAAATTGAAATTTTGTAATTGAATATTTTGTCTACTATTGATTTCCCATTATCATTCCCATTTTTCAATAATTAAGTTAAGATAAAAAAAAACGCAATTTTAATACCCTAAATCGAATAATTTTTTTTTAGTTAAATGCCTACAAACCGAAAAAAAGTTTCATAAAACCACACAATTCTTTTTCTTTTCTTCCTCTTTTTCCTCGCTTCGTTTTCTCGCCATTTCTTGACAAAGCACATTCCAAAATGGCGGTAGAATAAAAAAATTACCTGCTTAATTTTATTTTAAGTATTGATAAGTGTTTATGTGATAAGTTTTTATTTTGGCTTTGACTTTGAATAAAAACTTTCAATTAGAGGTCCATGACGTGACTACAGACCTCTCCACGATAGTCTACACTCTACAGCGTCCATTCCACAGAACACCTAATAATTAGTTAGAAAGGAGTTGTGGGCGTGGCAGGCGCGCCAAGATTATGCGCAAACGAGCACAATCCTCAAAAACACGCGATCGCGCTGTTTAGTGACTCGCGAGCTCCAACGGAGAAAAGTACTGCGAAATACTGTGACAAAATTACATAAAAATGCCTACATGTGCGGTAATTACTTGCCCTGCAAGAAGTGAAAGGCTTAAAATAAACAAAGGAAGCGTTTCTTTTCATCGATAAGCAAAAAACTAGGATATTTTAGTTTAAATCTTTAAAAATGTCCTTCAAACGATTCTTTTCCCACAAAATATACATTGCGGGCTTCATGCGCTCCTCATTTTTAACACATCAAATAGAACGCGTAATGTATTAATTACATAGTAATAGCTCCAGCGTTGGGCGTAGTAAAAGATGACATCGATATTCGATAGATTCTTTCGAAGTTATATTATAAACAACGTTCTTAAATAATGTACATGTGGCCAGATAAATTTAATATTATATGCATTGAAATATAGTTTGAAAGATAATTGAAGTATTTTACATCCTATTTTTTTAATATATTTTTTTTAATCCAATTTTTTATATCTTATAAGTGATCACAATCCCACCTGATGGTAAGTGGCGATGTAGTATGGGTGGTAAAACGAACTAAATTAGCAAAAGCCTATTCACTCTTGCCTTGAAAATAAGTAGGTAAGTATATACATATAATAAAATTTATAAAAAACGTATGATGAAGAACACATGAATCTAAATCTGACATACGTAGCGAGTTTCCAATATCCTATATTATTTTCCAATAATTATGTTATTTTTTATGGATTTAAGGTAAACCTTTATTTTACACAAATGTCGACCTTACGAAAATAAATACCGATAAAAGTTTATCGTCAGTCAATCCTTAGCTACAGTGTCACGCCCCTCACGCACACATAACGACCCTCGTGCGTATTTGTTCATTTTCGTAGTAGTAGTAGTAATACTAGTAATGGAGGGGATCGGAATGGCGACACCGGTTCCCATACAAATTACGCGCTATGCCCTTTCTAACTAATATTAGATGTTCTGTGGTCCATTCCATAGACTACTCGCTAGGCGCGAAAAACTTTCAATTAGAGGTCCGTGGCGATTTATTCATAGTAGGTACGTAATCGTATACACTACAGACCTCTCCGCGACAGACCAACGTCCACACTCCACAGACTCGCTAGGCTCGGTCAATAACTCAATACTCGGCCATATTTGAACAACGAACCGAACTCTCACTGACGTAACCGCAGTTATTGAAACCCACTTCCGCAGATCCACAGCATCACATCTCGACCGGTTAGAAAGCGAGAGTTGAAAGCGCCCAATATCGCGTTACACAAGTAATGTAAACACTTACGTATCCTGCTGTGGAAAATTGAGGTTTTATCAATGATATTATAATGTAAAAAGAGGTAGATATGTCACTAGCGCGCCAACGATGAAGAGCGTAAGAACAGGCAATTGACCGTTCTGCTCGCATGTCAATATAGGGCTTTTGTTGTTGTCAGAAGTGCTTGACATTTACAAGTAACGTTCTTATTTTTTTACACCTTGGGTTACATTATTGGAGTTTTATTAAGGATCCCTAATTTTTTTTTTGAAAACATAATATAGCCTATGTCACCCGGGGATAGTGTAGCTTTCCAACAGTGAAAGAATTTTTCAAATCGGTTCAGTAGTTTCGGAGCATATTCAATACAAACAAACAATCAAATATTTCCTCTTTATAATATTAGTATAGATAAACATAAAACAGAAAATATTTCTACGGATGTCCATTATAGACTCTGAAACCATCCAACCGATGTGCCTCAAAATGGTTTCATTTGAAAGGCAAATATCCGAAGGTGGTTTGAGACCACTAAAACAAAGCATTAAGCACATTCGGTCCATTGATAAACTCGATTTTCCGCTTTCCCATACAACAATTCGAAGATAATAAGTATGTAAAGATGGCGCATCAACGTCAACATCACAGAGTACTTAATCACAAAAACAGTGATCTGTCATTCTCATCGCAATTTTTTTAGCGTAGCAAAGTTCCGTGGCCACAGATCCTCCTTCAATAATGATATAAAAATTATACTATAATTATCTAAATCGATTATTTATTGTAGCAACTAAAATGTTATTCAATATATAATATGTTTTTATTGAATTTTAAGCCCGCTAAAATCAGCCCACCTGCTACATTACCTGTCAATATTCGTAGCACCCACAGAACATCTAATAATTATTAGGTGTTCTGTGGTAGCACCTGTCCAAACCATGTGTAACATAGATCCCTTATTACATTATAGACCATTTGAATAATATTGTTAATACTGGGCATCATTAAATATTTAACACTAGCTGTCTTGGCGAACTTCGTATTGCATAATAATCAGTGATTCATGTACTTTGTTGTTAATTTTATAGTTTTGGCAGGTTTAACAAATCAGAGACCATTAAATTCCTTCTCCCTTTCCCCTGCCTCTGACCTCCCCCTCCCCTCCCCTCCCCCTCCTTCCCACCTACCCTACTCTTTTTTTTCGATTTCACTCGAAAAATTTTCGAGCAAAAAAGCTCGATTTTTATATTCTTATGGGGCGCCACAGTATTCTTGTCTAAGGCGTCAGTGGCCCTAACACTGGCACTACACATAATCGTTTTGTTGATAAGTTATGTGGGTTAACAACAAATGCAATGGTCACAACTCACAGGCCATTGTTAATGTACTCGTCGCTTGTAAGGTTAGCAACAAAAGTTGTAAGTTCTAGTCAACGAAAACCGAGAAAGCCAGGGTGAAAGTCATGGCAGATGACCCGCGCAGCCACCGGCTGGGAAACGCCTAATGAGACAACACAACAACGTAACTTAACTATTAATATTTAACAGTCTATCTTTAATGAGCGACGACATGTTTAGACGTTTATTGTTTAGTAAATAATTGTACAGGGTCTTTTTGTCGTATTTTTAACCGACTTCAGCAAAGGAGGAGTTATTAAAAAAAAGCGGCCAAGTGCCAGTCGGACTCGCCCATGAAGGGTTCCGTAGCAGCAAGTAACATAATATAAAAGTTCTTGAAGTTCGTTGTAACTTTGATCGAGGTAAATTGCGGTTTACGATTTATGACGTATTAAAAAAAAACTACTTACTAGATCTCGTTCAAACCAATTTTCGTTGGAAGTTTGCATGGTAATGGCGGTTCACAGAATACATCTACTTACCAAGTTTCAACAGTATAGTTCCTATAGTTTCGGAAAAAAGTGGCTGTGACATACGGACGGACAGACAGACAGACAGACAGACAGACAGAGGTTTCTAATATCATTTTTTTCTAAACTGAATAGTTTGCGCAAGAGACACTTCCAAAGTGGTAAAATGTGTGTCCCCCCCCCTGTAACTTCTAAAATAAGAGAATGATAAAACTAAAAAAAATATATGATGTACATTACCATGCAAACTTCCACTGAAAATTAGTTTGAACGAGATCTAGTAAGTAGTTTTTTTTAATACGTCATAAATCGTAAACCGCAATTTACCTCGATCAAAGTTACAACGAACTTCAAGAACTTTTATATTATGTTACTTGCTGCTACGGAACCCTTCATGGGCGAGTCCGACTCGTACTTGGCCGCTTTTTTTTTAATCGGAAGCTGGTGCTTATCAAGTGCCCCACTTAAATTTGAGTTAAATCTGACGAATAGTTTTTGAGTTATTTTTAAGTCGGTTATTTTTTTCTTGGTAAAATTCTGAAATCAATGTTATATTATGTCAATTTTTTGTGATTTTTGGAATGGGTTCAAGCTTATCTACTACACTATAGAACTCCTCGAATAACAGCCAATTCATGTTCAAAATATTGAAATTTGTTTTATTATCTAATGCCGTATTAATACGCGTTGAAATAATAACATAGGGTCAACAGGTACTTCCTAATCATGAGCTTTTAAAGTGCTCTACTCAGTGCCGGCGTTCTGACGCCCTAGGAAAGAGTATTGTGGCCAGTGTTGCCAATGCTACGGCAATTACCGTGTTCTACGGCTTTCAGGCCAAAAAATCACAAAATCTACGGGCTACGTGTTTTTTGTTATTTATTGTTTTGCAAACATTTAACGAATGTTAAAACCCTTCAAACAGCGCCACTAGGCTAATGTTGACGTAAATGTAGGCTAATGAAAAGTATTCCTCGTTTAGTGGGCATCAAATTCACTGCCGATGACCTTCTTTTTTAGTTTTAGCGCTGAACTGATGGTATATATTGGCGTAATTGGATAGCTACGGCCCACACTTGATCTTTTCCCATATAAACACGGCTTTTTTATCTAATGTACACGGCCTTCCAAAAATTTTCATTGGCAACACTGATTGTGGCGCCCACATAAGAATATAAAAATCGTGCTTTTTTGCTCGAAATTTTTTTAATAACTTCATAATTCTTTATTGCGTCAAACATTACATAATAATACGGTGTAACAGCAACATGTCAGAGATCAGCATATTTGGCTGGATCAACAAAATTATCTAAAATTTTATTTTTTCTTTTTTTGCTCCTCTCCCGAAATATGGCGCCCCTCCAAATTTGGCGCCCTAGGCCGTCGCCCCACCTCGTCCTCCCGCCCCCCCCCCCCCCCATGCCGGCTCTGGCTCTACTCATACTTAAAAAACCGGGCAAGTGCATGTCAGGCCACGCGCAATGTTCCGAAGTATTAAGTTAATAGGTAAGTAGGGGAGGTAAAAAGTCAAAAAAAAAAAAACGTTTTTCAATATTGTATTCTACGATTCTGGAGTTAAAATAAATATGTATATCCGTGTCAAATTACAGCTTTTTAGCGCTAAGGGTCTCGGCACTTTGCTTCGGACAGATGGACGGACAGACGGACGCACAGACGGACGGATTTTACTCCGGAACCCTAAAATAGCTCTACATTTTGCTTGTATGAAAAAAATTTTGCGAAATGCTCAGACAGGGCTAGATTAATATAATCTAAATTTTACTAACAAAAAATAACCGACTTCAAAGTCTCAAAAACTACTCGTCAGATCTCATTCAAATTTATGTGGGACCACATGACAAGCACCTGCTTTTGATTAAAAAAAGAATCATCGAAATCGGTTGGCGTGATATTGAGTTATTCGTCAATTTGTCGCGCACATCTTAACACAAATTTACGACTTATGCGGTTTTGTCATGGATTCCATTGTCAGATCTCAATAAAATTTATATGGGACCACATGACAGCCACCAGCTTTCGATTAAAAAAAGAATCATCAAAATCGGTTCGCCCAGTCCAAAGTTCTGAGGTAACAAACATAAAAAAAAAAAAAAAATACAGTCGAATTGAGAACCTCCTCCTTTTTTTGAAGTCGGTTAAAAAACAAAAAGCAAAGCAAGCAAAGCAACAACCCATAATTGTCCCACTGCTGGGCTCGGGGTCTCCTCTCAGAATGTGAGGGTTAGGCCATAGTCTACCACGCTGGCCAAGTGCGGATTGGTAGACTTCACACACCTTCGAGAACTTTATGGAGAACTCTCCGGTGTGCAGGTTTCCTCACGATGTTTTCCTTCACCGAAGCAAGTGATAATTAACTTGTAATACGCACATAATATTTGAAAATTAGAGGTGCGTGCCAGGGTTTGAACTCGGGCCCCTTCGTTCGGGAGACCAACGTTCTACCGCTAGGCTATCACTGCTTTTATAAAAACACTATTATCACTTAATTATTAACTTAATTATTATAATAACTTTTGAAATCAATTAGCCTTTGACCAAAGAAGTTACAACTTGAACAAAATTAATTAAGCGCCGTTTATAGTGCGTTTAAAGTAAGTTTGCAGTTCGCTATTATGTTGGTGGCATTGAAATAGGATTTTCCAAAATAAAAATGTTATATAAATGCAATTTTTATATTATCTTGTAATTTATATTGTTACTAGCTGCCCGGACAGACTTCGTTCTGTCAAAAGTTTTCTTTTATTTTGAGATTTAAGCTATCCTATCTTTCAAGTTGCATCAAACTGCACATGGTGTGCAAATTTGATTAAAATCGGTTCAGTAGTTTAGGAGTCCATTGAGGACAAACAACGTGACACGTAATTTATATATATTAAGATTAAGATTGATTATATTGGTAATATTGATTTTAATTGTTAATTAATTAGTTAATACCATTATTACTATTATTATTTCTCCATGGGGTTGAGAGTTCTTTCTTTTTTTTTCTTCTCTCTTAAAAAAATGTTACGAACATTATAGCGAACTGCGGACTTGTTTGAAACGCACTCTATCTCCGAAATCGTAAACAATATTGATAAACTTTCGACTACTCTCACTTCAAGAATCCCGCTGGACTGGTTGACGACACTCCGACACTCCCATACACTTGTCACACCAGTTTCATGTTTGGTAATAACAAAGACTCGCGTGAACCCTTTGATAATCTTAATCTTAATATATATAAATTACGTGTCACGTTGTTTGTCCGCGATGGGCTCCTAAACTACTTAACCGATTTTAATCAAATTTGCACACCGTGTGCAGTTTGATCCAACTTGAAAGATAGGATAGCTTAAATCTCAAAATAAAAGAAAACTTTTGACAGAACGAAGTCTGTCCGGGCAGCTAGTAACAATATAAATTACAAGATAATATAAAAATTGCATTTATATAACATTTTTATTTTGGAAAATCCTATTTCAATGCCACCAACATAATAGCGAACTGCAAACTTACTTTAAACGCACTATAAACGGCGCTTATTACGGCGGTCAAAATATAAAAAACTTTTCACAGAACGAAGTCTGTCCGGGCAGCTAGTACCACAGTATAAATATGTAATAATATTTATACTGTGATAATACTGACAACGCTCCCCGCCCACGTTAGACTTTTTGTAGGACAGATAATCGGGCCGATTTTTAATCCCATATTATTTCTGACCGACTTTTTGTAGGACGTGTGCGTTGCACTATTGCTATCAGTACGTTCTATTTTTCTCCTACAAAAAATCGGTCACCGATTATCGGTCGTGGGCGAATAGCCTCACCCTACAATGATATCAGGAGACACAGTAGTGTCTTTGCACCAAGTACATTATAATGTAACAAAACCGAGCAAATACGTGTCAGACCGCAATGTAAGGTTCCGAAGTAGTAAGTTTATTGACTATTACTCATTAACTACTTATACTAACATAGCCGTGATAGTTTTCCTTGTAAATTCATCATATAACCTATTTTTGAGAATTTTTTCACTTCTTCAACTCCAACCGTTTAGCCGGCAGGGGGGGACACTTGACTCTAACCAAAATTAGCAATTTGAAGCCAAATATTTCACCAACAGACCCCTAATTCCGAAAATGGTCTTAGAAGACCCATAATATTTTTGAAAGACCTTTTCAACGATACCCCACACTATAGGGTACGAGACGAATAAAACATTCATCCTCAGACGTTACCTGCAGGGGAGGTACCCTGAAAAAATGTTTTTCAATATTTTATTCTATAATTCTGGAGTCTTAATATTGTATATCCGTGCAAAATTACAGCTTTCTAACTCTAAAGGTCTCGGGCGCTTTGCTTCGGAGAGACGGACGGATGGACAGACGGAAGGACATGACGAAACTATACGGGTTCCGATTTTTCTTCGGAACCCTAAAAACGCAGTGCTTCTTTTAATTAAAATCTTGCGTGAATTTTCTAGAGGACCTAGAAGTTCACATTAGCTTAGGATGGAGGGTGAGGCCAAAGTAGCGTATTTTTTGAGCTGTGAGTCGCGTGAAATGAGTCAGTTTTATAAAGACCAAGTTCATTTTGCATTGCCGCGCCGCGCTGTGTTGGTACGAAACAGGACTTTATTATGAATACCAACAAAAAATAACCGACTTCAAAGTCTCAAAAACTACATAGTTGTCAGATCTCGTGCAAATTTATGTGAGACCACATGACAAGCGCCAGCTTTTGATTAAAAAAAGAATCATCAGAATCGGTTCGCCCAGTCTAAAGTTCTGAGGTAACAAACATAAAAAAAAAATAAAAAAAATACAGTCGAATTGAGAACCTCCTCCTTTTTTGAAGTCGGTTAAAAAGATACACTCGTTTGGCCTCACCCAAGTTCTTGGCAGAACACATTGAGTATGGCAGATCATTGTGAAATTAATTATTGCTTCTTTGTTTCAGTTCCCAGGATGGTTGACGGTAAGTTCACCTGCTTTTTATACAAGCCAAAAGAAACTCGATGGAATCGATCGAAATAAGAACCTCCTTTTTTGAAGATTGAAAAATGGTCTTCACACACACCAACCATAAATTCATCCCTTCATGGGAGGTACTTACAAATTACATTTTTTTTAATATTAGTGGCCAGACGTGCACTATTAAATTTATTAATAAATAAGGAATAGTTTTAATCAAACATCTTTCGTGTACAGAACATTTAGTTTTTATCAGACTTCAAAAAAGGAGGAGGTATTCAATTCGACTATATTTTTTTATTTTTTATGTTTGATACCTCAGAACTTTCGACTGGGTGAACCGATTTTGATGATTCTTTTTTTAATCGAAAGCAGGTGCTTGTCATGAGCGAGATCTGACGAGTAGTTTTCGAGTTATTTTGAAGTAGGTTATTTTTTATCAAGAATTATTATACATAGATACAGTTACATGTAATTTATGAACACATCGTTATTATTCAATTAAATTTCAATTAACTGCTTATAATCACGAAGCTTGATTATTCTGATCATTGTGTTAAAAGTAACTGTTAATCTAATAAAATAATCCCACGTATTTAAAACATAACTAATTTAAGTAACCTCTAAATTTACTTTCACGTTTATAAGATTGTTAAGTAGGTATTGCGTAAGTTAACTAGCGAATATGTGCTAGAAAGTCGATCGTAAAATGATTAAGTTGCAATGCTATTTTTAAGAAAGTGTTTAATTTAAAGAATGTTTGCTTTGAGTCTATAGTCTATTCTATCATTCGCTTTTTTGAGTCTGTGACTGCGGCGTAGTCATTTTATAATGATGTTATAACAAGCAGATTAATAATTGATATTTGTATGTAAATTAAATTTCCGCAACACTTTAATGACTACGAGTAACCGCCCTCGCTTTGCTTCGGTTTTCTTATTTTTTTACACCTTGGGTTACATTATTGGAGTTTTATTAAGGATTCCTAATTTTTGAAATATAATATAGCCTATGTCACCCGGGGATAGTGTAGCTTCCCAACAGTGAAAGAATTTTTCTAATCGGTTCATTAGTTTCGGAGCCTGTTCAATGCAAACAAACAATCAAATCTTTCCTCTTTATAATCCATACTTATGCTATATACTATACTTACTAATATTATAAATGTGAAAGTTTGTTTGTTTGTTTGTCCGTTTGTCACGTCGCAACGAAGCTGTTATATGGTATGGTTTTTGTGTATGGAGATAGTGAGGAGGGTGGAGAGTAACGTAGGCTACTTTTTACCGCGGTAAAACATCCCCATGGGAAGATCGATATTTTGTTAGTTGCTAGATATTTTGTTCCGGGTGTTGTTAATAGATGGCGTTAGTAAAATTCATTTGCAAGTTTTGAATCACGCTATCAAATGATACATGTTTACTTAAGTCATAGGCAACTAAATCTAACTAAGTAAAAGTAAGTAGGATTTGTAAAAAATCGATCTCTACCGCGGGCGGAGCTGCGGGCAAAAGCTAGTATCTATTAGTATAGATTAAAGTGGCGACATCGCACTATACGTCACGGTGACGTCATGACCTGAATCACGCTATTGAAGATTTCTGCATCGGTTTATCAAATTCCTACTAGATCAGTCGGGGCTCGGCCGCCTCCCAGGCGACGCCACCTTGCCTAGCGGGAGATCTCGCTTTGCCAAAGTACTCTATTAAAAAGTCATGTAAATTAATACGGACATTAGCAATGCACGGATGATATATGATACCATCATAATGAAAGTGAAGGTAGATAATACGAGTATTACAGTAATTCGTCACACACGCACGGGCTTCATTCTTGTATAATTTACAATTCCTAATAACATATCCACTCGAAAATATGTTTAGACTATTTACTTGTATAGCTACTAAGCAGCAACCCATAATTGTCCCACTGCTGGGCTCGGGGTCTCATCTCACTATGTGAGCGGTACAGGCCATAGTCTACGCTGGCCAAGTGCGGATTGATAGACTTCACACACCTTTGAGAACTTTAAGGAGAACTCTCCGAAGTACAGGTTTCCTCACGATGTTTTCCTTCACTGAAGCAAGTGATAATTAACTTGTAGTACGCATAAGAGGTGCGTGCCATGATTTGAACTCGGACATAATATAACACATCACAACCCATGACCCAAGTACAAATATTTATCTGTCACATTAATATCTGCTCCGGCCGGGAATCGAACCCGGGACCCCTCGCTTTGCAGGCAGGGTCGCTACTCGCTACCAACTAGGCTACAGGGTCGTCAATGGTACAATGTTGGTAGCATTGGAATATAATTTTACTACTACCACTATTAGTTACAGTCCCCTGCAGAGAAAAGTAACCCATCTGTTTACAACGCAACAGACAACGAGAACGTTGCTGTTCGTATATTTATAAACAGTTAAGTTACTTTTCTCTGCAGGGGACTGTACAATGTACATTCAAATGCATCTCCATGAATGGAATTCACGATTTTCAATTTCTACCAGTTATCCCTTATGTATCAAGGTTAATGAATTTAATGGAATTCTTTGACCGAGTATACTAAACATATGTTTCGTTTAGTTCAGTTAGATTAATTCGTGCGATTTCACGGCGAGAAAGTTCAAATTAATGCTGGTATGATTGGTACATGTAGAATATAATGTACTAGGGCGACCTAGAATACCTATACCGTTTTTTGACGAGATTTAGGTATTTTGTATACTATTGGCACAATAATTAGTCCTTAAATTCTTTTCATTTTATGCCTGCCTTTGAAATTACAATTGACGAATGACTTTTTCTTGGTCAGCAACGCATCGGTGATCTCTATTTTTCTCTATAGTATTACTGATGTCCAGAGTTAATGATCAGGTACTTGCCATCAGATAGATCTTGATCGACTCGATTTGATTACGATTTACGACAACACAGCGTCAAAAATGTTAGCGACTTCGCGACACCGTCTTTTCACACGTAACGACTCCTTGCCATTGAAGTATTATTACTAGCGTATAGAACGGACACAGCGAACACAATGTATGTATGTTCCAATGAATTGACGTCGCGCGGCTTCAATGTCCAATGGATTCGTTCGATTTTGAAAGGAGAACAGGGGCTCAATTTTGAAAATAGAACCTCCCGGCGGGGACACACATTTTGTTTGAGATGTCTTCTCTATGTATACTTATACTACCTCAATGCTCCTTGCCAAGTTTTGGTCGTTCCGATGTCGTGTAGCTGTCGTATGTGTGAATAAACTGTACCACGCTTTTTATATCGTGAAATGTAATTGCCCATAGCAAATGAATGAATCAAGCTCATGTAATCAATTAGTTACAAGATATTTCGCTGTTATTATAATGTCCGGAGTGAGATATTACAATTACCTTTAACTATTGTTATTAGTCAGTTATTAATAATTATTATTTATGACTTAATTCACGTACAATAAGTTATAGACACTGAACACTCAGGTTTTTGTGTGTGAAACGACGCGAAATGAAAGGATGTATGTATGGTTACAAAATCACTACCGTTAGAACATAAAAAAGCAATCATTCAACTTCACTTCCCGCCAAATTACCTGTCAACTTAATATCATTCATTGTCTTTATCTGTGGTCTTTATTCAATCTTGTTCACAGATTATTAATGTTAATACCACGAATGCCACTAATACTTTTCTCATGATTGTTCGCGACGGAAGGAAGATAAAGATTATCATTGAATACTCACAGAAAAAGTGGTAGGTTTGGATGACTATTATCATTTTCATCGAGGAAGGGTATAGAAGGAAGTTATTCTGTTTTTGCTAAGATAGCATGTCTCTATCATACATACATCTATGCAACATAGTTCAAAATCGTTTCAATTAATCACATAGTTTTATAAAATTTACCTGTTGCTTGTTCAGCCTTCAAAGTTCAAACGACTCGTCGTGTACCGGCTGGGAGCTTGAGAGCCAGTTCATTCTTTATTTTTTCTGTCTTGGCTGGCAGCTTTGCTGGCAGTGCATCAGTGATGCCTTTGGTGTTGATGATGTCCATGGGCGACGATAGCCACTTACCATCAGGTGGATCGTCAGCTCGTTTGCCGGCTATTTCCATAAAAAAATCTGTTGATGACGATCTGTGTGGCGGGATGTCCGTGTTCTGGGTTCGATTCCCAGCGAATCTGGGTATGTTCTTGTCTTAGTGTTGTCCATGGCATCCACGACACAGGGTGGTAGCTATCCAGACTAATCCCATGGAGGATAATAATAGTAATAGGTAATAGCATTAATTAAAAATTAAAATATCACCAATATAATTGCTCGAGGGGCCCTACTACCAGCGCGCCAGATTTAGTCGCCTCTTACGACACCCATCCGGCGTTGGATTGGGGTTAGTATTCTAAGCCGCCCCAATACGGTTAAAATTAGACGTATTTATTTATGATGAATCTACACACATTTTGTGTATGACGAAGATGTTGTGATAGAAAATCGAATCGGCTTGACCTGTCGCCTCACTTATTGAGATCTACTTCCGAGCGCCTGGGAACAGAATGTCATGGGAATGCGCTTGTGATTGCTCTGAATGCATGGTGTTATGGCTATGGAAAAAACTGGGCTACTAGTGCCATGGTGATGGGTGTTCATCGATATTATGGTGTTTATGGGTTTTATTAAGTGATTTAAAATCTTTGAAATCGAATCAAATTAGCAAGATAAGTCTGTCTCTATCAGATGGTTTAAATTGAAATATGTAAAATTAGAAAGAGATAGCCAATGAAGAATATTGAAGATAAGAAAGAGATCAGATATCAATCTTGAATTATGTCTGTGGTGAAACTGGTGAAATAATAATTTTACCCGCTTATTACGAAAAGGTACTGAAAACCGCATCAAAATCGTTTAAGCAAGATTATTGGAGATAAGCAAGAAAAAACACAGACAAGCAGACAAAAAATCTAAGTACCTAATTGATATAGGGTCTATTGCCTTTAGATTTTGTCAAAAATCTTCAACAAACAGACATCATCGATCAGTTTTATCATACATATACGTCATTATGATTCAACTATAAACTTCAATTATCTAGTATAAATCCGTGAGCATCGAAGTTAAATTAATAGGCTAATGGCAGAGAAACCATCTGAACTTAATTTGCGGAAGTCTCGCCGCGGCCGGAGTGCGGACGACGACACAGGTTTCTCATTAATGTCTCGTGTATTTAAATTACTTTATGTAAACCTGCGCCACAGACCTACAAACACATAAATAACACATTAGAGATGACTCAGATGACAGGTGAAATGTCTAACTGAAACCTTTTCCTTGCATGTTACACAAAAAAAAAGAAACGAGCGGTTTTGGCGCCAATTTAGTCATTCATATTTTTTGTCTGTTTTTTTCGACGACTATGTACGCCATTTTTAGACTATGTATTTAGTAAATAATCATATGTGTCTTTTTATCGCAATTAGTGTTTTAAATATTAGGCTGACACAAAATGAAAAGAATTTAAAAACAAATAATTTAATGCCCAAACCAATTTCTGTTTACTTTCAATAAAAAAAAACCCGGCCAAGTGCGAGTCGGACTCGCCCATGAATAGTTCCGTAGCAGCAAGTAACATTATATATACGTTCTTGAAGTTCGTTGTAACTTTGATCGAGGTAAATTGCGGTTTACGATTTATGACGTATTAAAAAAAACTAATTACTAGATCTCGTTCAAACCAATTTTCGGTGGAAGTTTGGCTTGCCATTTGGCTACGGAACCCTAACAACCCTTCCTGAAGTCGGGTAAAAAGTTGTTTATCGAATAAGTCTGCAACTCAAAATAAATAACTTTAATTTAGTCGTCTATATTTTTTGACTGTTTTTTTTTTCATTCGATACTCATATCGCCATTATTAACTCCCATCACTACTCTATTCTAGATTCCCGCCTTTTGTATCACCGTGAGACCAGTGATAGTGAAATTGAAGAATTAATTACTTTGTTAATGTCATAAATGGCAAATTAATATGCAATAAGCTCTTTACTCATTTAAACCATTGTGTAATTATTGTAGTTTTGATAATTATGTTAAAGATTATAATATAATACATGTTAAATATCATGCTAGGCTGTGTTAACTATAACCAGATCATTCAATTAACAATAAATATATAGCTAGGCTCCGCTTTTGACAGCCACGGCGCGAATTTTGCTATGTTGGTTTTCTGTGATAGCCACAACGCGTCGGGAGCATTTTCATAACGCTTTCCGCCCACGTCAGTCTTTTTATAGGACCGATAATCGGGCCGATTTTTTCTTCCATATTATTTCTGACCGACTTTTTAAAGGACGTGTGCGTTGCACTATTGCTATCAGTACGTTCTATTTTTCTCCTACAAAAAAGCGGTCACCGATTATAAGACGTGGGCGGGATGCGTAAGGGCCACAAACTTTGCGATGTGAACATTTTACCGATGCTGCAATGCGTTGTGAAATCGGTTAATTGTCTGAAATGTCACATCTCTAATCAGAGACGTAGAACTTACCTCTGTAGGGTACCCAAGCCTGGTGCCTCCTAGCGAAGGGAACTTTTAGGTGAGACCGACGTTCTCCAACCATTGAAGTATAATGTATGCAGTACCAGAACAGACATCCCGAAAAAATTTGTGCCGCACTGGAAGGTTCTATTTTCAAAATCGACTGAATCCACTGAAACTGTAGCTAATTGGCTACAGTTCATTACGCAAACATCAGATTAGCGGTGTCGGTTCTATACGCTAGTAATAATAGTTCAATGGCCACAACAGGAATTTTGCCATGTTTACGGATATAATTTTATATTTGTATGAAATATCAATCAGGGGCGTAGCTACACCGTGGGGGGCCCCTAGCCTACAGGGACCCTCTAACGAGGTGACTTTTAGTTAAAACATACTTCATCACTACATTTTCTATTCCAGAGGACAGTCCTTTGGCTGGCGTTGGTGTCAGCGGTGGTCGGTGAGGACGCGCCGCCAGGCCTGGTGGCCACGGACAGCGAACAGGACCTCGTCGCGGAGGCCTCGCAGAATGGTAAGGTTTGAGTCTGTGCGCTCAACCACAGAGTAGCTTATTTAGATGACGTCACGGGTGGAGATTTGAATTGAACCTGCAAGTTCCCATGGATCCTGAAGGAAATAATACACGGCCTTGCACAATCTGCAATCCATAGAGCACAACTACATATTTATTACAATGCCAAGTTTTTGATTTAAAATTATTAAACTCATTATTTTGATAGAACCAGGGTGTAAAAATAATTAGTAATTTATTTATAAAAATTTAGTAATAGGCTGTTTTGTCTTATTGTTAGAGGACATCCATGAATTACGTCACACGTTAGGGAGGAGGGAGGGAGGGTGGTTGATGTAGTGTAGTGTGAAAAGGTGTGGGAGGGGGTCCTAAATTTCGTGACGTCACATTTTAAAATCGAATAATTGGAATGTATAATATTAAGAAACAATTAATGGAAATATTAATGGAACTTATTTCGGAACTGCTGTTTTAATTGAATAATTTCTAGGTGTAAAGTTTCATAATATGTGACGACACACTAGGGGGGGAGGTCTCACAAATGTGACCAGCTGTGACAAGGTCGGGGGGAGGGGTCAAAAAGTCATGAAATTAGTGTGACGTAATTTTTGGATGGTACTTATGCCCTGATAAAATGTCCGTGATTCAGCAAGCTACTAGCTCAGAAGGTTGTTTCTTACTACAAATAAGTCCTTTGCCAATGTCTTCCAGGTGCTCAGGCCCAGAAGCGAGAAGCTGGACTATCCAACTCCTACGGGGAGCCCTTGCCGCCCGACGCTTACGGACCGCCGCAGGAAATATCTAATATAGGTGGGAGAGGTTTTTTTATTCCACTATGACCAGTCTATCCAGGTGAGCGATGAAAGCTAATATTGGCTTCGTAGATATTGGATCACACGCAAGGCTCTTTAACAGTGGCGTAGCTAACCCTATGGAGGCCCCATATCAATATTTGTTGTGGGGCCCCTCAACGTCAGCTGTCAAATATAAAAGGAGTGCCAACTGTAGCGGTCGTAGGTCACTAGAGAGTTTTTTTTGGAGTGTTAGTGGAGGCCCTTATACACTGGGGGCCCCGTATAATTGATACGGCTGATACGGCGGTGGCTACGCCCCTGCTTTTTAAGCTCATTTAAGTCACGAGTTTCAAGTCGCAGCCGCGTTTCAAATGTGATTGTGGTGGTAGATGATGATGTATTTGAGTAAATAGAAATCATGCGTGACTAGACGCTCTGATCTTCAATGACCTCTAGACTTGACAAAAGTATTGCCATTCATAAAACTTCCAGTTTTAAAATTCAACCGAAAATTATCTCGATATAAAGCACATGATTCAATGCTATTCTGCGTCGTGTCGGAGTATATTTGGCGACGAGTTGGTTTAGCGTTAAGTCCATAATACCGTGTGTCCATCGATACTTACAAATGACCATTGACAGTGTTAAATTAAACTGAAAAATATCACGTAACTTTTAGTGATATCTCACTTTTACACAAATGTTTCTCAGTTTCAGATTTACCGCAGCCAGCCCCAATATACGGTGTCCCGGACTTCCAACAGAACTTCCATCAAGATGTGCCTCAAGGAGCTTACGGTCCACCATCCCCCGTTGTCTTTCCTAACCAGAACTACGAAGGACCACCGCCTCCCATCGGCAAACCAAAACCACAGTACGGCCCACCGAAAGTCTACGGACCCCCCAAAGTTTATGGTCCTCCCAAACCAATCTACGGGCCCCCGAAGAAAACTTACGGACCACCAAAGCAGGTGCTTCCCAAGCCAAGTTACGGCGTGCCCTTCAAACCACCGAAGATAAGCTTCCCGAAACCAGTGTATGGTGTACCAAAACCTATCTACGGGCCACCCAAACCTGTATACGGGCCTCCTAAAATAAGCTATGGGCCTCCTTTATTAAACGTGCAGAATGTTCAGAACATTGGTCTGCAAGAGTTACCACCCGTAACTTTATCTCAAAGTATTGGTAACATTGGCTCCAACATAGACTTTGGCATTAACCTACCAGCTCCAATATACGGAACGCCACTGCCCAACTTACCACTGGACTTGAAACCAAACTTCCCGCTTCCTACAGACACGTATGGACCACCTGGTCATCCGTTAGGTCCAATAGGACCTAATGACCACATTGTAGTGCAGGATATTGGAAATATCGATAATATTGGTCACTACGGACCTCCTCAGCCAGACCCTAACCCTCGTCCTCCTCACCCTGGCATTCCTGCACCGCCAACCCCACCGCATGTACTATATGACGGTTGGAAGCCAATACCTGGTGTGTCTAAGCCAAACATTGAATTCGGAAACGTCCATACATTGCATAACGTTGGACAAAACATTCACCATGGACAGAACATTGGACAAAACATTCACCATGGCCAAAACATTGGGCAAAATATTGAGACTCTTGAAGAATATGGGCCACCCCCACCACCGCCAGTGGTTGAAGAAATTCAAATCAACCTCGATGGCCACTCCTTGCCAAACGTCAACCAACCTCAAGATTTCTCTGGTGCTCAGATAACAACAGGATATTCCAGTGTACACCAAGACGCTCTAGCAAATATCGATTTGAACGCTATCGTTGGAGGTGATTCTAACCACATCGATCAGTCAAAGACAGTCTTCGAAGCTCATTACACCGAAAATACGAATCCTCATGGCGATATATCGATCATACAGGGTAACATTCCTACAGCACATGACAGGCCAATTGACACTTACATAGAACCACCTTTAGACACATTCTCAAATGGACCGTATCCGGGGTCATTAAGACAGCAAGGAGCCAAGGGTTTGCTTGCACCTTCTGGCGTGTATGGTGTCCCTCCTGGGAACCATTATGGGGTCCCACCAAAACTAAATTCTAACCTTCCACTTCCTTACGGAAGCTTCTCTGGAGGCGGACACACAGGAGGTAATTCACCGAAATCGCCACTGAAATTCCGTGAACCAGTGCCTAAAGGTTTGATCCAGCAGATTGGACAGATTAGCCATCACAAAGATACCCATGGCGCTGACCATGTCAAACAAGGGCCGCCTTATTTACCACCTCCAATTAGAGAGATCAAGGACATAAACTTGCAGACAAGCAACCATGGATTTAATTCTTTATCTTTATCCATCGAACCTTCTAATCTGTACAGTTTGCCACACTCGGGCAGCCCTATCAACTTCCAACCGCAACCAAATAACTTATATGGATCACCTATAGACTCTTATTCAGTACCTCTCCTGACAGTTGGAGATCATACCGCTTCAGGGTCTAACACGAATCAAGTGACTGCAACCCTTGACGGTACAATTCTAGCAAATCTAAGCAACTTAGAAGCTGCTGCAATTTTGAAACATTGCCCATATCATGAAGCTATCCTAAAAGCGGCTAAGTCGGGCCAGAAAATACCAGCTGATCTAGCATCTAAATACGCAGCTAGTTTAAGTTCTTTGGGTTCAGCTTTCTCACAAAATCAGCAGACTATTGTATTTCCCCAAAATATATTTAACACTGCCCCCGCTGGCAGCGAATCTTTCTATAACACGAAAGATCAATCAACATCTTCTAATACCGTAGTGCATACTGTTCTACCCTCAAATCAGATCGAAAGCGAGAAAACCGTTAAAAACACTATTCAGAAAGGTAAATCTTTAAAAGACGAATCTAAGAACCAATACAGACAACAAGAATTCCAAACGGTTTCGAATCAAATCTTCCAAACCTCTGAGAGGATAAAGAACTTAAGCGAAGAAGCAAAACAATTGCAGCAGAAAATTGCCAGCACGAACCAAAATATAAATGTTAATACACAGAGTAACTCGGAACAAACGGAAATACAAGGAAACCTTGGCACATACTCTGTACAAATACAGTCAGCTAATGCAGATGGTAAGGCAACAGCGCCATCTATTCCTCACGAGCAGCTACTGTCTGAAGGGCTTTTGCAAAGTATTCTACAAGCGATCGAACAACCACAACCAAACCGACAGAGAGTTGAAATTCAAACTAAAAACCAAGTAAATCAAAAAGAAACACAGAAGATAAACTTCGGCTTAGATTTCGGTACTGGTGGATTGGTCCTTCCAGCAGGATATGAGCCAGTCGACAGAAGTCAAGGCAAGCCGAGTAGAGATCAACAAATGCAAGGCAGTAATGTAAAACAAGTGCAAAGCGAACCTCACACACATCACAGAGGAGATATACCACACACAGAATGTGATTTAAGAGCTGACCACTCAATAACTCATGAAGTTGTTGTCCCACCACCTAATGTAGATAATGTACAACGAGTCGAAGATATCGATGGAAATGACGTTGCGATATACTTTGGCAAAGAATCAAAGATAGAAGACAAAGAACCTGTAACTGAAATATCTGTAGCGACAAGTATAAGTGAAAATGTAGAACAGTATAGTAAAGAGCCAGAATTTGGCGAGAAATTGCCCAAAAAACAGACAAACGCGTAGAATAATCTAGTCTTGTTTAATCAGTGAGCTTAAATAATGTATTGATTTTACTCCTACCCTCACTGCATGTTGTTTATTTAGAAGACTGATTTCAATTAAACAGAAAATATTATACTGAATTCACAGATAAAACGATTGGACAACTCGGTACCTTTGGGATTTGGTACCATTTTTGATAATTTAATTTGTACAATGCCATCTATCGGTGAAAATCATTAGGTTAATTTAAAATTAGGGTAATAAGCTCACTGGCGCCATTATTTATTATATCATTAGACTATAATAAACATCGTAATACAAAACCACGGTTTAAAGTACCTAAGTATTATTTTTGTTAAAATTTTCATCATCAAATACGGGTTATTTATGACAAAAATATCAAGTTTGTGGTTATTTAATAATGTAATGTAGCAAAATGTAGTATAACGCCATCTATCGCCTATTTGGAATCTGTCCCCGGTTTGTTTCATCTATCTACCGATAGATGACTCAAAACCGTTATGGATGCATTTCAAATAAATCATATTTAATTTGTAGCCATTTTGTAGCTCTTTACACTATAACATTTAACGTTATTCATAAAAGATGTTGGATAAATCCTGTACCCTAAGGTACTTTGTAAAAAAATAATCAATGCATCTAATAAGCATTGATAAAAAACCTGTAGGACCTACTAAAGGTCAGTTTCTATAATCTATCCATCCCTAACTATCGATAAAAATCTTATGTACGGCATAAGTAGTTGTAACTGCATTTTTTCATTGCAATAAACAATGATACATATTTGTGCATATAAAATTAATCTAAGAAGTATACTATTTGTAAAAGGGATTGAGGATTACTGGAATCAATCGTTAGACATTACTTAATTTATGACTACCCTCACAGCAAAAATAAACTAAAAGCGACATCTTTTATCGAATACCGTAACTAACTTATTTATTGGAATGTATAAGAATGGTACTATGTTAAGCATACTAAATTAATTTATTCTCGACCGAATTTAATCGTGTAAATCGAATGATGTATGAATTATTTTATTACGTATAATAATAAACTTGAAAACATGTTATATTTCGTTTTATTGACTTAACTTTTAAGCTTAACAATGTACATTTATTAGGTTTCCTTAGAAATATGTGTGCAAATGATCAAATTTGTGAAAATCACATTTTTTTCTATAACACATGTTAAATAATAATTTAGGAATAATTTGCCTAAGTATATATTTTTAATGGAAATAGTCTGCAAGCTGACGATCCACCTGATGGTAAGGGGTCATCCATAAATTACGTCACACTAATTTCATGACTTTTTGACCCCTCCCCCCGACCTTGCCACAGCTGGTCACATTTGTGAGACCTCCCCCCCTAGTGTAACGTCAGATATTATGAGAAATTATTAAATTAAAACAGCAGTTCCGAAATAAGTTTTATTTCCATTAAATTGTTGTAATATTTACCTATACATACCAATTAATCGATTTTGAAATGTGACGTCATGAAATTTAAGACCCCCTCCCACCCCTTGTCACACTACATCGACCCCCCCTCCCCATAACGTGTGACGTAATTTATGGATTATGGACACTTTTTGTATAAATAAACACACTTACGCCCCAACTCAGAGGTTACTTAAATCGCTCCTTAGTACAGAATTTGTATGGTGATTCTTTACTAAGGAGCGATTAAAGTAACCGTTAGTGACTCTGAGTTGGGAGGTTAGTACGTTTAGAAATACATAACTCAAAATTAGAATTTTGCGACACATCAGCTTCACCTATTGGCTATAATCCAAGAGCCCGCGACAGCCAGATCTTCTCTATTTTATAAAACCTGAAAGTTTCTCTGTACATATCCCCAACATAAGTAAGAACGCTCCGGGACTATGAAGTTATGATTGCTACTTTGGCAGATACCAGGTAACCAGAGTGTATAAAATTGGACCTAACATTGGTTCAAGTATCTCAGTTTTTTGATGTTCTCTTCGGAATAATATTAAAAAGACGTTATCCATTTACCAGACACCCCTAAACTTTTACATTGATTAGAGAAACCATATTCTTAATCCTAAGAATTTAAACCAAGAATATGGTTTCTCCAATCAATGTTCAATCAAGAGAAACCATATTCTTACACCAAGGAAATCTCTCGGAGAAAGTTTCAGGTTTTATAAAATCCTAGCAACCGCCCTCACTTTGCTTCGGTTTTGGTACAGAACCCCCTATTTTTTTAAATTAAATATAGCCTATGTTACTTACAAAGAAAAGAGCTTAATATTAGTGAAAGAATTTTTGAAATCAGTCCAGTACAATTTGACTTTATCCATTACACACAAATCTTTCCTCTTTATAATATTAGTATAGATGGAAGGTCTGGCTGTCGCGAGCTCTTTTAGTAATACTACTTCTTCATTAGACAACACGATAACGTCATCTTATGTATGTATTGTATATACACGCACACAGAGCAAAGTTTTCGTATGTATACAATACACACACATATTACAATTTCATAGATTGCTACCACTGATGTCGTTTCTGATATGAAAACATTTAACAAATTATAGAATTGTGTTGTTAACGTGTCATCCAATCAAGAAGGGGACATGAACTTCATTGATTTAAATAATATTATATTAATTCAGCCCGTAGCAACTACTTGGCTGGCAACACTCTTATCTTTTTCTTTGTTTTTCTTTTTCTTCTTCTTTTTCTTATTTGGATCCTTCTGTTTAGTCATGTCGTTATACTTTAATAACATCTTGTACATTTTCAGCAATTGCTTAGCTTCCTTTTTCATTTCTTTTGTAACTGTATCTTTTTCTTTAGTATTGTCTGTCCCGTTTTCAATTTCTGTATTATCTGTATTTTCGTCCGGTTCTTTAACCGGGTCGACATATTTGGTAGACGCTTCCAAAGTATTGTATTGGTCGATAGTACCGTCTTCAAAATTATTAGTCGCAACTTCAACGTTTTCAGTTACTTTTTCAGGTTCCTTTTCTACAGCTATATCTTTTTTTGATTCTTGCAACTTCTTTTTAAGTTCCAAATTCTTTTTTCTCATTGCATTCATAATATTAGCTGTTGTCAAAACTTTTTTCACTTTAGTGCTTTTTAGATATCTCTCCTTCCACGACAAGTGGTCTAGATCTTCAGATCTTTCGTCTCCTGTATCATCAATAGCTCTATTTCTTTCTAATTCATCAAATTTAGCTGAGAGAGCCTCTATCTCTTCAGCTGTAGGTTCCTTAGATATAGATATTTCTTCTACTTCATAACAGGAGGAATCATCTGATAATTCTAATATTTCGTATACATCATCGTCTAAATCTGTATCGGTGTTTATAATCTCCGGCTTCAGATTTTCCATGACGTTGACTTTAATATCTTTTGAATTATTTTCTTCAGTTATGGAAACTGTATTAACTTTTTTATCTTGACTTTTCTCCGTCACCACACTATTCAATTTCAAAGTAGAATCATTACTTTCCGCTACTTCTAATATAACAACTTCATTTTCTAAAGCGTCAAGTTGATTGGGAGAACTACTTTTTTCAGTATAAAAATTTTGATCACCGCTCTCGCGAAAATCCTTCTTTTTCTTAGATTTCTTTTCTTTTTTGCTTTTCTTATCTTTCTTCTTCTTTTTCTTACCTTTCTTTTCGTCATCATCGGAAATACAAACAACGTCTGGTTTGAAATCGCTAGCTTCAACTTCAGAACTGTCACGATCAGATAATTCTCCATCTGACTTTTCGTCCAAATTTCCTTTATTTACAATATTTATTTCATTATTAGACGTATTGTCAATAACATTTAATTCTGAAGTTGATGGTAACACTTTATCAACAACATTTATTTCTTCTGTATTCTTTTCATTCCTAATATCTTGAGATACCTCAGTAGCTTGTCTTTCACTGTCCTTCTCATCTTGTTTCATTTCCACATCTTGAATAGTTTGTTCTACAATAGGTGTTGAATCGATTTCCGTTATATCATGAGAACTGCTTTCAATAACATTAATATCAGAAACTACGTTTCCTTTCTCTGTAGAATCAGTAGTTTGAGTGTTTGCACTTTCATCTTCCAAGATCTCTGTGTAGCTTTTGTTAACATCGCAAAGACCTGTTTCATCTATTTTATCATTACTCGTAGTCTTATCGTTTTCAGTAATTTGCTTATCAACTTTATCAATAAAAACTTCCGAATTTGATGTTTCCTTATCTCCTAGTTGTTCTTCTACTTCCATTGTTTTTGTGTCATCTGAAGTTGTATTTTTACTACTAGCAGTTTCATTACTACTTTCAACTTTAGATGTTTTTCTATCAACTTTGTCTTTACACAGATTACTTTTATTTGCATCAGAATTATTAGATTTCTGATGTTTATCATCTTCTTCTTCAGAGTTTTCATCGCTAGAATCCGAACTAGAATCTTCAGTGTCACTACTTTTCTTGGGTTTCTTTCCATCTAAATCTTCTAATAGGTCCATCTTTTCCGTATCTGATAACTGTAAGGTTATTTCGTCATCATCGCTCCCATCTTTGTCGTTCTGCTTATCTTTTTTTCGTTTCTTTTTCTTATCTCTACTTCTGTTTTTATCTTTCGAATTCGATACATCTAAACTAGGCTTTTCAGTTTTAGATTGTGAGTTTTGTCTGTTTCTGGCATCTACACCTGATTTTGAAGAACCTCCTTGTTTATTTATTTCGGATCTCTGCTTTCTTACATTTGTTGTATCAGTTTCTTCCTCTATAACAATAGTGGTAGGAGTTTTAGAATTGCTCTCATTCTCAGTAACTTTTTCAACTGCTTTTGAATTACTGCTAGTATTTCTTTTAAGTTTAATCTTCCTTGAAGTGTTTGCTTTTGGCACAGTTATAATGAGATCATTGACCTTTTTAGTAACGGTTTTAGAATTTAATGCGTCCTGCACAGTGTCTTTATTGGCTGCTATTTTTTCTGTAATAAAAATATTTGTGCTTTAGTTGATATGATTTACTTCACACTTTGTAGAAATACAAACTAAATATACATAACAGTTACACAAATAGTACAATTACATTTACTTTAATTAAATCTGCGAATCAATTGTATGAACGCCTTAGTAGCCCAAAGTGTTACTGAATCCGAGAAACATGATAGCTCGCTATCAAATAGCTGTCAGCCGGGAACCAAACCCGGGACCCATCGTCGGCAGGGTCACTACCAACTGAGCTTCAGGGTAGTCACGGCCAATATATTAAAGATACCCCAGAAATTTAAATTATCACTGGACAAGTTTTATTAATTCGGTGTCTATAAAAAACCTACTGTCTATGCACATACTTTATGTATAAACGGCAACAATGTAACCCGACATTCAGACTGTCATTCAAAAATACATCACTTAAATTTGTCTATTAAAAATTTTCTGTACCTAACTTCCATTTAAAAAGTATTGAGGAAGCAAAGTCGTTTAATATCCACCAAAAACAAACAATTACCTTCCAATTGTTGAACATTAGGCTTCTCATCCTCACTGCTGATCTCCACCACCTCGGCCGCTTCTTCCTTGATCTCCACTTCATCATCATCTGAAGAGTTCCCCGTCACCGACTCTGATGGCTGACCTGTTGAAACTGGCAGAGATAAAAGACGATTAGTGCCATCACCGCCGACGAAAAGAAATATACCTTAATTGTATAATGATAAGATTGAATTCAGGACGTTTTACGTATTTGAAATTCCAAATCCGGATACTGTACGGATATAGAAATAATATTATTCCGGTTTCGGTTACGGTTACGGGTGTGAAATTAATGCGGATTTTTTTTATGGCAATAGCCGGCAAACGAGCTGATGATCCACCTGATAGTAAGTGACTATTGTCGCACATGGACATCAGCAACACCAAAGGTCATCACTGATGCGTTGCCATCCACGAAAGAGAGAAGAAAAAGAAAGTGAGAAGAAAAAAAAGAAACCGGAGTTTTATTAAGGATCCCTAATTGTTTTGAAAATATAATATAGCCTATGTCACCCGGGGATAGTGTAGCTTGCCAACAGTGAAAGAATTTTTCAAATCGGTTCACTAGTTCCGGAGCCTATTCAATGCAAACAAACAAATCTTTCCTCTTTATAATCTTAATATATATAAATTACGTGTCACGTTGTTTGTCGGCGATGTACTCTTAAACTACTTAACCGATATTTTAATCAAATTTGCACACCGTGTGCAGTTTCATCCAACTTGAAAGATAGGATACAGCTTACATCTCAAAATAAAAAACTTTTGACAGAACGAAGTCTGTCCGGGCAGCTAGTATTAGTATAGATTATAAAATAAATTAAAATGGGTGCAATTCACACGAGTTAAAAGTGAAACCTTAAAAAATTTTGTTTTCAAGATAATGAGACGAATGTAAAATTTCGGGAAGATGATAATTGTAGGTTTTACTACTCCTAGCCCCAGAGCTACCGAACCATTTGACTATTCCACTTCCCACAAAGCTAGAAATTTATTAAATGATATTTTATTATCAGTCATTTAAGAAAGTACCGTTCTGGCAGGCATCTCGCGGTTGCGTCATGGTCCCTTAAATTTTTGAAAATGCAAAAAATATTTTTTTTTCATCCCACTCCCACAAGGCTACAATTTTAATATGTTACAATTTACATATGTTTAAGTGTAAAAAAAAATTGCCAGAACATTTTGAGGGTTGCAAGTATGTGCCAGAACAGAGCAAAGTTGTCATCGGGAGAGCAATTCATAACCTACTCGCACAAGGCTCAAATTTTCAGGGAACATTCTTTCAATTGTTTAAAAAATATATGTAAACAGCCAGAACATTCTAGCGGTTGCAAGTATCTGCCAGAAGAGTATACAGGGTGAATTTTTCAAGTGAGCGTGGATGGACAAATTCAAAACTATGAGGAATAGCGAAAAGTGGTCAAAGGAGTCTCAGGGCAGATTTTGACGAAAACCAAAACGGCATAACTAGATTTTTGAAAAATCAATATTATTAGCCAGGAATCAAACTCGCTGATTTTGCCTCATGAAAAATTTTTTTTTGTAGGGTAACACTGCATTCTTCCACCAACGTGTACAATCTGTGAGATCCAACGATAGTCCTGTACATTTAAATGACATCAAAAGCAGGCTAGAGCTTGAAATTATGGATAGAAGGATACATTTGTATGAAAATTATTATTTTTTGTATGGCAATACTGAAATTTATTTCCACCAAAGTGTACGATCTGTAAGATCCAACAATAGTCCTGTACATTTAAATGACATCAGAAGCAGGCTAGAGCTTGAAATTATGCATAGAAGGATACATTTGTATGAAAATTATTATTTTTTGTATGGCAATACCGAAATTTCTTTCCACCAAATTGTACTATCTGTAAGATCCAAGAATAGTCCTATACATTTAAATGACATCAAAAGCAGGCTAGAGCTTGAAATTATGCATAGAAGGATACATTTGTATGAAAATTATTATTTTTTGTATGGCAATACTGAAATTTATTTCCACCAAAGTGTACGATCTGTAAGATCCAACAATAGTCCTGTACATTTAAATGACATCAGAAGCAGGCTAGAGCTTGAAATTATGCATAGAAGGATACATTTGTATGAAAATTATTATTTTTTGTATGGCAATACCGAAATTTCTTTCCACCAAATTGTACTATCTGTAAGATTCAAGAATAGACCTATACATTTAAATGACATCAAAAGCAGGCTAGAGCTTGAAATTATGCATAGAAGGATACATTTGTATGAAAATTATTATTTTTTGTATGGCAATACTGAAATTTATTTCCACCAAAGTGTACGATCTGTAAGATCCAACAATAGTCCCGTACATTTAAATGACATCAAAAGCAGGCTAGAGCTTGAAATTATGCATAGAAGGATACATTTGTATGAAAGTTATTATTTTTTGTATGGCAATACCAAAATTTCTTTCCACCAAAGTGTACTATCTGTAAGATCCAAGAGTAGTCCTATACATTTAAATGACATCAAAAGCAGGCTAGAGCTTGAAATTATGCATAGAAGGATACATATGTATGAAAATTATTATTTTTTGTATGGCAATACTGAAATTTATTGTCACCAAAGTGTACGATCTGTAAGATCCAACAATAGTTCTGTACATTTAAATGACATCAAAAGCAGGCTAGAGCTTGAATTTATGAATAGAAGGATACATTTGTATGAAAATTATTATTTTTTGTATGGCAGTACTGAAATTTATTTCCACCAATGTGTACTATCTGTGAGAACCAACAATCGCCTTATACATTTGAATGATATCAAATCAGACTAGAGCCTGAAATTATACATAGAAAGATAGAATTGCAATCCCGAAGACAACTTTGCTCTGTTCTGGCACATACTTGCAACCCTCAAAATGTTCTGGCAATTTTTTTTTTACACTTAAACATATGTAAATTACAACATATTAAAATTGTAGCCTTGTGGGAGAGGGATAAAAAAAAAAATTTTTTGCATTTTCAAAAATTTAATGGGCCATGACGCACCCGCGAGATGCCTGCCAGAACGGTACTTTCTTAATTGACTGATAATAAAATATCATTTAATACATTTCTAGCTTTGTGGGAAGTGGGATAGTCAAATGGTTCAGTAGCTCTCCAGCTATCCACTCCACTCCACTCAACTCAAGTCAGTCTCCACTCATTTCTAGTCTCCACTGGACAGTTTCGTTTCATCGAATTTCAAATCACCCCCGTACTAAAGAAGTTTTCACTTCAAAAATCCATCCATCCATCCATCTATCCATCCATCCATCCAACTCACCGACTGTCTCCTGCTGCAGCTGCGCCCGGATGGCGCGCGCCCGCGCCTGCAGCTCCAACAGCTCGAGGACGGTGAGCCCGGCGCGACGAGACCGGTCTGCTTGTTCCTGCTCTGGCGCACGGGTCTTCGACTTGGTGCGCTTCTTCGGCTTGGATTTAGAGCGGTGTTTGTGCTGCAAATAGGTGTTTGAGTTAACAGGTTCTAGAGGTTACGTCAGCAACAAAACTTTTTATTGTACCAACATACAGTAATATGTCAGTCTATACGTAAAATGGTACAACGGGCAGCAGAGCCGGCGTTAGGAGGGGGGCCGCGGTAAGGCGACGGCCTAGGGCGCCAAATTCAGAGGGGCACCACATTTGGGGTGAGGAGCAAACAAAAAGGAAAAATAAAATTTTTAATAAACCATCCCATTGGTTCACTAAAAAAAATTCGAGCAAAAAAAGCTGGATTTTTATATTCTTATGTGGACGACACAATATTCTTGCCTAGGGCGTCAGTGGCCCTAACGCCAGCACTGACAGGCAGCCTTATCGCTAAAGTGATTTCTTCCAGGCAACCATAGGAAAGAGAACTGTTTAAGAAAGAGACAAAGTAGTGGTGTACAAGTGTTTAAGAAATGAATACAGATAGAATAAAAAAAAAATAACAATCATAAGTAACAACCTAAAAAATATACCTTTTTAGACTTCTTAGCACTAACTTGGCTAAGTATCTCTTCATCCGACGAGATACTGTCCAGGGATATGGTCTCCAGCTGCTCCGACTCGCTGGAAGACTCCGTGTCGGATGGGGGTGTTGCTCCGTCCAGGATCGCGCACAGGCGCTTGGAGCTTATTCCTAGGAGCTGGAATGGATGATTTCTTGTTAGCATAACATGCTCTCTGAGTGTTGAATATAATATTTTAACGGACAAGACTTTCATCTATACTAATATTATAACGCTGAAGGGTTTGTTTGGTTGAAAGTGCTAATCTCAGGAACTACTGGTTCAAATTGGAAAATTCTTTTGGTGTTTGATAGTCCATTTATCAAGGAAAGCTATAGGCTATATAACATCATATATTTTAATCATTGGTTTTTTCCACGAATTAACACAGGTGAAATCGCAGAGCACAGCTAGTTTTAATATACAACATAATTCTTACACTTAAGAAATTGTTTTATGAGCAGACAAGCCTTCTGATGTAAGTTCAATCGTAAAATGTCAACGAGCGCAGGGAGATACTGAGACTACTTTAATAAAAATGGCTACAAAATAAAATTATTAATATCATTTTTACACGAAGTCCTACCAGGCAGGGGGGCCAGTCAGATACCTCTTAGTTCTTACAACACACCCTAAACTGCCGGTAGCTGGAATTGGTTAGGGTCCTATTAGGTCACCATTAAACAACATTAGTTTTATTAAATACACATACCTCCTCCATACAGAGTTCCTGCAAATCACTAACACTGATATGTCTCACACATTCTGGAGCCATGGCTTTCAGCTCCTTAGATTTTAATACGGAAAACACTTGGTGCATCAATTCTACTCTATCGTGAATATAGTATGCTAAATCATGCTCCTTCTGGCTTGGGAATTTAGATGTAGACGTTTCAGGCTGCTCTAGCTTCACTCGGTGTCTCTTGGAGCGTTTCATGATTAATAGAACAAATTATATTTTGTTTACAGTTTTAGACTCAATTTTCTAAATTTTCTAATATCTTTGGTGTTTTAACCAGCTAAATTAAAAATCTTTATTTAGTTAGAAGTTTCTTGAGCGAGATAGACATCGTAAATTAGTCGGGTTATTATGTGATGGAGGTTATAAGCTGCTGTCAAATTTGACGTTTGCGTTCGGAATCGAAAACTTATAATCTTCTGATTTATTCTTTTTTGGTTTTTTAGTTCTATATGGAACTGGTATGAGATAAAAAGAATTTTTAGTGTCAATTTTCTGCCAAATTGTTATTTTTGATTTTGTATTTTGTGCGGTTGTGATGTGGCTGAAATAAATTTTCTGTAAAGGACAAAATGCCACTGGACGAGATTTTGAGCGCTTGTTTGGATCAAGCTATCCAAACGGCGTTTAGATCCTTCTTGTTGCATTTTTGTCCAAAAGTATCTGCGCTGCTACCTCCAATACATTTAGATGAATACATGGATACAAAGATAGTAAATTTGGAAACATGTCAGAAAAAAATATGTAGCATGTTCAATAGTAATTGACTGTTTGAATTTCCCGCGTAAAAGTCGTAAAATGGCCGTAGAAACAATATATGAAAGTGATACTTTTATCGTTATAAATAAACCGTACGATATGTACATCAACTCTGATGATGAAAATGTTAAGGTATGTATTCAAATTTTGTTTAAAATCAATCATTTGGTCATTAATAATTATTCATTTTGTAAGCTTGGAGGTTGTTTTGACATTGACATATTTGACATTTTGTTTGTCTTGTCAGTGATACTGATGAGTGACAGGACAGCGACCACGTGACAAGTGCTGCCATTAAAAAAAATACCGGTATTTTTTGCGCTGAAGTCAATGTAACTGGTATTGTGTGATCTCATGTAAATCAACAAAAACAAAGGGATAAGACCTAGGATGGACATAAGAAAGACGCTGGTATAGCAAGGACATAAACAAATTCCTCCTCAATTCCATAAAGTGCACAAATTGTGTTTTGAATTTTTAATAAGACCAGTATAGCGACGAGTCTTTTTTTCTCTCGTCCTTTTTTATTCTTTTTTTATAGGAATTGCCGGCAAACGTGCTGACGATCCACCTGATGGTAAGTAGATATTATCGCCCATGGACATCCGAAGCCACCAAACTACTCGTCGCGTTCCAGCTGGGGGAGCCAGTTCTTTCTTTCTTTTTCTTTTCGCTTGTAAAACGCATCAGTGATGCCTTTGGTGTTGCTGATGTCCATGGGTGACGATAGCTACTTACCATCTCGTGGATCGTCAGCTCGTTTGTCGGCTTTTACAAAAAAAAATAACATAACTCCTTTAGCTTAATCTTTTTTTTTTGTTCGTTTGATCTCATTAGAACAATTTGTTACTCAGAACACAGTAGCCTGTCACATAGCGCTACACGATTCACACCTATCCAGTTCAACCCAGCCGTTGCACTTCGTTCAGCGGCTGGACTACTCTACCAGCGGGGTACTCTGTATCGCGAAGAACAAACGCGCGGCTGCCGACGCTGGGAGGTTGTTCGAACAACGCCAGACTAGGAAGTATTATCTGGCGGTGGTGAGAGGGAAGGTCGGGTTTGAGCTCGCTGATGTGTTGTATGAGATTGGTGAGTTATTAGGAGAATTAGTTAAGGTGAGAAAGGGTGTGCATAGAATGAATGAGTGCAAGAAAAGTTTTTTTGCCGGTATTTCCCATTTTCCTAAAGTTGGATGGCTAACTTCCAACCGCACCCGCTAATGCTTAACTTTGTCATTACCACTCGGTTATTACCTGTGTCGCGGGTGGCATGGACGACACATATAACACATCACAATAACACCCTGCACCCGAGTACAAATATTTATCTGTCACATAAAGATCTGTCCCGGCCGGGAATCAAAATCGGGACCCTTCTCTTCGCAGGCAGGGTCGCTACTAACTAGGCTGCAGAGTCGTTATGCTACCTTATTAATTTTGAAACTTCATTTCACTGTTCTCGGTTTGGATGTGTGTTTTCCTGTCTTTATATTGTGTTCCTCCTATTGTGGAGATATGAGTGTGTAGCTAAAAAAAATATTAGGTTTTTGTAACCTCGTTTCAACAAAGTGTCAACTCAGTCAACATAAAAGTTTCGTCAATATATTTCCTTCTTCACCAGGCACAGACGAGTCTCAATCAAACACCCACAAGATGGTAGCGGTGACCAGGTCAGACGTGTGCTGCGGACGGCCACGGAGCGCGCACACGAGACTGCTCGTGATGCAGCGCGGGTCGTATCGGGACGAGCCTGTTACTGTTGTTATGATGAAGCCTGTCACAGGTTTGTAATTGTATGGTTTGTCGGGTCAAATGCATAAAAGTCATGAAATTAGTGTGTCGTAATTTATGGATGGCAGGACCCATCTGCTCGGTTGGCAACTATTATCTCTCACTCTCAGGCCGTCGCCACCAGCTGAGGGTACACTCCCACGTGATCGGCCACACGATACTCGGCGACTACACGTACAGCGACCGAGCTGATACAGTACCACATCGGATGTTTCTACATGCCCTTAGGTAATTATGGGAGTTCGATTTTATAACCGACTTCAAAAAAGGAGGAGGTATTCAATTCGACTATATTTTATTGTTTGTTACCTCAGAACTTTCGACTGGGTGAACCGATTTTGATGATTTTTTTGAATCGAAAGCTGGTGCTTGTCATATGGTCCCACTTAAATTTGAGCAAAATCTGACAAGTAGTTTTTGAGTTATTTTGAATTTTTGAATATTTTGAAGTCGGTTTTTGTCACGAATTATTTACATTGTGTGAATAGCCGACAAAAGCAACAACCCTAGACAAAACTCTAGAAAAAAAATGTCAGGATCGCATCACGTCGACGACGACTTTGTTAACATTTTTTACCAATTTTGACTTTGATTTATATTTGTTGTTGTGGGTATACTTATGATGACGTGACGCTAGAACTGTACGTTAAGACGCAGTGTCACCAAAAATGTTTCAAATATTTTTTCTTACATCGTAGATGGGACGTCAGAAATTTCACTTAAAATTTTGTATAATCTTTTAGATTGGTGTTACCACTGCAACAAGAGCCACTGGATATAAAGACCTCGGACCCGTTCGCAACCGACGCGCAGTTCACAGAACACTGGTGCGGGTCTCAATCTCTGTACAGCTTTGATGCCGCCTGCAATATCCTCGACAGTACCAATACTGATGGTTTGCAATACTCGTTGTACCAGAAGACTGAATAAATGTGGAATTGTCACTTATTTGTGTTTATTGCTTTATTCCCACTTTTATCCCTAACCGGGTTAGCAAACTCCAGCCGAGATTTGGAAGGTATCGTTATCTTGGCGATACCGGTAACTGTCATAAAAAAACTTGTGCATAACGGCCTAAGAGCCCGTACACAAAACTGCGATTCGACGCGATGCGAATTCGCAACGCAAAAAGTTGCGACACGAATTGCTGCGATGCGATTTCGTGCGGCAAGGCGTCTCCCTTCCACGATAAGCCCCGATAAGGTGACCATTCCTTTGACGACCGTCAACCGTACTGGACGTATTTTGAAAACTAGATCGTGACATGGATCGTAAAAAGAAGTGTGCACTTTTGTTATTGCTTAGGAGATACAAGCAAAAGCAAACATAGAAGTCTTAGAAGATTTTGGGTTCATACATTTATTAATGAACGCCGTAGGGAACTATTTTCATCAAAAATATGGATTTGTCATTAAAAGATTTGATTTTTAAATGAAGAATCTTAGAAGAAAAAGAAAAAACGTTTTATTCTAACGTAACAAAAAAGATTTCGTATTTTCAAAGCGATATCAAACATTATTTGATGTGTGTACGTCTTGCCCACACCCTGTCTCAGACCCGACTTAAAAGTGTTGTCAACAAGTGTGACGTAACATCGCAGGAATGCGCGATGCGAATCAATTCGCAAGTTCTTGCGACGCGACGTGCGAGCTCGCAGGTTTTTGCGATGCGACGTCGCATCGCAGTTTTGTGTACAAACCCATAAACGTTGATTAATCTATGACAGTCGTTTGTTTTATTATCTGTGAAATTAAAAATGTCAAGTATAAATTTTCGCGGTATGCGTTCATTTTATTTAATTTTAAACATTATTCATTTCAGAAATTGGGGAGGATTTACAGATTTTTTATCCAAATGAATGAAGTAATGTATTTCTCGCTTGGCGAGTGAGCAAGATTTGATTATAGACGGCCCCAGAGAAACTAAATAAGCTTAAAAAGAGGCGTAGTCGATTAGTACCGGAAATCCCGCTTATTACCGTTCATTCCCACTAGTTCTACTGCTTAGTTCTATCGTAGAACTAGTGGGATTTTTTTTTCTCACTAGTTCTACCGTAGAAAAGCAATATTCACATTGATTTTTATTTTTTTTCTTTTTTTTTGCAAAGTTTTGAAAAACTGAAAAATATTATGTTCCATCAATTTAAGCAAGGAAAATATGTGGCAAATTTGAAGCAAATCGGTTGTTGTTTTAAAAATACTCCATACATACCTACTTTTTATCCCGGAAAGTTAAAAGGTTTTCCTGGGAAACGGGAACCTCTATAATTTTTATTATTTGTTCCTTAGAATAATAATAAACATTTGTTCCTTGAGACCAGGTTGCAAAGGTGAAAAATTAAAACAAATTGTTTAAGTACATTTATTTACATTTATTTTAAAGTACTGGCAATACCATCACAAGTTAACCCTAAAAATAATAATGTATAAAAAAATCCAAGTACAAAAACAGATCATTTTGATTTTATAAGTACAATATTAAGTTTAAAAAGAAATATAAATGAAAAATATAAATACATATTAATCATTTCTCTACCCGCTTCAAGATTTTGTCCGTAGAATCCTATCTTAATAATATAAAAAATTAAGTTTGCATGGATCTATGTTTGTTTGTTTATGTATTTACGCCCCAACTCAGAGTCAGTAACGGTTACTTTAATCGCTCCTTAGTAAAGCTAAAGAATCACCATACAAATTCTGTACCAAGGAGCGATTTAAGTAACCGTTACTGACTCTGAGTTGGAGCGTTTGCACACAGGCAAGACCATCTTTAACCTACTGGAGGCCCTGGCCATATTAGGATAATGAGGCCCCTATGACTTTGACAGAACACTATTTTGTTAGAATAAACAAAGTAGATAAGCAAGTCTAGATTTATGCAAAAGCTAATAAGCAAATTGTTATTGTAGTCAGTGATTTAGGTTCGATTTATTCGAATTAAAAAAGTTTCTTGGGCTAGGTTAGGCTAAACTAGGGGGCCCCTATCGGTCACGGGGCCCTGGGCATTTGCCCAGAGTGCCCAGTGGGAAAGAGGGGTCCACACACAGGTAGTCCATGATCAGGAATAACATAAATACATACATCCGTAGATCAGTAGTTAACCTTAACGCAGACGTACAGTCACCTGCAGAGAAATGTAGCCCATCTGTTTATAAATATACGAACAGCAAAGTTTCCGTTGCCTGTTGCGTTGTAAACAGATGGGTCACTTTTCTCTGCAGGTGACTGTACACGTTCCTTACTGCTACGGCCATATAGAGTGTAGGGAGAGCGCCACCGCAGGAGTCTCTGTAACTGCGGGTAGATTCGCACGGTTGGGGGTAGTCTGAAATTACATTACAATTAACGCTTCACACTCATAGCCCATAGGATTCCCTGTGTCGTGAGCCATGGATAACACACTAGACAAGGACATTCCGTTCATTCCCACTAGTTTTACTGCTTAGTTCTATCGTAGAACTAGTGGGATATTTTTTCTCACTAGTTCTACCGTAGAACTATTGGTTAGTCTAGTTCTACGATAGAACTAACCAGTAGAACTAGTGGGAATAAACCTGTATATTCACACCCAGTCCGAGAACAGAAATTCAAATTCATCAAATTTCTGCCCCGCTGGGAATCGAACCCAGTACCTTTAGCGGTCCGGCATGGTAACCATTGCGCCACACATGTTATCAAAACTGTTGCCAATAGGGATGTTGACACTATCAGTAAATTAAAATAAATTTATGTTTAAAGTATCAAGAAAAACATTTAAACACCTAAAATATTATTCTTTTGTCGAAATCAATCACAATAAATTAAATATAATTATTTTAAAATGTTAAAAATAGTACTCACTATCACGTGACCTCAAACGCCGTTTGGAGCTTATGACGTCATTGTTCCTATTTTATATGAAAGAGCAACTAACTTCAGTCGACAGATAGTATTGAATATCGGCTAGTGACGTCACGTGACGTTTTTGGCGGGAAATTTGAAAATGATTTTTATGTATCAATTTTTGTTTTTAAATTGAAGATTATTATTTTTATAATATTTTTTTCGTTTCTATCTATAAAATGAAATTGAATCCTAAAATTAGTCAACATCCCTATTGGCTACACTTCATCGCGCAGACATCCGAGTCCACGTATGGCAATACCTTTTAGGCAAAGGGAGATCTCCCGCCAGGCGAGGTGTGTTGCCTGGGAGGCGGCCGAGCCCCGACTGAACTGATCTTGTCGGACCATTTGTATATATACTAGCGATCGTAGAAACTTCGATAGCGTGATTCAGGTTCGCGTGACGTCACCGTGTGACGTGTGCGCGTCGTCGCCACACCATAATAACAGTTCAATGATAACCGACCTTATTCTTGCAATGCACCAGCTTGTTGTGATTGTATAGCGTGGCCTCGTAGCCGAAGGCCGCGGGGCAGCGGGGACAACGGAAAGGCCTCTCGCCCGTGTGGGACCGCAGGTGGCCTTCTAGACTCTTCTTGGTCTGATACACAAAAAAATCTTAAAATAATAAAAAAAAATAGATAAATCTTTAAACATATCGACGGTTAAGAATGAATAATGTCTATCACAAAAAACGTCTACTTTACTGGAAATGAAGAAGTTTATTTGTACAATAACATACCTTTTTGACAACCCTAGTGTTCTTATGCTCGGTTTACACGTATTAAGTAGTTAAGTAGATAACTAAATTTTAAGTGAATAATTTTTAGTGCGCGTCCAAACGTAATAATTTTGTAAAGCTCTTTAGTTCATACAATTCGTCACAACCTACTTAATTACTTAAGCATTTTACTAAATTTTAACTAAAAAGTGCCTGTCCAAATCCAAAAATGTTAAATGATAAGCCCCGCCCACCTACTTAACAGAAAATAGAATGATTTCTAAATTACTTGTTTACTTGCGTACTAAATTTTAACTACTAAATTCTCCGTTTAAACTTTAAATGAAATGAAATGAAATGCATTTATTCGAGGGTATTATCAATTGCAGCACAAATAAAGAAAATGAGATACAATAAGAAAAAAGATACAAAAGAATGGAAGTTATCTACTTCACAAAAAAAAAACAACACGCAATAAATAACTTAAAATTTAGTTAACTACTTAATACGTGTAAACCGAACATTAGCGACCACCGGGAGTCACCGGAAGCGCGTCTCACTTCGCGAACAAGTGAATTAGTTTTAAGTATATTGTTGTATGTATGTATGTTAGTCTATAAGGTATTTATGTTATGGGCCTCGTTGCCTGAAATAAAGGTTAATTATTATTATTAGTATGTATAGTAATAATAATCGTATTCAACTCACAGTGTAAGCCTTCCCGCATACATCGCACACGTGGTTCCGGCGCGCGCGCGCGTCGCGGTGCACCATGCGCACGTGCGTGCGTAGCACGGGGCGCGACGAACACGCCTGCACACACACACACACACACACTTCATATTAATGACTATAAAAAATATGCCACTGACGTCAAGTGAAAAATCCATGATATTAATGACATTTAAAAAAAGAAAATTTGTATTTAAACCACAGAAGAAATAATAGTACTTATAAATAAGTTATGGTAACATCAATTTCAAGCCTCCTTATCATAATGTTCTCTCCTCATTCATAATGTCCTGGTACTCTAGTGTAAATTCATAAAATTTAAATAAATAGTAATGGTTTTTTTTTCAGCAAACAGCGAAATACCATCTCGACAGACTAAGCTCACGATTAAAAAACTGCATCAAAATAAGTTAAGTAAATGATAAACAGACACAGAGAGAAAGAGAGAGAGGGGGAGAGAGAATTAGTTATGTATAAGTACTATTATTTATTTCTTCTGTGGTTATGTGTAATTTCTCGTATATTTTATTATCGCTGACAATACTTACGAAGCTACAGCCCGGCACAACGCATTGTATAGGAGTCATCTTGAGATGCACGGCCAACTTATGTTCCTCCAGCCGCGTGGCTTTCACGAACTTCTTGTCGCAGAGATCACATGCGTATCTGTGGAGAAAAAAGAGTGTAAGGAATGAGAGAATTTTAGTAATGAGAGAAAAATGTAGGCAACAAGAACATTGTAGGGAAAAAATTATCGACAATGTTCGATATTTTTAAAATTCTATTGATGCAGTGGGTGAACGGGTAAACACGATTTACCCGTGCATCCACCGGTGGGTGAAGCCAGTGGGTGCACGGATAACGGCCCAAATGAGAGAAGTGTAGCAAGATTTTAGTGAATAGTAAAGAGAAGAAGAAAGTTCCATAAATTCTTGACATAATTTTATGAATTGATGAAAAATTTTAGTGAGCAGAGATAAATTACAATTTTAGTTACTTACAAGTAACAAAAGAATTATGGAAAAAAGAAGAGAAAATTGTAGAAAGAGAATTTTAGTGAACAGAAAAGAGAAGATTGTTCCTAACAATCTTCTCTTCTAGAGATATTTAGAGAACACAAAAGAGAAGGAGATTGTAAGGAATGAGAGACTTTTAATAAGCAGAGAAAATTGTTTGTAGAACAAAGTAAGCAAGAAATTTTCAATGAAGAGAAAAGTGAAGAATGTAGAGAATTGAAGAATTTGTTGCAGAACTCACACTTAAATATAACAAATATACGTATAAATAAACAAAGATACGTATTTCTATGTACTTACGCCTCAAATCAGAGTCACTAACGGTTACAATATTTGTACTGTGATTCTTTATTTATTAAGGAGCGATTTAAGTAACCGTTAGTTACTGACAATGAGTTGGGGAGTTAGTAACTTACTTGAGCCGCGCTGGGTCAATGTGTTTTAAATTGTACTTCATATGTTGATTGTATGACATCAGATTCTTGAAGTTCATATCACACTGAAAAAAAAAAGTGTGATTGAGTGAGGAGAATAAAGGGCGGAACTGTTTTCTTACGACATAATAAAAAATATAATGTTGATATAGAAACGTTGATCATTGACCATTGATCTTGATTTTGGCTTGAGTGCCAATTCTTTCTTTCTTTTTAACCGACTTCAAAAAAGGAGGAGGTTCTCAATTCGACTGTATTTTTTTTTTATGTTTGTTACCTCAGAACTTTGGACTGGGCAAACCGATTTTGATGATTCTTTTTTTAATCAAAAGCTGGTGGCTGTCATGTGGTCCCACATAAATTTTATTGAGATCTGACAACGGCATCCATGAGAAAACTACATAAGTCATAAATTTGTGTTAAGATGTGCGCGACAAATTGACGAATAACTCAATATCACGCCAACCGATTTCGATGATTCTTTTTTTAATCGAAAGCAGGCGCTTGTCTTGTAGTCTCACATAAATTTGAACGAGATCTGACAACTATGTAGTTTTGAGACTTTGAAGTCGGTTATTTTTTGTTAGTAAAATTTAGATTATTCTTCTCTCTTTCTTGGCGTTAAACCTAATCCCTTTAGAATCGATTTTTAAAGTCGGTTACAAATCGATTCTAAAGGAGTTAGCCTCCAATAAATAATTTTGTTTTTCGTAATCTCAACACAGTACCACAAACAAGCCTATTGTATATCTCTTTGGCTTCAACCAATAAATGGCCCACTACTGAGTACTGGTCTCTTTGAGGAGGCCTAGGGGTAGGCCTATTGCTACTCCAAGTGCGGATTGGTGGAGGGGTTAGTGGCTAATATACAGACACACTAGTTTTGGAAGCTTTTACCGACTTCAAAACAGGAGGAGGTTCTCAATTCGACTGTATTTTTTCCCCTCAGAAGTTCGACAGGGTGAACCGATTTTGACGATCCTTTTGTTAATCGAAAGCTGGTGCTTGTCATGTGGTCCCACTTTTGAGCGAGATATGACTAGTAGTTTTTGAGTTATCCCTAATTTTGAAGTTGGTTATTTTTCGTCAAGAATTATTATGCCGCCTGAAGGCTGCCATGGCTTAACATTAGTGAATTAGTTTTAAGTATATTGTTGTATGTATGTATGTTAGTCTGTAAGGTATTTATGTTATGGGTCTCGTTGCCTGAAATAAAGGTTTATTATTATAATTTTTTTTGTTATTGTTTTATTTTTCTCGGTTTACACCGGTTTACTAAGATACACGGGCCTAAGCCAAGAGTACCTTAAAGGAGAATGCCCATACCCAGTACTCTAAAAAAAAGAATTGTGTCACAATGACTTTTGTACTAAAAATTAAGTTAAAATATATTAAATATTTTACCGTATTTCCCAAAAAATTCTTTTTGGGCTTAATTTTCTTAAATTAATAAGTAACTTTACTTCCGTTTTATAACTCAAAAGCATTCGGCCATTTATATTGGAATTGGGGCCAATCAGGGATTTTTTAAGATCTTTCGGGCCAATAGGTTGCGTAGATTCGATTATGATTATGATACAACAAACTAGATGGCGTTTGGGGACTGTCAAATGAATATTAAACTTAAAACGTATACGACTTAATGCGCCTGCATAGAGTCCATATTACTGTGTCTACTATAACCTAAATACAAAATAATTTTGTTGAAAATCTCATAACTCCTACGATTAAAATTGACTAAAGTTGGTTTGTGTAATGTATTAAGATAACTTATTCAAATAAAGGTATTTTTATCAGGACACAAAAATATTAATGTCAGTACATTTCTCCATACAAAATGGGCATTCTCCTTTTAGGTTAACTTCTTGAGCATGGTTTTGTGGTTGAGGCTACTGACAGTTGGTAATATCCGAGGTAGCTGATGGTTGTATATGTGTGTAAGTGGTTTCGTAGTCGGATTGTAGGAATAGGGATGTTGACTAATTTTAGGATTCAATTTCATTTTATAGACAGAACCTTAAGATTCACGAAAAAAATATTATAAAAATAATAATCTTCAATTTAAAAACAATAATTGATACATAAAAATCATTTTCAAATTTCCCGCCAAAAACGTCACGTGACGTCACTAGCCGATATTCAATACTATCTGTCGACTGAAGTTAGTTGCACTTTCATATAAAATAGGAACAATGACGTCATAAGCTCCAAACGGCGTTTGAGGTCACGTGACAGTGAGTACTATTTTTAACATTTTAAAATAATTATATTTAATTTATTGTGATTGATTTCGACAAAAGAATAATATTATAGGTTTATAAATGTTTTCCTTGATACTTTAAACATAAATTTATTTTAATTTACTGATAGTGTCAACATCCCTATTTCCTAACTATCCGACAAGTGTTCAGGACCACTCCTTTTTGTATATTATTATTATTATTATTAACAACTGTTATTATTAACATATAATATTTACTTGCCTGATGGCAGTAGAGATGCGCCGAAGCGAGATGCGTCACAAGATGCACTTCGAGCGCGCGTTTGAATAGAAAGCGCTTCTCGCAGCGCGGACATGAGTACTCCTTCTCGCCCTTGTGGATGCTGGGAGAGGAGAAGAGAGGGTGTTGAGGAGAAACTAATTGGACATTTTGTGGTAGTAAAGAATAATAAAAAAAACATAAACGTGGACTTATGTACGCGTGAGAAGTTATAGTTCTTTGGCATCAAAAAAAAAATTTAAAAAGTAAAAAAATTCTAGAAAACGATATTAAAAAATATATTAAATAACAATATTCAAAAAGTACACAAAAAAAAAACAATATAATATTTTCTTTAATATAGACGTTTTTCGTCACCTTTTGTGTCACCGTCCGTGTTACAAATCTTAAAATTTCACTCTCATCATTTTTCCATTTATTTCACAACGCGCCATAAGAAGTATAACTTCAAAAAATGGCGACCATTCCAACAGAAAGGGGGCTAGACATATAGAAATCCACTTATTTATTAAGGAATTTTAGCACCCAAATAATAAATCGTTTTATTTTTAGGGCTTTTGCCAATGAATAACTCCACGGCGCTTCATTTAAAATTTCACACGTATTCACATACGACGCACTATAGTAATCATACTAAAATAAATTCACATTTATAAATGTGAAAAATGTATGTATGTTTGTCACTTTCACTCAAAAACCACTGAACAGATTTTCGTGAAATTTTGCACACAGATAGACCAAGCTCTTTAGCAACATATAGGGTACTTATTGTCCCGGAAAAAGCAGACAAAGCCGCGGACATAGCTAGTTCACTCACAACAAATGTGTCCGCAGAGACGTTCGATCGCGGAAGGTCTTCCCGCACAGCTCACATTTCTGTCGCTCCGAATGATTCTTCATGTGGTTTCGCAGCTTACCCAGTGAACTGGAATTTAAGGCGCGGTGTGATCTCAATATTCACAAAACTGGGTTTTTTGATGCTCGAGTACGAGGAAACCCAATGAAAATATCGCACGCGAAAAATACAGAGCATAGAAAAAGGTCTAAAGAAACATGTTAACCGAATAGAATATTAAATAGTTGTTTAATATTTCCAATAAAAAATCGTAATTTGCTACACAAAAATTACCTTTAGCGTCGAAATTCTCTGTATTTTCAGCGGTAACAACATATTTTTTTTGAGAATATAATAGGTATGTGGTTTTATTAACACTTTAACCGAACAGATATTGAATTTAATGTGTATATTCTGAATCATCTTAGGAAAACCCTCAAATTAAATGTTTATTCGCAGTCTAGTTACATTGTTAACAAAAATATGCTTTGCAATTTTGAACCCTATTCAGCGTCAAGTAAATGTAACATTAGATTAGCGGTTGTGTGAGTAAAATCAACGTTTTTGAATCGTAGTCATACCGCGCGTTAAATAGTTATAATAAGTGACCATCCATAGATTACGTCACAATTTCATGACTTTTTGACCCCTCCCCCCGTCCTTGTCACAACTGGTCACATTTGTGAGACCCCCCCCCAAATGTGACGTTACATATTATGAAATTTTACATACCAATCGATTTTGAAATGTGACGTCACGAAAAGAACCCCCTCCCACCCCTTGTCATGTCATATTATGTCACACTACATCGATTCTAACTTGGACATTAGTGGTTGTCATTAGTCTCCAAGATTTCTGGACAGGGTTTATAGATATCCCTCCAATCCCCCCTACTTCACCCCCCCGCTTACCTCTCCGTCTGTCCGCACACGCTGCACGCATGCGTGGGCGTGTTCCCGCCGTGCGCGCGCGCCGCGTGGTCCGCCGCCACGGCCGCGCGCGACCACGCCCCGCCGCACTGACGACAGCGCCATCTGACGGGAGACAGTGGTAGTATACGGAGACTGATCACTGATGGTATTTTAGCAAATGGAAATCTCCCGACTGGTCACTGATCTAGTCAGAGCGTTGAGCGTCGATATATAATCGCACCTTTGATGGTACAAGGGCACATCTTACAAAAAATCGTAAAATGACAAACATTTAACAAAAAAATATTTGACACATGCAAAGTACATGGCCATATTCACAAATAAATGGGTCGTATTTCATGCAAAGAACAAACACTTTGAAGCAATACAAAGACGAATAATACGACTCGGAATGCAAAAAAAAAAACTTTAAAATGGCTCTCCTGTAAAATTACAAAAAGTGCAGTTGAGCGCTTGTACCACCAAAGGTGCGATATGCTAGCAATCGTGCAAACTACTGTTAAGGCGAGATTATCCGACCGTTGTAGGCATTTTGTTCACTCCCCTATACCCCGCTCCCCTGAGTGTAAACTCGACCGCCACGCCGTGAGCCGGTCGCGCGCGGCCGTGAGGTTCATGACCCCGTGCGTAGCTTTAGATCCTGTAACCTAGTTGGTAGTGATCCTGCCTGCGAACTGCGAAGCGAGGGGTTTCGGGTTCGATTTCCGGCGGGGCAAATATTTATGTCACAGATATATATTTGTACTCGTGTCATGGCTGTTATTGTGATGTGTTATATGTGTAGTCCATGCCACCCGCGAAACAGGTAAATACTTGTAACCTACTGCGGGGGTATGAGTGTGGAAGGGTTTTTATTATTATTATTAGTAACTGCTCTGAGTTGGGGTGAAAGTATACTTTATTTTGATTTATTCATTGGAGTTTTAGGTGCAATAAAATAAGAGTAATGATAATTTTAGCTTAATTTTGTTTTTATTATTTTTTACATAATTTAAGGTATTTTATTTTAAATTATTCTTATACTTTTTATCATTCTCAATATACTTGTAAAATATCTTATCCAAAGGGTTTGAACATTTTTCTACGGAACCTGGCATACCTATAAGTCTGCCATTTTGAAAAAACCTCGTTTCGATTTTTAAGTTGGTTATTTTTTGTAGGTATTTACATGATATTAGTCAAAGTATGTAAGTACCTACTTATTTGTTCTTACTGATTCTTTTTTTAATCGATAGCTGGTGTTTGTCATGTGGTTCCACATAAATTTGAGCGAGATTTGACAAGTAGTTTTTTAGTTTTTTTGAAGTTGGTTATTTTTTGTAGGTATTTACATGATAATAATCAATGTTGTATGTAAGTACCTACTTATTTGTGGATGAACCGATTTTGATGATTCTTTTTTTAATCGATAGCTGGTGTTTGTCATGTGGTTCCACATAAATTTGAGCGAGATTTGACAAGTAGTTTTTGAGTTTTTTTGAAGTTGGTTATTTTTTGTAGGTATTTACATGATATTAGCCAATTTTGTATGTAAGTACCTACTTATTTGTGGATGAACCGATTTTGATGATTCTTTTTTTAATCGATAGCTGGTGTTTGTCATGTGGTTCCACATAAATTTGAGCGAGTCTTGACAAGTAGTTTTTGAGTTTTTTGAAGTTGGTTATTTTTTGTAGGTATTTACATGATATTAGTCAATTTTGCATGTAAGTACCTACTTATTTGTGGATGAACCGATTTTGATGATTCTTTTTTTAATCGATAGCTGGTGTTTGTCATGTGGTTCCACATAAATTTGAGCGAGATTTGACAAGTAGTTTTTGAGTTTTTTTGAAGTTGGTTATTTTTTGTAGGTATTTACATGATATTAGCCAATTTTGTATGTAAGTACCTACTTATTTGTGGATAAACCGATTTTGATGATTCTTTTTTTAATCGATAGCTGGTGTTTGTCATGTGGTTCCACATAAATTTGAGTGAGATTTGACAAGTAGTTTTTGAGTTTTTTTGAAGTTGGTTATTTTTTGTAGGTATTTACATGATATTAGCCAATTTTGTATGTAAGTACCTACTTATTTGTGGATGAACCGATTTTGATGATTCTTTTTTTAATCGATAGCTGGTGTTTGTCATGTGGTTCCACATAAATTTGAGCGAGATTTGACTAGTAGTTTTTGAGTTTTTTTGAAGTTGGTTATTTTTTGTAGGTATTTACATGATATTAATCAATTTTGTATGTAAGTACCTACTTATTTGTGGACGAACCGATTTTGATGATTCTTTTTTTAATCGATAGCTGGTGTTTGTCATGTGGTTCCACATAAATTTGAGCGAGTCTTGACAAGTAGTTTTTGAGTTTTTTTGAAGTTGGTTATTTTTTGTAGGTATTTACATGATATTAGCCAATTTTGTATGTAAGTACCTACTTATTTGTGGATGAACCGATTTTGATGATTCTTTTTTTAATCGATAGCTGGTGTTTGTCATGTGGTTTCACATAAATTTGAGCGAGTCTTGACAAGTAGTTTTTGAGTTTTTTTGAAGTTGGTTATTTTTTGTAGGTATTTACATGATATTAGCCAATTTTGTATGTAAGTACCTACTTATTTGTGGATGAACTGATTTTGATGATTCTTTTTTTAATCGATAGCTGGTGTTTATGTGGTTCCACATAAATTTGAGCGAGATTTGACAAGTAGTTTTTGAGTTTTTTTGAAGTTGGTTATTTTTTGTTAGTATTTAGATGATATTAATCAATTTTGTATGTAAGTACCTACTTATTTGTGTATCACGCGTATCTCAGTTAGGAAATATAAATAAGTTTATATTATATTTATATGTATATTTCTTAGTATATAAATTAATTGTGTAATTAGCACTTGACTTATACATATACCAAAATACTATAAACAGTTACTAAAGTACAAACACGAACAATGTTATTATTCTTACGATATAATTTTTTTTTTATGGAAATAGCCGGAAAACGAGCTGACGATCCACCTGATGGTAATTGGCTATCGTCGTCCGTGGACATCAGCAACACCAAAGGCATCACTGATGCGTTGCCGGCCCTCCCCCTCCCTTCCCCTCCCCTCCACCTCCCTCCGCTCCCCCCTCCCCTCCCCTTCCCCTCCCTTCCACCTCCCCCGCTACCCTCCCTCTACCCTTCCTTCCCCTGTTTAACTTATATACAAATATACATATTATACTATACATATAAAAAAACAATACTCAAAAACAATATAAAAAAACAACATTAAAAAACAATATTCTTACAAAATTCTTACAATAGAAATAATAATAGTAATTATGGCATTAATTAACATTTAAAATCAATATTACCAATATAATCCCTCGAGGGGCCCTACCACCAGCGGGCCGGATTTAGTCGCCTTTTACGACACCCATCCGGCTTGGGATTGGGGTTAGTATTCTAAGCCGCCCTAATACGGCAAGAATTATTGTGTAATTAGCACTTGACTTATACCAATACCTAAATACTATAAACAGTAACTAAAGTATAAAAACGAACAATTTTTATTATTTCAAATTACAGCTGTGTGGATAATTTGGACAGTGTAATATAAGTTCAGAAGGCGCGCGCGCCAAATTCGAAATTAAAATTGGTGTCGGAAATTCGACAACGTGCGGCTGCGATGCCGATTAGCACAGGTCCTACCTCGAAGGCGACTGGCGCGAGAGTAAAATTGAGTAAATTAACGCGTCGGGCGTTTCGTAGCTGGTGGAAAGGGAAAAAATAGGAATTGAAAGGGAAGTTTTTCAAAATTTCAAATTATGATCACCAAGGAATATCGGTATCTTTAGGACCTATACTGTGGTATATTTTTTATTATCTGGAAGCGATTAAAACGCGAATAAAACTCCATTTTTATGCCAGATTAGACCCACCTTTGTGATTTATTTATATGCAATGAAATAACGGCTATCGTGTATCAAGTATGAGGGAACGAAAGAACAAAGACTGTAAAATAACATATATTTTTTTTAGAATTGTATTATGTACCATTTATGAACAAAACACCTTCAAAAATACCATTTTTTGGGATAATATCGCCTTAAGTCCGGTTTACACGTATGAAATAGTTAAGTAGATAACTAAATTTTAAGTAAATTAATGCGTGTACACAAACAATTTAGTGACTTTTTAATTAACTATTTAATACGTGTAAACCGAACATTAACTTATATGTAGTTAAATTTTACGGTTTAATTTATATTTATAATTTATAAAGTTGCTAGTTATAGTTAAATTTACGAAAAAAGTTAAAGTTAGAATTTACGTTAAAGTTCCAAGGTAATATTAACTTAAGTAATTTAACAAAGTAAGTTGGAGCACAAAATAATTCTTAACAAAAGATAAACGATTTCAAAATTAGGGATAACCCAAAAACTACTCGTCAGATCTCGCTCAAATTTAAGTGCAACCAAATAACAAGCACCAGTTTTCGATTAAAAAAATAGTCATCAAAATCGGTTCACCCAGTCGAAAGTTCCGAGGTAACAAACATAGAAAAACACAGTCGAATTGAATACCTCCTTCTTTTTTGAAGTCGGTTAAAACCATCTAAGTGATAACAAACTCACCGGACGCGATGCCGCCGGCGGTGCGCCGCGAGCGCGTGCGAGTCCCGGCAGCGCACGCGACACGCACTGCACTCGAAACTACCTGCCGACTGACATACACACTTTAATAGAAAGAAAGAAAACCTTTTTATTCAGATTAAAAATACAATAAATAAATAAATAACGCTTCAAACTCATAGCCCCACACTAGGATTCCCTGTGTCGTGGCCGTGGGCCATGGACAACACACTAGACAAATACATTCACACCCAGACCGAGAACAGAAATTCGAACTCATCATTCAAATTTCCGCCTCGCTGGGAATCGAACCCAGGACCCTTGGTGCGGCGATCCGGTATGGTAACCATTGCGCCACACGGGTCGTCAAATAAAAAATACAATAAAGGACTTACATCTAAATTATTTAAGGTAATGTGAATATTATTTAATCTGAAACGGGTCTGATACTCTGTAGTCAGGGCCGACTGACAGAAACTTACTCTGTAAAGTCCGGTTTAGACACATCTGAGTAGTTATTTAAATAGATAACTAAATTTTAACTAAATTCTTAAGTAATTTAATACGTGTAAACAGACAATTTAGCAACTTTTTAGTTAAAATTTATCTATAGATATCTATCTATTCTATCTACCTATCTAATTTAACGTGTGTAACTTAACAAACATCCACAAAAATTTGGTCCTTCGAGCCGGATTTTTTTTTACCAAAGGACTAGTTACTCACAGGGTCATGTTTCTTCATATGATCGTCCAGTTTGCAGCGATGGTTGAACCCCACGGCGCAGTGCTCGCACCTGTACTGATGGCGCGTGAACGCGTCGCTCGATAACGCGCGTTGACGCTCCGCTTCTACCTGAGGGACATTCAACTATGTAAGCGCAAGTGAATAGTAAAAAGTTCTAATATAATTAGACTATTTAAAACCATCTATTATGGGTGTAAAAAATTTTTTGCAACTATGTTATGAGAAAAACATGAGTTTAGTGAAAAAAAAATTAAAATGTGTGCAATTCACACGTGGTAGAAGTGAAACCTTTAAAAATTTTTGTTTTCAAGATAATGAGACGAATGTAAAATTTCGGGAAGATGATAAATGTAGGTTTTACTACTCCACTCCACTCAACTCCACGCCCCACTCCGCTCCGCCCCGCCCCGCTCCGCTCCACCCCGCTTCGCTCCGCCCCGCTCCGCTCCCCTACCCCTCACTCCCCTACCCTACCCCTGTACAATGCTTCCGCACTTTAGAATTTATGTGTTTGTCTCTTTTTACTGGACAGTTTCGTTTCATAAAATTTCAAGTCACCCCCGTACTAAAGAAGTTTTCACTTCAAAAAAACCGCCTTAAAAATAACTCAAAAACTACTCGTCAAATGTAGCTCAAATTCTGAAAGTTCTGAGGTAACAAACATAAAAAAATACAGTTGAGTTGAATAACTCCTCCTTTATTGAAGTCGGTTAAAAGGTACCCTGTTAGTGTGGGCCTAATCTTGCAAGTCATGTTTATATATATATATCTCTCTCTCTCCCTTTCTCTCTCTCTCTCTCTCTCTCTCTGTGTGTGTGTGTGTGTGTGTAACAAGGATCACTAACCAGTCATGTTTATATATATATATATATATATATATATATATATATATATATATATATCTCTCCCTTTCTCTCTCTCTCTCTCCCTCTGTGTGTGTGTGTGTGTAACAAGGATCACTCTCTCTCTCTCTCTCTCTGTGTGTGTGTGTAACAACAATCACTGACCTCGTCCCACCCCAGCACGACCATCTCAAGTTGGTCCGGCGCCACATTCAACTGCTGCAGCTTGCGGGCCACTCGTTTATTGGTCACTACGCCCGGTGGTTTCTCTCGCTTCGACTTGGGCTGTGGCTGTGCTGCTAGACAGAGATAGAGAGAGAGATAACATATTTAATAGAAGTGAAAGTTTTGTTTGTTCTAAACTAAAGATAGCTTTATTTTAGAACAAAGACAAATAAGACAAATAGTTGTCTTGCAACGTTTCCTTGTAACGTTTAAGCGTCACAGCTGCATGATTATACCAATAAATAATAGTTAAAAAAACAAAAAAACTTATTTTCTATTTTTTCTATTTTCTATTTTTTTTTAGTTGGATTTTCTATAAAAGCATTTTTTAGTTTTTTTAAACTATTATTAATTTTTTCATTTTTTAGTTTCATTTTTTAAAATGAAATTTAGGTCTTTTTTCTTTCTTTTTTTTTTAAATATTGAATTGTCATCGGTCCTCAATAAGTCTACGAAGTTAAAATGAAATCTGACCGTTTGAAGCGGGTCAAAATCATGTCCAAAAGAGTCGGTTAGAAACATACAAGTGAAGCTAATATAAAGCGTGTAAAAATCGATTTTTCCCTTTTCTATTTTAGTCGGCAACGCATTGGTGATGCTCTGGTATTATTGATGTTAATGGAAGACAGTGGACACTTACCATCAGGTGGATCATCAGTTTGTTTGCAGCTACAGTAGAACCTCGATTAATCGGACTAATTGTTGTCATTCGGATAATCGAAAATCCGGATAATCGAACGTATGAAGAAAAGCAGTTTTGTACATCATACATGACAGATTATAGCATAATCTTAATCTTAATATATATAAATTACGTGTCACGTTGTTTGTCCGCGATGGACTCCTAAACTACTTAACCGATTTTAGTCAAATTTGCACACCGTGTACAGTTTGATCCAACTTGAAAGATAGGATAGCTTAAATCTCAAAATAAAAGAAAACTTTTGACAGAACGAAGTCTGTCCGGGCAGCTAGTATAATACATAATGTTAGGTAATTATTAAACATAATTAAATTTTTTATCAAAAATCAATGTTTATTAAAAATTAAGAGTAATTGTCATTGACTTAACTTACCTGATCCGTGTTTATAATAGGGATGTTGACACTATCAGTAAATTAAAATAAATTTGTGTTTAAAGTATCAAGGAAAACATTTAAACACCTAAAATATTATTCTTTTGTCGAAATCAATCACAACAAATTAAATATAATTATTTTAAAATGTTAAAAATAGTACTCACTGTCACGTGACCTCAAACGCCGTTTGGAGCTTATGACGTCATTGTTCCTATTTTATATGAAAGTGCAACTAACTTCAGTCGACAGATAGTATTGAATATCGGCTAGTGACGTCACGTGACGTTTTTGGCGGGAAATTTGAAAATGATTTTTAGTTATCAATTTTTGTTTTTAAATTGAAGGTTATTATTTTTATAATATTTTTTTCGTGAATCTTAGTGCCCTACCTCACCGGGACGCCATGGCGACGTCGCCGGCGTAGTTGCCATGGCTACCGTTGGCGTCCGAAGGTAGCCAAAAGAGTAGCCATGGCTTCTCTTCACTCAGTTCGATTATGAGGTCAAGAATGGACGTAGAAGAGATCGCACATTTGTTACGTACGTCGCTTAAAAATACTACAAGAAAAGAAAAAAAAAGGAATAAACTTTGGATTCATCGTTTTTTATCAAATCGAAGCCGATGTGGTGTTTTTATTAATCTATATTAAGAATTTTTATAAAATATCCAATGCACTATCCCACAAACACGGACAATTTTGAATTTTCACAATAATTTTTTCTGTATCGAAACAAATTTTTCCATACATAAGTTGACCAAGCGCCCGAAATGGCGGCCGGTTGGCTACTCAGTGAGGGAGGTGTAACCTACACGCATACATTTTACTGGCGACGTCGCCAGCGCGCCACAGTCTCCAGACTCCACATAGCGCGCTGGCAGTCCTGGCTACGCTTCCAAATTCGCGACGTTGCCGCACCGTCGCCAGGTGAGGTATGCGCCATACATTTCAATATAAACTGTTTGGATACGTTGCCGGCGACGTCGCCATGGCGTCCCGGTGAGGTACCGGCCTTAAGGTTCTATCTATAAAATGAAATTGAATCCTAAAATTAGTCAACATCCCTATTCGGATAATCGCGAATTCGTATAACCGACGGCCGGATAATCGAGTTTGCACTGTATTTAAATAAAAAAGCATAAAACTTGGCACATCGATAGTCCATACAGGATAGATTTTATCTCGCTTCTATGTTCCACTAGTATGTTTGAGACCTTTATAAAACAAAATTATTATACCCGTATCCTTCTTCCGTCTCCCTCTGTGTTTCCCTCTCTTCTTCTCTAACGGCTCGTCATCGGAGTCACTGAAGTCTGCTGACACTCTTCCGTCTTCCACAGCCCCTGTAACATGTTGCTTTATACTCTGGAATAAATATGTCACATTTATTAACGGTGGAATGCAGTGGGAGGCAACCATAGACATTTTTGTGCAATGATTTTTACTAACAAATAATCTAAATTTTACTAACAAAAAATAACCGACTTCAAAGTCTCAAAAATTACTTGTCATTCAGATCTCGTTCAAATTTATGTGGAACTACATGACAAGCACCTGCTTTCGATAAAAAAAAGAATCATCGAAATCGGTTGGCGTGATATTGAGTTATTCGTCAATTTGTCGCGCACATCTTAACACAAAACGACTTATGTGGTTTTCTCATGGATGCCATTGTCAAATCTCAATAAAATTTATGTGGGACTACATGACAGCCACCAGCTTTCGATTAAAAAAAGAATCATCAAAATCGGTTCGCCCAGTCCAAAGTTCTGAGGTAACAAACATAAAAAAATACAGTCGAATTGAGAACCTCCTCCTTTTTTTGAAGTCGGTTAAAAAGAAATGTACAGTAACGTATCTTGGCGAGTCTGAACATAGGCTTTGCCAACTTTAGCGCATGTAAGACAGAGATAGCGACACGAACATGCTAACGTGTGACTGAGACATAACACCGCGTACCGAGCATTGCCGAATTGTGTTCATAGACATAATACTACTAGACTAGACAAGCGGGCCTTCTTTGCGTCACGCTATTAGAAAGAGAAAGAGACCAAGGAGACTCGCGTAACACGTAAGTAAGACAAGGATAGGTTTACCTCCTGCCTTTCTTCGCAGCGTGACGGTTTCACTTACATAAGCTCAGATACCTTGCCTAGTCTAGTAGTATTATGTCTATGATTGTGTTACTGCGCAGCCTTCTGCGCGAAGTTCAGACGCGCCATACGTCGGCCGTACTGTACACAAAACTAACAGAAACTCAGTGATAGACAACGCTAGACATTTTATGCGACAAAGAGTACACAGCGTTTTATAGCTGTAACGAGCTTCAGTTCAATTTCGAGGGGGGGGGGGGGGGGGGTCGATGTAGTGTGACTGTGTGACATGAGGAGGGGTCCTAAATTTCGTGACGTCACATTTCAAAATCGAATAATTGATATATATGTATAGGTAAATATAAAAAAATATGGAGGTAAGTTATTTTGGAACTGCTGTTTTAATTTAATAATTTCTAGATGTAAAATTCTATAATATTTGACGTCACACTAGGGAGGAGGTCTCACAATATGACCAGCTGTGACAAGGTCGGGGGGAGGGGTCAAAAAGTCATGAAATTAGTGTGACGTAATATATGGAAGGCCCCTTTTCGTCAAATTTATCTTTACCCCAAATAATACTTTTCCCAAGTACCTTCTCTGTACAGACATTGAGCAGTAACAATTTCGAGTAAAATTTTGTTTTATGTCAATAAGAGATTTTACCTCACTTTCTTCATCAGCATGAATTTCCTCCAAGTCACCTCCACCAAACTGCTCCATTTCTCCAAATTCCCCATCACTGTTACACATAACCAGGGCTACATTTTCAGTCTTCTTTCTCCGTTGTTTGCTTTTTAATTTGCCATTCTTTTGTGCCTGAAAGAAGACTTGTTTTCACTACCATAACAATACATTTCTTTTATTTATTTATGTTTATGTCACATTCAGAAGTGACAATGGGAGAACTTAATGCCTAATGGGTTTTTCCATCAGATTTTTTTCATACTTCCCTTATGTTTATTATGTCATAACTCCATCATTTACGAACGGATTTGAAACTATTACTTCGAGATTGGTGTCATATTTATAAAATTAATTTCTGATGATCTCAGGAATTGAGGAAACTACTTATTTATTATAAATATACGGATATTGATACAGGTATTTCAAAGACTGCTGCAAACTCTCAGTAAATTTAGATTTTTTTATGGAAACAGCTGGCAAACGAGCTGATGATCCACCTGATCGTAAGTAGCTATCGTCGCCCATGGACATCAGCAACACCAAAGGCATCACTGATGCGTTACCGGCCAAGAAAGAGAGAAGAGAAAGAAAAAAAGAAGATTATCAACCTACCTCTTTCTTCTTTGTTTTAACATCCAAACTCTCCTCCCTCCCCCTGTCTAGCACGAAGTCATAGGCAACCGTCTGGGGCTCTTTGTGAAGTTCTTCCTTCTCACTCTTCAGGTCTGGTTCCTCTTTAACCTGTAGGTAGCTGGTACTCTGTGCGCGGTGTAGTTGTAGTCGAGGGACTCGCGCTAGCGGTAGGGTTGAATCGGTCTGGAGTGGTAGTGAATGGAGATATGAGAAAGAGAAGTTTTACTTGGAGCATGGTAGTATAGCCCATATATATTGTAGGTAGGTACATATTATGCTATTATTTATATACATTGATGATAAAATATTAAGTTATTTTGAGCTATAAGATTGAGAAAGATACTCTCTTCGGGTTATAACAAACGTAAAAAAAATATACAGTCAAATTGAATACCTCCTCTTTTTTGAAGTTGGTTAAAAAATAAAACTGTTTTTGATTAAAATTGTTAACTAAAAATATTAACTATGTGACCATGTGTAACATTATCCAAGCTCGTTGTTGTAAGCTGTTGTTACCTGCTGCAGACACTGCACCAGCTCCGTGTAGCAGCTCTGGACCTGCTCCCGGAACCGCTGGAACCTGCGCAGCAGCGCGCGGCACTCCCAACACACCTGGACGGACACTAGCAGCCCACATTGTGGCACCTGGAACACAGATGGTAGCTTGCTTTATAAACAGTTTAACTTTAACAGAATATGTTTATACCAAATACAATTGTATAGAGCACCGACCTGTAAAACAGCTGCACATAACTTTCTAAGCAATAGAGTGGTTTGGAATTGGAACAAGTTACCTAAAGAAATTGTTTCCTCTACTTCAATTAATGCTTTTAAAAACCGTCTCGATAGCTGGTTGAAATCAGAGAAGCTCTCACTAAAGAAAAAATGATTTTTCAGCACAACTGATATAGACACATCAGCTTAGCTGCTCGTCTATAAATAAATAATAATAATATGTTTGTAGGTTATGTGTATTGGCCTCGGTACTACTGAATTTAGGATTTTATTCAAGTATTAACTTATTTTAAGTAAAAAAAAAGCTAGTTTTGATTGTGGTAGAAGACTAAACCTTTCCCTCTCCCTTTCCTCTACCTCCAAATCTTCGGTTGAGGTGACTCAAAGGTGGAGAAGGTTATTCAAAGTCCAACAATAATGGAATAAAAGGTTTTGAAACTTTTGATGCATTCCTACATTCATTGGTGACTTGTAACTTGTTCTTCGGATACCTACTTTATCCACCGAGCTCTCACAAAGTAGATCTTCGGGTATAAGTTCTTTATTTTGTAACTAATTTAAGTCACTGTAAACTAAGATCCTGTTGTGAGAGCAAATAAAGTATTTATATTACAGTAGACCCGCGGTAATCCGACAAACATTTTGCAGGGCGATGTCGGATTATCGAATTTGTCGGATTATAGAGTACTGCCTACTATTACTGCCTATGACCCTCTTTAGTCCGGAATTTTTTGAGTAAGAGTACCTTGTAATCCGACAAATTACAAATCAAAGAATCAATTTTTATGTACAATCAACAGTGATAGGCGTGTCGGATTACAGGGGGCGCCGGATTAGACAGGGGCCGGATTACCGCGGGTCCACTGTATTATACTATTCATCCTTTATGTGTAAAATAAAAGGTAAGTTTGTATGAGTAAAGAATTTTTTTACGACGAATTCACAGACATCAGCTCGTAATAAATAATTACTTACCGATATTTCACTTAATATTTGTTCGTAAACGTTTTTTAGATCGGTTTCGGTGAGTAAGTACAAATCGCGACCCGCACACAAGCAAGTTGAACACAGTGTATCCATCCATCCATCCATATTATAATTTAGCGTCGTTTATCCATGTTTGTCTTAGTTTGTAACTATTAAATATCACTATGAATTAATTTAAAAAATATATATATTGACGAAATTACTTAAAAAAATAATAATTTATTTTGTTGAAATCGAGTCCTACTTTGCTTGGTTGAATTAAATTGACAATTAATGACAAATGACAAGCATCAAATCATCTGTCATTTTATGTCATTGTCAGTCAGTGACGGTGCTGAGACGAGGGCGCGTTCCACTAGACGCTCACAACGCTCACAACGATCAAAATATCATATTAATTTGATCGTTGTCAGCGTTTTCAGCGTCTAGTGGAACGCGGCCGATGTTGTTAACAAGGATATTAAAGTATAGCTGGATACCAATCTTCAACTAGAGGTACGGTCTGAAGATGGATCATTGAATGACCATTTTTCTATGGTTTCCATGTTATCTATTAGTCCTATTATAATTAAATTAAATTGTGTTCAATTTTTTTTGAGTGCGGTGTATAAAAAAATGTACCTACCATAATAAATAATATTGTTTTTTTTTTATATCATATAAGTTAATGCTTGACTACTATCCCACCTGATGGTAAGTGGTGATGTAGTCATGGGTGGTAAAACGCACTAACTTAGTAAAAGCCTATTCACTCTTGCCTTGAAGACACTTACATTACTTAATCGAGCGGAAACACCGACGCGGGCAATTTATTCCAATCCTTCGCTGTACGTATAATAAATGACGAGGCGAAGCGCGCCGTCCGTACAGGGGGGATGTTCACGACGAAGGGATGGATACCCGCCGTGCGTCGGGACGTTCAATGATAGAAAGGGGATGGTGGAATCAAATTATGTAATTCCTGCGCACACTCTCCAAAATGTATCCTGTAGAACACCGAGAGGCTGGTAACTCTGCGCCTGTGCTCGAGGCTCTGAAGATTGGTCTCAACCAATTTTGTTTCATTTCAAGTTAGGTTCTTGAGAGGAGGTGGTAAAGCAAACTCCTCAAAAAGGGGTCCTCAAAATATATGCAACCTACATGCCCTTATCGTGGAAAGAGGAGGGGTATAACCATTCTTATGTTAAAATTATACAAGTCGAAATTTATTTCCTTATTGTTTCTAGTTGTTTTTTTATATTTTAATAGTTATTTTGATATTTTGGCCAAGACGAATCCAATAAATCAAAGATCATTAAAATTGGTTAAGCCCTTTTTGAATTTTAAGTATTTGTTACACAACAAACACGACTTTGTTTTTGTTATCCGAGAGGGACCACAAAAGCTGCGAATGTTTTTCTGATTTACTTTCTCGTTTAAGGTCATCACTATATAATTTGCACGAAACCCAAACAAAAGCCCGAAAGTCGTGAAATCCATGAAACGTCAATTTGGTCTCTAAGGTTTGTGAACGGACTTTATTCGAAATATATTTATCAATACAAAACATTTTGTAGAACCTTATTAAATTAGATGATTACATAATTGTTCTTGTGATTGTCATCCATCTTCAGGTACATCTCCGAAGATTGACATCCAGTTATACTATAATATCCTTGGTTAGCATCATATTAGTCTGTGTCTTTATTAGAGTCTGTGGTCTCTAGAAATTGTGTTGTGCATTTATCTTTTGTAGTCTGTACCATAGAATATAGATAATACATTGGCTGCGTTCCAGTAGAGGCTCACATCGCTCACAATGATCAAAACGCGTTCCACATGGCGACCACGGTCGTCATGGTCGCGGCGAATACGTCATTGATGACGTCATTAATTTCGCTCACGGCACGCTCAAAACAACCCACCTCACGGGGTGGGTCGAAGTGGTCGAATTGCAGTGTTGCCAGATACGACGAAGTTACTCTCGCCAGTTTTTAGACCTGGCAACACTGGGTAGAAATGGATGGTGATAGAAATTTGGCGCAATTTTATAAAATATAAGGATGTTGATGGAAAAAATTACTGTATACGATTCGACAAGAGATACTTTAGTGGATTATAGTAGTTTCTGCAGCAGATGCTCGACGTGGGGTCACAAGTTGATATAAATATGTTAAATTATGTAAATAATTTTAATGTTTAATTAACTATACATATAGCCATGTATACATTTTTCCTCGTCGCCCGTCGGTCAATATCATTGACATAATTATTATGCAATTTTTTATTATATTAATTGGTCTATTCATAAAAAAAATGTTTTGTTTGTAGATATACTTTTTTGCTAGTATAAAAATAAAATTGATAATTATTTATGTAACGTTTATTTATAGCTTAAAAATTATAACTTAACCTCTAATGTTTCAGACTTGTCTTATTCTCAACATCATAGAGTACATTTTGTATCAACGGCTAAAACGTGTAAATACTCTGTGGCTTGACCTTGAACGCTCACGTCGCTCACTATAGCCGTTCCACTTGGGTAGCGATGGGAAATATCGTTACTTTTATTTCACTATCAAGTCCGTGAAATTATTTATTTTTGTCACTGTTAAATCACCCGTGAAAAATCACCACTGGTATATTTCATTATTGACGAGTATTGTCACAGTGGGTGCATTTTATTCCGTCCGTTACATTTCGCAGTGATAGTGACTTGATTCAGTCATTACCAAAGCTCAGCGGTCAACTTACCGGCGACGATTTGTTGACGTTGTAAAAGGGGATTCCCTACTCAAAAAATTATTCCTTCCCCATAACTAGACACAAAAACCCACGATGACTTAAATTTCACAGACATCCCTCTAAATGTATTTATTATAAACTCCCACAACCCAACCAATTTCGAGAACCGAATTCAACAAGGTTGCAAACTAATTCACAGACCTGCACTCACACCTTGGCCTCTCCCCTTCCAGAGGGCTGACCCATACAATATTTTGAATTTAAATGGCTAAACTCCCGTTGGCCAGTCAGTCCCAGGACCTCTGACTACTTTATCCTGCCCAATGAAAAAACAATATATATGCCCAATCAATTTCCCAATATAGCAGACCCCGATATTTGGGAAAAATTCTACGCTGTTAACCCCGACTGAAAAACATCAATCACAGACACGTCCCACTACCACAGACTATATCGCCTCCGGCTATGGTCCAACCACAGACTCAAAATCAAGGGAGTGGAATGATTTAATATTTTATTCTATAAACAAGTCCTGAACCTTCTTAAAGAAATTACAAATTCAGAAGTCCCATCTAACGAAAAAATAAATACTCGCCACAAATTGACAGAGACAAGAGGCTGAACAGACCACAGACTACAGAACCTAACGCAGCGATTTAAAAAGTCACTCTAATGGCGACCGAGGATTCGTCCATCTGTCTGACAGCGTCCTTGGCAACTACCACAGACTAGCCGTCAAACTGCCGCCCGTCAAAACTCCTCAATCAACAATTGTCACTGTCAACCGGCTTGTCAATACTCGAGTACACTATTATCACAGAGTACTTTGTAATATACTGAAATAGAGACCAAACTTCGCGCCTAAGATTAGAAATGTGCGTCAGTGGCGCCATTATAGAGTGTTCTGGAACTAAAAGTCAACCAGTGTTGCCAGGCAGCACATAATTACGTAGATCTACCGTAAATCCAATTTTACAACCTGGCAACACTAGCCAATAGAAAATGTTCCTAGTTCTATAGTCTATACTACAGTTTATTTTATGGTATTTTGAAGGAGGAACCATTGGAAATAAAAAATTGAATAATTTTTAGAATTTATTTATTTTTCTTTCAGAGCATCCAGGTACACAGCAATGCTTAATAATAATTTGTAGATATTGTAAAATCAAGGTGCACAAGGAAAAAAAAATCTTGACTCAAAACCACGCACAACACTACACAATATCTCGGATTTTTGTATGATAATAACTGGAGGAACTATTACAGCAGCATTCGACTCAAATTACACACAAAGCACTTAAAATTATATTTTTTAGGCGAAAACCACGGAAAAACGCAATCAACAACAATGTCAAATTCATCAAACTTGACGTTGAGAGACCAAAGACAAAATTAAAACATTTTTCTTGTCTATGGTCATTGCATTATGATAATACAACATTATATTTTGTATTTAATAATATGTCTAATAAAATTTATCTAATTCATTTATTTTTCAGCATTCCGATTGAATAAAATATAAAAAAATATTTAAAAACAATATTGCTATTAAGCTAAAAATAAATATTTATCTGCGTTGCGTCCATCTCTATAGAACGAAAAAAATAGGAACAAGTGCTGCTATCTGTATAAATATTATGGAACTACAATTATAATGCTACTCAACCGAAAAAACCTCTTGCAATGGTTTACTGTTTGTAATGAACATGCGTCTTTATTTAGTATCATAATATCTGTCATCTTTCCCTGTTCATTGTACTAAGTTTGAGGACCCTGACTATTATCTATCTATACTACTAACTAACAGTATTCATTCATTAACTATTATCACTAGGTATGTTTAAAATATCAACGAAACCGTGCGCGAGACGGGCGCGCAGAGTAAAGATTACAAATGATTATGAACTGTGAAGCGAAATCTCACCGAGTCACCGTATTCACGAGACACGACGTGGTTGTAAATATCAATTATCAATTACCTACATAGTTTAATCAAAACCTTACAGTTTAAAATAAGACTCATTTTCATTTGAAGTTTTTGTACCGTAGCGATATTATTAACGAAGCAAGTTGAAAGAAATCAGACAAACTTAAGTCTAATAACGTTGAGAATAAGATGCAATTTCACTTAAACAAATTCTCTCTTCTAGTGTCTGTGTCGCTCTCGCTCACGCACGGCTCAAGTCACAAATGTTGCTTTCTCTTTTTCGCACGATGGAATTCTGTGAATTTTCGCCGGTGGCCGGCGTTAAGTCACAGTAAAAGGAATACTGTGGTGAATTCACAGTCCCGTTAAATGTAACAGACGGTTTCGATGCATGTCACAGGTGTGAAAAGGTGAAGTTTATTTAACAAGTGAAATATCCAGTGATAGGTGAAATGTGCCATTCCTACACTTGGGTGTATGATTGTAACGCTCACAAGCTAGTGGAACGAAAAAATCGCGGTCGTGAGCGTGGTCGTTGTGATCGTCTACTGGAACGTAGGGATTGTAATTTGTACTTGTCTTTCATTTGTGGATTGTAAAACGTAGTGATGGACTGTGGATGTACTCTGTGGTGGATTGTGCTTTTTGGCTTTGCTTTCAATGTTTGCATTTTTAATTTTGTTGATTAAATAAATAAAAACATTACATACGCCTAAACACAAAAGTCTGATTAACATTATTATCACATAATGAAGTCGTGAAGTAATTAAATCATTGTATTTCATTTAAAAAATGAATGATTTGTGCAGTGCTTGCCTATGCTCTGACCGAAATTTGTATTTACTTACTGAAATCGAACTGAATAATATTTATGAACAAATTGTGAATGAAATATCGGTAAGTATCACTTGTTCAGCAACACCAAAGGCATCACTGATGTGTTACCGCCCAAGAAAGAAAGAACTGGCTCTCAATTCACGTTAAATGATCAATGGATCTCTGTGTTCCAGGCGTCACGATGTGGGCTGCTAGTGTCCGTCCAGGTGTGTTGGGAGTGCCGCGCGCTGCTGCGCAGGTTCCAGCGGTTCCGGGAGCAGGTCCAGAGCTGCTACACGGAGCTGGTGCAGTGTCTGCAGCAGGTAACAACAGCTTACACATGACAAGCACCAGATTTCGATCAAAAAAGTAATCATCAAAATCGGATCACCCAGTCGAAAGTTAGGTAACAAACATAAAAAAATACAGTCAAATTGAATAATTGTTTAAAAATGAAAAAAAAAATCTGTTCTATGACTGGGTATGTGGGTTTCTCTTTGTGTGTTGTCCATGGCACCCATTACAGGGAATCCTAGTATGAAGTTATGAGTGTGTAGACTGTGTAGCTTTTATTTTTGTAGTTCTTCTTTTTGTAACTTCTTTAGGCACGTTATGAAATAAATGGAAAAAATCATGAGTGAAATTTTAAGATTAGTTACACGGACGCCCGGACGGTGACACAAAAACGACGGTCACGAAAAACGCGCGTTATGAAAAAATGATTATTATATTGTTTTTATGAATATATATTTTTTTAATATTGTTTTTTTTTTTTGAAAATTTTTTAGATTTTTATTTTTTAAGTTTTTTTTTAGTTTTTTTATGTTGTATTTTTAATTTTTTTTTTTGAAATTGTTTATGTTTTTTTATCCCCAGACCCCCTCGCCCTTACCGCGCGGGCGCGTCCCTCGTCTAGAGCTACGCAGCCTCTACCACATCAGCGTCCCGCCCGTCAAGGAGGAAGACAACCAACCAGACATCACGAGAGATGAGAGTGAGAAGGAAGATGTACAGCTGAAGACAGAGAAGGAAGAGGTTTACGAGGAACCGGAGACAGTGGCGTATGAATTATTTGTAGCTAATAGTTGTGAAGAAAGGGAGGATGTTAAAGAAGTTAAGAAGGATAAGCAGGTTTGTAAGCAGTTTTTTTAATCTATACTAATACTAGCTGCCCGGACAGACTTCGTTCTGTCAAAAGTTTTTTTATTTTGAGATGTAAGTTATCCTATTTTTTAAGTTGGACCAAACTACGCATGGTGTGCAAATTTGATTAAAATCGGTTAAGTAGTTTAGGAGTCCATTGAGGACAAACAACGTGACACGTAATTTATATATATTAAGATTATAAAGAGGAAAGATTTGATTGTTTGCATTGAATAGGCTCTGAATCTACTGAACCGATTTGAAAAATTCTTACACTGTTGGCAAGCTACACTATCCCCGGGTGACATAGAATGATATTATACTTTCAAAAAAATTAGGGATCCATTAATAAAACTCCAATAATGTATAAAACCGAAGCAAAGCGAGATTGGTTACTTGTAATAATAATAAAATTCATTTATTGCCAAACCAATAGAATACAATTAAATACCGCCCCAACTCAGAATCAATAACGGTTACTTAAATCACTCCTTAGTGCAGAATTTGTAGGGTGATTTAGTAAAGACTATATACATAAAACATGTCTTAAAGTATATACCACATACATGTTAAACGCGGATTGTTGCAAAGTAGACTAATACTAACTTAATAACAATGGATTTCCGCAAAGTAACGCGTGATATTATTAACTTTAACTATATTTATATTAGTTAAAAACAACAGTATGTAATCTGAAATGAGTTTTAGCATAGGGATAGTTTATTCTTAAACACAGTTTATTTTAAAATTATTTATAATTTGTGTGTTTTTGAAATTACAAATTAAAAGTTCAAACAGCAAGGAACTTACAAAACTCAGATTATTATATTACCATAGACATTGACAATTTCAGACACCCAAAAATAAAGTAAAGAAGAAAGTGAAGTTAAAGAAGAACAGAAGTAAGAAGAAGAAGACAGAACTAGAAACCACACACTTATCGGACGGGAGTGACCAGGAGTACGAACCGGAGGTGGATATCTGTGAGTTGGATGAAGTGAATGGAGAAGTGAAGAGCGAGGTGAGTGCTTTGACGTGGAGTTTATAAGACAATCTTTGTGGTGCAATGGTTATTATGCGGATCTCTATGCCAAGGCTTTGATTCCCGGAGAGGTGGAAGTTTGATGACTGAGTTATCGGTCTAACGCCCCAACGTAGAGTCACTAATGGTTACTTAAATCGCTTCTTAGTACAGAATTTGTATGGAGATTCTGTACTGAGCAGCGATTAAAGTAACCGTTAGTGACTCTGAGTTGGGGAGTAAGTGTGTGTTCCTGTCTTTAAGTGTTGTCCATGGCGTAGCGTTAGAAATAAATGTGTTGGTTGGTATATAAATATAATTAATACTGCCTTACTCGTCTAGGATGTCAGATGTAGGATGGAGTTGGTAATAATTATAGTAAACTAGCTGCCCGGACAGACTTCGTTCTGTCAAAAGTTTTTTTTTTTGAGATGTAAGTTATCCTATCTTTCAAGTTGGATCAAATTGCACATGGTGTGCAAATTTGATTAAAATCGGTTCAGTAGTTTAGGAGTCCATCGCGGACAAACAACGTGACACGTAATTTATATATATTAAGATTAGTAATTATAGTAAAGTAATAAGTAGTAATAATATTGAGACTTTAGAACTACTAACTAAAAATTACTAATTTCATCACATCAACATATTTACGTATTTATTTATAACATCATGAAACATCTTAATTGATTTTTTGAGTCCAATTCAATATTGAATATTAATCCAATATTAATAAATATCCAACTCCATATTTTATGTTCAAATCCAATATTTCCGTCCTATCCACTACTGAATGTCCAATCCACTATTGAATGATCAATTCACTACTAAAAATCCAATCCAATCAAATCAGGAACATATTCTCCAGAAACCAGTGAACGGAGAAGTGAAGAAGCGCCAGCCGCGAAGCAAGGAGGTGCTGCCGGAGAAGCCGACGTGCGCGGACTGCGGGAAGACGTTCAGCTCGCGGAAGACTTTTAGATATCATCGGAAGTGAGTGAGGGTTTATTATTGTTGAAATATAATATGAACGCAGCCCTTGCTACTCTGTACTACACGTCATTATTGAACGCATCTTTGTGAATTATATTGTGTCTATGATACTCTGTCTGTACTCTACTACTCTCTGATCTCTCTCTGCAATAAAATGTACTGTCTGATGCACGGGCGTAGCCATGTTTTAGTTCCGGGGGGGTTCAATTTTGTTCAAAAAAATATAACCGACTAAAAGTACATAAAATAACCCTAAAGAAAATTGAGACTTTATTTTTTCTTACGACGTATGTAGTGCCATCTATTATTAGTTTAGTCAAAAAGTTAAAAAAACGTGTTTAATAGAAATTAAGCACCTAAAAATATGATTTGATTTAATGATGAGCTCATTTGATTCGGAATGACGTCTAGAAAAATGTTTTTTAAGGGTTCATTAGCACATAAAAATGTCAGTCCATAACTTTTAGGGGGGGGGGGGTTGAACCCCCGAAACCCCCCCCCCCCCTGGCTACGCCCATGGTCTGATGTGTCTGTCAGATCACGCTCCGTCTTCTTATTTAATTTTCCCTAGTTTAGCTCTCTGAAACTCTTAATTAATACAAGTTTTCATCAATTATTATTTTTTACTAGTCTATATTCGGCGTGTTTCACTACGCTAATAATCTAAATTTTACTAATAAAAAATAACCGTCTTCAAAATTACTCAAAAACTACTTGTCAGATCTCGCTCTTTAAGTGGGACCACATGACAAGCACCAGCTTTGGAATAAAAAAGTATCATCAAAATCGGTTCACTCAGTCGGAAGTTCTGAGGTAACAAACATAAAAAAACACAGTCGAATTGAATACCTCCTCCTTTTTTGAAGTTGTTAAAAAATGTTATGATGAGAATGACAGATGGATGGTGGAGTGGAGCGGGAGAGGGAGAGGAAGAGAGAGAGGGAGAGGAAGAGGAAGAGAGAGAGGGAGGGGGAGAGGGGGAGGGGAGCGGGAGAGGGAGGGCACGGAAACTATAACGGCTAAGAACGGCTGTACCGATTTTAATGATCTCTGATTTGTTACATTCTTAGGCGATACGAAGTTCGCCGGGTCAGCTAGTTATTTATAATTTTGAATATTAATTGTTTATATTCCAGTGTACTACATAGAGGTCAAAACCGACATCCCTGTCCGCGATGCGGCCGCGTGTACCAATGGAAATCGAACCTGGGACGGCACATGAGAACTCATAAGGTAATAATAATAGGTTATATTATTTAATAAGCCCATTATTTCATCAGTCATGTGAGGGCTTTGTCAAAAGTAAAGTGATAATTTTGCGTAGAATTTATATGTTAATTTATATTGCTGTAATGGTAAAAGTAAATGTAAAATTAATCTATGCAGATCAAACGCTAAATGTTATTGGGACTATCTATATCGAATAGGCGTTGTGACGTCACAAATTATTCTTGAAAAAATCCCAAAACTTTTTCAACCCTAAGAAATTCTGAAGATTCTTTCACATTTATGTTTTTTGAACCTTAAATTTTATAATCAGTCGATTAAAAAATGGTAATCTTCTTAGTTCTTGTACTGCAAAATATCTATGACAAACGTCATCTAACCCCAATCTCCCCCGAAGGCGCGCGACAAAGGCGAGCTGTACTGCGCCAAGTGCGACAAGAGCTTCGCGTCCGTCGCGACCTACCACCAGCACCTGAGGATCTCGCGGAGACACGTGCCCGAGAGCGACTACACGTAAGTTGTACCCCTGTCTCCCCGCTACACGTGACTTGTACCCCTGTCCCCCCTCCCCGCTACACGTGAGTTGTACCCCTGTCTCCCCTCCCCGCTACACGTGACTTGTACCCCTGTCTCCCCGCTACACGTGACTTGTACCCCTGTCTCCCCTCCCCGCTACACGTGAGTTGTACCCCTGTCTCCCCTCCCCGCTACACGTGACTTGTACCCCTGTCTCCCCGCTACACGTGAGTTGTACCCCTGTCTCCCCTCCCCGCTACACGTGACTTGTACCCCTGTCTCCCCGCTACACGTGACTTGTACCCCTGTCTCCCCGCTACTTGTCGGTGGCGACTTGTTGGTGAACTTGTTGTCAGGGGGTGTTGAAGTTTAACAGTTAAATAAACGACAAACTAATTGGTGAACGGCAACTTGTTGGACAACTATATTCCAGTAACATTCGGTTTGGACTCGATGTAAATAAACTGTTGCCTAGCAACTACAAACAAACAGGTGCATGAAACTTTTTGTCGTAATAAAGTGCGTTTGAAGTAAATATGCAGTTCGGTATAATGCTACCAGCATTGAATAAGACCACCCAGCTACAGACCAACTAGAATGAATGAATGAATGAATGAAAGTTTATTTGCAATAATTGTGGTTACATATGGATCTTAATTAAAATATATTAATTCTCACAATTAGCCATTTACATTATGGCATGCAAATGTCAATGAATTAAATTATTTTTATTTAAAATGTCAATATTTTTGTATCACTATTCACTACCATCATTAAATACGAGTACATATTTCTTAGTGTGCCTAGAGTACATATTTCTTAGTGTGCAAAGCAGTGATAGCCTAGCGGTAGAGTAGCGGAGACCCCGAGCCCAGCAGTGGGACAATTATGGGTTGTTGCTTTGCTTTGCTTTGCTTTTACATATTTCTTTATTTATAATTTTATTAAATAATTTAGGCTACAGGGTCGGCAATGGTTTCTAATTATAATTTAATTTCAGTTTCATGTGCAACGAATGCGGCAAGAAGTTCGTAGATAAGACGCGCTTGCGGGACCACATTGACTGGGAACATCTCAAGAAAGTTAAATATCGCTGTCAAATCTGCAATAGTGTGAGTAACTGCAACTCGATTACCGAAAGCTGGCATGTTCACACTTCACCCAAGTAGCACGCGGGGCTGTATAAGGGCTGTCTAAGGGTTCACATGTGAACTATAAGCGGTAAGTCAGCTGTATATGAGCTGTAGAGCACGCTTCACAGCCCTTATACGACTGATTTGGGCACAAGTTATACAGCCTTAAGTTCACATAGCTGCATAGTAGCAGTATAACAGCATTTAAATAGTAGTAGGTTAACATTACACTCTTATACAGACCTTAAACAGCTTTAAGCGTATTTTTCGCCTTTATACAGCTAATACATCACAGGTGAACTCATATAAGAGTGAATTAATGCTTTAAGTTCACTTGTACGCTAAATGTGAACTCTTATTCAGCCCCGCGTGCTACTTGGGCACAGTACTCACACTAAAATAACTCAAGAAAGTTTAATACCGTTGTCAGTATGCATTAATGTGAGTCACTTATAGCCAGACTAGCTTTTGCCCGCAGCTCCGCCCGCGGTAGAGATCGATGTTTTACAAATCCTACTTACTTTTACTTAGTTAGATTTAGTTGCCTATGACTTAAGGCGCTGTGTGATCTCAATATTCACAAAACTGGGTTTTTTGATGCTCGAGTACGAGGAAACCCAATGAAAATATCGCACGCAAAAAATACAGAGCATAGAAAAAGGTCAAAAGAAACATGTTAACCGAATAGAATATTAAATAGTTGTTTAATATTTCCAATAAAAAATCGTAATTTGCTATACAAAAATTACCTTTAGCGTCGAAATTCTCTGTATTTTCAGCGGTAACAACATATTTTTGTTTGAGAATATAATAGGTATATGGTTTTATTAACACTTTAACCGAACAGATATTGAATTTAATGTGTATATTCTGAATCATCTAAGGAAAACCCTCAAATTAAATGTTTATTCGCAGTCTAGTTACATTGTTAGCAAAAATATGCTTTGTAATTTTGAACCCTATTCAGCGTCATGTAAATGTAACATTAGATTAGCGCAGATATGCGGTTGTGTGAGTGAAATCAACGTTTTTAAATCGTAGTCATACCGCGCGTTAAATTCATAAAATTATTTTCGTTTCAGGCATTCAAATGTCACACAACTTTATATGTGCACACACAAAACATACATACGAATAAGGAGAAAAGGGACAACCTTTGTCATGTCTGCGGCAAGTCGTATCAGGTGAGCGATTCATCATCATCATCAATTCATCATCATCAATTCATCATCATCAATTCATCATCCTCATAACAGCCGTCAACTATCCCACAGTTGGGCTTTCAAGGTTTCATTTTCAGAAACAATAGTCTTTACATAAAGACTATATCTGAAACTTCTCGTACATAATTTTGAAAATACAAGTGGTGCCATCTGTTACCCGTAAATTATAAGTTTAGTATTATGTTCTCTTTCATGGAGGATAGAGTTTCTACTCTTCCACCTTCTGGTGGGCCATCTCATATGAGGGGAAAGTTGATAGTGTCCATCTGTTTATTGAAAATAGAGGTTCCAATAATGGCCATTTCACAATGGCACTATTAATGGTAAACCGAACATAACTCTAACACGTATCTGTCTGTCTGTCTGTCTGTATGTATCCAGAACGCCTCAAAACTCAAGTACCACATAGTGGCGATGCACACCAGTGACACTCCGCACCGGTGCGCGCAGTGCGGCGCGTCTTTCGGCTGGTACTCCAGCCTCTACCGACACATGAGGGAGGTGCATTACGGGGTGAGTTGTTGGTGAAACTCGTGTGGTGTGGTGAAACTCGTTTGGTATGGTGAAACGTGTGGTGAAACTTGTGTGGTATGGTGAAACGTTTGGTGAAACTTGTGTGGTATGGTGAAACGTTTGGTGAAACTCGTGTGGTATGGTGAAACTGGTTTGGTGTGTTAAAACTCGTTTGGTATGGTCAAAATTTGTATATACATCTGGACGGCAGTATAAAATAAGTACCTGAAGATGGATCATGACCACCTAGTACTCCTATAATAAATTTGTTAAACTTTTTTTAAACTGTATATTGCACAATTTATTTATTTTTTCTATGAGATTGTACTGCTCGCTGTCTCATTGGACAACGACGACACGATAATATCGTTGTCGTCGACAGCAAGTCTCCTCCAGTAGCTCGAGCACGAATATTTGCGAGAAAGTATTCGTATGGTTAACGTAAGCAATTTGTATGGCATTTTTTCAAAAGCGCCCCTATCGTGCGTAAATGGTACTAAAATGCCATACAAATTTGACAAATTGCTTACGTTAACCATACGAATACTTTCTCGCAAATATTCGTGCTCGAGCTACTGGTGTCGTGACGACACTTATATTATGTATGTGTATCGTATACATACGAAAGCTTTCATGTGCGCGTGTATATACAATTTGTAATTTCGTTTTCAGATGAAAGTTCCAGCGAAGAATGTGAAGAAATCGAAAAAACTGCTTCGAGATCTACTGATGCATCCTGAGAACCCACTAGCCCAGACAGGACCTCCCTAGCGGCTTCTAGACAACCTTAGGTTGTCCTGACTCACTTTAAAAAATTTGGTCCTTCGAGCTGGCAATTTATTATCACCTTGGTTTTTACTTATCTGTTATTAGTGATAAGAATAATACAAGTGTATACAAACAATCTCAAATAATAATTTTTATAATTGAAACTGATCGTTCTCGTTAAAACCTGAATTTTACCAAGAAAAAATAACTCAAAAACTACTCGTCAGATCTAGCTCAAATTTAAGTGGGACCACATGACAAGCACCAGCTTTCGATGAAAAAATTGATGCGATTTGAATGCGATATTCACTGATCTGTTTTAATATGATTGACGTTTTAGTGATTGTTTTATTTCAATTTACAAATCAAATGGTAATTTAAATAATTCCTTGTAAATTCGTTTGTATGTACTTAAGACAGGTTTCTAAAAACAAGGCGAAATTCGTTGAATTTCAGGCTTGATTGACTGATATTTTTGTATATAATGATGAATATAAGTTCAATTTTATTGCAATGAGTGAAAATAAATGTATTGATAATGAATAGTTTCTTTCTTTCTAGTATTTCTCTTTATTGTACTTGATGTCCACTTACCATCAGTTTGAACCCTTGAACGACTATTTACGACATTAAAAAACTATGATTGTGATGGTGATAGATTACGTCACTGAATATCATCATTGTGTTGCCAATCAAAACAGAAGTGAAGTAGTGGACCTATATAGGGCGCCTGTGCGTCTGGCGAAATTATTTTTAGGGGCGCGCCATGTTTGGTACATCGACAAAGTAGCACCGTTAAGTTGCTTGGGGGCCATCTATAAATTACGGCACACGTTTGGGTTCGATGTAGTGTGAAAGGATGGGAGGGGTCCTAAATTTCGTGATTCACATTCCAAAATCGAATAATTGGTATGGATAGGTAAATATTAAAAAACAATTAATGGAAATTAAACTTATTTCGGAACTGCTGTTTTAATTTAATAATTTATAGGTGTAAAATTTCATATGTGACGTCACACTAGGGGGGAGGTCTCACAAATGTGACCAGCTGTGACAAGGACGGGGGAGGGATCAAAAAGTCATGAAATTAATGTGACGTAGGTACCTAATTTATGGATGGCCCCTTGCAGGATTTTTTTGATCTGTAGCTCGAGCACGAATATTTGCGAGAAAGTATTCGTATGGTTAACGTAAGCAATTTGTATGGCATTTTTTCAAAAGCGCCCCTATCGTGCGTAAATGGTACTAAAATGCCATACAAATTTGACAAATTGCTTACGTTAACCATACGAATACTTTCTCGCAAATATTCGTGCTCGAGCTACTGATGTGAGTATGCGACGTCACTTTGTAGCGTCATTCTGTTCCAGGGGCGTAGCTACCGCCGTATCAGCCGTATCAATTATACGGGGCCCCGGGGCTGAGGGGGCCCCCAATGCGCCTTAGAAAAAAAGCGTGAAATAATCCGGAAATTAATTATTATGATTCGAAATATGTTCCGGAACGCATCGATGCTTCATTGAAAAGTGAAATCAACAATAAAATTACTTTCTGGACCATCTTTCATCGTATTAATGCATTAATTACTTTAGCATCATGCAATTTATCTTTAAGAGGCCATGATGGTAAATCTGGAAACTCGACGAATTAATCAGTTATTTAAATGCCCTAATCAAAATTTAAACAAAATATTTAATGTACACAAAAATTACGTTCTACACGACTCATGATGCTCTCCGGAACTGAGTGCTGCGCGGCCATGCCGGCGGCAACTGCATGACACAGCGCTCCGGGAATACCTCAGGAGGAAGCTCATTCTACACGTAGCACAGCTCATTCTACAGTTAGCACGTGCGTGGTAAAAATGATCGGGAGAATCGGACCGTAGAAGTTCTCCACGAGTCTCATCGAGGTGGATGAAACTTCAATTCGGCCATGAGCTTTGTAAAGCATGAGCAGGTGCCTCGCTCGCAGTGAAGTACTCCTTAGCCCGATTTAGAACATCAAGCTTTTTGGAAGCCAACATAGCCTTGGCTTCGAAATGACGCTGATCACGCGAGATGTCAACTCCCAGAATCTTACTCTTACAACACTTTTAGTGACGGTAAGTGCGGCTATCCTGGAATTTAGGCACTATGAAAAATGGGGTTTTCTTAGTTGTAAACGCGCCAACTTGTGTCTTCGTGGGGTCGAACTCGACTAAATTAAGTCAACCCTATTCCAAGACTTGCTCCAGAGAATTCTCGACTTCAGACACAAGTTTAAGCCTGCTATCCGCCACTTGCAAGTTTTGCAACTGAGAGGAATTAAGGGGGGCTGTGTAGTAGGCATCCCCTGTGCTGTCATCTGCATAGAAACAGTTGCCAGTTATGCCATGTCATTGATATGCAGAATGAACAGCATAGGAGATACCACAGACCCTTGGGGAACACCAGCATTTTATAGGTTTCATATCTGAGCAACAACCATCTACTACATCCTTGATATGTCGCTCAGATAGAAAGCTACCCAACTGCATAACCTCTCACAGCGACCGTAAGATGTTAACTTCGTGAGATCCCCCTGTGCCAGTCCTGGTCACAGGCCTTAGCGAAATCTAGGCTGACTGCCAGTGCTTCCCCGTTGCGATCAAGGGCCTGACGGTGCCTATAGGTGCGTAAGATAAATTTGATGATCACCAGCTGAACGACCGTCGCAAAAACTGCATTGTCGATCACAGATCAGCTGATGATCTTCCAGATATCCCAGGAGCTGCATGTTAATCTCGCGCTCCATTACCGTTGCAAGCAGGGAGGCTATAGGATTATCGCTATAGGCCTGTAGTTAGCCAGATCACTGAGAACGCCCATTATGTGGATGGGATGAAAAAGGGTAATCTTCCACGAAGATGTATCATGTGGCATAAGATAGCGAGAATAAGCACGTTAAGACGGGGAATCAACCAGCCCCGGATCTATGATTTTTTCGAACCGGGGCAGAAACTTGATAGTGATAGAGATAAGATAAAAAAAACTCACAAATAAATAATAGTTGGCATTTTTCGTGAATGGGACAGTAAGAACTCTTTTCTTTAACAAATTTATTTATGCTCCCAACTAGGCTTCCGTATACTAGGCACTTTGTGCAGCAAGTTTTTTTTATTTTTAATCATACTACTTAAATTATGATTTTGGCGCCTTGAATTGCCACCCGGGGTGGGTGCCCCGGTTTGCCCCTCCCCCACTAGATCCGGGGCTGGAATCAACTCGGGAGCACACATCTTTAACACCACTGCGTGAATACCGTCTGGTCCTCTCAACTTCTTGGTATCAAGCTCTCACAGGTTTTTAGGCGGAGGCGATCCCTCTATCATCAAGAGTTGAGTTGGCGGCAAAAAGAATCCCAAGAAGTTCGGCTTTCCCCTTTGCCGTATGGACCACGGAGTCGTTCGATTTACGCAGTTGTGGAAGCGTCTCTTCCACAACTGCGTAAATCGACCGACCGACCGAAGTTACCAGCAGCTTGAGCTAGCGACCAGAATTCTCGACTACCAGCAATTGCTACTAGGTGAACAAAGCCGATGAGAAATTTAATACCCCAGATTTGTTTTGGCACACTCGCTTGCATGTTTTTGCTATCCTAGTACTGACTGCAAGGAACTTCGTTCCATCCGGGTGTCCCTTGACACCTCTCAAGTTTTTTTTGTTTTAATTCACGATAGCTTTTTTATTTCTTTTGAGGAAGATCTTTACCCTCGAGTCGAGAGGGGGCCCCCGGCAAAATTTTGATACGGGGCCCCGGAAGGGCTAGCTACGCCACTGTTCTGTTCCCAATTAAAAAAGGAGCAAAAAAGCGGTGCGCGGGTGGTATGTAGGTACGTTTACTCTGGCGAGTAGACTTTAGAGGGACGTAATGTTTGAAATAAGGGGCGCCGTAGACATTTAATCCCCTTCAGACACCACAGATTTCCATTATTCAGCAATAGTGGTGTACTTGCCCTAAGCAGGTTCTGTATCAATATTTTTAATGAGGCCCTTGCGCCATCTTAAGGCCAATGCATATGTAACGGTTTTTTTTCCCGTACGGGACGGTGGGATCCCGTACGTGCCACGTCCCGTAAGGGATTCCGTTGTGTATGCACTATCGTATACATTTTCTATGAAACGATGTTTCCAAAACTTCATGTCCCGTCCCGTACAGGAAAAAAACCCGTTTCTTAAGCATTGGCCTTTAAACAGTCAATTTCAAGAGAAAAAAGGCAGACAAGATTTTTAACAAATTATAAATTCCTGTGGCTTTGAACTAGTCTATGGTCCTTTTTGGTATATCTGTAGTTCTTCAAAAGCTTGTCAATAGCTTGTGAAATGTCAACATGTCAGTTGTCACTTATCAAAACTCAAATGTCTGAAATGTCATAAGTTGGCTGCGTTCCAGTAGTAGCTCACATCGCTCACAACGATCAAAACGTGTTCCACATGGCGACCACGGTCGTCATGGTCGCGGCGAATACGTCATTGATGACGTCATTAATTTCGCTCACGGCACGCTCAAAACAACCCACCTCATGGGGTGGGTCGAAGTGGTCGAATTGCAGTGTTGCCAGATACGACGAAGTTACTCTCGCCAGTTTTTAGACTTGGCGACACTGGGTAGAAATGGATGGTGATAGAAATTTGGCGCAATTTTATAAAAGTTAAGGATGGTGATGGAAAAAATAACTTTATACGATTCGACAAGAAATACTTTAGTGGAACTAGTAGTATCTCCAACAGATGCTCGACGTGGGGTCACAAGTTGATAGAAATATGTTAAATTATGTAAATATTTTTAATATTTTTAATGTTTAATTCACTATACATATAGCCATGTATACATTTTTCCTCGTCGGTCAATATCATTAGCATAATTATTATGCAATTTTTTATTATAATTTTAATTCGTCTTTTCATAAAAAAAATTTTTGTTTGTAGATATACTTTTTTGCTAGTGTAAAAATAAAATTGATAATTAATTAAGTAACATTTATTTATAGCTTAAAAATTATAACATAACCTCTATTCTAAGTTTCAGACTTGTCTTATTCTCAACATCCTAGAGTACATTTTGTATCATCGGCTAAAACGTGTAAATACTCTGTGGCTTGAACGCTCACGTCCGCGTCGCTCACTATACCGTTCCACTTGGGTGTATGATTGTAACGCTCACAAGCTAGTGGAACGGCAAAATCGCGGTCGTGAGCGTGGTCGTTGTGATCGTCTACTGGAACGTAGGGGTTAAGTCATTTCATTTGACTGGTCGCTGCTCCTTTGTTCGACCTTCTTTTCATCTGCAAAATGCAAAAATACAGGTCAGTTGTTGCCTTCCTATAGTAAATTCTAGACTATAAAAAAGTAAAAGAAGATACGTATTCAAGATTTCGAGCTACGAGCCACTGCCTTCGTTCTGACAATTATTAACCTTATTGGCCGATGTGGCTTGACCTGGTGAGAACATTATTTTATTACATCTATGGTGGACACGTGGCGTTTTTATGTTACTAGTAAACTTGTTGGTGTGCTACTACGGTATTAATTTTTGTACGGGAATAGTCGAAATTGACAATGAATGAATCGAATGTGCACACCTAATGCATTGTTTTAGTGGTCATAAACCATCTCCGCATTATTGCCTTTCAAAATAAACCAGTTTGGGGCGGGGCACATCGGTTGGATGGTTTCAAAGTCATACAATATTTTTTTTATTTTTAAATTAGCAGTTTTGATTTGGAATCTATTCTGTTCTAGTATAATGCAATGACTTCTGAGAAATTTAATTCTCAGTTAGTTTTATTAGTCATATTGGAATAATTAAAATACATTGGTATATTTATTACAAAAAAAATATGACTAACTTGAACGGAATGCATCTTTGTCATTTAAGTACTCATCTACAGTATAGTATACTTTATTTAGTATAAGCTAATACTGCATTAATTTCTGTATATACTCGAAAATGGCCTACTAATCAGTAACATTGTGTAACTCCTCCCTAATCTCACCTTGTCTTGCATTATCTTGCATCAAATCATCTCATCTTAGCCTGTTAAATAGTCTATTTAATTAAAGTTAAAGTGCATATTTTTTTTTTCAGGTCAATAGTTGCTTTAGGGTGTTTTGTTTCTTTATTAATTTCTGTCTATTCTCCTGGCCTTGTTGGCTATGTGTGGCCAGTGCAATTGTGTAATACTCCCTCTTCATCACACCTTGCCTTACCCCACCTTACCTTACCCCACCTCACCTTACCCCACCTCACCTTACCCCACCTCACCTTACCCCACCTCACCTTACCCCACCTTACCTTACCCCACCTTACCTTACCCCACCTTACCTTACCCCACCTTACCTTACCCCACCTTACCTTACCTCGCAGCCTGTCGCTTCAGTGGAGCCTCCAATGCTAGAACGGGCAGTCCCAAATATTTCCTTGTAGAGAATTGACGTTCTCCACAAGGAAATGTTTGGAGCGGACCGTTGTAGACTACAAGTAAGAAGAGAGAAGATGAACTGGCAGAGTAACCAAGTAAGAAGATAGAAGAATGAACGAACTGGCTTCCATATTAAACCAGGATACATTTCTGGTGACTGACTTAACTCAAGCAAGCAACATCACCTTACCACCCTATCTCCTTTTAAAGAGGAGAGTTTTGTTTTTTCTTCTATAATCCCTAAACTGCTATCAAAGTATTGTTTGTTCCTCATTTAGGAAACATCTGAATCGGACATGGTGCTTTGGACGGTGAAAGAAGAGTCAAGAGTCTCAAGAATGGCTACAAGTGGAACCCCAGACGCTAAAACAGACGGTCCCAAACATTTCCTGGTCGAGAATTGACGTTCTCCACCAGGAAATGTTTGGAGCTGACTGTTGTAGACTGCAGAGGAAGAATAGAGCCATGATAGAAGAGAGAAGATGAACTGGCATCTCAAGAAGTCGGCGAGTTTGGCAGGTGACTCAAGCATGAGGGTGGTAGGAACTGGTAGGAGTGGTAGCTATAGTCAATTTATAAGTGAAAACTTCTCTTTAGGCACGTTGAGTTTATTTGAGATGGGATAAAACCAATCAGCTTGCTACACCGTCATCATTTTAATCGACACCTACTTATGGCGCCATCTCTGAGAGAAGTACAGAACTATAGTTACTTAATTTACAGCTCGTATTAATATCAACATTGTAGTTTACATATACTTTGTGTTGGCAGATATTAACTAAAAATGTAATGAATAAAAAACTCTTCATTTAAAAGTATTTCCTGCACAATAAAATATTTCCTGACGATTCAAAAAATACATGTAATTGTTCAAGTTTTCACTTCTACCGACGTACCGACGTACTCCCGCAGTCCATTTTTACGTTTTTTAGACCTTGTCCAGAAGGGACGAATTCGCCGCGAATCGTTTCGCGCGAATTCAATCGCGCGTTAGCGAGATACTAGGCGCCAGTACATCGCGTCCACAAGCATCGCGCGAATTCAAAATACGCGCGTAAATCGCGTGCACTACGCCAGACTCTCGACTCGCGCGTGATTCGCGCGTATTGCGCGCGAGTCGAGATACTAGAGACGCCTTGTTGCGTCCAGGTTAAGGCGCGAACAAGTCGAACAACAGAGTGAGATGCACGTATCGAGGGAAATGGAGCGCCTAAATTTTCGTGCGTTGGCAGACTCCTTCTGGACGCAACGGTCGCGCGTGATACGCACGAGAGAATCGCGGCGAAATCGTCCCTTCTGGACAAGGTCTTAACCGACTTCAAAAAAAGGAGGAGGTTCTCAATTCGACTGTATTTTTTTTATGTTTGTTACCTCAGAACTTTGGTTTGGGCTAACCGATTTTGATGATTCTTTTTTTAATCGAAAGCTGGAGCCTGTCATGTGGTCCCACATAAATTTTATTGAGATCTGACAATGGTATCCATGAGAAAACCACATAAGTCGTAAATTTGTGTTAAGATGTGCGCGACAAATTGACGAATAACTCAATATCACGCCAACCGATTTCGATGATTCTTTTTTTAATCGAAAGCAGGTGCTTGTCATGTGGTCCCACATAAATTTGAACGAGAACTGACAAGTAGTTTTTGAGACTTTGAAGTCGGTCATTTTTTGTTAGTAAAATTTAGATTATTTTATGTTTGTTACCTCAGAACTTTGGTTTGGGCGAACCGATTTTGATGATTCTTTTTTTAATCGAAAGCTGGTGGCTGTCATGTGGTCCCACATAAATTTTATTGAGATCTGACAATGGTATCCATGAGAAAACCACATAAGTCGTAAATTTGTGTTAAGATGTGCGCGACAAATTGACGAATAACTCAATATCACGCCAACCGATTTCGATGATTCTTTTTTTAATCGAAAGCAGGTGCTTGTCATGTGGTCCCACACAAATTTTAACGAGAACTGACAAGTAGTTTTTGAGACTTTGCAGTCTGTTATTTTTTGTTAGTAAAATTTAGATTATTTTATGTTTGTTACCTCAGAACTTTGGTTTGGGCGAACCGATTTTGATGATTCTTTTTTTAATCGAAAGCTGGAGCCTGTCATATGGTCCCACATAAATTTTATTGAGATCTGACAATGACATCCATGAGAAAACCATATAAGTCTTTTTGTATTAAGTATGTGCGCGACAAATGGACGAATAACTCAATATCACGCCAACCGATTTCGATGATTCTTTTTTTAATCGAAAGCAGGTGCTTGTCATGTAGTCCCACATACATTTGAAGGAGATCTGACAAGTAGTTTTTGAGTATCTTTGAAGTCTGTTATTTTTTGTTAGTATTTAGATTATTACGTTTTTATTTTGACAAGTCCCATGGGCGTAGCCAGGGGGGGGGTTTCGGGGGTTCAAACCCCCCCCGAAATGTTAAGGACTAACATTTTTAGGTGCTAATAAACCTTTAAAAAACATTTTTCTAGACGTCATTCCGAATCGAATGAGCTATCGCACATATTTTTGGGAGCTTTATTTCTATTAAGCACGTTTTTGAAATTTTTCACTACATAGACTAATAATAGATGGCACTACATACGTCGTGAGAAAAAATAAAGTCTCAATTTTCTTTAGGGTTATTGTATGTACTTTTTGTCGTTGTGTTTTCTTGAATCCCCCCCCCCCCCGAAAATTAAACCCCCCCCGAAACTAAAACCTGGCTACGCCCATGACAAGTCCTATTTGATAAATAATGTTGGTACTTACAACTTTTTATTGAAGTATTCGTTTTAAAATGGCATTAAATGATTATTAATTTCGTTTTGTGTCAGCATTACTAAATAACAAATTATGATAAAGAGACACTTTTATGTTTACCAAATAGGACACGACAAAAGAAGTGTGACGCAATGGTTACCATGCAGGATTGCCGTGTCAAGGGTCCTGGGTTCGATTCCCAGCGGAGCGGAAATTTGAAAGAGTGAATTTCTGTTCGGTCTGGGTGTGTTCTTTTTGTGCTGTCCATGGAGTCCATGGCACCCACAACCCAGGGAATATTGTCTTTGTGTATTGTCCATGCCACCTACGACACGGAATCTTACTGTAGGTTATTATGAGTCTGTCTGTAGTGTTATTTTATTTATTAGAGTTTTTATGTTTCTGTGTGTGTACCATTTTGTTAATTAATACACAAATAGCTATTATTGGTAAATAATAAAGTTGTAAAGAAAAAAAATGATATTTTTCATTTATTATCCTAGATTTCGAAAGAAACCTGCATGAATGTCATGTCTCCTCCCCCTACATAAAGGCCGGATTCACCTGGGTATGCAAAAGGTATAGAAAATCCAGAAAGGGGGCAGTGCCATCCTGATCGTGGCCGTATGGTGGTCTAATCTAGAATACTGAGCTCAATTCTTCCCTAGTCTGCTCAGAGTACTTTTTACCTAGCTGGCCGTTTGTCGGACGCATTGGACCAATCTTCTCATAATACTAATCTTAATTACTTGTTTTTTTTTCTGTGATGCCTGCCTGCATCCCTTGAGTCAATTATTGCCAAACGACTTGTCGTGTTCCAGCTGAAACATACATTCTTCCTCTTAAAGTTAGTTTTCGCCCGGCAACTCATCAATAAAGCCGAAGGTGTTATAATGTCCATCTTGTCCTATTACCTACCCAGACTTGTCTGATCATCGGGAAACAATGCTCCTATAGCTGATTAATTAAGTAGAATTAAACAACTTCCACATCATAATTGTTTTTCTTTTGGTTTGTTGTTATTTCTTTTGTCTATTTTGTGTGTGGCAATAAACGATTATTATTATTATCATGCGGTCCAGAAAATTAATATTTACTTAAATGAAAAAGAGGACAAGCCTTTGGCTGAGCGTATTAAGGCCATATATATGCAATATTCAAAAAATAAAATAAAAAGTTGTCTATGTGAGTCGTGTCATGTCAATGTCAATAATGTCAAGCAAAGTAAATGTCAAAATTCATGAATAGGATAGGAATAGCATCAATCAGTTAGAATAATCGGATGTGGAATTGTTTAATTTTGTTTAGTTACTTTCTTTGTCGTCGCTGTACTATATGAAAAATAATTTATTAGGCTAATACTTATTTCAACATGCGCTGTGCCTTCCCTACATGTGATCACGACTCCACCCAAAACTCATCTTCAGGAGTTTCGTTTCACAGGTGTGTTAAAAGACATTTAGAATAGGAAGTGTTTATCTACACAATTAGTAATACGCGTAAGTTCTGTATTGTTTATGTAGCGTCGCGTGGAAAGGTATATAGGTCATTTCGGAATCAATTCAGCCAAAATAGACACGCATTGTTACCAATTAAAAGTTAGAAGTTTGAAACTTTGGACAATTAGTTCGATATTACATAAAAATCTGGACTCGCCCTCCCCTTGGGAACCTTGCGTACTTAATGAACAGCTTCTAACGCCCCAACTCAGAGTCACTAACGGTTACTTAAATCGATCCTTAGTACAGAATTTGTATGGTGATTCTTTACTAAGGAGCGATTAAAGTAACCGTTAGTGACTCTGAGTTGGGGCGTAAGTGTGCACGCTTTAAAATGAGTGTTAATTTTAACAGCATTTAACTTTGTTATGAACTTCAGATTTCCCAAGGAGTCGTCTCTGCGTGCAGCGTGGATGGAGGCGCTTGGCACAGATTGGGAGCCCGAGCCGGGCAGCGTTATATGTTCCAAGCATTTTCTGGTCGAGGACTTTTTGGTAGGACTTTTGTTTATTCAATTTATTTCTTGGGGTAAAGGACATTCTAACGGAGATCAACTTGTACATACTTGTATGTAATGTTGATCTACAAATTGTGCTCAGCACAAAACACACACATACGTAAAGACAAACAAACACACACACACACAAAGACACATCAAACACAACCTTTATTAAACTTTATTAACATATTAAAACATCAATAAAAAATAGTTTACTTACATATTAATAGATTATCTGGAACATTAGTCTATATTTGCTTATTATAAGCTTTAACAAAACTAAGTAGAGTACATACTTGCATATTGTAATCCACGACAACTACTTTCGACATCAGATGTGTAAATCATGAAATTTGGGTGAACCGATTTTGATGATTCTTTTTTTAATCGAAAGCTTGTGCTTGTCACGTAGTCCCTCTTAAATTTGAGCGAGATTTGATGTGTAGTTTTTGAGATATCCCCAATTTTGTAGTCGGTTATTTATTGTCAGGAATTATTCTTTCTATTCCAACAAAGATAATGGTTCTACAGCAACCTTAACCTAAGTTTATAATATAAGCCTAAACGTAAGTTTATAATATTATGACTTAAACCGTCGACTAAAAAAGAGGGTTGTTATAACATTGACGTGTCTGTGTATCTGTATGTCTGTCTGTGGCAGCGTAGCTCCCAAACGGATGAACCGATTCTGATCTAGATTTTTTGTTTGAAAATCGAGTTGATTTAGCTACATGTTTAGTGTTAATAAAACTGTAAGGGGTTTTTTAAATTTTAATTTAAAGTGCATTTTACTGATCTCACCCTAACACTATTCCTGTCGTCATAATGTTACATTGCGTTGTTATAATTTGCAGAACAATTTGGATCGTGATTATTCGAAGACTTCCTGTAACGTAAAGGTACAAATTTCATTTATTTATTATCATTTATTAAGCCATGATACAGTAAAGGAAAACATGAGGGAAGCACACCAGAGTTCTCCATATAGTTCTCAAAGGTGTGTGAAGTCTACCAACCCGCACTTGGCCAGCATGGTACCCTTGACATTGTGAGAGGAGACCCCAAACCCAGCAGTGGGACAATCATAGGTTGTGACTACTAATCAATGATACAGATAAAATTATAACCTGAAACACTATTTTTTCAAATGTTTATTATGAAATGCAATTTTGTTACTCCCCAGGTGTGCAGAATATGTTTTGCCACAGATGGCAATATGTGCTCGATGACATCATTTAATGCTTTAAATAAAGCATATGAAACGCTTACTGGACTTTCGGTAAGATCTTTTAATCTCATGGCACTTAAGATAAATGAATATACTGGTACATATGTATAACGTGAAATGACATTATACATATGTGATAACACATCTTTATTAAATTTGTATTTGACTAAGTTGGTTTAGGGATTGATTTTCCAAAAATGTTGCAATATCCGATTCATTTTTCGAATAGAAACTTTTCATAGAGCTTGCTTGAAAATTTGTGCCTTTTCAAACAAACTTTCATCCCTCATTAAGTTAGTATTAGTCTACTTTGCAACAATCCATGGGTAACATGTATGATGGTATATACTTTAAGACATTCGTGGCATCTCCCTCCCACACCCCCTCCTTCCTCTTAAAGTATATATCATCATACATGTTACCGCGGATTGTTGCAAAATAGACCAATACTAACTTAATAACAATGGATTTCCGCAAAGTAACACCTGATTCTATTAAATGTATCACCCCTCATTTTACTTATTTGCGTTTGGTTTTCGAAAACTGTTGCAATAGTCTACCAAAAGTATGATCAGTAAAGTGATTTGTTGTCAGACAGCAGACGAAGAGCACTTGCCTCGGTACCTGTGCACCGAGTGCGCCGACCGACTGATGAACTGCGCTCGCTTCAGGCGCAGGAGCTTGCGAGCGCACGTGATGCTTCTGGACATCGTCAGGAGACACGGACAAGTGAGTATTATGTTCAGGAGGAATTATTGAAAGAAGTTAGGATTGATAAATGAATAGATTGGAATTAATCGTTTCTTTATATATTGTTTCAGATAACTGTTGAGCTAGTAAAATCTGTAATGGAATCCAACAATTCATTCAATTCTGATCCAGTAGACAATTCTGATGATTTTGGTTTAGATAATGAACATTTAGTGGAAGTCAATAAACTTACAGACACACAAGAAGACACAAGGACAGAACATGTTGATGTCTATCAATATGTTAATAATATTAAGTCTGAAATTGATAAAACATTTGACCACAGCGTCAATATTGATACAGATACAACAAATAATGTGACTGTAAGTGAGATTAAGACAGAATATGATTTGAATAATCAAGAGGATATTGACACTAGTTCATCTAATTTACTTATGGAAATTATAGCTGATAATGATGAGACCAGAAATGATATTAAAATATGTTCTAAAAGCCTGAAAAAAGATGATGTTGATGTTAATCAAGATGTAAATGATGAAATTACATGCAATGATTTGATACTTGAAAGTAGTCCAAAAATTGAAAATTCATTTAGTGTTATGGAATATGAAGAATCATTTATTTCTGTGGGTAAGTAGATCATTATCTATACTAATATTATAAAGAGGAAAGATTTGATTGTTTGTTTGTATTGAATAGGCTCCGAAACTACTGAACCGATTTGAAAAATTCTTTCACTGTTGGGAAGCTGCACTATCCGCGGGTGACCTAGGCTATATTATATTTTCAAAGAAATTAGGGATCTTCAATAAAACTCCAGTAATGTAACCCAAGGTGCAAAAAAATAAGAAAACCGAAGCAAAGCGAAAGTGGTTACTCGTTTAACTAATAAATAGCCTAGCCAACGGAACAAGCATAGAAATTGAAATAATTAAAAAGTAGTTGAAAAATATGCCAAGACATTAGTAATAGATTACATTTTACTTTTTTCAACACTTCACAAGTATTTATTTATCGTAATGATATTTATAAAACTGTAGTTAGAATAATGTTTACCTCAATCCCACGCCGGATTGGTGTCTTAAGAGGCGACTAAATCCGGCCCGCTGGTGGTAGGGCCCCTCGAGGGATTATATTGGTAATATTAATTTTAATTGTTAATTAATATTAATACCATTATTACTATTATTATTTCTCCATGGGGTTCGGCTGGATAGCTACCACCCTTGAGCATGAGTCAGCCGCCAAACGACTCGTCGTGTTCCGGCTGGGGGCTTGAGGCTTTCTTTTTCTTTTCTCTTGGCCGGCAACGCATCAGTGATGCCTTTGGTGTTGCTGATGTCCATGGGCGACGATAGCCACTTACCATCAGGTGGATCGTCGGCTCGTTTGCCGGCTATTTCCATAAAAAAAGCCGTATTATGTAACCTGCCCGCGGCTTTTGCCACGTTTTCTAGGCCAATATGTCTAATAAATAATCCTATTTCTGATCATTGTCTACCAGTGTCCTGAATTTCATGAAAATCCATTCAATTGTTTTCGCGTGAAAGAGTTGCAAACATCCGTAAAAACCTTTCACATTTATAATAGTAGTAGAATTCTGACGTCATCAAACATTTTGTTTGCAGGTAAAGATGTTTTAGAGGACCCTCTGTCCACACAAGAAAAGAGACGAAAAACAAGGAAAGTGCTACCTAGGAAAGCGAAGAATACACCGAAATATTTAAATCAAATGGATGAAGACATACAACAGATACCTGATCGCTTAACCCGTGCTGACATACCATATTTAAATGTTTTCAATACGTTGAAATATGAATATCAGCAACCATCAAATTTAATAACAAAGCATTTTGGTGAAAAACCATATTCTTGTGAATTTTGTACAAAAGTTTTCAGGACCAAATATCTGTTGAAATCACATATGATAACACATTCTGCGGAAAAACCATATTCATGTCCCGTTTGTAATAAGGCTTTTAGGCACAAGAATTCGATAAATGGTCATTTATTAACGCATACTGATGAAAAACCATTTTCATGTAAAATTTGTAAAAAAACATTTAAAAGCCAATATTGTAGACGTCTGCATTTAAAGATACATTCGGACGAGAAACCATTTTCATGTCATATGTGTGAGAAAACTTTTAGACGGAAAGATGGTCTACGAATTCATTTAGTAACACATTGTGATGAGATGCCATATTCATGCGATGTTTGTGGAAAGGAATTTTGTAGTAAGTTTAAGTTACAATCACATTCGATAGCACATTCCAATGAGAGACCATATTCATGCGATGTTTGTAAAAAATCATTTAAGCGCAGTTATACTCTTCAAACACATTCAATAATACATTCTGGTGTAAAAGCGTATAAATGTGAAATTTGCAAAAAAAAATTTAGACGCAAGGATAAATTAAAAGTACATTTAAGAATACATTTTGATGAATAGTGCAAGTAATTTTTATATATAACGGCTTACTTGTTTTGTATGTACTATATTTGAGTGATAGAACTCAAAGGATTATAATAAATGACGTAGATTCATCGGGGTCTCTGGCTGTGATAGGTGTACCTCAAGGCTCGATCCTGGGCCCTTTTCTTTTTCTGGTATGTGTAAATGATTTACCATATTATGTGAAAAATAATTCGGATATTGTACTGTTTGCTGACGTTGACACATTGTTGATATTTATAATAGAAATAAAAATAATTTTGACTATAAAAGCGACATGAGTAAGCCGTTATATATATAATGCGCTTGGATTTTGCTGCTTGTATTGTTAACTAGTGGATACCCGATTAAATTTTGATGACAATACAGATCAGCGTTTTTGTATTGACAGTCTGTTTATGCGCCGTCTTTACATATTACATATCTTCAAATTGTTGTATGAAAAGTGTAAAATCGACTTTATCAATGGACTGAATGTGCCTAATGCATTGTTTTAGTGGTCTCAAACCACCTTCGGATTATTGCCTTTCAAATGAAACCATTTTGAGTCATATCGGTTGCATGGTTTCAGTATATAAAGGACATTCGTTAAACTTTGTTTTTGTGTTTATATATAGATGTAGATTTATTACACTGTTTCTTAATAATCTGGATGTCAGTATGTCAATATGCAAAAAAAGTTAGAAATCCATTCCTCTTCACTGACGTTTTTTTAATTTATTTTTAAAGGATTCCTTAGGATGAGATCTATTAAGTGAACTGACTTGGATTTTTCTCAGAAAATACTCAAAACTTGATGATTAAAAATTTGGGCAATACAAAAAATTTATACAATAAAAAAAATTTAAAAATGTGAAGTCCGTAGGCGAACAAAATAACCGACTTCAACTTCAAAATTAAGGATAACTTAAAAACTAGTCGTCAGATGTCGCTCAAATTTAAATGGGACCACATGGCAAGCACCAGCTTCCGAATAAAAAAGGAATCATCTAAATCGGGACACCATTAAAAAGTTACGAGGTAACACAACTTTTTTTTGGAGTCAGTTAAAAAATCATAAAACGCTCACTTGATTTATAACCATTATTTTTATTCGGTATAGTTTTAAGTCTGTGCCAAGCTCTCAACGTTTATAAATCTCATCCTTAGATACTTACAATTTCCGACTTCCTAAAAAATTTATACGCACTGGACATAATATTCTTAAGCGTCTTATACACGGTCCATCTTGCTGTACGTCCGCTCAAGGCCGCAGCGCTGGATGTAGCATACACTTACACACTATCGTGCGCGCATCTAGCGTACTACAGTGTTGCTAGATGTACGATTTAAGTAGTATTCATCAAACGACTTTGCTTTTTTTAACATGTACGATCCAAAGATCCAATCGTACGTAATTCCTACGACTTTTTCATATATCGCAAAAACAAATATAGAATAAAAAGCCGTGTTTCGCGATCCATTTTTGAACGTGCACCACATGCATTTGCTATACAGCAACTTTAAACACGATCAAGCACGCACGATGCACCATCGCTCTGACGTACGTCCGCGTTATTTACTGTCCATCTGCACGACGTTCGCGGTGGTGGGAGTGCTCGCTGGATCAAAAATTTATTTATTTATTACAAAATCCACAGCTTTTTTCAATTTTAATACAAACCAAACCTTTTAATACGTATCTTAAAGCCAATAAGGGATTTACATTTTACATATATTTCTTAAATTGTCACAAAGTAAACACCACTGTGTGTGTGTGTGCGTGTGTGTGTGTGCATGTGTCATTTATTCATATAGTTATAATATTATTATTAATAACAGTAAAATAATAATATAATAGCGATACTAGCGATACAAAATGGGTCGTGCAAGTCCAGCAAACAATTAATAATAATTATCGACTTACGTCAAGCCTATTCACGGCACTTTTGCATCGTGCATCGTGCATGGCCTTGGCGGGACCTACAGCAAGATGGACCGTGTATAAAGGGTTTTACACCTGGATGTAATAATATATTATTTACTAAGGTTATTTGATTTTAATTATTTCAAACTAACTGACCCAGCGAACTTCGTACATAAATAAATTAATAAACTCCTTATGTTGCTGTGGTTACATTGGAGAAGTTAATGTGATCGTAAGGTTTTCTTAAATCTAATCTTCCGCACAACTATCTATAACCTTCTAACAATAACAAAAAATAATTAGTAAATCCGTCCAGCCGTTCTCGAGTTTTGTTTAGCAACATGTTATACGGCCCTTACACCCCCTACGTCACAGCGTGATATTTACACGAACGGGGAGCCTTGCGCAACGTGTTAGCTGCTTCTCCGAAGCTTACGGTCACCCGTGAAACATTCACACGCTCGGGGAGCCTTGCGCAACTTCAGCTTCTTCTTGGAGACTGCGGCCACCCACGGACCAGCGACGCCTCGCGCTAGCGTCTCCACCACACGGCGCTCTTGCCCGAATCGTCGAAGCAAGCGGTCGCCTCCGCTGCTGGTGCTCTTACTCGATCGTGTAGTAATTGAGCCCAGTTAGTTAGGTTTAGATAAGTTAGGTTTAAAGTTTTATTTTATATTCTTTCCCTTTTTTTAAATTAAATCTATTACGAACAGTATCGTCTTTTGCAAACCCCCACCGACAGCCAACATCCATAATTAACACATTTGGCGATATTTTTTTATTTCTATAGATTTGTGTCAATAATAATAGAAATTGTATTCATTGTAATTAGTTGCTTTTATTGTACGAAATAAATAAACAGTATCCAATACAAGTGTGTCATTTCACCACCTAATCGATATATGCACAGATTTATAGAACAAAAGAGATATTATGTATTTCCCAGAAATTTGTAAGTATCATGGGCGTAGCCAGGGGGGGGGGTTTCGGGGGTTCAAACCCCCCCCGAAATGTTAAGGATTGACATTTTTATGTGCTAATAAACCCATAAAAACATTTTTCTAGACGTCATTCCGAATCGAATGAGCTATTTATTTCTATTAAACACGTTTTTGAACTTTTTGACTAAACTTATAATAGATGGCACTACATACCTATATGTACGTTACGGCGTCGGCGTCGTGAGAAAAAATAAAGTCTCAATTTTGTTAGGGTTATTTAATGTACTTTTAGTCGTTGTATTTTCTTGAACCCCCCCCCCCCCCCCCCGAAACTTGAACCCTCCCCCCCCCGAAACTAAAACCTGGCTACGCCCATGGTAAGTATTATAGTGCGTTTCAACTAAATCTGCAGTTGGCTATGATGTTGGTAGTATTGAAATAGGTGTTTTTAAAATTTCAAAAACCTATTTATTAAAGGGAGATAAATAATAACAATCATCAATTTAGGTAATAACAATTATAAAGCAGTAATTGAAAAAAAAAAACACTGAACGTAACTTTATCTCTATAATCGGGCAGCAATTCGCCTTAATTAATTTTACAGGAAATAAGATCATCAAATGAGCTGCGCATTGGCTTATATAGGCTGGCTACGCTTCTCCCTCCAGGCATGGCAGCTGTCATTGGCGGTGGGAGGGTGGCGTAGCGGCTTGGCAGGATGACGTAGGCTTGCAACTGGCGACATCTATTGGCATGTTGTTACACAATATAAATTACGAGATAATATAAAACATTGCACGGTAATGTAATATAAGGCGCGCGCCAAAGCATAATGCCAGAAGATATTAGTTGGGAATGTTGGGATCAATTAAAACGTAACACTGTTTATAAACATTACTTTATTTCATATGAATATTATCTATACACAGGGGCGGTTTTCCAATATAGGCACATAGGCACTGCCTACCCTGGTCTCGAGGCCCAGGACCCAGTCGGAAATTCTTTACGCTTACAACATTACAATAGAATTAGGTAGTAAAAGTATAGAATCCTCTTAAAATATCTAATATGTGAATATCATTACGTAATAACAACACACTATTATATACTCGTACACTACACAAATTGTATGCACTAATTAATAATAAAATTCATTTATAATTGATAATACACACAGCGCCGCCATGCAGCGGTGCGGTGAAGGCAGGAACTAAACGTGGCCATAGGGCCACGGATTGGGGATTTGATAATAATAAGAATTATCTCTCGACGCAACGGAATTTCATCCAGTCTAACAGGCTGGCTAATCTGGCTATACAGGCATTGCTTAGGGTGGCCAGTTAAATAAAAAAGTTAAAATATTCTTCCAAACTTACTTGAATAAAAGTTTTACAATTTATTACATGAAAACAATTTTAAATTAAGTAATATAGTATGAATTTTCTTTAAAATTGAATTAAATTACTCGATTTACATACTTATTTATTTTCATTTATAAACTCTATTGATAACACTATAAATATCATGTTAAATATACATAGAACTTTTACTACTAAGCAAAATATAAAGGGCGGCCTTATCGCTTACAACTTACAAGTGATTTCTTCCAGGCAACCCAACAGGATGAAGGAAAAGCCAAGTCTGGGAGAATTTGGAGGGTAGGGTGTACACATAAATAAAGTAATAAACAAAACATAAAGGGAAACTAATTCAGTATACACATAGATGACGGACTGAGTATGACGTAGAACGGTGATCAGGAAACATTTCTATTTTATTTATTTTTGCCGTTTTTTTAAGACTATAGACTTCTGATAGGTTTTCCTGTAATATTTAAGTACAGAACTATTCTCTGTATTTTTTCAAAATTCTACCGTCAGTAGTACCAACTTGACTAACTCACATTGATTATCTGGATGCATGGACTAGTAGTGTTACCAATGTTACTATATTAATAATACTTTCGGGCCAGCTTCTGTATTAAGTACATAAAGACTGCCAGTGGTTAACTGGCATTTTTCCTAATATGTAATGATAAATAAGGTTATTTACATCCACAGATACGGCAAATATCGAAGAGGTACCTGCAGAAGGATCACGTGACAGTTAGACTTCGAACCCTCCGGATGTTTAATTAATGTTCTTGACAACGTATACCTGTAAATTATCCGGGCTGGCAACACAGCATGGCAGTCATTATTCATTCATTAAAATCTGCCGGCTTATAGCTCATATTTTCACGATAATTTCTTAAATTTTCGATTTCTTAATAAATTAATAATCGAAAAGCAATAGATTAAATTGAGCCCGCAAAGATGTAACTGTTTTACGCCTTCCGCCTTACCATTGATTGAACCCTATTGAGTGCGCACAGTTAAAATCACATGTTGGCAAGAATAATAAAAGTTTTAAAATGGTTGAAGTAAAGTTATTAATTAAGGTTTTGAAAAAATTCATACGGTGTCATGGTCAAAGAGGAAGACAAAATGCTGCAGCTTGACGGAATTGTAGACGCTGCATCAGATGAACAGACTCCAAGTTTCATTATACACGTGCCAGAATCCGACAACGAACACGAATCTGCTGAATTATCTGAAATATTTTTTTCAATATCTTCTTGTACCATTTATAAATTTTTAAAGTGTAATGCTATATAAATATAATTCGGTTCAATTAACTGTATTCGTTAAAAGTTAATCGATTTAAATTCGATAGTTCCAAACTCTGTACAATCGTGATTATTGTCTATGGTAAATTGATATTAGAAGTCGGCCATATTTGTTTACTACTTAGGAGTCGACCAAAAATAGACTAAATAAACGGTTACAAACAGGAAGATGGTTTCTCATTAGAACGTATTAATTTATGAGATTGTAGGGACCCCTTCCCTCCCCCTTTTTTTAATATAATATGCAGGCAGACGAGCAGACGGGCCACCTGATAGTAAGCAGTCACCGTCGCCCATGGACACTCGCAACATCAGAGGCGCCACCAGTGCGCTGCCGGCTAAGAAGGAAGTGATGGACCCGCTTCTTGAAGGTCCCCATATCGTAGCACTGTGGGAATACCGTCGGTGGTAGTTCGTTCCACAGTTTACACGTACGCCGCGGCCGTAGGAAATGTCGTGTAAATCTTACCGTGGACGAATGCCAGGTATCGATATGGTGTTTGTGAAACCTGGCATTGCGGCGTGTTGAGCGATGGTGGAAGTTGGCCGCCGGTATTAAATTAAACAGTTCTTCCGAACATTCCCCATTGTACAGACGGTAGAAAACGCACAGAGAACTCACATCTCTTCGTAATCCCAGCGATTCTAAACCGTCCGTGAGCTTGGGATTATCGACAATACGAACAGCCCGTCAACACTTGAGTAGTCGGTGCTCCAGCCCAAAGATGGGAGCAGTACTCCATGTGAGGTCGGACTTGTGCTTTATAGAGCAGCAACCTCTGTTCGGTCGAGAAGTACTGCTTTGCTCCGTTGAGCACACCCAGTTTCTTTGAGGCTAGTTTAGCCTTAACTTCCAAGTGGTCCCTAAACTGGACTTCATTCGTAATGTCGACACCTAAAATCCCAATGCTCTTGGAGATGTTTAGGGGACCATTCTGAAACTGTGATGCCACGATAAATGGGGATTTCTTTGCGGTTAACGCACAAACTTGTCTTCGAGGGGTTGAATTGGACTAAATTCAGTCTGCCCCATTCTGAAACCCGCTCGAGTGATGTCTCGAGATCAGACACAAGTCATTCCGCTTGTCTTCTAACTGCGTCCGAGAGATGTTTGCGTGGCCGGAGTAATAGGTGTAACCGGTACTGTCATCAGCATAGCAATGAATGCCCCCGGCTTCGAGCATATCATTGAAATGCATGATAAACAAAGTAGGTGATAGGACAGAACCTTGTGGAACGCCAGCGTTTATGGGTTTAATATTCGAGCAAGATCCGTCAACAACGACTTTAATGCTGTGCTCTCGGATACTCCGTAAGAAGGCAGCTTAGATAATAGTGTCCTATGCCATACCCTATCAAATGCTTTAGAAATATCTAAGCTCAGCCAAGGCCTCTCCCTTGCTCTCAATAGCCTCTGCCCAACGGTGAGTCAGATACACGAGAAGATCACCAGCAGATCTTCCATGCCGAAAACCGTATTGTTTATCGTTGATTAGCCGGTGATCCTCTAGGTATTGAAGCAGTTGCGAGTTGATGACACGCGCCATTGGAGAGCAGGGAGGTTATGGTTATATATACTTTTTTATAAACATCACAGGAATACGGTTTTGTTATTAGAATGTATTAATTTATGAGATTGTAGGGACCCCTTCTGCGTAAACACATTGTTACAAACATCACACGAATATGGCTTCACGCCGGAATGTATTAACTGATGTCTTTGTAGGGTCCCCTTCTGCGTAAACACATTGTTACAAACATCACACGAATATGGCTTCACGCCAGAATGTATTGACTGATGTCCTTGTAGGTGCTCCTTCCGACCAAACATTTTGTTGCAAATGTCACACTAATATGGCTTCACGCCAGAATGTATTAACTGATGACTTTGTAGGTGCCCCTTCTCCCAAAACACTTTGCTACAAATATCACAGGAATATGGCTTCACGCCGGAATGTATTAACTGATGTCTTTGTAGGGTCCCCTTCTGCATAAACACATTGTTACAAACATCACACGAATATGGCTTCACGCCGGAATGTATTAACTGATGTCTTTGTAGGGTCCCCTTCTCCCTAAACACTTTGTTACAAACATCACACGAATATGGCTTCATGCCGGAATGTATTAACTGATGTCTTTGTAGGGTCCCCTTCTCCCTAAACACTTTGTTACAAACATCACACGAATATGGCTTCATGCCGGAATGTATTAACTGATGTTTTTGTAGGGTCCCCTTCTCCCTAAACACTTTGTTACAAACATCACACGAATATGGCTTCATGCCGGAATGTATTAACTGATGTTTTTGTAGGGTCCCCTTCTGCGTAAACACTTTGTAACAAACATCACACGAATATGGCTTCATGCCGGAATGTATTAACTGATGTCCTTGTAGGTGCTCCTTCCGAACAAACATTTTATTACAAATGTCACAGGAATATGGCTTCACGCCAGAATGTATTAACTGATGTTTTTGTAGGTTCCCCTTCTCCCTAAACACTTTGTTACAAATGTCACAGGAATATGGTTTCTCATTAGAATGTATTAATTGATGTTTTTGTAGATTTCCCTTCTCCCTAAACACTTTGTAACAAACATCACACGAATATGGCTTCACGCCGGAATGTATTAACTGATGTCTTTGTAGGGTCCCCTTCTGCGTAAACACATTGTTACAAACATCACACGAATATGGCTTCACGCCGGAATGTATTAACTGATGTTTTTGTAGGTTCCCCTTCTCCCTAAATACTTTGTTACAAATGTCACAGGAATATGGTTTCTCATTAGAATGTATTAATTTATGATGTTGTAAGGACCCCTTCTGCGTAAACACTTGGTTACAAACATTACAGGAATATGATTTCCCTAAATGTGTCCGCAGATGATGAATAAGTTTATTCTTACGATCCGTTTTATTATCACACATATCGCAGTGAAAACGCTTCTTACTTGCAGCATGCGCTTTCAAATGTTCCAGCAACTGAATATCGCTGTCAGTTTGATATGGACATATGTCACAACGGAACGTATCGTCTGTGGAGGGTCCGTCAGCTTCCGGTGTCTGTTGTTCGTCAATCTTCACTTCATTTACATCTCGCGGTGTCTTCGTCACTTTCTTATCTTTTTGTGTAGGAAGGTCATCCAGAACATCTTCACCTGTATAAAAGAATATTGTGTTATTAGAATAATAGCGGTTGGTTGTGGTAAAGCGGATTGTATTATGATTATGAAGCATTATTACAAAATATAAGTAAGAGTTCTGAGGTAACAAACATAACAAAACAGTTCTGGACCACCTCCTTTTGAAATCGGTTAAAATATGTCCTGCTAAAAGCCGGCAGCGGCGCAGGGGGTTTTCGTCGGCGGTGGTCTGACGCCGGCGGCGTGGATGTTCTTAATTTTTGAAGAAAATCGTAATTTTTCTTGCTCAACATGCTATATAGCGCGCAAGTTAAGCTATTTTGCCCCAATTTTTCTCAGATGTCGTTCGGAATCAACGTAATGTCGGTTCATTTAGAAAATCATCCGAATCAAACCGACAATACTGATTTTTTTAAATAATTTTTACTTTATTAATAACAATTTTATTTGAATCAATGAATTTTATTTATTTGTAACTTTTAGTACTGCACTTTTTATACTTTTTCCTTTGTACACGTCTACCTTGATGCCAAATATAAAGTTTCTAGGTCATCTGGAAGTAGGTTAGGTTTTTGATCCTATGTCAGTGAGTCAGTCTCCAAAATGCGTATTTTTAAACGTTAATATATCAATAACTATTTGAGCTACATTTCTGAAATTTTGAATTCCAAATAAGCTAAGAGGCCTTAATAAATGTGCCAAATTTCATGTATGTAGGTTAAATATGTCTCGAGTTGTGATAGAGTCAAAAGTAGCTCGAAATGGTTCGTGTAATGTTACACACATCGCTGCGTCACCAGTTCTTTTGCTTTCAACTTGGCTGGACACGCTGCCGCGTGTCTAGATATAATCGACTATCAGAAGACATAAAAAAAGTAAGCATAAATCACTTTAGGAAATCTTTGCACTATTGGTCGGTTGAAAAGTGCTTTTATTCAGTGTATTAGTTTCTTATGAAATTATTATGACTTGTGAAATAAATTATTTTTAAGTAGCATATTAGTATACTTGTAGTTAGGAATTTAATAGGTAGATAAATAGACATTTGTATTAAATATTGACATAGGTATCGAATTAATTAATTAATTATTAAATAAGAAATATGTGTATAATAGGATGAAAGTAATATTGAATTATGAAGCGCTCATAGCCCAGCGGCTAACGTCGATCCTAAGCGATCGACAAAGTTAAGCAACAGCGGGCGCGGTCGGTAGTTGGATGGGTGACCGCTAGTGGCAAAATTTTTTTGCGCTTCGGAGGGCACGTAAAGCCGTCGGTCCCGGTTGTTATCGTAAGATAACAGTCGTTAAGACATGTCGGAGGCCCTCAGGCGGCATGAAAACTTCCGACACTCGGTTGGCCACTAACCCCTCCACCAACCCGCACTGGAGCAGCGTGGTGGAGTATGCTCTAGGCCTCCTCAACAGGAGAGACCCGTGCTCAGTAGTGGGCCGTTAATGGGTTGAAGCCAATACTAATATTGACATTCTGAATAATAATAATAATCTAATTCTACATTACAATATTTGACATTTGCATGCCATGTTGTAAATGGCTAATTGTGAGATGTAATATATTTTAGTTACGATCGTCATGTAACCACAATTATTGCAAATACACATCCATTCATTCATTCAAGACTAAAATGCCACTTACCCACAAATAAAAACGAGTGTCGGTACTCCATGTAACCATTTGATGATTTTTTTACTTCGGGACTATATTTACTGATCAAATCACTACATTTCATCTTAAGAAGACGTTGAACAGTATCTTCATACAGTCTAGCTGAATACACTAAGTTCTTATTGGATATAACTTCATCATTTACAGTATCTTGATTGATAAAATCATCATTGTCAACAGTAACGACATCAACCTTAGTATCTTCCTCTAAGCCAAATGAACACTCACTGATATCGTCTCGGTTGATCACATCATTCTGCGTTACAATGCCAATGACATCAACATCTTCGTCTAAGTTAGATGAACACACGCCGCGATTGTCTAGACTGATCGGATCATAACTGTCTACATCATCTATATCAATATCTTCATTTGAGTTAGATGTAGAAGCATTAAAATCCACTTCGTTGCTCACACCATTACTTTCCGTCTTAACCTCATTCACAGTCATATCTATCATATCATCAGTTCTATCTTCGCTATTAACTTGGCTATGGTCAATCGCATAGTCTTCTTCAGATTTAATTTTATTAATTTCTTCATACACATCAACTTCTTCGAGTGGCGTGTCCGTTCGTGCATCCGTCTGTTTATTTATTTCCTCTAAATCTTCATGATCAAAGTCAAAATTCTCTTCATTTGGATTGTCTGCAGGATCAGAACTGAATGGATTGTGGATCTGTAACTCAGATCGTATTAACTCTACAGTTATCTGAAACGACATATAAACCAGCGAATCTATTAAAATATCAAAATTTTGCATTGAAATGCCACATTCCAGGACTCCATTACAGGACACCACAAAAGGAATTGTTGTTCTTGTTGGGTTTTTGAACATAATACTCACTTGTCCGTGTCTCCTGACGATGTCCAGAAGCATCAAGTGCGCTCGCAAGCTCCTGCGCCTGAAGCGAGCGCAGTTCATCAGCCGGTCGGCGCACTCGGTGCACAGGTACCGAGGCAAGTGCTCTTCGTCTGCTGTCTGACAACAAATCGCTTCACTGTTCACACTCCTGGTAGACTAGTATACAACGGACGCCTCAATCATATACATTACATAATTATAATATAATACTTCATGGATAAGGGAACTTGCAACATACTACACCAAGTTGTGAGGGACATGTGTATTTAAAATATTTTACCATGATTCCAGTTAATGTTTCATACGCCGCATTCAACACCCTAGAAGATGTCATCGGGTAAATTTTGCAGTCTGTGGCAAAACATATTCTGCACACCTGGGGAATTATGAAATTATATTTTTAATAAATAAGTAACATTGCAACCTAAAAAAAACTCGTAAAAGCAGATACATAACACTGTAAAACCTCTTGAATTAATTTTGTGGTGTGTTGGTACAGAACCCACGGTACATGAGTTTTACTCTTGGCTGTTTGGGCAAACACAATGAGCCAAGGGTGCTGAGTCATTTCTGATGGAGGTCCCTGGGCTGTCTACCGTCTACCACTCAGCCTCATCTCAACGGTACTTTTGTACGAACATTGAGTGTTATACCCTGATTCATTTACTGCAGAGGTTTTTGATGCGTTTTGATAACACATCAAAAGAATTGTACCAGTAAGTTAACTCAGTAGCATCATCACAAAATAAGCATTATCTGTATAATATCTTACCTTCATTAAGTTAGTATTAGTCTACTTTGCAACAATCCGCGTTTAACATGTATGATACTACAATAATTAAATGTATATCAAGATTACATAATAACAATGAATTTCCGCAAAGTAACGCCTGATACTATTAACTATATCTTACCTTTACATAGCACGGTGTCATTACATCATCATGTTCCAGATCATTCTGCAATTAAACAATGGTATCATTAGCAGTGAACTAGCATACATTTAAAAATTGAAAAAACCCGTCTGCTGTCAAAAAAGTTATCATGATATACCTTTTTGAAATGGTGAGCTCTTTAATTTAATACTCATATTTCATTATTCCACTTATTTTTATCTTTTGATACTTCAAACAATGGCATCTCACAGCCACCATATTTGTTTTATTTTTAAATTTCACTTAACTAACGCCCGTATTCACAAACAATACTATGAAGTCTCACAGTGCTCACGGACGCATAGGGTGATTCAAACCATTTCGTAAACAATACTTGATGGAAGTCCTTCGCTGTGCGTTTGTCGAAATCGATAAAGTAGCTGCCGAGCTACTTTACCAAATGCATGGTGTTGGTTTGACTTCTATCAAAATAGAAAGAAAGGATCGATTGTTTGTATTGTTATCTTTGTCTTATGCCTGCGTCAAATGACTAGAGTGAAGTTTGCCGTATCAAATGGACCAATAGGAGGGCTGTATACAGCTCTGTGCGTCCGCATAGCCAAGTGATACTTAAGGGTCGACTGTGAAACAGAAGGCTTGCCATGATGAACGCACTGAGAAATGCCTTACTTCACATAGTATTGCTTCTTTACTTATACAAGTATTGTTCTTGAATACGGGGGTGAGAGATCACTTGGGCTGTCAAGATGCATGTAACGATATCTTAATTATATAAATAGGTCCAGCGGTTTGGAAGATATCAGGTAATAAAGAATATTACACACATTCATACAAGATACATGCAAAATCCATAACCCTTTCTTGTAAGTCAAGTAAAAAACAAGAGTCGCATTAGAAATAGTTGAACTTGTCAGAGTATGATAGAAGCTTCCGATAAAAGAAAATAATACAAACTTTGACTCTGTCGGGCTCAGTGCTTGCCCGAAGCTGACGCTCCATTATTGTCGCCAAGAAGTCCTTCACGAGGAAATGCTTGGAGCATACAATGCTGCCCGGCTCGGGCTCCCAGTCCGTCTGCCCGAGTGCCTCCATCCATGATGTACGTAGAGACACCTCCTCAGGTACTCTACAGCAAGATCAAATAATTTAATTCAGTTGCAGTGTCAGAGCCACTTAATATGCGGGCCCAGCAATTCTTTGCTGGTCTCTTAATAACAACACTGTAAGTATGTGGTGTGGCTTCAACCTATGGCCCACTGCTGAGAATAATGGTTAAATAATGGTACCGATGGTTTATTGAAGAAATTACCTCCAAAGCACAACATTATTATAAAACTACATTAAAATATAAATTATGATTGCTCCATTATTTACTTAAACTGACATTTTGAAAATGTTAACAATATAAGAATACCTGTGAAACGAAATTCCTGGAGATGAGTTTTGGCTGGAATCGTGGTCGCAAGTAGGGAAGGAACAGCGCAAGTTGAAATCCATATTATTAACTTCGATAGCAAACGCAATATTTATTATTTAATATTAGATTTAAGGTTTCCTATTAAAACAAATCAAATTTCGTACAGTAGAAACAAACAACTCATTTAATAAATAGTCAATTTAACAAAACAATGCACTTGATTCTAATTAATTTTATTATTAATTAAAACGTAGTGATTATGTACTCTGTGAATTTATCCTCAGAAGTCAGCTGTCATGTCCATAGACATAGTTTGTCTATGGACATGTCAGCCCTCTAGGGTAGCGATGCGCGACTCTGAATGAATCCAGTCGAATTATTCGACTTAATAAATCATTCGACTCATTCGAATGGTCTATAAAAATTAGTAACTAATTTGACTTGAGTCGACACAGAGTACTAATCGTAACCTTTCATTCGACTTGGAACTTTGTTAGCGATTAGCGAACGGCGAACTCGGCCGTCATAACGAAGAGTGCAATAAGTTGAGTTTTTGGGCAAATTGACTTTAGACCATATTTGTAATCACATAAGGTCTTAAATCAATTTGCCCAAAAACTCCATTGAATGAAGGAACTTGAAGGAAGCGACTACTACCGCACGGCGCACGGCTGCGGAGTTAGGGTTGCCAGGTATTATGTCTATGGCTGTCAGACTGCTCGGGCCTCAGACCATGGATATATTACTCTATCTGGATCATGACTTCGTAGTGGTACCTGACGATCGATGACGTCTTTTAAGAGATAACATTTTTGTATTGTGTCCATGTTATGTCTCAGGATATATCATTGCAATTTTTTATAATGGTTTAAAAACATCTAAGATGAAATTATAATATAAATGGTTTCCACACACCCTACCTCAATCCGGCCTGTGATTGGTCGAATGGGTCATTCCAATATGACGACATCGATGACGTTATATTGGAATCGAACGTCGGTTACCTATACAAAGTCTAAACGTATAGGGGTAAGGTTACATATTAAATTCCGGGTCGGCTGAAAATATGTATACACGAATAATCGGAACACCATTTTAAATGAAATGTGAAAAATCCCACTCAATCCGTCATCTACCATTTGCAAAAAAATATTCAAGGACAAAGTTCGCAAATAAGGGTTTTTTGCAATTTTCAAGCAAACGGTAAGTTATTTAAAAAAGGTTTTTAGGTAAGAATTGAAGAATTTCAAATGGGGGAAAGTTGAAAATGTGTCCAGCTGTATAGGTATTGAAAACAGAGGTTTCTAGTACCTACCACCATCATCCTACGACAATAGTGCTGGGGATGGAATGACTACGATATGAACGTATAGTCCATTTTTTTGGCGGAGACCAAACTGATAAACAAAACACAGTCATACGGAAATCTTACTAGTTTCACGACACGCACACGCTTTGAGAGTTGTATACCTTAAAGATATGTTTATTACACAAACAACTATTGATATCACACTGAAACTTCATTAAATTCAACGTTTAATCACTTAAACTTCTTTATAACACGAAACATTGTCAAAACTTCTTTGCACAGGAAACAATATATCGCTGACAATTTGACAGCTAGGAGCTTAAGATTGTCGTTGATTCGTAAGGATTGAAAGACAAATCGATTTTCTAAATCGTTTGAATGATTTCTTGATCGATATAATAATATTTTAACTTTACGCTTGAAAAATTAAAGACATATTTTTAAAATTGTGTAATGTTATTTTTATCTCTTTATATTGCTCAAAGTTACAATGAGAATGATTTTTCGTGCGTATCATGGCAAATAATTTTAAACAGAAATATTTAAGTAGGTCATTTTTTTTAACAGACAATGAAATTTAGTCGCTGTATCAGATAAACCGACTCCAAGTTTCATTATATACTTACTTGCCAGAATCAGACAGCAATAATGAACTTAATTCTGTGAATTTTTTTTTTTCAATATCATGTATCATTTATTTATGAAATATGAATGATTTAATTTAAATTTATCTATTTTAAAAGTATAATTATATATAAAAATATAATTTGATTCAATTAATCGTATTTGTTAAGGGTTAATCGATTTTAATTCGATGGTTCCAAACCTTATTCAATCGTGAATATTGTCTATGGCAAATTGACATTAGAAGTCGGCCATTATTGTTTACCACTTTAGACTCGACTAAAAAAATGGACTATAGCTGTTGTAGACGGAACTACGGAGAGAAGTTTGCTGAGTTCAATAAAATTTATCCTAGGCTACTGGAGTGCCACCCATTATTGGACGCGTTTTTACGGACACTTTTCATACACAGAGATGGCTCTCCTTATCCTCTATACTCCATGTATAAAGAGAATAAAGTGCATTGTCAAATAATTTGACTTTGACAAACTGTCAATTACTATCGTGTAGTGATGGAAAATATCGCTACTTTTATTTCACTATCATGTCCGTGAAGTTATTTATTTTTGTCACTGTTATATCACCCGTGATAAATCACGACCGTTATATTTTGTCAGGGACGATAATGTCACAGTGGGTGCCACAGAGTACTTAATCACTACGTGTGGGTGCATTTTATTCCGTCTGTTACATGTCGCAGTGAATTGCAAGTACTGATAGTTCAATCAAAACCTTACCATGTTTGCAATAAGACTTATTTTCATTTGAAGTTTTAACGTAGCGTTATTTAATTAAGCAAGTTGAAAAAATTCAGGCAGATTAAAGTCTAATGACGTTGAGAATAAGATGCAATTTCACTTAAACAAAATTTCTCTTCTAGCTGGTGGCACTGTGTCGCTCTCGCTTACGCACGGCTCAAGTCACAAATGTTGCTTTCTCTTTTTCGCAAGATGGAATTTTGTGAATTATAATATGTAGCTTGGCCGGTGGCCGGCGTTAAGTCACATTAAAAGGAATACTGCGTAATGCATTTTAATTTCATTTTAAAATCAATTGTTTTTAATCTAAAACCCACATCAATATAAAGAGAAAAAGATAGGTCATCGAAATAAGCTTCATATTCGTAATACATTGCGGTTTTACTCGGAGAGGTTGATGCGACACTCTGTGTAAACAAAAGTGATGAATATCGGAACAAGTGATATTATCGTATATCGCTAGGGCTAATAAACTTAGGTCTCGGGAAACTTTGCGTGAAAAGTTCAAAGAAATAGGTGTATCCCATCAAAAACATGAATGTAAAGTAAAAGCCAATTTAAAAAAAAAGAATTGAGATCTAAATGGGTGCCAAGTTCTGTGTAGAAAAGCCTAAAATTTTAGTCACAAGAACATGTAATTCAAGCTCCACATTTGACTTGGTTAGTTTTCACGTACCTATCTAGGCTATAATATTATATTTGTATAATTATCTTTGTTAAGTCTGTTAGGTTGATGACCTATGTTACTTTTCTAAAATTTGGTTTGTTGGTTGCTAACTAATGAAAACTAGCCAATTCAAATGTAAAGCTTGAATTACATGTTCTTGTGACTAAAATTTTAGGCTTTTCTACACAGAACTTGGCACCCATTTAGATCTCAATTCTTTTTTTTTAAATTGGCTTTTACTTTACATTCATGTTTTTGATGGGATATCATTACTTTTTGTACAGAAATTATTAGCAGGTACTTATTCATAACGTTACTGATTAATTTTGTTACCTTATACATGAACTGTAATAGTGCCCTTCAACTAAATCCGTAGTTAGTGTGCACCGTGGTCCAAAATACCTATTACTTCATTATTTATAAGTAATGATCTTCTACTATTCATGTCCGCTAAATATTGAAATAATAATTAATACTAAATCCCGGTCTGTTATAATAATAATAAATACGATACGATACTAGTAATAATAATAATAAATACGATAGTCGAATATACTCTTATTAGTTAAAAGTAGTTTGTGTTCGATGAGATAACGTGCCATAATATATTTGGAAACAATACTTCGAATCACTTTAAACTGGTATAATTTCGGAATATTTTTATATATATATATAGAATTTATAATACAAAATTTATGGCCGGTTTCTGAGGTCCTTTTGACGGGAGTTTATCTCTTCAATAACGCTAACGGGTCGATAACTTCCGAAAAAGCGTTTCTGAGCACTGCGATAATACATAAACTCAGTTTAAACTAAGATCAATTTATCTAACCCAAGATGGCCGTTTATAGGTTCCTTATCTTTATTTGACGTTTCATTTTAAGATTTGGCAGATGAAAAAGCATACGGGCCACCTGATAGTAAGTGTGGTTACGGTCGCCTGTGGATATGAGCAATACCAGAGGAATCGCCAATGCACGTTGCAAATTAAATACTTACAAAATTTATGAAATAAATGCAACAATTTCTCGCCATGGACATTTGACATTCATCAATAATAATATCCATGACAACCCGACCGTCAATCTCACAATTTATTCTTTAGGTAATTCTATCCAAAAAGTATTGTTATAGCAAAGGCTATACGATTAATGTATTCCCTTCACTATCTGGCTGCGTCAGCTTGGCTGGCTGGCTGTAGCTGAAGGGAATCGTCAATATAACGGGCTTGATATACTAAAAATGAATATGAAAATGATTATATCCATTTGAAACTTGTTATTTTGAAGAGAGCCATCTAGTGGCAGTTTTAGGTACTCGTTATTGAATTCATAGTTACTGAAAGGCCGCTCGCGTGTTCAGAAACCCAGTGACAGTTATCGAATACTTTTTTACTACTTTCAGATTTATTCCTTTGTATTCACCCGACTACCTATCTGCATGCCAAATTTTAACTTTCTAGGTCACCTGGAAGTTGGATATAGTTTTGATCTATAGGTCAGTCAGTGTTAAATTTCTCGATTTTTGGACGTTAATATCTAAATAACCGTTTGAGATGTGTTTAAGAAATTTGGAAGACGTATGTATTTCGCAAGTCTTAATAAATGAGCCAAATTTGACAGGTTTATGTTGAATAGTTTTTGAGTTATGAGGTGGTCAAAAGTGGCTCCAAATGGTTCGTGTAATATTACACACGGTGCTGCTCGCCAACTGTTAGCTAGAAAATTGGCTGACACGCTCCGCGTGTCTATACTCTGCGCGCCTTGCATCCGAAATGTTTAATGACAAACCGTTGCCTAGCAACCACTGACAACCAGGGATATAAAACTTTTTGTGGTTTTATGAGAATATTTATTTTTTTCCTTTATTTCTTAGTCTTTGCTACTAATAAATCAAGTGACTAATTTAATGATAAGTTAATGCATAAAATACATAGTATCATAAAATTATTGATTTCATATTTAACCCTTTATACCCTAACCTTAAAATAGCTTAATTAGTACGTAATTACATTGTTTTACCTTCAAAGATAAAGTATATTTATTTTATATGTAGATACTTTAGTAGAATAATGCTGTAAAACGGGACCACGAGAGCTTCGCCTCTCAAGGCGAGTTCCAGTCGTCAGAGTTAAGCAATGCTTGCTATGGTATGCCCAGCATTTGGAATATGTAATGAATAAACGACTGTAGTGGCAAAAAACTTCTTAATCGAACTTATGGGCTAAGTAATTAACGAGTTATGAGTATATACTCGTTAATTAAATAGTCGACATTATTAAAGCTTGACTACTAACCTTCCTCCTCAGTGGAGGTGCCCCGTGCTTAAGCAGCATTGAGGTGTTAACATGGGTCTCAGTTCTGAGGAGACCTGTGCCCTGTTATGAGCCACTGAGTTGTTGGTGGCACACAGTTGCAGCTATAGAGTGATAGGGTGAAGTAACAAAAAAACAAACGTATTTTTTACAATTTTATTTCAAAATTATCATTTAACAAAATAAATATGACTATTAAGGTAAAATGACTATAAAGTTTTAAACTCTTCAAGTTCAGTTCTTCAAGGACAGTAATTGAAACATGAATAAATATACAAAACTTTATCACATGTTGGTACAACGGACAACCATAGATTGTTAGTAACATTCATCTCCTTGTGGTAATCCCCATCTCCCTTTTGGCTTTCAAAAATTAAATGGCCCTCTTCTAAAAATCCATCTTCATTACCTGAAAAGAAAAAAACAGATACATTATATTGAAGGAGCCGTGGCACGGTGATCAGTTACCCTAACTGCCGAGCTGTGGATAACATGTTCGAGTCCCAGCTGGGGCAGATATTTATTTCACAGATAAATATTTGTACTTCGGTCATGGATGTTAAACTGTGTGTAAATTTTTTACAGATTTATTTTTGTACAGTTGTACAGTTTTGGACATGACAATTATTCAATAAAGTGAAAAAACATACCAATATGCACTATTATTAAGCGCTTTCTTTTTTCCACAAGGTCCTTTTAAACCCATCGACAACCCTTCTCAGAAAGCTTCACGGCTTGAAGTAATGCTCAAATCATGCCAGACCTTACTTTTTGTATGACCTAAAAATTAAAGAATGTATGCTTTTTAAATTAAGATTTTCACATAATTATATTATATTTTTTACAAGACAATACCCACAGCTTTAGCTCCATTAATGTATTGCTTAAAACATATATTATATATCATCATAATCTCGACCCATCAAGGCCCACTATTGAGCATGGGTCTTCTCTTAGAATGAGAAGTTTAGGCCATAGTCCACCACGCTGGCCAAGTGTGGATTGGCAGTTATCAAGACATAATAGTAAGTAAACCTGCATAATAGTTCGCAAAGACATTGAGGTCGCACTTGGCCAGGGCATTAATCCACACTATGGATTATTTCTGAGGAGCTTTGATTTTAAAAAGATTGATTGTGAATAACAATATAGCCTTTATTAAGTAATTAGTGAATACGTACCGTAAAACGGGGTGGATAGACACAACTTTGAACTTTGACTTCATTTTTATATTGTTTTTACTAGTCGAGAAGACATTATATTGTGCTTATATTATATCTCTTAGCTGTTTTAATAGCTTTCAGTCATCTAAATTGGCATTTATTCCTCAATTACAGCACAAAATGCAAAAATATGTGTCGTTTCTATTAACCCGCACATGGGTTCAATGGACACGAGGTATGGGGTGAATAGAAAAAAATGCTAGGGTTGGCAATTTCCAAAGCTTAGGTAGATACCAACCTAAATAGGTAGGTAAAATAAAAGTGTAAAGTACCTACTTTAACTACCTAATTAAGTAGTAAATGTTACCTAATGGTAGAAATAAAACATAAAGTAAAAATTAAGATTTATTTTAATCATTTACTCTTATCTACGAGATGAATTTATTATTTTGTAACAAAAAATATATATTTCAATAGGTAGCAGCCCTAACACATATCTTTCTAATCACCCCTTACTCGTTTCTATTGAACCCTTTCACGTGTCTATTGAACCCATACTACGTATCTATTCACCCCATACTACGTATCTATTCGCCCCTTCCCCGTGTCTATTAACCTCAATCAAAAATAACAAATGACTTGGTTTACAATTTTACAAATATTTCGAAATTTACATCACAAACGCACTTAACTTTTTATTAATCTGGGTCACAAGTAACCAACGAATGTATTAGCAAGTTGTGATGGCAAAAAACACTTCCTTTCACAATGAAAATAGTAAAGTTTTCAGGACCTCGTTTAACCTGCATTCAAAGGGCTCACTTCAAGACCTTTTTTTATTATGTTGGCCAAACCTCACGTCAATCCAGTGTTGCTATTTCAACAAAAAAAATAATGCAGATTTCAAATATCACAAATATCGGAACTTTTTTCTTTCAAAATGTTTGGATATAGTCTGTAGATAAACTTTTTTGGTTTTGTATCTATTCACCCCTGCGATTCTATTCACCCCATTTTACGGTACCTTCGATATGCATTGTTTCATCAGTATAATATATTTTACGGCCTTCTTCCCTCATTTTAGCAATGAGACACAAGTATTTTCTCCTCCACATAACTATTTCACGTTTTTCTTTAGGTTAAACTTCTTGACTTTTTCAAATATTTTATTTTATGTTTGATAATTGCTTGCTGCAAATAGCGGATGACGCGCGACGTCATGTCAGCCAATTTGGCCAATCAGGCATTGTTTCGGTTCGTACGTTCCGTTCCTTTAAATTTTTATCCTCCAAAATTATAATTGGGTATTTGAAAGAAGCTTAAAATAATTTAAATCCGCTTAGATTAGTTGCTGTTACCTAAATATCATATAGTGAAATTCATTTAAATAAAGAAAACCATTACTAACATTGGTTATTTTATTATAATAAATTATACTTCCGTGTGTAATGAAACGTCCGTGTCGTCCATACCACAGATTAGTAAACGATCTAAACTTCGGAAAATAATACGACCAAATTGCAAAGTAAGTTAGCACCATAACTCTGTAAAGATTTTGGTAGTCATTTCTATTTATGAGGCATACGTAAAATTGTACATTATGTTGAAAGGTTTCAAATCGCATCATGGAAATAAGGTTGTTACAGCAAAGTGTTTGAATAATGACAGAGTTATTTAATTTTGTTTGTTTTCACGTTTACTCGGAGTTTATAATTGTTATCGATCAATATGTACTTATTTAAGTATTCACAAATAACATAGTGAGTAGTTTGTCTAAATAAAACGCATTTGGTGTACAAATTTATGTCAGTTGGTGAAAACCCTAGAAAACTATTTTTATGGTTTGTTTACATTTGTTTCGGCTGCAAAACGCGTAGGGTATAGATGTATGTACTTACACAGTATATTTACTGTGAAGCTACTGTACGTATGTATATAGTAATGAAGTTTTATACGGAATAATTTATACGGATAAACAAAATTGTGATATTCATAATCGCCAAACAAAAATACATAATGCACCGTGTTTCTAAAGTGCAGCGATCTTTTATGAGGCTTGGTGTACAACTCTATAATAAAATCCCGAAGTTAATACGTGACTTGCCAGTGGGATTGTTTAAGGTTATATTTTTTTCTAACTTTCAAAACAGTTTGACATTTTTTTAAAGTTTTCTCCGAGAACAATATTATTTTTATTACCTCACTTTTATTACAAAGGAAACAAATTAATGTATCTCCCATGATTTTTTTTACTAAAATTACACTTTTATTTCACAACAAACTGCACAAATATCAATTATAAAACGTTGGTTGTACCGATGGATGGTTACTCCAACTGAATAACGGCCGGTCTCAATAATGTACTAACAGATGGAAGGCTGTGAATAGGGCTACCATTAGTATGTTATCTGTCATATTTGTCAATTTTTGCCTCTGAAAAATTGACAAGTATGACAGATGACAGCCCTATCCACAGTCTTCCATCTGTTAGTACATTATTGAGACCGGCCGTAAGTAATTTTGTAGAGGTACCTGAGGTCGGATGACCCACGCTACAATTATGAAGAACAACCTCAATCCGGACTGTGATTGGTCGAATCGTCCTTAAGATATGACGTCATCGAACTTCAGGTACCTCCACAAGGTCAGCAATCCAGATACAATAATATATCCATGATTGTACCTACGCATACCTTGTTACCTCGCGCTCGCACTTACAGCAGACTTTCAATGTGTCTGGCAAGATGTAAAAACCATTAAAACTGTCCGTCCATTGAGGTAACATCTTTTTATAGGTCCCAAAGTAACATATATAAAATTTAGCTTTTATACTATAATGAAAGTATAATTATAATTTATTAAAGTTTAGGGGTGTCTGGCAGAGAGTAGCAACTGTCATAAGTGTCCGGCAATGGATGACGAAATTTCTAAAGGTATCTCCAAGAAAATATAAAAAAATTAAGCTTTATACTTTAACGAATTTTAATTTTTAGGTACTATTTTATACACCTTCACTACAGCTCGCACTTACAGCAGACTTTCAATATGTCTGGCACGATGTAAAAACCATTAAAACTGTCCGTCCATTGAGGTAACATCTTTTTATAGGTCCCAAAGTAACATATATAAAATTTAGCTTTTATACTATGACGAAAGTATAATTATAATTTATTAAAGTTTAGGGGTGTCTGGCAGGGGGTAGCAACTGTCATAAGTATCCGGCAATAGATGACGAGATTTTTAAAGGTATCCCTAAGAAAATATAAAAAACTTGAGCTTTATACTTTAACGAATTTTAGGTACTATTTTATACACCTTTACTACCTGTTACCTGCCCAGGTAACCACAACCCAAACTTTATAGTCGCTGGTCGTTCTTACCTCTATAGGGGACATGTACAGAGAAACTTTCAGCTTTTATAAAATAAGGAAGGTCTGGCCATCGTGAGCTCTTGCTCTATAAGTCTTCACATATAACAATAATCTTCATTTGCAAAGTACGCGATGTTGACGCGCTGTTCCCGTGTAGTGCACTTCACTAAGTCTTGATGCGCAGTCTTAAACATTTCCCAGTACTCTTCTATACATTTTAGCCGTGATGCAATATATCCTTGTGTAAGACGTTGTTTGGGACATTTCTTTAGATTTACTTGCGCCTTTTGTAGTAACTTAGCCGCATCTTCAAGTGAACTTAATAATTGATCTGCAGTAGACATTATTAAGTAGCGTAACTTCCGATATAATAGCTTGAAAGAACGTCGTAAACACGTATTATTTGTATTAAGTTTACTGCAGAGCTCACTATTCCGTATTCAATAGATCCTTATCAGTTGTCTTTTGTTCTCGACACTCGGCCGCTGCTTGTTTACTTCACTTAGTATCCGGCTCGAAGGACCATATGGTGTTGTAAATACGGTTGATTGTGGGCTGTAGGATTGTGAAGGTAAGTTTGCGAAGAAGAAATGCGTGTTGGCTTTAAGAATGTTTTATTGCGACTGACTTGAACTACATAGGTTTGAATGCACTTCTCATTTAATAACTGTAGGCGAACAATGTGAATCAATTGTAATTTCGAAACGTAGGCCAAATTAGAGTTAAGTATTATTATTATATTATATTACTATTTTGTTAGTTAATATCAGTTTCAATTAATTCAATTCAATTCAATTGCAATATTGTCGTAACTTAAATTGTATCATGTGGATTTAATCGCAATGTATTGTATTTTTAACATAATAAACAAAATTAAAATTGATATTTATACGTAATTAATACATAGGAGGTATATTTAACATAAATATGAATTGTAATAATAATCTAATTGAATGCATGTTGTGTTCACCTATAATTTCGGGAACACGAAGTTTAGACCTAAGTTAGCTAGATATAGTGAAAGAATTGTGTATCCTGTGTTGGTGGACCTTAAAATAAATAAATTAACTTATTATGTAGACAATTTTACAAAATAATCTTAACGTTTCGTGATTATTTTAGATTTCTACATGATGGTAATTTAAAAAAAAAAATGGATTGGAGGCTACGGGAATAAAAGATGGAAACAATCTTTTACATCTTAACAAAACAAAGTACCTACCTATAGCACTATTTGTTCAATACATTTTGAGGAAGCAAGCTTTGTTGAAGGGAAAAAGCATCGAATGCGCGGTTCATATCGGTTTCTCATTAGAATGTATTAATTGATGTTTTCGTAGGGTCCCCTTGAGCCTAAACATTTTGTTACAAACATCACAGGAGTATGGTTTCTCATTAGAATGTATTAATTTATGACATTGTAGGGACCTGTTCTGCGTAAAAACTTCGCTACACATATCACAGGAATATGGCTTCTCATTAGAATGTAGCAACTGATGTCTTTGTAGGTGCCCTTTCTGCCTAAACATTTTGTTACAAACATCACATGGATATGGTTTTTCATTAGAATGTATTAATAGATGATTTTGTAGGGTCCCCTTGAGCCTAAACGTTTTGTTACAAACATTACAGGAATATGGTTTCTCATTAGAATGTATTAACAGATGATTTTGTAGGATCCCCTTGAGCCTAAACATTTTGTTACAAACATCACAGGAATATGATTTCTCATTAGAATGTATTAATAGATGATTTTGTAGGGTCACCTTATGCCTAAACATTTTGTTACAAACATCACAGGAATATGATTTCTCATTAGAATGCATTGATTTATGACATTGTAAGGACCAGTACTGCCTAAAACCTTTGCTACAAATATCACAGGTATATGGCTTCACACCGGAATGTATGAATTGATGATACTGTAGTGTCTCCTTCCGCCTAAATATTTTGTTACAAACGTCACAGGAATATGGTTTCTCACTAGAATGTAGTAACTGATGTCTTTGTAGATTCCCCTTCAGCCTAAACATTTTGTTACAAACATCACAGGAATATGGTTTCTCATTAGAATGTATTAATAGATGATTTTGTAGGGTCACCTTCTCCCTAAACATTTTGTTACAAACATCACAGGAATATGGCTTCTCATTAGAATGTATTAATTGATGTGTTTTTAGGGTCTGCTTCATTCTAAACAGTTTGTTACAAACATCACAGGAATATGATTTCTCATTAGAATGTATTAGTTGATGTGTTTTTAGGGCCTGCTTCAGCCTAAACATTTTATAACAAACATCACAGGAATATGATTTCTCATTAGAATGTATTAATTGATGTGTTTTTAGGACCTGCTTCTGCCTAAACATTTTGTTACATACATCACAGAAATATGGTTTTTCATTAGAATGTATTAATAGGTGATTTTGTAGGTTCACCTTGTGCCTAAACATTTTGTTACAAACATCACAGGAATATGATTTCTCATTAGAATGTATTAATTTATGAGATTGTAGGGACCCCTTCTGCGTAAACACTTTGTTACAAACATCACAGGAATATGGCTTCTTATTATTATTAGAATGTATTAACTGATGTCTTTGTAGGTGCCCCTTCAGCCTAAACATTTTGTTACAAACATCACAGGAATATGACTTTTCATTAGAATGTATTAATTTATGACATTGTAAGGACCAGTTCTGCGTAAAACCTTTGCTACAAATATCACAGGTATATGGTTTCACACCGGAATGTATGAATTTATGATGCTGGAGTTGCTCCTTCCGCCTAAACAGTTTGTTACAAACATCACAGGAATATGGTTTCTCATTAGAATGTATTAGTTGATGTGTTTTTAGAGTCTGCTTCAGCCTAAACATTTTATTACAAACATCACAGGAATATGATTTCTCATTAGAATGTATTAATTTATGTGTTTTTAGGGCCTGCTTCTGCCTAAACATTTTGTTACAAACATCACAGAAATATGGTTTCTCATTAGAATGTATTAATAGGTGATTTTGTAGGGTTACCTTCTGCCTAAACAATTTGTTACAAACATCACAGGAATATGATTTATCATTAGAATGTATTAATTGATGTGTTTTTAGGGTTTGCTTCAGCCTAAACATTTTGTTACAAACATCACAGGAATATGATTTCTCATTAGAATGTATTAATTGATGTGTTTTTAGAGTCTGCTTCAGCCTAAACATTTTATTACAAACATCACAGGAATATGATTTCTTATTAGAATGTATTAATTTATGTGTTTTTAGGGCCTGCTTCTGCCTAAACATTTTGTTACAAACATCACAGAAATATGGTTTCTCATTAGAATGTATTAATAGGTGATTTTGTAGGGTTACCTTCTGCCTAAACAATTTGTTACAAACATCACAGGAATATGATTTATCATTAGAATGTAATAATTGATGTGTTTTTAGGGTTTGCTTCAGCCTAAACATTTTGTTACAAACATCACAGGAATATGATTTCTCATTAGAATGTATTAATTGATGTCTTTGTAGGGTATGCTTCCGCCCAAACATTTTGTTACAAACATCACAGGAATATGATTTCTCATTAGAATGTATTAATAGATGTGTTTTTAGGGTCTGCTTCAGCCTAAACATTTTGTTACAAACATCACAGGAATATGATTTCTCATTAGAATGTATTAATTGATGTGTTTTTAGGGTCTGCTTCCGCCCAAACATTTTGTTACAAACATCACAGGAATATGATTTCTCTAAATGTGTCCGCAGATGACGAATAAGTTTACTTTTACGATACGTTTTATAATCACACATATCGCAGTGAAAACGCTTCCTACTTGCAGCATGCGCTTTCAAATGTTCCAGCAACTGAATATCGCTGTCAGTTTGATAATGGCATATGTCACAACGGAACGTATCATCTGTGGAGGGTCCGTCAGCTTCCGGTGTCTGTTGTTCGTCAATCTTCACTTCATTTACATCTCGCGGTGTCTTCGTCACTTTCTTATCTTTTTGTGTAGGAAGGTCATCCAGAACATCTTCACCTGTATAAAAGAATATTGTGTTATTAGAATAATAGCGGTTAGTTGTGGTAAAGTGAATTGTATTATGATTATGAAGCATTATTACAAAATATAAGTACCCGGCAAACTTCGTATCGCCAAAAAACATTTTTTTCTAAAATAAAAGTAGCCTAAGTTACTCCTTGTTACATCAGCTATCTGCCAGTGAAAGTCCCGTCAAAATCGGTGCAGCCATTTCAGAGATTAGCCGGAACAAACAGACAGACAGACAGACAAAAATTGTAAAAAATGATGTATACCGTTTATACATCCAAATGCACTTAGTAAAAAGCGGTTATTTTAATATTACAAACAGACACTCCAATTTTATTTATTTGTATAGATCGTATAACTTGGTTCCATAAGCAACATTAGTATCCATCAGCATGGATTTACGAAATCTCGCTCTACTGTCACGAACTCGGCTTGTTGTACCTTCGGACTTAATAGCCTCTCTGGATAACCGAACCCCTGTTGATGCTGTATACACGGATTTTTGCAAAGCATTTGATAAAGTTGATCATTCTATACTCGTACAGAAGCTTTCGCACTTAAGCATTTCTGGCAACCGTTTAAAAAGGATTTCATCGTACCTCATAAATCGAAAATCAATAGTGTCAGTAAGTGGTAATCTTTCCAGCCCCTTTACAGCTAGCTCTGTAAGGTGTCACAGGGCAAGCTTCACAAGCACGCAAGGTATTCAAAGTACACTAGACGCTACTGAGTAGTTAAGGTTTCATCCATGTGAAAATAAGTTATGTCTAATCTCTCAGGGCTCTTGGAATAACAGATTTGGCTACCCATAGAAAATTAATAGACCAGACTTTTTTACACAAACTTTTCAATGGAACTATAGACTGCACAGAACTCTTTCAGAAATTACAAATATCTTGTCCATCTCGTCTTCCTCGCAAAAAAACTTTCAAGCTGTTTCTATTACCGTATTGTAAATCAAACCTTGGTCAACACTCTGTTTTGCCTAGGCTCTGCAAACATTATAACATTCTTTCAAAAAGTAGCGATTTGGATATAACGGATCCACTTAATAAATTTAAAAAAGATGTTACTTCTCACTCGCCGGCTTAACAATGAAGTGTTATTGATAGAAATTGCGGCCGAATTGTCTCTAAAATTATGATATACCGAACCGTTTCCGCTTTAAAAGGTAACGGTTCAAATTTTTAAAACAAATTGTTATGAGCATAATTTTATCTATAGTTTTAATAATAATTCTATTAATAATTCTAATAAATATTTTATACTAAAATTACTTACCTAGTTACCAAGTTAATCTCATAAAACATATTAATATGTTTGTCATTAATATTGTCATATAATATACATACATACATTTAGTTGTCACGTTGTCTAGCTGCAAAATTGTGCATGCTGTGGCACCCTATAATTATGGGTACACTTATTTTAAGATCAATTAGCAATTGTACTTATAGCTTGATTCCTGTGTTATCTGTGTTAGGTGTCCTATAATTAAATAATTAAATTAAAAATAAATAAATCTGGAAATAGGTTAGGTTTTGATCAGTCACCAAAATGCGGATTTTTAAACGTTAGTATATCAATAACTATTTGAGCTACATTTCTGAAATTTTGAATTCTATATAGGCTGAGGGCCTTTAATAAAGGTGCCAAATTACATGTATGTAGGTTAAATATGTCTCGAGTAGTGATGGGGTCAAAAGTAACTGGAAATGGTACGTGTAATACTACACACCTCGCTGCGTCAACAGATCTTTTGCTTTGAACTTGGCTGGACACGCTGCCGCGTATCTAGATATAATCGACTGCCAGAAGAGTCTTCTGACAGTCGATTATATTTTTTTATGTCTTCTGAGAAGACATAAAAAAATGAAGCATAAATCACTTTAGGAAATCTTGGCACAATTGGTTGGTTGAAAAGCGCTTTTATTCAGTGTATTAGTTTCTTATGAAATTATTATGACTTGTGAAATAAATTATTTCTTAGGTAGATCATGGGCGTAGCCAGGGGGGTTCAAACCCCCCCCCCCCCTCCCCCGAAAAGTTAAGATATTGACATTTTTAGGAGCTTTATTTCTATTTAACACGTTTTTGAAATTTGACTAAACTAATAAAAGAAGCACTACATACGTCGTGAGAAAAAATAAAGCCTCCCTCAATTCTCAAACCCCCCCCCCCCCTGAAACTAAAACCTGGCTACGCCCATGAGGTAGATAAATTGATATTTGTATTAAATACTGACATAGGTATTAAATTAATTAATTATTAAATAAGAAATATGTATACAATAGATCCTATTATTATATTATTATTCCTATTATTATTATTATCCTATTATGATCCTATTATTCCATCCGGAAGAAATACTAATATTGACATTCTGAATAATAATAATCTAATTTTACATTACAATCTTTGACATTTGCATGCCATGTTGTAAATGGCTAATTGTGAGATGTAATATATTTTAATTACGATCGATAAGTAACCACAATTATTGCAAATAAACTTTCATTCATTCATTCATACATTCACGACTAAAAAGCCACTTACCCACAAATAAAAACGAGTGTCGGTACTCCATGTAACCATTTGATGATTTCTTTACTTCGGGACTATAGTTACTGATCAAATCACTACATTTCATCTTTAGATGTTGAACAGTATCTTCATACAGTCTAGCTGAATACACTAAGTTCTTATTGGATATAACTTCATCATTTACAGTATCTTGATTGATAAAATCATCATTGTCAATGGTAATGACATCAACCTTAGTATCTTCCTCTAAGCTAAATGAACACTCACTGATATTGTCTCGGTTGATCATATCATTCTGCATTACAATGCCAATGACATCAACATCTTCGTCTGAGTTAGATGAACACACGCCGCGATTGTCTAGACTGATCGGGTCATAACTGTCTACATCATCTAAATCAATATCTTCGTTTGAGTTAGCTGTAGAAGCATTATAATCCACTTCTTTGCTCACACCATCATTTTCCGTCTTAACCTCATTCACAGTCATATCTATCATATCATCAGTTCTATCTTCGCTATTAACTTGGCTATGGTCAATCGCATAGTCTTCTTCAGATTTAATTTTATTCATTTCTTCACACACATCAACTTCTTCGAGTGGCGTGTCCGTTCGTGAGTCCGTCTGTTTATTTATTTCCTCTAAATCTTCATTATCAAACTCAAAATTCTCTTCATTTGGATTGTCTGCTGGATCAGAACTGAATGGATTATGGATCTGTAACTCAGATCGTATTAACTCTACAGTTATCTGAAACGACATATAAACCAGTGAATCTATTGAAATATCAAAATTTTGCATTGAAATGGATTGGCAAAAATGTTTCAATAATTCACATCTTTTTAAAAGAGCTTCACATTACAGGACTCCACAAAAGAAATTGTTGTTCTTGTTGAGTTTTTGAACATAATACTCACTTGTCCGTGTCTCCTGACGATGTCCAGAAGCATCGAGTGCGCTCGCAAGCTCCTGCGCCTGAAGCGAGCGCAGTTCATCAGCCGGTCGGCGCACTCGGTGCACAGGTACCGAGGCAAGTGCACTTCGTCTGCTGTCTGACAACAAATCACTTCACTGTTCACACTCCTGGTAGACTAGTATACAATGGACCCCTCAATCATATACATTACATAATTATACAATACTTCATGGTTGAGGCAACTTGCAACATACTACACCAAGTTGTGAGAAGCTATTTTAAAATATTTTACCATGATTCCAGTTAATGTTTCATACGCCGCATTCAACACCCTAGAAGATGTCATCGGGTAAATTTTGCACTCCGTCGCAAAACATATTCTGCATACCTGAGGAATTATAAAATTATATTTTTAATAAATAAGTAACATTATAACCTAAAAAAACTCGTAAAAGCAGATAGCACTGTAAAACGGTGTTTGCGGTGTTGCGTTCTCTTAATAGACTCAGGAAAATTCTACCTATTGATACCAAAAAGCAGCTTGTGCAGGCTCTGGTGCTTCCTATAGTAGATTATGCTGGTGTGTGTTATTCAGACATCAATGAGGACCTCCTCAATAAGCTAGATCGTCTTATCAACTTTTCTATACGCTTCATTTTCTGTCTTCGGAAATTCGACCACATCTCTTCTTATCGTCGCCAACTTAATTGGCTTCCTATTCGCGAGAGTAGCCAGCTTCACTTACTTACCTATTGAAATCGCTGAACATACCTAATTAATTGTTTTGATGTGACAACGTCTATAAATTGGTTGAGTCGGGTGTCATTCACGAAAACTGTGTAACGACCAAGTAAGATTTGCCGGAACGTTACCATGCGCGCGCAGCATTAAAGAGAGAGGCTCGCTCGACCGGCGCGCGCCTTGCGTCTCTCTTCTACGCGAGCGTTTCTGGCGTCGGAGTTGAATAGACTAATTAGTGAACTTATCATTTTACTTAAAAGGTTTGTAAACAAAAGTGTAAATTAAACTGAAAAACGAAATACTCGTAAAACGAATTATGTCAGTGAATTATGAATTTAAATTGTGATTTTCATTTAATTCTATGTTCCAAAAACTTATACCACGAACAGACGTTGTCACGTTAAATCTCTGTCCGTATGCTGACTTTACAGACAGCCAATTTTTTATCTGATTTTATGTCATATTCATATTTATTCATTTTTAATCACTATTTCTAGTATAATTACAATCATCAACAACATTATTATTAAGTTATGTATATTCATAGTCTCATTTATTATTATTATAACTTATATATTTTGTATGTTGAAATCCAAATGTACTTTATGTAGTTTTTGTACATGTATCTTTTTCTTACTTGTACCGCTTTCATTGTTCTCTGCACATTCCTAAGGGTGACTGGTAGAGAATGCTGTTTAGCATTAAGTCCGCCTTTTGTACCACTTTTTTTAAGGGTCATTAAAGAATAAATAAATAAATAAATAAAACCTCTTGAATTCATTTTGTCGTGTGTTGATACAGAACCCACGGTACATGAGTTTTACTCTTGGCTGTTTGGGCAAACACAATGAGCCAAGGGTGCTGAGTCATTTCTGATGGAGGTCCCTGGGCTGTCTACCGTCTACCACTCAGCCTCATCTCAACGGTACTTTTGCACGAACATTGAGTGTTATACCCTGATTCATTTACTGCAGAGGTTTTTAATGCACTTTGATAACACATCAAAATAATTGTACCGGTAAGTTAACTCAGTAGCATCATCACAAAATAAGGAGCAATAAATGTATAAAATCTTACCTTCACATAGCACGGTGTCATTAAATCATCATGTTCCAGATCATTCTGCAATTAAACAATGGTATCATTAGCAGTGAACTAGCATACATTTAAAAATTGAAAAAACCCGTCTGCTGTCAAAGAAGTTATCATGATATACCTTTTTGAAATGGTGAGCTATTTAATTTAATACTCATATTTCATTATTCCACTTATTGAAGTGAAAACTTCTTTAGTACGGGGGTGACTTGAAATTTTATGAAACGAAACTGTCCAGTAAAAAGAGACAAACACATAAATTCTAAATTGAGATAGGAAGCATTGTACAGGGGTAGGGTAGGGGAGTGAGAGTTAGGAGAGCGGAGCGGAGCGGGGCGGGGCGGAGCGGAGCGCGGCGGAGCGGAGCGGTGCGGAGTGGAGTAGTGAAACCTACATTTATCATCTTCCCGAAATACATTTGTCTCATTATCTTCAAAACAAAAAATTTTAAGGTTTTTCTTCTACCACGTGTGAATTGCACACATTTAAATTTTTTTATCTTTTGATACTTCAAACAATGGCATCTCACAGCCACCATATTTGTTTTTTTTTAATTTCACTTTTAACTAAGACCACTTGACTCAAGATGCATGTAACGATATCTTAAGTATATAAATAGGTCCAGCGGTTTGGAAGATATCTGGTAATAGAGAATATTACACACATTCATACAAGATACGTGCAAAAACCATAACCCTTTCTTGTAAGTCATAGTTGAACACGTCAGAGTATGATAGAAGCTGCCGATAAAAGATAAACTAAATTTTACTAACAAAAAATAACCGACTTCAAAGTCTCAAAAACTACATACATAGTTGTCAGATCTCGTTCAAATTTATGTGAGACCACATGACAAGCGCCTGCCTTCGATTAAAAAAAGAATCATCGAAATCGGTTGGCGTGATATTGAGTTATTCGTCAATTTGTCGCGCATATCTTAACACAAATTTACGACTTATGTGGTTTTCTCATGGATGCCATTATCAGATCTCAATAAAATTTATGTGGGACCACATGAAAGCCACCAGCTTTCGATTAAAAAAAGAATCATCAAAATCGGTTCGCCCAGTCCAAAGTTCTGAGGTAACAAACATAAAAAAAAAAAATACAGTTGAATTGAGAACCTCCTCCTTTTTTGAAGTCGGTTAAAAATAATATAATCCGTTCACAAATCTTAGAGACTAAATTGATGTTTCATGGGTGACGCAGTTTCGGGTGCAAATTAAATAGTGATGACCATAAACCGAAAAGTAAATCGGAAAAATTTTCACAGCTTTTAAGGAAGGTCGACTATTTATGTGATTATTGAAGAGTCTCTAAAACTAGTATAAAAACAAGTTTAAGCAACCATTATTATTCATATATCCATAATATATTTGCCCTTACTTACTAAATTTATAAGTTATTTTGCTTACAAGAATGAGTATTATTGGTTATGATTACATTCGGTATACAGCTAATTTTATACTATTTAGCCGAATACTAAATATCTAGGTAGATATAAGTGTCGCTACTAATATGTCACTATTCTTACGACATAGTTTACGTTTCAAAAAACCGGAAAAGTAGAATGCACAAATTTAGCTGGTATCATTATTTCGAACATTGACATTAGTGGTTGTCATTTTAGTCTCTAAGATTTGTGAACAGGGTATACAAACTTTGACTCTGTCGGGCTCAGTGCTTGCCCGTAGCTGACGCTCCATTATTGTCGCCAAGAAGTCCTCCGTGAGGAAATGCTTGGAGCATACAATGCTGCCCGGCTCGGGCTCCCAGTCCGTCTGCCCGAGTGCCTCCATCCATGATGTACGTAGCGACACCTCCTCAGGTACTCTACAGCATGATCAAATAACTTCATTTAGTTGCAGTGTCAGAGCCACTTAATATGCGGCTCAGCAATTCTTTGCTGGTCTCTTAAAATAATAACAACACCGTAAGTATGTAGTGTGGCTTCAATCTATGACCCACTGCTGAGAATGGTTCTCTTCTCTTGAGGCTTAGAGCTTCCTCCTAAGGGGATTGATGGCCAACACAATAGAATGTAAAGACTATTTTAACTTAAATAATGGTACCGATGGTTTATTGAAGAAATTGCCTCCAAAGCACAGCATTATTAAAAAACTACATTAAAATATAACTTATGATTGCTTCATTATTTACTTAAACTGACATTTTGAAAATGTTAACAATATTAGAATACCTGTGAAACGAAACTCCTGGAGATGAGTTTTGGCTGTAATCGTGGTCGCAAGTAGGGAAGGAACAGCGCAAGTTGAAATCCATATTATTAACTTCGGTAGCAAACGCAATATTTAATGTTCGATTTAAGGTTTCCTATTAAAACAAATCAAATTTCGTACAATAGAAACAAACAACTCTTAACAATAAAAGATCGAACAATAACAAAACAATGCATTTTTGATTTTAATTTATCTTCAGAAACGCAGTGCTCAGAAATCAGCTGCACACAGAGTACTTAATCACTACGTTTTATTTATACTAATATAACTATGGTCAGCTGTCACTTGTCAGGTCTGTCAGGCGTCAGCACAGAAGCCACAGAATCAGTGTTGCCAGATAATTTTTTCTCGGATGGCCTTGCCGGAGTGCGCGTGTAGCCCCGAGATAGCCCGCCCCATCTAGGGTTCGAAGTATAGGAGCTCAAAAAAAAAAGGTCACTGACAATCAATTTTATATCACTTTGTTGAGAAATCCAAGCCCAATTACCTTTTTTTTCTTGTTTTAGTCCGAGCGCTGAAATATAGCCCCGCGGCTACACGTAGCAAAGGGGTAAAATATGATAGCCGCTCGGTAACAGAAATAGCCCCATTGGCGCTTAATAGCCCCATCTGGCAACATTTGTTTGTTTTATGTCACTTCCAGGAGGTATCTGGATTAGGAAAGGTGGACATGAAGAGGCAGGTTTGTTTCCTGGTAACTTTAATTTACGTATATGTACATCACTAAATCCTAGCGATGCAAGTTCATCTTTTAGGTGTTCTTCGACATAAGCTGGTAATCCATATATCACTGCTTTCGAAGTCCTTTCATCCTTTCGAGAGAAAGTATGATAGGGTACGTTTTCAGACCTTAGTCCATTTTTAACTGCGTCGTGGCTTTCAGAAGTATAGCAGATGATAGCTACTTTGTTCATTCCTCTATATTGAACGTGAAACGTCTTAGTATATCGATTAATGAGAGTTTTGATATAATCATGATTCCAATCAGGCTTTGACTGCATCAGGATTGGTGGAATCCGCGTAGACTTCTTCGGCGTTGTAGATGCATCGTGGAACAGTTTAGCAGCTGGTTCCGATGAGTTCTTATTATTAATATTGAAGACACTAAACCGATTAGTAACATTCACAGGATTGAATGATTTTGAATCCGCAGGGCGAGCAGCCCGTTTCGGGATTTCCCATTCACTTGTATCTACATTTTTATCAAGAGGGCGTTTTCCTATTGAGTTGGATCTTGTAAGGTAACGATCCATATTAACAATAGGAGTTTCTTTCGGCTTTTCTTCTCCTCCATGACAAAGCACCTTTCCGAAAAGCTGGTAAATTAAAAAAATGACGTGCATAAGTGTATCAATGATAATGATACCTACATGAATAAATGATTTTGAATTTGAATAAACAATCCCGGGGTTCCGGGATTTCTTACTAATTCCCATCACTATTGCTACTGAGCGATTGCGCGTCGCGGCGAGCTATGCGAAATGCGTGTGTCAACGATGCGCGCACACAGCGTAATGAGCACACAGCGTAATGGCGTTTTCTTACATTGGTATTTGGAAAGTGTCGTGATATTTATATGTTAATTTATTTTATTGTATAGGTGAGGTCCTACTTCCTAGATATGATGTAAATCTGCGGCTATGTTCTGTCCTACATTGCGGTACATTGTAGGGTTTTTTACGCCTTCTTACAGGAGAACCCCATCTTCCATAGAGACACCGGCCCAGATTAGACAAGAATGAAAATTGGTGGTCAATTAGATCATTGTAAAAGCTTTAATTTCTCCAATTTTCACGTCTGCTAGCAATGGCCAACTAATGAAATCCTAGAATTTCCACCTAAATATGGTTATGTCACACAGGGGCGGATCTACATATAGGCTTTTTGGGCTGCAGCCCAGGGCCCCGTGGATACAAAGGGCCCCCAGCCCCCACTAAAAACAATAGGCGATATTTTGAATTAAAAATATGTTTCAAATTAAAAGAAAAAATCTATCATAAGGTTGGCAACTCTGAGATCAATCAATTCACGTCTATCGTACCTACGGAACGGGGAATTCCCCGTCGTTTGTCTTTGCTCAGTGTATTTTTTCGCGTCTATTATGTGGATGGCATATATAGAAAACAAATCTGTGCCTCCTGTGATAAGTGATCTAAGTCGAGTTGTTGTACCCTTTTTGTGATTTTAACATAGAGGTGTATAAGAAAAAATTACGATTTTTTTTGGTCTAACTCACGTTCTTCTATCTACTATAGTTTTGGAGATAATTTTGTGCAAACTGATATAACTGCACAGGTTTTGGCAAAAAAACCGTGAATATGGATATATCTAAAGTTGTAACCCATATAAATTATTGCTCTACAGATAGTTTTTTTGTGCTTCGTGCTATAACTGCGATTATAATAATTTACACATTTTATTTTTCAATATATTTATCGTGTATATTGTTTTATTTAGAGTTATATCACTATAAACCAATACTGATTAGGGTACAATTCTGTATGAATCTATATACAGTGTGTTAGGGATACGATTTCCGATATTTTACCCACGTATTGTACGTCTAATTTTATCGACAAAAAACCATACAAAGGGGGGTCGCACTCCTCACCCCTCTGAATGGGAGTCATTTTAAAATTTCATATCTCGTGTTTTTACGAGTTCATTGAAACTCTTTTTTTTATGAGCTTATGTTATCCACATACATACTTGAAAGTCACCTTTTTTTAAAGATGATGAAATTTGCTATCATTTAAAACCAAATTTGATAAAAATTTACAAAGAATAATAATTTAAAACCTTTAGTTTAGATCAAAAACTTGGTAATTTTTGTTGCTTTTTTTTAGTTATTAAGCTCTACCTAAAAAACCAGGTCCTTAACCTATCGTTATTTTTCTTCTAAATTGTTTGCAGTAAGCTGTGCAAATAAATAAACCTCAAATTATTACTGGTATTCACGCAAATAATTTAAAAACGGGGCCTAACAACAAGAGTCAAAACTGAGAAATAATGACTCATTCATACAGCACGTAGCATTCGATTGTGTGTGAGTGAGAAAAATATTTTTACGATAAGAAAGTGAGTGTGAGCCTAAAACTACACATTATGTGAAATTAAAACAACAACATTTAATTAAAAAAGTTAGTTTTATTTACCAAAAAAAAGACAAGTTTACAAAAATTGTCCAAAGTGGCCGCCATTACTTTGAAGGCATGCGATTGCCCTCAATCCAACCTGTTAAGTTGCTCTCATCAACATTTCTCGTTCGTTTCTCATGTGGTCATAATCCTTTGAAGGAGCTCCTCTCTGGTGTTTGAAACTTCCCGATAAACTCTCTGTTTCATTGTTACCCATAAAAAGAAGTCCAGAGGAGTTAAGTCTGGTGAACGAGGCGGCCAGGCGATCGTTCCGCCTCGTCCAATCCATGGCGTATACTTATCATGAACATGTGCCCTCACATTTCGGGAGAAATGTGCCGGCGCTCCGTCCATTTGCAGATAAAAAGGCCGCCGCCGCTGGCGCCCACGCCGCCTGAACATCAACGGAGCCTCTTCCATAAAATAATTTTGAAGAAACTCCTAAAATCTCACCGTTTATGTGGTCGGGCAAGACAATAAGACCAATTAGCTGGTCATTCAATAAACCTACCCACACGTTTATCGAAAATTCGTGTTGGAATTGACCAGGCCTAATAGCGTGTGGGTTTTTAGTCATCCACAAGTGGTAATTTCTGTGGTTTATTATACCGGCTCTGGTGAATTTCACCTCATCAGTCCAGAAGATTCGACGTATCACATCCTGACGAATTCTTCTGTTGATCCATGAACTAAACACAACACGAGCGACGTAATCCAGTTCAATGAGATTTTGCACTTTCCTAAAATGGAAAGCGTGTAAACCTTCATTTTTTAAAACTTTCCACACCGGCATTGTGATAAACCAAGCCTCCGATCTTCTTGTCCTTAGTGTCCGAGTCTTGTACTTAGGCGCGGGTCGTCAATCAACCACAGAATTTCATCAACAAACAATGAAATGCTACCAGCTGTATGAATGAGTCATTATTTCTCAATTTTGACTCTTGTTGTTAGGCCCCGTTTTTAAATTATTTGGGTGAATACCAGTAATAATTTGAGGTTTATACTTTATTTATTAGCACAGCTTACTGCAAACAATTTAGAAGAAAAATAACGATAGGTTAAGGACCTGGTTTTTTAGGTAGAGCTTAATAACTTAAAAAAAGCAACAAAAGTTACCAAGTTTTTGATCTAAACTAAAGGTTTTAAATTATTATTCTTTGTAAATTTTTATTAAATTTGGTTTTAAATGATAGCAAATTTCATCATCTTTGAACTAAGGTGACTTTCAAGTATGTGGATAACATAAGCTCATAAAAAAAGGGTTGCAATGAACTCGTAAAAATACGAGATATGAAATTTTAAAATGACTCCCATTCAGAGGGGTGAGGAGTGCGACCCCCCTTTGTATGGTTTTTAGGGTTCCGTAGCCAAATGGCAAAAAACGGAACCCTTATAGATTCGTCATGTCTGTCTGTCTGTCTGTCCGTCCGTATGTCACAGACACTTTTTTCCGGAACTATAGGAACTATACTGTTGAAACTTGGTAAGTAGATGTATTCTGTGAACCGCATTAAGATTTTCACACAAAAATAAAAAAAAAACAATAAATTTTGGGGGTTCCCCATACTTAGAACTGAAACTCGAAAAATTTTTTTTCATCAAACCCATACATGTGGGGTATCTATGAATAGGTCTTCAAAAATGGTATTGAGGTTTCTAATATCATTTTTTTCTAAACTGAATAGTTTGCGCGAGAGACACTTCCAAAGTGGTAAAATGTGTGTCCCCCCCCCTGTAACTTCTAAAATAAGAGAATGATAAAACTAAAAAAAATATATGATGTACATTACCATGCAAACTTCCAACGAAAATTGGTTTGAACGAGATCTAGTAAGTAGTTTTTTTTTTAATACGTCATAAATCGTAAACCGCAATTTACCTCGATCAAAGTTACAACGAACTTCAAGAACTTTTATATTTTGTTACTTGCTGCTTCGGAACCCTTCATGGGCGAGTCCGACTCGCACTTGGCCGCTTTTTATTTGTCGATAAAATTAGACGTACAATACGTGGGTAAAATATCGGAAATCGGAACACTGTAGAATTGTACCCTAATCAGTTATATACATATATATCAGTTAACACAAAGACAGCTTATGGGTGCAACATACTCTACTTGTATCATTTAACACGTAATATTAGCCCACATTTGAAATAAAAAAGGTACAACTCACAGGTTTTTGATGAATTACTTTAATATTATAATATTTACTACAAAAAATAAAATGTACGGTGACAGTAAATGTTTTTATCTACAAAAGAAGGTGTACTCATGTTACACCAAGCTCACTTAGTTTATGAACTAAAATTTTTTGAACTTGTTTTCGTCCTACTGTAAAGTGTCGATTTTTCACTCGTATCACTTATCACAGGAGGCACAGAATTATTTTGCAATAATGTTGTACAGTTGCTGTCTGTATACAAAAACACTAAGTCAAATTAAATAAATCAATTTATTTTATTGTCCTATTTTTTCTATATACCTACATTACCTACCTATCTACATCACTATCGAAAACAGTTTTTTGACAAAATGGCTATTAGTTGAGTAATTTGGTAGGCCCCTAAATTGTATCAGCCCAGGGCCCCACAAATTCACGATCCGCCTATGATGTCACACTCATGTCACTCACAGCAATATATTATGCCTGTTACTAGGGACTTACTACCTCAAACCAAACACCTACTCTAATATTGACAGTATTAGGAATAATTATGATCATAAGACGCAGTAAAAATTAAAGTTACATATAAACACTAACAAAATACAACTAATTAAACAGTAGGTAATGGTTGAAACTAAGTAGGTGGGTGAATATTATTATTAATAAAAGCTATTTCATGTTTTAAAGAGATTTTATTAGTTATCATCACATCTTAATATTATACATATTAATATTTCGTCTAGAAATTGTGCTGTAGGTATACGTATTGTATGGGTACTGCAACGTCTGCATCCTACTGTTCTTCTAGAGGTGTATAGGGTACGTACGTCATCCAGTGTTCAGAAAAAGGTCAGTCACAAAACAGGCGATCTCGGAGTCCAATATTCATGCAATATTTGTTTAAAAAACAAATCCAGAAATTATAGCGAATATTTTGTTACACATTCACCAAAACACTAGTACGAAAGCTAATGCAATAGAAAATTAAAATAACTGTGTGCGTTTCGATATGTTTCAATAGTAAATAGGACAGCAAATACGATGAAAATATTAATTTAATAGCTTAGAATAATTAATAGTAAAAATACACAAAAGATGCAAGATTATTGACAATGGTGTTATTTATAATTGCTATGGTAACCAAAATGACATTAGATAGGTTAGATTACACCAGAGATCTTTGTTGTCAATCGATTCAAATGTCTCGAAATCGATGTCAAAATACTATAGTCCAAGATCCCAGAGATTATACTCTTATGGTGGTCACTCACGGTCATTCCATCGCGTCATTTTTGGAGCCACGCCAAATGACATATGTCAAAATGGCGCGATTGGACATACAATTTTTTTATATCACGCCATCAGTTTTTCACATTCACGATCAAATTTTGGCTGTATATCACGCCATTTGACGCGATGGACTGACCGTGAGTGGCCACCATTAAGGTCAAAAACGCAAAAAGTCAAACACGCAAAATGACAAAAAGTAAAACGCTTCAGGCAAAATGTCAAAGTCGGAAATTGACAAAGACGCAAATGGTCAAAAACGCAAAAAGTCAAAATTGGTGCCGTCGACTTTATTCACCTGAGTTAATTCACCCAGGTGTCTTAACTCTACTTTTAGTGTACTTTATTCACCTATGCACCCAGGTGATTTAAATCTACTGGCCGCAGGTGAATTAAGTATACTAAATCGGTAAACCTAAATTCACCTAGGTGATTAAGGCAAGCTATACACGAGCCGACTGTCGAGGTGTATTAGTAAACTTAATTCACCTTATTAAAATTTTTTTTGTGTAACATCGACTCTTTCTAATATGATATTTTATATTTTTAGTCCTTTACATATTCGAATCTGATGAAGATGATTAAGATCTTCGGAGATCTATAGATTGGAACCCGCGCTTGCTACACAATTGTAAATTGTAGATATAGTTTATCGGATAAATGTGAAGACATGTAAATTTTATTAAACTCTTAAAAAATAGGAAAGCCAAAAGTCTTGTTAGGTGGGGCATGAAATAAACTTCAAAATTCAAAATTAAATTGCCGGTGAATTAAAGACATACAAATTTCACATACAGTTGATTGGGCAACTAATCAAGATGATGTCGTCAACTATCCACCAGAATCGTTAAATTTTCCGGGATTGACACCTCATAACCTTCAATGGAAAGTAGGATCGGTAATGTTAAGAAATATTAAATATTAACTTATTTTTGTAAGTAATCGTCGTTTATTGTTCAGATATAAATAACTTTTGACAGAACGAAGTCTGTCCGGGCAGCTAGTCGATATATATAATCGATTTAATCGATTACCAAAATCGTTTGTAATGAGGTAAATACTATGAAAACTTTTTTGTATTATTTTGTTCATTTACCAAATGCAGATGAGGCTCAGATTTAAATGTGTTTATCTAGTAAATAAGACGAATTTTTTGGTATATAGTTTACTCTTGTCTTGTCTTATGCCTACCACAGAACATATCCCAAGTAGCACGCGGGGCTGAATAAGAGTTCACATTTAGCGTACAAGTGAACTTAAAGCATTAATTCACTCTTATATGAGTTTACCTGTGATGTATTATCTGTATAAAGGCGAAAAATACGCTTAAAGCTGTTTAAGGTCTGTATAAGAGTGTAATGTTAACCTAATATACAGCTAAGGTCTGTATAAGAGTGTAATGATAACCTACTACTATTTAAATGCTGTTATACTGCTACTATGCAGCTATGTGAACTTAAGGCTGTATAACTTGTGCCCAAATCAGTCGTATAAGGGCTGTAAAGCGTGCTCTACAGCTCATATACCGCTTATAGTTCACATGTGAACCCTTAGACAGCCCTTATACAGCCCCGCGTGCTACTTGGGATATAATTCGTGGCCGGAAATCGGGGTTCTCCTTTCCCAACTGGGGTGTGGGGGGAATTTTGTGTTGGTGTAATATAATTGTTTTAATAAATAATTGTCTCACTGTTAGTACCTTTACATTTTTATAAAGTTCAGTTGTAGGGTAGAAGTGTCTTTTGTTACTCATTACTTTTAGTATCGCCCTCTGTGCTCTTTCTAGTTCCAAGATTGTTTTTCTTGCTCCTCCCCAGGCTAAAATCCTATAGGTAATTATTGACTGACAAAAACAGAAATAAACGATTTTTATTATTTTGTCATCCCCTATATGCCTTAAACCTCTAAACATATTTATCAGTTTTCTCACACGTCCTACTAGTAGTTTAATATCGTCTGTCCACCTCAGGTTTTGATCCACTATGATACAGAATGTATTAATTTATGAGATTGTAGGGACGGCCTGTGCCTAAACACTTTGTTACAAACATCACACGAATATGGCTTCACGCCAGAATGTATTAACTGATGTCCTTGTAGGTGCTCCTTCCGAACAAACATTTTATTGCAAATGTCACAGGAATATGGCTTCACGCCAGAATGTATTAACTGATGTTTTTGTAGGTTCCCCTTCTCCCTAAACACTTTGTTACAAATGTCACAGGAGTATGGTTTCTCATTAGAATGTATTAATTGATGTTTTTGTAGATTCCCCTTCTCCCTAAACACTTTGTAACAAATATCACACGAATATGGCTTCACGCCGGAATGTATTAACTGATGTCTTTGTAGGGTCCCCTTCTCCTTAAACATTTTGCTACAAATATCACAGGAATATGGCTTCACGCCGGAATGTATTAATTGATGATTTTGTAGAGTACCCTTCATTCTAAACATTTTGTTACAAATATCACAGGAATATGGTTTCTCATTAGAATGTATTAATTTATGAGATTGTGGCGATTTTTGCCGCTATGTGTCTTAGGCGGGTGGTGAAATCCGAGAGGTCAGTGGTCTCGGGGCTCGGCCGCCTCCCAGGCAACACACCTCGCCTGGCGGGAGATCTCCCTTTGCCAAACTGGTGACCCTCGACAAGAACACGTCGCTTCTGAGCACCGATAGCGGCAGCAGGCATCCCTCCCCCCTCACCTCACCGCTCACACCCGACGGACTGCAGCTACCTCTCTCGGCAGACCGCACACCAGCCACGCTGACTCACCGGGCGCATCGCAGCGTACTGTGTCGACGCTTCCTGTGTCCGGCCAGCGACTGCCCCCTCCCACGGCTACACGGACGGCTTGAGCGCGCACCGCTCGCCCTCCGCATCAGTCGTTGCACCCTCCCATCCCGACTCACCGCGGATAGAGGGCATTCCAAGGGCACATCGACCTCACATCTCGACTCACCGAAGATAGAGGACCACAGATGGCTGAATCGTCGAGATCATGTATCGACCTCCGGTCTGAGCGGGGGGGTGATGTGGCGACAGCGCACACGCGTCACACGGTGACGTGACGTCGCCCTGAATCACGCTATCGAAGTTTCTACAATCGCAAGGCATATATACAAATGCTCCGACAGATCAGTCGGGGCTCGGCCGCCTCCCAGGCAACACACCTCGCCTGGCGGGAGATCTCCCTTTGCCAAAAGATTGTAGGGACCCCTTCACTCTAAACATTTTGTTACAAACATCACAGGAATATGGTTTCTCATTAGAATGTATTAATTTATGAGATTGTAGGGACCCCTTCTGCGTAAACACTTTGTTACAAACATCACAAGAATATGGTTTCTCATTAGAATGTATTAATTTATGAGATCGTAGGGACTCCATATGCCTAAACACTTTGTTACAAACATCACACGAATATGGCTTCACGCCGGAATGTATTAACTGATGTCTTTTTAGGGACCCCATCTGCGTAAACACTTTGTTACAAACATCACACGAATATGGCTTCACGCCGGAATGTATGAACTGATGTATTTGTAGGTGCCCCTTCCGACCAAACATTTTGTTACAAATGTCACAAGAGTATGGTGTCTTATTAGAATGTATTAATTTTTTATGCGATTGTAGGTTCCCCTTCTGCGTAAACCTTTTGTTACAAACATTACAAGAATATGGTTTCTCATTAGAATGCATAAATTTATGAGATTGTAGGGACCCCTTCTGCGTAAACATTTTGTTACAAACATCACAAGAATATGGTTTCTCATTAGAATGTATAAATTTATGAGATAGTAGGTGCCCCTTCTGCGTAAACACTTTGTTACAAACATTACAGGAATATGGCTTCACGCCGGAATGTATTAACTGATGTCTTTGTAGGTGCCCCTTCCAACCAAACATTTTGTTACAAATGTCACAGGAGTATGGTGTCTTATTAGAATGTATTAATTTATGATATTGTAGGTGCCCCTTCTGCGTAAACATTTTGTTACAAACATCACAAGAATATGGTTTCTCATTAGAATGTATAAATTTATGAGATTGTAGGTGCCCCTTCTGCGAAAACACTTTGTTACAAACATTACAGGAATATGGCTTCTCATTAGAATGTATAAATTGATGTGTTTGTAGGGTCTGCTTCCGCGCAAACACTTTGTTACAAACATCGCAGGAATATGGTTTTTTATTAAAATGTATTAATTTATGACATTGTAGTGACTCCTTCCGCGTAAACACTCGGTTACAAACATTACAGGAATATGATTTCCCTAAATGTGTCCGCAGATGATGAATAAGTTTATTCTTACGATCTGTTTTATAATCACACATATCACAGTAAAAACGCTTCTTACTTGCAGCATGCGCTTTCAAATGTTCCAGCAACTGAATATCGCTGTCAGTTTGATATGGACATATGTCACAACGGAACGTATCATCTGTGGAGGGTCCGTCAGCTTCCAGTGTCTGTTGTTCGTCAATCTTCACTTCATTAACATCTCGCGGTGTCTTCGTCACTTTCTTATCTTTTTGTGTAGGAAGGTCATCCAGAACATCTTCACCTGTATAAAAGAATATTGTGTTATTAGAATAATAGCGGTTGGTTGTGTGAATTGTATTATGATTTTGAAGCATTATTGCAAAATATAAGTAAGAGTTCTGAGGTAACAAACATAACAAAAATACAACCGATCTTCTCTGGTTCTGGACCACCTCCTTTTGAAATCAGTTAAAATATGTCCTGCTAAAAGCCGGCAGCAGCTCAACATGCTATATAGCGCGCAAGTTTAGCTATTTTGCCCCAATTTTTCTCAGATGTCGTTCAGAATCAACGTAATGTCGGTTCATTTAGAAAATCATCCGAATCAAACGGACAATACTGATTTTTTTAAATAATTTTTACTTTATTAATAACAATTTCTTTTGAATGAATGAATTTTATTTATTTGTAACTTTTAGTACTGTACTTTTTAGACTTTTTCCTTTGTACACGTCTACCTTGATGCCAAATATAAAGTTTCTAGGTCATCTGGAAGTAGGTTAGGTTTTTGATCCTATGTCAGTGAGTCAGTCTCCAAAATGCGGATTTTAAACGTTAATGTATCAATAACTATTTGAGCTACATTTCTGAAATTTTGAATTCTAAATAAGCTATAAGCTAGGAGGCTTTAATATATGTGCCATATTTCATGTATGTAGGTTAAATATGTCTCGAGTTGTGATAGAGTCAAAAGTAGCTCGAAATGGTTCGTGTAATGTTACACACATCGCTGCGTCACCAGTTCTTTTGCTTTCAACTTGGCTGGACACGCTGCCGCGTGTCTAGATATAATCGACTATCAGAAGACATAAAAAAAGTAAGCATAAATCACTTTAGGAAATCTTTGCACTATTGGTCGGTTGAAAAGTGTAAGTTATTCAGTGTATTAGTTTCTTATGAAATTATTGTGACTTGTGAAATAAATTATTTTTTAAGTAGCATATTAGTATACTTGTAGTTAGGAATTCAATAGGTAGATAAATAGACATTTTTATTAAATATTGACATAGGTATCCAATTAATTAATTAATTATTAAATAAGAAATGTGTGTATAATAGAATGGAAGTAATACTAATATTGAATTATGAAGCGCTCATAGCCCAGCGGCTTACGTCGATCCTAAGCGATCGACAAAGTTAAGCAACAGCGGGCGGTAGTTGGATTGGTGACCGCTAGTGGCAAAATTTTTTTGTGCTTCGGAGGGCACGTAACGCCGTCGGTCCCGGGTCGTTAAGCCATGTCGGAGGCCCTCAGGCGGCTGAAAACTTCCGACACTCGGTTGGCCACTAACCCCTCCACCAATCAGCACTGGAGCAGCGTGGTGGAGTATGCTCTAGGCCTCCTCAAGAGGAGAGACCCGTGCTCAGTAGTGGGCCGTTAATGGGTTGAAGCCAATACTAATATTGACATTCTGAATAATATTAATCTAATTCTACATTACAATATTTGACATTTGCATGTCATGTTGTAAATGGCTAATTGTGAGATGTAATATGTTTTAATTATGGTCCAAGATCCCAGGGCCACCAGACGTCACGTATTTTCTGACGGACGAAATGTGGACGATTGAGTAGTGTTAGTGTATACTACGGTCGTATGCCTACCTGCTAACTTGGTCAAACGGCCAATTTCCAGGTATCAGGTGATCAAGGTACATAAAAACATTACAAACTTCACGTGAATTCTCATGGCTAATTTTCACGATGTTCTAGATAATATAGTTAAATGTAAGTCGTGAATGCTCCCAGACACTTTCCGTTGGCCATATTGCTTTGTAGACGCTTTAAATCTCCCAAAATAATTAGTTAAGTGCGCCTACACCAAAACAGACACTTTTACACCGCGCAATTTGATTGCTCTTCGAATTCTACAGGAGTCGATTAGTGTTGATACCTTATTATTTTGAGAGCTTTAAAGCGTCTGCAAAGCAATATGGCCGACGGAAAGTGTCTGGGATCATTGACGACTTATTTTTAACAATATTTTCTAGAACATACGTGAATATCAGCCATGAGAATTTACGTGAAGTTTACAATGTTTTTATGTACCTTGATCACCTGATACCTGGAAATTGGCCGTTTGACCAAGTTAGCAGGTAGGCATACGCTCATAATACATACTAACCCTACTCAATCGTCCACATTTCGTCCGTCAGAAAATACGTGACGTCTGGTGGCCCTGGGATCTTGCTCTATTACGATCGTTATGTAACCACAATTATTGCAAATAAACATTCATTCATTCATTCAAGACTAAAATGCCACTTACCCACAAATAAAAACGAGTGTCGGTACTCCATGTAACCATTTGACGATTTTTTTACTTCGGGACTATATTTACTAATCAAATCACTGCATTTCATCTTAAGAAGATGTTGAACAGTATCTTCATACAGTCTAGCTGAATACACTAAGTTCTTTTTGAATATAACTTCATCATTTACAGTATCTTGATTGATAAAATCATCATTGTCAATGGTAACGACATCAACCTTAGTATCTTCCTCTAAGCTAAATGAACACTCACTGACATTGTCTCGGTTGATCATATCATTCTGCGTTACAATGCCAATGACATCAACATCTTCGTCTGAGTTAGATGAACACACGCCGCGATTGTCTAGACTGATCGGGTCATAACTGTCTACATCATCTAAATCAATATCTTCATTTGAGTTAGATGTAGAAGCATTAAAATCCACTTCTTTGCTCACACCATAATTTTCCATCTTAACCTCATTCACAGTCATATCTATCATATCATCAGTTCTATCTTCGCTATTAACTTGGCTATAGTCAATCGCATAGTCTTCTTCAGATTTAATTTTATTAATTTTTTCATACACATCAACTTCTTCGAGTGGCGTGTCCGTTCGTGCGTTCGTCTGTTTATTTATTTCCTCTAAATCTTCATTATCAAAGTTAAAATTCTCTTCATTTGGATTGTCTGCTGGATCAGAACTGAATGGATTGTGGATCTGTAACTCAGATCGTATTAACTCTACAGTTATCTGAAACGACATATAAACCAGTGAATCTATTGAAATATCAAAATTTTGCATTGAAATGCCACATTCCAGGACTCCATTACAGGACACCACAAAAGTAATTGTTGTTCTTGTTGGGTTTTTGAACATAATACTCACTTGTCCGTGTCTTCTGACGATGTCCAGAAGCATCAAGTGCGCTCGCAAGCTCCTGCGCCTGAAGCGAGCGCAGTTCAACAGTCGGTCGGCGCACTCGGTGCACAGGTACCGAGGCAAGTGCTCTTCGTCTGCTGTCTGACAACAAATCGCTTCACTGTTCACACTCCTGGTAGACTAGTATACAATGGACGCCTCAATCATATACATTACATAATTATAATATAATACTTCATGGATAAGGGAACTTGCAACATACTACACCAAGTTGTGAGGGGCATGTGTATTTAAAATATTTTACCATGATTCCAGTTAATGTTTCATACGCCGTATTCAACACCCTAAAATATGTCATCGGGTAAATCTTGCAGTCCGTGGCGAAGCATATTCTGCACACCTGCATTTATGAAATTATATTTTTAATAAATAAGTAACATGATAACCTAAAAAAACTCATAAAAGCAGATAGCACTGTAAAACCTCTTGAATTAATTTTCTGGTGTGTTAGTACAGAACCCACACTACATCCATTCAACCAGCCTCATCTCAACAGTACTTTTACATAAACATTGAGTGTTATACCCTGATTCATTTACTGTTTTAATGTGTTTTGATGACACATCCAAAGAACTGTACCAGTAAGTTAACTCAGTAGCATCATCACAAAATAAGGAGCAATAAATGTATAAAGTCTTACCTTCACATAGCACGGTGTCATTAAATCATCATGTTCCAGATCATTCTGCAATTAAACAATGGTAACATTAGCAGTGAACTAGCATACATTTAAAAATTGAAAAAACCCGTCTGCTGTCAAAAAAGTTATTATGATATACCTTTTTGAAATGGTGAGCCCTTTAATTTAATACCTATATTGCATTATTCCATTTATTTTATCTTTTGATACTTCTAACAATGGCATCTAACAGCCACCATATTTGTTTTTTGAAGTGAAAACTTCTTTAGTACGCGGGTGACTTGAAATTTTATGAAACGAAACTGTCCAGTGGAGACTAGAAATGAGTGGAAACTGAGTTGAGTTGAGTTGAGTTGAGTTGAGTGGAGTTGAGTGGAGTTGAGTGGAGTTGAGTGGAGTTGAGTGGAGTTGAGCGGAGCTGAGCGGAGCGGAGTGGAGCGGAGCGGAGTGGAGTGGATCATCTTTCCGAAATTTTACATTCGACTCATTATCTTGAAAACAAAATTTTTGAAGGTTTCACTTCTAACACGTGTGATTTGCACACATTTTAATTTTTTTATTATTTCACTTATCTAAGAACACTTGGGCTGTCAAGACGCATGTAACAATATCTTAATTATATAAAATGGTCTAGTGATTTGGAAGATATCAGGTAATAAAGAATATTATAAACATTCATACAACATACGTGCAAAAACTATAATAACCCTTTCTTGTAAGTCAAGTAAAAAATAAGAGTAGCATTAGAAATAGATAAAAGAAAATAATACAAACTTTGACTCTGTCGGGCTCAGTGCTTGCCCGTAGCTGACGCTCCATTATTGTCGCCAAGAAGTCCTTCACGAGGAAATGCTTGGAGCATACAATGCTGCCCGGCTCGGGCTCCCAGTCCGTCTGCCCGAGTGCCTCCATCCATGATGTACGTAGAGACAGCTCCTCAGGTACTCTACAGCATGATCAAATAATTTAATTCAGTTGCAGTGTCAGAGCCACTTAATATGCGGGCCCAGCAATTATTTGCTGGTCTCTTAATAACAACACCGTAAGTATGTGGCGTGGCTTCAACCTATGGCCCACTGCTGAGAATGGTTTTCTTCTCTTGAGGCTTAGAGCTTCCTCCTAAGGGGATTGATGGCCAACCCAATAGAATGTAAACACTATTTTTTTTACTTAAATAATGGTACCGATGGTTTATTGCAGAAATTGCCTCCAAAGCACAGCATTATTAAAAAACTACATTAAAATATAACTTAAGATTGCTTCATTATTTACTTAAACTGACATTTTGAAAATGTTAACAATATAAGAATACCTGTGAAACGAAACTCCTGGAGATGAGTTTTGGCTGGAATCGTGGTCGCAAGTAGGGAAGGAACAGCGCAAGTTGAAATCCATATTATTAACTTCGATAGCAAACGCAATATTTATTATTTAATATTAGATTTAAGGTTTCCTATTAAAACAAATCAAATTTCGTACAGTAGAAACAAACAACTCATATAAATAGTCACTAGATCAAAACAATGCACTTGATTAACCTTAACTTTAACGGTTAACCTCGGAAGTCAGCTGTAGGGATGTTCGATCTGGGTCGATACTTGTGTGGATCGATACAATGGCATACGATCCACTCGATATTTGTATCGATACAATGGCATTCGATCCACTGGCGGATCGATACACATGCAGGGTGGATCGGATCAAATCGGATCGGATCAAAATTATTATGGAATGGAGGTAGATTTCTTTAGATCAGTTGTTGGTGCATCATATTACACGAACAAGAAGGCTTCCACACGTTTTTCAAGCAATAATTGTCTGAATTTTTGTTGGATAGAAAGTCTGATCCATTAATTAAAGTATTGGTCAGCTAGAAAAGTTATTTGGGGAAACTCTGCGACATAGCTCTACGCCTACGGTATTTATCAATGGTAGGAACTTCATTACCCTCCGAATGGCTTTTCTCGTTAGCCAATAGCATTTTAAGCGAAAGTAATCGATTTGATCCTGAGCGCTTATCCAATTTACTATTCCAGCGTTCATTAAAATTTAAGGATTGGCAAATGTAACCTTGATACGGTGTTCGGTGATTGGAAAATAAAAGAGGTTATTTAATCACCGATCCTGTATTCTTCAGAAATTTACAATTTGGGTCGTGAGGGTCGATATGCCCGTCTGGTTCCACCGGTCGCAGCGGTACTCCCCTGTCGCACTGCCGACGGTGTTGGAGGCCACAGCTGGAAACCCAGGGTCCAGGACTCGGCGGGGCTGGTCTGCGTCCGGGTTGTGTGCAAGCTTGCAGGTCGTAAATTCGTAGGTGTTCCAATCCGAACCTGAAACCCTGGGAAATAAAACCCAAGTTATTTTCCATTAAGTAGGCTCCGCTGGTTTGTGAACCACACCCGCCACGTGCGCAGCGGGAGCAAGCCGGAAAAGTAGTTGGGTGTGGTTGCTCACAAAACCAGAACGGAGTTACAAAAAGCGAAGGGGAGCGACAGAAGAAAAAATAATGGAGACAATAAAATAGTGAAAAACTGATGATGATAAATTAATGAAGGTGAGATAGAAAAAAAAGAAAGACGGAAGGAAACTAGCAAATTATATATTAGCAGGCAAACAATTATTAAATGCGCTGCTTTCTATTTTAATATAATTGTTTCAATTTAACAGACTTGCAAAAATAATAGTTACATATTTATACGGCAATCTAACGTAAGTAAACGCTCGTTCAACACTTACCCTATCGGGGCGGTCGGTAGTCTATAACGTACACGCACTTGTTTCGCAAGAACTTATTAAAATTGGTACGTATTAAAAAAAGATTTAGAATTGTGTAGTCCACGGCAAAATATTGCTTGGGGTGGCGCGAGACGACACTTCGAGGGAGTGTACGCCCCCCAAGGATAATCCAAAGATGTGGAAAATAAATAATATGTATGCGTATGCGCAGAAAATAGCGTGCGTATCTCGCGAGGCGCTGCCGTGGACTGCCGAGTGCCATCGCAACTGATCGGCGGCCGGGCGGTGAGTGCGTGTCTCCAGAATGTTCCTATTGTTTTATGAATAGGGTGGTCGCGCAGAGAAGTGCAACAACGTTAAATTTAATATTTTTTTTAATTGTTTGATTATTTATGTACTTTTTGATCCGAAATTAATTTATGATAATTATATATGTACGTGCAACGTTACAACCTTTGCATGATATATTAATTTATTTGATTATTTAGTTTAAATACACAAGAGTTCTAAATCAAATATAGTGTTACAAAGTAAGATATTATTACTTATATAATGTTTCTACTACATACCACATTGTTTTAAAAAACCTTAAATAACTTTTTCAATATTTATTTATACAATATTTTGAATAAAATTAAATCTAATATAAAATTTAATCTAAAACGATTGACCATAATATTGCCTTAATGATCTATCTTTATTTAGAAACCCACTAAATTAAGCTTGTCGATAGTTTATATAACCATATTTAAAATATTTTATTCGATTCTAGATCGATACAAAACATAATATTAAATTATACGGTAGAAAATATCATCTTTTATTTAATAACATATTTCTTTCTTTTTTTTCTTTCTTGGCCGACAACGCTTTGGTCGCTGACATCCATTGGCCGCGATACCCACTTACAGGTATATTTAATAATTACATGAATTTATATTTGGACTATTAATTATATTGGGATATTCATGACGATCTGGAGTATCGATATACAAAATACCCGGATCAACCATTCCTATTTAAAAATTTACTTTTTTTTCTTCTCTCTTTCTTGGCCGGCAACGCATCAGTGATGCTTTAGGTGTTGTTGATTTCCATGAGCGACGATAGCCACTTACTATCAGGTGGATCTTCAGCTCGTTTGCCGGCTATTTCTATCAAAAAAAAAATTCATTCGATACTGGATCGATCCAGAGTATCGTATCAAATCACTTGGATCGATACCTGGATCGATACACTGCGAAACGATCCGTATCGATCCAGAGTATCGATACAAACCACCTGGATCGAACATCCCTAGACTCAGCTGTCATGTCAGCCCTATGTCTTCTGTGGCTGTCAGTCAGCTGGCACAGACAGCACAGAACACATCATACCCAAGAGGGCTGTCAGACTGCTCGGGCCTCAGACCATGGATATATTACTCTATCTGGATCATGACTTCGTAGTGGTACCTGACGATCGATGACGTCTTTTAAGAGAGACCATTTTTGTATTGTGTCCATGTTATGTCTCAGGATATATCATTAGATTGCGATTTTTTATAATGGTTTAAAAACATCTAACAATAAGATGAAATTATAATAATACATGGTATCCACACACCCTACCTCAATCCGCCCTGTGATTGGTCGAATGGGTCATTCCAAAATGAGGTCATCGATGACGTCATATTGGAATCGAACGTCAGGTACCTATACAAAGTCTAAACGAATAGGGGTAAGGTTACATATTAAATTCCGGGTCGGCTGAAAATATGTATAAGTATATACGAATAATCGGTACACCATTTTAAATAAAATGTAAAAAGTCCCACTCGATCCGTCATCCACCATTTGCAAAAAAATATTCAAGGTGAAAGTTCGCAAATAAGGGTTTTTTGCAATTTTCAAGCAAACGGTAAGTTATTTAAAAAAGGTTCTATAAGTTAAAAGTTTAGTTAGTTTTAAAGGTTAAAATAGCCATTTCAAATGGGGGAAAGTTGAAAATGTGTCCAGCTGTGTATTGAAAACAGAGGTTTCCAGTACCTACCACCATCATCCTACGACAATAGCGCTAGGGTTGGAATAACTACGATATGAAAGTAGCTGTTGTAGATGGAACTACAGAGTGAAGTTTGCTGAGTTCAATAAAATTTATCCTAGGCTACCGGAGTGCCACCCATTATTGGATGCGTTTTTACGGACACTTTTCATACACAGAGATGGCTCTCCTTATCCTCTATACTCCATGTATAAAGTGCATCGTCAAATAATTTGACTTTGACAAACTGTCAATTACTATCGTCAATCGTGGCATTTTAAAGGACCACTTTGACAACTCACATGCCAAATGTTGCCATTACATAGGCATTGCTGTAATACTGGTCATTAACACACGGTTTCCTGATGATCCAACAATGTTATTATTAGTCTACTATGTTAATCGTAAATATGACCATGTCTCTGAATTCCGCAACAAGCTCAAGTGGCTCCAAATTCGTTTTCGACGGAATACTCACATTCTGTCTGCCCTATACTGCCATAGACATATTATAGGTCTATGTATACTGCGCCCTATTTAATACATCTAGCTTAGAATAATAACGCCTAGAAACCTATTGCGAGCACGAAAAACGCGCAACTAAAACTTAGCCATATCTGGCTAAGTTGGTTCCGCGAGCTGTCAGTGCTCATCGTCACGTTGAGTCGAACACAGCTCGCGAAAAATAATTCAAAATGACTGTCTGCACTATAAAGAAGTGTTCTAGCACATCAGACAAACAAAATAAAAGTGATCAAATTTCATTTCATAGGTAAATACTTACATTTTATAGATTTTCTGTACGTAAATCGTCTAAAAACAAATAATTTGCAACACAATAACCTATCACTACACAGTGTTGCTAGTTGTGGGGGAAAAATTGCACACAATGTTTTTAGTTGGTTCTTAATGTTGAGTTTAAAGAAAGTTGGTAAGTATAATCCTACTAAAAATACAAAGATCTGTTTAATGCATTTTCACAAAAAGGATATGTACACAACGAAAAAAGTTTTGCGAAAAATACGCCGTGGTGCTGTGCCAGCAAAGGTACCTAAGGTCCTAGATATGTAAAATGCATTAGCTCATGTCAAGCTAACTGCTTGAGGATGGAGCGGCCTCCGGCTCCGCCGTTAAGTTGGTGTTTAGGTACAATGAAAAGGTAAAATTCAGGTAGCTATATCCAAGACTTCCTAGAGGTTAATTGTAAAACTATATTTTCAGCGATGTCAACTTATACATATATATTATGAGAGATGTTGAATCAAAGCGAAAACTTTTTAAGAAACAGATACAATTACAGGGCTTTTAAATGGGAATGTATTGCTTTAATTTAAGAATGGTTAAATAAATACTAAATTTCAATATGTTAAACGTTTTTTTTATTATTGAAATCCTTATTCACCGATACTTCCTATATCATTTGATATCAAACAGGTTTTTATAGTAGTTGTCATAAATTTTTTTAATCAGATTATAGTTTTGCGTCTCCTGCAACTAATTTTCGCGAAAAAATACAAACATCTACACAAATATGTTTTGCATAACATTTGTCTATGATTTTTTTGATTTGATAACGTTTTGTATAAATGTTTCTCGAAAATATTTCTCACAGAAGATGCGTCATAATGTGAATTTACACAATCATACAGGCATTTAAATTTAAACGCATTAAACGGCGGCATTCATCATTTTTTATTTATTTATTTATTTATTTGTTTAGGTCTGCCAGTGGTTACAACACTCAACATACAAATCAACCTTATAACTATTCTTAATTACTATGTGTTTAACCTTTTAAGATCATTAGATTAATGGTTGATAAATTTGCTGTTATTTTAAAAACATGTAATATATTTATGAATATAATCATATTCATGTTATGTATTTAAAGATCATATCAAACACATGACAAATCATTGCATAACAAAGCAGCACGTTTTCCCATTTTTTGTGGGTAAAAAATGATGATGGTAACACTGGAGCCATATATTTGTGTGCGTTAGAAGAGCGTAGATACATACAGCTTACGCACACAAGGATAATGAAATGGCACGCGTTTACGCTTATGTTTTGTTTCAGACGCTACTTCTATACTTGAGTCAAACTGGCATCAGAATCTTTGTCAATAAGCCATAAAAAATCCTTTATAGGGTTTTCACAAACTGATTTGTATTTCGCAAACCAAATAACTATTAAAGAACTAAATAATCATTATAACGTTTGTGACATCTTCATTATTTTACTATTGACCTATAACAACAACACACTAAGAGAAAACGACGTAAAAACCAACATCTTAAAACAATTTTCATTATTGAATAACTCACGGTCGCACGTCCTTAATTTCGTGAAGCGACTTCAAACCTTTGCACAAAATTATTGTTTCAAGGTCGGCTTGCCTATGACTATAAATAGAAATGACTACGAAAACCTCACAGCTATAATGGCGCTTACATGCTTTGCAACTTGGTCGTATTATATTTCAAAATACAGTGAAATCAACTTATCTGTGACTTTAAGGAGGGCGCTGTCGGACTATTGGACCAATCATAGTGCACTATTCGAGACGTATTTAGTAAGTTATGAATGAAACGGCATTAGTTCCAATTTTCGCCACGTCACAAATAAGTTCTTCAGAGATGGCACTGTACAGATTATACAGATATTTCATTCCACTCAATATGCATGAGCATAAAATTATTTATAGGTTTAATTTCATTAAACAAAGCTGAATAACATTTTATATTTATGTTTATGTATTTTAAAACTGTCTATATCGATTTTATACATAACTATTCAGTGTTATTTTAAACTTTTGCCAAATAAATATTATGTTTAAAAAGAAATTAAATTATAAAGAGTGGAACGGAACGCGACTTGCGAACTCCAGATTTAGTTCAAACGCACTTTATACGACCAAAAGTTTCATGCACCTGTTTGTTTGTGGTTGCTAGGCAACACAATGTGTACGTAAATTCTGATCCGAATGTGAATAAAGTGTAGGCGTTATTATTCTAAGACATCTAGTCAGTCATACTTAAAAGTGCGATTTTGCTCCATGTAGTATGTCACACATAACCACTCCCTTCGATCCTCATCAAACCTATTATTTGTATTATTATGAATATTAGATAATAATTAAAAGACTTAAAAACTTTAAACATGAACATTTTTATTTGAGTAGCCATGATGTCTTAGTACAGAGTAACTAACTCACATAGACCACAGACTATACATATATTTTATAGAACACCTTCCCCTCTAGACAATTAACAACTTATGAAAAATTTTCAAATTACAAATCCAAAATATTACGGGGTTTTATTATTCTTCCACTTCTTGTAGTTTTATAATTATTTCTAACATCAACTAATGGTTCTGCATTTTGTACAGGAGATGATATTGTATTATTACATTTATTATTTTCAGTTTCAAAATTATAATCATAATAATAATTAGGAGCAATATATTTATTTTTGGTATATGACTTTTTTAAATGTTTTATGTTTCTTCTTATATTAGTTTCTCCTTCCCTTCCTATCCAAAAAGATCTAGGTTCTTTACATTTAGCAATAATTTTTCCTTTTTTCCAATATTTATCTTTTTCTGTTTTATGTACAATTTCATCTCCTACATTAAACTGAACTTCTTTCTTTCTTATTACATCTTTGTTTTGTTTATTTAACGACTGTCTTAAAATTAACAATTTGTAAATATTATTTTCTACCTTAGGCTTTAACAAAATATCCTTTGTAGGTATAAGAGTCCTAACCCTTCTACTATTTAAAATCTGAGATGGGGAAACTTCTAAGCCTGTTAGTGGAGTGTTATTGTAATTTAACAAATAGTCTCTATAATCTACAGAATCATTATAGGCTTTTTTCAAAATCATTTTACTAATATGAACAGCTTTTTCTGCCATACCATTGCTTCTACTATAATGTGGACTACTTGAAGTGAACTCAATGTCCTTAGACTTATAATATTGATGACATTCAAAAGAATTAAATGGATTGTTATCAGCTATTATCTCCTCTGGAAAACCGAATCTTGTGAAAACTTCCTGATACGCATTAATAACAGATTTAGATGTTTTGTCCTTTAAAGGTAAAATTTCCAACCAATGAGAAAAATAGTCTATGATAACCAAAAAAAATTTTCCACTAAAATCTAAAATATCAGTACCAACCTTAGCAAATCTACGATTAGGTATCTTATGTGGTAACAATTTGTCATAAGAATTAGCTGGTCTAAACTTCTCACATGTACGACATTCAAGAACAAACTTATGTATGACCTTTGCGAGACCAGGCCAATAAAATAATTGTCTTGCCTTACTGATACTTTTGCAAATTCCTGGATGTCCTTCATGCACTAAATTTAAGACATAAGACCTAAGAGAATCAGGTACAATTATTTTATCTTGGAAAAATGCTAAACCACACTCAAAATATATATCATCCTTAATTTTATAATACTCTTTACACTGTTTTGGAATCACATTTTGCTCAGGCCAACCATTTAAATAATATTTATGTAGCAAACTCAAAACATAATCAGATTTAGTTTCATTTTGAAATTTAGATTTTCTTTCAGATGACATGGGTAAGTGTGCAGTTACCAAATGAACTACATGTGACATTTCTTTATCAATTTCAGTGCACTTAAGGCTATTTCTAGACAACATATCAGCGAAATGTAGCAATTTACCAGGAACATAGTATACATTTAAATTATACATCAATAATTTTAATCTTAACCTTTTCAAACGCGGAGATCCAATTTTACAAATAGGTTTTAACATTATTGACACAATTGGCTTATGGTCAGTTTGAACATCTACTTGATACCCATATATAAATCTATGAAACTTTTTAACAGCATAACAAATGGATAACAATTCTTTTTCAGTTTGGCTATAATTTAGTTCAGCATCATTCATGGTTCTTGACGCACAAGTAACCAATCTTAAAACATTTTGTTCATCTTTCTGAAATAAACAACAACCTATACCATTCTTAGATGCGTCACACTGCAAAGTTATTTTCTTCTTAGAATCAAATGGAGTAAGAGCTGGAGCCATACACACTTTTCTTTTAAGTTCTGCAAATGCTAACCTATGAGCAGGTAACCACATAAACTCAATATCTTTCTTTAATAGCTTACAAAGAGGTGACAATAAATCAGCCATATCCGGAACATATCTACGGACATAATTAAATGAACCTAAAATTTGTCTCAGCTCATCTCTATTTAATGGCTCTTTTAAACTTAAGAGGGATTTAATTTTATCTTTATCTAGAGACATTCCATGCTCATTAAAAACCTGACCTACATACTTAACTTCTGGTTGCTTATACTGAAACTTATTCTTGTTAAATATAATACCTAGCTTTTGTGCCTTCTCAATCACACTTGATAATGCTTTATCATGCTCTTCTTCTGTACTACCCATTACTAAAATATCATCAGCCCAAATTACAACATTTGACAATTCCCCAAAATGATTTTCAAGTGTATCCTGAAATAACTCTGGAGCATTCATCAGACCATATGGTAATACCAGATACCTATATACCCCAAGTGGAGTAGCAAAGCAACACTTCCATGATGCAGATTCTGAAAGAAAAAGATGATGAAAACCTTCAGACAGATCTAAAACTGAAAACAATCTTTTACCTTTTAATTTAAAACTTAAATCTTCAAGTGTTGGCAAAACTTTAGGCTTTTTTACAATTATTTTATTCAAATCTAATGGATCTAGGCATAATCTTATGTTTCCATTTGGTTTTTCCACAATTACAATTGTATTAATACAAGCATTTTCATTTATTTTATCTACTTTTGTTATAGCATTTCTAGCTTCTAATCTTTTTAATTCTATTTTTAGTGGCTCAATTAACGATGATGGTAACCTAGGCGAAGGGTGACAAATTTGTTCCTCTGTATACTTAGTAGGAATATCAACACTTCCCGGCATTCTTCCTATACCTTCAAAAACTTTAATGTGCTCTTTTATAAATTTTTCTTTGTCATTATTTACGTTTACTAAATGCACACGTTTAACTAAATTTAATGATACACAAGCAGGTAAGCCTAACAGCATTGTTTTACAATTAACAACTATAAAATTTTCATAACACTCATTGTCTTTAAATTTACATTTTAAATTTACAACACCAATAGGTTTCACCTTTTCACCAACAAATGATTCTATTTTTAAATCTGTGTTACATAATTTACATTCAATTTTATTTTTAATTCTTTCAAAAATTTTTGTCGGCATAATGCTTACATCAGCCCCAGTATCTAATTTACATTTAATATATTCATTTTCGATCATAATATTTTCATACCACTCACATTTATGAAGACTTGAACTATTTTGTACCGCACCACAATACAGACTTTCATTTGACACGGTGGGATCCGGGGACTCAGAACACTTAACCTCTTCAACTCTCTTCCTTCTACAGCTCACTGCAAAATGATTGAATATGCCACACTTCGAACACTTTTTACCGAATGCTGGACACTCCCTCGGACCATGTAGTTGTTGACATCGCCTACACTGAAACTTAGTTTTGACATTTTTCCCAGACATATCCATGTTTTGCCTTTTAAAATTAGTATTTCTCTGTTTTACTGAGTCTATTTCTAACATTGGATTCATTTCTTTTACTTGTATTTTACTAACTTCGCTTGCCCTACAAATATTTGTCACTTTATCTAGTGTCAATCCTTCAATACGTAACAAACTTTCTTGAAGTGATTTGTCTTGTACTCCTTGGACAATTCTATCACGAAGTAATTGATCTTCTAATGACTCAATTTTTGTCATGTCATAATTACAAGTTGAAATTAATTGTCTCAAAGACGTGTAGTAATTTTCAAAACTTTCATTACTTTGTTGTTTCCGTTCATTAAATTTAAATCTTTCGAAGACCTCATTATATTTCGGATTTACATATGTATCAATCGCTTTCATCACTTTGTCATATATTTGAAAATCTTCTTTTGACAATTTTAAACTCATTATCACTTTTGTCGACTCGGGACCCATCATGTTTCTCAATAATGATAATTTAACTCTATCTAATGCCTCATCTTGGCCTACACTCACCAGGTAATCTTCAAAAAGACATTTCCAGAATCTCCATTCTGAAGCGGCGGACGGAGCGCGTATATCGAAGTTTGGAGGCAATTTCACGGAATTTTCCATGACGAAATTTTCGATACCAGTTGATCTTAACAATAACACTCTAAACTTAGTGACACTTTAAACTTATTGATTTTAATTTTCTTTTCCGATTTCGACTGCGCCATGTATTATTATGAATATTAGATAATAATTAAAAGACTTAAAAACTTTAAACATGAACATTTTTATTTGAGTAGCCATGATGTCTTAGTACAGAGTAACTAACTCACATAGACCACAGACTATACATATATTTTATAGAACATTATTAAGTACTCCTACCCATTCTTCCAATTTGTATAGTACATCCAGTGCCAGCGTTAGAGCCACTGACGCCCTAGGCAAGAATATTGTGGCGCCCACATAAAAAAATCGAGCTTTATTTGCTCAAAATTTTTTTTATTGATCCAATGGGAACGTTTACTAAGAGTTTTATTTTTGCTTTTTTTTTCCTCCTCATCCTAAATGAGGCGCCCCTCCAAAGGCGCCCTAGGCCGTCGTCCCACCGCCCCCCTAACGCCGGCTCTGAGTAAATCCTTTTCTGTTAGTGCTGTGAAACTCCTTACCTCTTTGTATCAGGCATGCTCCTTCCATACTCGTAGTATCCTTTAAACGACAACTTAAAGATTGTCGCTTAATCACCTTTGATAAATATATAACTATACGTTATTCTTTGTATATACAAAAACCTACTTATGTGTCAAATATTTTCGTCTAAACAATCTACAAAAAAAAATTCAAAGGTGTATTTCGAAAACTCTAAAAGTTACAAGCTTGCAGTGTTGCTCCGTTGTCCATGCATAACGCTTCCCGCCCACGTCCGATAATCGGTGACCGATTTTTGTAGGAGAAAAATAGAACGTACTGATAGCAAATACTAAATAGTGCTCCCATATTATTTCTGACCGACTTTTTGTAGAACGTGTGCGATTATCGCTCGTGGGCGAATAGTCTTAGTTGGGAATTTTGGGATCAATTAAAACGTAATACAATTATAAAAAATTACTTTATTTTATAGGATTAATATCTATATCTCAGATTATAGAACAAAAGCAGACAGAACTTTCGCAAAGAAATGCAACAAATGACGTGAAGTCACTTTTTCACTATGTGTGCAAGACAACCATAGATATAGATAGATAGACTAGATAACGCAAGTTTACCTACTTCGCGTGCCCGGCATAAGTAAAATATGCTTAACTTGGCCACTGTCGGGCTCAGTCTGCATCGGTGCGCCGCGCTAGTCGGAGTGAATCAAGAAATCGAAAATGCCTAATTGCGCTGTGATAACTGTAAAAACTAACTATACAAATGTGAGCAGAAAAAATAAGTAAACGTTACATTCCATCGGTAAGTCATTTTGTTATTCATATTATGCGTAATTCATTTTAATTTCATTTTAAAATCAATTGTTTTTAATCTAAAACCCATATCAATATAAAGAGAAAAAGATAGGTCATCGAAAATAAGCTTCATATTCGTAATACATTGCGGTTTTACTCGGAGAGGTTGATGCGACACTCTGTGTAAACAAGTTTAGTGATGAATATCGGAACAAGTGATATTATCGTATATCGCTAGGGCCAATAAACTTAGGTCTCGGGAAACTTTGCGTGAAAAGTTCAACGAAATAGGTGTATGTACTTACACAGTATATTTACTGTGAAGCTACTGTACGTATGTATATAGTAATGAAGTTTTATACGGAATAATTTATACGCATAAACAAAATTGTGATATTCATAATCGCCAAACAAAAATACAATAAAATAATAAAATACAATTTTATTAATAACGTCATCTTACCGTGTTTCTAAAGTGCAGCGATCTTTTATGAGGCTTGGTGTACAACTCTATAATAAAATCCCCAAGTTAATACGTGACTTGCCAGTGGGATTGTTTAAGAAACATCCCAAGTAGCACAAAACTGCATTATAAACCTTCACACAAGGCCCACATCGTCAATCTTAGCATTTGTAATGACTTATAACCCCGGTCACTCACATGCGCGCAAATGTTTGACATTTTTACGAATGTTTGCCCATATGTGAAGGGTGGTCTGGCAAATGGGTTCGCATATGAGTATACAAGCCCATTTCCGCTTCCTCCTACACTTTGTTCACGAATGTTCAATCTTGCTGTTGTTATTATGTTGTTGTCATTAAAATCCATTTTCAATACAGAAAATAAATGGTAGTACGATTAGACGCCACGAACCACGAAAAATTAAGAGATACATCACCTTTTTAGTCGTGTGCGCAACTGGTCGCACGAATGTGTGGGAGACTACACGAAGGTTCGAGGTTCGCGCGCTTTGATGTGCGACAAAAAACCGACACAGCTTGGAAAACCCCGAATGCCTCGAAAACTTCGCATAATCTTTCGCGAATGTCGTCCCACACTTGTGGGTTCGCGTATTCGCGCGAATGTGAGTGACCGGCATAAGAGTTCCTTCGGTCTGTAACAGCTGTATAGAAGGAAGCGAGGCTCAATATAATGCTTTATTCTGTATTGTGGTTCTATTAGGCACCACACACAAGCCACAGACGTCACTATTATTCAGCGTTTAGTACTGTTGTGCCCTGTCTGCTGCAATAGCGCTGAATAAAAGGCCACGAGGGTACTTTAAAACTATTGCATTTTAAGAGAGACCTTGTGAACTACTATAACGCACTGCTCGTGACAAGCCGGTTGACATAAAGGCTTTGACAGGTGGATGTCGATGACGTTTTGACAGAACGCAGAGTGACGAATGACGTTTGTAATTTTCTGTCTTCCTATTGGTCGCTCGAGCGTCGGTGTTGCCCGCGCGTGGGTGTTGCTGCCAACGAAAATGTTATGTGTGTGACGTGGCTGATTAGTTTTTCACAAGTGCTTAACTATTTTACTCATTGCTGAATAACAGGCCACAATTGAACATTACATACAGCCCTTAGCATTAGGTTAAGATTACAACTGTTCACTAACATATCCGCCATATTTAATATACTGCGTATTATTTTACAATTATAACCTTTTTAGTTTGGTTTATTTTAAGATATATCAACGCCAATTTAACTTGATTACCACTGACTAATACCTAAAAACAACATTCCATGCATATAAATGTACAAAATAATATTTTTGTTTTCTTTACAGTCAATATTATTTTAATATATTTTTTTGTATTCACCGTTATTATGAGGGCGCGTGAAAATTTTGAACGATATATATATATATGGTATTTCACGATAAAGTTACCTTCCCAATAAGATTTCGAATATAATAGTAAGAAATCGAAGTTTTAACTATATTAAATTACATTTTCCTTGTCACAAAATGGCACCTGGGATCTTGCACACAACAAGTTTTAAGGTATTGACAGTGACATTTCATATCAAAATTTCGCTCGACGTTTACTTTCAACTCTATTTAAAACATTAGAAATGTTCACTTTGTTTTTATAGGGTAACATGTGGTTTGTTAATCAGGCAGTGTTCAGCTCTTGTAACGTCTGTTACCCACCTAAAATGCTAATATAATGCTGATATAATCCAATTATTTAGTAATGGGATATCTTATACAGCTATGTGCTGTCAAATTTGTGCCCAAATTAGAGTTATATCAGCTGTATAAGCGCTTATAACGCTACTATACTGCAACTTATCAGCTATCATTTCCATTGTGCTTGTTTGTTATACTGTTATACAGCGCATTTGTGCTACTTGGGATACTATTATATTGTAAGTTGATTTTGTAATCACTCCTGTAATCATACTAACAGCATCATCTTTATCACGGCAATCGGCATCTTATGCCGGCCCGGAATATGATCGGTGTATTGTATCTTACCGAACACCGTATTGACGTCCAGGTCACTATGACGTGCTACCGATCGCATCGCGAGCATTTAAGGCCTTTATTAGATCATACTGTTATTATTTTTATATTTATTTTTATTTTATATTTATTTATTTATTTCAGAACACAATTCCATATAAATAAATTAAATTAAAATTACGTTAAACAACCTCAGTCAATATCAATCATATCATAATAATTAATACAATAACATAATTCACAACATAATTTACAATAACAAAATGTCATAATTAATACAATAATTAATACAATAACTGAAATAATTTTAAATTAAAATTAAAATAGAATTCATTAATTAAATAATCATTAATTAAATTAAAATAGAATTCATTAAATTCATTTAAGTAATTTATAAAATTAGTTCACTATCAATTACCTCCGTATTAAAAATTAAATTAAATTATTAATTAGATATCATCATTTAATCATTATCATCGATAGTTTAAGTTTTTATCAATAACTGTTTTATCAGTTAACTAGAATTGGTTTTATGTTCTCAACCGGAACAAATATCAACTCTTCACAACCATTTTCCTGATATCTCAACCTATTTCTCATAATTGAACGAAGGTCACCTCATCATATCAAAATACATGTGGCGTCCAATCTACATAATTAACTACCAGTGTCCCTTCTACCTTCAGTTGTACCGCCACGCTTCGTGGCACACTGTGGCTGCATGGTACAACGAGTGTTTCATTCGCTTCCAGTAGATGGCGCTACTGGTACACAGTTGTAGTCGCCGATAAGTTACTGACGCGAAAAATTAATCAAAACATCCTTGAAGCGTATAATGTATTGTGTTAAAATTTGAGCTCAATCGGTGAAGAACTTTTCCGAGTTTTTGAAGCGCATACAAACAACCTAACATTTTTAAATATGTAGATAATGCAAATGCTCGTCAAGCATACATAGCAAACACATGTCATGTTGTCATATGTAAACATACACAAACCATACTGATGCACACTGTCTCAACGTCCGTCAGTCATATTTGTGTATAACAAAGTTAATTTCTATTGACAGGGACGTTATAAAGTACTTTTAAACATGGTTTCTTACCAGACTGTATTAAATGATGAGTCCGTAGGTGCGGTACATATCGGTTTCTCATTAGAATGTATTAATTGATGTTTTCGTAGGGTCCCCTTAAGTCTAAACATTTTGTTACAAATATCACAGGAATATGGCTCCACACCGGAATGTATGAATTTATGTTTTTGTAGGGTCTCCTTCGACCTAAACATTTTGTTACAAACATCACATGAATATGGTTTCTCATTAGAATGTAGTAACTGATGTCTTTGTAGGTGCCCTTTCTGCTTGAACATTTTGTTACAAAAATCACAGGGATATGGTTTCTCATTAGAATGTATTATTAGATGATTTTGTAGGTGTCCCTTCATCCTAAACATTTTGTTACAAACATCACAGGAATATGATTTCTCATTAGAATGTATTAATTGATGTTTTTGTAGGGTCCCCTTCGACCTAAACATTTTATTACAAACATCACAGGGATATGGTTTCTCGTTAGAATGTATTAATTTATGACACTGTAGGGACGACTTCTGGTTAAACAATTTGCTACAAATATCACAGGAATACGGCTTCTCATTAGAATGTATTAATTGATGTTTTCGTAGGTGATCCTTCCGCCTAAACATTTTGTTACAAACATCACAGGAATATGGTTTCTCATTAGAATGTATTAATTGATGTTTCCGTAGGGTCTCCTTCCGCCTAAACATTTTGTTACAAACGTCACAGGAATATGGCCTCTCATTAGAATGTATTAATTGATGATTTTGTAAGGTCACCTTATGCCTAAACATTTTATTACAAACATCACAGGGATATGGTTTCTCGTTAGAATGTATTAATTTATGACACTGTAGGGACGACTTGTGGTTAAACAATTTGCTACAAATATCACAGGAATATGGCTTCTCATTAGAATGTATTAATTGATGTTTTCGTAGGTGATCCTTCCGCCTAAACATTTTGTTACAAACATCACAGGAATATGGTTTCTCATTAGAATGCATTAATGTATGATTTTGTAGGTGATCCTTCCGCCTAAACATTTTGTTACAAACATCACAGGAATATGGTTTCTCATTAGAATGCATTAATGTATGATTTTGTAGGTTATGCTTCCGCCCAAACATTTTGTTACAAACATTACAGGAATATGATTTCTCTAAATGTGTCCGTAGATGACGAATAAGTCTATTCTTACGATCTGTTCTATAATCACACATATCGCAGTAAAAACGCTTCTTACTTGCAGCATGCGCTTTCAAATGTTCCAGCAACTGAATATCGCTGTCAGTTTGATATGGACATATGTCACAACGGAACGTATCATCTGTGGAGGGTCCGTCAGCTTCCGGTGTCTGTTGTTCGTCAATCTTCACTTCATTTACATCTCGCGGTGTCTTCGTCACTCTCTTATCTTTGTGTGTAGGAAGGTCATCCAGAACATCTTCACCTGTATAAAAGAATATTGTGTTATTAGAATAATAGCGGTTGGTTGTGGTGAAGTGAATTGCATTATGATTATGAAGCATTATTACAAAATATAAGTTATATAGTTCTGAGGTAAACAACATAACGAAAATACAACCGAACTTCGTTTCTGGACCACAGATGCTTTTAAAATCGGTTAAAATATGTTGATATCAAAATCGCCACATTATATACTCATGGCCTACACTAGCTATGTGCGCTGCCCTACTTAAAGCCGGCGGCGGCGCAGGTGGGATTTTTCGTCGGCGTCGGCCTGACGCCGGCGGCGCGGCGTGGATGTTCCTAAATTTTGAAGAAAATCGTAATTTATCTTGCTCAATAATTTATTTTATTCTATTCAGGATAACAACAGCGGTAATTACTAAATAATTAATTTTAATTTTTAATTTTTATATTAATTTTAAATTTTAATTAAATTTTAAATTTTAACTTCATTTGTAAATTGTACATAAATTTTAAACTTTATTTGTCAATTGTATATAAATTTAATTTAATTTATAATTTATTGAAATGTTTAATTTTGATCTAGTCTTTTATTTTTATTTTGAATTGAATTTTAACTTCATTCTAATATATTTTTGATTATGTTTTAATGTTAATATTGACTTAGTTTTTCTTTTTTATTCTAATTATTAATCATGAATATAATTTTAATTTGATTATAATTTTATATATTGGATTTTTATAATTTTACCGCCTACTTTTATGCATGTGGTCTTCGCCTATAATTGGCTATTAGACAATTTTTGGAAAAATATTTTAAAATTTTCTTAGGTTTATTTTATACCTCTTACAATATTTATTTTTTCAAAAAAGTGTTATTTAGTAGGAATAAAAATAACTTTTAATCCATTAATTTGAAATTCGCGCGAAAATAGTCTGCCATCTGTCACTTGCTGGCTGTGACGTCACATTTCTAATAACAACAGTTTAAGCTCTAACTCTGAAGATATTTTATGTGAAAAACTTACACCTTTTTCACTGGAATTGTGAAAATGACAAGCTACAAGACATGTGCAGTGCCTATGTGTAGAAGTACTACAATTAAACCTGACAAATTGTTTATACCTTACACGTTTCTAAATGCCCTCAACGTCGAAAGCAGTGGTTACAATTTAGCACGTCGAGACCCAGAGTTAACATTTGATAAATCAGCAATATTCTTTTGTGAGGACCACTTTGATGTAAGTATTTAGAAGAAATCAACTTAGCCTCTGATTTACTAAAAAAACAAATTAAACCCAACCTAATATTGTTCATAAACATAACCTACAAGTAATTTAAAATCATTAGTAATATGGTGTCGTTATGGGGACGTTGAGGAAAAACTTAGAAAAAAATCCCCCTGTGACCACTTAGCAAGACTGACCAATTTTACTTTATTAATTTCAGTACATACAAGGAGGTTTTTGCATTCCGAAACTCGGTAGAGCAAAAGTCAGGGTTACACGCAAAGAAATTTGCGACCATAAATGAATCAACTTGAGGCAAATTTGCACTGTCAGCTTTTATATAGCCTGACTCCATTTTACAAAACCTCTCAAAAGCACAAATCAAAATATATATTATTAATTTTCTCAGTAAATTGCACACGATAATCGATGTAGTTAGTAGTACACAACGCAATATTTTCGGAAGTGTGACGTCATAACATGCTCAATCATGGCCGCCCGCGTTTCGGTTCTCGTGTCCACAGGTAAAAAAACTCAAATCTATTTTTCAAAAGTAAAAATATTTACAATTTATTTTCATGCAAAAAATGTATTGTTTAATTAATGTTAACCAATATGCAACCATATTTAACACATTTCATATTTTACCGTGACAACTGTCAAATAGCCAATTGTAATGACACTTATGATATCGCCCTAGTGCTGGATAAATGTAATAAGATAATAGCAGTGTACATTATGTTGGCGTTCAATAAATAAATAAATAAATAAATAATTTACAAATTTACTTAAGGCTCCGCTCCAGTGCCGCGATATCAACAATTTCGGTAAATTTTGATCACTGTTGTTGTGAACAGGATAAAAAAAATATACTTTTTTTTTGTTACTCTATGAGTCAAATTCTTGTTCTTATTCTTAGCCTAGAGGGATTTAACATATTATTTACAATAATGGCAAATCAACACTATTTAAAACCTTTCTTTACAGAAAAGTAACGAGCAAGTGATTTTCGTCTTCGTTTTTCAATAAAATACAAAATATTCCAAACGTTTAAAAATATACCTTAATAACATAATTATACGGTCTGTATATAGCAGAAAAAATATTAAATAATGTAATTTCTAAGAACCTTCGTTCGAAGTATTTTTTTCTTTTAATTAGAAACACTTTAAAGAAATTAAAAAAAAAATAATCTTAAGTTAACCCTTTAATAGAATTTAAACTTTATTTTATTAAAATATAATGATTTCGTTTGATAATTGTTGCAAAGTGAACTATTTTATCGACCGGGCAAAATCGATTCCATCCAGCGTGACCAATTTTAGTAGATTTGAAGCAAATAAGGCGGTTACCTAGTAGAACAAAACGTCTTAGTAGAATTTAGTAGAAATGAGAAACACATCGGTAGGTTTTGGTATTAATTCGCTATCAAAGAATATTAGGCTTAAAACTAAGCATCCATGTCCAAAAAGTTTTAATTTTACAGTTGGCACCTTGGCACGAAAGTGTTTTGGGGGATTCCCTTATTATTGAATGAACGTTACTGTGGGCACGCTAAGCCCACAGTAACGTTCATTCGAATTTAATTCTCCAATAGATAAAGACTATTTTTATAAAATAGGTCTTATAGCTTAGATCATTTTTAAGTTGCTCCTATAATAACGCTTCACACTCACTCATAGCCCCACACTAGGATTCCCTGTGTCGTGGGTGCCATGGACAACACACAACATAGACAAGGACATTCACACCCAGACCGAGAACAGAAATTCAAACTCAACATTCAAATTTCCGCCTCGCTGTGAATCGAACCCAGGACCTTTGGTGCGGCGATCCGGCATGGTAACCATTGCGCCACACGGGTCGATAATGATAGACAACACAGTTTTATTTAGTCGTTTTCAATCATTTGTATTGTTTGCTTTTGCGCAATCATACATTTATGTAATTTAAAATGAAAAGAAGATACGATCAAACTTATCGTGCGGAGTGGGAGAAAACCCCATTATTTTCAAAGTGGCTTAAAAATGTGATGACAATAATGCTTATTGTAAAGCTTGTAATTCTAAAATTTTTGCAAGAATTGCGTTTATCAAAGAGCACAGTCAGGGTTGTAGCTAGTGTCGAATTTGAGGTAGGGCAGCACTGGTTACAGGTTATCATACTTAATTGATCTGCTGCCAAGCACGGGCTCCTAAATCAATCACCATGTATATCACTGACCTCTACAATTTTTTTTATCTCAAACTATGAAGAAACATTTTAATTATAATAATTTTATCTTAGTTTTTGGTATTTTTAAGGTAGGGCATTGTGATTTCAAGGTGGGGCATTATTGCCCCATATCGCCCCCCCCCACCCCCTAGCTACGGCCATGAGCATAGCGCTTCAGAAAAACATGAAAAATATGATTGATTAAATGTAGGGTTCATTAGGGGCCATCCACAAATTACGTCACATTCATTTCATGACTTTTTGACCCCTCCCCCTCCTTGTCATAGCTGGTCACATTTGTGAGCCCTCCCTCCCCTGTAGTGTGACGTCACATATTATGAAATTTTATACCTATATAGTTATTAAATTAAAACAGCAGTTCCGAAGTAAGTTTTATTTCTATTAAGCGTTTTTTAATATTTACCCGTTACCTATACATACCAATTATTCGATTTTTAAATATGACGTCACGAAATTTAGGACCCCACCCCTTTTCACACTACATCAACCCCCCCCCCCCCCCCCCCCCCCCCCTTAACGTGGTGCGTAATTTATGTATGGCGCCTTAACAAAATGTGTTTTATTTCAAATTGTATCTACCCAAAACGGCTCAAATATTACCCAAAACGGCTCAAATATTACTCGGCTAAAATTATTAGTAGATTTTAAAATGCGACCTAGTAGATTTTAGTAGATTTTTTCAGTAGATTTTTGGTAGATTCCCTTTTTAAAAAATGGTCACGCTGATTCCATCAGTGCCGACCGGGCCTTCCCAGCGTATGGACGTATCAGTTTGCCTCGCCGGTGCTCGCGTTTTTACGAAAACATTTCCAGAAATTGTACGCCGACTACCACGTTCTGGTCCAATTAAGTAATTAATTAATTATTTTTTATTTTAATAACACCACGAATCATCATGTTTCTATGTTTACTTATGTATTACAGTATTAGGTTGTTCATATTTTTACGTATTAGGCCTTACCTAATAAATAATAAGTTTTTAACTCCCGACGCAAAAACGAGGGGTTTTATAAGTTCGACATATGTTTATATGTCTACATAATATTATATCATCATAGATCTCGAACGGATGAACCGGTTTTGATTTAGTTGCTTTTGTTTGAAAGATTTCTTAGTCGAGTGTTTTTGCCGTTTTTGGGTTATGTTTGAAAAGGGGGAGGGGGGGTAAATTATGGGAAACCCGAGTGGGGTATCAAATGAAAGGGTGAAAAAACAAAATAAAAATCTGAATATGTAAAAAGTAAAAAATCATAAAATAAATCGTTAAAAAGTCATAAAATATAATATAAATAAATAAAAACTGTGTTTCGGGGGACCGCTCCATATTAAATTACTTTAATACAATAAATAGGTACTTAATCAATAATTAATTATGGACAATGCTTTTTTTTAGTTATTAATATTAGATATTAGGCCTGAGGCTTTTTTTTGCGGCAAAGCCGGCGGCATAGTGTATAGGAGTCTTAAGATGGTTACGGCAGTAACTATTCACTCTTTTCTTGAAGACTAAATCCCATCAAAAACATGAATGTAAATTAAAAGCCAATTTTAAAAAAAAGAATTGAGATCTAAATGGGTGCCAAGTTCTGTGTAGAAAAGCCTAAAATTTTAGTCACAAGAACATGTAATTCAAGCTCCACATTTGACTTGGTTAGTTTTCACGTACCTATCGAGGCTATAATATTATATTTGTATAATTATCTTTGTTAAGTCTTGTTAGGTTGATGACCTATGTTACTTTTCTAAAATTTGGTTTGTTGGTTGCTAACTAATGAAAACTAGCCAATTCAAATGTAAAGCTTGAATTACATGTTCTTGTGACTAAAATTTTAGGCTTTTCTACACAGAACTTGGCACCCATTTAGATCTCAATTCTTTTTTTTTTAAATTGGCTTTTACTTTACATTCATGTTTTTGATGGGATATCATTACTTTTTGTACAGAAATTATTAGCAGGTACTTATTCATAACGTAACTGATTAATTTTGTTACCTTATACATGAACTGTAATAGTGCCCTTCAACTAAATCCGTAGTTAGTGCACCGTGGTCCAAAATACCTATTACTTCATTATTTATAAGTAATGATCTTCTACTATTCATGTCCGCTAAATATTGAAATAATAATTAATACTAAATCCCAGTCTGTTATAATAATAATAAATACGATAGTCGAATATACTCTTATTAGTTTTAAGTAGTTTGTGTTCGATGAGATAACGTGCCATAATATATTTGGAAACAATACTTCGAATCACTTTAAACTGGTATAATTTCGGAAATAATACAAAATTTAGTGGTGTACATGCCATACAAGATAAAAGAAGAATAATTTTTCACACATTAAAAATGAAACAATGCAATACACTGGAAATAACGGCTACTGACGTCTCACTAATCTGTACGAAAATAATACGTACGTACACTGAACATCTTCCCCCCGTTAGAAGCTTCACAAAGTACTAAAACTGATATGTTTCGATTAAAAAAAATTAAGGGGAAAACGGCAGTCATTTTGAATAATAGATAACCTATTTTTAAGTTTGTGTGATATGTTGTGTCTTACCGTAGTTTTTGTATTTAAATTTCAATAGGCCTTAAAGAATCTTTTAATCGCAGTAAGAAATAGGATTGTTTGGCGATAAAGAATATTTCGAGTTGATTTATCGTTTTTCAGTACAAAATGTATGGAAAATGATTTTAGCGTTTTCTGACATTTCTAGTACTCATACCTTAAATGGTCCCATAGAGTATTTTGATCCCCATACGAAGTAGGATCGATAGGCATAAAAATATTTTTTTTTGGATTTTAGCACTTTTTTCGCTGACCATACATTTTTTCAAAAATCTGTGAATGCAGTTCAGAATATCGAAAAAAGTTATGTATAGTCTCCTTGGAACGTTTTCCTGTAACTATAACGGTTAAGGTACCTGCCCTTACTGACCCGTCTCAAAAATCCACCCTGTATATGTATTTTACTTAAACTATATTACTTATTACATACATACATAATCTTAATCTACAGTGGATATATCTCAGATCATTGTACACTACACAGGGAAGAGGGGGCTTTCCAAACACAAGTACTATCACTTAAATGGAAAGATCACACATATACATATATAATGTAAATTCTGGTATACTAAACGATTTTTGATTTTTTGATTTTGATTAATATTCTGAATAATAATAATCTAATTCTACATTAAAATATTTGACATTTGCATGCCATGTTGTAAATGGCTAATTGTGACATGTAATATATTTTAATTACGATCGTTATGTAGCCACAATTATTGCAAATAAACATTCATTCATTCATTCAAGACTAAAATGCCACTTACCCACAAATAAAAACGAGTGGCGGTACTCCATGTAATCATTAGATGATTTTTTTACTTCGGGACTATATTTACTGATCAAATCACTACATTTCATCTTAAGAAGACGTTGAACAGTATCTTCATACAGTCTAGCTGAATACACTAAGTTCTTATTGGACATAACTTCATCATTTACAGTATCTTGATTGATAAAATCATCATTGTCAACGACATCAACCTTAGTATCTTCCTCTAAGCTAAATGAATACTCACTGATATTGTCTCGGTTGATCATATCATTCTGCGTTACAATGCCAATGACATCAACATCTTCGTCTGAGTTAGATGAACACACGCCGCGATTGTCTAGACTGATCGGATCATAACTGTCTACATCATCTATATCAATATCTTCATTTGAGTTAGATGTAGAAGCATTAAAATCCACTTCGTTGCTCACACCATTACTTTCCGTCTTAACCTCATTCACAGTCATATCTATCATATCATCAGTTCTATCTTCGCTATTAACTTGGCTATGGTCAATCGCATAGTCTTCTTCAGATTTAATTTTATTAATTTCTTCATACACATCAACTTCTTCGAGTGGCGTGTCCGTTCGTGCGTCCGTCTGTTCATTTATTTCCTCTAAATCTTCATTATCGAAGTCAAAATTCTCTTCATTTGGATTGTCTGCTGGATCAGAACTGAATGGATTATGGATCTGTAACTCAGATCGTATTAACTCTACAGTTATCTGAAACGACATATAAACCAGTGAATCAATTGAAATATCAAAATTTTGTATTGAAATGGATTTCCAAAAATGTTTCAATAATTCACATCTTTTTAAAGGAGCCTCACAAAGGAAGCTCGTCCCAGCTTGCCTTCTTGTTGAGTTTTTGAACATAATACTCACTTGTCCGTGTCTCCTGACGATGTCCAGAAGCATCGAGTGCGCTCGCAAGCTCCTGCGCCTGAAGCGAGCGCAGTTCATCAGTCGGTCGGCGCACTCGGTGCACAGGTACCGAGGCAAGTGCACTTCGTCTGCTGTCTGATAACAAATCACTTCACTGTTCACACTCCTGGTAGACTAGTATACAATGGATTTCTCAATCATATACATAAAAAAATCTTGAGAGGTGTCAAGGGACACCCGGATGGAACGAAGTTCCTTGCAGTCAGTACTAGGATAGCAAAAACATGCAGCAAGTGTGCCAAAAGAAATCTAAGGTATTAAACGTGAGAAACAGGCACACTCGCTTGCATGTTTTTGCTATCCTAGTACTCTGGCTTGCTTTCTATGTTAAAAAAACTACGACGGCAAAAAGTGTCGTTACCGGCAAAAAGTGTCGTTACCAAATTTTCCGCCTAGCCCCCTTTCGCAACGCGCGATAAGGAACTTCGTTCCAATTATACAATACTTCATGGTTGAGGGAACTTGCAACATACTACACCAAGTTGTGAGGGACGTGTGTATTTAAAATATTTTACCATGATTCCAGTTAATGTTTCATACGCCGCATTCAACACCCTAGAAGATGTCATCGGGTAAATTTTGCATTCCGTCGCAAAACATATTCTGCACACCTGAGGAATTATAAAATTATATTTTTAATAAATAAGTAACATTATAACCTAAAAAAACTCGTAAAAGCAGATAGCACTGTAAAACCTCTTGAATTAATTTTGTGGTGTGTTAGTACAGAACCCACGGTACATGAGTTTTACTCTTGGCTGTTTGGGCAAACACAATGAGCCAAGAACTGTACCAGTAAATTAACTCAGTAGATTCATTTATTTATTTATTTATTTTTATTTAATTGTTCATGTACACGTATATAATTGGTTACAAAAAGTAATAAAAGAAATTTTGTACATAGGCAATGCTTATTTCTAAAAGAAATCTCTTCCAGCACACCTAGGACTTGAAAAGTGATATAAAATTAATTTAGCGTGCACTTGTTTATATAAATAACATCAAAGATAGATATTAATTTATTCAATAATTACCTACATACAAGTATACATACATACAATTTATATATTATACACTAATACATATAAATTTTATAAATACATACATATATAAATATATATATATATAAATATATGGACAAACTATAGATAGATATTAGATAGTAATCAAAAGTTGACAGGATTTATTGACATAAAGAAAAATAGTGTTCTTTTACTCTTTTTTTAAATGAATAACTTGTTTGACATTGACGAATACTCGGTGGTAGTGAATTCCACAACCTAACCGCATGAACCGAAAAGGAATGGGAGTAGGATGAGGTATTATGGCGAGGAAAATGTAAGAGCGACCTAATGTGCTTCCTACAGGGTGCATTAGATGCTCGGGCATAGGAAAAACGATTGCGGAGGTACGAGGGAGAGGAAGGGTCTTTGAGGATCTTAAATAGGAGGCAAAGGATACGAGTATTCCTGCGAAAGCGGATTGGGAGCCACTTGAGATCCTTGCGAAGTTGCGATACACGATCAAATTTTCGTAAACCAAACACAAACCTTATACACAAGTTTTGCAAGCGCTCAAGTTTATTTAACAGCTCCTCTGTGGCATCTAAGTAACAAACATCGGCGTAATCTATGATCGGAAGGACGAGAGAGTGACACAGAGAGATTTTAGTCTTAAGAGGCAGAAAACTTTGAAAGCGTCGAAGTGAGTGCATCGTATAAAAAACTTTACGGCTCACCTCCCCAATGTGTGTCCTCCAAGACAGGTTGGCATCTAGCGTCAAACCAAGATTCTTAACCGTATCAGCATATTGTATCGGCGTGTTATCATTCATCGCAAAATAAGGAGCAATAAATGTATAAAATCTTACCTTCACATAGCACGGTGTCATTAAATCATCATGTTCCAGATCATTCTGCAATTAAACAATGGTATCATTAGCAATGAACTAGCATACATTTAAAAACTGAAAAATCCCGTCTGCTGTCAAAAAAGTTATTATGATATACCTTTTTGAAATGGTGAGCTCTTTAATTTAATACTCATATTTCATTATTCCACTTATTTTTATCTTTTGATACTTCAAACAATGACATCTCACAGCCACCATATTTGTTTTTTTTTTAAATTTCACTTAACTAAGATCACTTGGGCTGTCAAGATGCATGTAACAATATCTTAATTATATAAATAGGTCCAGCGGTTTGGAAGATATCAGGTAATAAAGAATATTACACTCATTCATACAAGATACATGCAAAATCCATAACCCTTTCTTGTAAGTCGAGTAAAAAAGAAGAGTAGCATTAGAAATAGTTGAACATGTCAGAGTATGATAGAAGCTTCCAATAAAAGAAAATAATACAAACTTTGACTCTGTCGGGCTCAGTGCTTGCCCGTAGCTGACGCTCCATTATTGTCGCCAAGAAGTCCTTCACGAGAAAATGCTTGGAGCATACAATGCTGCCCGGCTCGGGCTCCCAGTCCGTCTGCCCGAGTGCCTCCATCCATGATGTACGTAGAGACACCTCCTCGGGTACTCTACAGCATGATCAAATAATTTAATTCACTTGCAGTATCAGAGCCACTTAATATGTGGCCCAGCAATTCTTTGCTGGTCTCTTAATAACAACACCGTAAGTATGTGGTGTGGCTTCAACCTATGGCCCACTGCTGAGAATGGTTCTCTTCTCTTGAGGGTTAGAGCTTCCTCCTAGGGGGATTGATGGCCAACCCAATAGAATGTAAACGCTATTTTAACTTAAATAATGATACCGATGGTTTATTGAAGAAATTGCCTCCAAAGCACAACATTATTATAAAACTACATTAAAATATAAATTATGATTGCTCCATTATTTACTTAAACTGACATTTTGAAAATGTTAAAAATATAAGAATACCTGTGAAACGAAACTCCTGGAGATGAGTTTTGGCTGGAATCTTGGTCGCAAGTAGGGAAGGAACAGCGCAAGTTGAAATCCATATTATTAACTTCGATAGCAAACGCAATATTTAATGTTGGATTTAAGGTTTCCTATTAAAACAAATCAAATTTCGTACAGTAGAAACAAACAACTCTAAACATTAGAAGATTGAACATTATCAAAACAATGCATTTGATTTTAACCTCAGCTCAGAAACATAGTTTACATAGTGATTATGTACTCTGTGCTCACTGTGCTCAGAAATGCTCAGAAGCACAGATGACAGAACACTCAAACCTCTCAGAAGTCAGCTGTCAGCACAGAACACATATACCCAAGAGGCAGTGTGACCATATTTAAATTACAGATCCTGCCACACATTGCATAAAAACCTGCCAAATCCTGCCAGTCTGATAAATGAAAAATGCCCAAATGCCAACTTTGTTTACCGTTATTATACAAAAAAAAAAAAATGTACTTATACTAAAATTTTATAATTTTTTAATTGTTTATTTTTAATGAAAATAAAATTTTGAAAAGGTTTTCGCATCGACCTTAATATTTGTGTTAAAGTTTTACAATACATAACGCCAGGTTTATTTATTTATTTATTTACATGTTTATGTCACCTCTTAAAAAGAAGAAACAGGGTAAACTTAATGCCTAATGGCATTATCCACCAGTCAACCCGGTGGATGTGGAAATAGCTGATGGCAGGTGTCAACACGAAATATATATATATATACTCTAGAATAATTACTAAAATCTGCAGAATAAGTAATTTTATAACAAGAATACATACAAATATACATGCATACATAAATACCTATAATAACATAAATATACAGTATATTTTTTTTAGCCCCACACTAGGATTCCCTGTGTCGTGGGTACCATGGACAACACACAACATAGACAAGGACATTCACACCCAGACCGAGAACAGAAATTCAAACTCATCATTCAAACCGCCTCGCTGGGAATCGAACCCAGGACCCTCGGTACGGCGATCCGACATGGTAACCATTGCGCCACACGGGTCGTCAGATATATATAAATATATAGGTCAAATATAAATATAGGGAATATATACAATTAAAGGGAATTTTTGCACAGCATGCTGAAAAAAAATGCTTTATGTAAAATTCTAATAGAAACTTAGGTAAAATCAAAAAAAATCCCTAAATTTTAGGGAAAATCTCCCAGGGCTGGTATACGCGATATCACACACGCATAGAGGAGCGCACTCACACTACATCCGCAAGTTTGGAACCATAGATCTAGGTACTACATCTACCTGTTTGGGACCATATTCCAGCGACATTTTGTTTTGAATTATCCGTCTTTAAATATAAATAGCCGTATATAATTTTATAATGTAGTTTATTTAGTCTATGGGGTTGCCATTTTCGGAATTTTAAGTTGCGATAGTGAATTTTTTTTCAGCACCTCAAATCTGCCAAATACTGCCAAGTTTTATAAAACGTCAACTGATCCTGCCATAGGCTAAAATAAGGGGCAAATCCTGCCAAAATGGCAGGATCCTGCCACATATGGTCACCCTGCCAAGAGGGCTGTCAGACTGCTCGTGCCTCAGACCATGGATATATTACTCTATCTGGATCATAGACTTCATAGTGGTATGGTATCTGACGATCGATGACGTCAAATAAAAGTGACCATTTTTGTATTGTGCCCATGTTATGTCCCAGGATATAATATCATCAGATTGCAATTTTTTATAATGGTTTAAAAACTTCTAAGATGAAATTATAATATAGATGTATCGTAATTGTGTACTTTAATTATTTTCAATTTACTCAATGCAATAATTAAAATTCGGTAATTTTGAAGAAATAAAAAGTATTTTTTCAATATTATAATGTTTACTACCAAAAAAATTACCCACAGAAAACATTTTCAAGTACCATATCAAAATGGGTCATAATATTTCTAAATAAGTGTGGACACTCTACAATTATGAAGGAAAACCTCAATCCGGCCTGCCATTGGGCGAATGGATCATTCCGATATGACGTCATCGATGACGTTATATCGGAATCGAACGTCAGGCACCTCTACAAAGTCTATGATCCAGATAGAGTATAATATTATATCCATGCCTCAGACTGCTCAAGTGCTGAGAGTAGCAGTGTGACCATATCATAAATGGAGAATCTAACACAGACCCAAAAATCTACCAAAATCTGCCACACTTGGCGCCAAAAATGCTAAAAATATGCCTTCATGGAAACGGAAAAAAAACGAATTAAAGGATAATACAAAAAATGGTTGTCTGTAAAGTCGGTTTACGGACGGTAGTTTAACGTGACAACGTCATGACAAAGCTCCGCTCCGCCCCGCTCCACTCAACTACAATCGCCTACGGCTCGCCTACGGCATCGGCTACGATACGCCGATCGTGCCTCTCTATCGCTTGTTTATAAATCTCGTCCTTTACTTACAATTTCAACTTATACGCACTGGATATAATATTATTCTTACACCTGGATATGATAATATATTATTTACTAATGTTACTTATTTGATTTTAATGTGTTTTGAATTATTTCAAAACTAGCTGATCCAGCGAACTTCGTGCATCTGTACTAATATATAAAGAGGAAAGATTTGATTTTTTTTTTGCATTGAATAGGCTCCGAAACTACTGAACCGATTTGAAAAATTCTTTCACTGTTAGAAAGCTACACTATCCCCGGTGAACATAGGCTATATTTAAAAAAAATTAGGGATCCTTAATAAAACTCCAATAATGTAACCCAAGGTGTAAAAAAATAGGAAAACCGAAGCAAAGCGAGGGCGGTTACTCGTAAATAAATAAACTTCTTATGTTGCTGTGGTTACATTGGAGAAGTTAATATGGTTGTAAAGTATTCTTTCTAATTTTCCGCACAACTATCTTATTTTTTTCTTTTATAAGAACCTTCTGACAATAACAGAAAAAAAATGTACGAAATGTCCTTCTGTCTGGGTGTGAATGTCCTTGTCTATGTTGTGTGTTGTCCATGGCACCCGCGACACAGGGAATCCTAGTGTGGGGCTATGAGTGTGAAGCGCCTATTATTATTATTAATGATAGACAACACAGTTTTATTTAGTCGTTTTCAATCATTTGAATTGTTTGCTTTTGCGGAATCATACATTTATGTAATTTAAAATGAAAAGAAGATACGATCAAACTTATCGTGCGGAGTGGGAGAAAACCCCATTATTTTCAAAGTGGCTTAAAAATGTGATGACAATAATGCTTATTGTAAAGCTTGTAATTCTAAAATTTTTGCAAGAATTGCGTTTATCAAAGAGCACAGTCAGGGTTGTAGCTAGTGTCGAATTTGAGGTAGGGCAGCACTGGTTACAGGTAGGGCGCAAGTAAATAATTGATCTGCTGCGAACATAGATTACCTCCAAAAGATACCGCATACAAGGCAACTGACGCGCGGCAACATAGAAGTGCTTTTGCTATGCATGTGAAGCTGTGCTAGCATTCACGACATTAGTATCCATCAAGACATCTATGATATGGTATCGATCAAGACATTTGACCCGTATACATCGGATCGGATCTTTCAGAATTTAATTAATTTCAAAAAACATTCGCTGATGGAACCATGGCTTATTGCAGAGTGAAATGGTGTGAAAAATCAGTGCAAAAACAGTTACCAAAACGATGGCATATCATTTCATAAGTTAGTAATTCATATTTATTTTACAAATTTTCTTTTAATGAAGCAGAGTTCAACTTAAGCTGGTTTTGAGAGTGACATTTTGTAAAAATTTCATTCCTAATTCAAAATAATTATCTTGTTTCTGACTAAAGACAATACTAGGGAAGTGAATTTTTCATTTTAAATGCCTATCGATATTCATTTTGAGGATATTGCTATGAAATCGATAATTTCTAACAAGTTATAAGTGGGAAAGAGGTTGCTGTAGTCAAAGATAACATTAATTATTATATGAAAAAACATTGTGGTAATGGTTTTATAGATTTCCTAGATGACGGAAAAATGTATAGAAGCAATGCACCGTGGAGAGGGATGGTTTCCTACCAAATACAGTGTCGTTTGTTTAACAGAGTTTCAAGACTTGCGTTTCTATTCTTCTTGATAAATATACTAAAGAATGTTGTTCACGCCTGTAATTGGTACTCACACTAGTCCAGTTTCTATAGAACTTATATTTGTAATGTAATGTGTGTACTGCTGTTGGTGTGCTAATGAAATAAAATAAAAAAATAAATAAATAATAAAATAACACACTTTTCAGTTTACAGTTTCTACTATATGAAGCAATAATCATCGAAGGTTGATGGATTCAGTTGTATCAGCGTTATACCTACCAGTTTAATATTAATATAATATTATATATTTATTAAAAGTATCGATATTTTCATTGTATTGTTATTCATTATAATTGTCCTGAAAGTAAATAATGAGAATAACAAACATCGATCGTACGATAAATCGATCATACATACTCAATCACTATGGACGGGTTGAGCTTGATAAATTCCAAGTTTGAATTTTAAATATCCAATCACAGCGCATCTGTTTCGTACCCCGCAAACCGCACCTTCCGCAAAATTGTGACTTTGAAGTCTAATGCTTCGTTTACATTCAGCCCCTACCGCTGCTCCTCGCGCTGTCGGCAATAATTCCCTTAATACTGCCGTGGCAGGATCGAGAGAAGTGTAGTGTTTACATACTGCCCTACCACTCACTTCGCTTTCGACTTTCGGCAATGGCAGACGTCGAAATAATTACTGCGTCCGCGCTGTTTAAAAAGATTTCAAGTAAAAAAAAAGAAAATATGTCGCCGTAGAAGATGGTTTCAGCTGTATTGGGGCGGCTTAGAATACTAACCCCAATCCCACGCTGGATTGGTGTCGTAAAAGGCGACTAAATTTGGCCCGCTGGCGATGGCGGTAGGGCCCTTCGAGAGATTGTATTGGTAGTATTGATTTTGATTGTTAATTAATACCATTATGCTATTATTATTTCTCCATGGGGTTCGCCTGGATAGCTACCACCCTTGAGCATGAGTCAGCCGCCAAACGACTTTTTCTTCTCTCTTTCTTGGCCGGCAACGCATCAGTGATGCCTTTGGTGTTGTTGATGTACATGGGCGACGATAGCCACTTACCATCAGGTGGATCATTAGCTCGTTTGCCAGCTATTTCCATAAAAAAAAGGTGAATGATATCTGTCCATCGTAATAGAACTCTGTAATTATCTACCTACCTAGATAACTGACTTTTATGTGCATTTATATACTTACTTTTTATACACTTACGTTTTTTTTTTCGCTTCTAGCAATTCTAGAAAATTAATTATTTGTTCATTGCTCTAACAAGAGGCATATTTGCGGCTCTCGTAAAAAAAAACAAGACGACACGCACATTCACTTCGTTCAAGAGCTCGGCGAAAAGTGAGCGACGGAGCTGAATGTGAACACGCACTGTCGCTCGCGCTGCCCGTCCTTTGACTTCCGCACAAAAAACCGCTCTTTTGGGGAGCGCCGGGCAGCGCGAGTAGCAGTGGTAGGAGCATGAGAAGTATCGTGTTCACATACTCGTCCTGCCCACTTCCCTACCTACTTTCCTGCTCAAATGAGCTGAGTGTAAACTAGGTGTAAGAAATATTCACTAATACGGAATCTATTGGAGGTTATCTATGCTGCAAGGTACGAGTGTCCTATTCGCTTCCAGTAGATGGCGCTACTGGTACACAGTTGTAGTCGCCGATAAGTTACTGACGCGAAAAATTAATCAAAACATCCTTGAAGCGTATAGTGTATTGTGTTAAAATTTGAGCTCAATCGGTGAAGAACTTTTCCGAGTTTTTGAAGCGTACACAAACAACCTAACATTTTTAAATATGTAGATAATGCAAATGCTCGTCAAGCATACATAGCAAACACATGTAACGTTGTCATATGTAAACATACACAAACCATACTGATGCACACTGTCTCAACGTCCGTCAGTCATATTTGTATATAACAAAGTTAATTTCTATTGACAGGGACGTTATAAAGTACTTTTAAACATGGTTTCTTACCAGACTGTATTAAATGATGAGTTCGTAGGTGCGGTACCTATCGGTTTCTCATTAGAATGTATTAATTGATGTTTTCGTAGGGTCCCCTTGAGTCTAAACATTTTGTTACAAATATCACAGGAATATGGCTCCACACCGGAATGTATGAATTTATGTTTTTGTAGGGTCTCCTTCGACCTAAAAATTTTGTTACAAACATCACATGAATATGGTTTCTCATTAGAATGTAGTAACTGATGTCTTTGTAGGTGCCCTTTCTGCTTGAACATTTTGTTACAAAAATCACAGGGATATGGTTTCTCATTAGAATGTATTAATAGATGATTTTGAAGGTGTCCCTTCAGCCTAAACATTTTGTTACAAATATCACAGGAATATGATTTCTCATTAGAATGTATTAATTGATGTTTTTGTAGGGTCCCCTTCGACCTAAACATTTTATTACAAACATCACAGGGATATGGTTTCTCGTTAGAATGTATTAATTTATGACACTGTAGGGACGACTTCTGGTTAAACAATTTGCTACAAATATCACAGGAATATGGCTTCTCATTAGAATGTATTAATTGATGTTTTCGTAGGTGATCCTTCCGCCTAAACATTTTGTTACAAACATCACAGGAATATGGTTTCTCATTAGAATGTATTAATTGATGTTTCCGTAGGGTCTCCTTCCGCCTAAACATTTTGTTACAAACGTCACAGGAATATGGCTTCTCATTAGAATGTATTAATTGATGATTTTGTAAGGTCATCTTATGCCTAAACATTTTATTACAAACATCACAGGGATATGGTTTCTCGTTAGAATGTATTAATTTATGACACTGTAGGGACGACTTGTGGTTAAACAATTTGCTACAAATATCACAGGAATATGGCTTCTCATTAGAATGTATTAATTGATGTTTTCGTAGGTGATCCTTCCGCCTAAACATTTTGTTACAAACATCACAGGAATATGGTTTCTCATTAGAATGCATTAATGTATGATTTTGTAGGTGATCCTTCCGCCTAAACATTTTGTTACAAACATCACAGGAATATGGTTTCTCATTAGAATGCATTAATGTATGATTTTGTAGGTTATGCTTCCGCCCAAACATTTTGTTACAAACATTACAGGAATATGATTTCTCTAAATGTGTCCGTAGATGACGAATAAGTCTATTCTTACGATCTGTTCTATAATCACACATATCGCAGTAAAAACGCTTCTTACTTGCAGCATGCGCTTTCAAATGTTCCAGCAACTGAATATCGCTGTCAGTTTGATATGGACATATGTCACAACGGAACGTATCATCTGTGGAGGGTCCGTAAGCTTCCGGTGTCTGTTGTTCGTCAATCTTCACTTCATTTACATCTCGCGGTGTCTTCGTCACTCTCTTATCTTTGTGTGTAGGAAGGTCATCCAGAACATCTTCACCTGTATAAAAGAATATTGTGTTATTAGAATAATAGCGGTTGGTTGTGGTAAAGTGAATTGCATTATGATTATGAAGCATTATTACAAAATATAAGTTATATAGTTCTGAGGTAAACAACATAACGAAAATACAACCAAACTTCGTTTCTGGACCACAGATGCTTTTAAAATCGGTTAAAATATGTTGATATCAAAATCGCCACATTATATACTCATGGCCTACACTAGCTATGTGCGCTGCCCTACTTAAAGCCGGCGGTGGCGCAGGTGGGATTTTTCGTCGGCGTCGGCCTGACGCCGGCGGCGCGGCGTGGATGTTCCTAAATTTTGAAGAAAATCGTAATTTATCTTGCTCAATAATTTATTTTATTCTATTCGGGATAACAACAGCGGTAATTACTAAATAATTAATTTTAATTTTTAATTTTTATATTAATTTTAAATTTTAATTAAATTTTAAATTTTAACTTCATTTGCAAATTGTACATAAATTTTAAACTTTATTTGTCAATTGTGTATAAATTTAATTTAATTTATAATTTATTGAAATGTTTAATTTTGATCTAGTCTTTTATTTTTATTTTGAATTGAATTTTAACTTCATTCTAATATATTTTTGATTATGTTTTAATGTTAATATTGACTTAGTTTTTCTTTTTTATTCTAATTATTAATCATGAATATAATTTTAATTTGATTATAATTTTATATATTGGATTTTTATAATTTTACCGCTTACTTTTATGCATGTGGTCTTCGCCTATAATTGTAATGACACTTATGATATCGCCCTAGTGCTGGATAAATGTAATAAGATAATAGCAGTGTACATTATGTTGGCGTTCAATAAATAAATAAATAATTTACAAATTTACTTAAGGCTCCGCTCCAGTGCCGCGATATCAACAATTTCGGTAAATTTTAATCACTGTTGTTGAACAGGATAAAGAAAATAAACTTTTTTTTTGTTACTCTATGAGTCAAATTCTTGTTCTTATTCTTAGCCTAGAGGGATTTAACATATTATTTACAATAATGGCAAATCACCACTACTTAAAACCTTTCTTTACAGAAAAGTAACGAGCAAGTGATTTTCGTCTTCGTTTTTCAATAAAATACAAAATATTCCAAACGTTTAAAAATATACCTTAATAACATAATTATATGGTCTGTATATAGCAGAAAAAAATATTGAAATAACGTAATTTCTAAGAACCTTCGTTCGAAGTATTTTTTTCTTTTAATTAGAAACACTTTAAAGAAATTAAAAAAAAAATAATAATCTTAAGTTAACCCTTTAAAAGAGAAACAACTAGGAAATAAGGCTTTCATCAGATATGACAAACTGATCGTACTAAATGACAAAGAACACCAAAACCCAGGAAGTCAAGTAAATAAAAGGAATTTGTCAGAATCACCAGAGACAAATAATTCTAGTAACCAATTTGAAAACACACATAAAAAAATACCATGGAAAAAGAATAAGGTATCAAATATGAAGGATTTTATTATACAAAAACCAAAGCTTATTTATTCCTCAGCTGGCAACACCCATGACCAGACGCAAATAACGCTTCACAGCACATAGCAGCGACAGACGGCCCCTCCAACCCAAAATCTCCCACCATGGTTGGTCACCACGGGAGAGATCGACCAAAACCCTCCAGATAACTCTACTATTGATAAAGACGCCAATAATAGTATTTTATACGTAGCAACATATAACGTGAGAACTCTATCCACTACTCACAGATTAATAGAACTGATGGACTCGCTAAAAAATATCAAATACGATGTAATTGGCCTTTCTGAAATCCGGCGAACTGGCACCACGATTCAAGAATACGACAGGTTCATTTTTTGTTACACAGGGGAAACACAAGGATTATATGGCGTGGGTTTCATTGTTAAAAAATACCTTAAAAAATATATTGCAAGTTTTACTGGAATATCAGAACGAATAGCTCTCCTGAAACTGAATATAAATGGTTTCCGGATAGATCTACTACAAGTCTATGCTCCTACAGAGGCATCAAGTGAATACGAGATTGAACATTTCTATAATATAATAAACGAAACCCTAAAAACTTGTGAAAAAAAAAAAAAAAAAAAATTGTAGTCATGGGAGATTTCAACGCAAAAATAGGGCAACCTAGAGCTGACGAGTTCATGGTAATGAAAAGGCACGGATACGGTGCAAGGAATGCCAGAGGTGAACGCCTGATAGAGTTCGCAAATGAAAATAAATTGAGCATAATGAATACCTTCTTTAAAAAGCCTGCAAACCAAAGATGGACTTGGAAATCACCAGACGGAACCACAAAAAATGAAATTGACTACATCTTAACAAATCTACATAGAAATGTAACGAATGTGCAAGTTATAAACTTAAGGTTTCCCACCGATCATAGACCCATAAGAGCTTGTATTCAACTACAAAAAATGAAAAAATGTCGTACAAAATATACAAATAATTTAATAAGTTCACTAAAAAGCGAGACGGAAATATCAAAATATAAGCAATCATTAGAGAACCTACAATATGAACTACTGCAATATCAAAATAACGACACCGTACAAGTCTATCACGATAAAATTATCCAGTGCATAAAAAAGAGTCTGCATATAGCTTTCAATAACAGCCAGTCTACCACAAAAAGAAGTATAATATCGGAATATACTAGAAAGCTCATAAACCGAAGACAAGAACTGCATGAAATTAAACCAAAAACACAAATAGTCAGGAACGAGTTAAAAGCTCTATATAAACTCATCAGCAAAAATATAAAAAAAGACTATACTCTCCATCGTAGAAAGACATTTGAAAGCCATATATACAACACTGGTAGTATCAAAAGAGCATACAAAGAGCTTAATTCCCACAAGATATGGATCAAAGATCTACAAGAATCAGGAAAAATATTGCAAAATAGGTATGACTGTGAAGTTCAAGAATACGTGAATTGCAGCCCAAATCTTCAACAAGCCACAGTTAATACCGCAGCCATTAAAGCTTTTGAAGAACACGAAATTATCAAAGCAATCAAAAGATTAAAAGTAGAAAAATGCCCAGGAGCAGATGGAATCACTAACGAGGCAATAAAAATAGGCTGTGATTACCTTGCTACACCTCTAACACACCTTTTTAACTCTATATTAAAATCAGGTATCACACCTAGTCAATGGTCAGAGTCAAATATGATGCTTCTCTACAAAAAAGGTGACCCTACAGACATAGGCAACTACCGCCCTATAAGCTTGCTGCCCACACTCTACAAACTCTTTTCATCACTTATCGAGAGAAGAATAAGCAAGACTATAGAAGATCACCAGCCGATAGAGCAAGCTGGCTTTAGACGTGGATATTCCACGATTGACCATATTCATGCAATAGAACAAATAATTGAAAAGTACAGTGAATACCAGAGACCGCTCTATATGGAACGCCTTAAGCGAACAACAAGTAGAGCTCAAGTACATCGAAATTATAAAATATCTTTACAAGGACTGTACAAGTAGAGTGAAATTAGAGTCAATTGGACCGCCGATACCCATAAGAAGAGGAGTAAGGCAAGGTGACCCACTATCGCCTAGAATATTTATTGCGGTGTTAGAGTCAGTCATAAATAAAATCAATTGGAGTAGAACAGGACTAAACATTAATGGTAAATTCATCAACCATCTAAGATTCGCTGATGATATTATTTTACTATCAGAAAATGCCAAAGAAATGGAAGAAATGGTGTATATACTAAACTCAAAGAGCAAAGAGGTGGGTCTGGAAGTGAATTTGGAAAAAACCAAAATAATGACAAACAGTACAAAATACCCCATTTACTTAGAACAAAAGCTTATAGAATACGTTGACAGTTATATATACTTAGGTAAACAAATCTCCTTTGAAAAGCAAAATAACGAGCTAGAAGTTGAAAGAAGAATTTCAGGCGCATGGAGAAAATTCTGGAGTCTAAAAGAAATATTAAAGAGTGACATGGCTTTGAAAATAAAGAAAAGGATAATGGATACCTGTCTGCTCCCTTCCATCACCTACGCATGTCAAACATGGAAATACACGCTACGAATAAAAAACAAAATTCGATCCTGCCAGCGGAGTATGGAAAGAAGCATCACGAATATAAAAAAGATTCAAAAAATCCCACACAAGTCAATACGGGAGAAAACTCGCGTGACAGATGCACTTAACTATTCTTTGAAGCTAAAGTGGCGCTGGGCGGGCCATGTAGCTAGAATGGATGACGACCGCTGGACTACTAGACTAACATCATGGCGGGGGCCAGCAGGCGTAAGGAAGAGAGGCAGACCAGTAACTCGATGGGACAATGATATAATAAAAACGGCAGGAAGAAACTGGCAAACAAAAGCCAAAGATAGATTAGCGTGGCAAAATCTGGAGGAGGCCTTCACCCTCACATAGGAGGGGTTCTTGCATGGATCGCGTATGATTAATTTCTAGTATTAATGTTCTATCAATTTCTATTTAAATTTTATTTCTATTTAATTTCAGACATTACAATAATCAATAATAATATAATTTATAAAGTTTAATTCACTCAATAATTGCAATTTATCTTTCAATTAATTAAAACTTAATATTGTTTTTAGAGTAATAAAAATCTATATGTAAAATTAATATATTCAGGATACCCTCGTATAGAAGGTTATATATGGCGCTGCACGAGGCGAGGACGCTTACTATTCCGCTGTCAGTCGAAGGAGTCGGACGTGTTCGGCGTAACTTGCGTTAACCGTTATTTTTAACCGACTTCAAAAAAAGGAGGAGGTTCTCAATTCGACTGTATTTTTTTATTTTTTTTTATTTTTATGTTTGTTACCTCAGAACTTTGGACTGGGCGAACCGATTTTGATGATTCTTTTTTTAATCGAAAGCTGATGGCTGTCATGTGGTCCCACATAAATTTTATTGAGATCTGACAATGGCATCCATGAGAAAACTACATAAGTCGTAAATTTGTGTTAAGATGTGCGCGACAAATTGATAGATTATGTAATTAAATACTCCCAGTCAACTGGAAAATTAGACCCAGGCATGAGAGGACCCTATAAGGTGATCAAGGCGCTGCCCTGCGGCCGCTATCAATTGAAGTTATTGAGTGGTTCCTATGGAAAAACCACACAAGCAGCCGCAGAATATATGGTGCCCTGGCGTGGAGAGTGGTGTCCCGAGTCTTGTGCTGCCTTCTTTGAGGGTGAGTGTTTATTTGGTATTATGCTGATATGGTAGTCTTCACTGCGACGTGATCTTATTTTCGTGTCACATTTAGAAAACAGATAGTCATTCCATACCCATATCGGACTTACTGACAAACTTAACCCGACCCATGTAGGATTTACATTTTAGCTAGACGTTTCCATTGTCCTCCCTATATACCTAACCGTCGCGAGTTGGTTGCCATACAGCACTAATGCCTTGACGTTTGGTCCTGGAAGACGTGTGGTCTTCATTGACGTTTGGTCAAGCATAGACGAGTGGTCGCTACTGACGTTTGGTGAATCAGAAAGTATAATCCTGGAAGACGTGTGGTCTTCGTTGACGTTTGGTCACTTTGGGACGTTTGGTCCTTTGATCTGTTTACAGGTATTGAAGATTGCAGCTCTGGAACACGTGCTTATGACTGCAGGCACTATCAATAAAAGATCTTATTGGTTTGTTATGGGGTTATTAAAAATGAGAGCTCTCAAAATGTTTTTATTTATTTTTATTGTATTTTAGTCATTTTTCTATCTGTTCGTATGGAACAGTTATAACGAGATTTAATAACGTGTCAATGTTTCAGATGATGACAATTCAAATGTGCCAGCCGCAGAACCACCAGTAGCACCAGGGGAATCCATTGCTGACGGCGACAACGCTGAGCTTGGTCACGGCAGCACGTGCCGTTCTATGCCACTTCTGTAATGCTGAAAGAAAACTGGCACGTCGAGGGCGACGTGTTTTCAGGAAGGCCGATTCAGGATACCCTCGTATAGAAGGTTATATATGGCGCTGCACGAGGCGAGGACGCTTACTATTCCGCTGTCAGTCGAAGGAGTCGGACGTGTTCGGCGTAACTTGCGTTAACCGTTATTTTCTCATTTTCTTTAATTTGTCTAAGTTTTAACTAATTCATTAATTGAAATCGCGAGTCGTGGAGAATGTAAGTTTTGTTGTTTTTCTTTATTTTTGTGATTGAGGCAAATGTTTTGCGCATAGCTGTTTTGGTGATTTATGTTCTTTTAGTTAAAGTTTATTAAATTATCACAAATTGTATTTAGGTACTAAGAGTTGTTTTTTTTTTAAATCCTCCTACTCCTGGATTCTAAATATATATTTTATCTATGAATTTGAAAAATGTAAAACTAGAATAATAATTTTGTAACTGTAACAAACTGTGCATGAAATAAAAGGCTATTTTATTTATTTATTTATTTAACTGATGTCTTTGTAAGTGCCCTTTCTGCCAATACATTTTGTTTCAAATATCACAGGAATATGATTTCTCATTAGAATGTATTAACTGATGTCTTTGTAAGTGCCCTTTCCGCCTAAACATATTGTTACAAACATCACAGGAATATGGTTTTTCATTAGAATGTGTTAATTTATGAGATTGTAGGGACCACTTCTGCGTAAACATTTTGTTACAAATATCACAGGAATATGGCTTCTCATTAGAATGTATTAATAAATGTTTTTGTAAGTTATCCTTCCGCCCAAACATTTTGTTACAAACGTCACAGGAATATGGCTTCTCATTAGAATGTATTAATAGATGATTTTGTAAGGTCACCTTATGCCTAAACATTTTATTACAAACATCACAGGAATATGGTTTCTCGTTAGAATGTATTAATTTATGAGATTGTAGGGACCACTTCTGCGTAAACATTTTGTTACAAATATCACAGGAATATGATTTCTCATTAGAATGTATTAACTGATGTTGTCGTAGATGATCCTTCCGCCAATACATTTTGTTACAAATATCACAGGAATATGATTTCTCATTAGAATGTATTAACTGATGTCTTTGTAAGTGCCATTTCCGCCAATACATTTTGTTACAAATATCACAGGAATATGATTTCTCATTAGAATGTATTAACTGATGTCTTTGTAGGTGCCCTTTCCGCCTAAACATTTTGTTACAAACATCACAGGAATATGGTTTTTCATTAGAATGTGTTAATTTATGAGATTGTAGGGACCACTTCTGCGTAAACATTTTGTTACAAATATCACAGGAATATGGCTTCTCATTAGAATGTATTAATAAATGTTTTTGTAAGTTATCCTTCCGCCCAAACATTTTGTTACAAACGTCACAGGAATATGGCTTCTCATTAGAATGTATTAATTGATGTTTTCGTATGGTCGACTTATCCCTAAACATTTTGTTACAAACATCACAGGAATATGGTTTCTCGTTAGAATGTATTAATTTATGACACTGTAGGGAAGACTTCTGCATAAACAATTTGCTACAAATATCACAGGAATATGGCTTCTCATTAGAATGTATTAATAAATGTTTTTGTAAGTTATCCTTCCGCCCAAACATTTTGTTACAAACGTCACAGGAATATGGCTTCTCATTAGAATGTATTAATTGATGTTTTCGTATGGTCGACTTATCCCTAAACATTTTGTTACAAACATCACAGGAATATGATTTCTCTAAATGTGTCCGCAGATGACAAATAAGTTTATTTTTACGATCCGCTTTATAATCACATATATCGCAGTAAAAACACTTCTTACTTGCAGCATGCGCTTTCAAATGTTCCAGCAACTGAATATCGCTGTCAGTTTGATATGGACATATGTCACAACGGAACGTATCATCTGTGGATGGTCCGTCAGCTTCCGGTGTCTGTTGTTTGTCAATCTTCACTTCATTAACATCTCGCGGTGTCTTTGTCACTTTCTTATCTTTGTGTGTAGGAAGGTCATCCAGAACATCTTCACCTATTAAAAGAATAATGTGTTAATAGAATAATAGCGGTTGGTTGTGGTAAATTGGACTGTGTTATGATCATGAAGCATTATTACAAAATATAAGTTACAGGGTTCTGAGGTAACAAACATAACGAAAATACACGGAACTTCGCTGGTCCTGGACCACATGGTTTTAAAATCGGTTAAAATATGTTGATATCAAAATCGCCACATTATATACTCATGGCCTACACTAGCTATGTGCGCTGCCCTACTTAAAGCCGGCGGCGGCGCAGGTGGGATTTTTCGTCGGCGACGGCCTGATGCATGCTATGCCCACAGTAACGTTCATTCAAATTTAATTCTCCAATAGATAAAGACTATTTTTATAAAATAGGTCTTATAGCTTAGATCATTTTTAAGTTGCTCCTATAATAACGCTTCACCAGGGCCGGCCCGTCCATATAGGCGAACTAGGCGACCGCCTAGGGCGCTGAGATTTGGGGGGCGCAAATCGGCGGCATCGAAATGAAGAAATTTTTTTATTTTATTAAAATCAATGAAAGGTTCACACAGATAAAAATAGTCGTAATAAGTATAATTTTCATGTCTTTTAAACATTTCGAATATAATTTCCAAAGCTATTCCAGAACACGTTTTCAAAAGTTCGAAATATCTTTAAAATGAGCCTTTTTAGACCTAGAATTTCCTTATATTAAAAATAAATATCAGTTACAATTTGTTTTCACTAGACAAAACGCGTTTAATAAAATAGCTTAATTACAACTGTTTTGACTGAAATCAATCATAATTAATAAGCCATCTATCACGCGTTTAAAAGGAAATTTTATAGGATTTACTGATCTTTTACTAATGCCAGGCTTATTGATACGAGCTAAGCGTGCGTCTTAATTTGTTCAAAATCTTGTGCGCATGAAGGAAAATCTGGCTTCAGTCTTGCTTCATTACTGAAGATCGTGATTGTGACGCAGAGTTTTGCAATGAGTTGTCTCAATTTTTGGCGATCAGTAGCTTGGTGGAGTACCATCCATTCATCCATCCGTCCATCATATAGCTCATGGAGGTCCACTGCTGGACATAGGCCTCCTCTAACTTGCGCCACTCTAACCGGTCCTGAGCCTTCTGAACCCAGCGGATTCCCGCTGTCTTCTTCAGGTCGTGAGTCCACGTGGTCGAGGGGCGTACTATGCTCCTTTTTCCGAGACGTGGGCGCCATTTGAGGACCTTTCTTCCCCAACGGTTATCGGTCCTTTGAACTACATATGTAGCCAGCCCATTGCCATTTCAGCCGGCTAAATCGACGAGCTGTGTCGGTTAACTTTATTCGTCTACGGATTTCATAATTTCTGACTCGATCACATAGAGAAGTACTGAGCATAGCCCTCTTCATAGCCCGCTATGCGACTTTGAGCTAGTGGATTAGGCTAATGATAGTGTTTTTGACAACAAGATATGACGCAGTTTTCCGAATTCCGCCCATCCGAGTGAGATTCTACGAGTGACTTCTTTCTAGAAGTTGGAATTACCCATCTGGATCACTTGTCCCAGGTAAATGTACAACTTCGAGGCCAGCGCCGTCGCAGGTGTGTGATGTATTCGCCATTGATGTTAATGTACGTAATATGTAGTTTCCACTCCATTAGCTTGAACACGTCTTCCAACGCAGCGGTAAACAGTTTTGGGGATACGACATCACCTGACACCTCTCTGCAGTTGGATGGAGTTTGTTGCTGTGTCGTGTACTCTGACGGACATGGCAGCAGATGAGTATAACCACTTTCAACACCTCAATATACTGGTAGTCGATCCGGCACCGCTGGCGAGAATTTAGTACCGCCCAGACCTGTTAGATAGGCAAAACATAACAGCAGATTATACTCCTCGGTCTTTTGTATAATCTGCCGCAGTGTGTGTATATGGTTCATGGTGCTGTACCCTTTTCGGAATCCTGCTTGTTCTGGAGGCTGCAAGTCGTCAAACCTGTGTGCAATGCGATTTGTGAGCACCCACAAAAACAGCTTACAAACGTGGCTCAGAAGTGCAATGGGTCTGTAGTTCTTCAAAAGGACTTTATCGCCCTTCTTGAAGAACAGCGTCACCACACTTCTGCCCCACGCTTCTGCAGTAGTTCCAGTATTGATGACGGAATCGAACAGTTTTTGGAGCGCCACTAGAAGGGGCTTAGTGCCGTATTGACTGGTATCTCCAGGTGTTTGGATACTTGATCCTACTGTTAGAACGGCAGCCTCGAGGTATCTTGCCCTCAATCTTGCCTGTTATTATCAGTTTCACCATAATGTCATTAGATTTTCTTGCAATATGTCCAAAGTATTTGAGATTACGGTGTAGGCCAATGTTGAAAAGTCTTGGATTAATCTTTAGTTCCTTGCGAACAGAAGCTGGAGATGGCATTGTATATTTCTGATTGGGGAATGTCTGGCTGGTATTCAAAAGTTTCATGTACACGCAAGCTCGGCTCAATAATTCTTCCATCTGTCTGCAACCGCAGTAATGTTGGAAATTGGATTACTTTATTTGTCCTCGATAGTTCAGGAGTGAGATTTGAAATTTCAGATGATCTACTTAATTTTGCGAAAGAGCTTGTCACTGCTCCTCATGATGTTTTTATCCCTGTAGATCTCTTCATAGTAAAGGTTTTCATCCTGTCTGCATATTCTTTCAATTTCTCGACATACTTCCGAGTACTCTGCGTTAGAGCTTTCCGAGTTTCTCATTCGCCTTGTTTGAGCAGCTTCCATTTTTCAATCACGACCAAGGCCGCATTCAATAGCCAGTCCTTTCTCAACTGAGTTGTCTTTGGCTTCTTCTTCATCGATTTCTCATGACTTATGGTCGTGGTCGTGGTTTTTGCAATTAGGATCTTCCAGGCTTTTCTATCTTGTGATGCGTGGACGATGGTTTTACAAGCCTGCTTAACAGTATCGGGCTAGCTGGTTAGTGGTCTCCCTCTATTTCTCTTTCCTTCCACTATCAGTTTCTTCAAATTATCTGTCCTGCACCCTACCAAAGTATTTGAAAACCCTACGCGTACTTGAGTTCTTTTAGTATAGATGCGTTGGTGCGATGCGCTGCCCATGAGTCTTGTTGTCTTTGGCAGAGTCCCTTTGGTAAATCTGGTCCCAGAACTAACACCATTGTATAAATGGGTTTTCAAAGTTTACGATAACATTAGGATTAAGGTGTTTCTGCTTGCTTCTGGAGATGTTGGTAATAATGGTGATGGGCTCCGATTTAGCCTCTAGGTTGGGCCAGATCTGGAGATGTTTTATTAAAGGTGGTGAAAGATTAAATGTCTGCTTGTGGCACTCACGGAAGGATCTAGGCCTAATACGCAGGTTCGCTACCTACAGTTGGTACCACACAAAAAACCACAATCATCTAAAATCCTTAGTCAAGTTTATGTTAAAACAAAAATTATGAAACAAAATTGGAATTCCAAAAAAAAATTCTACACATTTTTTTTGATTTCAGTTTAATCGAATATGCAACTGCATCGATTAAAATAAAATTAATTTGAAATTAAAATTCTTAGCTAAAAATATATTTTTTTATTTGAAATTACCATTTAAATTACCTAGTCAGTACCTTCTGTAAATCGGCAATTTCACATTATTTGTAGTTGTAACAAAGGCACGTAGTAAAACTAGTCTTAACTAGAGAAAACAAATTCTTGTTAATAAAAACGGGTTTGTAGGTATTGTTCTACGGTCTTGTTTATGTATTTTTTTTTTATTAAAAATTCCACATTTAATTTTTTTTATTTACATATTATGGTTTTGTCAAAAAAATTCTTAAGAGGGCGCCGTTTTAGTTTTTCGCCTAGGGCGCCAGAAATGCTCGGGCCGGCCCTGCGCTTCACACTCACTCATAGCCCCACACTAGGATTCCCTGTGTCGTGGGTGCCATGGACAACACACAACATAGACAAGGACATTCACACCCAGACCGAGAACAGAAATTCAAACTCATCATTCAAATTTCCGCCTCGCTGTGAATCGAACCCAGGACCTTTGGTGCGGCGATCCGGCATGGTAACATAACGTAAAATTTTTGCAAGAATTGCGTTTATCAAAGAGCACAGTCAGGGTTGTAGCTAGTGTCGAATTTGAGGTAGGGCAGCACTGGTTACAGGTAATCATACTTAATTGATCTTCTGCGAAGCACGGGCTCCTAAATCAATCACCATGTATATCACTGACCTCTACAAATTTTTTTATCTCAAACTATGAAGAAACATTTTAATTATAATAATTTTATCTTATTGTTAGTTTTTGGTATTTTTAAGGTAGGGCATTGTGATTTCAAGGTGGGGCATTGCCCCATATCGCCCCTCCCCCCACCCCCTAGCTACGGCCATGAGCATAGCGCTTCAGAAAAACATGAAAAATATGATTGATTAAATGTAGGGTTCAATAAGGCCATCCATAAATTACGTCACATTCATTTCATGACTTTTTGACCCCTCCCCCTCCTTGTCATAGCTGGTCACATTTGTGAGCCCTCCCTCCCCTCTAGTGTGACGTCACATATTATGAAATTTTATACCTATATAGTTATTAAATTAAAACAGCAGTTCCGAAGTAAGTTTTATTTCTATTAAGCGTTTTTTAATATTTACCCGTTACCTATACATACCAATTATTCGATTTTGAAATGTGACGTCACGAAATTTAGGACCCCCTCCCACCCCTTTTCACACTACATCGAACCCCCCCCCCCCCCTTAACGTGGTGCGTAATTTATGTATGGCGCCTTAACAAAATGTGTTTTATTTCAAATTGTATCTACCCAAAACGGCTCAAATATTACCCAAAACGGCTCAAATATTACTCGGCTAAAATTATTAGTAGATTTTAAAATGCGACCTAGTAGATTTTAGTAGATTTTTTCAGTAGATTTTTGGTAGATTCCCTTTTTAAAAAATGGTCACGCTTAGTGCTGCCAACTTAGTGGAATTTCCACTAGATCTGGTGGTTTCGACACCCCTTTTAGTGGGGATATATTGATTTTAGTGGCTAGTGGATTTTCTAGTGGAAAAGATTTTTTAAATTAGTGGCAGAGCATGATATTTAACCACTAGGATGATTTTACAAAATTACTTTTTATTTGAAAGTCATTTGGTAACGATGAGAGATAAAGGACTCCTTAAAAGTAGGTATAGTACTGTGTGTAGTATCTGTGCTTCCACGCAATGACGAAGAGATAATCCGTAATAGGGTTATTCAGTTCACTGTTTTGATTTATGACGTGAAAATAGATAGCCCGAAAACTTAAAACACATGGAAAGAAAAAAAAACCGCCGTGCGCAATGTTACTACACTAAAATTACTATTTTATCGACTATTACTCATTTATCTACTTAAGCTTATATAGCCGTGATAGTTTTCCTTGTAAATTAATCATAATTATAATCTATTTTTGAGATTTTTTCACAAGCCCAACTCCAACCGTTTAGAAGACCCATAATATTTTTGGAAGACCTTTTCAACGATACGACACTTTCATGTACCCTATGGTACGGGATTAATAAAAAAATCATCCTCACGTTAGCTATCGGGGAGGTACCCTGAAAAAAATGTTTTTAATATTTTATTTTACGATTCTGGAGTTTTAATAAATATGTATATCCATGCCAAATTACAGCTTTTTAGCACTAAGGGTGTCGGGGCTTTACTTCAGACAGACGGACGGACAGACATGACAAAACTATAAGGATTCCGATTTTACTTCGGAACCCTAAAAATTGGAACTAAAAAAAATGAATTCTTCGCAATCTACGATCTAAATCCGATTCTTCTGAAATATGATCTATCTTTAACAAATTCAATTAGTTAAATTCATGTATTAGTAACACTGATACACTTATGCACGTTATTTAATTTTTATAATTTTTTTTTAGTGGTTTTCGTCCTTTTCTGGTGGTGTGTTTAGTGGGATTGTTAAAATAAAGTTGACAACACTGGTCACGCTGATTCCATCAGTGCCGACCGGGCCTTCCCAGCGTATGGACGTATCAGTTTGCCTCGCCGGCGCTCGGGTTTTTACGAAAACATTTCCAGAAATTGTACGCCGACTACCACGTTCTGGTCCAATTAATTAATTAATTATTTTTTATTTTAATAACACCACGAATCATCATGTTTCTATGTTTACCTATGTATTACAGTATTAGGTTGTTCATATTTTTACGTATTAGGCCTTACCTAATAAATAATAGTTTTTAACTCCCGACGCAAAAACGAGGGGTTTTATAAGTTCGACATATGTTTATATGTCTACATAATATTATATCATCATAGATCTCGAACGGATGAACCGGTTTTGATTTAGTTGCTTTTGTTTGAAAGATTTCTTAGTCGAGAGTGTTTTTGCCGTTTTTGGGTTATGTTTGAAAAGGGGGAGGGGGGTAAATTATGGGAAACCCGAGTGGGGTATCAAATGAAAGGGTGAAAAAACAAAATAAAAATCTGAATATGTAAAAAGTAAAAAATCATAAAATAAATCGTTAAAAAGTCATAAAATATAATATAAATAAATAAAAACTGTGTTTCGGGGGACCGCTCCATATTAAATTACTTTAATACAATAAATAGGTACTTAATCAATAATTAATTATGGACAATGCTTTTTTTTAGTTATTAATATTAGATATTAGGCCTGAGGCTTTTTTGTGCGGCAAAGCCGGCGGCATAGTGTATAGGAGTCTTAAGATGGTTACGGCAGTAACTATTCACTCTTTTCTTGAAGACTAAATGAGTACTTAAATAAAAATCTTTAATTCATCCTATCAGGAATGTAAAAAAGGTTACTGTTTGGCTAAAAACCCTGTCTTACGATGAAACAGAATTGTTATTCAAATAGCTACTCATATGACCTCTGCAATATTTCAAAGGTTGAACTCATTCTAACGCGTTAGAACAATGATTTGCCGTATATTAATTGAACTGTATGTAACCACTATTTTAACTATGAATTATATAAATAGAAAATAGAATACAAATTAAATAGAAAATAGAATACAAAATATTAAATAAAACGGAATCAATTGTAATTAAATAATTATTACTTATTTTTTATTAATTAATACCGCCAGCGCTGTTTTCTGCTTTGCCCAAAGGTTGGCTGGTACAGAATACTCTTAGCATTAAGGTCGCCTTTTATACCATCTGTTTGAGGTATAATAAAGACTAGCTGTTGCCCGCAGCTTCGTATACGGAAATTATGTTTTACCTTATTTGTACCAGTGCAACTGCAGTGTAAGCAGTGATAGCCTAGCGGTAGAACGTTGGTCTCCCGTACGAAGGGGCCCGAGTTCAAACCCTGGCACGCACCTCTAATTTTCAAAATATTATGTGCGTATTACAAGTTAATTATCACTTGCTTCGGTGAAGGAAAACATCGTGAGGAAACCTGCACACCGGAGAGTTCTCCATAAAGTTCTCGAAGGTGTGTGAAGTCTACCAATCCGCACTTGGCCAGCGTGGTAGACTATGGCCTAATACCCCTCACATTGTGAGAGGAGACCCCGAGCCCAGCAGTGGGACAATTATGGGTTGTTGCTTTGCTTTGCTTTATTTGTACCTCTCGTAGAAGGAAATTTAAAAAACGGTGAATTTATATTGAAGTATTTATCCCCTTACCGCATACGAAGCCATTTATGGCTTCGTAACTTTGTTATTTTTTTACAGAGAAACTAATCATTAAATTATAGTAAAAATTATTGTATCTTATGAAGTGTTTCTTCGTAAAGCGAAATGTATTTTTTTTTGTCTGTGGTAAGTCACTTGTGTCAAAACTTTTTGAGATTATTTCGTAAGGCGGCAAGCAAGTGAAGTGCAACTTTTTAGTGAAACTTTTAACAGTGAAAAATAATGGTAATAAAGTTACTGAGATCTTTAATAAAAATTGTTATATATTCTTAGAAGTATCGACTACGATAATAGTAAGTTGTTTTTGTGTTTATCTTTATTTTCTTCTGATTTTTGACCTGTTTTTTTCAAACACCAAATATGGCTTCGTATGCGTTCCCGTCAAAATACTGCCCGGCACATATGGCTTCCTATGCACTCAAACTTCTTTCTAATGCTTTTCAGAAATGGATCCTTCACGTTTTTATGGTTCTTTCAAGCATGTAAATCCTAAATTGGCTGATGGATTGCTCTGATTATGTGCACTTCATCTTAATGGGTGATTTCAATACAGATCTTCTAAAGAAAACATCTCAATGTAGTAACCTTCTTAGTATTATCAAGTCTGTCAATCTTTCAGTTCTTCCCTCGGGACCTACTCACCATAACCTTGACGCTTCTGACTCTTTGTTGGACTTAATCTTGACTTCTTCTTTAGATCACGTAATTTGTCACGGTCAGCTATCTGCTCCTGGTTTTTCTAGGCACGACGCAATTTACCTCAGTTATAAACTAAGACCGCCTAAACCTAGAGCAGAAGTTGTTATGATGCGCTGTTATTCTCAACTTGATACTAATGCTTTGTTGGAAGATGCGGCCAAGATGGACGTCTTGAAGATTTATGCGGCATCAACGGTGGATGATAAAGTCTTCCAGTTAAACAATTGTATCACAACGCTGTACGATAAACATGCGCCGCTGAGAGCTGTCAGAGTCAAAAGACGTCCAGCTCCTTGGATTACCAGAGGGGTTCGAATGGCCATGACACGACGCGACAGAGCCTTCCGCAAGTTTAAATGTGACAGGTCTGACGAAAACTGGTCTAGTTATAAAACGGCTCGAAACAGGTGTAACCAAATGGTAAGATCAGCTAAGCGTCTCTACTTTGCAAATAACATCGTTGACTCCTCGCCAGCCCATATATGGAAATTTCTCCATTCGCTTGGCATTGGTAAGACAAAAGCTGATGCTAATAAAATTCCTTTCTCATCGAATGATTTCAATGCATACTTCACTTCTACAACCTCTCTTGATACTTCTGTGAAATTTTCAACTATTTCATGTATTTCTTCCATGGCTTGTCCTTCCCTAGATAGCTTTTCGTTTTCTCCTGTACTTGCGGATGAAGTCTGCCGAGTCATATCCTCTATTAAATCCAATGCTGGGGGGTACGATGGGATTAATAGGGCTATGATCATGCCTATACTCCAACATCTTCTGCCAGTAATTACGCACATTATAAATTTTTCTTTGACCAATGGGTTGTTTCCTACACTTTGGCTTAAAGGTCTCGTAATCCCCGTCCCTAAAACAGCTAGCCCCAGTGGACTAAAGGAGTATAGGCCCATCTCACTATTACCTTTTCTGTCAAAAGTATTGGAGGCTGTTGTGCATAAACAATTTTCATCATTCATATACAAAAATAATCTGCTTAGCCCTCTCCAATCTGGGTTCAGACCAGGGCACAGCACAACAACTGCATTACTAAAAATCACCGAGGATATCCGACAAGGCATGGAGAGTAAAATGGTCACCATTTTAGTACTAATTGATTTCTCGAATGCTTTTAACCTGGTCGACCATGACATTCTCCTTGCCATCCTCGCTGGATTGCAGCTTTCATCCGCAAGTCAGTCTTGGTTCTCATCCTACCTTCGAGGTCGCCAGCAGGCTGTAAAGGTTAATGAGGTGCTTTCTAGCTGGTGTAACCTGTCCTCTGGCGTACCTCTGGGTGGTATTTTATCACCTTTGCTTTTCTCTATTTTCATTAATTCTCTTACTCCCCTTCTTACCTGTTCTTACCATTTATACGCCGATGATCTGCAAATTTATGCCCATGCTGACGTTTGCGATATAGCCAGCGCTATTAAAATGATCAATGATAATTTGGCTCACGTTAGTGACTGGTCCCAGAATTATGGCATTAAAATCAACACCTCAAAATGTCAAGCTATCATCGTAGGGAGTACGCGGCAACTTAATAAAATAGATTGTCAATCAATAGCCCCTGTCATGTATGAAGGTTCTGTGATACCCTTTTCTTCGAGCGTGAAGGATCTTGGGGTTTACATTGACAGTGATTTGAGCTGGAGCACCCAAGTGAGTCAAATCTGTCGCACTGTCAATGCCACGCTTACGTTCCTAAACCGCTTAAAGAAGTTCCTTCCCGTTGTAACTAAGGTACAGTTGGTACAGGCGCTAATATTTCCCATCATCGATTATGGTGATGTGTGCTGTTTGGACCTGACTGAGGCTCAACTTAATAAGCTGGACAGACTCATAAACAGTGCCGTTCGTTTTGTTTTCTGTTTACGAAAGTACGATCATATTTCCTCCTACCGTTCTAAACTTAAATGGCTATCTATACGTGAACGTCGACACTTAAGAACCCTCTGCTCACTCTCCTCTATCCTCTTCGAACCCCTAGTGCCTGATTATCTCAAGACAATATTTCAATATCTATGTTCTTCCCACGATCGCCAACTCCGCTCCACAGAATCCTATCTCCTATCGTTCCCCATCCATCGATCCAGTTTTGTCTCTGAATCTTTTACTGTTCAGGCTATTCGCCTCTGGAACGCGCTTCCTGACGAAATCAGAAGGCCTGCTAGTAAGTTTACCTTTAAAAAAAGGGTATACAACTACCTGCTACAACTTCGTTCATAAATTGATATCATCATAGTTTTTCACGAATGTCTTTAAAGCTATTTACTATAGTTATATATTATTATTATATTATATATATATATATTATTTGTATTTGTATATGATCATATATATATATATATATTGTATGTGTATGTATGTATAACATTATAATATTAAATATATTTTATTTACTTTTTCATTTTCCACCTATCTATCATACCGCTCTTCGTGTATTTCGATTTGGCCTAATGGTTAGCTGGTAGAGAATGCAGTTAGCATTAAGCTCGCCATTTGTACTATAATATTTTATATTGTGGTCAATAAAGTTTACATAAATAAATAAATAAATGGTTCTTCGAGCGAAGATGAGCTTACTTCCGATTCTGACATCTTTGCCGGAGATAATAATAATAATAACGCTTCACACTCATAGCCCCACACTAGGATTCCCTGTATCGTGGGTGCCATGGACAACACACTAGACAAGGACATTCACACCCAGACCGAGAACAGAAATTCAAACTCATCATTGAAATTTCCGCCTCGCTGGGAATCGAACTCAGGACCCTCGGTGCATCGATCCGGCGTGGTAACCATTGCGCCACACGGGTCGTCAAATCACGCAAATGGTACAAAAGAATTTTCTTAGACATGCTGGACCTATGCATGGTAAATGCATAGCTTCTTTGGCGCAGGGTCAACGACATTAATTACATGCCACTGTTTGATTTAAAAAACGAGGTCGACCAGCCAGCCTTCTGGGAACACCGACGACGACAAGAGCTGGAACTAGCACTTCATCAGGCCGAGCCGTCACTCCATCAAGCATGCCTGACTCTCCAATATCCTCAAAAAATACCCCGAAAAGTACCAGCCAGAAATCAAGATATACCACTGACGTCTGTATGAACAAATGGCATAGACCACTTTCCCATTTGGGTAGAAAAAGTTCGTCAGATAAGTCAAAACTGCTCTAAGCAACGCAGTTACACAAAATGTGAATAATGCTTCGATCACTTATAACAGAACTAAGTGATCGAAGGAATAATGTGACGTGTTTTTATGCTTTAATGACAAGCGAAACTGTTTCAAAGATTTTAACAAAATGTAACTGCTATGCATACGAAGCCAGATATGCCTTACTTGATTCTCACTAGAATGCATACAAAGCCATATATGGCACTTTCATGTAATTTCATAAATAATGACTGCAATAATTTTTTTTTGGCAGATTTAGGTTCAATAAAGATAATTAAACACATTTTCACCTCACAACATTTTTTAACTAACCTACTTCATAATCCATGCAGTAAGGGGATATACTGAAACTTGGGTTTTGAAAAATAAGCAAAATTCACATTAATTTTGAAAAACTGAAAAATATGTGTTCAATAAATTTAAGCAAGGAACATTTGTTGCAAATTTGAAGTAAATGTTTTAAAAATATTCCATACAAACTTTCATCCCTTTTCCCGGCGAAACCTTTTAATTTTCCGGGATAAAAAGTATCCTAAAATATGACCTGGAGTATTAGTAACAACTTTACCAATTTTCATCGAAATCCGTTCAAGGGTTTTCATGTGATGCCCGGACAGACAAACAAACAGACAATAATTCTAAAAAAATATTTTTGTGCTCTAACACATTACTGAAGTGCCCCCTAATCAAAATTTTTAAAAAATATTCAATGTACAGTAAATTTGCCGTTTGAGTTTTATTATAGTATAGATTAAATAAATAAACAAATTAAATACATTCAATAAAGACTTATAGTGATGATACTTATAGTGATGTAAATCTCCTACATTCACACAAGTGCATAATATTATTATTTCATATTAATCATAAATAACCTCTTACTTGTTAATATGTATGTATTTATTTATATTATTTATTGGGTGCTCATATTGATTGTAAATTTCATGTAGGCATACTAGTATTTTTATGTATTTAACTAGCTTTTGTCCGCAGCTTCGCCCGTGGTAGAGATCGATTTTATACAAATCCTACTTATTTTTACTTAGTTAAATTTAGTTGCCTATGACTTAAGTAATATACATATATTGTATCATTTGATAGCGTGAATCAGAACTTGCAAATGAATTTTACTAACGCCATCTATTAACAACTTCCGGAACTAAATATCTAGCAACTAACAAAACATCGATCTTCCCATGGGGATGTTTTACCGCGGTAAAAAGTAGCCTACGTTACTCTCCACCCTCCTCACTATCTCCACACACAAAAACCATACCATATAACAGCTTCGTTGCGACGTGAAAGACGGACAAACTAACAAACACACTTTCACATTTATAATATTAGTATGGATAGTATGGATATGGATAGTATGGATTTATTTAAAACTATTTAATTTGTATTATATTGTATTTAAAATTATTTAATATATGTCGGTGAGGCCACGAATCTCCAGTGAAGGTCCAGGGACGGACCTCTTTATTCTACAACGCCTGTTCGATGCAGAGGTTGGCATATAAGAAACGACATGTCATATTTAGATGAAGGAATTGTCAATAAGATAGAACGGACGATCACCTAGTGTTGAAGTACTTGGAAGTATTGATGTGAACGTTAGGAGAACTAGAAATATTATATCATGGAGCAAAGTAAAAGGAATATCATTTCATAACCAACACCGTAGATTACCCCTTCTGCGTCATCAGAAGTGGTGGAAGAACTGACGCGCCCAAAACATTGGAAAAGTCTGAAAATAAATGAGGACTGACACTAGTTCGGATGACATTTGAAGAAAATTTTGCAAGAATTTTGCTATGAGAAATTAAACAATCCAAAACGCAATAAAATGAGAATCGTCGAAGTTTATAATATAATCGGTGTGGATAATGCGAAATGTGGTGATGTGGGTGTTCAAACAAACGAAGCCATCCAATATGTAGACCTTTCGGAGTACGATATGCTGAAACGCGAATGTCGATTTTTAAGAATGAGGTGACGACTAAAATTTCTTCGAGGAACATGTTGATGGAAATGGACGTAACTACGGATCGCAGATAAGTAGCCCTAGTCTAGCATCAAATGTGATACCTGATATCATACGAGTGAAATTAACCTTAATTATTTTTCAGTTGTGGAAAATTGATGACACATGGAATAATGATCTACCACGCCAGCCACGAGAAACCAAGAGACCCAGGACCTGTCTGCTGCGTGAGCGGTGCTAGATTAGGTGATGGCAGAATGAGTGTCGTCACAACCGTCTTCAGGCATAGTTTGAACATACAGGTGATTTTGTGAAGTTTTCTATGATTATGGGGCTGATGAGCGTGTAGATAATGTTGTTGCTGGTATTGGATTTAAACGAATCATTCTTAAAATTATTTCCATGATTTGCCTGACATTCGTATTTAAAGAATGAAATTACGTTGTCTTTTTAAGAGGGTTTTTCAGTCAATGACAGTGACATCCTTTATTTTCTAAATTTAATAAATGATTGAAAGTTATGAAACTTTATTGGATCACTAAGAGTAAGGTGTTGCAATTGTTGACAGTTCGAAGTTTTTGCTATCGGGTTTCTTATGATGCGAGTACGTTATGGTGAATAGCGACTTCTTGTCAGTAGACTCGTTAGACTTGTGTAAGTCAGATGTAAGTCACGTAGAGAAACTATGGTCGGTCTGATGGTATAGTAAAAGAAGGATTACATGATGATATCAATTTAATGAGTTTCGCAACAATGGCTATTGTAAAAAAAAGAGGAGTGAAAAAAAAGAGATGTGAAAAAAAGATGTGAAAAAAGAGAAAAAAAAGAGTTTAAAAAAGAGATAAGTGAAAATGAAAGGTAAAAAAAGAGTACCTAGTAACAATATGAAATTGTAAAAAAAAATGGAGTAAAAAAAAGAGTTATGATAAAAAAAAAAGTTGTAAAAAAAGGTGTCAAAAAAAAAAATGAAAAGAAATGTGAATGAGTCCGGGCCAGCATAGAACTGAAGGGACGTTGTGCCTGGAGAGTCTTAGAGAGACTGGACCAGGTGTCTGCAGGGTATAATCCGGACCAGACGACAATAACATAATTGCGACGTTCCGTAGAGTCTTATGAACCAGATTGGTAACCAAATGGCCAAACCATAGTTATCTCCACTATATTTTAAGTGTCCACATTTAAAATATCAGACTTAATGAGCGAATTATTCTTGACTGTAAATTAATAATGATGTGATGAATGACGAAAATAAAATGAATGTGAATCAGGTTAATGTAGTCAGAATAGCCGAGCAAAATACTGTTGAGACTGTTTTTTACAGGATTCTGATTATCCACACGAGGTCGTGTGGGTCGTCAGCGATGGCCGCGTGCGTGATACGATAACAAGGAGTTGTGGACCCAGGAGTTATAATGGAGACCACGAACACCAACAGCCCGATACACCGACGCTCTTAAGAGGGCGAGTGGTATTGCTGGATGAGATCATAAGCGGAGGACCATGTGGCATGCCTTGTGGAGCAGTAGATAGAAGAAGCATGATGATGATGTACCAAGATAAATTAAAGCGCGCACGAGGACGAGCGCACGTCAGGATAGCCGTGTCGGTGAGGCCACGAATCTCCAGTGAAGGTCCAGGGACGGACCTCTTTATTCTACAACGCCTGTCCGATGCAGAGGTTGGCATATAAGAAACGACATGTCATATTTAGATGAAGGAATTGTCAATAAGATAGAACGGACGATCACGTAGTGTTGACTTGTAGCGGTGACTTATGGGGCATTTCGGTAAAAATAATACAGCATATTATAGATATTATAGCACCATATTTGGTCATAGTTTTTAATAAATGCATAGATCTAGGTATCTTTCCAGATCTTATGAAATGCAGCAAAATTATACCACTTTTTAAAACAGGCGAAAAAACCGATATTAATAACTATAGACCAGTTTCTATTTTACCAACTCTTAGTAAGATTTTTGAAAAAATAATATTGAATCAAATGCTGTCCCATTTCAACAATAATAATTTATTACATCCTGATCAATACGGTTTCACTAAAGGCCGTAGTACAACCGATGCAGGGGCTAGGCTTTTAAAGCATATATTTGAAGCATGGGAATCATCACAAAATGCCATAGGTGTATTTTGTGACTTATCTAAGGCATTTGATTGTGTTCAGCACGAAACATTGCTGTTTAAACTTGGCCACTATGGTATAAAAAACAAGGCCCTTAGCTTGATCGCGTCTTATTTGAGTGATAGGATACAAAAAGTTAGTATAAAAGATATTAAGTCATCGGGGTCACCGGCTGTGTTGGGTGTACCGCAGGGCTCGATCTTGGGTCCGTTTCTTTTTCTGGTATACATTAACGATTTACCACATTATGTAAAGAACCAAGCGGATATTGTACTATTTGCTGACGATACATCATTAATATTTAAGTGTGAAAGGAATAAAGTAAATTTTGACGACGTAAATAGTGCTCTTTCGCATGTGTCGCGTTGGTTCACTATCAATAATTTGCTTTTAAATGCAAAAAAAACTAAATGTATAGAGTTTGTACTACCTAATGTTAAAAAAGTTAACAAATCTCTCAGACTGAATAATGAAATATTGCACATGGAGGAATCCACGGTCTTTTTAGGGGTGACCTTAGATAGTAAACTTCAGTGGGGCCCACATATAACAAATCTCGCGACTAAACTCGGTAGGGCTGCTTATGCTGTTAGGAAAATAAGGCAGTTTACTGACGTCGAAACTGCTAGGATGGTTTATTTTGCATATTTTCACAGTATTATGTCATATGCCATCTTGCTGTGGGGCAAAGCAGCCAGTATAGAACAAATTTTCATACTACAAAAAAGAGCTATTAGGGCTATTTATAAACTTAGATCTCGTGAAACTTTGCGTGACAAGTTCAAAGAAATAGGTATACTTACAGTAGCCTCACAATATATCTATAGTAACGTGGTTTTTATACGGAATAATATAAGCGCGTATAAACAAAATTTTGATATCACTAATCGCCAAACAAGAAAAATGCACCAGTTAGTAACGCCATCTTACCGTCTTTCTAAAGTGAAGCGATCTTTTATGGGCCGTGGTGTACAGTTCTATAATAAAATCCCAAAGTTAATACGTGATTTGCCAGTGGAATTATTTAAGAAACATGTAAAATCTCAACTTTTAGGCAAAGGCTACTATACTGTAGATGAGTACATAAATGACAAAGACGCATGGAAATGACCAGATCTGCAACCAGTTCCGTACAGGCTAGTGATACTTCTTTGTAAGAAATATACCAATGTATTTTATTTTTAAAAGATGTGCTGAGGAGTTTCTTTCGGCTTTTCTTCTCCTCCATGACAAAGCACCTTTCCGAAAAGCTGGTAAATTAAAAAAATGACGTGCATAAGTGTATCAATGATACCTACATGAATAAATGATTTTGAATTTGAATTTGAATTTGAATTTGAAGTACTTGGAAGTATTGATGTGAACGTTAGGAGAACTAGAAATATAATATCATGGAGCAAAGTAAAAGGAATATCATTTCATAACCAACACCGTAGATTACCCCTTCTGCGTCATATATATGTATTTTACTTAAACTATATTACTTATTATAATACATACATACATAATCTTAATCTTACATACATAATCTTAATCTACAGTGGATATATCTCAGATCATTGTACACTACACAGGGAAGAGGGGGCTTTCCAAACACAAGTACTATCACTTAAATGGAAAGATCACACATATACATATATAATGTAATGTAAATTCTGGTATACTAAACGATTTTTGATTTTTTGATTTTGATTAATATTCTGAATAATAATAATCTAATCCTACATTACAATATTTGACATTTGCATGCCATATTGTAAATGGCTAATTGTGACATGTAATATATTTTAATTAAGATCGTTATGTAGCCACAATTATTGCAATAAACTTTCATTCATTCAAGACTAAAATGCCACTTACCCACAAATAAAAACGAGTGGCGGTACTCCATGTAACCATTAGATGATTTCTTTACTTCGGGACTATATTTACTGATCAAATCACTAGATTTCATCTTAAGATGTTGAACAGTATCTTCATACAGTCTAGCTGAATACACTAAGTTCTTATTGGATATAACTTCATCATTTACAGTATCTTGATTGATAAAATCATCATTGTCAACAGTAACGACATCAACCTTAGTATCTTCCTCTAAGCTAAATGAATACTCACTGATATCGTCTCGGTTGATCACATCATTCTGTGTTACAATGCCAGTGACATCAACATCTTCGTCTGAGTTAGATGAACACACGCCGCGATTGTCTAGACTGATCGGATCATAACTGTCTACATCATCTATATCAATATCTTCATTTGAGTTAGATGTAGAAGCATTAAAATCCACTTCGTTGCTCACACCATTACTTTCCGTCTTAACCTCATTCACAGTCATATCTATCATATCATCAGTTCTATCTTCGCTATTAACTTGGCTATGGTCAATCGCATAGTCTTCTTCAGATTTAATTTTATTAATTTCTTCATACACATCAACTTCTTCGAGTGGCGTGTCCGTTCGTGCGTCCGTCTGTTCATTTATTTCCTCTAAATCTTCATTATCGAAATCAAAATTCTCTTCATTTGGATTGTCTGCTGGATCAGAACTGAATGGATTATGGATCTGTAACTCAGATCGTATTAACTCTACAGTTATCTGAAACGACATATAAACCAGTGAATCTATTGAAATATCAAAATTTTGTATTGAAATGGATTTCCAAAAATGTTTCAATAATTCACATCTTTTTAAAGGAGCCTCACAAAGGAAGCTCGTCCCAGCTTGCCTTCTTGTTGAGTTTTTGAACATAATACTCACTTGTCCGTGTCTCCTGACGATGTCCAGAAGCATCGAGTGCGCTCGCAAGCTCCTGCGCCTGAAGCGAGCGCAGTTCATCAGTCGGTCGGAGCACTCGGTGCACAGGTACCGGGGCAAGTGCACTTCGTCTGCTGTCTGACAACAAATCACTTCACTGTTCACACTCCTGGTAGACTAGTATACAATGGACGTCTCAATCATATACATTACATAAAAAAAAACTTGAGAGGTGTCAAGGGACACCCGGATGGAACGAAGTTCCTTGCAGTCAGTACTAGGATAGCAAAAACATGCAGCAAGTGTGCCAAAAGAAATCTAAGGTATTAAACGTGAGAAACAGGCACACTCGCTTGCATGTTTTTGCTATCCTAGTACTCTGGCTTGCTTTCTATGTTAAAAAAACTACGACGGCAAAAAGTGTCGTTACCGGCAAAAAGTGTCGTTACCAAATTTTCCGCCTAGCCCCCTTTCGCAACGCGCGATAAGGAACTTCGTTCCAATTATACAATACTTCATGGTTGAGGGAACTTGCAACATACTACACCAAGTTGTGAGGGACGTGTGTATTTAAAATATTTTACCATGATTCCAGTTAATGTTTCATACGCTGTATTCAACACCCTAGAAGATGTCATCGGGTAAATTTTGCAGTCCGTCGCAAAACATATTCTGCACACCTGAGGAATTATATTTTTAATAAATAAGTAACATGATAACCTAAAAAAACTCGTAAAAGCAGATAGCACTGTAAAACCTCTTGAATTAATTTTGTGGTGTGTTGGTACAGAACCCACGGTACATGAGTTTTACTCTTGGCTTTTTGGGCAAACACAATGAGCCAAGAATTGTACCAGTAAATTAACTCAGTAGATTCATCGCAAAATAAGGAGCAATAAATGTATAAAGTCTTACCTTCACATAGCACGGTGTCATTAAATCATCATGTTCCAGATCATTCTGCAATTAAACAATGGTAACATTAGCAGTGAACTAGCATACATTTAAAAATTGAAAAAACCCGTCTGCTGTCAAAAAAGTTATTATGATATACCTTTTTGAAATGGTGAGCTCTTTAATTTAAGACTCATATTTCATTATTCCACTTATTTTTATCTTTTGGTACTTCAAACAATGGTATCTCACAGCCACCATATTTGTTTTTTTTTTAATTTCACTTAACTAAGATCACTTGGGCTGTCAAGATGCATGTAACAATATCTTATTATACATATAAATAGGTCCAGCGGTTTGGAAGTTAAATTAATTAATAAAAATAAAAATTAATAAAGAATATTGCACACATTCATACAAGATATGTGCAAAAACCATAAACAATTCTTGTAAGTCAATTAAAAAAGAAGAGTAGCATTAGAAATAGTTGAACATAATACAAACTTTGACTCTGTCGGGCTCAGTGCTTGCCCGAAGCTGACGCTCCATTATTGTCGCCAAGAAGTCCTTCACGAGGAAATGCTTGGAGCATACAATGCTGCCCGGCTCGGGCTCCCAGTCCGTCTGCCCGAGTGCCTCCATCCATGATGTACGTAGAGACACCTCCTCAGGTACTCTACAGCATGATCAAATAATTTAATTCAGTTGCAGTGTCAGAGCCACTTAATATGCGGGCCCAGCAATTCTTTGCTGGTCTCTTAATAACAACACCGTAAGTATGTGGCGTGGCTTCAACCTATGGCCCACTGCTGAGAATGGTTCTCTTCTCTTGAGGCTTAGAGCTTCCTCCTAAGGGGATTGATGGCCAACCCAATAGAATGTAAAGACTATTTTAACTTAAATAATGGTACCGATGGTTTATTGAAGAAATTGCCTCCAAAGCACAGCATTATTAAAAAACTACATTAAAATATAACTTATGATTGCTTCATTATTTACTTAAACTGACATTTTGAAAATGTTAACAATATTAGAATACCTGTGAAACGAAACTCCTGGAGATGAGTTTTGGCTGGAATCGTGGTCGCAAGTAGGGAAGGAACAGCGCAAGTTGAAATCCATATTATTAACTTCGGTAGCAAACGCAATATTTAATGTTCGATTTAAGGTTTCCTATTAAAACAAATTAAATTTCGTACAATAGAAACAAACAACTCTTAACAATAAAAGATCGAACAATAACAAAACAATGCATTTTTGATTTTAATTTATCTTCAGAAATGCAGCACAGAGTACTTAATCACTACGTTTTAAACTAATATAACTATGGTCAGCTGTCACTTGTCAGGTCTGTCAGGCGTCAGCACAGAAGCCACAGAATCAGTGTTGCCAGATAATTTTTTCTCGGATTGCCTTGCCGGAGTGCGCGTGTAGCCCCGAGATAGCCCGCCCCATCTAGGGTTCGAAGTTTATGAGCTCAAAAAAAAAAGGTCATTGACAATCAATTTTATATTACTTTGTTGAGAAATCCAAGCCCAATTACGTTTTTTTTCTTGTTTTAGTCCGAGCGCTGAAATATAGCCCCGCGGCTACACGTAGCCAAGGGGTAAAATATGATAGCCGCTCGGTAACAGAAATAGCCCCATTGGCGCTTAATAGCCCCATCTGGCAACACTGCACAGAATACATAAAAATAAATGATATACCCTAGAGGACTGTCGGACTGCTCGTGCCTCAGACCATGGATATATTACTCTATCTGGATCATAGACTTCGTAGTGGTATGTTAGGTCAGGCGCTGATCGAAACTTTTTGTCACGGTGACTTTTTGTTACCCAGTTGAGTGCTATGAAGATTTAAGGGAGTGCGCTGAATATGGTGACGTGACAATACGGTGACAAATAGTTCCTAGCAGACGGCAACATCTAGTGACGTGACTGTCACCCGGCCGGAAGTGTGCTCACAAGGCGACAGTGTTCCCAACTTAGGGGTTTCCCCCCAAATTTTAGAGGTAAATATGTAAGATGGGATTTTTAAGGGTCTTATATGCTTAGGGTTATTTTTAGGGTTTTTGTGACTCTTCATATGTTTTATTTATTGATCAAAATAAAGATGTAAGAGGCCCCGGAACAAACTAGCCAATCAAAGGAGACTGGGACTTTTGGCATTTAAATAAAGGATATCAGATTAATCTGCAATCTGGAATAGAGAAATCCAAAAATGAGTATATTTTGTGAATTTATCTTACAAAATATTATGTCGGAATTTATTTATTTGTAAGAATTTTATTTATAAGTCCAATTAATGAAGTATTAAGACTTTTAAGCCAAATCGGTAAACAAGAAAAACTATATTCTTTCCTGGTCCCAGAACCAGAACCATTAACGTCAAATTAATATTTTTTGATTTAATCGTAATACATCAGCACGGACGCGTCCCGCACCCCGTGCATACTATGAAATACCGTCCGCGGACGTTTTCGGCTGACAAAAACATCCAGCGCGCCAGATAGCTCTCGGACGTCAGAATATTAAGATTGGTATTGCGTGTGAGCTGGCAATGGAGATCGGGAACGAGCGAATGTGCAGACCACTATAAATAATACGCGCTACGACATTTTACGACTGTTTATTCTCAAAATAAAAGCGAAAATGTTTTACATTTTATATGATTGCTATTAAAATAAAAGATTAGAAAATTCACAATACTGGAGTTACGAATTCATTGCTAAGGAAGTGACAGAACAAATTTGACAGCCAAAGACAACAACTCATGATAAACTTCACACTATGTAAGGCTTATGCATATATCTTATACAGCCAATTTATATTTGAAATGGAATGAATATATTTCTATCACAGAACGCCTCAAGGTGACTCAAGGTCACGTCCGCGTCTTAGACCTTGTCCAGAAGGGACGAATTCGCCGCGAATCGTTTCGCGCGAATTCATTCGCGCGTTAGCGAGATACTAGGCGCCAGTACATCGCGTCCACAAGCATCGCGCGAATTCAAAATACGCGCGTAAATTGCGTGCACTACGCCAGACTCTCGACTCGCGCGTTTTTCGCGCGAGTCGAAATACTAGAGGCTCCTTGTTGCGTCCAGTCAACGCGCGAACAAGTCGAACAACAGAGTGAGGTGCAAGTATCGAGGGAAATGGAGCGCCTACATTTTCGTGCGTTGCTACGCTCCTTCTGGACGCAACGATCGCGCGTTATACGCACGAGAAAATCGCGGCGAATTCGTCCCTTCTGGACAAGGTCTTACCTCCGATAGTTTGCACAGCTCAGTGTACATTCATTATCTAGATACCTATTACGTCACATCCTTCGTCAGTCGCGACTTATAGTATGTTTGAAGCTTGAGACAGTGACAAAAGTCACCAGTGAGTGCGTGGCCTTATCTGACGATCGATGCCGTCAAATAAAGGTGGCCATTTTTGTATTGTGTCCATGTTATGTCCCAAGATATATTAACAGTTTGCGATTTTTTATAATGGTTTAAAAACATCTAAGATGAAATTATAATATAGATGTATCGTAATTGTGTACTTTAATTTTCAATTTACTCTATAATAATGCATGCAATATTTAAAATTCGGTAATTTTGAAGAAATTTTAATAAAATGTATTTTTTCAATATTATAATGATTACTAATAAAAAAATTACCTACAGAAAACTTATTCAAGTACCATATCAAAATAGGTCATAATATTTCAAAATAAGTGTGGTCAACTGGTCACCCTACAATTTTGAAGGACCAACCTCAATCCGGCCTGTCATTGGTCGGATGGGTCATTCCGATATAACGTCATCCATGACGTTATATCGGAATCGAACGTCAGGCACCTCTACAAAGTCTATGATCCAGATAGAGTATACTAATATATCCATGCCTCAGAGTTCAGACTGCTCAAGTGCTGAGAGTAGCAGTGTGACCATCTCGTAAGTGAAGAATCTAAGACAGACCCAAAAATCTGCCAAAATCTGCAACACTTGGCGCCAAAAATATGCCTTCATGGAAACGGAAAAAAATACAACGAATTAAAGGGAAAAATTTTTTTTTTATTAAAATACAAAAAAAAAAATGAAGTCCGAACAAAATAACCGACTTCAACTTCAAAATTAAGGATAACTTAAATACTACTCGTCAGATGTCGCTCAAAAAATGAGACCACATGACAAGCACCAGCTTTCGAATAAAAAAGAGTCATCTAAATCGGGACATCCAGTAAAAAGTTATGAGGTAACACAACTTTTTTTGGAGTCCGTTTAAACGTCATAAAACGCTCACGTTAAGATTGATTATTTTGATTTGGATAGTGTTTCTTTAGAGGTGAACTAGTTCGTTTTTAGAAACATAGTACCATCAGGCGATAATAGATGGCGCTAGTAAATTCAAACCTGAATCACGGTATCGACTCAGATCGACTGTACGCCGTAGCTTCCATAAGACGGACGAGTTTACCTGTTATGTGGGTAAACTCTTTGCTTGTGGTTATTTGTTATGGTTCTTTAAGTCTGTGCCAAGCTCTCACATTTTATAAATCTCATCCTGAGATACTTGCAATTTCCGACTTCCTAAAACATTTATACGCACTGGATATAATAATTATTATTTTTACACCTGCATAATAATATGTTAATATAATATTATTTACTAAGGTTGTTTGATTTTAATGTGTTTTTTATTTATTTCAAACTAGCTGACCCAGCGAACTTCGTACATAAATAAATAAACTTCTTATGTTGCTGTGGTGACATTTGAGAAGTTAATATGGTTGTAAAGTTTTCTTAATTTGTCTAATTTTCCGCACAACTATCTATAACCTTCTAACAATAACAAAAAATAATTAGTAAAACCGTTCAGCCGTTCTCGAGTTTTGTTTAGCAATACATTTGGCAATATTTTTCAATTTATACAGATTTGTGTCATTAACAATACTAATTGTATTAATTGTAATTATAGGTGTACCAGCATCTCATGGCATTTTTGACAAGCAGAAAAATGGGTTTTTGATATGGCAATGAAAATTTTTAAAACTAACTATTGTCAAGCGGCTTGTCAAGTCAAAGAAAGAGTTGTATGGAATTTTTTTCTTTTTCTAAAATGATGATTATTTTCGATTTACTGTCGAATAGACCTTTACGATCACAAGCCACAAATATTATTTTCAATGTTTATTGAAAAACATGTGAGGAAAAAGTTGTATTTAAGCGACAATCTGCATTATTAATATCATCCATCTTTTAGGATTAACTCGTTTTGATACTTAGTTTTCGTAATTATATTTTCTTAATAAATTATCTACATATGATTTCTTTGTATGTAAGTAAGATTAGCAAATGATATTAAATTAATTGAAATAAATAATACAAACAATGTTACAAATTAAAGGTAGCAAAAATTTTGTGAATATGAAATGAAAAGTTACATGATACAAGTTCACGTAACTGAAACGGTGGAGGAGCAATTTATTATTATTATCTATTTGTTCTCTTCATCAAATGAATAAAAAATACTAGTATACAGATGGCAAATTTTAAATTATAGTTGCATAAATTATTGTTAGTTTCTGTAATAATTAATTATAATATAAAAAATATGTGCTTAATTGTATTTTACATATTTTCATCTGAAGGTAATAAACCAGACTTTTAATGTAACCTATTATGCTATATAAATAGCTTTATAAACCAAACCTACATATTATATTGCCTATTATGAAACTAACACTGTTAAAAATATCAAGGATCAACAAGTTTTATTCTAGTTTTCCCAACACTGGGGAGTGTGTTGTCTCCAATTGTAATTTCCACATTTTGCCATCAGATTCTGGTATACCTATAGTTGCTTTTTTGTATGAAATAAATAAAGAATCAGTATCCAATTCAAGTGTTTCATTTCACCACCTAACCGATACATGCACAGATTTATAGAATAAAAGAGATATGTATTTCCCAGAAATTCGTAAGTATTATATTATAGTGCGTTTCAACTAAATCTGCAGTTGGCTATGATGTTGGTAGTATTGAAATAATTGTTTTTAAAATTTCAAAAATCTAATAAAGGGAGATAAATAATAATAATCATCAATTTAGGTAATAACAATATAAATTACGAGATAATATAAAACATTGCACGGTAAGGTAAGATAAGGCGCGCGCCAAAGCATATTGCCAGAAGATATTAGTTGGGAATGTTGGGATCAATTAAAACGTAACACTGTTTATAAACATTACTTTATTTCATAGGAATATTATCTATAAATATAATATACTTATTTGATCGGTAAGTTAGTTTTGCATGAATCGTCCGTGTGGCCATTTGGATTAATGAACCCGTGCACAGTGTGTTTGATCCTTAAAATCGTACATCCCCTTTTTATTAATTTTTTACATACTTAAAACTATATGAAATACAATTTAAATGTACATAGAACCGAACTTATAATCATGTTAATATTTTTTCTATGGAAGCCAGAAGAAACGTAAATAATTGTCTACAAAAAGCGTGTTCAATAATGTCAACTTATTTTTGTTACATACTATAGTTAGTTAGGTACTAATAGAAAGTTTACTTTATTTTGAGTTCCTAATTGGAATTTTAGCTGCAATAAAATTAGTGATGATAATATTAGCTTATTGTTGTTTTAATTTTTGGAACGAAGTTCCTTATCGCGCGTTGCGAAAGGGGACTAGGCGAAAAATATTAAGAGGAAAAAAGTTGTAACGACACTTTTTGCCGTCGTTACAACTCGTGCGGCGTCGTTACAAGTCGGCGCATTTTTCTCTGTCTGTCTCTCTCTCTCTTATAGAAAGCAAGCTTTTGATAATTGATTAAATTGCAGCCCGCAAAGATGTAACTGTTTTACGCCTTCCGCCTTACCATTAATTGAACCCTATTGAGTGCGTACAATAAAATCACATGTTGGCAAGAATAATAAAAGTTTTAAAATGGTTGAAGTAAAGTTATTAATTAAGGTCTTGAAGTTCATGCGGTGTCATGGTCAAAGAGGAAGACAAAATGCTGCAGCTTGACGGAATTGTAGACGCTGCATCAGATGAACAGACTCCAAGTTTCATTATACACGTGCCAGAATCCGACAACGAACACGAACCTACTGAATTATCTGAAATATTTTTTTTTCATTATCTTCTCGTACCATTTATATATGAAATACTAGCTGCCCGGACAGACTTCATTCTGTCAAAAAAAAAATTGCAATAAAATAATATTGCGACTATAAATTGAGATGTAAGCTATCCTATCTTTCAAGTTGGATCAAACTGCACACGGTGTGCAAATTTGATTGAAATCGGTTAGGTAGTTTAGGAGTCCATCGCGGACAAACAACGTGACACGTAATTTATAAATATTAAGATTTAATATAAAGGAGAATGCCCATTTTGTATGGAGAAATGTACTGACATTAATATTTTTGTGTCCTGATAAAAATACCTTTATTTGAATAAGTTATCTTAATACATTACACAAACCAACTTTAGTCAATTTTAATCGTAGGAGTTATAAGATTTTCAACAAAATTATTTTGTATTTAGGTTATAGTAGACACAGTAATATGGACTCTATGCAGGCGCATTAAGTCGTATACGTTTAAGTTTAAAATTCATTTGACAGTCCCCAAACGCCATCTAACTTTTAATGTTTTAATTATTATCAAATTCATTTGACAGTCCCCTAACACCATCTAGTTTGTTGTATCATAGTCATAATCGAATCAACGCAACCTATTGGCCCGAAGGATCTTAAAATATCCCTGATTGGCTCCAATTCCAATATAAATGGCCGAATGCTTTTGTGTTGTAAAACGGAAGTAAAGTTACTTATTAATTTAAGAAAATTAAGCCCAAAAAGAATTTTTTAGGAAATACGGTAAAATATTTAAAATATTTTAACTTAATTTTTAGTACAAAAGTCATTGTGACACAATCATTTTTTTTGAGAGTACTGGGTATGGGCATTCTCCTTTATTAATTTTTAAAATGTAATGCTTTATAAATATAATTCGGTTTAATTAACTGTATTCGTTAAAAGTTAATCGATTTAAATTCGATAGTTCCAAACTCTGTTCAATCGTGATTATTGTCTATGGTAAATTGATATTAGAAGTCGGCCATATTTGTTTACTACTTAGGAGTCGACCAAAATATACACTAAATAAACAGTTACAAACAGGAAGATGGTTTCTTATTAGAACGTATTAATTTATGTGATTGTAGGGACCCCTTCTACGTAAACACTGTTACAAACATCACAGGAATATGTTTTCCATTATAATGTATTAATTGATGAGTTTGTAGGTGAAGTGTACCTAATGTATCTACTCTTTAACAATAAGCATGTATGTATGTACGCTCCTTTATATTCTATTTTATGCTGACTGTCGATATTCACTTCACTTGTACACTTTTATGAAAGATGCATTCAATAAACGAACCTGACGAATAACAGTCGTTTTCATCAGCATACCCTCAACATCACATAGGTTCGTTCTGTGCCTAAACACTATGAAATATTACCGAATAATGGTTACTCATTAGAATGTATTAATTTGTGAGATTGTATGGACCCCATCTGCCTAAACCCTTTGTTACAAACATCACACGAATATGGCTTCACGCCGGAATGTATTAACCGATGTGTTTGTAGGGTCCCCTTCTCCCTAAACACTTTGTTACAAATATCACAGGAATATGGCTTCACGCCGGAATGTATTAACTGATGTCTTTGTAGGTGTCCCTTCCGACCAAACATTTTGTTACAAACATCACAAGAATATGGTTTCTCATTAGAATGTATTAATTTATGAGATCGTAGGGACTCCATATGCCTAAACACTTTGTTACAAACATCACACGAATATGGCTTCACGCCGGAATGTATTAACTGATGTCTTTGTAGGTGCCCCTTCCGACCAAACATTTTGTTACAAACATCACAAGAATATGGTTTCTCGTTAGAATGTATTAATTTATGACACTGTAGGGACGACTTAAGGTTAAACAATTTGCTACAAATATCACAGGAATATGGCTTCACACCGGAATGTATTAATTGATGTTGTCGTAGGTGATCCTTCCGCCTAAACATTTTGTTACAAACATCACAGGAATATGGTTTCTCATTAGAATGTATTGATTTATGACATTGTAGGAACCTGATCTGCGTAAAACCTTTGCTACAAATATCACAGGAATATGGCTTCACACCGGAATGTATGAATTGATGATTTTGTAGTTTCTCCTTCCGCCTAAACATTTTGTTACAAACTTCACAGGAATATGATTTCTCTAAATGTGTCCGCAGATGATGAATAAGTTTATTCTTACGATCTGTTTTATAATCACACATATCGCAGTGAAAACGCTTCTTACTTGCAGCATGCGCTTTCAAATGTTCCAGCAACTGAATATCGCTGTCAGTTTGATATGGACATATGTCACAGCGGAACGTATCATCTGTGGAGGGTCCGTCAGCTTCCGGTGTCTGTTGTTTTTCAATCTTCACTTCATTTACATCTCGCGGTGTCTTCGTCACTTTCTTATCTTTTTGTGTAGGAAGGTCATCCAGAACATCTTCACCTGTATAAAAGAATATTGTATTATAAGAATAATAGCGGTTGGTTGTGGTAAAGCGGATTGTATTATGATTATGAAGCATTATTACAAAATATAAGTAAGAGTTCTGAGGTAACAAACATAACAAAACAGTTCTGGACCATTTCCTTTTGAAATCGGTTAAAATATGTCCTGCTAAAAGCCGGCAGCGGCGCAGGGGGTTTTCGTCGGCGGCGGTCTGACGCCGGCGGCGTGGATGTTCTTAATTTTTGAAGAAAATCGTAATTTTTCTTGCTCAACATGCTATATAGCGCGCAAGTTAAGCTATTTTGCCCCAATTTTTCTCAGATGTCGTACAGAATCAACGTAATGTCGGTTCATTTAGAAAATCATCCGAATCAAACCGAAAATACTGAATTTTTTAAATAATTTTTACTTTATTAATAACAATTTTATTTGAATGAATGAATTTTATTTATTTGTTACTTTTAGTACTGCACTTTTTAGACTTTTTCCTTTGTATACGTCTACCTTGATGCCAAATATAAAGTTTCTAGGTCATCTGGAAGTAGGTTAGGTTTTTGATCCTATGTCTGTGAGTCAGTCTCCAAAATGCGGATTTTTAAACGTTAATATATCAATAACTATTTGAGCTACATTTCTGAAATTTTGAATTCTAAATAAGCTATAAGCTAGGAGGCTTTAATAAATGTGCCATATTTCATGTATGTAGGTTAAATATGTCTCGAGTTGTGATAGAGTCAAAAGTAGCTCGAAATGGTTCGTGAAAAATTACACTTCGCTGCGTCACCAGTTCTTTTGTTTTCAACTTGGCTGGACACGCTGCCGCGTGTCTAGATATAATCGAATATCAGAAGACATAAAAAAAGTAAGCATAAATCACTTTAGGAAATCTTTGCACAATTGGTCGGTTGAAAAGTGAATGTTATTCAGTGTATTAGTTTCTTATGAAATTATTATGACTTGTGAAATAAATTATTTTTAAGTAGCATATTAGTACACTTATAGTTAGCAATTTAATAGGTATGTGTATAATAGGATGGAAGTAATATTGAATTATGAAGCGCTCATAGCCCGGCGGCTTACGTCGATCCTAAGTGAGTGTTCATACTGAACTCGCGGGCGCGGGCGCGGTGGCGGATTCGTGTTCACACTGGCCGCCAGGCGTTTGCGCGATTGTGACATGTTGTCAGAGGTTGAAAACATGGACGACGATCTTTTTTAACCGAAAATTCATACCTAAAGTTCCATTTAGGTACTCACCCTCCATATCAGGAACCAATTCAGCAATTTCCTTCCATAGTTTATTAAGAATGTTTCTATTCATAAGATGCCTGTGTTTACTCTGCCAAATCTGACTTCAAATCAAATCAGTTCTAGCCTGAATAGTACTAATAAACTCTTCTGTATTGAAGGACATGATCTTAGATGAAAGAACAACCCTTTAATCGGGGGCCTAATGAATTCATGTGCTATCGTTTCTAGCGACAAGTTCAAAATGGTTGAACTTACCTGACATCGCGAGTGAATCGCGCGCTCCGCCGCTAGTTCAGTGTGAACACTCTCATACATTCTCATGCGTTTGATATTGCCGCTAGCGGGCCGCGCGCGCTTGTCGCTAGCGTGCCCGCTACTTACACCGCACGTGCGTTTTGTATGTGAACACTTTCATAGTAGTTCATATGTTTGATATTTCGCGACCGCGCCCGCGAGTCAGTATGAACAAGCACTAAGCGATCGACAAAGTTAAGCAACAGCGGGCGCGGTCGGTAGTTGGATGGGTGACCGCTAGTGGCAAAAATTTTTTGTGCTTCGGAGGGCACGTAAAGCCGTCGGTCCCGGTTGTTATCGTAAGATAACAGTCGTTAAGACATGTCGGAGGCCCTCAGGCGGCATGAAAACTTCCGACACTCAGTTGGCCACTAACCCCTCCACCAACCCGCACTGGAGCAGCGTGGTGGAGTATGCTCTAGGCCTCCTCAAGAGGAGAGACCCGTGCTCAGTAGTGGGCCGTTAATGGGTTGAAGCCAATAGTAATATTGACATTTTGAATAATAATAATCTATTAATTCTACATTACAATATTTGACATTTGCATGTCATGTTGTAAATGGCTAATTGTGAGATCTAATATATTTTAATTACGATCGTTATGTAACCACAATTATTGCAAATAAACATTCATTCATTCATTCAAGACTAAAATGTCACTTACCCACAAATAAAAACGAGTGTCGGTACTCCGTGTAAGCATTTGACGATTTTTTTACTTCGGGACTATATTTACTGATCAAATCACTGCATTTCATCTTAAGAAGATGTTGAACAGTATCTTCATACAGTCTAGCTGAATACACTAAGTTCTTTTTGAATATAACTTCATCATTTACAGTATCTTGATTGATAAAATCATCATTGTCAACGGTAACAACATCAACCTTAGTATCTTCCTCTAAGCTAAATGAACAGTCTGTTGTAATTTATAATTATAATTTTGTAACTTATTTTTCATCTAAATGATCTTGCAAATTTATTATTAATTTTGATATTTATATTTTATTTTTGACATGAAACAATATTGTTAAATTGGAAATTTTATTTAATTTTTAATTCCTTTTAAAGTTTTGACATTTGTAATTTGGGTATTTTTTTAAATTGAATTGCATAAATTTTTTTCCATATTATAATTACATTCATTATCAATTTAATATTACCATAATTAGCTAACTTAACAATTAACTATACACATACTTGTTTAACGCGATACTCGTTCATGCATGTTGTCTACGCCTTTGATTATAATAGCATTAAGAAATTACTGTTATTGAATAAGTTTATTATGTTTGAGTTAATGCATATTATGTTGGCGTTCAGTAAATAAATAAATAAATAAACACTCACTGAAATCGTCTCGGTTGATCATATCATTCTGCGTTACAATGCCAATGACATCAACATCTTCGTCTGAGTTAGATGTAGAAGCATTAAAATCCACTTCTTTGCTCACACCATCATTTTCCATCTTAACCTCATTCACAGTCATATCTATCATATCATCAGTTCTATCTTCGCTATTAACTTGGCTATGGTCAATCGCATAGTCTTCTTCAGATTTAATTTTATTAATTTCTTCACACACATCAACTTCTTCGAGTGGCGTGTCCGTTCGTGCGTTCGTCTGTTTGTTTATTTCCTCTAAATCTTCATTATCAAAGTCAAAATTCTCTTCATTTGGATTGTCTGCTGGATCAGAACTGAATGGATTATGGATCTGTAACTCAGATCGTATTAACTCTACAGTTATCTGAAACGACATATAAACCAGTGAATCTATTGAAATATCAAAATTTTGTATTGAAATGGATTGGCAAAGTTTTCAATAATTCACATCTTTTTAAAGGAGCCTCACAAAGGAAGCTCGTCCCAGCTTGCCTTCTTGTTGAGTTTTTGAACATAATACTCACTTGTCCGTGTCTCCTGACGATGTCCAGAAGCATCGAGTGCGCTCGCAAGCTCCTGCGCCTGAAGCGAGCGCAGTTCATCAGTCGGTCGGAGCACTCGGTGCACAGGTACCTAGGCAAGTGCTCTTCGTCTGCTGTCTGACAACAAATCACTTCACTGTTCACACTCCTGGTAGACTAGTATACAATGGACGCCTCAATCATATACATTACATAATTTATAAGTACAATACTTCACGGATGAGGGAACTTGCAACAAACTACACCAAGTTGTGAGGGGCATACGTATTTAAAATATTTTACCATGATTCCAGTTAATGTTTCATACGCCGCATTCAAGACCCTAAAAGATGTCATCGGGTAAATTTTGCAGTCCGTCCCAAAACATATTCTGCACACCTGAGGAATTATGAAATTATATTTTTATTTTTAATAAATAAGTAACATTATAACCTAAAAAAACTTGTAAAAGCAAATAGCACTGTAAAAGCAACATATGTACGAAAACCGTAACCCTTTCTTGTAAGTCAAGTAAAAAACAAGAGTAGCATTAGAAATAGTTAAAAGAAAATAATTAAAATGTGTGCAATTCACACGTAGTAGAAGTGAAACCTTCAAAAATTTTGTTTTAAAATTTCGGGAAGATGATAATTGTAGGTTTTAGTAATGAACATATTAATGCAAAGTTAGATAATTATTTTACATTTTATTGATATACTATATCACATACAGTGGACCCCCGGTAATCCGACAATCATTTTGCAGGGCACTGTCGGACTATCGAATTTGTCGGATTATAGAGTACTGCCTAAGAGTCCGGAATTTTTTACAAAAGAGTACCTTGTAATCCGAAAAATTACAGTAAACAATGAACACACGCTAGACCGCACCGCTATCACACGTAGTCAAATTTAAACTAAGCAATCAGAATTAAAACAATACCCTCCGCGTCGAGCACAAAAGTGGTGGTGCGTACAAGTTATAACTTATTCAATCATGCATTAGCGAAGATTGTCAAAAAAATATTCAATAGACCATGTCGGATTACAGGGGGTGCCGGATTAGACAGGGGCCGGATTACCGGGGGTCTACTGTATATTTATTCAGACTCAGAACTTACATTTTCGATAAATGATACAAGAGGCTTATGGTAACTAAAGTATTAAATGCTCCCCCTCCCCTTCCCCTCCCCCTCTCCTTCCACATCTCCTCTCTTTCCCCACCCCTACCCCTACCCTACCCCTACCCCTGTACAAAGCTTCTTATCTCACTTTAGAATTTATGTGTCTGTCTCATTTTACTGGACAGTTTCGTTTCATCGAATTTCAAATCACCCCCGTACTAAAGAAGTTTTCACTTCAATACAAACTTTGACTCTGTCGGGCACAGTGCTTGCCCGTAGCTGACGCTCCATTATTGTCACCAAGAAGTCCTCTGTGAGGAAATGCTTGGAGCATACAATGCTGCCCGGCTCGGGCTCCCAGTCCGTCTGCCCAAGTGCCTCCATCCATGATGTACGTAGGGACACCTCCTCAGGTACTCTACAGCATGATCAAATAATTTAAGTTAGTTGCAGTGTCAGAGCCACTTAATATGCGGGCCCAGCAATTCTTTGCTGGTCTCTTAATAACAACACCGTAAGTATGTAGCGTGGCTTCAACCTATGGCCCACAGCTGAGAATGGTTCTCTTCTCTTGAGGCTTAGAGCTTCCTCCTAGAGAGGGGTTGATGGCCAACCCATTAGAATATAACCGCTATTTTAACTTCAAAAATGGTACCGGTGACTTATTGAAGAAATTGCCTCCAAAGCACAACAATAATAAAAAACTACAATATATTATAACTTATTATTGCTTCATTATTTACATAAACCACAGAAGAATTAATAATAGTACATTATGTATTTAAACTGACATTTTGAAAATGATAATTTAAACATTATAAGAATACCTGTGAAACGAAACTCCTGGAGATGAGTTTTGGCTGGAATCGTGGTCGCAAGTAGGGAAGGAACAGCGCAAGTTGAAATCCATATTATTAACTTCGATAGCAAAATCGATATTTATTATTTATTGTTTCCTATTAAAAAAATTGAAAAAAATAACAAAAGTAACAAAACGAACAATGCTGCTTTGTGAAGTAATGTTCACAGCACCACAGAATACTTATACCCCTACAGCACAGAGTACTTTTTTAATCACTACGTTATGTTGTCAATGCATTTCACAATAGGGATGTTCGATCCGGATCGATACTTGTGTGGATCGATACAATGGCATACGATCCGCTCGATATTTGTATCGATACAATGGCATTCGATCCACTGACGGATCGATACACATGCAGGGTGGATCGGATCGAATCGGATCGGATCAAAATTATTATGGAATGGAGGTAGATTTCTTTAGATCAGTTGTTGGCGCATCATATTACACGAACAAGAAGGCTTCCACACATTTTTCAGGCAATATTTGTTTGAATTTTTGTTAGATAGAAAGTCTGATCCATTAATTATTAAAGTATTGGTTAGCTAGAAAAGTTATTTGGGGAAACTCTGCGACATAGCTCCACCCCTACGATATTTATCAGTGGTAGTTAGGAACTTCATTGCCTTCCGAATGGCTTTTCTTGTTAGCCAATAGCATTTTAGGTGAAAGTAATCGATTTGATTCTGAGCGCTTATCCAATTTACTATTCCAGCGTTCTTTAAAAATTTAAGGATTGTCAAATGTAATTTATAAGTTTTGCATGATATATTTATTTATTTGATTATTTAGTTCAAATACACAAGAGTTCTAAATCAAATACAGTGTTTTAAAGTGAGATATTATTATTTAAATGATGTTCCTACTACATACCACATTGTTTTAAAAAACCTTAAGTAACTTTTTTAATATTTATTTACACAATATTTTGAATAAAATTAAATCTAATATAAAATTTAATCTAAAACGATTGATCTTAATATTGCCTTAATGATCTATCTTTATTTAGAAACCCACTGAATTAAGCTTGTCCATAGTTTATATAACCATATTTAAAATATTTTATTCGATTCTGGATCGATACAATACATCATATTAAATTATACGGCATATCTAGATAAAATATCATATTTCATATTTTGTTAACATATTTCTTTCTTGGCCGACAACCCTTCGCTGACATCCATTGGCTGAGATACCCATTTACAGGTATATATAATAATTATATGAATCAATATTTGTACTTTTAATTATATTGGGATATTCATGACGATCCGGAGTATCGATATATAAAATACCCATAATCAACCATTCCTATTTAAAAATTTACTTTTTTTCTTCTTCTCTTTCTTGGCCGGCAACGCATCAGTGATGCTTTTGATGTCGTTGATATCCATGAGCGACGATAGCCACTTACTATCAGGTGGATCATCAGCTCGTTTGCCGGCTATTTGTATCAAAAAAATATTCATTCGATACTGGATCGATCCAGAGTATCGTATCAAATCACTTGGATCGATACCTAGATCGATACACTGCGAAACGATCCGTATCGATCCAGAGTATCGATACAAGGCACCTGGATCGAACATCCCTATTTCACAAATTTCACAATTCGAATTCACATTGGATCACAGACACAGAGTACTTAATCACTAGTCACTACGTTATCACAGAGTACTTTATATTAAAATCAATACGTCATTTGATTTTAACCATGGAATGCCATGGATAGAATACTCTAACTGGATATATAACTTGAAGACAGATGACATGACGACACAACGGAATGACTAGATTCGGTGTCCACACTTAAACAAAATAGAAAATACCTGATAGTTCTTCAAAAATAATGCTTTCTTATAATTTTTTTGGTGGAAAAAGTTCTATGTACATATTACGTTACTTGTCTTAATGTGTACATTTTATTATATTTTCTTCAAAATTACCTCATGAAAACTGATGTTTTTATATTATGATTATTTTTGTTTACGGTAACATTGAAATGAAACAATATTATTTATTATAGTACATTTCTTTTATTTAAAGTGCACCGCACTTATAAAAATACACATTTGAATCCTGGGACTAAAAATAAATGGACAGAATAGAAAAATGGTCATTCCATTGTGACGTCATCCATCTTTCCATCCGTCAGGTACCTTTACGAAGTTATATATCCAGTTACAGTAACATATCCATGGTACTAAATCTTTGTTGGCAAACATGTTGACTATACCCTGTTCACAAATCTTAAAGACTAAAATGACAACCACTAATGTCAAAGTTCGAAATAATGATACCAGCTAAATTTGTGCGATCTACTTTTCCGGTTTTTTGAATCGTAAACTATGTCGTAAGAATAGTGACATATTAGTAGCGACACTCATATCTACCTAGATATTTAGTATTCGGCTAAATAGTATAAAATTAGCTGTATACCGAATGTAACTTAATAATGTAGTTGTAAGTAATGTTCTTGTAAGCAAAATAATTTTTAAATTTAGTAAGTAAGGGCAAATATATTATGGATACATGAATGATAATGGTTGCTTATACTTGTTTTTATACTAGTTTTAGGGACTCTTCAATAATTACACAAATAGTCGACCTTCCTTATAAATTGTGAAAATTTTTCCGATTTACTTTTCGGTTTATGGTCATCACTATTTAATTTGCACCCGAAATTGTTCACCCATGAAACAACAATTTAGTCTCTAAAAATTAAATTTACAGTCAAAATAGACAAAGTAGGTCTTAGAAGAAGGAATTAGAAGTACGTACACAAAAGTATTTCACTTTGGGCAGTGTTGCCAATGCTTCGGCAATTACCGTGTTTCAGTCCAAAAAATTACAAAATCTACGGCCTACGGCTGATACCCTATTGCCGTAGCAGATTCTACGGCTTTTCGCAAATTCTACGGTCTTTTTTAAAATTATTATTTTGCAAACGTATAACTAATGTTAACACCCTTAAAACAGCGCCACTAGGCTAATGTTAATGTTAATCTAGGCAATGAAAAGTGTTCCTACTTCCTCATTTTGTGGGCATCAAATTCACTGCCGATGACCTTTTTTTTAGTTCGAGCGCTGAACCAATGGTATATATTGGCTTAATTGGATAGCTTATTAAGTGGCAGCTCTTGACACGGCCCACAGTAATTGATCTTTTCCCATTTAAACACGGCTTTTTTATCAAATGTACATACACGGCCCTCCAAAAATTTTCAAAGGCAACACTGATTCCTACCAATCCTCTGCAGTGTTGCCAAGTTAGCCACTTTTTGGCTAGATCTGGCAACTTTTAAAATTCCTTTAGCCAAATATGTCAAATATTCTTGGCTAAATATTTTAGCCACAATTTTTGCAACTTTTGACTTGACAAGCATGGAGTACCTATTGAGGTGGAAGGATGGCCATCTCATATGAAGGGAAAGTTGTAAAAGTGGTGTGGTCTACAACAGCTATGTTCGAACTTCGAATATCTATTTGGCGGACAATAGGGTTCATTACAGGTGGCATAACTCAGCAAACTTCACTCCGTCTATAATACCTATGTTCATGGTTGATATCGCTATTTATATCACACTAGCGCCATTCAGAAATGGCCATTATTGGAACCTCTATTTTCTGTAAACAGCTGGACACTTTTTCAACTTTCCCTTCATATTCATACACATGAGATGGCTCTCCTTCTATCTCAATACTCCATGGACAAATCATAGAAATAAGCACTAAATTCTATAACAGGAATATTAAAAAAATAAGCAAACATGTTGTTCCTACCAAGTGCTGCTGGAATTTTTAGCCAAACCGGTAAACATATTCATTCCTTGTACCAGAACTAGAACCATCAACGTAGAATTACTATTGATTTATTCGTATACAAATAATATTGTATGCTTCAAAGTTAAAAAATAATTTTTAATGGTGTTTTTTTAACTCCTGATGCAAAAAGAGGATATAAAATTTTTGGCCACTTTTAAGGTACAAAATTTTGGCATTCTAGCCACTTTTTCAAAAGTGTTTAGCAATTTCTTGGTTCACTGACTTGGCAGCACTGATCCTCTGTCAATTGTCAATACTCAATAGATAGACAGACTCAACTCAATAGTGTCAACTGTCAAAACTCGGATATCAGAAGCGACAAACTCTCGCCTTCAAGAACAAAATTACAAAACTATAAATAAAAGTTTAAATTTTCAACTTCATTACGTACATTATTTGTAGAATATTTGTACGAAATATCAATTTTAGGAAATCCTATATCGATTTCAAGACAATACGGGTAGGATACATAGTTACTTCATGTTCAAGTTTTCCCTGAATTCATCTGACTGCGACTTCATGCCGATATATAATTGCAAAGAAAATAATTGTTGGGACTGCTTAATGACTAGTTCTGATAGCGACAGAGCTGTCTCTCTGCAGGTGTTAATATTCTGCCAGACAGTCTAGGAGACCGAGGCAGTTAGTAATATCTTCTCCAAGCGTTCCGTGATGGAGAACCTGTTGGTGACCACAATGGAGCATCATCGGCACACCAACGCTGTGCCCGTCGACAATATCCGAGTTTGTATTTATTTTGATATTAAGAGGTTTACCTACTAAGGTTTCTGTATCAAGACATAATAAAATCAAGAGAACACATAGTTCAAAGCACATGTAGACTGTTGTACGGTTCGCGTACAATACAAGTGCAACTAAGCAGTTTCCGCCATTGTCACCTCACTCAGTTCACGTTATCACGCGTCCGCGCATAGCGTGTGCTCATCAAGCATCTATCAATAATTAGCATATCAAGTAATATCAGGACTTCAAACTAATATCAGTTAAATAAATCAGTATCATAGTGCAGTTAACATCTTTCACTACAACTCTTGGTGTACCGTACCGTACAACTGTAGTATTAATATTGCACAGTCAATAGTTTGATTCATAAGTCAGTACACAGATATTTAAGTTTACTAGACTTTTTAACTTGTCTGACTACCTATTGTATTCATAATCACAATTTTGTATTTCCGCAGTTGTGCAGAATATGTTTCGCCAAAGACTGCAAAATGTACCCAATGACATCTTCTACGGTTTTGAATGAGGCATATGAAACATTAACTGGAATCATGGTATAATTATTATCTCTTAGACATTTTTTAAATTTGAAATTTTGCGTTCCGTTGTATACTAGTCTACCAAGAGTGTGACCAGTAAAGATAATTCTCGACAGACAGCAGACGAAGAGCACTTGCCTCGGTACCTGTGCACCGAGTGCGCCGGCCGAGTGATGAACTGTGCTCGCTTCAAGGGCAGGAGCTTGCGAGCACACTCAATGCTTCTGGAGATCGTCAACAGACACGGACAAGTGAGTACAGGCAGTCCTCGTTCTTATGGCATGTTAGGTTCTAGAAATACGCGACGTAAATCGAAACGACGTAAGTCGAGACATATTTTTTCATATTTTTACATGTAAAACTCAAGGGTTAGTTTGAAATTATCAAGATAAATATGCCTCTTGATAATTATTGTGATATTTATCAAGATAATATCAGATTATTATCTGATAATTATCAAACATTAAACTTTTCAATCCTTACAACACTACCAGTGTTTGGCTATCTACCTATCGTATGATATAAGAATAAAATAAACACATTTAACAATCAAGGTAATATTTTATTAAGCTTTTGTTTATAATTTCAAATAGTATCAGGCGTTACTTTGTGGAAATCCATTGATATTAAGTTAGTATTAGTCTACTTTGCAACAATCCGCGGTTAACATGTATGATGGTATATACTTAAAGACATGCGTGGCGCCTCCCTCCCTCCCACAACGGAAACATGCACTACAATAATTAAACGTATATACCAATATACGTACCAGCACCAAACAAAAAAGTTTTAAACAAAAAAGAATTAACTTAAAACCAATCAAGTCACTACATTCTAGTTAATTTAATTAGTGAGAGGTAAATTATCCTCATCCTCATCCTCATACTCGTATTATATTTATCAAAGATAAATATCAACGATAAATATCGCTTCGAACCCTTTTTTTATACAGGTATTTTAACCCATTATACACATGCAAACTGTACCGGCAACCACATATATATTGTATGAGCAACTGGTCAACTTCATTTACGGTCATAAACAACACTACAGGAGACACTAAACCAATTAGTGTCTCCTTTAGTCAATGATAAACAAGTTTATAATAAATTATAATAAAGTGCTTCTGTAAATATTGTTTCAGATAACTGTAGAGTTAATAAAATCTGTAATGGCAGTCTACAATCCATTCAGTTCTGCTCCAGTAGACAATCCTAATAAAGATTTAGAAGAAGTAAATAAGTTGACAGACACAGAATGTGACACTAACAGAGAAATGAATAATGTTGACGACAGACATATTGATAGTGAAGATGGAACAAATAATGTAGCAGTAAGTAAGTGTAAGACAGAAACTGATGAGGATTCAGACAATCAAGAGGATCTTAATCCTTGCTCATATAATCTACAGATAGAAATTATAGCAGACAATAATGTGACCAATCAAGACGATCTTATCAAGACGAGTGCATGTTCTTATAACTCAGAGAACAAAATGGTTGGTAATGTGAACACTAAAAATGTTGTTGACATTATTAATGAAGACATTGTCAATGATGGAGTAACTCCCAATAAGAGCTTGGTGTATTCGGTCGGTGAAAATAATGTTAATAATGTTGTTAAGATGGAATACTGTGATGAAGACAATGGAGGCTCTCCTGAGTTTGAACAATCATCCAGTGATGATATTGAGAATAAACACATGCTTATATCTGCAGGTAAATGAGAATTAAGATACTTTCCTGTTATCTCAATAAATAGAATAATAAATATTGCAACACACTAGGATTCCCTGTGTCATGGGTGCCACAGACAACACACATAACAAGATAATCTAAATTTTACTTACAAAAAATAACCGACTTCAAAGTCTCAAAAACTACACAGTTGTCAGATCTCGTTCAAATTTATGTGAGACCACATGACAAGCGCCTGCTATCGATTAAAAAAAGAATCATCGAAATCGGTTGGCGTGATATTGAGTTATTCGTCAATTTGTCGCGCACATCTTAACACAAATTTACGACTTATGTAGTTTTCTCATGGATGCCATTGTCAGATCTCAATAAAATGTATGTGGGACCACATGACAGCTACAAGCTTTCAATTAAAAAAAGAATCATCAAAATCGGTTCGCCCAGTCCAGAGTCCTGAGGTAACAAACATAAAAAAAAAAAAAATACAGTCGAATTGATAACCTCCTCCTTTTTTGAAGTCGGTAAAAAAATTCAAACTCATTCTAATTTCTGCCTCGTTGGGAATGCAACCCAAGAAAGACCCTTGGCAAAGTGGTCTGCGATAGTAACCATTACGGACATTTGAATGATGAGTTTGACTTTCTGTTCTCACTCTGGGTCTGGGTGTGTTGTCCATGACACCCACGACACGGAATCCTAGTGTAAGGCTACGTGTGTGGCGTTATTTATTTATTGCTTATGATTTAGGCTGATAAACAATTGTGTGTGATCATGTTGCATGTCAAATGTAAGGGCTCGTTGTAGGAATCTCAATTCTCAAATATATTTATGTTATAGTTCTGCAATGGATAGTTTCTAATTCTAAAACTACTTGAAAACTATTCAAGAAAGAACGAAAATTATCTCCGAAGCCACTGAGGCTAGAATTTTTGAAAAAAAAAACAGAAAACTTTTCTTTATATATATATATTATGGGAAAACTTATAAGATATTTATGGACTTAAAAAAATGGCAAAAAAATTAAAAAAAAAACGCGAGATTAACTCGCACTTGTCCGTTTTGTTTTTAAACTCATATTGTGCTTACATGATCAAATATTATTTGTACAGATGAAGTTGTTCCGGATGATCCTCTGAAGATTGACAAACAACAGACACTGGAAGCTGACGGACCCTCCACAGATGATACGTTCCGTTGTGACATATGTCCTTATCAAAGTGACAGCGATATTCAGTTGCTGGAACATTTGAAAGCGCATGCTGCAAGTAAGAAGTTATATTGCTGTAATGTTTGTAAAAAAATATTTAAGCACAAAAGCTCAGTGATTATCCATATGAGAATACATTCTGGTGAAAACCCATATTCATGCGATGTTTGCAAAACAGCTTTTAGGCAGAAACGGAGGCTGAAAAACCATTTATTGATACATTCTGGTGAGAAACCATATACATGTGATGTTTGCAAAAGGGGTTTTAGACAGAAGCAGGCGCTGCAAAACCATTTATTAATACACTCTGGTGAGAAACCACATACATGTGATGTTTGCAAAAAAATATTTAGACGTGTGCATCATTTACATAGGCATTTAAGAACGCATTCCGGTGTGAAGCCATATTTATGTGTCGTTTGCAAAAAATCATTTCGTGAGAAATTTCATATGCAAAGGCATTTAAAAGTACATTCTAAACGGAAAAAATATTTATGTAATATTGAAAAAAAAAACATTCAATAAACAATTTTAGGCAAAAAGACATCTAAAAAACATTAGTTTTAGTCCCTTCACAAAAAACAACAATAATGTAATTTTTTTACCTCAAATAAGTAAATACATGACCACAATCCCACCTGATGGTAAGTCTCCACTTAGTTCAAGATGGTGAGTAACTTAACAAAAGCTATGCCATTCCTTCGCGGTGCGCATCATGAATGACGACGAAAACCGCGTAGTATGTTGGTCCGTTTTTTAGGCGGGTCCTATTTCGTAAACAATTTTAATTCACTATGCGAAAGCAGCTAAAAGTTGATACTCTTTCTTAACTCATCAAGTTATTGTAATATTATAATATTAAGATCACTGTATGCTTTCCGAAAAAAAATAAAAAAAATCAAAAAATCAAAAATTAAATAAACTTTTTATCGTAATTTATAATTTACTAGCTGCCCGGACAGACTTCGTTCTGTCAAAAGTTTTTTTTTATTAAAACCTTCCGTGTGTCTTAAGGAACATTGTAAGCTATCCTATCTTTCAAGTTGGATCAAACTGCACACGGTGTGCAAAGATTACAATCGGTTAAGTAGTTTAGGAGTCCATCGCGGACAAACAACGTGACACGTAATTTATATATGTATTAAGAAGATAAATAAATTTTAATAAGATAAATAATATTTTTTCTTTGTTCTCCCACTGCCCTAAGGTTGACTGGCAGAGAATGCTTTTAGAATTAAGTCCGCCTTTTGTTCCATTACTTGTGTAAGGTTCAATAAAGAATAAATAAATAAACTGACACAAAATTTAAAGAATTTTAAAACAATTAATCATTTAACGCCAGAACTAATTTCTGTTTACTATTAATATTTTTTAACTAATTTAAAATTCATTTTACTTTAACCCTTGTATTGAAAACGAAGAACCACATACTAAAAATCCGGGCTAAGCTGTCGAGTTTTTCGTACGCCCTTGAAGAGCTCAGAAAAACAACAGATCGAAAAACATCACTGTCTGCATTCTATGCCTATGCCGATACGGAATTTTACTTTGGGGTAGCAGCGTGGATGTGCGCCATGTCTTTATTTTACTTTGTTTTTATGTTTCTTAGTTAACATCAGTGACCTAAGCAGCTGCAAACCGCATTTTATTAAACACAAAAATATCCACAATATTTTAGAACACGATCAGACAAATTACAAAGATACCAAAGTCGTACTAATAACACGTCAAGTAAATAATACCACAATGTAAACTTAAAATATTTAGCTCCGATCCAAATTTTATTTGTGAAAAGTATTTAATAAATTCTATAACATAAGATCAATTGAAAATGACAAAGAATTTTCTGCAACCCTCAAAGAATTTTTGATAAAAAAAGTTCTTACAATTTAAATGAATATTTTGACATATATAACAATTTATTTAACGTAAATGAATTATTAGAATGAAGAAAACAACGAAATACTCTTGTGTAGAAATAATAATAGAATAAATCGGTTCACTCCCGCTATTATTTCTATACCCTATCTGGGTTAATGTGACTAAATATGTATGTCATAATGTATATCATGTATAGTATATTTTGCAATAAAAATACTGAACACTGAAAAATCAGGATATTTATTTTTACACCGATATAAATATCGTGCGTACTCTTAAGTTATACATGTCTGTGCTTAATATAGTAAAATATATTCACTCCACGATGAGTTAAGTTTAAAATCTTGTAATTTCAAAGTAAAGGTTTACTAGTCACCTGGACAAAACATTATTTTTAAATTTTCTCGTTTATTTGGCAAAACGTTTCCTATAAAAGTTATAGCCCATATAATTTTATTTCTAATATTTTTTTTGTCGAGCCAGTGGTTTGGGGCGAATTTCGTTCCGCATAATTTCTTGGTACTATTTCACCACTACCAATACCTCATTTAAATCTATAATAATATTATAAAGAGGAAAGATTTGATTGTTTGCATTGAATAGGCTCCGAAACCACTGAACCGATTTGAAAGATTCTTTCACTGTCGGGAAGCTACACTATCCCCGAGTAACATAGGCTATATTATATTTTAAAAAACTTAGGGATCCTTAATAAAACTCCAATAATGTAACCCAAGGTGTAAAAAGAATAAGAAAACCGAAGCAAAGTGAGGGTGGTTACTCGTATAATAACAAAACACGAATCATCATAATTCTAATTCAACGTTTTTTTATCGTGCCAGCAGTTGGGTTACCAATAGGTACTACACAAAAGAGTTTTAATAACAAAAAGGACTCGACACTTTTTTTTTTTTTTTGAAAAAAATTTGTTTCCATGAAAAACAATGGCATTAAAGTGTTAATACACAGGTGGCCCTTATTTTGTTTTGAGTAGTATATATCGTATTGCACCTCTATGATTTATCTACTTCATCATATTTATAATTGTTTGTATTTCTTAATATAATTATTATGTATTTATTTATAGTTTCTATAAATATAAAATACATATTATTATATTCCTTTTATTTTTCAGTGTGTAAATATTAATAATAATAATAACGCTTTATACTCATAGCCCCACACTAGGATTCCCTGTGTCGTGGGTGCCATGGACAACACACTAGACAAGGACATTCAACACCCAGACCGAGAACAGAAATTCAAACTCATCATTCAAATATCCGCCTCGCTGGGAATCGAACCCAGAACCCTTGGTGCGGTGATCCGGCATGGCAACCATTGCGCCACACGGGTCGTTCAATTATCTTGTGCTACACTGTTTGCCACCTCAAATTGTTTCAATTTCAATTCGTTTTTTGCGCATTATAATTGTACGTAGCTTAACATTTAAAATAAGATGTGGATAACTGTAATTGACATAGTTAAGTAAATTTGTAATTATTTTAGTAATTAACGCTCTTGTTATCTATACTATAATAAAACTCTAAAGGGCAAATTTTCTGTACATTGAATATTTTTTAAAAATTTTGATTAGGGCGCACTTCAATAACGTGTTAGAGCACAAAAATATTTTTTTTAGAATTATTGTCTGTCTGTCTGTCTGTTTGTCTGTCTGTCTGTCTGTCTGTCCCTTGAACGGATTTCGATGAAAATTGGTAAAGTTCTTACTTATAGTCCGGGTCATATTTTAGGATACTTTTTATCCCGGAAAATTAAAAGGTTTCCCTGGGAAACGGGATGAAAGTTTGTATGGAATATTTTTAAAACATCAACCGATTTGCTTCAAATTTGCAATAAATGTTCCTTGCTTAAATTGATGAAATATATATTTTTCAGTTTTTCAAAATTTTGCAAAAAAAACAAAGAAAAAAAAACAAATTAATGTGAATATTGCTTATTTTTCAAAACCCGCTCCTGGAGGAATCCTTTGTGATTTTATCTTCGGTTTCAGTATATAAATTACTAAATATAAGTACTTCAAAATAAATTCACCGTTTTTTAAATTTCCTTCTGCAAGAGGTACAAATAAGGTAAATGAAGTGAAGATTGACAAACAACAGACACCGGAAGCTGACGGACCCTCCACAGATGATACGTTACGTTGTGACATATGTCATTATGAAACTGACAGCGATATTCAGTTGCTGGAACATTTGAAAGAGCATGCTGCAAGTAAGAAGCGTTTTCACTGCGATATGTGTGATTATAAAACAGATCGTAAGTATAGACTTATTCGTCATCTGCGGACACATTTAGGGAAATCATATTCCTGTAATGTTTGTAACCAAGTGTTTACGCGGAAGGAGTCACTACAATGTCACAAATTAATACATTCTAATGAGAAACCATACTCCTGTGATGTTTGTAACAATTTTAGGCAGAAGCGGTACCTACAAAAACATCAATTAACACATTTCGGCGTGAAGCCATATTCTTGTGATATTTGTAGCAAAATGTTTACGACGAGGTGGTCTCTACAATGTCATAAATCATTACATTCTAATGAGAAACTATACTCCTGTGATGTTTGTAACAAAATGTTTAGACTGAATCAGACCTTACAAAGACATCAATTAACACATTTCGGCGTGAAGCCATATTCTTGTGATATATGTAGCAGAGTGTTTAGGCAGAAGTCGACTCTACGATGTCATAAATTAATACATTCTAATGATAAACTATATTCCTGTGATGTTTGTGACAAAATGTTTAGGCTTAAGTGTGACGTACAAAAACATCAATTGATACATTCCGGCGTGAAGCCATATTCTTGTAATATTTGTAAAAAAATGTTTATGCAGAGGTGGTCCCTACAATGTCATAAATTAATACATTCTAATGAGAAACTTTATTCCTGTGATGTTTGTAACAAAATGTTTAGGCTGAAGGGGCAGCTACAACGACATCAATCAATACATTCAGGCGTGAAGCCATATTCCTGTGATATTTGTGGCAAAGTGTTTTTGGAGAAGGGGTACCTACAAAAACATAAATTAAGGGGCCATAAATTACACAAAAAAAATGTTACAGCGGCAGTTCACTAAAAGTAAAAATCAACACTCTTAGTATTTAATTTAACACGTTGCATTGGCGATTCCTCTTGTATTGCTCATGTCCACAGGCGACGGTAACCACTTACCATGAGGTGGCTCGCATGCTTTTTCGTCTGCCGAATGTTAAAATTAAACGTCAAATAAAGGTATCGCTCTTGGACATTGGTATTGCTCTAAAAGGAAGCTTTTGACTTTGATTTTGCGGTATTTTCTTTCAAAATTTTAAAATTAGTCATGCTTCGAATATTATATTTTTATTATATATTTTTAATGCTTCTATCAAATTAGGCATTTGTCCTTTAGTGTGGAAGACGGCAAAGGTGGTACCAATCGATAAATACAAACCTAGCATCTTACATTGAGGACTTAATTGTATCGGTAGATGAAAAGAAGCAAGTGGACGCAATTTACACTGATTTTGCCAAAGCTTTCGATAAAGTTGTTCACAAGATATTACTTACAAGACTTAATTCATATGGATTTACTAGTGATCTCTTGGATCGGGTTCGTTCTTATTTGGCAGATCGCTCATTTTTTGTTGTAGTTAATGATTTTAATTCTTATCCGTGTAACATATCGTCTGGTGTTCCACAAGGGTCACACCTCGGCTCTATATTATTCAACGTGTTTATCAATGACCTGCCACTTTGCTTTAGTCATTCCACTCCATTGTTGTTTGCAGATGACTTAAAACTGTATAGAATAATTGACAGTAGGGAGGATATAAAAAACTTTCAGAAAGACCTAGACGCTCTGATTTATAGCTGATGTAAACTTAATAGGATGGAACTCAATGTGTCAAAATGCTTTTACATATCAAATTCACAAGGAATAATATTTTTATTCCATTTATTTATTTTATTAATGACAAGCAAATAAGTGTGACAAGGACAATCAAAGATCTAGGAATTACTATTGACACTAAGCTTACTTTTGTACCACATATAGATTCAATGTTAAAGAAAGCCTCAAGAATGTTGGGTTTTATTAACAGATATTCAAGATCTTTTAAAAAAGCTTCAACCGAAATCATTATGTATAACTGTCTTGTACGAACTATTCTGGAATATGAGAGTTTTGTTTGGCTTCCTCATTTTGCAACAGGTGCAGAAGATATCTGTAAGGCATCTTGAGTATTCTTTAGGTAAAGAAAGACTAGATAAGTACTCTTATAAAGCATCACTGGATTACTTCAATATGTTAGACCTGGATACTGGAGAGACGTTAGTGACCTTGTCTTCTTGTACAAATTAATTAATTACCGTATAAATTGCTCGCGTCTCCTCTCTAAACTCTTCTTTCGAATACCCCGTAACATGCCCAGAAAACAAATACAACTCTTCTTAAATTATTATATCTGCTTGTATGTATGTTTTTTCTCCTGTACTACCTGTATGTATTTTTTAAAGCCACAATAGCTAAAACTATGTACTATGTTATTTTCATTGTGCCTTTTTTTCTTTTTTGGTTTTCATTACATTGTCTCTTTTCACGTTTACATTTCTTGTGCATGTGATGTTTACCTATAAATGGTGGTACATTTATTATTTTGTTTATTTTAAAGATTAGATTTAAGATTTAGTAAAATGTAACCGTTGCTAAACTTAATAAAATAAAATAAAACAGACAAGATTATAGACGAAATAATTATTGGCTGCCATCCAAATTTTGCTTTGTTAATTCTTTGTATTTTAATGAGGATGACGTATATTTCATGTATTTTAATTATAATAAATATATTGAAATTTTGATGTTTTTCAATTTAAAAATAACCCAAAGAAAAAAAAATCCAAATATTAAAACAATTAAAAATATTTAGGTATTAATGTATGTTAACCTTTTCACCGCCCGACTTCCTAACAGCTGTTGTGCCCACAGCACCCGGCCCAGTGAATCATAAAATAAATACCTACAACAAAGAGAGATGTGAAATACTCTAGTTTTTTGAGGTCAATATTCCATAATAATCCATTCGATACTTGCATTTGTGAGTCTTTGGTCTATCGGTTAATTAGTAGGTACTTAACAATTACCAAAATATCAGGTATTTTTAGTAACCAGTACAAGAAAAAAACTTAAAGATCTCGAACGATTTATTAATTCTCAGTTTCTCAACTTTTCTCGCACGTTGAACAATCAGAGGTAGTTAACAACGAAAATAGATACTAATTTCCTACCTAAGACATCTCTACTACATTATACCAAGTCACCATAAAAAAATAGTCCTGTATAAACTTTCGCATTATTCTAATAATTTGGAAGTGAAATAAAACAATGCAATTAAAAAAAATACTTCTTCATCATCGATGTTAAACTCTTCATCTGATTCGAATTCTTCGTCTTCATCACCTAGAATTCGTATTAATTCTTCAGTAGAAGTCATATTTCAATACTAATAAATTATGAATTTCAAGACCTACACATAATATTCATCAACAACATGCACTTGTTGGATATAGTGTAAATATATACGATAAATATACTTATTAAATAAAGATTTTTACAAGAATAAGATGACTGATTCAATTAATGTTGCAATGTGTTGCAATAATTCTGACAGGCAGTGGAATTGTTTATACCTTGTTGAAATATACTGAATTATAAAACATAATTCCATAATAATATCACAAGAATCGTTTAAAATAACCTACACATTTATTTATTTATTGCAACGAATTTATAAGTTGAATAATCTTAACAGGATATTGAATTGTTTATTATCGATTGAAATTTTAATAGATGTCATTTCAGAATAATTATAAAGTGTTGTAAAATAACGTAAAATCATATTTATCAGTTAGGATAAATTATCTAGTTTTAATTAATGTAAATTGCATAAAGAGATAATCAACGAATAATCGATGACGTGACTCGTTGTAAGGTTAGACGGTATATAAGCACTGGCACCGGATGGTCCAGGCTCAGTTCATTGCCAGTACGGAACCAAATAAGACGTTATGCTGGTTATCGTTGTGATGTTGTGTTGTTATGCTGTTATAATGGAGATATTATTATTATAATAGTGTAAAAGTCATGTGGTGAATAATTAAGTCAGTGACGACTAAGGAACAAGGAGTGACTCCATCACAAGTTAAGTATTTTATTATCAATACAATATTTTAGTGTCGTAAATCGTAATGCCATAGACTTATGTTATAACTCTGTCGGTTTACATAATAATTTATGTATCTCAATTCAATATAGCCATACTAGTAAAGTAAGGTGATAATTGTAGCACTGCCAGTTTTTTTAATTATATTATATAAATGGGTGATAAAATATGATATGTGGAATGATATAATATTAAAGCGGTAATTCTGTGCTGTTATGGAGTTTCTTCCCTTAGTTCTTCTCCATAACTAAAGCACATTGCGAACTAAGGGCTTCAATAAATTAATTAAGTACCGCAATATGTGTTTTACTTATTTTACCTACTCTACACCTTGAAAATCTATCACACTCACATCTCTCAACCAGAATTTATTTTCAAAGTAAATTATTAAAATACACACAATTTTTTTGTAAAAAGTTTTATGGTAAATTAGTTAATATAAAGAGAAATATTTTGATTTATGTTTATTTTTGTAGGTATCTGTAAAACTGTATCTGTAGGTTTGTTAGAAACGGGCCGTATGTCCCGCTCTCTAAACTGTCGGATTTTTCGTCGTGTCGCGGGCGTTGGACATCAATACAATTTTCTGAAAAAAAAAATAGAATAGCCATCTAAATTCAAACATAATGAGGATCCGTAACGTTTTTAGTTGAGAATGCAGATTTATAGAGCTAAGAAATCCTTAACAGACAGTGTAAAATTTTTTGTTCTACGACAAAAATTGACAAAGTTACGACCAAAAAAATTACTAGCGAAGTTCACTGCGGGCCGCCGCGGTAGGCTGTGACGTCACGATACCGGTCGCCGCCAGTTAGCCGCTGGCAGCGATACGGCGCGTAATGTTTTGTTTGGATAATTTGTGACTTTGAAACAAATTAAATGTCCGATTTGTGCCTAATTCACCTTTTAACTATGTATCAATATTGTATATTGCTTAAACGTTCAAACACTTCTATGAAAACGCCAAAAAAAAACTACGTTTTAACGTGCCGAAAAAGCCAAAACTTCGTAGAAAATGGTATTCCGTTGTAAAAAGAGATAATATATGATTTATCTTCAATAGTAAGTGAGCTGGGAACCATATCTTTAACTTATATAAATTTCGTAGTTGTATCTATATGTATAGCCAGCTGTGGTTCGGCTCAGTAACATTTTTTTTTCAGTGGGAGATGGCTCCTCGCCTGTATGTAACAGTGTATCCAACAGCGTATTGGCATCCAACAGCGTATCCGACGAATTTCTTCGAAGCCTGTGGTCAAGTAGATTGCCTGCGAGTGTCCAATCAATTATCGCGACACAGTGTTCAACAAGTTTGGATGAAGTAGCTGATCTTGCTGATAAGATTTATGAGGTGACGCCTTCGCTTCAAGTTCAGGCCGTCGTCGCTACCAATGCCGCAGCAGTAACGACGGTTAACGTTGACGATTTAGTCAAGAAAATAGACGAGTTGGTCACATCTCGAGTGGACAGCAAACTCGCCGAGGTAACTTTTCATCAACATCGCAGTCGATCGCCACAGTACAGTCGTCATCATAAAAAAAGGCAGTGAAGTCGAAGCAGATATTTTTGTTGGTACCTACCATCAACGGTTTGGCGCACATGCTACAAAATGCGTGGCTCCGTGTGACTTTAACACCAAGTCGGAAAACACGCGGGACAGTCAATAGAGACGGCGACTGGCTGTCCTGAGGCACTCGGAGGTCGTCTTTTTGTTACCGACAGAAGAACTAAGATTCAGTATTTAGTTGACACTGGTTCAGATCTTTGTGTACTTCCTAAGCGTTTTCTTAAAAAATTTTGTAAACCTACTACTCATAGCTTAAATGCAGCAAACGGCACCATGATTAAAACCTACCCAAGTAGCACACGGGGCTGGATAAGAGTTCACATTTAGCGTACAAGTGAACTTAAAGCATTAATTCACTCTTATATGAGTTCACCTGTGATGTATTAGCTGTATAAAGGCGAAAAATACGCTTAAAGCTGTTTAAGGTCTGTATAAGAGTGTAATGTTAACCTACTGCTATTTAAATGCTGTTATACTGCTACTATGCAGCTATGTGAACTTAAGGCTGTATAACTTGTGCCCAAATCAGTCGTATAAGGGCTGTAAAGCGTGCTCTACAGCTCTTATACAGCTGACTTACCGCTTATAGTTCACATGTGAACCATTAGACAGCCCTTATACAGCCCCGTGTGCTACTTGGGTATGGCTTAATGACAGTACATCTGGATTTAGGTCTTAGGAGACATTTTATATGGAATTTTATCTTAGCTGATGTTGATAAGCCCATAATAGGTATGGATTTAATGTCTCATTACGGTCTCGTAGTTGATTGTAAGCATAAACGACTGTTAGATAATATTACTCAATTATCTGTAATAGGTTCCGTTACCAACTGTCAGACACTTGGTCTCAAAGCAATTTCAGGCACCAGTGAATATCATAATTTACTTGCTGAATTTCCAGATATCACCAAACCTCCTGGCATTTTCCGGAACATCAAACACTCTACAGTCCATTATATTCACACCACTTCAGGCCCTCCTGTCTTCTGCCGACCTCGCAGACTAGCTCCTGACCGTCTCAAGATCGCTAAGCAGCAGTTCGAGGATATGCTTAGAGATGGAATAGCTCGTCGGTCGGACTCTCCTTGGGCATCTGCTCTACACTTAGTACCCAAGAAAGGTGATGGATGGAGACCGTGCGGAGATTATCGCGCACTCAATGCACGCACAATTCCTGACCGGTATCCAGTTAAGCATATTGAGGATTTTGCTCACTGCATAACAGGTAGTACTGTATTTTCTACAATTGATCTTGTCAAAGCATACAACCAAATTCCAGTGTATAAAGATGACATTGCTAAAACTGCAATCACAACTCCGTTTGGCATGTTCGAGTTCCCCTATATGTCGTTTGGTTTACGCAATGCTGCGCAAAGTTTTCAAAGGTTTTTAGATGAGGTTTTAAAAGGTTTAGAATTTGTTTACTCATACATAGATGATATTCTTGTTTTCTCCAAGGATAACGAGGAGCACAAGAATCATCTCCGACAGGTTTTTGATAGACTGCAAAATTTTGGCATAGTCATTAACGAAGGCAAATGTAACTTTGGAAAGCGAGAAGTTATATTTCTCGGTTATATTGTCTCTGCTCAGGGTACGCGACCCTTAGACGACAAGGTCGAGGTCATTAAAAATTATCCTGTACCAAAAACTGTCAATGGTTTACGTAGATTTTTAGGTATTTTAAATTTCTATAGACGTTTTATCCCTAACGCTGCTGTCACACAAGCGCCGCTTCACGATATGTTGTCCGGACCCAAAGTTAAAGGCTCACAACCGCTTACTTGGTTACCGAAGCAACTTGAAGCGTTTGAAAAATGCAAAGATAGTATTGCGTCGTATACATTACTTGCTCACCCTGTTTTGAACGCGCCGCTTGCCATTGTTACTGACGCCTCAAATACAGCAATGGGAGCGGTTTTACAACAATTGGTGAATGACGCATGGCAACCGCTTGCATTCTTTTCAAGGAAACTTAATAAGTCTCAATGTTTGTATAGTGCATATGATAGAGAACTTCTTGCAATTTACGAGAGTGTTAGACATTTTCGTCATATGATCGAAGGTAGACATTTTATCATCTTCACCGATCATAAACCTATCACCTTCGCATTTCAGCAAAACGATCGTCAGCGTTCTCCACGTCAATTCAATCACTTTGATTTCATTGCTCAGTTCACTACTGATATCAGGCATATTTCCAGCAAGGACAACGTTACGGCAGACGCCTTGTCGCGTATCGAGGCTATTTCAACTCCAGTTGATTTTAAAGCTTTAGCGCAATCTCAAGTGAATGATACCGAACTTCAACAGTTGATCCGCAATTTCAATACATCTTTAAAGCTAGAGCAGTTACCCATACCAGGGGCTAATATTGCTGTATGGTGTGACACATCATTATCGAGGCCTCGTCCTTTGGTAGCAAAGGAGTTGCGTCGACAAGTCTTCGACTCTCTGCATAGTACTAGTCACCCTGGCATCAAAGCTTCAGTCAAGCTCGTGACCGATCGATTTGTTTGGCCTTCCGTACGGAATGATTGCCGTACTTGGGCCCGTTCATGCGAGTCTTTCGTCTCCTGTAGGTCAGTTTAGTATACCAAATGCAAGATTTAGCAACGTGCACATCGATTTGGTAGGCCCCTTACCTCCAGCTTCTGATTATCGATACCTCCTCACCGTAATTGACAGGCATACCCGATGGCCAGAAGTTGTTCCATTACAGGACATATCAGCTGATACTGTCGCTAAAGCTTTTTATAATGTTTGGATGGCTCGTTTTGGGTGTCCTCAAACGGTTGTGACAGATCAAGGCCGACAGTTCACTTCTCATCTGTTCAGAAGTCTCTCTGACTTATGTGGTGTGAAGCTACAACACACAACAGCGTATCATCCTGCTGCTAATGGTATGATTGAACGACTGCATCGCACGTTAAAGGCAGCTATCATGGCACATGGTGACAGCAACTGGGCTGAGCTTCTACCATCTATACTCCTTAGCTTAAGGACAGCATGGAAGCCAGACCTTAAGTGTTCTCCCGCAGAAATGGTCTATGGAGAAACTCTGAGAGTACCTGGTGAGTTTTTCCAGTCTTCTCAGCCAAAGGCCATCCTACCTAATGATTTTGTTACACAGCTTAGAGAACACATTGCTACTCTCAAGCCCACAAAAGTGACGCATCATGGACACAAACCTGTGTTCATGCATCAAGACTTGCAAAATACTTCATATGTGTTCTTGAGAAATGACACGGTTCGGGGTGCTTTACAGCCTCCTTACTCAGGACCATATGAAGTGTTAGCTAGAGGTGACAAAACTTTTACTAATAAGTTACCCAGGGGTTCGGTTGTGGTCAGTGTAGACAGGATCAAGCCTGCACATCGTCCATGGGCGACGGTGACTGCTTACCATCAGGTGGCCCGTCTGCTCGTCTGCCTGCGTATTACTAAAAAAAACATAAATTTGAACGAGATCTGACAACTATGTAGTTTTTGAGTAACTTTGAAGTCGGTTATTTTTTGTTAGTAAAATTTAGATTATTTTATTGCTGTCCAGTGTATTTTGTTAACTGTTTTGTATTACTCAGTTAATAGTTCCTTCAAGAAGCGGGTCTATTGTTTCCTTCCCCGGCAACACGTTGGTGACGCCCCCGGTGTTGCTAATGTCCATGGGTGGCGGTGATCACTTACCATCAGGTGACCCGTCTGCTCGTTTGCCTGCTCAAGGTGTTACACGGCCCTTACACCCCCTACGTCACAGCGCAACATTCACACACTCGGGGAGCCTTGCGCAACATCAGATGCTTCTCCGAAGACTACGGCCACCCGTGAAACATTCACACGCTCGAGGAGCCTTGCGCAACTTCAGCTGCTTCTTGGAGGACTGCGGCCACCCGCGGACCAGCGACGCCTCGCGCAAGCATCTCCACCACACGGCGCTCTTGCCCGAATCGTCGAAGCAAGCGGTCGCCTCCGCTGCTGGTGCTCTTACTCGATCGCGTAGTAATTGAGCCCAGTTAGTTAGGTTTAGATAAGTTAGGATTAAAGTTTTATTTAATATTCTTTCCTTTTTCTGCAATAAATCTATTAAGCATAGTCTATCGTCTTTTGCAACCCCAACCGACAGCCAACATCCATAATTAAGGCATAAAAAAATTACTATTTTACTGTATTTGTTTTTTTTCAAATTAACACGTACCTAAATTGTAAATGTATGTATTAATTATTAAAGTAATTGGTTTTCACCGTGCTTATAGAATGACTTGTTGTCCAAGGCAAAGTAGAAGGCATCAGGCCGCGCGGAAGGTCACCCATGCGATGGACCGACCACGTTACGTCGGCAGTTGACGGTCACTTAGATGAGTGTACTAGACTCACTACCAACCGAGACAAGTGGCGAATGCTCGAGAGGCGCATAACTTCAGCCCACTGTAATGATACTAGTATAACACTACATCGCCACTTACAATCAACAGTATTGTATTCAGACGGCGTGAGATAAAACATTTATTTAAATCGATTATGATCAAGAAGGGGTTGCCGTATTGGGGCGGCTAGAATACTAACCCCAATCCCACGCCGGATGGGTGTCGTAAGAGTCGACTAAATCCGGCCCGCTGGTGGTAGGGCCCCTCGAGGGATTCTATTGGCAATATTGATTTTAATTGCTAATTAATACGCCTCGGGATCAGGGTAGACCGTGTCTATGGGCCTATACAGAAACCGCCTCTGCTAAGAACACGCGATTAAGTCACCTTTAAAAAAAGACTAAATCAAAATCGGTTCATCCGTTTGGGAGAGCTACGATGCCACAGACAGACATACAGACACACACACAGATACAAAGACACGTCAAATTTATATCACCCTGGTTGCATCGGGTGTTAAGAATAGATCAAATATCAATCAACAATACAAAATTATCGAAAGCAATAAAACCAATTAAGTACAATTTTATTATGATGACAATTTTCCGGAATCAAAACCTGTGATGGGAGTACCTCAGGGCTCAATTCTGGGTCCATTTTTATTTCAATTTACATTAACAATTTGGCGCATTATATTAACAACTATGCGAGCATTGCGATGTTAACATTAATTCATAAAATAAGTTACGTGTTAATGCTCTGTCTCGTTATTCAAAATAGTCTGTGTCGTTATCACATTGGTTTATGTATGTATATAAATAAAAAGCTTTGAGTATATTAATAAAAATTGTTAGGTAGGCATTTATTAAGGAAGACAAATGTTGACTGAATGGTCAATATGAGACGGGAATGCCGTTTTTTACACAGATATTGTATAATACTTGTAAAGCACTACAAGCTTTGTTGTCTCACAAGCAATTTATGATTTAATCATAAATCTATTAGATGATTTTGCAGCTCAGGTTTTTCAGAGGAACATGGGAGTCTTAGAAAAAAGTTGTATTTAAGAATTGCAATACGATCAACAATATTTATTTATATTCAGTATTTATCAGAATTTAAGTTAATTAACATCAAGTATTTTGTACACAGGTAAAGACATTCTGGGTGATACTCTTCCTACACAAGAAGTGGGGGGAAAAGAAAAAGAAACGAAGACGCCGCGACATGTAAATGAAGTGAAGATTGAAAAACAAGAGACACCGGAGGCTGACGGACCCTCCACAGATGATACGTTACGTTGTGACATATGTCCTTATCAAACTGACAGCGATATTCAGCTGATGGAACATTTGAAATGGCACGCTGCAAATAGTAAGCCATATCACTGTGATATGTGTGATTATAAGACTGATCATAAGAGTAATCTCAAACATCATATCCGGACACATTTTGACAAAGAATATTGCTGTAATGTTTGTAAAAAAGTCTTTCGGCATAAAAGCTCAGTGACTAACCATATGAAAATACATTCTGGTGAAAAACCATACTCATGCGATGTTTGCAAAAAAGCTTTTAGACAGAAACATAATTTGCAAAACCATTTATTAATACATTCTGGTGAGAAACCATATATGTGTGATGTTTGCAAAAAAACATTTAGACGTGAACATCATCTACATTCACATTTAAGAATACATTCTGTTGAGAAACCATACACGTGTGATATTTGCAAAAAATCATTTTCTCGTAAAAGTGTATTACCATCGCATTTAAATATACATTCTGTTGCGAAATCACATGCATGTGTGATGTGATGTTTGCAAAAAAACATTTAGCGATAAAAATAATCTTCGATCGCATTTAAGAATACATTTGAAACCATTTAAGTGTGATGTTTGCAATAAACCATTTAGCCGTGAGCATCATTTACAAAGGCATTTAAGAATACATTCAGGTGTGAAACCATATTTATGTGACATTTGCAAAAAATCATTTTGTCAAAAACATCATCTGCAAAGACATATAAAAATACATTCTGGAGAGAATGAATATTCATGTGATATTTGTAAAAAAACATTTAGTAAAGAACTTCAAGCAAAAAGACATCTAAAAGACATAAGTTCTAGTCCCTTCACAAAAAACAACAATAATGTCATTTTTTACCTCAAATAAGTAAATACTTGACCACAATCCCACCTGATGGTAAGTGGAGATGTACATAGTTCAAGATGGTGAGCGCACTAACTTACAGTCGAATCCATAATTCGACGGACCACTTTGACAACTCAAACGCAACAAATGTTGACAGGACATAGGCATTTCTGTTCCTATCGATATTATAAAAACTTACATAACACTGTTGTGCGACTTATAAAATAAAGTTATATAACTCTATTAATGCTTTTTTTACATAAAAATGTGACTGTATTTAATTGATTTTAGCTAACATCTAATAATTTCAGAGAAGGTATTTTACTTAAATATGAAGTGCAAATACGCTATTTTGACTAATGTTTCATCATTAGTATATTTGAAAATACTTTCTTTTTTCCTACTATTTTACTACTATTAATTTGATAATAACTTTGTTATACTTCATGTAGTACTGTACCAATTTTCTTTTCTCACTGTTTTCAATCTAGTACTGGGTTGCCTGGTTGAAATCGCTTTAAAGCGATAAGGTCGCCCATTGTTTTGTAATCCTTCCTTGTGTTCTTTATGTATATTATGTTATGGTGTACAAACATCACAGTGTTAAATACATAAATGTAACTAAACGGTTTTCTATTGCATGCCTAGATAGCCCAGACAAGACGTTTTTGGGACTTTACTTCGTTGTGTATGATTTTAGTGTTGTAAACATAAACCTGTCTTTGATTGAATATAAAAAAGTTGCAATCATTGAAATAGTTAAATCAGTGAACGTGATATAGTAATCTCATTTTAACAATAAAAAAAATGTGGCATATTATAACGGTGGATTACTAGTGAAAAGGTTAACCTTCTTAGTGTTTAAAATGATTTTTTCACTTAAATGAAATAATTTATAATATAATTTATCAAACTAAAATATAATAAACTCTAATAACTCTCTCTCTGAACTATGTGTACCCTTGATTTTATTATGTGTTGATACAGAAACTTTAATAGGTAAATTTCCTCTTAGTACCAAAATAAATACAAACTCGGATATTGTCAACGGGCACAGCGTTGGTGTGCCGATGATGCTCCATTGTGGTCACCAACAGGTTCTCAATCAGGGAACGCTTGGAGAAGATATTACTAACTGCCTGGGTCTCCTAGCCTGTCTGGCAGAGCATTATACCTACAGATAGGGTTGCCACCCGTACTATATTATACAGTATCATGTTATATTTCAGTCAATTGTACTATATGTTATAGAAAAATAATATAGTACGAATAATACTATCTTTTCATCGGTAATTCAGTTGTCGAGTTTTTTTTAACTGTGACTAGAACGTACTTGCAAGGCAGCATTGGGAATTTCAGAACGAAACGCATTCACGTCGTTCGTTGCTCACACGTCACGGCAAGTAAACGTCAAAACGTTGTACATTATGGGCGCGTTCCACTAGACGTTCACAACGATCGATACGACCCATATAGGCGCTCCACCCACTGAAGACGCGTCCCGCCGCGGTGCGCGGAGCGACGGAAAACGCGCGCGGCGACGGGGGCGCAGATCTGCCTTACTTAGCGGTGTAATCTGCTCCCCCGCGCGGTGTAGCAGATTACGACGGCCTCGCGCTAAATAAAGTCATGTGTTCACTGTGTTGTCGATCGTCGTGGAGAATGGACGAACTTATTCAATTTCAAGATGTTGCAGTTATATTGTCATTTTGGTTTTTGTATACAAGAATTAAAAGACACTGCAAGATTTTGGATACATCCCTATTTACGATCAAGATCTATAAATGGATCATTTGCACTGAATTACAAGGGTGAATATCAAATCGGCAAATTTTACGTGTCCACGTTGAGAATCGAGGTGTAAAATGATAGAATGTTTCTGATTTTTTTATATAGTAAACTACGTAACTTCTTTTAATTGGGGCCACATTGTTTTTTTAAATATATGTGTATATAAAAAATCTGGGTAAAAAAAATGCCTTAAAATTCAAGTTTGGTGGTATGTCCCAGCTCCATTTTTTGATATAATTTCATTCACCACAGTGACAATTGAAGTTAAAATAAAAAATATATAATTTCGTTAGTATACACATAAGACACACTATCTAAAAATAACTAAACCATATTATAAAATGTTATGTAGCATCACAGGATACTTGATCAAAGTTTGTCCAAGAAAAAACCAAAATCTTGGGTGCACTTGTTCAACTTACTAAAACATGAACTTTCTTGCGTATGCGATCATTTAAGTTTTATTATTTCGCAGGGCATAGTGGTCTGGTAACGTTTGAGTGTAACGGGTATGTGATTAGAGCTATGACTTCCCGCCAAAACAAAAGTACCCGCTTGGGTGGCACAGGGGGACAAGAATTGTTCAATTTTTGGTGGATCGATTTGCTGTTTATTTTAAAGTGCTTTTATAGTAAACTACACAATATAGGTAGTGATTTGAATTACGCATAAAACAGTTATATAAATTTAATTGTATCTTAAGATCCCTATTTTTAAAGATTTTTTTTATGCAGGATCCGAGTTTGGTGGCTCAATTTTGGTGGATTTGGTGGCGTTTATGCGTGACCAAAATTTAAAACGAGCCACTTGAGCGAAACTAGAGCTTCAAAGTGTTCGCCAGGGATCTGTCTATTGGGCAAAGTCAGCTTACGAGGTTGAAGACCGAGTCCAGCACCATGTTTTCGTCGAAATCTGAAGTTCTGAGAGATGGTCGTATGCCTCCTCTCAAGCTCCAGCTGCCTGCGAGGACAATAACAATCAAGCTAAACTGACCCGACACTACACACAGGATACCCCGGACGCCGCCTGTATAAGATAAGAGAGGCTCTCAAACAGCTTAAAAAGAACAAGGCTCCGGAAAATGACGGATTCACAATAGCTTCTAAGAGCTGATGGGAAACCTCTACTAATGACGCTCCAATAGCTGTTCGTTTCCGTCATCAATTCTGGAACTGCCCCGGAAGCGTGCAGCAGAACTGTGGTGACTCTGTTATTCAAGAAGGGCGAAAAAGCCCTTTTGAAGAACTATAAAGGCCCATTGCATTTCTGAACCACGTTTGTAAGCCGTTTGCGAGGCAGGTTTGACGACTTCCAGCCTCCCGAACAAGCTGGGTTCCGAAAGGCTACAGAACCATAGACCATAATATAGACATACTGAGGCAGATTATACAAAAGACCAAGGAGTATAATCTGTTGTTATGTGTTGCTTATGTATACTATGAGAAAGCCTTTGATTCTATCGGTATCGGTACTTAATTCTCATATCGAGGTGTTGAAGTGTTTGTAATCATCAGGTACCATTTCCGTCAGTGTATACGACACAGCTACGAACCCTATACAACTGCAGAGAGGTGTCAGGCAAGGGAACGTCATATCTCCTTAACTGTTCACTGCTGCGTTAGAAGGCGTGTTCAAGCTGATGGAATGAAAACAACGTGGTATCATCGTGGCCAATAGTGACATCACACACTTGCGATATGCCGATGATATAGTCTATCTGGCAAGATCCCTTGAGGAACTTGGTAAAATTATAGGGGACTTGAACAGCGCCACAATCGGTGTTTCTTAAGATGAACATGGACAAGACGAAAATCATGTCCAATGTCCATATCATGTACCTACGTCCAACTTCGAGAAATAAGTCACTCGTAGAATTCAACTTGAATAGGCTGCGTTCGGGAAACTGCGTCATATCTTGTCGTCCAAAACACTATCTCAGTGCCTGAAGTTGAAGGTGTTCAAGCAGTGTGTGTTGCCAGTGATGACATACGGCTCCGAGACGTCGTGCTTTATTATTATTGGCCTTATTCATATACTCAAAGTCACAAAGCGGACAGAGAGAGAAAAAGCGGATGGAGAGGGCTAAGCTCGGTATTTCTGTACGTGATCAAATCAGAAATGACGTTGACGAACAAGAATAATCGACATAGCTCATCGAGTACGCCGGCTGAAGTGGCAATGGGCTAGCCACATAATTCGAAGGACCGATGATCATTGGGAAGAGGTCCTCGAATGGCGCCCACGTCTTGGAAAAAGGCGCATTGGAAGCTCCCCAACCAGGTGGACTGACGACCTAAAGAAGACAGCAGGCACCCTCTGGATTCAGAAGGCACAGGACTGGTCAGAGTGGCACAAGTTAGGGGAGGCATGTGTCCACCAAGGGCTGATGGATTGGTAGATATTTAATAATAATATCTATATTTTTTTAACAATAGAGTTTTATAAAACGATGAAAGTTATTGATAATTCCCGAGAATTCGTGATATTAGCCACTTTGAGCTTTATTTTATTGATTTTAGAGCTTTTGTGACAGAAAAATCCAATTTTGGTGTCACTGATTTCAATTTTGGTGGGTAATTTCGATTTTGGTGGGCGATTATCAATTCTGGTGGCCACACTAAACTTTGAACTTAAATATCTCAAAAAGTTATCGAGATATTCTCAGACCTCTTGAAGGTTCTTATAGCTTAGACTTTCTATTCTTATACCAGGTCCTCATTTTTCACGAAAACTGTAGAGAAAATTTCGCCACCAAAGTTGAAAAAAAATGCACGTTTCTGATATTCACCCACAAAGACTTAAGAAAATATGAAGATAAGTTCTTTAGCTACACACATACGTCAACTGCATCTTTTGATTATTTACTAAGCAAAATTCGAGCGACCATTACTGGAACAGATACAAATTTTCGTCCTTGCATTACGCCGGAAGAAAAACTTATTGGAACTGATTAGACGGCCATACCCACGGGCAAGTCTGCAGACATGTCCGCTGGGCTACGCTACTATAGGTCTGTGCAATGTTTGCTAGTGTAGGACCGTTGCAGTCAGTCTGGCAGACTTGTCTGTTGCAAGTCCACGCGATCTCATTTTGTCATTGTAGCCTAAGCAATAAGTTCAAAATTCCGGTAAAGGTCAGACATGCCCGGTCGTACCGCCAGTGAATTCCCCGCTTTAAATACATCATGTCTGTTACACAGTATCAAATCACGCCCGGTACTGCGGAGCCGGTGTGCCATACCCCGCGGCACGCGCCGCGCTCCCGCGCAGATTGGCAGAAGACGCGCGCGGAGCGCCTTCCCGCGCGGTGCCGCGTCGGCAGTGTGTTGTGCTAGGCGTGATTTCTATATAAATTGAGATATTTGCATACAATGGTAAAATCTGCCATCCCGCGCCCCGTCGCGGTGCGCGGTGCAGTGGGTGGAGCGCCTTAGCATTCCACTTGGCGACCACGGTCGTCATAGTCGCGGCAAAAACGTCATTGATGACGTCATTAATTTCACTCAAGGCAAGCTCAAAACGACCCACCTGTCGGGGTGGGTCGAAGTGGTCGAATTGCTGTTGGCATAGATATAAGCTGGATCGACGACTTTGTAGAGGTATCTGACGTTCGATGACGTCATACCCAAATGAACATTTTTCCAATGTGTCCATGTTATCTATAGTCCCAGGATATATCATTCAATGTATTTGTTTATGATTTTTTATAATGATATGATTTTTTATATGATTATTTATGATTTTTTATAAAACATCTAAGATGAATATTATACGAGTAGGTACCGTAATTGTGTGGTAGTTTGCAACACTGCGCCAAAAATCAATGCAATTTTTTAGAGTGGCGATTATGTTCATCGGGTATTTGTGACGATTGTGGTCGTCCTGTACTCGTCGTTTTTGTTTGTGTTGCTTAAAATGTAGTGTTGTACTGTTGTCGATAATCAGTGATAGTCGCAGACCCTTCCTGAGTCTCGTTTAAAGGTAATCAATATTGTCATAGGCAGCAGAGGATCGGTGGGTTTGCTATCGTAAATCTAAAACCACGTAAAACAAACTTAAAGTGGAGAATAATAACATTTAATATTACTCATTACATTTCATTAATACAAAGCTGGAATGTGCAATCTTCTCAATTTTGCTCTTAATGCAATATTTTAAATTCAGTAACTTTGAAGAAATTTTAATAAAATGTATTTTTAAAATATAATTTTTACCTATAGAAAAATTACCCACAAAAAACATTTTGAAGAACCATATCAAAATAGGACATAATCTTTATCGAAATCGAACGTCAGGTACCTCTACAAAGTCGTCGATTCACCTAGAGTATAATTATTATCTATGTTTTGACTGTAATCTATCTGTTCACAAATCTTATGCCGGTCACTCACATTCGCGTGAATACGCAAACCCACAAGTGTGGGACGACCTTCGCGAATGATTATGCGAAGTTTTCGAGGCATTCGGGGTTTTCCAAGCTGTGTCGGTTTTTTGTCGCACATCAAAGCGCGCGAATCTCGAACCTTCGTGTAGTCTCCCACAAGTCCCACACATTCGTGCGACCAGTTGCGCACACGACTAAAAAGGTGACGTATGTATGTCTTAATAATTATTCTTGGTTCGTGGCGTCTAATCGTACTACCATTTATTTTCTGTATTGAAAATTGATTTGAATAACAACAACAAGATTGAACATTCATGAATAAAGTGTAGGAGGAAGCGGAAATGGGCTTGTATACTCATATGCGAACCCATTTGCCTGACCACCCTTCACTTAATTGTGCAAACATTCGTAAAAATGTCAAACATTTGCGCGTATGTGAGTGACCGGGGTTATGACATAGTTTACGATTAAAAAAACCGGAAAAGTAGATCGCACAAATTTAGCTGGTATCATTATTTCGAACTTTGACATAAGTGGCTGTCATTAAGATTTGTGAACGGATTAGGGTCAGCGCAGACCAAGAGGATTAATGCCCGCGCGGTCTCGGGCATTTTCTTTACGGATCGCGTATGCTCGAGCATGCGCGCGACCTCGCGAGCCAGCGCGAGTAATCCGTTCTGGGTTGCCACTCTACAGTAAACATGCCAGTTTGTCGCGAAAGTGCGTCAACGATGGTGGACTGGGATATGATTATAATGTGCTTTTAGCGGAAGAAGAAGAAATGGAAGAACATGTTAAAATAAGGCGTCAGAAAGTCATACGAAGAATATGGGTCGAGGAATTTTGGCAAGAAAGGTGTAGTTTTGGTGAATTTAATACACTGTGTACGACTTTACCATCGAAAGGAGTTTTGTTTTATGATTACTAAAAAATGGATGACGTCCTCCTTCTTTAAACTCAGTGATGACAACACTGAAAGTACGCGTACAACGCGTGCCGCCGCGCGCGCCTGCTCGACACCGGGCGGGGATTCCCGCGCATCCTCGAGGACGCGTGAGCATTTTTTGTCAGGTACAAGCATTTATGCACTTTATTCTAATAATTTTAAAGTTTATTTTCAAGTGCGTTAATAAAATGCTCTCCGCTGCGCTCCGTTCTGTCCATAAACATAATACTACTAGACTGGACAAGCGGGCCTTCTTTGCGTCACGCTATTAGAAAGAGAAAGAGACCAAGGAGACTCACGTAACTCGTAAGTAAGACAAGGATAGGTTTTCCTCCTGCCTTTCTTCGCAGCGTGACGGTTTCACTTACATAAGCTCAGATACCTTGCCTAGTCTAGTAGTATTATGTCTATGGTTCTGTCTGCGCTGACCCTTATACTGACATTTTGAAGGATGTCAGGTCAACAAAATGTTTGAAACAAAATGACAAACAGAACTGAAACTGTAGCTCGAGCACGAATATTTGCGAGAAAGTATTCGTATGGTTAACGTAAGCAATTTGTATGGCATTTTTTCAAAAGCGCCCCTATCGTGCGTAAATGGTACTAAAATGCCATACAAATTTGACAAATTGCTTACGTTAACCATACGAATACTTTCTCGCAAATATTCGTGCTCGAGCTACTGAACTGTAACTATACATAACTTCGTAGAAGTATCTGAAGACGGATGACGTCATAATGGAATGACCATTTTTGTATTGTGTCCATGTTATCTACAGTCCCAGGATATATCATTCGAATGTGTTGAAATATTTTTATAAGTGCGGTGCACTTTAAATAAAAGAAATGTATCACAATAAATATTATTGTTTCATTTCATTGTCACCTTAAGGAAAAATAATCGTAGGTATTATGAAAACATCAGTTTTCATGACATAAGGATAATTTTGAAGAAATTATAATAAAATGTGTTAATACAATAATATTACTTTATATCACCAAAAAAAATATATTATTAGAAAACATTTTGAAGAACCATAACAAAATAGGGCATATTAAGTGTGGACACCCTACAATTATGAAGGACAATTTCAATCCGGCCTGTGATTGGTCGAATAGTCATTCCGTTGTGACTATTATGTCATCCATCTTCATTGAAGATTCTTGAAGTACCTCTACGGAGTTACGTATCCAGTTAGAGTATTATATCCATGGTTCTATTGTCTATAGTAGTTTGTAAAACGTAGTGATTATGTACTCTGTGGTAGTTTGTTTGTATTAAGTACTCTGTGGTTTGTTTAAAACGTAGTGATTAAGTACTCTGTGGTTTGTTTCTTTTTAATGTAGTTTCTGTTTAGTGTGTAAACCTTAAATCGAACTTTAATTATTAAATATTTCGTTTGCTATAATATGGATTTCAACTTGCGCTGCTCCTTCCCTACTTGCGACCACGATTCCAGCCAAAACTCATCTCCAGGAGTTTCGTTTCACAGGTATTCTTAGATTGTTAACGTTTTCAAAATGTCAGTTTAAGTAAATAATGAAGCAATCTTATGTTATATTTTAATGTAGTTTTTTAATAATGCTGTGCTTTGGAGGCAATTTCTTCAATAAACCATCGGTACCATTATTTAAGTTAAAATAGCGTTTACATTCTATTGGGTTGGCCATCAATCCCCCTAGGAGGAAGCTCTAACCCTCAAGAGAAGAGAACCATTCTCAGTAGTGGGCCATAGGTTGAAGCCACACCACATACTTACGGTGTTGTTATTAAGAGACCAGCAAAGAATTGCTGCGCTTGCATATTAAGTGGCTCTAATACTGCAAGTGAATTAAATTCTTTGGCTCATGCTGTAGAGTACCTGAGGAGGTGTCTCTACGTACATCATGGATGGAGGCACTCGGGCAGACGGACTGGGAGCCCGAGCCAGGTAGTATTGTATGCTCCAAGCATTTCCTCGTGAAGGACTTCTTGGCGACAATAATGGAGCGTCAGCTTCGGGCAAGCACTGAGCCCGACAGAGTCAAAGTTTGTATTATGTTCAACTATTTCTAATGCTACTCTTCTTTTTTAATTGACTTACAAGAATTGTTTATGGTTTTTGCACATAATTTGTATGAATGTGTGCAATATTCTTTATTAATTTTTATTTTTATTAATTAATTTAACTTCCAAACCGCTGGACCTATTTATATGTATAATTAAGATATTGTTACATGCATCTTGACAGCCCAAGTGATCTTAGTTAAGTGAAATTAAAAAAAAAACAAATATGGTGGCTGTGAGATGCCATTGTTTGAAGTATCAAAAGATAAAAATAAGTGGAATAATGAAATATGAGTATTAAATTAAAGAGCTCACCATTTCAAAAAGGTATATCATCATAACTTTTTTGACAGCAGACGGGATTTTTCAATTTTTAAATGTATGCTAGTTCACTGCTAATGTTACCATTGTTTAATTGCAGAATGATCTGGAACATGATGATTTAATGACACCGTGCTATGTGAAGGTAAGATTTTATACATTCATTGCTCCTTATATTTCATTATATATCAATTATATATCAATGCTGCTACTTTTATTTGTGTCATCAAAACGCATCAAAAACCTCTGCAGTAAATGAATCAGGGTATAACACTCAATGTTCGTGCAAAAGTACCGTTGAGATGAGGCTGAGTGGTAGACGGTAGACAGCCCAGGGACCTCCATCAGAAATGACTCAGCACCCTTGGCTCATTGTGTTTGCCCAAAAAGCCAAGAGTAAAACTCATGTACCGTGGGTTCTGTACCAACACACCACAAAATGAATTCAAGAGGTTATACAGTGCTATTTGCTTTTAAGAGTTTTTTTTTTTAAGTTATAATGTTACTTATTTATTAAACATATAATTTTATAATTCCTCAGGTGTGCAGAATATGTTTTGCGACGGACTGCAAAATTTACCCGATGACATCTTCTAGGGTGTTGAATGCGGCGTATGAAACATTAACTGGAATCATGGTAAAATATTTTAAATACACATGCCCCTCACAACTTGGTGTAGTATGTTGCAAGTTGCCTCAACCATGAAGTATTGTATAATTATGTAATGTATATGATTGAGCCGTCCATTGTATACTAGTCTACCAGGAGTGTGAACAGTGAAGTGATTTGTTGTCAGACAGCAGACGAAGAGCACTTGCCTCGGTACCTGTGCACCGAGTGCGCCGACCGACTGATGAACTGCGCTCGCTTCAGGCGCAGGAGCTTGCGAGCGCACTTGGTGCTTCTGGACATCGTCAGGAGACACGGACAAGTGAGTATTATGTTCAAAAACCCAACAAGAAGGCAAGCTGGGACGACCTTCCTTTTGTGGAAAAATCATGAGTCCTGTAATGTGAATTGCCAATCCATTTCAATAAATTCTTAATAAATTCTTAATGGGGCACCCGTATAACGGCTCTCGACTCGACTACGAGTAAGCTAAGTAGGTCAGTTTATGCCATTAGAAAGATAAGACAGTTTATTGATGTAGAAACTGCTAAACTTGTTTATTTTGCATACTTTCATAGTCTCATATTGTCCTATGGTATATTGATGTGGGGCTCAGCGGCTAACGTTAACGTTGATGCTATATTTATTTTGCAGAAAAGGGCAATCAGAGCCATTTATAAATTAAAATCACGCGAATCCCTGCGTGAGAAATTTAAAGAAATAGGCATATTAACAGTAGCCTCTCAATTTATTTACAGCAATATTATTTTCATAAAAAACAACTTAGGTATGTTCAAGCAGAATAGTGATACGCATAATCATTTAACTAGAAACAGACATAATTTGGTTACGTCATCTTTTCGCCTAAGTAGGGTACAACGTTCTTATATGGGGCTCGGTGTACGTTTTTTTCAATAAATTACCTAGGTCAATACGTGATTTACCTATCCAAATGTTTAAGAGATATGAATGAATATATTAAAGACAAAGACGCCTGGAAACTAATGCCGCATCCAGTTCCGCGTAGGTTAGAACATAATATTATGTAACCTTTCATGATTTTAAAAGATGTGCTGAGGAGTTTCTTTACGGCTTTTCTTCTCCTCCTTGACAAAGCACCTTTCCGTAAAGCTGGCAGATTAAAAAATGACGTGCATAAGTGTATCAGTGATACCTATATGAATGAAAGATTTTGATTTGATTTGATTTAATACAAAATTTTGATATTGCAATAGATTCACTGGTTTATATGTCGTTTCAGATAACTGTAGAGTTAATACGATCTGAGTTACAGATCCATAATCCATTCAGTTCAGATCCAGCAAACAATCCAAATGAAGAGAATTTTGACTTTGACAATGAAGATTTAGAGGAAATAAATAAGCAGACGGACGCACGAACGGACACGCCACTCGAAGAAGTTGATGTGTATGAAGAAATTAATAAAATTAAATCTGAAGAAGACTATGCGATTGACCATAGCCAAGTTAATAGCGAAGATAGAACTGATGATATGATAGATATGACTGTGAATGGAGTTAAGACGGAAAATGATGGTGTGAGCAAAGAAGTGGATTTTAATGCTTCTACATCTAACTCAAATAAAGATATTGATATAGATGATGGAGAGATGGTAGACAGTTATGATCCGATCAGTCTAGACAATCGCGGCGTGTGTTCATCTACCTTAGACGAAGATGTTGATGTCATTGGCATTGTAACGCAGAATGATATGATCAACCGAGACGATATCAGTCAGTGTTCATTTAGCTCTGAGGAAGATACTAAGGTTGATGTTGTTACCGTTGACAATGATGATTTTATCAATCAAGATACTGTAAATGATGAAGTTATATCCAATAAGAACTTAGTGTATTCAGCTAGACTGTATGAAAATACTGTTCAACATCTTCTTAAGATGAAATGCAGTGATTTGATCAGTAAATATAGTCCCGAAGTAAAAAAATCATCAAATGGTTACATGGAGTACCGACACTCGTTTTTATTTGTGGGTAAGTGGCATTTTAGTCTTGAATGAATGAATGAATGAATGAATGATTATTTGCAATAATTGTGGTTACATAACGATCGTAATTAAAATATATTACATCTCACAATTAGCCATTTACAACAAGGCATGCAAATGTCAAATATTGTAATGTAGAATTAGATTAATTATTATTATTCAAAATGTCAATATTAGTATTGGCTTCAACCCATTAACGGCCCACTACTGAGCACGGGTCTCTCCTCTTGAGGAGGCCTAGAGCATACTCCACCACGCTGCTCCAGTGCGGGTTGGTGGAGGGGTTAGTGGCCAACCGAGTGTCGGAAGTGTTCATGCCGCCTGAGGGCCTCCGACATGTCTAACTGTCTAATTAACTACAAGTATACTAATATGCTACTTAAAAATTAATTTATTTCACAAGTTATAATAATTTCATAAGAAACTAATACACTGAATAACATTCACTTTTCAACCGACCAATTGTGCAAAGATTTCCTAAAGTGATTTATGCTTACTTTTTTTATGTCTTCTGATAGTCGACTATGTCTAGACACGCGGCAGCGTGTCCAGCCAAGTTGAAAGCAAAAGAACTGGTGACGCAGCAAAGTGTAATTTTTCACGAACCATTTTGAACTACTTTTGACTCTATCACAACTCGAGACATATTTAACCTACATACATGAAATTTGGCACATTTATTAAGGCCTCTTAGCTTATTTAGAATTCAAAATTTCAGAAATGTAGCTCAAATAGTTATTGATATATTAACGTCTAAAAATCCGCATTCTGGAGACTGACTCACTGACATAGGATCAAAAACCTAACCTACTTCCAGATGGCCTAGAAACTTTATATTTGGCATCAAGGTAGACTATTACCGCCCGGCCACAGCTACTAGCGGCGCGGATTGCGGCGCGGTGAGCGGCGCGGCAAGCGGTGAGCGGCGAGAACAAATGGTAGACAATGTATGGAGCATGCCACAGCTACAGCGGCGCGTTTTGCGGCGCGGTGAGAGTCGCGGCGGCGGCGGACTGCGCGGTGCGCGAGTGAAACAAATGCCGCGCGCGGCCGTATCGGTGGACGAACTCAGCATGTATTATATTTATCTTATTATTTATTATTTTTTATTCTTGATGTATTATATTTATCTTTATTTCATGAACAATAGTAAAACAATCGGTTGCTTCAAAGACTAGTTCTCATCATATTTTCTTAATAATCCATGTGACAGCTCATTCCATCATACCCTTTTGTATTCGTTTTTCTTATAATGAAAACATGGCCGGTAGGTATCTTAATTACCTACTTACATTGTTATGTAATTTATTTATTTATTACATTTAATACTTTATTGTTTGTACACCAAAACATAATATACATAAAGAGCTTAAGGAAGGAACACAAAACAATGTTACTATTTATCTACAGATTATTTATCAATATTATTATATATAATATTATTATATAGTAGTCTAAGTACGTCCACCGCTGACGCCGCCGCTATCTAGCTGTGGCATACCACCGCAAATCGCGCCGCCCGCCGCGCCGCTCACCGCGCCGCAATCCGCGCCGCTAGTAGCTGTGGCCGGGCCCTTAGGCGTATACAAAGGAAAAAGTCTAAAAAGCAGGGTTGGAAAAAATCATGATTTTTTTTTAAAATCGTAAAAATCACGATTTTTTAAAAAAATCTTAATTAATCACGATTTTTTTGATTTTTTCATTTTATTTTAAAATATTTTTGCGCAAAACAGAACGCGCCCTCAAGAGATTGCGCAGACACAGCGCGGGGATTTCTCTTTTGTCTGACATGTGAATGCCAAGCATGAATGCAAATTCTAAATTTGTTTTTAGTTCCGAAGTACAATCGGAACCCTTATAGTTTCGTCATGCCCGTCCGTCTGTCCGAAGCAAAGCGCCGAAACCCTTAATGCTAGAAAGCTGTAATTTGGAACGGATATACATATAAATTGGAGGGTAGGCAGGTCTGCCACTGTCAACATCGAATACGTATTAATTTCAGTTTTAAAAATATTAATAAGAAGTTATACAGCAAATATTGCTAATAAAAACGTGTTTAGTATCAAAAAACATCAAAATAAGTTGGAGTACTGTGAAATAAGTGTAAATTAAAGGAGAAACAACCACAAAATAGTGACCCTGGAGTGTAACGGGAAAAAAGAGAAAATACGATACAGGTACTTTATTTGAAGCAATAAAGGTCAGTAAAAACGATAAACATAAAACAACATACAATAAAATAGCATAATTGGGTGTTTTTCAGAAAAAATGACCCTGTGACGATTGGGAAACGAAATTATTTTTGTACATGAAATGGTTTTTTATTGCAATATATGGGATCAAGAAAGTCTTAATTAAATGATTATCTATTTTATATACAAAAACTTTGGAAAATACATGAAATATTTGAGTTTTTTTGTCAGCATGTGATGAACACCGTTCCTTTGCGTCACAACAAATAATCAATCAGAAATAAAACAAAGAATTATTAAAATAAAATCATCTTTTATTAGTAACAATGTAACATCAAAGTGTTTCTGAAAATGAATAAAAAATTAACAATTTTTATTTCTATTCATTAAAAAACAGTCAAAGTGTTTCAAGTTCGTCACAACGCAGCCAAATACGTATCAAAAATATACTTTTTCTAATTATATCCCTAACAAATTCTTATATCAAACAAAGTAATGACTTCTGTGTTAACATTAAATAGTTTTTGTTTTAAATGAAATACTGGAAATTATTTTATAATTATTTTAAGACCAATATTAGCATCACCAAAACATGGGACAGTGACTATCGGGAGGTTAGCGTGACGGAGAAGGAACAAATAAAGCAGTGTCCATATTAATAACTTTGTTATCAATATTTTTCTAGCCTCCGTTTTAATTTATTTATTGTAACTAAAGGTTTTATGTAGGAGGAGGCACACACAGGAGCTAGATTTTCTTTTGTCGAATTCATGTTTCCATCATCACTTTTTTCTTTGATTCTGTTTTTTCTTAGCTTCTGTCCATACTTTTCTGTGGTTTTCTTTTTCTTGATCCTTTGTCACGTATATTTTCTTTCTGTTCTTTTTAATTTCGCCAATTGCTTCTCCCGTAGTATTTCTCACGGTTTTTCTTTATTTTTTGTCACATACGTATACATTATTAATAAATAAATAAAAAATAGTTGTACATTCAATGTACAATTACACTAAAAAAAACTTTACATTAAATCTGCCCCACTAACATAATTGCCCCGCCCTTAACCAAGCCAAAATTTATATTACATATACATATACAGGGTTATTTGTAACTCGACGTATTCCTGGCAGGACCTGATGAAGGAGTCAAAATGCAATATATTTGATCGCTCATTTGTATGAGCGAAAAAAAAAATTCTTGCTAGTTGTAGAGATATTTGTAATTTAAGCTTTTTTCGTTATTTACCCGGAATTGGGCATTTAAATGCATATTTAAAAAAAACTACTCATTAAACGGTTATCATTTCAATTTATTTTTGTAACCAATACTTTAATAAAGCGCATCCTACCTTATTAAAATTAAAAGCCCTTCAGAATAAACAACTACGAGCTACAACAAAAACAAAATTATTTTATAAATACATGTTACGTGTCTTAATATGTTGACTTGTTAAAAAAATTACCATGACACAAGGCTTACAAATTATTAAAAAAACTTGCCCATTTAACTAGCTTTCTAAAAAGGTATTATTGTTAGCCTAAAAACATGTAATTCTTAACAAAAGGTGCTTTTAACTCAACGCAGGTAGAGCATATTTCAGGGTCAAAAAGTACAATGCGTAAATGTAATGCACAAAATATTATTTTTATGTTCATACGTCTTGCTTGTTCAGTCTCTTATACAGTTCCGAATCCTCTTTCTCATTTCTGTTTTTGTCACCCTTGAGTTAAAACTTGTTCTCATCTTTTTTGCCGCGCTTATAATTCGTTCTCTTAATTCTTTTACCGAATTGACTTTGGTGGCATAAGCTAGATCTTTCATGTGACCCCACACGTAACGATGTCGCCCTGATAGGTGCACAACTGACCACACTTTCCATTGTGACATACCAAGCCTACGAGTGTAGATATGTTCGGATCGTCAATAAAATATTGAATGATTTACATATTTATTTATTTATTTAAACATTTATTGTGAGACTGTTTACATTTTACATATTGGTGTTACAATCACATGACCGTTTCTTCCTCCTGAGCTGTTACATCGCCGTGGTCTTCCAGAGTTAATTCGTGTTCTCTGAACACTCCCACTTTCAGACAATCGACGATAAGTGGCTCCAAAGACACTAACGTGTGGTAGACGCGTAGGTTGGAAAAACGTCGCTGCTGCTCTCTCTGCGAGCGTCAGCAGCGTTTCCGTCGGCAAAACCATAACAATACATTACATCTGCGTATTCGTTGTTAGAATAGGAAGCCATGTCCATAGAGATTTATGAACGATAACAAACACTTACCAAAACTGAGCAGTACAAAAATGTTACGATAACAACAAGGGTCGATAGCTAATTAACGCTATAAGTAGCAGGATAGTATACGTATTTAGACAACACGAGTGCTTGCGCGGTCTAGAGTTGAAACACTAAACCTCATACACTAAACATACACGATATTATTGCCTTTGACGACACTTCAGGCTTCAGTTTTTGCCTATTATGAAGTGACAGCAACCACAACTAGGAACCACATCGAAAAGTAGATATTAAATACGACTTATCCAAAACAAAGCCGCGCCCTCGCTGTTGTCTACCTACGACGAGTTAAACGCCGCTTTTGTTAAGAATTACATGTTTCTGGCTTAACATTAATACCTTTTTAGAAAGCTGATTAAATGGGCAAGTTTTTTTAATAATTTGTAAGCCTTGTGTCATGGTAATTTTTTTAACAAGTCAACATATTAAGACACGTAACATGTATTTTTAAAATAATTTTGTTTTTGTTGTAGCTCGTAGTTGTTCATTCTGAAGGACTTTTAATTTTAATAAGGTAGGATGGGCTTTATTAAAGTATTGGTTACAAAAATAAATTGAAATGATAACCGTTTAATGAGTAGTTTTTTTTAAATATGCATTTAAATGCCCAATTCCGGGTAAATAACGAAAAAAGCTTAAATTACAAATATCTCTACAACTAGCAAGAATTTTTTTTTCGCTCATACAAATGAGCGATCAAATATATTGCATTTTGACTCCTTCATCAGGTCCTGCCAGGAATACGTCGAGTTACAAATAACCCTGTATATAGCGATTGAAAGATGTGTTACAGTCGGACAGACAGAGTAAGAATAATTGTAATACATTCATTGTATATAAAGCTTTATAATTCAAGTTCGTCACGAAATTTTTCCGGTAGTATATCACGTGACGAACATGACGTGACGTTTTCATGCCAGCAGACTTATTTTATTAAAAATTAAATACATTTACATATATAAGTTTGATATGCTTAAGTTATCTTGTTGTCTGTTAGTTGATCTTTAAATAACACAAGATATGTCACTAATAAGGTGCTTATTTACCTTGGAAAATCCAGTGACTATCTGGGAACACTTTTTTTGTACGCCGAAAACACAACGCTTTCGTCACAGGTTTTGGACCCTATGGTCGTTTGTTCTGTAAAATGACGACTGCCAGCATATCACAAAGGTACCAGGAACACAAATTAACTACAAAATAGTAGATTTTTACCCAAGAACACCTCTAAATCGTTGTGACGAAACAGGATTTTCCCGTACCTCGATTTTCGTAGGACAACATTTATATCGATATTTTTGCTAAAATAACCAGTAATTATATGAATTCGAAGACCAAAAAGGAATTTTAAATATATAGAGACTAAATTATTTCACTTTAAAAGTATTGTTGAAGTTTTTCTTTTAAATTGACACGTTCTTTTTGGATTGACACATATTTTTCTGACTTTTACAATCTGCTCTGGAATAAATCTGAAAACGTAGTTTTTCTATATATTTTTGTGGTTTAATTTCAACAGGTTATGGGCCCAGATCCGTAATCTAATAGTAAAAGTAGTAGGCAAAAGATATAATTGAGATTAGTTCGCCGGTCATTGTAAAAGTGATACGATCTAAGCTCAACGTGGTGTATTTGTGTAAAACAAAAGAAACCAAGTTTTTCACTATGTCTTCAAATGCAATGACCCTCATAGAAAAACTGATTGGACGCGAGAATTACAATACATGGAGATTTGCAGTACAAACTTATTTGCAGCATGAGGAATTATGGTGTTGCATTGAGAATGATGGTAAAGATATTGATCCGAAGCTTGACCTAAAAGCAAAAACAAAGATAATTTTACTGATTGATTCTGTGAATTATGTACACATTCAAGAGGCGAAGACTGCAAAAGAGGTTTGGACTAACTTACAAAAAGCGTTCGATGATAACGGGTTAACACGCCGCGTGGGTCTACTGAAAGACTTGATAACGACTACTTTAGATAACTGCCAAAATATAGAAGACTACATAAACAGAATAATGACTACGGCGCATAAACTACGAAATATTTCGTTTGAGGTCAATGATGAATGGTTGGGTACATTACTTCTCGCTGGTTTACCTGAAGTATATAAACCCATGATAATGGCCCTTGAAAGTTCCGGTGTGCCGATAACAGCAGATTATGTAAAGACTAAGCTCCTACAAGAGATAAAGGACTCCGAGTCAGTGGCTGTTGGGGTTTATTTTCCATGGAAAGACGTGGCGAACATAATATAATACACATTTATTGTTATTCTTTTAACAACCAGAATTTTACATTCATGACAATATATTTTTATTTCAAATATCTTGTTGTTCTTTTTATTCAAACGGAGAACCGTAGACAAGTGCTGTGGCCAGTACTCACACTCCTCTTCACGGCACTATTGTGATTAGGACAGTCCCAGGCTGCTCCGCAACTTTATCAACCGCGGACCAGCTAAAGCCTTGGTTAGCAGGTCTGCCTCCATGTCTTCGGTTCGCAGATACTTGACGTCGATTGCTCTTTCTTGGATACAGTTCCTAATGAAGTGCATTTTCAAATCTATATGTTTTGACTTCGACGTCACCATTGAGTTTTGGCTCAATTTGAGGGCTGCTTGATTGTCTGTTAAGACGACAACTCGTTCGTAGTCAGCTCCTAAATCTTTGAATAGATTTTTCAAATGTATCGCCTCCTTTGCAGCTTCGGTTAAGGCGACGTATTCCGCTTCTGCTGTCGAAAGGGCGACGCTCTTTTGTTTTCTCGACATCCAGCTTATAGCCGTGCCAGCATATTTGAAGCAATAGCCTGAAAATGATTTTCGGTCGAGCTTACAGGAGCCCCAATCCGCATCAGCCATACCATACATGTCTTGGCCGGTCTTCGTGAATGTCAAGCCAATATTCTTTGTCGCTTTGAGGTATCGAAGTACTCTTTTGGCGCACTTAAAGTGCTCTTCCTTATAACAGTCATTAAACTGTGATAGGTAGCTTATAGCAAACATAATATCAGGACGTGTTGCCACTGCCAGATACATCAGCGTGCCTATTACATTTTTATAAGGAAGATTAAGATGTTGACTTTCATCTCTTCCACATCTTTCAAGTTTGAGGCCTGGCTCCATTGGTGTTGATATAGATTTGCAGTCTTCCATTTTGAATTTCTTTAGACTGTCTTCTATAAATTTCTGTTGGTAAATTTTAATTCCATCCTTATTAAATGTTAAATCTATACCGATGAGCCGTTTCGGTCTTCCCAAATCTTTTAGTTCGAACTTTGAATTAAGCAGGTCTTTTACTTCTTTAAGTTTTCTAGGACACGAGTAGGCAACTAATAGGTCATCGACATAAATAACTATTATAATTTTAACTCCTCTTTTCTCTAGTATGTATACACATGGGTCAGCTTCTGATGCTCTGAAACCGATGTGTTTTAGTTCTGTGTCGAGCTTCTTGTACCATTGCCTCCCTGCCTGCTTGAGTCCGTAAAGTGCTTTAATGAGACGGCAAACCTTCTCTTTTGGATTGTTCTTTATGTCTCTCAGCATCTCAACTGTTTTATTGTATAAAGTTAAATCTTCTTTTGTACTTTCTTCGGCCATAATTTCTGTCAGGTATTCTTCTAGGTAATCAGGGTATTTCATCACGACCTTTTCTTCCAGCTCACCATTTAGGTACGCGGTTGTGACATCCATTTGGTTCAGATTTAACCCTTCTTCCACAGCTACTCCGATAACAGATCTGATCGAGCTTAGTTTCGCGACGGGTGCATAAGTGTCATTGTAATCGATACCTGGTCGCTGCGTTAAGCCTCGTGCTACAAGTCTGGCTTTTCTGGTGATGCTGTCATCTGGTCCAACTTTGTTTTTCAGAACCATCTTGTAGTCTACGACTTTCACATTTTCAACTTTCTTTTCGACTTTCCAGGTTCCGTTTTTTACATGTGCTCTTATTTCTGCTTTTATAGCATCATGCCAGTACTCGTCGTTCTCATCATCATTTCCGTCAGACAGGTAAGTAATTTCGTTGAGTAAATGACTTTCTTGACTTTCTTCAGTCTCATCTAGTACATAATCTCTAGTCCATGCAGGTGGGTGCCTCTCTCTTTGTGGCCTCCCATTCTCAGGAATCTCTATGATCTCCGATGCGTCGTCGAATGATTCAATTTCGTCTAAGTCGTCAGGTTCTAGAGGTAAGTTTTCTGGATGTTGAATTCTATTATTCATTGTGTCATTTTTCTTCTCTGTAATTTCGATTTCTATTTCCTGTCTAATTTTGTTCTTTTTTCTTTTATTTGTCTTTTCTTTTGCAGGTGTTCTCGAGTGATGGCGTTCCTCTTCGTGTACAAGGTTTTCATAATCCGTGTCTTTTTCTTTGAAGTACATCTGATCTATAACCTTAATGTCCCTGCTTATCACCACGTCGTCATCTTCAGGTATATATACTCTGTATCCTTTTGTGGTCAGCGAGTATCCCATGAATACGCCCTCTTTGGCTTGTTGAGTCAGCTTTCCTCGTCTGTTCTTTTTCAGGACAAAAGCTTTTCTGCCAAAAACGTGAAGATGATTTCCAGACGGTGTTCGGTCGATCCATTTGGTGAATGGTATATCGCCGTTTAACGCTTTCGAAGGGCTACGGTTTATGAGATAGTTGGCCGTATGTACCGCTTCTGCCCAGAGCTTTTTGGGCGCGTTTGCTTCGATCAATAGGCATCTGGTTTTTTCTAGCAAAGATCTGTTCTTCCTCTCGCTTATCCCATTTTGTTGCGGGGTATATACTGTGGTTAATCTTCTTTGGATGCCATGAAGCTTGAGGAAATCGTCAAATTCTTTGTTGCGATATTCAGTGCCGTTGTCAGTCTGCAGGTGTTTTATCTTTTTGTTGTGGAACGTCTCGACTTCGCTTTTATATTGCTTAAACGTGTTGAAAACGTCACTTTTCTTTTTGATGAAGTAGACGTGGCAGTATCGAGTGAAGTCATCTATGAATGTCACGTAATATCTCGATCCTGCTAACGTTTCGCATTCGAAAGGTCCACATACGTCGCTATGAATAATTTCCAGCTTTTCCGTTGTGTAGAGGCCTTCATGTCGCGTGAATGGTAATCTTGACAGCTTGCCCTTTATGCAGGTTTCACACGCTTCTAATTTTTCATCAGTCGGTTTCATTCCATACATAAGGTTGTCTTGAGCCATCTTATTTAGATCCCTTTCATTTATATGGCCTAGTTTTCGATGCCATTCCATTAAGTCGCATCCATTTCCATTTCGAGTGTAGTTTGACACTTCTTTCTTCTCAAATTCGAAGTAGTATAGACCGTCTTTTCTCTGTGCTGTCAGTGACACCTCGCCACTTTTTTCTACGATATAGGCTTTGTCCTTTTCAAAGATGACTTTGTGTCCTCTGTGAGTTATTTTGCTCACTGATAATAGATTGACTGACACATCAGGAACGAATAACGTGTCTATTAAGTTGTAGTCTATTTTTTCTTTGCTGACTGTAACTTCTCCTTTGCCTTCAATTTTGCTCGTATATTTATTTGACGCCAACATTAGGGTTCCATTTTCAGGGGTCAGAGCCGAAAACATTGTCTTGTCGCCGCACATATGAGATGAGCAGCCGCTATCTAAACACCACGTGTTTTTATTGGTGCTTGAATTTGCAGTACTCAGGCAGACGTTGAAGTTTTTTGGTTGGCTTCTGTTAGGCTTCTCATTTGAGCGATCCTTTTTTCCCCAGCATGACTCGGTAGTATGACCCTTCTTCTTGCAGTTCTTGCAGTACAACTTCAGTTTATTTTTCTTAAAGTGGTATGCTTCACTACTATCAGGTGCTTCTTTACCGCTCCTGGCTTGGTATTCTTCAAGTATTTTTACTTTCAGATCGTCAGGATTTGGCAGTGTATCTCTTGACTCGATGGCTATTCGGAAGTTTTCGAATGACGTTGGCAAACTGTAGAGCAGCATTATACTGAGCAATTCTGGTGGTATTTTTATGTCCATATCGGCGAGCTTATCGACCACATCCATGAAATTATTTAAGTGATCACGGATGTCCTCATCAGCTGTCATACGTTTGAGAACTAGCTGTTTCAATAAGGTTGCCTTACGTGCAGGTCCGGTGCTTTGGTATGTAGCTTTAAGTTTGTCCCATACTGATTTCGACGACTTGCATGCTTTTATTTGCTTTAGTTCGGAAGGTGACAGCAAAAGTAAAATTTCAGCTCTTGCCTTGAGGTCTTCCTTTTCGAACGCAGATTTCTCCTCCGCCGCCGCAGTTGATGACAATATTTTCGTGCCGCTTACTATATCCCAATAGTCGTTTTTAATCAGGACGGCTTGTGCCTGTAGGCACCAAGTATCGTAATTTTCCTTAGACAATGGTTCGATATTTCGGTAACTCGTCGATGCCATATTTTTATCCTTTATTTATATCCACGGAAACACGGAACCACACAACCACGCTCTGCTACCAATTTGTTGGGGTTTATTTTCCATGGAAAGACGTGGCGAACATAATATAATACACATTTATTGTTATTCTTTTAACAACCAGAATTTTACATTCATGACAATATATTTTTATTTCAAATATCTTGTTGTTATTTTTATTCAAACGGAGAACCGTAGACAAGTGCTGTGGCCAGTACTCACAGTGGCATTGTATGCTGGAAGAAGTGATAAAATTAAGCAAAGAGGTCCGGAAAATACAACAAAGTTTAACAAAGGCCCCCGTTGCTTTAAATGCAATAAGTATGGTCACTTAACCAAGTATTGCAGAACTAAAAAGAAGGATAGCAATACAGAGACAGGAAAAGAAACTGGATATGTCGCAGTATTCTCAGCAATGTCTACAGCAAGAGAAAGTAATAGCTGGTTTATTGATTCAGGAGCATCCATGCACATGACCATGAATCAGGACTGGCTGTATGATGAATCACCAGCACCGATTACAAGCATCCGTATCGCAAATGATAAAATGCTAACCGTGAAAAGCTGTGGTAAAGTTAACCTGTCTGTAACTCAAAGCAATGGAAAAAGCGAAACTATACAAGTAACTAATGTGTTATATGTACCTGAGTTAGCAAGCAATCTTCTCTCCGTTAGTCAACTCATAAAGAAGGGGTGTTCCGTACAGTTTGATAAGAATGGCTGTAAAATACTCAACAATTCAAAAGAAGAAGTTGCGGCTTGTGAGTTAGTAAACAATATGTATCGCCTAAACATAAATAAAATGCCAGCCTATAAGTGTAATACAAATGAGGAAAGTGACAGCTACTTATGGCATCAAAGGATGGCTCACCTCAACTTATCTGATCTGAATAAACTTTCAAAATGTACAAACGGAATCAAGGTCAATGAAAATAAGTCAAAAATGGTGTGTGAATACTGTCAGGAAGGTAAACAGTTCCGACTCCCATTTCCGAAAGAAGGCTCCCGAGCAAAGAAGCCTCTAGAACTTATACATTCTGACGTTTGTGGACCTTTGGAAGTAAAATCAGTAGGAGGGGCACAATACTTCCTTACTTTTGTGGATGACAACACCAGGAAAGTATTTGTTTATTTTCTTAATAATAAGTCTGAAGTCTTTAGTAAATTCAAACAATTCAAAGTATTGGTTGAAAATCAACTAGATCTGAAAATAAAGAGAATAAGAACTGATAATGGTAGAGAGTATCTTAGTAACGAATTTAAGGAGTTCATTCAAAATTCAGGCATTATACATGAAACTTCCAATCCATATAACCCACAACAAAACGGGTTAGCGGAGCGTATGAACCGCACATTGATGGAGAGAGCTCGTTGTATGTTACTCAATGCTAATTTGCAGAAATTCTATTGGGCGGAAGCAGTAGCAGCAGCGGCCTATATAACAAATAGATGTCCAACAAGATCCATTTCATACGTTACCCCTGAAGAACTATGGTCCGGGAAGAAGCCCAATTTGAAACACCTGAGAATTTTTGGATGCGAGGTTATGGCTCACATACCCAACAATAAACGTCAAAAGCTGGATGCTAAGGCAAGTAAAATGATTTTTGTTGGTTATTCCGAAACAACTAAAGGCTACAGATTATTAGATCCTAAAACAAGGAAAATACTTATTAGTAGAGATGTTGTATTTTTGGAAAATTCAATTCAGAGAAAATACACAATGGTTCCATTAACAGAAAATGTGAATAGCAATGATATTAATGTAACAAATGGAAGTATTCCATCAGATAATTCAGATTTGCAAAACACTCCGGATAATGTGCATGATATGTCGTCATCAGTGAATATATCTGATGATGAGTCTTTCTTCTCTAATGATGATTCCCTATATGTACCTGAAAGAGAATTAAGCATAAATGAGACTTCAAATATTACAACTAGATCTAAAAGTAGGAATATGCAACATGATTCTAACACTTACCTTTGTCAAGGTGGAGATCAACTGCACGACACACCAAAGACTTACCGAGAAGCACTGACATCTGCAGATAAAGAAATGTGGAAAAAGTCTATACAAGAAGAGCTGAAAGCACATAGAGAGAATGAGACCTGGGAGTTGGTGAAGAAACCTGTAGGAGTGAGAACAATTGGCTGTAAGTGGGTCTTCCGCATAAAAGATAACTCTTCAGCCCCGATCTACAAATCAAGACTCTGTGCTCTTGGATGTTCACAAAGATATGAAGTCGACTACAAGGAGACATTTTCACCAACTGTGAGGTATGACTCTGTAAGAGTGTTGCTTTCTAAAGTGTGTCAGGATAATTTAAAAATGGTGCAGTTTGATGTCAAAACTGCATTTCTTTATGGAAATATAAATGAAAATTTATGGATGACTCCACCAGAAGGTCTGGTTGTACCCGAGGGGTTTGTTTGTAAACTTAAGAGGTCCTTGTATGGCTTAAAGTAAGCTCCTAGATGTTAGAATCAGAAATTCTAATTCAGTTTTGAAGAAATTTGGTTTCACTAATAGTCACTCTGACAAATGTATTTATACTGGTGAACTAGATGGAAATAAAGTTAATCTGATTCTGTATGTTGATGATGGATTGGTAATCTGAAAAGAGTAAATTAAAAAGAAATTGATTTGAAATATGTATGAAGTAATGAAAAAATAGGATAATGACACGTTCTTTTTGGATTGACACATATTTTTCTGACTTTTACAATCTGCTCTGGAATAAATCTGAAAACGTAGTTTTTCTATATATTTTTGTGGTTTAATTTCAACAAGTATTAGCAGTGCTTCTAAACTAAATGCGAATGTCTTGAAGTTTCTGAGAGCACTGTGGGACATACGAAATCATCACCTCATTTTTTCTTGTCCTTATAATATCTTTGAAAATACATATATATTATGGTACTAGCAGCCCGCCCCGGCTTCGCTCGGGTGTAATTTTATTTTTAAACATTTAGAGATATATTTATAATTTTATGTTTTGACGACCCGTGTGGTGCGATGGCTACCATGCCGGATTGCTGCGCCAAGGGTCCTGTGTTCGATTCCCAGCGAAGCGGAAATTAGAATGATGAATTTGGATTTCTGTTCTCGGTCTGGGTGTGAATGTCCTTGTCTAGTGTGTTGTCCATGGCACCCACGACACAGGGAATCCTAGTGTGGGGCTATGAGTGTGAAACGTTATTATTTATTATTTGTTTTTATTTATTATCTTTTTAAAGGACATAGGTATGTGTTTTTTCTTTGAATTTTAAATTTTTACTTGCCAACCTATTGTTATTTTTTATAACATAGACATTTTACTTAATTAATTTATTTGTAATGGGTTTATTTCTTTACTTGAACTATTTTTTTAGATTCCTCTATTTACATTTTTGTACATACATCTATTTACATACTTACATCTATTTACATACATACATCTATTTACATTTTATTGCTTTAGTAAATAAAGGACTACGCTACAGTTGCTTTGCGTGGGGCCACACTGGTCATTGCGCGGCCGCGGCGCTGGCGGCGGTGTTTGTTTTCCTAAATTCGTATTATCTTCTGAATGGAATGTCCGATTTGAGCAATTCAAAAAGTTATCTATAGATATTGAAACAATTTTGAGTATGAAATGATTTATTTGGATAAGGATTAATACGAAGGTATGATTTTCTTGATCTGATTTTGGTCATCTTTTTTATTAACTGTAAAAATGTAAAAAGTGGATATAGTGACATAACGACAATAGTTGGACATATAGTGTCGCGAGGTTTTTCGTAGATATTGATATGTTGAATGTTCTCTAATATTGTACAACATTTTTTGTTCTATCATCAATAGTTTCCGCACTAAACAACTGCCTGCTTTCCATTCGATATAAACGTTAACGTTAAAATCTTGTTGTCGTGTGAACGACTGCCTCGTATACGGGGAAACCGTATACGGGAAAAAATCGAATCGAATGGACGCCGTGTGAACCTAGCCTAACGCGGGAGCAGGCAACATACAACGTTGAGAGAAGCATGGGTTTTCCAGATTAACGCCAGACTGACCCTGTGATTTATTTTGTTGATTTAAATTATCTGCAGTCGATCGGTGACGATATAGCGGATAGCCATCGTTCCCAGTAATTGTTTCTGCCACTAATTCCCGTAGACACCGTTTCGAAAATTGACCATCTGCTATACATGGTGAATTTGAATTGAGATTTCCGCATGGGCCATGAATCATGTTTTTAATAACAACTTCATGCAAGCCTGGATTGACTTATACATCAGGATTGACTTATACATCAGGATTGACTTATACATCAGGAATTTCAGCAGATATGATTTGATCAACTTCATTTGGTATCAACTTTATTTTCTCAATTAGCCAAATCAAGATTATGAGCATGAGGCAACCTGCTCGCAGCGCGTAACGTCTCACCAAATACACTGTGTTTTACAATTAAATCCATTAAAGATTTCAACTTTAGTCGGAAGACTCGTGCAGTAATATCATGGCGATCAATCGGTGATTGGCCAGGTAAAAACTCCTGTTTGATTTCTATTCACTAAAGACTGCATGTGAATGTGATAAATAAATCTGTAGTGCCATAATAACAAACATACATATGTCATGGCATTTTGAGCGTATTCATGCATATGCCGAGGACTTCCAATATAATATGTTGCTGGAAGAATTGTTATCCGCCCGACATTGTTTGGATTTCCATCGGTAGTAATTGCATCTCGAAGGTGAATACATATACTCGTCAGAACGTAGTTTGGCCTAGATCAATCTGATGAAGGCCAATCTCTCTCTGTTTCTATGTTTACATACATATCAACAGCATATTGATGAAATAATCGCCAACATTTCAATATGTGATTGTCTTTATTTTCAGGAACCATCAGACGGTAGGAGTAAAAATTTATTGAACTAACTTTTTTATTAGTTTCAGCTCCTGTAAATAAGATAATGTTTTGATGACAGTCATTCAACAAAAACATAATTGTTAACAAAAACAATGCAATGACATTTTATAATTGCCTGTATTAGGATTTATCATCTTGATTGAGAAATGATAACCATTTTCACCTTTCCAAAATAATATTGGATATTGTAACGCGTCATGAGATGTGATTCATGCACACGCTGTAACTGATCATTTCTGCGATGTAAAACAATATCACGGGCTTCCAGATTTTCTCCAACCATTACAATGGCAACTTCATAAATTTTTGGTGCATTGAAACGTCTTGCATGTTGTCCTACATCAGCTCTGATTACAATTTTATAACTATCAGATGGCATGTGATCCAATGCAGTTTTAAAAAATGTAATCAACTGTTTATGTAATTTCCGTGGGCCGTAAGGAACATACAAAAAAAATTACCCGAATTTGTTGAATATCGAGTACTCTTACAGAATTAATTTGCGTTTTTCCACCACTTTCAAGGTGAAATTAATGAAATGCTGAAATTATATTGGAGGACATAGATACGCAAAAACATGCTCTTGAAAACAAAATAAGAAAATAGAATATTCAGTTAAAGGGTTGTGAATTAATGAAAAAAATAACTTAAGGCATTTAATGGCCTTTCCATGCCATGCCATGCAATTGCCATGAACATGGAGAAAGGTAATATTTTTAAATATAAAAATAAAAAAAATTCAAGCAGAATGTTATTTATTTATTAAAGATTGCCCAAATCACTCACTTTACACAATACGAAATAATTAAAATCAAAAAATATGTACGACTATCAAAATATATTTTCTACCATAAGAGTACAAAAGTATGAAATGGTATCATTTTTACCGAATGAAAATGGACAATATCGACATCATGCATTGTTATTATAGTCAATTCATCACTTATTATTGAAATTATTTTACCCTGGGTAATACGGGTACAGGTATTAATATTAAAATACGTAAAAAAATATTGAATTGCTTCGGTATAACTGACGTTTTAAGACGCTACAAAAAATAAAAATAATTTTTGGGCATTGTTCTTTGTGACATTATGTCTTTGAACTAAATCGATGAGACAACGCATGCCATCTATTGTTGAGTTGCAAAAACTAACAATAAAACGCCATCTATAAGCAAATAGACACACTTCAGGGCACAACGCCATCTATCATCAAATAGAAACACTTCATTGCACAGCGCCATCTTTTCTTGAGAAGCCGAACTACTGAATAATATTTTGATACATAACTCTGTTAGTATTTTAAAGATGGATAACGTTATGAAAATGTTGCAGTTAATTCAGGAAGAACTTGTTAACCAGAAAAAGGAAATGAAATCGATGGAAGAAAAATTTACAAGGGCAATTAGTGACAAAATAGAAGAAAAATTCACCGACATTGAGATTAAAACAACGAAACTTCAAGATAAAATAGAAGAACAACAGGAACAAATAGATCGTTTGGAAAAACAAGTAAGGAAGAAAAATTTAATATTTTTTGGAATAAAGGAAACCGAACGTAGTTATGACGAGTTACTCAACACTATGATAACCATTCTTAAAGACTCTATGGAAATCACATGTCAGAAACAAACGATAGAAGAATTAAGAAGACTTGGTAAGAAAAGTGGAAAAGTAAGACCAGTTATACTAACTCTGACTACTTTAGAAAGAAAAATCGAAATTCTCAAGAGAAAAAATAGTCTTCACAACACATCAATTTACATCAAGCTGGATATGACACTCAAAGTTCTCCAAAAGCGTAAGAGTCTCCAAGCTGAAATAGAAAGACAACGGGAGATGGGAAATAAGGTTATACTACGGTATGATAAAATCATAACTTTGAATAAGAATAAAGAACGATCTCCATCACCGCCTCAAACGTGTGAAAATATACTCAATCAAACCAATACAGATACACGTTCAAATAAAAGAAACCTGTCCGAGTCGCCGAAAACTCACGAAGTGGAGAAACAAGGAAAGTGGAAAGAACTTTCTAAAAATCAAGCTCCTAAGAAAAATAAAACCAATAACATTTCCTCGTATATGGTGCAAAGAAAAACAACAGGAGAGAATGAACTAAATAATGAATAGGAATCCCTGCCTCCTCCCTCTTACTCTCCCAGTTCGGCCGGTCCCCGCGGGAGCAGTAGACCAAAACCCTCCATCGCACATAAAGAATCAATGAAAAATACTAGAAACTCTATATACATAGGCACATTGAATGTAAGGTCTATGATTACGACATCTAGATTTATCCAACTCGATTATGCTTTACAAAACCTTAAGTGAGATATAATGGGTCTTTCTGAAATAAAATTAAAAGGAAAAGAAATAATCGAAAAAGACGCATATATATTCATGTATTACGGTCGAATACATAACAGAAATGGGGTTGGTTTTCTAGTTAAACGCCATCTAAAAGAAAATATTTTAAATTTTATACCGATATCCGATAGAGTCGCACGTCTTGAAATTCAATTAGAAAATAAATTATTTAACATTATACAAGTATACGCACCAACAGAAAAAGCTCCAATCGAAGACATAGAAACATTTTATAATGACCTCAGAGAGTCTCTACAATTTTCAAATAAAAACACGTTGGTAATTGGAGATTTCAATGCGGTCAAGTCGGGAGACCGCGTCGCCGCTGGTGTGACGACATCGTGGAGGTCGCTGGTAACGCCTGGACCAGGCTTGCACGCGATAGGTTTGCTTGGCAAGAGATGGAGGAGGCCTTTACCCGAAAATGGGTTCCCAAAATCAAATAATATATATACCATTAAATACCTACCTGAATTTGAAATATTAAGTTGTATTAATAAGTAATAATAATTTGAATTAATAAATATAATTATGATAATTATTGTTGTGACATAAGTACGAAGATAAATAATTGTAATTTAATTTATTTCATGATGTTTAATAATTCAAGTCAATGATAAATGTGTGCTATTTAATTTTATTTAATGTAATTTGTATGTTTTGGGCAAATAAAGGCTTATATTATTATATTATTATTATACATATAAATTCTTAAAACTCCAGAATTGTAGAAAAAAATATTGAAAAAAATTTTTTTTCAGGGTACCTCCCCTACAGGTAACGTGAGGATGATTTTTTTATTCGTCGCGTACCCTATAGTGTGGGGTATCGTTGAAAAGGTCTTTCAAAAATGTTATGGGTCTTCTAAGACCATTTTTGGAATTAGGGGTCCGTTTGTGAAATATGTGCCTTTAAAGTGCTAATTTTGGTTAGAGTCAAGTGGGACCAGGGGGGGACCCTCCCTGTTAGCTAAACGGTTGGAGTTGGACAAGTGAAAAAATTCTCCAAAATAGATTATATGATGAATTTATAAGGAAAACTATCACGGCTATGTTAAAATAAGTATTTAGTTAATAAGTATTAGTCGATAAACATACTACTTCGGAACCCTACATTGCTTGTGGCCTGACACACACTACCCCAGTTTTTATATGTGGATTTCTGTGAAAAAAAGTGAAATTACACATTTTTGATTATTGTTGAAAAAATCATTGATTTTTATTAAAAAAATCATTCCATTTAAATCGTGATTTAAATCATGATTTAAATCAACACGATTTATTCATGCCAACCCTGCTAAAAAGTACAGTACTAAAAGCTACAAATAAATAAAATTCATTCATTCAAATAAAATTGTTATTAATAAAGTAAAAATTATTTTAAAAATTCAGTATTTTCGGTTTGTTTCGGATGATTTTCTAAATGAACCGACAACACGTTGATTCTGAACGACATCTGAGAGAAATTAGGGCAAAATAGCTAAATTTGCGCGCTATATAGCATGTTGAGCTGCTGCCGGCTTTTAGAAGGACATATTTTAACCGATTTCAAAAGGAGGTGGTCCAAAACCAGAGAAGATCGGTTGTAGTTTTGTTATGTTTGTTACCTCAGAAGTCTGTAACTTATATTTTGTAATAATGCTTCATAATCATAATACAATCCGCTTTACCACAACCAACCGCTATTATTCTAATAACACAATATTCTTTTATACAGGTGAAGATGTTCTGGATGACCTTCCTACACAAAAAGATAAAGTGACGAAGACACCGCAAGATGTAAATGAAGTGAAGATTGACAAACAACAGACACCGGAAGCCGACGGACTCTCCACAGATGATACGTTCCGTTGTGACATATGTCCATATCAAACTGACAGCGATATTCAGTTGCTGGAACATTTGAAAGCGCATGCTGCAAGTAAGAAGTGTTTTCACTGCGATATATGTGATTATAAAACAGATCGTAAGAATAGTCTGATTCGTCATCTACGGACACATTTAGAGAAATCATATTCCTGTGATGTTTGTAACAAAATGTTTAGGCGGAAGCATAACCTAAAAACACATCAATTTATACATTCTAATGAGAAGCCATATTCCTGCGATGTTTGTAACAAAATGTTTACGCAGAAGGGGCACCTACAAAATCATCAGTTAATACATTCCGGCGTGAAGCCATATTCGTGTGATGTTTGTAACAAAGGGTTTAAGCAGATGGGGTCCCTACAATATCATAAATTAATACATTCTGATAAAAAACCATATTCCTGCGATGTTTGTAACAAAGTGTTTGCGCGGAAGCAAACCCTACAAACACATCAATTTATACATTCTAATGAGAAGCCATATTCCTGCGATGTTTGTAACAAAATGTTTACGCAGAAGGGGCACCTACAAAATCATCAGTTAATACATTCCGGCGTGAAGCCATATTCGTGTGATGTTTGTAACAAAGGGTTTAGGCAGATGGGGTCCCTAAAATATCATAAATTATTGCATTCTAATGAGAAACCATATTCCTGTGAAGTTTGTAACAAAGTGTTTACGCATAAGGGGCACCTACAATATCATCAGTTAATACATTCCGGCGTGAAGCCATATTCCTGTGATATTTGTAACAAAGTGTTTAGGGAGAAGGGGACCCTACAAAGACATCGGTTAATACATTCCGGCGTGAAGCCATATTCGTGTGATGTTTGTAACAAAGTGTTTACGCAGAAGGGGAATCTAAAATCTCATAAATTTATACATTCTAATGAGAAACCATATTCCTGCGATGTTTGTAACAAAATGTTTAGAGAGAAGCGTACTCTACAAAAACATCAATCAATACATTCCGGCGTGAAGCCATATTCCTGTGATTTTTGTAACAAAGTGTTTACGCAGAAGGGGACCCTACAAAGACATCAGTTAATACATTCCGGCGTGAAGCCATATTCGTGTGATGTTTGTAACAAAGGGTTTAGGCAGATGGGGTCCTTAAAATATCATAAATTAATGCATTCTAATGAGAAAGCATATTCCTGTGAAGTTTGTAGCAAAATGTTTAGGCGCAAAGATATCCTACAATGTCATAAATTAATACATTCTAATAAAAAACCATATTCCTGTGAAGTTTGTAACAAAGTGTTTACGCGGAAGTGGCACCTACAAAATCATCAATTAATACATTCCGGCGTGAAGCCATATTCCTGTGATATTTGTAACAAAGTGTTTAGGGAGAAGGGGACCCTACAAAGACATCAGTTAATACATTCCGGCTTGAAGCCATATTCGTGTGATGTTTGTAACAAAGTGTTTAGGGAGAAGGGGACCCTACAAAGACATCAGTTAATACATTCCGGCTTGAAGCCATATTCGTGTGATGTTTGTAACAAAGTGTTTAGGGAGAAGGGGACCCTACAAAGCCATCAGTTAATACATTCCGGCTTGAAGCCATATTCGTGTGATGTTTGTAACAAAGTGTTTAGGGAGAAGGGGACCCTACAAAGACATCAGTTAATACATTCCGGCTTGAAGCCATATTCGTGTGATGTTTGTAACAAAGTGTTTAGGGAGAAGGGGCACCTACAAATACATCAGTTAATACATTCCGGCGTGAAGCCATATTCGTGTGATGTTTGTAACAAAGTGTTTAGGCACAGGGTGTCCATACAATCTCACAAATTAATACATTCTAATGAGTAACCATTATTCGGTAATATTTCATAGTGTTTAGGCACAGAACGAACCTATGTGATGTTGAGGGTATGCTGAAGAAAACGACTGTTATTCGTCAGGTTCGTTTATTGAATGCATCTTTCATAAAAGTGTACAAGTGAAGTGAATATCGACAGTCAGCATAAAATAGAATATAAAGGAGCGTACATACATACATGCTTATTGTTAAAGAGTAGATACATTAGGTACACTTCACCTACAAACTCATCAATTAATACATTATAATGGAAAACATATTCCTGTGATGTTTGTAACAGTGTTTACGTAGAAGGGGTCGATACAATCTCATCATAAATTAATACGTTCTAATGAGAAACCATCTTCCTGTTTGTAACCGTTTATTTAGTCTATTTTTTGGACGACTCCTAAGTAGTAAACAAATATGGCCGACTTCTAATATCAATTTACCATAGACAATAGTCACGATTGAACAGAGTTTGGAATTATCGAATTTAAATCGATTAACTTTTAACGAATACAGTTAATTGAACCGAATAATATTTATATAGCATTACATTTTAAAAATTAATAAATTTATATTAAATATTTCATATATAAATGGTACAAGAAGATAATGAAAAAAAATATTTCAGAGAATTCAGTAGATTCGTCTTCGTTGTCGGATTCTGGCACGTGTATAATGAAACTTGGAGTCTGTTCATCTGATGCAGCGTCTACAATTCCGTCAAGCTGCAGTATTTTGTCTTCCTCTTTGACCATGACACCGTATGAATTTCTTCAAAACCTTAATTAATAACTTTACTGCAACCATTTTAAAACTTTTATTATTCTTGCCAACATGTTATTTTATTGTGCGCACTCAATAGGGTTCAATTAATGGTAATGCGGAAGTCGTAAAACAGTTACATCTTTGCGGGCTGTAATTTAATCAATTAACAAAAGCTTGCTTTCTATAAGAGAGAGAGAGACAGACAGAGAAACATGCGCCGACTTGTAACGACGCCGCACGAGTTGTAACGACGGCAAAAATTATCGTTACAACTTTTTCCTCTTAATTTTTTGGGTTATTCCCAGTGGTCAGATTGATGGTCAGACTAGTCTGGCCAACGGGAATTTTTTTTCCCGTTGGCCAGATTTATTTGACAGCTGAAAAAGACATAGAAAAAAGTACAATCAAAGTAAAAACAGTTGCATTTTATTATAACGCTTTTATTAGCTTTAGACGTATGTAACAGAATCTTTGTACATGTTTTTGACCCCCCCCCCCCCAAAACGTCGGATTAACTCGAAATTTGGCATACCTATTAAGGACCGATGACAATTGAATATTTAAAGAAAAAAAAAAGAAAGAAAGAAACCTAATTATACGCTTTATATTAGCTTTAGACGGTCAGATTTCTTTCAAACTTCGTATACTTATCGAGGATCGATGACAATTCAATATTTAAAGAAAAAAAGAACGAAAGAAAGAAAAAAAAAACCTAAATTTCATTTCAAAAAATCAAACTAAAAATGAAAAAAATAAATAATAGTTTAAAAAACTAAAAAAAGTGCTTTTATAGAAAATCCAACAAAAAAATAGAAAATAAAATTGAAGTGTAATAGGGATGTTGACACTATCAGTAAATTAAAATAAATTTATGTTTAAAGTATAAAGGAAAACATTTAAAAACCTAAAATATTATTCTTTTCTTGAAATCAATCACAACAAATTAAGTATAATTATTTTAAAATGTTAAAAATAGTACTCACTATCACGTGACCTCAAACGCCATTCAGTTCTTTCTTTCTTTTTCTTCTCTCTTTCTTGGCCGGCAACGCATCGGTGATGCCTTAGGTGTTGCTGATGTCCATGGGCGACGATAGCCACTTACCATCAGGTGGATCGTCAGCACGTTTGCCGGCTATTTCCATAAAAAAAGGATCTTGAACGTACTACGAACTAAATAACAGAAGTAAACAGAATAATTGCTCATTCACATGAGTCGTGTTTTTGACGAATCGTCAATGAAGGATCCCGTGTGAATGAGCCCTTACAGGGAATAAAAGCAGCAAACTCCCCTTTTTAGTCACAACTACTTTACTCACTTGAATCGTCACAGATCCCACGCATCGCATTCTTTTAAACTGACTGCAAAGCCAAATTTCGTTTCCGTTTGTGTACGTTTTATTTTTATGATATTGATATCCATTATGTAACAAGACAACCCCACCCTTTCTATTTATAAAATTGAGGTCCATATTATTGTTTAAGTAAGGTATTAATTCAATGATATTATATAGGTAAGGGTAAGGTGTAAGTAATGTGATTGACATTTCATGACAAACAGGAAAATTTTGTTATTTAATAAACAACCAAGAAACAACTTACAAATAGTTTCAATCAGTGTTAATAAATTTCATAATGTCACAAATTAAACCTATTTAAAAATTATAATATGACGTCTTAGTATTTTTGTGTTCAACAGTACTTTACTAAATTACGAGCTGATCTGAACAACGGGAAAAAAAATTCCCGTTGGCCAGACTAGTCTGACCATCAATCTGACCACTGGGAATAACCCAATTTTTTCCGCCTAGTCCCCTTTCGCAACGCGCGATAAGGAACTTCGTTCCAAAAATTAAAACAACAATAAGCTAATATTATCATCACTAATTTTGTTGCAGCTAAAATTCCAATTAGGAACTCAAAATAAAGTAAACTTTCTATTAGTACCTAACTATAGTATGTAACAAAAATAAGTTGACATTATTGAACAAGTTATGTATAGGTGCAGCAGGGTGCGAACGAAAACTAGTAATTTAACTAATTAATACTTTTAATTTCAATATTAGAAATTACATTTTTAAAATACTTAAAACTAGGGTGATTACGGTCGATGTTAGTACCGGAATGATCCGAAAGCTCAGGTGCTTAGGTTCCCAGGCTCGTTTCCGCGAACCGTCATGTGATATCTTGACTATACAAGTGATGGATGCGGCGATGTCTGCTTTATTAATTAATTATTTCTCGGTGGATTTTGAATGTATATATTGTATGTATGTATTATATATTGATTAAGTTAGGCGTACGTAACACCTTCCTCCCGAAGACCAGCAACTATTTGAGTTATCTCTGAAACGAAAATGTTGCTGGAACCTCAAGACTTTTATCAGGTTCTTCGGTTTCTATGATCGATGTATTTTTTCATCTTCTTCTTCTTTGCGAAACAAAGATTGGAAAAGAAATAGTTCATCTTCTGTAGTATCGGGAAAATGCAGAGCTGACGTCATCTTTCAGTTGTACCAGGGTTTGTAGTTAGTTCTTTACTTATTGGGTGACTTGGCTTCGGGCATTCAGCCTCTATGTACAGGTAAGAATTTTTATCGATGGATCTTGAATAGGTAGGTATAAGGGATCGGTATTAGGTAAGTACTTATTGGGAAATATAGTACCTAAGTCTCTAAGGGAAATTATTATATTCAAAATAATGTTACATAAACTATTCGGCTATTTGGAGTACTTCGGTGAAAATTTTGGATTAATTTAATAAAATAATAATCATATACAACAAGTTTGGATGAATAATAATTAATAAAAATCATCATCACTTTCATTTAAATCAAATTTAAATTATTTTAGTTATGAATTTTATTTAAAATGGTTACCTACATAAAATTTTGGTTTCTTTTCTGTAATGTAATTTAGGTAGCTAATTAAAATTAATTTATTTAATTTTGATATAAATTTAAAAGAATGGATAATGGTAACCTGAGAAATAATAATTTTGACTAATAATTATGGTAGTTACCGGATATGTACTAAATGTTAATTTAAAAAATATTCATAAAGTCAAAAAAAACTAACTCATTCATTACAATCACCCTAATTAAAATTATTATAAAACTTATTTAATTGTTACGTAAATCACGTAATTAATCTTTACTTTTCTTTCAATAATTTTAATATTAAATTATTATAGAGCAAATAAGACAATCTACGAAAATGGATTTTATTTTAAAGAAAAGGATTTTAGGATAAGGACTCGATAAAATTCTAACTGTACTTACAATAAATTAGTAGTCATCGTCCAATCGCTTCGGTATCGATTTTTGGATCCGAAATCCTGCTGCTGCCTTCCAGGTTCTTTGTTCTTCAGTCACCAGTCCGAAAATTCGATTTTGGATATTTTCGCACCGATTAAGATTGAAGATCCTTTTCGACTGCGCCAGTTATGTATAGGTGCAGCAGGGTGCGAACGAAAACTAGTAATTTAACTAATTAATACTTTTAATTTCAATATTAGAAATTACATTTTTAAAATACATTTTTAAAACTAGGGTGATTACGGTCGATGTTAGTACCGGAATGATCCGAAAGCTCAGGTGCTTAGGTTCCCAGGCTCGTTTCCGCGAACCGTCATGTGATATCTTGACTATACAAGTGATGGATGCGGCGATGTCTGCTTTATTAATTAATTATTTCTCGGTGGATTTTGAATGTATATATTGTATGTATGTATTATATATTGATTAAGTTAGGCGTACGTAACAAACACGCTTTTTTGTAGACAATTATTTACGTTTCTTCTGGCTTCCATAGAAAAAATATTAACATGATTATAAGTTCGGTTCTATGTACATTTAAATTGTATTTCAAATAGTTTTAAGTATGTAAAAAATTAATAAAAAGGGGATGTACGATTATGAGGATCAAAAACACTGTGCACGGGTTCATTAACCCAAATGGCCACACGGACGATTCATGCGCCGCGGCGCGAGTGTAGACTCGGGGGAGCGCGGAGGGTAGCGAACAAAATGCCTACAGCAGACTTAACTTAACATCCACGGGCGAAGATCCGCGGCGTTTCAGACTTTCTCCGTAACATTTATAGAATAAGACTTTTCAAGTTTAATGGTGTCAACGAATGGGTTATAAATAGTCAACACAATGTTTATGTTTTGCTTAATATAAGTAAATCTTTTGTTAACTATTATGTATTTTGTATTACTCAATTATTAAAGATAAACAAACGAATAAAACTAACTTACCGATCAAATAAGTATACAGGCAGTCCTCGTACTTACGGCATGTTAGGTTCTCGAAATACGCGACGTAAATCGAAACGACGTAAGTCGAGACATATTTTTTCATATTATGTTTACATGTCAAACTCAAGGGTTAGGCTCCACACGGACTCGAAATTAAAAAAAAAACTGCATTTATAACAAAAGATATACATAATTTATTATCAAAAGTAAGTTCTTAAAATAATTATATATGCACTTATGAAATTGCTAGTTATTTTTCCTATGCCGGAAATCGAAACAAATGACGTATGTTTGAGGAATAGTGTCAAAACATCGTTCGACGTAACTTGAAACGACGTAAATCGAAAGGACGTAAGTCGAGGACTGCCTGTATTATAGGGCGTTTCTCGGTGGTCATACTATCATGTCATACTGATATGACCACCGAGAATAGTTTGTATCGGTGGTCATACTCCCCATTATAATTCTAAATAAAGTATTTTCCTACACCCTGACAAATATAACGGTACAGTCAATGTCACCTGTATCTAACTAAGAATAATTTATTTTACTAATGGCCCAAAGATATTGTATGTATAAACAGAATGGCCTCATTTTTGAGATTCACCTTTTTAATGGCACCTAATACAGAAATGTTTTATTTAATTATCTGAAAAAACTTCGACCAGCGTACTTGCTACTGACTAAAGACTTAATCATTTCAAACAATGTCATATAATTAGGCTAATGTTGGGAAAAGTTTTACGATGAAATTATAATATATTTTTTATTTTAACTTCAATTGTCACTGTAGTGAATGAAATTATATCAAAAAAAAAATGGAGCTGGGAAATACCACCAAACTTGAATTTTGAGGCTTTTTTTGCACCTAAACCTTTTTTTACCCTGATTTTTTATATTCACATATATCCAAAAAAAAAAACAATGTGGCCCAAATTAAAAGTAGTTACGTAGTTTACTGTATAAAAAAATATCATTTTACACCTCGATTCTCAACGTGGACACGTAAAATTTGCCGATTTGATATTCACCCAGGCATTTATCTATCTGTACCTACTAATAAAGCTGAAGAGTTTGTTTGTTTGTTTAGTTGAACGCGCTAATCTCAAGAACTACTGTTTCAAATTGAAAAAATATTTTTGTGTTTGATAGTCCATTTATCAAGGAAGGCTATAGGCTATCGGATTTTTGGAAATTCATCCCCAAAGAGTTAATTAAAGGGGTGCAAGTTAATATGGCAGCTTCGTCAGTTTTGAAGTAAAAAGGGTGAAAATTTGTATATAAGCTTATAGTTAGGGGAGGGGGAGAGGAGGGGAGGGAGAGGGAGAGGAGGGGAGGGAGAGGGAGAGAGAGAGAGAGAGGTAATTTGATGGTCTTCGATTTGTTAAACCTACCAGAACTATAAAAGTTAAAAGTAAGAAAGTACGTTCACTGATTTTTAGGCGATACGAAGTTTGCCGAGACAGCTAGTCATTTAATAACTTAACTCCGCAGTAGGACTACGAGGAATAGTTCTGTTCTTCTTCGTGGTCCCACTAGTAGGACAAATTAGTAAGATAGGACCACAAGGAAACTGGTACAGAAACCGTATTGTAAAATAATAAATAAACTGGAACAAAACCATTGTATTGTTTATATAATAAAAAAATTAAAATGTGTGCAATTCACACGTGGTAGAAGTGAAACCCTCAAAATTTTTGTTTTCAAGATAATGAGACGAATGTAAAATTTCGGGAAGATGATAAATGTAGGTTTCGCTACTCCACTCCGCTCCGCTCCGCTCCTATTCGCTCCGCTCCGCCCCACTCTGCTCCGCTCCACTCCACTCAACTCCCCTACCCTACCCCTGTACAATGCTTCCTATCTCACTTTAGAATTTATGTGTTTGTCTCTTTTTACTGGACAGTTTCGTTTCATCTAATTTCAAATCACCCCCGTACTAAAGAAGTTTTCACTTCAATAAATAAAACATTTTGATCGAAAGTGTACTTTATTATTTATGTCAAACTTAATATACGTCAAACCTAATATATATGGTGTTCATTAAAATAGTATGACCACCGATACAAACTATTCTCGTTGGTCATATCAGTATGACATGATAGTAGGACCACCGAGAAACGCCCGTATTATATTTATAGATAATATTCCTATGAAATAAAGTAATGTTTATAAACAGTGTTACGTTTTAATTGATTCCAACATTCCTTATCTTACCTTACCGTGCAATGTTTTATATTATCTCGTAATTTATATTGTTATTACCTAAATTGATGATTATTATTATTTATCTCCCTTTAATAGGTTTTTGAAATTTTAAAAACACTTATTTCAATACTACCAAAATCATAGCCAACTGCAGATTTAGTTGAAACGCACTATAATACTTACGAATTTCTGGGAAATACATAATATCTCTTTTGTTCTATAAATCTGTGCATATATCGATCCCATCAAAAACATGAATGTAAAGTAAAAGCCAATTTAAAAAAAAAATGAGATCTAAATGGGTGCCAAGTTCTGTGTAGAAAAGCCTAAAATTTTAGTCACAAGGACATTTAATTCAAGCTCCACATTTGACTTGGTTAGTTTTCATCTTCGTATCTAGGCTATAATATTATATTTGTATTGGTTGATGACCTATGTTATTTTTCTAAAATTTGGTTTGTTGGTTGCTAACTAATGAAAACTAGCTAATTCAAATGTAAAGCTTGAATTACATGTCCTTGTGACTAAAATTTTAGGCATTTCTACACAACTTGGCACCCATTTAGATCTCAATTCTTTTTTTAAAAATTGGCTTTTACTTTACATTCATGTTTTTGATGGGATATCATTACTTTTTGTACAGAAATTATTAGTAGGTACTTATTCATAACGTTACTGATTAATTTTGTTACCTTATACATGAACTGTAATAGTGCCCTTCAACTAAATCCGTAGCTAGTGCACCGTGGTCCAAAATTCCTATTACTTCATTATTTATAAGTAATGATCTTCTACTATTCATGTCCGCTAAATATTGAAATAATAATTACATAATACTAAATCCCAGTTATAATAATAATAAATACGATACGATACGATAGTAGTAATAATAATAATAAATACGACAGTCGAATATACTCTTATTAGTTATAAGTAGTTTGTGTTCGATGAGATAACCTGCCTTAATATATATTTTGGAAACAATAATATAATACTTCGAATCGCTTTAAACTGGTATAATTTCGGAAATAATACAAAATTTAGTGGTGTACATGCCACACAACATTAGAGAAGAATAATTTTTCACACATTAAAAATGAAACAATGTAGGTAATACACTGGAAATACCGGCTACTGACGTCTCACTAATCTGTACGTAAATAATACGTACACTGAACATCTTCCCCCCGTTAGAAGCTTCACAAAGTACTATGGCTATGTGTACGTGTATAATGTATGCGGAAGAAGTAGCAAACAAAAGCAGAGTCAGTCACACACGAATTTAATTGCACGATACACAAACACCAAATAAAGTCGAAGATAAAGTATATAAAGGATACAGACAGTACAGAAGGAGGAAGAGAAAGCGATAGCGGAGAATAATAGTCACACAGTGTGCTTAGTGCGAGTTTTACGTGACATAACGGGCTCGCTACGTAAATGCAAATTTGTATGGGACCGAAGCAGAGCCATCTGGCGGGAAAGTGAAGAAAAAAAATGCGCGAGTGCGAGTTTCATGCGCTCACGTTCACTCGAGTGAAGTCTTACTGTCAGTGGTTAATGTATTGTTCCTCGAACATTGCGCGAGTGCGAGTGGCTTTATTTGACAGTTCCAATACGTAGCTTGCGAAAACTATGGGACCACGTGACCGAAAAGTTTTCACGTGAAATTTACAAGTGAAATCATAAAAAGATGGTTTATTAATTTAATTACACTTTTTTTCTGTTTCTTGAAAATTATGACTGGATATTTATAATTGCTCGGAGCATGTTTGCGGCCACTAAATCTTAAAGTGAATAAAATTATTGTTAAGTAGTATTTGTATTGTTCATGCAAGAAATAATTTCCGGTAATCCAATCACAGAGTACTTAAACACTACGCAATCTCAGTCACAGAGTACTTAAACATAAACACTAATCCAATAGCGAATGTCACCAAGCTTTTAAAAAGTTTAAGGAGATATTTATAAAGACAATACCTTTTAATCTACTTGCAAGGAACTCGATAAACCTAATATTATTGTGTCTTGACTTGGACTCTTGGAATTAAAAGGTACTTACATTACCTACATAATTAAGATTTAAATAAGTTTATTTAAAATTGTCTACAAGTATGGACTCAATGAATTATTTTATTATGCAACTTAATATTGCCAAAGGTGATAATATCGTTTGCATACGAGCCCTCAAGGATCAAGGAAAATATTTATTAAATAATTACATATTTGATAAACCCATAAACTGAATACCCAGCTGTGAGCTTAACATTCAATATATCTACTTGGGACTATATTAACATTATGTATCAGTACCTACACTTTTGAGATACTAAATTATATCTATGTTCATAATGTTTAAAATTTCTTGCCAAGCCAATATACCCAGCAAGATCTGTTGATAGTACTTCACTATATTATGCCATGCCATTGCAATGTGCCAAAATGATATGGGCCTTTTTTATTTCAAAATAGATAGAGAATAATTTAATAAGGCATAATATAATAAATAAAACATAGATATTTATGTATTATGTTTTACAAACATACATATATTTAATCCTTGTTTTAAAAGATTTCAATATACTGCTGAACACAATAAATTTGTAATATAATATTTTTATTAAAGGAAAGGTGTTGAAGAGCAGATAAAAAGAATACAATAACAAAAGGGGAAGATTGAATTACAACTAAGACTATTGACATCCAGCTGAATACTGTTGCCCGGAGAAGAATTACAAAAATATTATATTAAAAATTATTTACCGTTCAACGTTTTATTTCCACTCTTTAAATCAAAATCACATAATAATTATGCTGTAATGCCTCATTAATTTAATATTCAACATAATATGCCTCCTAAAATAAAATTATCAAGAAAACCACAATCTGTCTTTTAAAGTTTTAATTCTCCCACATAATGTTATACCTTCAATTCCAATCTCAATAGAAAACCAATGAGTACATTACAATGGTCATAGACTTCACATTTCATACACTGTAATATAAATTAATGAGTATATATTTTGTGGCGACCTTATTCTGACATATCTTCTCAATTCTCAAATCCATGTTGCTGTGTTTATACTTTTACTTTATATACGTATTTCTTTACTCGTTTACTCTTAAATCACAATGGGGAAAATGTTGCATTGCTGTTGTTTTGTTGGAAGTAGTAGTCTCCGCTAGTGCTGTTGAGACAAGTTTGATACTCTGCCATCTATCTTGAATTGTACCTTAAATATAAAGATATGAATAAATACTAGGAACATAACATTTCTTACTTTGTACACTTCCTCATATTGTAATATGTTAGGTATCATAAAAACTTTCATTTTTCAAAATAGACATGATTTGTCCATTTGTTGTTTATCGTGAATAAGTTTTTACAGCCAAAGGTCACTGTGCCTAAACATATAAATCCTATTAAATAAATATTACACCAATCGTGAACTTGTTAATTATTGATCTGAGCTTGATAAATAAATAATAAATTTCATTCACATAACCTCACCACACAAAATCTTTTCCATATCAAATTTATCACTGTAGCTATGTTCCATTATTTAATATTGCCTGTTTTCTCGCTTAAAATGCCACAATATAATAAGATTGATAAGTAAGTACTGAAAAAAATTATATTTATTAATATGAAACAAACAACCAAAACACTAATCTATAGCACGATAGCAAGTAAACTACAGTATAACACCACTATTTTAATTGTAGCTTGATACTATTGCTCCACCTAAATAAATGTATTATTTTCAATTTGGTTGGGTTCTTTCACGACGTTTAACGAGATTTAACGACGTTTTTGCTGCCAACATAATAATAGATATTTTCAGTGAACTAACGTGGAATTACACACGTCACGTTTTGAGACTGGCACTCGCAATTTCTCGTTAGTCATGTGTTGACGTTAACGAGGTTCGTGAACTCTTCGATGCAACTCGCACTAAGACCTTGTCCAGAAGGGACGAATTCGCCGCGAATAGTTTCGCGCGAATTCATTCGCGCGTTAGCGAGATACTAGGCGCCAGTACATCGCGTCCACAAGCATCGCGCGAATTCAAAATACGCGCGTAAATCGCGTGCACTACGCCAGACTCTCGACTCGCGCGTTTTTCGCGCGAGTCGAAATACTAGAGGCTCCTTGTTGCGTCCAGTCAACGCGCGAACAAGTCGAACAACAGAGTGAGGTGCAAGTATCGAGGGAAATGGAGCGCCTACATTTTCGTGCGTTGCTACGCTCCTTCTGGACGCAACGATCGCGCGTTATACGCACGAGAGAATCGCGGCGAATTCGTCCCTTCTGGACAAGGTCTAAGCACACAGCACAGTTTAGCACACACACAGATAGGAGGCACAAGTGAAATACAACTACTACAAGCGATAACGCGCAAGAGTATCGATAGCCGGGCGACACGGGCTTCGCGGACGAATGGTTGTGGCCGACTGACTCATAGACTCATACTTCAACTTCATAGATTAAACACTATATATACCCGAAATAGATAGGCAACTCTGTGTTTGATGATATTGAATAGTTCATTGAATTTCATACAAGATGGCGCTTTGTTATCATTGCTTTCGCTAGATGGCAGTATAATCACGTAGAATAATAGTATACTCGTAGTAATAATAACCTAACCTAACTATGCATCCAGATCATTAATTTCCAAGCATACAATTTAGCCAAAAAGCAAAAAAAAAAGCAAAATATAGTCAAAAAGCACTACCTAGTACCTGGAGATCGGTGATAGAGGTATGTGCCAACTGTCAGGATTTGATCTCCGGCCCCCTTTATTTATTTATTTATTTATTTAATACTTGTATTCACAGCAGTTATCACAATTTTATGTTACTCGTTACATATAACTTAATCTTATGCCAGATTGAATACATATTATGTAGGTTATTACTTTTACAATATTTGGAGGGTTGAAGTGATGAACATTTAAAACTATAGGTACAAGGATTAGATACCAAAAACAATAGTTATTGCGGCAACAGTTCAAATAACAATAATAAGTTTGTAGCTCGAGTTCGCAACTCAGATTCGCAGGTAGGTACGTGTATGAGAAGAGGTGGTGAGTAGTGTGTGTGTGTGTGTGCGTGTGTGTGCATGTGTGTGTGCGTGTGCATGCTTGTGTGCAGAATCAGCTGATTGTCTGTGAGGATAGATAATAATTTTTGGTACGTAAAGAGTGCTTCTGTTACTTGTTAATGGCTGGTTTACATGGCGTTGCTAGATACATGATCGCTTTCTAATATAATAATATAATTATACAAGTTTAATGATATTGTAAAAATTAAATAGAATATATAATATTATATGTAGGATAAAAAGAGATGTTATATACTTATTTGTGTATAAAATATTAATTAATATAATACAATACAATGCACTAATTAGTATAGTAATGCAATTTAATGTCAGTTCGGAAAAAACCCAATAAATGTTTTTTTTTTTACAATTGAGTCCGTTTATATAGTTAGTTAATTTAAATGTTTTATTTCGGTCTTTTTAGTAACTTTCATTTGTAAAATTTAATTATGTTTAGCAGTTATTTCGAGAAGTCAGTAGTTTACAGATTTGCGTTTTGAAAGCAGCTTTAGAGGTATTAAATGGATCTATACTGTTAAAGTATTTATTATACATTTTAGGAAGCCTGCTGGTGACGCTGTTGGCTGAATATTTTGTGTGATGGTTAGGTACATAAAAAAGTTGCGTATGTCGACTTCTTTTTGCAGGGGCTTGTAAAGTAAGTGTTTTATTAATTAGCATCGGGCAATCAATGTTTCCTGAGGCGATGTCGTGCAGCAAGGCCATATCGAGTAATTCACGACGGTTTTTTAAGGAAATCAAACCGTGCTTCTGACAAGACGTACTGTAACTTTGATACAACGACCTGCTTCGGTAGTCTAGGTGTTTCAAAAATTTTTTCTGTATTTTTTCTATTGCCTGTTCATATATTGCATATTGTGGGTTCCAGATAGGACTACAGTATTCCAAAGAGCTTCTGACATATGCATAGTACAACACTTTCAGACAATCCAAGTTGGTAAAGTTTTTCGTGACTCTTAATATGAAACCGAGACTTTTATAAGCTTTGTTGACTGCATATTCGACATGTTTTGAGAAGTTAAGTTTTTTGTCTAAAATAACACCTAAATCCCTTATACTGTCATCTTTGGTGATCACGATATTGTTTAATTTATATTCGAAGTCTACGGTGTTTAGGTTACGTGAAAAACTTATATGCCTACATTTATTTACATTAATATCGATACGATTAATTTTGTAGTATGTCGATAGTCTGTCTAAGTCGTCTTGAAGCTTATGACAGTCGTCCAGCGTGTGAACATTGTAGTATACTTTTTTATCATCAGCGAATAATAGAAAGTTAGCATGCTGAAAACAAGTGTGAATATCGTAGAGGTACGCCGAATATAAAAGTGGTCCTAGCAAGGATCCCTGGGGGACACCGGAGGATACTGTTTTAAAGTCTGAACGTGCTCCACCAATGACTACTGCTTGACGTCGGTTCCACAGATATGACTCCACCCATCTCAATAAGTCTCCCTGAATACCCAATGCTAGTAACTTCTGGAGTAGGATGACGTGATCCACACGATCGAAAGCTTTCTCAAAGTCAGTATAGATCACGTCAACCTGTGCGCGTTGTTCCATCCCACTGAGCACATCGCTGGTGAATACAGCGAGGTTAGTAGTAGTTGAACGACCTTTAGTAAATCCATGTTGTTGTTCTGGTATATTCTGATGTATGAGCGGATAGATTGATTCATATACTATTCTTTCCAAGCATTTACTGAGAACGTTTAGTATGGAAATAGGTCTATAATTTTCTATACATGACTTAGAACCTTTTTTATGTAACGGCACAATATGCGCTTGTTTCCATATTAGTGGGAAAATGCCTTCTTTAATAGATCTATTGAATATTATTGTAATGGGTTTGCATAATGTTTTAGCACATTGAACTATAAAAAGAGGTGGTAGCTGATCACTGCCGGCACCTTTGTTGGTGTCTAGCCCTCGCAAGAGTTTAAGAACCTGTTCTTCCGCCACTAAGATTGAACTGATTACCCGTGTGCACACGACAGATGGATGTGGGACAAACTGGGGGTATTGATCAGCTTTCTGTATGAACATCCTCTGAAAAAACATGTTGAAGGAGTCTAGGATTTCTTTTCGACTATTAAGTTTAGCTCCACCGTAAGACATTAAATTAGGATAGCCTGTGCTTGCTTTGCGCTTATCTTTGATGTAGCTCCATAATAGCTTTGGATTGGATTTAATGTTATTTTGGGAACGTAGTAAATAGTTCTGATAGCAAGAAGCTTCAACTCTTTTGAACCTCGATCTAAGAAAGCAGAATTCGTCATAGTCTAATGGGTTTTGATATTTTTTCCAATACGAGTGAACTTTATTTTTCTCTTTGTTTATCTGGATTAGCGCCTTAGAATACCAAACCGGGTAATGTTGAGCTCCGTCTACCATTACTTGAGGTACAAATTTTAGTTTGATGGTGTTAATAATTTCGTAGAATTTGTCCACAGCATTATCAATTGTACCCGAGTATAGCATTGACCAGTCTACATCCGAAAGCTCTTTGTTTATATGATTATAGTTAGCTTTTCTATAGAGAAATTTCTCGTAAGTAATTTTATGCAAAGGAGAAATAGTGATATCCAAAGACTCAATATCAAGTGTTACGTGATGACTATCTTCCTCGACTAGCGGGAAACTACTTTTACATATATCAACAAAAAAATTACTGAATATCAAATCAAGGGTATTACCAGATGAGTTAGTGAAAGAATTATATTGTTGCAACCCTAAGAAACTACACTGATTAACAAAATTTAAAGCTGAGTTTTGTAACTCCACACTTCCTTTTTTTAAATATGTAGGTTTGGAAAAATTCCATTGTATATTAAATAAATTAAGATCCCCCGCAATCATAAAGTAATCATTTGGAGCAGCAGATATAACTTCAGAAATCCAAAAACTTAGTGAATTCAGTCGCTGTACAATTCTGTCACCAGGCGGTATGTAAACCAACCCGATATGCAAGTCCTTATCGGAGTTTATTGTGCGCCCCTCTATTGATATCCACAGACATTCGACGTCGAGCTCCCGCTGCCAGTCGGGGCGGTCGCGTGCGCACAGTCTTGGCGAACATAATGCCATGACGCCGCCTCCGTGTGAGCCGCGATCCCGACGAAAAACGTTGTACCTGTCATTTACAAGTTCAGAGTTCAAAATGCTATCATTTAGCCATGTCTCCGTTATTAAAACTATATCATGGCTTAATGCAAGTATGTTACTGCTAAATTCGATGGTTTTAGACCTTAAGCCACGTACATTTTGATACAAAAAACTTAGTTTGGTTCTATCCATTATGGGTTATAATGGGTAGCCTTACATGTAAATTAATAATAATATAAGGTAACGTATGAGAGCGAATTAAAGTGTTATAAGGGAATATCAGAAAATATTTAATTATTTGAGTATAATATGAATAATATCTAATACATGCATATAACAATAAAAAGTAGTATTGTTTAATATAAGCGATCTGAGCAACCATAACCAATGTATGTTTACGTTTTATTATTGAGTGTATGATATGTGTAACTGTACAGTGTGGTGTTAGGGTGAATATTATATTCAATTTCATTTATTTCAGATAACATTGATCCACATACACAGTAATTTAGTCCGGTTAAATGATTACAATAAGTACAATATATATATTAAGTCAAATTCTTAAAACAAAATAAATAATAAAAATAAAAATAATCAAAACAATCAAATTCAATAAATTAAAATTATCCATCATATAATCCATCTAATAAAATAATAATTAAAGTTTTGTGATTGATGTGTACATATAGTGTAGGTGCATGTGTGAGTGTTAATTGTAATATATGAGGTATGATGTGATGGAGTGTGTGTGTATGTTGTGTAAGATTGTCTATGTTTTACATTTGTGTATGTAAAAACTATATTAAGATGCGACTGAGTTTGGAACTGACATATTGAATACCTTACAGCTTTCCATTTAGTGAATGAAGTTGAGTAAACACACTGATAATTATAATTAGGCTTCATGTTAATTTCACAAGGTCTTCTTCCCTGGATATCAGAATGTGCGGCGATGTATCGTTTTTTGCATGGGCGTAGCCAGGTTTTAGTTTCGGGGGGGGTTCAAGTTTCGGGGGGGGGGGGGGGGGGGTTTCAAGAAAATACAACGACAAAAAGTACATACAATAACCCTAAAGAAAATTGGGACTTTATTTTTTCTCACGACGTATGTAGTCCCATCTATTATTAGTCTATGTAGTGAAAAAGTTCAAAAACGTGTTTAATAGAAATAAAGCTCCCAAAAATATGTGCAATAGCTCATTCGATTCGGAATGACGTCTAGAAAAATGTTTTTTAAGGGTTTATTAGCACATAAAAATGTCAGTCCTTAACATTTCGGGGGGGGTTTGAACCCCCGAAACCCCCCCCCCTGGCTACGCCCATGGTTTTTTGTCATATATATTCGACAGTTTTTTGTCCATATGAAGCGGTACTGAAGTTCTTTGGCTTTTACTTTAGACTTACTTAAAAGTTGTTTGTTCCCGATAGTGAGATGCTCATTTACGAAGACTTTGAGGTCGCCGTCCATTCCGATATCCCGACAAGTTAAACCACGTCGTTTTTTTGCGCATGAGAGAAATTTATCCTTGGTGCTACGTTCACGGAAGCGGGCGATGATCACACGGGGTATTCCTTTGACGGGGCGCTTGGCCCTCACGCGGTGAGCAAACTCGATGTCCTCGACGCGCAGGCTCAGCCCGACGGCTTCAGCCACCTTCAACACCATGTCCGGAAGCGATTCATCTTTGTTTTCAGGGAGGCCCACAATTTCCACGTTCTGAAGCTTTGCCCATTGTTCTTGCCTTGCTGGCACATCCTCCATCGACGACACCTTCTTTGTTAGGATGGTAACAGTTTCCTTGAGTGTGTTGTTTTCAGATTGCAACTTTTTCAGTGCGGTAGCTTGGTTATTTATGTTATTATTAATGATATCACGCTGCTCACTTGCCACTTTGACGGAATCTTCTAAACTTTGAATCCTATTCGCCAGTTTGCTTAATTTTTGGTCCAAGATCTCACTAATAGTTGTGGGTAGCTCCTCCTTTATAGCAGTCAAAATATCGTCGCGCATTTTGGCCAGAAATTCAGAGTTTAGCGTTTCAGTTTGGGGGGGCAACATAGCCAGGTCAGCTGAATCATCCAAATCGGAGTCGCTCTGTTCTTTTACCGCAGGACTTTGTCTCATGTGTGTGTCATTGTTGTTACCTTTTTTCTTCTTGGCGACACACTGCGGGCAAATCCACTTAATTTTGGTATCCAATTTAGAGCTGGAGAGACCCACGCACTGATAATGGTAGCACTGTAGGCAATGAGAGGCGGTACACTTCACTTTATCTTTGGTAGATAGTGTCTCGTTACATGAACTGCACTTTGCCATTGTTATAGATGGACAAATATAAAGTTTTTCGATAAACTTATTAACTGTGGTGTACAATTAACGGTTATTAAACAGATTTTAAGCACTGATTTCCGTATTTATCAGGTTTAACTATTTTATTTCAGTAAAAACTACGGAGCGCAATGTACAACGCGCGAAGTACCCTCAACTTATATACTTCCCTTGCTCGGGAATCCTATTTCATAACCGCTAGGCTACCACTGCTCTAGTGACTGTTGTGTAAAATAGTATACTGTACAAACTTGCAAAATTTTTACTATTAGCTTTTAAATTAAATCATATTTAATGAATTTTACATTCATATAATAATGTATTTTTGAAAGCAAAAATATTCTCAAATTTTTATGTGATTGTTATGATGTAAATTTGTTATATATTGGTTTTGAGATTTCAATCGAAGATTAGTAATGTTAATTTTATTGTTAAAAGCTCCATCTAGCCGGGTTTTCAAGTAACAATCAGTGTATTAGTTTAAGACTTGCTTGAACGATGGCGCGAAGTTTCATTAATTTTTGATAGACACCGTTCAAGGAAAGTTTCATCCCCCTGGACTGACTCGCTAGAGGTGTGTGTAACTCAGATCTGATCTGATTCAAAGATTCAGGTCCCACGAAAGTGACCTGTTAACCTGCAGCTCAAAAACAGATCCACCAGGTCTCAATTCAGCTCAAAAGACCTGAACTGTACGCGTCGACTAAGATAATAATATACCCTAATGATAATAGTAATAAGGTTGAAATTTGAATGTCGCACCTTAAGAGTGAATCAGATCCCGCGACCTGGGAGTCGTACCTGAAATGTTCGCGTCGATTAAGATAATATACCCTAATGATAATAGTAATAAGGTTGAAATTTGAATGTCGGACCTTAAGAGTGAATCAGATCCCGCGACCTGCGAGCCGTACCTGGACCTGAAATGTTCGCGTCGATTAAGATAATATACCCTAATGACAATAGTAATAAGGTTGAAATTTGAATGTCGGACCTTAAGAGTGAATCAGATCCCGCGACCTGCGAGCCGTACCTGGACCTGAAATGTTCGCCTCGACTAAGATAATATACCCTAATGATCATAGTAATAAGGTTGAAATTTGAAATGTCTTGTCGGCTCTTATGAATCTTTCAGGTCCTTGAGCTGATTCACGAACCGCTTCACAGCTCCAGGTCACCTTCGTGAATCAGGACCTGTTTTGCAGCTCACGCGTTTTGGTTGAGTTACCCATGTCTAGAGTCTGGCCAACGAAAGTAGAAAATCGGTAAGCCCGCGAAATTTGAAAAATTCGTAGATGGCAACACACGCAGTGTTCTCGAACGACAAAGTGCGAAATCTTTAGACTTGCCCATAAATATCGGTAGATTTGTACCCAAAATCGGTAGATGTCAAAAAACTGAACAATATTTAAACAAATTCGTTTCGATGACAAAAAATAAACTTACAGACTAATTTCTGTACATCAAATACACCTAATTAACAAACAGATAAAGATTAAAAGCAATATAATCTATCGATAAAATTACAAAACACCTTATACAGGCTAAATAAACACATACTACACAGAAAAAATATTTGACACTATACAATATACATATAATAAATTATTTTTTACGATCTTTAGGACCATACCAATATTCTTTGAATGAATATTTTTGAATTAATTTCAAAGTCATAACAATTAGCGTCATTATAGAGTCGTTTTGCATGTAATAGACCGGCGATGGACTCAGTAGACAGCCTATTTCGCTGTTTTGTTTTAATAAGATTAATATGCGAAAATATGCGTTCAACTTTGGCGGATAAAAGGGTTCAGTGATAAAATATTAAAAATTAAATTAGACAACAAAGGAAAAATTTGAGTGTCATCGCATCACATCTTACGTCTTGATCCCAAAATAGTTGTATATCATCAGGAAATGCTTTACTAAGGAGTTATTAAAGTAACCCTTAGCGACTCTGAGTTGGGGCGTTAAACTTACTACGATTTTCTGCTTAAAAAACAAACATAAACAACATTAAATATCCAAATAGCCAACTCGCTCTTCATTGTTTGTTACAACTCACACATTGTTTGCACTTGTGATAAACACGATATAATATAAACGGCCACAGTGACGGGGACAAAAAATAAATAATATTTTTGTCTGTCTCTCATGTAGATTTTGTAACTGGCAATCTCGCTCTGTCAAATGTATAGGAGAATCTACTGGTTCTAAAGCTATGGTTGAGGGATTCCCCATTCTTAACGTAAAACATAAATGAAAAGGGCCTCCAACTTAAAAATTATGTAAAATCGGAAAAAATCGTTGCATTTCGGTATTTCGGTAGAACAGAGCCCATATCGGTAGAAATATCGAAAAATCGGTAGGTTCGAGAACACTGCTCGCTCGCGCTTCAGGACTAGCGCGAGCGCATGGATAACGGTACGCTGAGCGCGCCCGTATCCACTGCACACGTTAAACGGGCTGTTTGTGACGCGACGTTGACGGATGTGTTGGAATAGTAAATAAAATAAATTATGAATAATAAAGTGTATTGTATATATTTGTATGTGTGTGTGTTTGTATGTGTGGTGTGTCGTGTCCGTGGTAAATGTTATATAATATAATACATGTATGTATGTATGTGTGTAATGAATATAATAAATATTAGGTGTATGTGGTTAGCCCACAGTACTAAAACTGATATGTTTCGATTAAAAAAAATTAAGGGTGGTATTCCACTCGTTATATATTCCACATAATGACCACCTGTCATCAATTTTGATTGCTGTTCATAAATTTCAGGCGTTATAAGTAACGCCTCCCCCCCAAGTCCGATAATCGGTGACCGCTTTTTTGTAGGAGAAAAATAGAACGTACTGGTGCCTTACCATGAACTCTAATAAAATGTGTCATGTTCAGGACAGGTCAGCTTGTAGCTAAAACCTGACAGGAGTGTATTTTGTACCATGAACGTTTACCTATGACCTGCAATGCCTCTACTTCTGTCCTGCATCTTAGTCTATCCGCGGTCACTCACATGCGCGCAAATGTTTGACATTTTTACGAATGTTTGCACATATGTGAAGGACGGTCAGGCAAATGGGTTCGCATATGAGTATACAAGCCCATTTCCGCTTCCTCCTACACTTTGTTCACGAATGTTCAATCTTGCTGTTTTTATTATGTTGTTATCATTCAAATCCATTTTTAATACAGAAAATAAATGGTAGTACGATTAGACGCCACGAACCACGGAAAATTAAGAGATACATCACCTTTTTAGTCGTGTGCGCAACTGGTCGCACGAATGTGTGGGAGACTACACGAAGGTTCGAGGTTCGTGCGCTTTGATGTGTGACAAAAAACCGACACAGCTTGGAAAACCCCGAATGTGTCAAAAACTTCGCATAATCATTCGCGAAGGTCGTCCCACACTTGTGGGTTCGCGTATTCGTGCGAATGTGAGTGACCGGCATATGACATGCAAGGTACTTGATTTGTACTAATTATGTTCTGAAATAGAGCGTTTTATCGGTTTACCGGTTTTCAAATGAATGCGTAATATTGATGTTTTTAAAAGTTTAAAATAACAATCTCAATTGAAGATTTTGAGATTTGTTATAAATACTTAAGTGTTGTGATTTATTAACCTTTCGTTCTCTAAAATTACCAAAAAAATTATCGCTAAGTGATGCTTACATTTTTGAACGTAATCTTACACCACTTGACACTTGACACAGTGACATGTCTAAATGTCTATTAAAATGTGTGATTTATAATGCCGGTCACTCACATTCGCGCGAATACGCGAACCCACAAATGTGGGACGACATTCGCGAATGATTATGCGAAGTTTTCGAGGCATTCGGGGTTTTCCAAGCTGTGTCGGTTTTTTGTCGCACATGAAAGCGCGCGAACCTCGAACCTTCGTGTAGTCTCCCACACATTCGTGCGACCAGTTGCGCACGCGACTAAAAAGGTGATGTATCTCTTAATTTTTCGTGGTTCGTGGCGTCTAATCGTACTACCATTTATTTTCTGTATTAAAAATGGATTTTAATGACATCAACATAATAACAACAGCAAGATTGAATATTCGTGAACAAAGTGTAGGAGGAAGCGGTAATGGGCTTGTACCTATTGTATACTCATATGCGAACCCATTTGCCTGACCACCCTTCACATGTGCAAACATTCGTAAAAATGTCAAACATTTGCGCGCATGTGAGTGACCGGGGTTAGGAGCGATAATTTAAAAAGCATAAGTACAATGAATGTTTTTAAAATTTTCCAAACAAATGAAATGTATTTATTTTGTGATGATGGTGTATATGAAATTTGCCATGGCTGCATCCCGTCGCGTTTCATCATCATCAACGAAATAGCCGAAACAGGTCAATAAATGTTACTTTCGGTGAGCTGTAATATTTTGACGTTAACATATGCGACTTTCTGATGTCAATACGTCAACAATCGCGTCATGGTACACGAATTGCAGGGCAGAAGATCATTTTTGAAGTCACGTGACCGCTGTCCTGTTACGGTGACGTGGTCGCTGGCTGCCCTGTGTTTTAGCCAGATCATGGTAAGATATAGCAGGACAGCAGTGGCGTAACAATAGGGTGGCAGGGCTGGCAAAATGCCACGGGCCCCCGACCCAAGAGGGCCCCGGCACAAGAGGCCGCGAGATCAAAAATATTTTTTTAAATTGTACCTGAGTATTTTATTTGAAAAGTATATTTTTATAAGTTCTGCCAACCAACCCAAAAAAAAACTAGAATTTGTTGAGATATATAAAAAAACATACTGAATCATTTGCCAGAGAAATTCTCAGTTTTCGATCCACTTTCAGAGACCGAATAGAAAAATCTTCGTGTATTAGAGACCTTGCTGATTTATTAATAATAATAAATCATTTTATGTCCTGCAGCTTTCTTGAAATATCCCTAATATTGAATCAAACGCTATCCCATTTCAACAATAATAATTTATTACATCCTGATCAACACGGTTTCACTAAAGGCCGTAGTACAACCGATGCAGGGGCTAGGCTTTTAAAGCATATATTTGAAGCATGGGAATCATCACAAAATGCCATAGGTGTATTTTGTGACTTATCTAAGGCATTTGATTGTGTTCAGCACGAAACATTGCTGTTTAAACTTGGCCACTATCGTATAAAAAACAAGGCCCTTAGCCTGATCGCGTCTTATTTGAGTGATAGGATACAAAAAGTTAGTATAAAAGATATTAAGTCATCGGGGTCACCGGCTGTGTTGGGTGTACCATAGGGCTCGATCTTGGGTCCGTTTCTTTTTCTGGTATACATTAACGATTTACCACATTATGTAAAGAACCAAGCGGATATTGTACTATTTGCTGATGATACATCATTAATATTTAAGTGTGAAAGGAATAAAGTAAATTTTGACGACGTAAATAGTGCTGTTTCGCATGTGTCGCGTTGGTTCACTATCAATAATTTGCTTTTAAATGCAAAAAAAAAAAACGAAATGTATAGAGTTTGTACTACCTAAATGTTAAAAAGGTCAACAAATTTCTCAAACTGAATAATGAAATATTGCATATGGAGGAATCCACGGTCTTTTTAGGGGTGAACTTAGATAGTAAACTTCAGTGGGGCCCACATATTATAACAAATCTCACGACTAAACTCGGTAGGGCTGCTTATGCTGTTAGGAAAATAAAGCAGTTTACTGACGTCGAAACTGCTAGGATGGTTTATTTTGCATATTTTCACAGTATTATGTCATATGCCATCTTGCTGTGGGGCAAAGCAGCCAGTATAGAACAAATTTCCATACTACAAAAAAGAGCTATTAGGGCTATTTATAAACTTAGATCTCGTGAAACTTTGCGTGACAAGTTCAAAGAAATAGGTGTACTTACAGTAGCCTCACAATATATTTATAGTAGTGTGGTTTTTATACGGAATAATATAAGCACGTATAAACAAAATTGTGATATCAATAATCGCCAAACAAGAAGAATGCACCAGTAAGTAACGCCATCTTACCGTCTTTCTAAAGTGAAGCGATCTTTTATGGGCCTTGGTGTACAGTTCTACAATAAAATCCCAAAGTTAATACGTGATTTGCCAGTGGATTTGTTTAAGAAACATGTAAAATCTCAACTTTTAGGCAAAGGCTACTATACTGTACTAGATGAGTACATAAATGACAAAGACGCATGGAAATGACCAGATCTGCAGCCAGTTCCGTACAGGCTAGTGATACTTTTTTGTAAGAAATATACCAATGTATTTTATTTTTAAAAGATGTGCTGAGGAGTTTCTTTCGGCTTTTCTTCTCCTCCATGACAAAGCCCTTTGCGAAAAGCTGGTTCATTAAAAAAAATGACGCGCCTAAGTGTATCAATGATACCTACATGAATAAATGATTTTGAATTTGAAGTATGCACTGCATTAATGTTATTTCTTACAATTCCTGTGACTACAGCTAGTACTGAACGATCATTTTCAAAACTAAAATTGATAAAAACCTATTTTAAGAAACTCTATGAGTAACTTGGCTATTCTGTCTATTGAAAATTCTATGGCCCGATCTTTAAACTTTGATGATGATATAGACATTTTTGCGGAACAGAAAGCTCGAAAAAAAGATTTTTCTTAATAAATATCTTATTGAAATTAATTTTTGAAGTGAAAACTTCTTAAGTACGGGGGTGACTTGAAATTTTATGAAACGAAACTGTCCAGTGGAGACTAGAGATGAGTGGAGACTGACTTGACTTGAGTTGAAGTCAAGTCAAGTCAAGTCAAGTCAAAAGTCAAAGTCAAAAGTCAAGATAAAAAGCCAAGTCAAGTCAAGTCAAGTCAAAAGTCAAGTCAAGTCAAAAGTCAAGTCAAGTCAACTCGAGTGGAGTAGTAAAACCTACAATTATCATCTTCCCGAAATTTTACATTCGTCCCATTATCTTGAAAACAAAATTTTTGAAGGTTTCACTTCTAACATGTGTGAATTGCACACATTTTAATTTATTTCATTGTAAATGTAGGTATGCAGGTTTCCTCACGGTGTTGTTCCTTCACCGAAAAGCTAGCGAATAGATGATGAATGCATTGAGGTATTATGGATGAATGTGAAATCTCCAATACGCATTGGGCTAGCGTGGGGACTACAGACCATTCCCTCTCGCCTAAGAGAGGAGGCCTATGGCCATTAGTGGGACATAATTATACAATGTGTAATTGAGTACGCTGAAAATCTCGAAGTTTATTAAAATTAAACTGAGTACAACGTGACGATTTGTACTGATAGGGCCCCATCAAAAGAATTTGCCACGGGCCCCAGATGGAATAGTTACGCCACTGCAGGACAGGCCAATTATCGGCTAATATTGACCTGTTTTAAGAGTTCATGGTAAGCCCCCTGATAGCAATAGTGCAATGCACACGTCCTTTAAAAAGTCGGTCAGAAATAATATGAAAGAAAAAATCGGCCCGATTATGGGTCCTACAAAAAGACTGACGAGGGCGGAAAGCGTAAGTGTTCCTAATAGAATCAATTTTTTTAAAAATTATCACAAAATGATAAAAATTTACTAGGTACTTTCAGATTTATTCCTTTGTATTCACCCGACTACCTATCTGCATGCCAAATTTTAACTTTCTAGGTCACCTGGAAGTTGGTTATAGTTTTGATCTATAGGTTAGTCAGTGATAAAAATGAGGATTTTTGGACGTTAATATCTAAATAACCGTTTGAGATGTGTTTATGAAATTTGGAACACATAAATCTCAATAAATGAGCCAAATTTGACAGGTTTATGTTGGATAGTTTTTGAGTTATGAGGTGGTCAAAAGTGGCTCCAAATGGTTCGTGTAATATTACACACGGTGCTGCTCGCCAATTCTGTTAGGTAGAAAATTGGCTGACACGCTCCGCGTGTCTAGATTAGGTGGTGAAATGAAACACTTGTATTGGATACTGTTTATTTATTTCGTAAAATAAAAGCAACTAATTACAATTAGTTAATACAATTTGTATTATTATTGTCTACTAGCTGTTACCCGCAAGCTTCGCGTACGGAAATTATGTTTTACCTTATTTGTACCTCTTGCAGAAGGAAATTTAAAAAACGTTGAATTTATATTGAAGTACTTATATTTAGTAATTTACATACTGAAACCCACGATAAAATCATAAAGGATTCCTCCAGGAGCGGGTTTTGAAAAATAAGCAAGTATTCACATTAATTTGTATTTTTTTTCTTTTTTTTTTGCAAAATTTTGAAAAACTGAAAAATATACGTTCCATAAATTTAAGCAAGGAACATTTGTTGCAAATTTGAAGCAAATCGGTTGATGTTTTAAAAATATTCCATACAAACTTTCATCCCGTTTCCCGGGGAAACCTTTTAATTTTCCGGGATAAAAAGTATCCTAAAATATGACCCGGAGTATTAGTAACAACTTTACCAATTTTCATCGAAATCCATTCAAGGGTTTTCATGTGATGCCCGGACAGACAAACAGACAGACAGACAGACAATAATTCTAAAAAAAATATTTTTGTGCTCTAACACGTTATTGAAGTGCCCCCTAATCAAAATTTAAAAAAAATATTCAATGTACAGAAAATAAACCCCACTAATACCCCACATAACCCATATAGTCAACTGTTCTCTTGAAACAGGGCTCTTTCCTTCCATCTGGCGAGGGGCCTACATTACTCCACTACCTAAGATAACAAACCCTAGTGAACTCAAGAACTTTTAGCCCCAGAGCTACCGAACCATTTGACTATCCCACTTCCCACAAAGCTAGAAATTTATTAAATGATATTTTATTATCAGTCATTTAAGAAAGTACCGTTCTGGCAGGCATCTCGCGGTTGCGTCATGGTCCCTTAAATTTTTGAAAATGCAAAAAATATTTTTTTTTCATCCCACTCCTAGGGTTCGAACGATACTTTCGATACCGAGTAGGTATCGATACTTTTGCTCGCGATACCCGATACTGAGTACTCGATACTCTTACCTGGTACTCACTCGCAAGTACTCACATGAAACGTCGGTATCGAGTACTTTTATAATAATGAGTACTTTTCAGTGTTGGCAATGCAAGACCACATAATATAAAAGTTCTTGAAGTTCGTTGTAACTTTGATCGAGGTAAATTGCGGTTTACGATTTATGACGTATTAAAAAAAACTATTTACTAGATCTCGTTCAAACCAATTTTCGTTGGAAGTTTGCATGGTAATGTACATCATATATTTTTTTAGTTTTATCATTCTCTTATATTAGAAGTTACGGGGGGGGGGGGGGGACACACATTTTACCACTTTGGAAGTCTCTCGCGCAAACTATTCAGTTTAGAAAAAAATGATATTAGAAACCTCAATATCATTTTTGAAGAACTATTCATAGATACCCCACACGTATGGGTTTGATGAAAAAAAAATTTTTGAGTTTCAGCTCTAAGTATGGGGAACCCCCAAAATTTATTGTTTTTTTTCTATTTTTGTGTGAAAATCTTAATGCGGTTCACAGAATACATCTACTTACCAAGTTTCAACAGTATAGTTCCTATAGTTTCGGAAAAAAGTGGCTGTGACATACGGACGGACGGACGGACAGACAGACAGACATGACGAATCTATAAGGGTTCCGTTTTTTGCCATTTGGCTACGGAACCCTAAAAAAAAGGTCATTGGCCGTCTATTTTTTAGCTCCTAAAGTGACGCTCACAAGTACTCGATACTGAGTAGTATCGATACTTCGGGGCTCGATACTGAGTAGTATCGATACCTTACCCTCGATACCGCACGAGTACTCGGTATCGATACCAGAGGCCGATACTTCGAACCCTACCCACTCCCACAAGGCTACAATTTTAATATGTTGCAATTTACATATGTTTAAGTGTAAAAAAAAATTGCCAGAACATTTTGAGGGTTGCAAGTATGTGCCAGAACATAGCAAAGTTGTCATCGGGAGAGCAATTCATAACCTACTCGCACAAGGCTCAAATTTTCAGGGAACATTCTTTCAATTGTTTAAAAAATATATGTAAACCACAGACATATAAAAAGAAGCAGACGTAACATTATTTTTACCACTACAAAGATGCATGTAAGCAATAGTTTCATCCCTTTCGCTCCAACCAAACGTAATAACTCTTTCTCGCTTCATTATTGTTGTTGCAACACTCACGCACACATAGACAAAATTCAGATGAAGCAAGCCGCCATTTTGTTAAGCTGTAAATAAGCCTAAGGTCGAAGTTGATAATTTGGATTGTGCGTTGTTTTCGAAATATTTCTTTTGTATTTTCAGTGAAAAAACTAAAATAATATGGTTAAGTGTAGTGCGCCGTCATGTTCCAACTACTCCCATAGGAAAACGCCTGGAATTTCATTTCATCGGTAAGTTTTCAATTTTTGATGTGTTTTCTTGACTGCTGGCTTGCTAATGTGAAGTTCATGTGTGTCATTAATTATTGTGCGGCATACGGACATTGTCTAATTGTAAATAAGTGCAAATTACTTAAGTACGCTAAGTAATAGTTTCATTACTTCTTATCGACCAATGCAGGGCCGTACTTAGTTCAGATGTAATTGTGAGATAATGGATAGTATTGTAATATGATTTACATCATCGTAAATGACAATATAAAATAGTAGCAGCTAAAATTCCAATTCCATTAACTTGTTTCATACAGTCAAAAATTTCACGAAATTTACATTACCTACTTTTCATTTCAGATTTCCAAAGGATTAATATTTAAAAACTGCCTGGTTGAATAACTTAAATAGAAGAAATTGGCAGCCCAAATCATGTCACGTATTGTGTTCTGGGCTCAGCTTTAGAACAGGGAATGTCGAAAAGATGGTTCAAATAATTTTTTTTAGGTAGATTATATTATTAAAAGACGATTACGAAAGTTTCAATTTACGCAAATTAATAGTTTATGAGATATGAATTTTTAAAATATCGAATTATTCCCAATTATTTGCTTATATTTATGACATAATACGTCAAAACGCGTCAGCCATCTTGAATTTCGTGTCAATTTAACGGGTTATCCGTCAATTTAGCTTCAATTTCTGACAGTAGCTGTCATAAATCAGCCATGACAGTCGTCAAATATGTCAATCTCATCATTCATCGTCTATACCACAGAGTACATATTTTCGTGTCCATTCTCGCGTGTGAGAATATCATTGTGATCGCGCTTGAGAATTTTCGTCGAATACAACCACTACTGAATTGAAAATAACAAATTGAATAGCACAAATATTTTTAGTTAATATACAACTATGTTAAAGTCAAATCAAATCAAATGAAAAAACAACTAAACTCAAATCGAAAAAAGGATAGGTTAGGTTATGCAATGGTTGTCTGATTTTATTTACGAAAAAATAGGAACCCCGCGAAGCGGGGTTCCGTCGACATCTGTGGCGAAGCCCCCGCCATGAAAAAACAACTGAACTCAAATCGAAAGAAGGATAGGTTAGGTTATGGTTGTCTGATTTTATTTACGAAAAAATAGGAACCCCGCGAAGCGGGGTTCCGTCGACATCTGTGGCGAAGCCCCCGCTATGAAAAAACAACTGAACTCAAATCAAAAGAAGGATAGGTTAGGTTATGGTTGTCTGATTTTATTTACGAAAAAAATAGGAACCCCGCGAAGCGGGGTTCCGTCGACATCTGTGACATAGTCTTATTACGGCGTTACTAGAGTAGATTAAATCACATAGTATCTGTGACTGATACAACAGTTTGATGTACTTTTGTCATTTCTGGCGTTTAATTTTGAATATAGCCTTAATTTTGTACTGCGGTTAGAAAAGTTATTTTCCATTTTCTCGGAAATGGTGCGTCGCTGAGAGTTGCGAAAGGTATCGTTGTAATCAGGAGCGAATCCTTTATAACTGTATGATTAATAAACACTGAAATAGCTTGATAAACTTACACCCAATTTTTATTTTCAAAATTTTTTTTCTCGAAAACTAAAAGTTTGCGTAAATTGCGGTATTCAAAAACGTGTTGTACACCCCCCCCTCCCCCCCCCCCAAAAAAAATTTCATCGAAATTGGCGTAATTCCCTGTTCTAAAGTGCTTCCGTGTTCTGAGCATTTTGAACCTCATAGATCATAGTGGTTTCCGTACAGTGTTGACACCTGGTGCAATCCCAACAATTTTCAATTTATTGTTTCAAGAAGTAAGTATCTTGTACATACTACATATTGTATTTTTATAATCTATTTTGTAGAATGTTTATTTGTAATTGTTATACATACATATAATTTTTACATAATTTTTCAGAATATACCTACACCATCATCAGTGACAGAAAAAAGAAAGGCCAGAAGAAAAGTGCAAAATAAACCAAAAAGAAAGGCCAGTGGATATCACATTTTAAGAGATGTGCAAAATATACAACCAAAAAGAAAGGCCAGTGGAGATCACATTTTAAGAGAAATGCAAAATATACAACCAAATACCTCCCAGCATAAAATCCTAGATTGTGTGAGTATCACTGTTTCATAATAAATATTGAAGTTGTTGGAACATAATTATGTATACAGAAAGTTTATACTTTTATATTTTAATTTTTTACAGAATTCATCTGCGGTGTCACTGCCCAAATCCAACCCATTAAAAACTGATCTTGGAGATAGTAATCACATTTTAAGAGAAATGCAAAATATACAACCAAGTACCTCCCAGCATATTATCCCAGATTGTGTGAGTATCACTGTTTCATAATAAATATTGAAGTTGTTGGAACATAATTATGTATACAGAAAGTTTATACTTTTATATTTTAATTGTTTACAGAATTCATCTGCAGTGTCACTGCTCAAATCCAACCCATTAAAAACTGATCTTGGAGATAGTAATATTTTAATGGAGAAGAAAATCAAAAAGCTGAAAGACACAAATTTATTAAAAAGTAAAAGGATTAAAGTATTAAAACAGCAGAACCGACGGTTATAAACTAAAGTTTCAAAATTTTCAGATGTACTATATAGTTTAAAAGATTGATTATGTATTTAAGCGATTCACCAAATTATTACAAGAAATTAATGACTAATGTTGAACATGATTTACTTCATTTAAATCTTCTGATAAAGGTAATTGTAAAATATTATTTAGATCTAAGAATGAGACATAATTCGCAACAAAGTAATGTATCTGAAAGGAATTATTTAAAAAAATAATACTGTTTAAAAATAAATAGATTGTCAATCAGTTCATGTTTTATTATTTCTTGATTCCTTCAATTTTAACCTTTTAACTAATTGAGGTAATTATATTCTATATATCTATCAGCCCTTAGAGGTCCACATAGCCCTCCTCTAGTCGCTGACACCGACCGATTTTGTGCTCTCTGAATCCAGCGGTTTCCCGCTGTTTTCTTCCGGTAATTTAATTCTAATTACCACAGAGTAAATAATATATTACATTTATTAAGTAATTATTTTTTGACACAAATTTAATGAAATCCGAACCAATATAACGTGAATTGTTAACGAATTAAAATTCTGAAGCACGTTAAATATTTAGTTCGACAATAGAAATAATTATTATGTAAGTACAAAGAAAATATCACAAAACGCGTGCCTAGTAAAAAAGTTACGTTTTCATCGTTCTTTTTAAAGTTGGGACATTTTAGGGCCAGCCAAATACACTAACATTAAGTTAATATTCAATTTTATGGTTAAAATATATTTTTAGAATAAGTTGTTATCGTCGTTATTTCTTACGTTCTGAGTTCGACCCTGATTATTGTCAATGTGTGCAGTAGATTTCTATGTTGTCAAAATGGCACGCTATTTTGTCCCTTATGTTACGTCTGCTTCTGTTTATATGTCTGTGATGTAAACAGCCAGAACATTCTAGCGGTTGCAAGTATCTGCCAGAAGAGTATACAGGGTGAATTTTTCAAGTGAGCGTGGATGGACAAATTCAAAACTATGAGGAATAGCGAAAAGTGGTTAAAGGAGTCTCAGGGCTGATTTTGACGAAAACCAAAACGGCATAATTAGATTTTTGAAAAATCAATATTATTAGCCAGGAATCAAACTCGATGATTTTGCCTCATGAAAATATTTTTTTTTGTAGGGTAACACTGCTTTCTTCCACCAAAGTGTACAATCTGTGAGATCCAACGATAGTCCTGTACATTTAAATGACATCAAAAGCAGGCTAGAGCTTGAAATTATGCATATAAGGATACATTTGTATGAAAATTATTATTTTTTGTATGGCAATACTGAAATTTATTTCCACCAAAGTGTACGATCTGTAAGATCCAACAATAGTCCTGTACATTTAAATGACATCAGAAGCAGGCTAGAGCTTGAAATTATGCATAGAAGGATACATTTGTATGAAAATTATTATTTTTTGTATGGCAATATCGAAATTTCTTTCCACCAAATTGTACTATCTGTAAGATCCAAGAATAGCCCTATACATTTAAATGACATCAAAAGTAGGCTAGAGCTTGAAATTATGCATAGAAGGATACATTTGTATGAAAATTATTATTTTTTGTATGGCAATACTGAAATTTATTTCCACCAAAGTGTACGATCTGTAAGATCCAACAATAGTCCTGTACATTTAAATGACATCAGAAGCAGGCTAGAGCTTGAAATTATGCATAGAAGGATACATTTGTATGAAAATTATTATATTTTGTATGGCAATACCGAAATTTCTTTCCACCAAAGTGTACTATCTGTAAGATCCAACAATAGTCCTGTACATTTAAATTACATCAGAAGCAGGCTAGAGCTTGAAATTATGCATAGAAGGATACATTTGTATGAAAATTATTATTTTTTGTATGGCAATACCGAAATTTCTTTCCACCAAATTGTACTATTTGTAAGATCCAAGAATAGTACCATACATTTAAATGACATCAAAAGTAGGCTAGAGTTAGAAATTATGCATAGAAGGATACATTTGTATGAAAATTATTATATTTTGTATGGCAATACCGAAGTTTCTTTCCACCAAAGTGTATGGTCTGTAAGATCCAACAATAGTCCTGTACATTTAAATGACATCAGAAGCAGGCTAGACCTTGAAATTATGCATAGAAGGATACATTTGTATGAAAATTATTATATTTTGTATGGCAATACCGTAATTTCTTTCCACCAAAGTGTACTATCTGTAAGATCCAACAATAGTCCAATACATTAAAATGACATCAAAAACAGGCTAGTGCTTGAAATTATGCATAGAAGGATACATTTGTATGAAAATTATTATTTTTTGTATGGCAATACCGAAATTTCTTTCCACCAAAGTATACTATCTGTAAGATCCAAGAATAGTCCTATACATTAAAATGACATCAAAAGCAGGCTAGAGCTTGAAATTATGCATAGAAGGATACATTTGTATGAAAATTATTATTTTTTGTATGGCAATACTGAAATTTATTTTCACCAAAGTGTACGATCTGTAAGATCCAACGATAGTTCTGTACATTTAAATGACATCAAAAGCAGGCTAGAGCTCGAATTTATGAATAGAAGGATACATTTGTATGAAAATTATTATTTTTTGTATGGCAGTACTGAAATTTATTTCCACCAATGTGTACTATCTGTGAGAACCAACAATCGCCTTATACATTTGAATGATATCAAATCAGACTAGAGCCTGAAATTATACTTAGAAAGATAGAATTGCAATCCCGATGACAACTTTGCTCTGTTCTGGCACATACTTGCAACCCTCAAAATGTTCTGGCAATTTTTTTTTACACTTAAACATATGTAAATTACAACATATTAAAATTGTAGCCTTGTGGGAGTGGGATAAAAAAAAAATATTTTTTGCATTTTCAAAAATTTAAGGGATGATGACGCAACCGCGAGATGCCTGCCAGAACGGTACTTTCTTAATTGACTGATAATAAAATATCATTTAATAAATTTCTAGCTTTGTGGGAAGTGGGATAGTCAAATGGTTCAATAGCTCTCCAGCTATTTAGACCAATCTCGATACTCCCGTACCTCTCCAAGATCTTAGAGGCTATAGTTCACAAACAACTCTCCTCCTTTGTTTTCAGTAACAATCTCCTTAGCCCTTTTCAGTCGGGATTCAGACCAGGGCACAGCACCACGACTGCCCTACTGAAAGTCATTGAGGACATCCGGAGTGGCATGGAGGATAAAATGGTTACCGTTCTGGTACTTATAGACTTTTCTAATGCTTTTAATATGGTAAACCATGATATTCTCCTGGCCGCTCTTAAACACCTTAGGCTGTCGCCCACGACACTGGACTGGTTCTCCTCGTATCTTCGTGGACGCCGACAGGCTGTTCGTGTTGGTCGGTTACTATCTGACTGGTGTGACCTTGATGCAGGCGTCCCTCAGGGTGGAATCCTTTCCCCTTTGCTCTTCTCGATTTACATTAATTTTCTCACCTACTCACTTGACTGCTCTTACCATTTATATGCAGATGACTTGCAAATTTATGCCCAAGCTAGAACTAATAATATAACTGCTTGTTCATACTGACTCGCGGGCGCGGTCGCGGGCGCGGTCGCGGGCGCGGTTGCGAAATCGATGTGATGTTACAAACAATGTTTGTAAGTATTATGAAATAACAAATTCTCCGGAGAAAAACTGACCAAAATAAAACTCGTTGTCTTGACCATTTATTTAGTCGCCATCATATCATTGCCAATTGCCATTAAGAGATGGATCAAGGAATCGATAAGTTTAGGTGAGATTCGATTATTTAGGTAATATGATGAATAAACAATCGACACTAAAATTGATTATTATATAAATATTAACTTTTACCAAGTACGACCGGTTATTTTGGGGTCAGACAACAGAAAACAATTAAAAGAAACTAATCCTGCAGCCAATTTAGGGGATTTGCGGAAAAATCATCGAAAACATTTCATCGAATTACATTTCATCGAACACATTTCATCGAATTACAATAAATCGAACCGACATTTCATCGAAATCACAATTAATCGAATGATCATTTAATCGAAAACACAATTAATCGAATTAACATTTAATCGAAAACAATTAATCGAATGTCATTTCATCGAATGACAGTTAATCGAATGACAGTTAATCGAATGGCAATATATCGAATGAGAAAATATCGAATGACAATATATCGAATGACAATATATCGAATCACAATTGGCCGAATCGAATGATATAATTTTCATATGATCATTGATAAAATATTTTTTAATTATTTCAAACGTCACACATCCTTGAAAGGCAGCACTAAGACGTAAGCAGCATGCAACATGCAGCAAGCACAGTTTCTGTCACGGTTCCGGCGCTGCGGGGCTCCGGCGCCGCGGCGGTCCCACGCGAGCTTATCGTCGCAGATGCTTTTAATGCTCACCACCGCTCCTCACCTGCTCCTTAGCTCGCGGGCCACCTCACCCCTCCGCGCCTACGCGGGTTTACATTACACTCTAGGGGTAGGGCAAACAAGACTACGTGGAGTCGGTTTTGCAGCGATTCGTTTGTCACTAACGTAAACGTTTTGAAAAAAGTGATTCAAGGAAGAAAGTAAACCTAAAATTTTTATGTACAGAAAAATGTTAAATTGTTATTGATCAAAAAATAAGAAATACAAAAAAATTATAAAAAGCATAAAATTGTTTCTGTTAAAAACGAAACGTGAGAAACGAAAATTATAAAAAGCATAAAATCTTTTAAACAAGAAAGTTCATCGAATGGCAGTCCATTTGATGAATCGCCATTCGATGATTTGCCATTCGATGAAATGACATTCGATGAAATGATATTCGATGAAATTACATTCGATTAAATGACATTCGACGAAATGTAATTCGATTAATTGTCATGCGATTAAATGGTTGTTCTACGTAATGCTATTCGAACAAATGTCAATCGATGACTTGGTTGTTCTACGTTTTGTTATTCGACGAAATGTTTTTTTGATGTATTGTGTTAGACGAATTGTAATTCGATGAAATGTTTTCGATGATTTTTCCGCAGACGATATTTTTATATATACGTGTCGAATTGAGAACCTCCTCCTTTTTTCTCGTCGGTTAAAAAACATTGTTTTTTTTACAAAAGTATTTTATCTGTAAAAAGTATTTAAAAGATACGTATTTTATATCTAGTATTTCAGATACCATTCTAGAAAGTTATATGCATCTGGTATCTGAAATACTTAATTTGAAAGTATTTTGTATTTTGTATTCCAAATACTTTATTTAAGGTATCTTGTACATCACTGCTAATATGTTTAGGGTTATTTTTAGGGTTTTTTTTTTGTGACACTTCATATTTGTTATTTAATGATCAAAATAAAGATGTAAGAGGCCCTGAAACAGCAGAACAGCTCCGTCGCTCACTTTTCGCTGAGCTCTTGAACGAAGTGAATGTGCGTGTCGTCTTGTTTTTTTTACGAGAGCCGCAAATATGCCTCTTGTTTGGAGCAATGAACAAATAACTAATTTTCTAGAATTGCTAGAAGCGAAAAAAAACGTAAGTGTATAAAAAGTAAGTATATAAATGCACATAAAAGTCAGTTATCTAGGTAGGTAGATAATTACAGAGTTCTATTACGACGGACAGATATCATTTTATTTTTTATGAAAATAGCCGGCAAACGATCCACCTGATGGTAAGTGGCTATCGTCGCCCATGGACATCAGCAACACCAAAGGCATCACTGATGCGTTGCCGGCCAAGAAAAAGAGAAGAAAAAGTCGTTTGGCGGCTGACTCTTGCTCAAGGGTGGTAGCTATCCAGGCGAAGGCGAACCCCATGGAGAAATAATAATAGCAATAATGGTATTAATTAACAATCAAAATCAATACTACCAATACAATCTCTCGAAGGGCCCTACCGCCAGCGGGCCAGATTTAGTCGCCTTTTACGACATCCATTCGGCGTGGGATTGGGGTTAGTATTCTAAGCCGCTCCAATACAGCTGAAACCATCTTCTACGGCGACGTATTTTCTTTTTTTTTTACTTGATTTTTTTTTTTGATTCTAACATAATTGTGTATTACGAGAAGACACAGTGCGGACGCAGTTATTATTTCGACGTCTGCCATTGCCGAAAGTCGAAAGCGAAGTGAGTGGTAGGGCACTATGTAAACACTACACTTCTCTCGATCCTGCCACGGCAGTAACAAGGGGATTATTGCCGACAGCGCGAGGAGCAGCGGTAGGGGCTGAATGTAAACGAGGTATAAAGCAAGCGAGATCCTACTACGGGGAACACATCCGAAACAATGGCACATATGTCGTGCAAGTAAATGAGTCCATTGATGATGATTTATTCTTAATTCTGGGCGTAGGTAATTGTCCTCTTCGTGGCAGAATAAAGTCTCGCCATGTGAGCAGCTGGACTTACTACACTTAACTCCTGATAAACAGGATTGAAGATGCGGCAAATACCCTGAGTGCTATTTCAGTGTATTATTGTACGTGCCTATTAGGCAATCCCACAGTGGAGTGTTGTGCACACGTGACGACCATCACTTGGTATCTGATTGTGAGCTGGGGCCGGCCTGCCCAGTTTTTAGATAATATATATGTAGTAAAACTCCAAGATATGCATGACATAGTAGGTATATTTCCATTGAATTCATACATGTTTTCTTCATCTTATTATATTTTAAACATTATAGTATTCCGATCGTTCATCCATTTTATTACATTTCACAAGTTAGCCATGATCCTGTTTTTTTTCATAACCTCAATTCGATCTGTCATGTCATGAGCAACTATTGCCACCTCTCGCCATAGATTATATTTCGTTGATTTTATACAGATATTTTATTAATGTTGCCAGTTTTTAACGAACCTTACACTCGTCCTATACGTATTTGAAGAATATTGTTAAGAAAACGAATAAAAATGCTAAATACTTGCTTTTGTAATTTCAATTCCTAAAGGTCCTTCTATCTGAGTGATCATCGCCAAATGAAATCTATTTACTTAATGATAGCTATTGCTTTATTAAAATGAATAATCATACTAGTAACCATTATATTATAGTGAAATGATTCAGAAAAACCAAAATTAGCGCTTAACGGTTTTCGAAATTTCTAATTTTAGTGGTCCTTCATTACCATATTGCTGGTGAATGCCGAGAATTATAATTTTTTTATATGTAATTAAAAGTACTAAAATAATACTATAAATTAAGCTCAATTACATCAGGGCACAACAGATTTGATAGCGATACTGAGTTCCATAGTCACTTGGGCATTCTCCTTTGTGCCCAAATTAGAGTTATATCAGCTGTATAAGCGCTTTTAAAGCTTCTATACTGCAACTTATCAGCTAACGTTTCCGTTGTGCTCTGTTGAAATACTGTTATACAGCGCATTTGTGCTACTTGGGTTGTGACCAAGTTCTGACATTGTTCAGATCCTCGTTGATTTTACTAACAGCCAAGTTAATGTTAGCTATGTCAGCATGGGTGTAAATTTGCAGGCAGTAGCGTAGCGTGCGGGGGGGGGGGGCTCGATTTTTAAATAAAAAAAATATATTAAAATTAATTATTTTGTATTTTTTTATGTAAATTGTGTTATGAAAAAAACAAGAAAAGTGCATTTTTAATTAATAAAAAAATATTTTAAATAATGTGGGGGTTGCCGCCACATGTTCATTGGATATTCGGTCGGCCCCGGGCGACGGGAGCCCGCGCTACGCCACTGTTTGCAGGTCGTCCACGTAAAGATGGTAAGAGCAACTAAGAAGAGGGGTAAGAGGTAAAATTCGTATAAGACAAAATTATTTCCTAGCAAATATCTAAGAATATGTATTATTACTTCGTATCTTCCAAACCGTCAAGCCAAAGTGAAATTAGAAAAAATAATATGGTGTGAGATGCTCAAGGATATTATAATATAACTTTATAGCAATCTTCGTAGAGGTACCTGAAGATGGATGACGTCACACGGAATGACCATTTTTCTATTGTGTCCATGTAATCTATAATCCTCAGATGATCTACACGTTATTGAATAACCTAGTTTAATAAGGGGCTATCACATATTATATAACATTTATGTTTTTTTTTTTTTTTCAATTTATTAGGATCAATAAACAGTACACGACAAATTTTAAACAAAACCATTTTAACAGATTCCCCAGAAATCGCCCGTATTTTGAATGTAAAATGCGAGAAGAGTTCTAACTATTTCAAATGAGGAAGTATATTTAAATTTAAATGAAACACTACATTCATCAACGGTACCTTTAAAGTTAAATGTGCTGCTATCGAGGATGAAGTCTGCGATTCTGTCAACGTAAAAGGAATATTTTGAAAGAAATTTCCAAATTCATTAGCTTAGCCACCTCTTTAATAGAGGTAATTTTATTTTTATTTAATAATATTGTGTATATAAAAATGTTAATTTATATTGACAGGGACTTCAGAATGTATTTTTTAATATCGTTTCTTACCAGAATGTATTAGCTGATGATTTCGTAGCTGCGATTTCTGCCTAAACATTTTTTTACAAAAATCACAGGTTTCTCATTAGAATGTATTAATTGATGTTTTTGTAGGGTCACCTTATGCCTAAACATTTTGTTACAAACATCACAGGAATACGGTTTCTCATTAGAATGTATTGATTTATGACATTGTAAGGACCAGTTCTGCGTAAAACCTTTGCTACAAATATCACAGGTATATGGCTTCTTATTAGAATGTATAAACTGATGTTTTTGTAGGTTCCCCTTCAGCCTAAACAATTTGTTACAAACATCACAGGAATATGGTTTCTCATTAGAATGTATTAATTGATGTGTTTTTAGGGTCACCTTATGCCTAAACATTTTGTTACAAACATCACAGGAATACGGCTTCTCATTAGAATGTATTGATTTATGACATTGTAGGGCCCACTTCATTGTAAACACTTTGCTACAAATATCACAGGAATATGGCTTCACGCCGGAATGAATCAATTGATGTTTTTGTAGGTTCCCCTTCAGCCCAAACATTTTGTTACAAACATCACAGGAATATGGTTTCTCATTAGAATGTATTGATTTATGACACTGTAGGGACGACTTCTGCGTGAACACTTTGCTACAAATATCACAGGAATATGGCTTCACGCCGGAATGAATCAATTGATGTCTTTGTAGGTTCCCCTTCAGCCCAAACATTTTGTTACAAACATCACAGGAATATTTCTCATTTGAATGTATTAATTTATGAGACTGTAAGGACCCCTTCAGCGTAAACACTTTGCTACAAATATCACAAGAATATGGCTTCACACCGCCATGTGTTAATTGATGTGTTTGTAGGTTCTGCTTCCGTGTAAACAGTTTGTTACAAACATCACAGGAATATTTCTCATTTGAATGTATTAATTTATGAGACTGTAAGGACCCCTTCAACGTAAACACTTTGTTACAAATATCACAGGAATATGGCTTCACCCTGGCATGTATTAATTGATGTGTTTGTAGGGTCTGCTTCCGCCTAAACATTTTGTTACAAAATTCACAGGAATATGACTTCACACCGGAATGTATTAATTTATGATTTTGTAGGTTATCCTTCCGCCCAAACATTTTGTTACAAACATCACAGGAATATGATTTCTCTAAATGTGTCCGCAGATGACGAATAAGTTTATTTTTACGATCCGTTTTATAATCACATATATCGCAGTACAAACGCTTCTTACTTGCAGCATGCGCTTTCAAATGTTCCAGCAACTGAATATCGCTGTCAGTTTGATATGGACATATGTCACAACGGAACGTATCATCTGTGGAGGATCCGTCAGCTTCCGGTGTCTGTTGTTTGTCAATCTTCACTTCATTTACATCTCGCGGTGTCTTCGTCACTTTCTTATCTTTTTGTGTAGGAAGGTCATCCAGAACATCTTCACCTGTATAAAAGAATATTGTGTTATTAGAATAATAGCGGTTGGTTGTGGTAAAGTGTGTTGTATTATGATTACGAAGCATTATTACAAAATAAAAGTTAACTGAGTTCTGAAGTAACAGAATCACACAGACAGAAAACAGGTTCAGAATGAATCACTTTCCTTCCTTCTTTCCATTTCCCTTCTTCTATATTTTGGCATCCCTAATTTCAAATTTTTGTTTTGATTTTTAAATTGTTATAGTTTCCTTAATACTTCTCGTACACCTTACCTCATCTTATCTATATATATACCTACAGCATTCCGCATCTTAAGGTTGTCTGTAAGATCGCTGTGTAGCGATAAGACCGCCTTTTGTACCTTATATACTTGCCTACTTTACATTGTTGTTGTCATATTTTAGGTGTGCAATAAAGAGTTAAATAAATAAATGAATAAATAACAAACATACAATCGATCTTCGCTGGTTCTAGACCACCTCCTTTTGAAATCGGTTAAATTATGTCTTGCTATAAGCCGGCAGCGGCGCAGGGGAGATTTTTTATCGAAGGCGGCCTGAGGCGGTGTGGATGTTCTTAATTTTTGAAGAAAATCGTAATTTTTCTTTCTCAACATGCTATATAGCGCGCAAGTTTAGCTATTTTGCTCTAATTTTTCTCAGAATATGTCGATCAGAATTATTGTAATGTCGGTTCATTTAGAAAATTATCCGAAATAAAGTGAAAATATTTTTTTATGCTATTGCATAGCTTTGAGCGCGGCGACAGAATCAAGAAATTCCGTAACGAAAATAAAACCTGACACCGGGAGGTCGGCCGGCCGAGCGTTCGCTTAACTCACTAGGTGTCGCTATTTGACACGTACTTAACTGTTAACATTAAAGTTTCCTGTGTTTTTAACAGATGGCGCTCTTAGAATAATATGTGAAGGAAACCAATCAGATGGCGTTCGGACGGAGAACTATGCTTTGTTCTTTTAGTTTATTTTCAATGTTTTTATAACTCTAGTATTTTCTTAATGTAATATGTTAGCTACCATAGTCATAAATACTACCAACCACCATATTTGCTGTCTTGTGTAAGAGAGAGACCCCACTCACATAATAATATAATTAAATTAGTATACTCAATAATATAACACAAACACACAATAATATAACATATTTACACACTACATACTACACGGCTAATATCACAATATACCTAATTAAGTCATATCCTCACTTTTACTTGTAATTAAACTTAACTGTACTGCTATTACATATTATTGTTACTTTAACGTATGAAACATAATATGTTTACATTACATTTAGTTGAACATATTGTTAGTTAAACATATTATTGTTAATTTTATGTTTCTCTAAAACTCCAAACCCATTAAATTGTCACTATAATATCTACTACACTCGAGTCGTGCTACCACTATAGTATACTTCTAAATATATAATATTAATATAATTGTACTTCATCTATTGCATTCACGGTGTTACTTATAAAATACGAACAAAATAAAACAATTAAGATAAACTACAAGTCTAAAATATATTTATTAGAATATAACCTACGTAATAACAGCTATAAAACCATTATTAGCCTACGCATTAAATTATAGGCTTATTTATATTAATAAACGATTTAATTGAATAAATTATTCCACAACATTGCAACATAATATAACACAAAACAACACATTATACATATTATCACAATATAAATACTTAACTTTCATAACTCTCTAAACATACTTATTTGTACATACTTACCACATTTAAATCACTAAAAATGGAAGATATTGGAAGTAAAATACCTGACATTGATATTAACACCACTATTGGTAAATCCATTTCGGTGGATGATGCAAATCAGTGCAGTACCTACCTAAGCAAATCTAAAAACACTCACCCATGCGCTGGACCGACCAAATAAAATCTGCGGTGGGCGGCCCATTACATGAATGTACTAGGATGACGACCAATAGGGAGAAATGGCGAAACATCGTGAGGCGAGTGACATCAGCCCTTACCGCTACTTCATGATGACCACGACCGTTCTGTCAAGAATGTATCGACTGAGAAGATATTTTTGGACCTAGCAAAAGCCTTCGACACTGTCTCTATTCCACTGCTTCTTCTTAAATTGGAATCAATTGGAATTCGAGATCTTTCATTAAAACTATTTACTAGTTATTTAACAAATCGTACACAGGCCGTCAAAATAGGAGATTACTTGAGCAGCTGGGAACATATTACATGTGGTTTGCCCCAAGGTAGCGTCATTGCCCCAACCCTTTTTTTAATATACATAGATTCTCTTTGCAGGAAAAATATAGATACAGCCCAAATAATATCGTTTGCAGATGATACCGTTGTATTATTTAGTGGACCCACTTGGGAAGAACTACAACAATCAGCAGAACTGGGATTCTCTAAAGAACAAGGCCCAAAAATTATTTTTATTTTTTGTAGCGTCTTAAAACGTCAGTTATACCGAAGCAATTCAATATTTTTTTACGTATTTTAATATTAATACCTGTACCCGTATTACCCAGGGTAAAATAATTTTATTAATAAGTGATGAAATGACTATAATAATAACAATGATGTCGTTATTGTCCATTTTCATTCGGTAAAAATGTTACCATTTCATACTTTTGTACTCTAATAGTAGAAAATATATTTTGATAGTCGTACGTATTTTCTGATTTTAATTATTTCAACTTGTGTAAAGTGAGTAATTTGGGCAATCTTTATTAAATAAATAACATTCTGCTTGAACTTTTTTTATTTTTATATTTAAAAATATTACCTTTCTCCATGTTCATGAAATTCTTATATGTAATTTAATCTTTCAGTAGTAGAAAAATGGCAACTTTTGAATCGTTTTTAAAATTGACGTTGACGTTTAGTGATCACATCGTGACATTCGTGACATCACATACTCTTCCGGCATCGTTGTTTTGTTGTGTACCAGCTACTCTATGTATAATACTTCTATGGTTATAAAACATTCAATATCAAAATACTTTGCTTCTGGGGTGTGCCTGCTGAAAATTTTTATATATCTAAGCTCAGAAATCAATGCTGCATTTTTTAGAATATTTTTTATTTTAAGACGCGCAAGTTGAAAATGAAATAAAACCATGTATGGCAGTTTGGCATTGTTCTTTGCAATTGGCTTGACAACAATCTATTAACCCTAAATTTAGACAAAACAAAATACATTAAATTTAATATTAAAAATGATCACAAAAAAAATTGACAATTTTACTCTTAGAAGTGTCTTTTACACTTCTACCCTACAACTGAACTTTATAAAGATATAAAAGTATTAACAGTGAGACAATTATTTATTAAAACGATTATATTACACCAACACAAAATTCCCCCCATACCACAGTTGGGAAATTTAAGAAGACATAAAAAACCCTACAATGTACCCCAATGTAGGACAGAATATAACCGCAGATTTACAACATATCTAGGACCCCACCTATACAATAAAATAAATAAACATATAAATATCACGACACTTTCCAAATACCAATGTAAGAAAACCATTGAAAACTATCTTAAAGTAATGACCTATGAGGACGCAGAACACCTATTTAAATCCATAACCTACAAGCAACATACACTACTACGCACATGAACACACACGTACATACCGCAGATTCACAACACACACACACATATTATATTCATGCACAGACACAGCATGAAGAAACACGCACGCACGCGCACACACACACACACACACACACACACACACACACCCTGCACTCCCTTTAATTACTTAAATATTTGAAGAATTTATCCATCACAATAGTGCAATTTAACTATTTTACTTTTCTTTTTAACTTCATACAGTTTTCTACTCTCATCATACAAATACATTATAATTATTTATTTTTTTTTTTTTTCTTCTTTCATGTATCCTAATCTGAGCCCTCTTCCGAGAGAGGGGAAGCTGACTTTAGGGATAAAAGCGCTACTATATGGGAAAACTATTATCTTACAAATTACTAACTTTACTTTGGGATCTAGGGTCCAATTAACTAACACTACATACAAACAGGATGCATAACTATAAGTGCTTGTTCATCACACTGAACGCGCGGGCGCGGTCGCGGTAAACGCTACACACACCGCGCGCGCGTTTTGATGTGAACACTTTCATAGTACGTGATATGTTTGATATTTCGCGACCGCGCCCGCGAGTTCAGTGTGAACAAGCACTAAGGCGAGCGAATGAAATCGTCGTGCCGTCATACAGTGCAAACTATACTTGAGTCAAACTCGCATCAGAATCCTTGTCAACAAACCATTAAAATTCCTTTATAGGGTTTTCACAAACTGATTTGTATTTCGCACACCAAATAACTATTAAAGAACTAAATAATCATTATAACGTTTGTGACATCTTCATTATTTTACTATTGACCTATAACAACAACACACTAAGAGAAAACGACGTAAAAACCAACATCTTAAAACAATTTTCATCATTGAATAACTCACGCCCGCACGTCCTTAATTTCGTGAAGCGACTTTAAACCTTTGCACAAAATTATTATTTCAAGGTTGCTTGCCTATGACTATAAATAGAAATGACTACGAAAACCTCACAGCTATAATGGCGCTTACATGCTTTGCAACTTGGTCGTATTATATTTCAAAATACAGTGAAATCAACTTATCTGTGACTTTAAGGAGGGCGCTGTCGGACGATTGGACCAATCATAGTGCGCAATTCGAGACGTATTAGTAAGTTATGAATGAAACGGCATTAGTTCCAATTTTCGCCACGTCACAAATAAGTTCTTCAGAGATGGCACTGTACAGATTATACAGATATTTCATTCCACTCAATATGCATGAGCATAAAATTATTTATAGGTTTAATTTCATTAAACAAAGCTGAATAACATTTTATATTTATGTTTATGTATTTTAAAACAGTCTATATCGATTTTATACGTAACTATTCAGTGTTATTTTAAACTTTTGCCAAATAAATATTATGTTTAAAAAGAAATTAAATTATAAAGAGTGTAACGGAACGCGACTTGCGAACTTCAGATTTAGTTCAAACGCACTTTATACGACCAAAAGTTTCATGCACCTGTTTGTTTGTGGTTGCTAGGCAACACAATGTGTATGTAAATTCTGATCCGAATGTGAATATAGTGTAGTACGGAGGAGGGAATCATTGCCGACCATACACATAAAAAATGTATGTCCATAAATATTGTATGTACCACGTATTTAAGTCCGGCAAAATGTTTGTAACATGTTGTTTATCTCGAAATAAATGTTGTTATTATTATTATTATTATTTATATTTTTAAGCTATTGCATAGCTTTTTTACCATGTAGCTTAGCGATGGGCAACTCGACGAAAACTATAGTAACTCGAGTAAACTCTTTAGTCGAGTAATCCGAGTAACGTTTTAACGTACTCGAGTAAACTCGGCCGACTCAATTCAACGACGCGCGTCGTCGCGATGTCGTCGGCGATGGTTCAACTCGGTCTTACTCGGTCGACTTCGTCGAGTTACCGCCGACGCGTCGCCCAGTGTTGCCAATGCTACGGCAATTACCGTGTTCTACGGCTTTCGGGCCAAAAAATCACAAAATCTACGGTCTACGGCCCGAACCCTATTACCGTAGCAAATTCAACGGCTTTTCGCAAATTCTCGATTCTTTTTTTATTTACTTGTTTTGAAACATATTACGAATGTTAAAACCCATAAAACAGCGCCACTAGGCAAATCTTGATGTTAATTTAAGCTAATGAAAAGTGATTCTTTGTTTTGTTTACATTAAATTCACTGCCGATTACCTTTTTTTTTAGGTCGAGCGCTGAACCGATGGTATTTAATGGCGTAATTGCATTGCTACGGCCCATGCTTGATCTTTTCCCATATAAACACGGCTTTTTTATCTGATATACACGGCCTTCCAAAAATTTTCATTGGCAACACTGGCGTCGCCACAATCTTACTCGCTCTGTGCTTAGTGCGGTTAACTTCAGTTCATGTTGCATTTACGAGTTGTTTGTATTTTTGTACTCTGACAGTTGGATTACGGTACGGGGGAACGGGAACGAGACTAATTAAATATTATGATACATTAGGCCCAGTTACGCAAATGCAAGCAATACGTCTACACAATTTTAATTATTTAAAAAGTAAACATAACTTGCTGTTTGTAAAAACGATAATTTATTGTGTTTAATGTTTTCTCGTTTTGTTATGATAAGTTTGGTTTTGTTATTATTGTTTTCTTGAATTAGACATTTAAACGCAACATATAAGTATATGTCTGAACGTCAATATTTTAAAGTGTTTTTTTTTTTAATATGTTGATATGTTTTAATAATTAAAGTGATTTTAAATTCTTAAATACCTAATATCATATACCCGATACCTCGACACGGTTACATCTTTGTACTTGTTCCCCAACTCGCCAGTTCGGTACCTGTTCGGACCCGGTAATTCGAGTACCTCGGTAGTTCGACGCGACGAGTATAATTACTCACGAGCTATAATTACTCACAAGCTATACTTACTCGCGAGCTCGCAACTCTACTCGCTACTAGTGATTTTTGACACTGAGCTTACTCGAGTAAATGGTTACTTTTGCTCGAGTAACTCGAGTTGTAAAAAGTATTACTCGGCCCATCGCTAATGTAGCTCGCCCGAGCGTTCGCTTAACGTGTATAAACTGAGGGACGTATATGACGAAGCGTTGTCGTGATGTAGCATGATTCCCCGAAGCCCAGTCTTTGGTCTACTCTCTCGCAGAGCTTGGAAAACTTTCGGCAATGTATAACCATTCAGAGTTAACAGGTCTATGATTTTCCAACATTATTGTCGACACATGCCCGTTGCGAGAAAAAAACTAGCCACTATTTTTTACCAGCGCGTTACAAGATCTATGCAGTTTTGTCGGCAACTTTCCTTCTGAAAAGACCCATACTTATTTTCCAAATAAGTATGATTAGATCAGATCTGCTTCAATAGAGATTTTACTAAGCTGAATGTAGGGATTGCAATCCGGTGTCATTTTCAATCCGACCGGAATTTACCGGATTGGTCACATTATCAGAATTTTTCCTTCTCGTTCCATATACTGTTTTTGAGGTAAAAAAATTTTTTTTGAATTATAAAGGAACGCAAATGCGTTATGACAATGAAAATGCAACAGAGCCGTAATAAATACTCGCACTGGTCAAGTCAGGTAGCACCTAATGACGATTATCTATACTTAATATTGATAAGAGGAATGTACCTACAAGAATGGGAAAGACGAAAATCATGACGAAGTACCTAATACTAATATTTATTATTATTATATAAATAAACGCAGTAGGTTATTTACATGATCGCGGGTGGCATGGACGACACATATAACACACCACAATAACACCCATGGCCCGAGTACAAGTATTTATTTGTCACAATATAAGTATCTGCCCCATCCGGGAATCGAACCCGGGACCTCTCGCTTCGCAGACAGGGTCGCTACCAACTAGGCTGAATAATAATAATCTAATTCTACATTACAATATTTGACATTTGCATGCCATATTGTAAATGGCTAATTGTGAGATGTAATATCGATACCTCCTACGTAAGTTGTTGTATCCCACAAAAATGCCATTTTGCGTTTTTACTGAAAACTGTCCTAATTTGCATTACTTAATGCATTCAAAGTGAAAAATTAACAAAAACACGAATATTTCAAGGATTTGCCAGACGTATATTGTGGTAACTTTCGAACGAGAACGGACTAAAACAATGTATAGACCTTTGCAATGGTTTACGTGGGGTGCAGAGCGGGGAAAATCACGCGCTCGTGTGTCGTATTGGTCACATACAACAGACCACGCCGGACTTTAAACGGGCCGCACGGGGAAGTAAGATAGCGGTTAAGTTCTCTCAAAATTAACTCACATTAACTGAATTACTTCAAAAATATCACAATGAAACGATACTAACCTAAAATGTTGTATAGATTACTAACAACAGTATACGTCGTTGAGCATTCGTTAAAAACATTGTATGTAATACATACAACATTTTACGTTGACATTAAAATAAAAATATTGTTGTATGTAATAAATACAACAATTTACTTCGGGAATGGTTATTCTAAACAATGTTGTATGGTAAAATTTTACGTTGCTATTGCTTTTTTTTTACTCAATTTCATCGTTGTATGTCAATAATCTTTTCTAAAATAGGGTCTTATAAGTAATATATAAAATGCTTTGTCCTAACTGACTGACTTAGTGACTGACCTATGAACGCAAAGCCTAAACCACTGGCCCTTAAGACGTGAAATTTGCTGGATGTTTATAAGTTGAAGGGTTGGAGATTGTAAGGATGGTGATAAGTAGGTGTACCTAAATGTTCATTATTTTATTTTTTCAAAGATGTAGGATATTTAGTATGTCATTAATTAATTAATTTATTTATTTATATAAACTTACCACTAACATTACAGGACAATTATCCTAATGCGTTAGCAGAAAAACATAAATTTAAATTACATTAAAATGAATTCATCCTATCACATTCAATCTCATCAAAAACATTTAAATAATCTATTAAATAATATAGTCACGACTTTCGCGAACTCTTCAGTGTGCAACTGAATAAATCTATTTGATCTACCACTGCGTTGAGCGTGCGCATTGTCCGCGTGAGCGAAGCGTCACGTAACAAGTTGGTGCGCGTATGAGGTAACGCCAGGAAGCTGGGGCGTCGCCGCTGCTGAACCGCGTTGTCCGGGATGCACAGGCTCAGTTCTTTTAGAATAGCTGGGTTGTCCGTTTCACCGCGCAGAACCTTCAACAGGTACGTAGCAAGCGAGACTTCCCGCCTGGTCTCTAGTTTGCTGTATTCTACCATGCCCAAAACGAACAAGGTAGGGTACAGCAACGGATATCCAAGGTATACTCCGTATAATTTTAGGTACAGAACTCGAATAAATTTATTCTGTATTCGTTCCACCATTGCTTTATATTTGATCTCACTTGGAGTCCATATAACCGAATTACACTCCAAATGACTCTTCATCAAGGCTTCATACAAGGCCCGGAGAGCATTCAAGTTAGTAAAGCCATCCGATTGCCGTAGTACAGTATGCTTTTTTGCATACTTCGGTTATATGTTCTCGAAAGTTGAGATCAGCGGTTAACCGGACACCCAGATCCCTAACCTCTGTAACGCTTCGCAATGGCTCTCCCTCGATGTGGTACGGGTGATGTAGTGGAGAGTGCGCGCGGCTGAATGATAATACAGAGTACTTAGCCACGTTAAAGTAGAGTTTGTTGTCGTGGCTCCACTTTACAACTATCTATATCCTGCTACAACCCGATGTGGTCTGAGGTGTCGCCTATTTCGCGCACTAATTTCAGGTCGTCAGCAAATAAAAGGCATGTGGACTCATGGACCACCTCCGGCAAATCAATCATTTATCATAATGACAAATTGGAGGGGCCCTAAATTACTGCTTTTGCTGACGCCTGATCTTGTCCAGTACGGCTCCGAATAAAGCCCACCACACTGACTGACGCCTATCCCGCAGGTAGCTGGCGAAGAAGGCCAGCGTACGCAGCATGCATCCCACACCGGCAAGTAGCGAGCAGAACGTCTTATCAAGTGTGTCAAACGCCTTCCAGAAATCGATGTAGGCGACGTCCACCTACCTCTTGGCATCCACCGCTGGCAACAGTCGCATCATTAAATGCAGCAGGTTCCCGGCTGTCTCCCGTCCAAGACGAAACCCGTGCTGTGCGTCGGACAACCGGGCCTACAATCAAGCATGAATTGCCGACTTGAATACCTTGGCTGGAGCACTCAGCAGTGCCACTGGTCGATAATCACTTGGTTCCGGACCACCTTTTCCCTTCATGTGTTGTTCCTATTAAAAAAAATCCTTAAACGCACATAAATTTTTAACCAATGTATATTGTTATTGCTACATACAGTGGAATAAGACTTATATTTTTCAGTGTATATTGTTGTAACTACCTTATACAACTATTGGCGACACCTAAACTCCGGGGTATAATGTTGTAAATATGAGATACAACAACTGGCACAGCCTGTACTCCGCAGTAAAATATTGTATGAACGATATCTCAGAAAATTAACTTAATTTTTAAATTATCTTTCAACATAGTCAAGAATACCATCAATTACATACATAAACCAAATTTCACAAAGATACAACGATAAATGCAGTTTTTATTCCAATTTGAACCTTTAAAATGCTCTACTGTAAAATTGCGATTTTGGGGATACAACAACTTACGTAGGAGGTATCGATATATTTTAAATACAATCGTTATGTAACCACAATTATTGCAAATAAACTTTCATTCATTCATTCAAGACTAAAATGCCACTTACCCACAAATAAAAACGAGTGTCGGTACTCCATATAACCATTTGATGATTTCTTTAATTCGGGACTATATTTACTAACCAAATCACTACATTTCATCTTAAGAAGATGTTGAACAGTATCTTCATACAGTCTGGCTGAATACACTAAGTTCTTTTTGAATATAACTTCATCATTTACAGTATCTTGATTGATAAAATCATCATTGTCAACGGTAACAACATCAACCTTAGTATCTTCCTCAGAGCTAAATGAACACTCACTGATATTGTCTCGGTTGATCATATCATTCTGCGTTACAATGCCAATGACATCAACATCTTCGTCTGAGTTAGATGAACACACGCCCCGATTGTCTAGACTGATCGGGTCATAACTGTCTACATCATCTACATCAATATCTTCATTTAAGTTAGATGTAGAAGCATTAAAATCCACTTCTTTGCTCACACCATCATTTTCCGTCTTAACTCCATTCACAGTCATATCTATCATATCATCAGTTCTATCTTCGCTATTAACTTGGCTATGGTCAATCGCATAGTCTTCTTCAGATTTAATTTTATTAATTTCTTCATACACATCAACTTCTTCGAGTGGCGTGTCCGTTCGTGCGTCCGTCTGTTTATTTATTTCCTCTAAATCTTCATTATCAAAGTTAAAATTCTCTTCATTTGGATTGTCTGCTGGATCAGAACTGAATGGATTTTGGATCTGTAACTCAGATCGTATTAACTCTACAGTTATCTGAAACGACATATAAACCAGTGAATCTATTGCAATATCAAAATTTTGTATTAAATCAAATCAAATCAAAATCTTTCATTCATATAGGTATCACTGATACACTTATGCACGTCATTTTTTAATCTGCCAGCTTTTCGGAAAGGTGCTTTGTCAAGAAGAAAGAAAAGATGACGTAACCAAATTATGTCTGTTTCTAGTTAAATGATTATGCGTATCACTATTCTGCTTGAACATACCTAAGTTGTTTTTTATGAAAATAATATTGCTGTAAATAAATTGAGAGGCTACTGTTAATATGCCTATTTCTTTAAATTTCTCACGCAGGGATTCGCGTGATTTTAATTTATAAATGGCTCTGATTGCCCTTTTCTGCAAAATAAATATAGCATCAACGTTAACGTTAGCCTCTGAGGCCCACATCAATATACCATAGGACAATATGAGACTATGAAAGTATGCAAAATAAACAAGTTTAGCAGTTTCTACATCAATAAACTGTCTTATCTTTCTAATGGCATAAACTGACCTACTTAGCTTACTCGTAGTCGAGTCGAGAGCCGTTATATGGGTGCCCCATTAAGAATTTATTAAGAATTTATTGAAATGGATTGGCAATTCACATTACAGGACTCATGATTTTTCCACAAAAGGAAGGTCATCCCAGCTTGCCTTCTTGTTGGGTTTTTGAACATAATACTCACTTGTCCGTGTCTCCTGACGATGTCCAGAAGCACCAAGTGCGCTCGCAAGCTCCTGCGCCTGAAGCGAGCGCAGTTCATCAGTCGGTCGGCGCACTCGGTGCACAGGTACCGAGGCAAGTGCTCTTCGTCTGCTGTCTGACAACAAATCACTTCACTGTTCACACTCCTGGTAGACTAGTATACAATGGACGCCTCAATCATATACATTACATAATTATACAATACTTCATGGTTGAGGCAACTTGCAACATACTACACCAAGTTGTGAGGGGCATGTGTATTTAAAATATTTTACCATGATTCCAGTTAATGTTTCATACGCCGCATTCAAGACCCTAAAAGATGTCATCGGGTAAATTTTGCAATCCGTCGCAAAACATATTCTGCACACCTGAGGAATTATAAAATTATATGTTTAATAAATAAGTAACATTATAACTTAAAAAAAAAAAAACTCTTAAAAGCAGATAGCACTGTATAACCTCTTGAATTCATTTTGTGGTGTGTTGGTACAGAACCCACGGTACATGAGTTTTACTCTTGGCTTTTTGGGCAAACACAATGAGCCAAGGGTGCTGAGTCATTTCTGATGGAGGTCCCTGGGCTGTCTACCGTTTACCACTCAGCCTCATCTCAACGGTACTTTTGCACGAACATTGAGTGTTATACCCTGATTCATTTACTGCAGAGGTTTTTGATGTGTTTGATGACACAAATAAAAGTAGCAGCATTGATATATAATTGATATATAATGAAATATAAGGAGCAATGAATGTATAAAAAAATAAGGAGCAATAAATGTATAAAATCTTACCTTCACATGGCACGGTGTCATTAAATCATCATGTTCCAGATCATTCTGCAATTAAACAATGGTAACATTAGCAGTGAACTAGCATACATTTAAAAATTGAAAAAACCCGTCTGCTGTCAAAAAAGTTATCATGATATACCTTTTTGAAATGGTGAGCTCTTTAATTTAATACTCATATTTCATTATTCCACTTATTTTTATCTTTTGATACTTCAAACAATGGCATCTCACAGCCACCATATTTGTTTTTTTTTTTAATTTTACTTATCTAAGAACACTTTGGTTGTCAAGATGCATGTAACAATATCTTAATTATATAAATAGGTCCAGCGTTTGGAAAATATCAGGTAATAAAGAATATTGCACACATTCATACAAGATATGTGCAAAAACCATAACCCTTTCTTGTAAGTCAAGTAAAAAGCGGCCAAGTGCGAGTCGGACTCACACAACTTTTTTTTGAAGACCTATCCATGGTATGGCTTTGATGAAAAAAAATTTTTGAGTTTCAGTTCTAAGTATGGGGAACCCCCAAAATTTATTGTTTTTTTTTCTATTTTTATGTGAAAATCTCAATGCGGTTCACAGAATACATCTACTTACAAGTTTCAACAGTATAGTTCTTATAGTTTCGGAAAAAAGTGGCTGTGACATACAGACGGACAGACAGACAGACATGACGAACCTATAAGGGTTCCGTTTTTTGCTATTTGGCTACGGAACCCTAAAATGAAGAGTTAAAAATAGTTGAACATAACAGAGTATGATAGAAGCTTTCGATAAAAGAAAATCATACAAACTTGGACTCTGTCGGGCTCAGTGCTTGCCCGTAGCTGATGCTCCATTATTGTCGCCAAGAAGTCCTTCACGAGGAAATGCTTGGAGCATACAATGCTGCCCGGCTCGGGCTCCCAGTCCGTCTGCCCGAGTGCCTCCATCCATGATGTACGTAGAGACACCTCCTCGGGTACTCTACAGCATGATTAAATAATTTAATTCACTTGCAGTATCAGAGCCACTTAATATGCGGCCCAGCAATTCTTTGCTGGTCTCTTAATAACAACACCGTAAGTATGTAGCGTGGCTTGAACCTATGGCCCACTGCTGAGAATGGTTCTCTTCTCTTGAGGCTTAGAGCTTCCTCCTAGGGGAATTGATGGCCAACCCAATAGAATGTAAACGCTATTTTAACTTAAATAATGGTACCGATGGTTTATTGAAGAAATTGCCTCCAAAGCACAACATTATTAAAAAACTACATAAAATATAACTTATGGTTGCTTCTTTACTTAAACTGACATTTTGAAAATGTTAACAATATAAGAATACCTGTGAAACGAAACTCCTGGAGATGAGTTTTGGCTGGAATCGTGGTCGCAAGTAGGGAAGGAACAGCGCAAGTTGAAATCCATATTAATAACTTCGGTAGCAAACGCAATATTTAATGTTCGATTTAAGGTTTCCTAAAGTACTCTGTGGTTTCATAATAAAACAAATCAAATTTCGTACAGTAGAAACAAACAACTCTCATTAAATAAAAGATGAACATTACTAGGGTTCGAACGATACTTTCGATACTGAGTAGGTATCGATACTTTTGTTCCCGATACCCGATACTGAGTACTCGATACTCTTACCTGGTACTCACTCGCAAGTACTCATAAGAAACGTTGGTATCGAGTACTTTGTATAATAGTGAGTACTTTTCAGTTTCAGTGTTGGCAATGTAAGACCATGTAAATTACTGTGGGCCGAGTCCAGTGCTACCATTCTGTACAGGGCTCGGACTAAAAAAAAAAAAGGTCATTGGGCTTCAATTTCTCAAGAAAGTCATATGAAATTTACTGTCGATGACCTTTTTTTTTTAGCTCCTAATGTGATGCTCGCAAGTACTCGATACTGAGTAGTATCCATACTTCGGGGTTCGATACCGAGTAGTATCGATACCTTATCCTCGATACCGCACGAGTACTCGGTATCGATACCAGAGGCCGATACTTCGAACCCTAAACATTACCAAAACAATGCATCACAGAGTAGTGAGTACTTAATCACTACGTTTTACCACAGAGTACTTAATCAGAATCACCGTTTTACAATGCATTTGATTTTAACCTCAGCTCAGAAATGCACCCTGAGGGTGGGTTGCACGATCTAACTTTAACAATAGCAGGACAGTTATAGTACCAGTTATGGTGCCTTATGCCGGTCACTCACATTCGCACGAATACGCGAACCCACAACTGTGGGACGACCTTCGCGAATGATTATGCGAAGTTTTTGACACATTCGGGGTTTTCCAAGCTGTGTCGGTTTTTTGTCATGGCCCGTTTAGACGCGCGCGCGAGCCACGAGACGCGCTGCGAGACGCGCTCGTACGCGCGCGTGTGAACAGCGAGCTCGCGACCCAGACCGCGGCGCGTCTCGTGGCTCGCAGGGCTCGCGTCGGGAGCGGTTTTTTGAGCGCGCGCCAAAGGGGCTCGCGCGAGAGCTTGCGCGGTGTTCACACGCGCGCGGCGCGCGCTTCATTCGACAACGGCTACTAGCGCGATACGTACGTGTTCTATTGGATTCGTATTTTTCAAAATAAAAATATGATACTGAACGTTAATACTAAATTATAATAATAATAATAACCTAAAACTACTAGTAACAAAACCTCGTATATTCAAAGTAATATTATTATAAAGAAGAAAATTTGGATGTTTTGTTTGTAATGAATACCAAAAGCTTTTTTATTTTAAAAAGCCTAATTGTACAGAAATCTACCCATAGTACAATCTACATTGAGTATTTTGCCTGTAAATCATGGTAGAAAGGTTTCACTGACTGGATGCCGATGTATTACGTCAACGTGCTCCATCCTTGAACGTTCGAACGCATCTGAACGCAGCGAGCGTGTGAACACTAGATAGCGCTCGCGCGCGTAGGGGGCGTGGCTTACGGACGCGCTACGAGACGATCCGCGAGACGCGCGTATAAATGAGCGGTCACACATCAAAGCGCACGAACCTCGAACCTTCGTGTAGTCTCCCACACATTCGTGCGACCAGTTGCGCACACGACTAAAAAGGTGATGTATCTCTTAATTTTCCGTGGTTCGTGGCGTCTAATCGTACTACCATTTATTTTCTGTATTGAAAATGGATTTGAATGATAACAACATAATAAAAACAGCAAGATTGAACATTCGTGAACAAAGTGTAGGAGGAAGCGGAAATGGGCTTGTATACTCATATGCGAACCCATTTGCCTGACCGTCCTTCACATATGTGCAAACATTCGTAAAAATGTCAAACATTTGCGCGCATGTGAGTGACCGCGGTTACACTTGACACAGTGACATGTCTAAATGTCTATTAAAATGTGTGATTTATAATGCCGGTCACTCACATTCGCGCGAATACGCGAACCCACAAGTGTGGGACGACATTCGCGAATGATTATGCGAAGTTTTCGAGGCATTCGGGGTTTTCCAAGCTGTGTCGGTTTTTTGACGCACATGAAAGCGCGCGAACCTCGAACCTTCGTGTAGTCTCCCACACATTCGTGCGACCAGTTGCGCACGCGACTAAAAAGGTGATGTATCTCTTAATTTTTCGTGGTTCGTGGCGTCTAATCGTACTACCATTTATTTTCTGTATTAAAAATGGATTATAATGACAACAACATTATAACAACAGCAAGATTGAACATTCGTGAACAAAGTGTAGGAGGAAGCGGAAATGGGCTTGTACCTATTGTATACTCATATGCGAACCCATTTGCCTGACCACTCTTCACATGTGCAAACGTTCGTAAAAATGTCAAACATTTGCGCGCATGTGAGTGACCGGGGTTAGGAGCGATAATTTAAAAAGCATAAGTACAATGAATGTTTTTAAAATTTTCCAAACAAATGAAATGTATTTATTTTGTGATGATGGTGTATATGAAATTTGCCATGGCTGCATCCCGTCGCGTTTCATCATCATCAACGAAATAGCCGAAACAGGACAATAAATGTTACTTTCGGTGAGCTGTAATATTTTGACGTTAACATATGCCACTTTCTGATGTCAATACGTCAACAATCGCGTCATGGTACACGAATTGCAGGGCAGAAGATCATTTTTGAAGTCACGTGACCGCTGTCCTGTTACGGTGACGTGGTCGCTGGCTGCCCTGTGTTTTAGCCAGATCATGGTAAGATATAGCAGGACAGGCCAATTATCGGCTAATATTGACCTGTTTTAAGAGTTCATGGTAAGCCCCCAGTTAGGCAAAAAATCATAAAAAATGGGTAGCACCATTTTGACAATTGTCAAATGACGTCATAACTTAACGCTAACGTTAACTGATCGATTTTGGCCGGTTATTGCTATTGTTATTGTCAAATGAACTGTCAACTTCACATTCAGCTACAAATTGTTTAGGGTGTGTTGCACCATGTAACTATAACAATAACCATGCCGTCAAATCCCCGGTTAAGCAACATTTGCGTTGCACCATTTTAGCAACGGTTGTAATGACGTCATAACTTAACGCTAACTTTAACTGATCGATTTTGGCCGGTTATTGCTATTGTTATTGTCAAATGAACTGTCAACTTCACATTCAGCTACAAATTGTTTGGAAAATATTATTATATTTAGTCTAAAACCTTATTATGGCTTTAATTCGTGATATTCTGTAGGAATCCAGTTCTTCTGATGACGACAGTGATAACAACGTACCCGAATTTCAAGAGAAAAAAAGTATATCAACCTCGAATTGATCGAATTCGAAAATGGGATGATCTTGAATTTTTGGTCAGATTTCGGATTTCCAAGGGCTTTACTAGGGCGCTGGCTACTCATTTAGGACCCTTGCTGAAAAGTAGGACCATGAAGTAAGTACCCATCTATTATATATAGTTACTAATACAGTACTCAATCTTATAATAATAACTAACCTATTGTGATGTGTGAAAACTTGATATCGATATTAGTTGTACAATTGCTACTGCTTATTGGCCTATTATAATAATAATAATATTTTTTTTTTCAGGAATTTCACAATTACTCCTGAGCAACAAATAGTAATGGCCCTAGAATTCTATGCATGTGGCTCATTCCAACGTTACATCGGGGATGCTGCAGGTGTCCATAAATCGAGTGTGTGTCGGATAATACATGAAGATAATACATGGAGAAATAATAATAATAATAATGGTATTAATTAACAATTAAAATCAATATTACCAATATAATCCCTCGAGGGGCCCTACCACCAGCGGGCCAGATGTATTTAGTATGAATATTATTTAATAAACACAATTTTGTAAAAAATAAATCTTTTATTTGCAAACTTTTCTACAAAACCCTAATATAAAAATTCCTTATTTGCACTTATCCCATTTTTTTGTCTTGAAGAATATCAATTTTTAGTTGAAGTTTCATTAATTCAAAGCTAATGTTTTTCTTCATTGTGTCTCATAAGCTGCTCGTGAAGTTATTTTTGTTGGCTGATGGCCACAATCACAACTTAACGGGCGCGTTCCACTAGACGCTCACAACGATCAAAATATACTTTGATCGTTGTGAGCGTTGTGAGCGTCTAGTGGAACGCGGCCAACATCACAATCTTATGTCGTAGAGCCGAAACGCCAGAAAGGCTGACACTGCTGACAGCTAGTATTTTGTGTTGCCATATCAAAATATGTTACCCATACATTTTTAAGGAAAAATATGGATCCTTAAATTTGCAACCCTATTAACTTTGACAATCACGAACAATTTCACGGTGCAACACACAATTGTTAAATATTATTGTCACCGTTATTGTTACCGCTAAAGTTAACTTTGACGAAAACTATAACAGAGCCTACGGTGCAATCCACCCTTAGAAAATATTATTATACTAGCTGCCCGGACAGACTTCGTTCTGTCAAAATATTTGCAATAAAATAATATTGCGACTATAAATTGAGATGTAAGCTATCCTATCTTTCAAGTTGGATCAAACTGCACACGGTGTGCAAATTTGATTAAAATCGGTTAAGTAGTTTAGGAGTCCATCGCGGACAAACAACGTGACACGTAATTTATATATATTAAGAAGATGTAGTCTAAACTGCGAGTCTAAAACCTTATTATGGCTTTAATTCGTGATATTCTGTAGGAATCCAGTTCTTCTGATGACGACAGTGATAACAACGTACCCGAATTTCAAGAGAAAAAAAGTATATCAACCTCGAATTGATCGATTTCGAAAATGGGATGATCTTGAATTTTTGGTCACATTTCAGATTTCCAAGGGCTTTAGGCGCTGGCTGCTCATTTAGGACCCTTGCTGAAAAGTAGGACCATGAAGTAAGTACCCATCTATTATATGTAGTTAGTAATAAAGTACTCAATCTTATAATAATAACTAACCTATTGTGATGTTTGAAAACTTGATATCGATATTAGTTGTACAATTGCTGCTGCTTATTGGCCTATTATAATAATAATTATTATTATTTTTTTCAGGAATTTCACAATTACTCCTGAGCAACAAATAGTGATGGCCCTAGAATTCTATGCATGTGGCTCATTCCAACGTTACATCGGGGATGCTGCAGGTGTCCATAAATCGAGTGTGTGTCGGATAATACATGAAGATAATACATGGAGAAATAATAATAATAATAATGGTATTAATTAACAATTAAAATCAATATTACCAATATAATCCCTCGAGGGGCCCTACCACCAGCGGGCCAGATGTATTTAGTATGAATATTAACACGTTCACTGCGTTAGACAAATTTGATGACTTTCAGTTGGTGCGGTATGGGGTCTATTATATCCGAAGCACGAATTGTTCCTGGTGCGTTGCTGGGTCGAAAAGATCCGTTTGACTTCCATCTGTTTAAGAGGATTTTTGTAGGATTTGTAAAGTGTGACCAGTTGACGGGCTAGTATATACATTGATATATTCCACTTACCGATTATTATTTGTTTTGGGGAATCTTCGCTTACTTAATTTTTCTTAGGTTTTTGACCGTTACATGACTTAAACAACATTTTTCTGGATAGCTTCATGTTACATACACAGACAGTGTTACATACACAGACAGTGTTACATACACTGAACAATACAACTGTATAATATTACTGTACAATATTCTTCTTATTTGCATAAAAACTCATCTAACCATACAGACCTCACTAGCTCAACTAGTATGTAATCTAGTGCGGCTATAGGGTCATCGGGCATCGGGTCGTTAAGAACCAATAAACGCACTAGATGTAAATTTTTTACGTTCAGTCGGCATCGGGTCGTAAGAACCCGATGCATTTTTTTTTGTATTTACATTATCTATTTAACAAGGCAATTCCAAAACACTAACCATCTCATTCATAACCATAGGGAGACCAAAGATATCTGTCCCGCACCAGCGGTTGGCACAGTAATTCCGGAGGAAAGTTGAGCATCGGATATAATCAACCCGCTACCGCACCGAACGTGTAAACACAATTTTGTACAAAATAAATGTTTTATTTGCAAACTTTTCTACAAAACCCTAATATAAAAATTCCTTATTTGCACTTGTCCCATTTTTTTGTCTTGAAGAAAATCAATTTGTAGTTGAAGTTTCATTAACTCAAGCTTATGTTTTTCTTTATTGTGTCTCATAAGCTGCTCGTGAAGTTATTTTTGTTGGCTGATGGCCACAATCACAACTTAACGGGCGCGTTTCACTAGACGCTCACAACGATCAAAATATCATACTAATTTGATCGTTGTGAGCGTCTAGTGGAACGCGGCCAACATCACAATCATATGTCTTATGCCGGTCACTCACATTCGCGCGAATACGCGAACCCACAAGTGTGGGGCAACCTTCGCGAATGATTAAGCGAAGTTTTCGAGGCATTCGGGGTTTTCCAAGCTGTGTCGGTTTTTTGTCGCACATCAAAGCGCGCGAACCTCGAACCTTATGCCGGTCACTCACATTCGCGCGAATACGCAAACCCGCAAGTGTAGGACGACCTTCGCGAATGATTATGCGAAGTTTTAGAGGCATTCGGGGTTTTTCAAGCTGTGTCGGTTTTTTGTCGCACATCAAAGCGCGCGAACCTCGAACCTTCGTGTAGTCTCCCACACATTCGTGGAACCAGTTGCGCACACGACTAAAAAGATGACTTAAGTCTTAATTTTTCGTGGTTCGTGGCGTCTAATCGTACTAACTACTACCATTTATTTTCTGTATTGAAAATGGATTTGAATGACAACAACATAATAACAACAGCAAGATTGAACATTCGTGAACAAAGTGTATGAGGAAGCGGAAATGGGCTTGTATACTCATATGCGAACCTATTTGCCTGACCGCCCTTCACATATGTGCAAACATTCGTAAAAATGTCAAACATTTGCGCGCATGTGAGTGACCGGGGTTAGAGCCGAAACGTCAGAAAGGCTGACACTGCTGACAGCTAGTATTTTGTGTTGCCATATCAAAATATATTACCCATACATTTTTAAGGAAAAATATGGAACCTTAAATTTGCAACCCTATTAACTTTGACAATCACGAACAATTTCACGGTGCAACACACAATTGTTAAATACTATTGTCACCGTTATTGTTACCGCTAAAGTTAACTTTGACGGAAACTATAACAGAGCCTACGGTGCAATCCACCCTAAGAATTAATATTCACTAATACGCAATGATGTTGTATTTTGCTAATACGGAATCTATTGGAGGTTATCTATGATAACTACACTACCTATACGTGCTTGTACGTCTTTTTTTAATTTTTATTGTAATATTTTAAACTAAAATAGGCATAAATAAAACAACACATCTAACTACTTTAATATTTATTTACATTTAATATAAATAAATTATAAAACAGGTACATTTTTAAAAAGACGGGAATTTTTACATACATATTTTTTTTTTTATAAGTAATCAACAACTTACACACCGCGTTTTTTTCGCCTTTGCACACCGTGTACAGTTTGATTCAACTTGAAAGATAGGATAGCTTACATCTAAAAAACCTTTTGACAGAACGAAGTCTGTCCGGGCAGCTAGTTTATTTATATAGATTTGTGTCAATAACAATAAAAATTGTATTAATTGTAATTAGTTGCTTTTTTTTGTACGAAATAAATAAAGAATCAGTATCCAATTCAAGTGTTTCATTTCACCACCTAATCGATATATGCACAGATTTATAGAATAAAAGAGATATTATGCATTTCCCAGAAATTCGTAAGTATTATAGTGCGTTTCAACTAAATCTGCAGTTGGCTATGATGTTGGTAGTATTGAAATAAGTTTTTAAAATTTCAAAAACCTATTTATTATAGGGAGATAAATAATAATAATCATCAATTTAGGTAATAACAATATAAATTACGAGATAATATAAAACATTGCACGGTAATCTATATATATAATTTAACAAAAAATCTCAGAAACTGCTGAACCGATTAAGATGAAATTTGGCAGGGAGATAGTTTATGCTAAGGAGACGTCGAACGAAACGAAACGAGAAAAAAACGCAAATCGTGTAAAAAACAATTGAGCGAAACCAGGGCTCCAAAGTGTTCGCCAGGGATCTGTCTATTGGGCAAAGTCAGCTTACGAGGTTGAAGACAGAGTCCGGCACCGTGGTTTCGTCGAAACCGGAAGTTCTGAGAGAAACTGAGAGATACTACGGACGGTTGTATACCTCCTCTCAAGCTCCACCTCCTCGCGAGGAGAGCGACAAGCGAGCTAAGCTGACCCGACACTACACAGAGGATATCCCGGACGTCAGCCTGTATGAGATTAGAGAGGCTCTCAAACAGCTTAAAAACAACAAGGCACCGGGAGATGACGGAATCACAACCGAGCTACTAAGAGCTGGAGGTAAGCCCCTTCTAGTGGCGCTCCAGAAACTGTTCGATTCCGTCATTAATACTGGAATTACCCCGGAAGCGTGGAGCAGAAGTGTGGTGACGCTGTTCTTCAAGAAGGGGGATAAAGCCCTTTTGAAGAACTACAGGCCCATTGCACTTCTGAGCCACGTTTATAAGCTGTTTTCGAGGGTGCTCACAAATCGCATTGCACGCAGGCTTGACGACTTCCAGTCTCCCGAACAAGCAGGATTCTGAAAAGGCTACAGCACCATAGACCATATACACACACTGCGGCAGATTATACAAAAGACCGAGGAGTATAATCTGCCGTTATGTGTTGCCTATGTGGACTATGAGAAAGCCTTTGATTCTATCGAGACCTGGGCGGTACTAAATTCTCTCCAACGGTGCCGGATCGACTACCGGTATATCGAGGTGTTGAAGTGTTTATACTCATCTGCCACCATGTCCGTCAGAGTACAAGACACAGCAACGAACCCCATCCAACTGCAGAGAGGTGTCAGACAAGGGGATGTCATATCCCCAAAACTGTTCACCGCTGCGTTGGAAGACGTGTTCAAGCTGATGGAGTGGAAACGACGTGGCATCAACATCAATGGCGAATACATGACACACCTGCGATATGCCGATGATATAGTCATCCTGGCGGGATCCCTGGAGGAACTTGGTACAATGCTCGGGGACTTGAACAGCGCCTCACAACGGGTGGGTCTTAAGATGAACATGGACAAGACGAAAATCATGTCGAATGTCCATGTCACACCCGTACCGATTGTTGTTGACGGCGCTGCTCTCGAAGTTGTAGACGAGTACATTTACCTGGGACAAGTGATCCAAATGGGTAAGTCCAACTTCGAGAAAGAAGTCACTCGTAGAATCCAACTCGGATGGGCTGCGTTCGGGAAACTACGTCATATCTTGTCGTCCAAAAAGTTACCTCAGTGCCTGAAGTCGAAGATGTTCGAGCAGTGTGTGTTGCCAGTGATGACATACGGATCCGAGACGTGGTGCTTCACTATTGGCCTTATGCATAAGCTTAGAGTCGCCCAGCGGGCTATGGAACGAGCTATGCTCGGTATTTCTCTACGCGATCGAATCAGAAATGATGAAATCCGTAGACGAACGAGGGTGACCGACATAGCTCAGAGAATTAGCAGGCTGAAGTGGCAATGGGCTGGCCACATAGTTCGAAGGACCGATAACCGTTGGGGAAGAAAGGTCCTCGAATGGAGACCACGCCTCGGTAAAAGGAGCACAGGACGCCCCCCGACCAGGTGGACCGACGACCTGAAGAAGACAGCGGGTATCCGCTGGATTCAGAAGGCTCAGGACCGGTCAGAGTGGCGGAAGTTAGGGGAGGCCTATGTCCAGCAGTGGACCCACAAAGGCTGATGGATGGATGGATGGATGGATGGATGGATGGATGGATGGATGGAAGGAGACGTCCACTAAGAACGGATTTTTGGAAATTCATTCCCTAAGGGATACAAATAAGGGTTAGAAGACACTTTCATACAAACCAACTTTGTTAGTTTTAGATTTATAAATTTGAATTTTATTATGTAAGTTTATAGTATTAAACAAAAGTTAACTCTTACACATTTTTTTTGGAAAATCATCCCTTAAAGGGTTAATTTAATGGATGGTACGTAGTAGGCAACTTGGTCATTTTTGAAGATAAAAACATGAAAATTTACATATTAGCTCCAGACTAGAAACAAAATTTGTAAGTATTATGTTTTTTGGGGAAATCATCCCCTAAAGGGTTAATTAAGAGGGCGCAATTTAGTATGGCAACTTCGTCAGTTTTGAAGTAAGAAAGGTAAAAATTTGTATTTAAGCTTATTATTAGACACAAAAATTAACTGTATCACGGTTTTCTCAAAATTCATCCCCTAAAAATAGGGGTTGAAAGTCATTTTCATACAAATTAAGTTCGTCAGCTTTTAGAGTTATGAATATGAAAATTTTTATGTAAGTTTACAATTATGAAGAAAAGTTAATAAAACACATTTTGGAAAATCATCCCTTAAAGGGTTAATTTAGAGATTTAACTTAGTAGGCAACTTCGTCATTTTTGAAGTTAAAAACATGAATATTTGTATATTTGCTCTAGATCAGAAACAAAATTTAAAAGTTGTTTTTTTTTGGAAAATCAACTTCAGTTTTGGAGTAAGAAGGGTGAAATTTTGTATATAAGCTTATAGTTAGACACAAAAATAACTGTATCACTGTTTTCTCGAAATTCATCCCCATAAGGGGTAATACTAAGGGTTGTAAATATTTAAGAAACTACGTCCCGTTGTTAACTTATAGAATGAAACAAAATTTTGTGTAGATGACTTTACGGACGGGAGGGGGAGGGGAGAGGCACAGGAAGCGAGAGAGGGACCGGAAGCGAGAGGAGAGGGACTGGGAGCAGGAGAGGCAGAGGGAGAGGGAGTGAGTGAGTGTAACTCCTGAACGGATGGAAACAACAGAACTGTTCTTAAAAATGTTTTTACTGTTCATCTTGACATCGTAAAACCAGTTCATCATTGATCCATTTAGGATCTGGTGGTGTAACTTGGAGACAAGACATTCAACTCCTGGATGGATGGAAATAACGGAACCTTTTTTTTAATAAAACTCAAGAGCCAATTTTTCTGTACATTAATATGTAAAATAATTTGTGATTTTATCGTAGGCTTCAATAAGTACTTCAATATAAATTAACCTGTTTTTAAATTTTCTTCTGTAAGGGATGGTACAAATATGATAAGCATAATTTTCGCATGCGAAGCAGCGGGCAACAGCTAGTGTAAGATAAGGCGCGCGCCAAAGCATATTGCCAGAAGATATTAGTTGGGAATGTAGGGATCAATTAAAACGTAACACTGTTTATAAACATTACTTTATTTCATAGGAATATTATCTATAAATATAATATACTTATTTGATCGGTAAGTTAGTTTTATTCGTTTGCTTATCTTTAATAATTGAGTAATACAAAATACATAATAGTTAACAAAAGATTTACTTATATTAAGCAAAACATAAACATTGTGTTGACTATTTATAACCCATTCGTTGTCACCATTAAACTTGAAAAGTCTTATTCTATAAATGTTTCGGAGAAATTCTGAAACGCCGCGGATCTTCGCCCGTGGATGTTAAGGCGCGGTGTGATCTCAATATTCACAAAACTGGGTTTCTTTGATGCTCGAGTACGAGGAAACCCAATGAAAATATCGCACGCAAAAAATACAGAGCATAGAAAAAGGTCTAAAGAAAAAACTTAACCGTATAGAATATTAAATAGTTGTTTAATATTGCCAATAAAAAATCGTAATTTGCTACACAAAAAAGAGCTTTAGCGTCGAAATTCTCTGTATTTTCAGCGGTAACAACATATTTTTTTATTAATTTTTTACATACTTAAAACTATTTGAAATACAATTTAAATGTACATAGAACCGAACTTATAATCTTGTTAATATTTTTTCTATGGAAGCCAGAAGAAACGTAAATAATTGTCTACAAAAAAAGCGTGTTCAATAATGTCAACTTTTTTTGTTGCATACTACAGTTAGGTAATATTTAAGTAAAGAAATATTCTCTGTATTTTTTCAAAATTCTACCGTCAGTAGTACCAACTTGACTAACTCACATTTATTATCTGGATGCATGGACTAGTATAGTAGTGTTACCAATGTTACTATAGTAATAATACTTTCGGGCCAGCTTCTGTATTAAGTACATAAAGACTGTGTAACGAGGTGGAATACCTCGTTCAATATCCCTTGGCTGGCAGGTGCATTTTTCTTCTAAATTTTTAAATCTTGACAGTTCGGTTTGTTTACAAAAATGCATCTGTCAGCTGGGTTCCCTAGAAGGAGCGTGGAGGAATGTTCTTAATGTTATATGATTTTTAACATTTATTCCTTTTAAATTATTAATATTATAGTGTTGACTTGTCAATAATTGTGCTGGTGTTGTACTGGTGGTGTTGAATAATAAATGGGCTTTGTTTCTTAAAATTGGACTATCGTACTTCATTGCCTGCCCCGCCCTGAGAACCTACCTACCTATTACTATTTATACTACGAGGATCTGCTCCCTCGCAACTGCCAGTGGTTAACTGTCATTTTTCCTAATATGTAATGATAAATAAGGTTATTTACATCCACAGATACGGCAAATATCGAAGAGGTACCTGCAGAAGGACCACGTGACAGTTAGACTTCGAACCCTCCGGATGTTTAATTAATGTTCTTGACAACGTATACCTGTAAATTATCCGGGCTGGCAACACAGCATGGCAGTCATTATTAATTCATAAAAATCTACCGGCTTAAGGCTCATATTTTCACGATAATGTCCTAAATTTTCAATTTCTTAATAAATTAATAATCCAAAAGCAATTGATTAAATTGAGCCCGCAAAGATGTAACTGTTTTACGCCTTCCGCCTTACCATTAATTGAACCCTATTGAGTGCGTACAATAAAATCACATGTTGGCAAGAATAATAAAAGTTTTAAAATGGTTGAAGTAAAGTTATTAATTAAGGTTTTGAAAAAATTCATACGGTGTCATGGTCAAAGAGGAAGACAAAATGCTGCAGCTTGACGGAATCCAGACGGATGCCAGAATCCGACAACGAATACGAATCTACTGAATTCTCTGAAATATTTTTTTTTCATTATCTTCTTGTACCATCTTAATATTTATAAATTACGTGTCACGTTGTTTGTCCGCGATGGACTCCTAAACTACTTTACCGATTTTAATCAAATTTGCACACCGTGTGCAGTTTGATCCAACTTGAAAGATAGAATAGCTTACATCAAAAAAAAAAAATTGACAGAACGAAGACTGTCCGGGTAGCTAGTTTATAAATAAAATACTAGCTGCCCGAACAGACTTCGTTCTGTCAAAAAAATTGCAATAAAATAATATTGCGACTATAAATTGAGATGTAAGCTATCCTATCTTTCAAGTTGAATCAAACTGCACACGGTGTGCAAAGATTGAAATCGGTTAAGTAGTTTAGGAGTCCATCGCGGACAAACAACGTGACACGTAATTTATAAATATTAAGATTTAATATAAATTTATTAATTTTTAAAATGTAATGCTATATAAATATAATTCGGTTTAATTAACTGTATTCGTTAAAAGTTAATCGATTTAAATTCGACAGTTCCAAACACTGTTCAATCGTGATTATTGTCTATGGTAAATTGATATTAGAAGTCGGCCATATTTGTTTACTACTTAGGAGTCGAACAAAATATACACTAACGGCCGGTCTCAATAATGTACTATCAGTTGAACTCTGGTACATATCAGAGATAAAAAGTAAAGGCTGATCTCCCGGCAACTGCCGTCTCTCAAATCAAAAGTAAGCCAACAAAAGTAAGATCATGGGTAGATAATATTCCAGTGGCATTTCTCCCTCTGGTTTTTACGTCCCTCTGAAAATTTCGTTTTCGCATAACAATAAAAAAAATTATACTTTTATACTTTTTTTATAGTTTTTATTATAAAAAGGAACTCAATGTTTTTGATTATAAACTTATTTCATTTTAATATTAAAATGATAATTTGTTCCAAATGTACTGTGAATTTCACCGATGAAGTTAATAAAATAATGTTATGTGTAACCTGGAACAATGCTCCACTAGTAACAAAACGCAGCATTTGACGTTTAGCACTCCGACGATGACATGTTATTGTCATTTGACAATTGACATTCGTTGATGTCGCTTGGTTACGAAAAATATAAACAAGGTGTATTTTCTCATAATTTTAGTAATATAAATTAGTTTTATGAATAAATGAAACACATAGCTCAATAATTACCGTGAGTATAGACTTTATTTGTTGATAAAATAAAATATATTATTAGATTTAGTAAACAAAAAAATGTAGTTATTGTAAATTGTTGTAACAATTGTATCAGTGATAGCCTAGCGGTTAGAACGTTGGTCTCCCGAACGAAGTGTTTATTCCCACTTGACCGTGGCCCGAGTTCAAATCCTGGCACGCACATCTAATTTTCAAATATTATGTGCGTATTAGAAGTTAATTATCACTAGCTTCGGTGAAGGAAAACAATAAACATCGCGAGGAAACCTGCACACCGGAGAGTTCTCCATTAAGTTCTTAAAGGTGTTTGAAGTTTACCAATCTGCACTTGGCCAGCGCGGTAGACTATGGCCTAATACCTCTCACATTGTGAGAGGAGACCCCGAGCCCAGCAATTATGGGTTACTGCTTCTTTTTGCTTTTAAACAAAAAATTGTTGCCAAATGTACTAAAGGAAGTTTCTTTTCAGATGAAGTCCAGACCCTTCACAAAAGATGAAGTACCTTTCTTCATAAGGCCAAAATAGTAGCCAATAGCTATTGATATAGCAGGGATACACCATTATTTCTGAAAAAACGAAATGTTTTTGTTATAATTTCAAAATAAATCTAACTTAAAAAGCTTATTGTTCTTGTTTTATTAAAATACCTACTTACCTAAAACTTTAAAGATAGGAATTGTTATCAATTTTCATTCACTGCCGCTTTTAACCGACTTCAAAAAAAGGAGGAGATTCTCAATTCGACTCTATTTTTTTATGTTTGTTACCTCAGAACTTTGGACTGGGCGAACCGATTTTGATGATTCTTTTTTTAATCGAAAGCTGGTGCTTGTCATGTGGTCCCACATTTTGAACGAGATCTGACAAGTAGTTTTTGAGTAACTTTGAAGTCGGTTATTTTTTGTTAGTAAAATTTAGATTATGGTTTATGTTTAATCTGAATCTAGGTAGTAATAAACAAAATTGGATTCACATAATTCAGTCATATATGTAGTCATATATTTTATACGAGGACAATTTCGGCGATCTTGGTACCGTATTAAAAAGGCGGAATCAAATATACAGGCTTCACAAAATTCATTATCACTCATCACTGATTAATAAATCCATGATGTTTTGATAAATTTTCTTTACAATATATGAGAAATCTACCAATTATCCGTCGAAATCGAGCGATGTGAAAGACTCCGATAGTTGGTAACTTTTATTACCGACAGTTAGCTGTCAAAGCGTTATTGAGACGCAAGTGTTTATTTTTGTATGGACCAACATACCTACGGTATGACTTGGCCCTCCGAACGATAGATCAATGCCATCGGTATATATTTTCTATCCACCGAAGGTTATTGAGACGCAAAAATTGACAAATATGACAGATGACATACTAATGATAGCATTTTCTACATTTTTCTAACTGTTAGTACATTATTGAGACCGGCCGTAAATAAACAGTTACAACCAGGAACATGGTTTCTCATTAGAACGTATTAATTTATGTGATTGTAGGGATCCCTTCTACGTAAACTGTTACAAACATCACAGGAATATGTTTTCCATTATAATGTATTAATTGATGAGTTTGTAGGTGAAGTGTACCTAATGTGTCTACTCTTTAACAATAAGCATGTATGTATGTACGCTCCTTTATATTCTACGATATTTTATCCTGACTGTCGATATTCACTTCACTTGTACACCTTTATGAAAGATGCATTCAATAAACGAACCTGACGAATAACAGTCGTTTTCATCAGCATACCCTCAACATCACATAGGTTCGTTCTGTGCCTAAACACTATGAAATATTACCGAATAATGGTTACTCACTAGAATGTATTAATTTATGAGATTGTAGGGACTGTATCTGCCTAAACACTTTGTTACAAACATCACACGAATATGGCTTCACGCCGGAATGTATTAACTGATGTCCTTGTAGGTACTCCTTCCGACCAAACATTCTGTTGCAAATGTCACAGGAATATGGCTTCACGCCGGAATGTATTAACTGATGTCTTTGTAGGGTCACCTTCTCCCTAAACACTTTCTTACAAAAATCACACGAATACGGCTTCACGCCCGTATGTATTAACTGATGTCTTCGTAGGTTACCTTTCTCCCTAAACACTTTGTTACAAATATCACAGGAATATGACTTCACGCCGGAATGTATTAATTGATGATTTTCTAGGTTCCCCTTGTTCGTAAACACTTTGTTACAAATATCACAGGAATATGGCTTACCGCCGGAATGTATTAATTGATGTTTTTCTAGGTTCCACTTCTTCGTAAACACTTTGTTACAAATATCACAGGAATATGGTTTTTTATTAGAATGTATTAATTTATGAGATTTTAGGTTCCCTTTGAGCGTAAACACTTTGCTACAAACTTCACAGGAATATGGTTTCTCATTAGAATGTATTAATTTATGATATTGTAGGGATGACTTCCGCGCAAACGCTTTGTTACAAACATCGCAGGAATATGGTTTCTCATTAGAATGTATTAATTTATGATATTGTAGGGACATCTTCAGCGTAAACACTTTGTTACAAACATCACAGGAATATGGTTTCTCATTAGAATGTATTAATTTATGAGATTGTAGGGTCCCCTTCTCCCTAAACACTTTGTAACAAACATCACACGAATATGGCTTCACGCCGGAATGTATTAACTGATGTCTTTGTAGGGTCCATTTCTCTCTAAACACTCTGTTACAAAAATCACAGGAATATGGCTTCACGCCGGAATGTATTGATTGATGTTTTTGTAGAGTACTCTTCCGACCAAACATTTTGTTACAAATGTCACAGGAATATGGTTTCTCATTAGAATGTATTAATTTATGATGTTGTAAGGACTCCTTCTGCGTAAACACTTGGTTACAAACATTACAGGAATATGATTTCCCTAAATGTGTCCGCAGATGATGAATAAGTTTATTCTTACGATCTGTTTTATAATCACACATATCGCAGTGAAAACGTTTCTTACTTGCAGCATGCGCTTTCAAATGTTCCAGCAACTGAATATCGCTGTCAGTTTGATATGGACATATGTCACAACGTAACGTATCATCTGTGGAGGGTCCGTCAGCTTCCGGTGTCTGTTGCTTGTCAATCTTCACTTCATTTACATCTCGCGGTGTCTTCGTCACTTTATCTTTTTGTGTAGGAAGGTCATCCAGAACATCTTCACCTGTATAAAAGAATATTGTGTTATTAGAATAATAGCGGTTGGTTGTGGTAAAGTGGATTGTATTATGATTATGAATCATTATTACAAAATATAAGTTCTGAGGTAACAAACATAACAAAAATACAACCGATCTTGTCTGGTTCTGGACCACCTCCTTTTGAAATCGGTTAAAATATGTCCTTCTAAAAGCCGGCAGCGGCGCAGGGGGTTTTCGTCGGCGGTGGTCTGACGCCGGCGGCGTGGAAGTTCTTAATTTTTGAAGAAAATCGTAATTTTTCTCAGATGTCGTTCAGAATCAACGTAATATCGGTTTATTTAGAAAATCATCCGAAACAAACCGACAATACTGAATTTTTTAAATAATTTTTACATTATTAATAACAATTTTATGTGAATGAATGAATTTTATTTATTTGTAACTTTTAGTACTGCACTTTTTAGACTTTTTCCTTTGTACACGTCTACCTTGATGCCAAATATAAAGTGTCTAGGTCATCTGGAAGTAGGTTAGGTTTTTGATCCTATGTCAGTGAGTCAGTCTCCAGAATGCGGATTTTTAAACGTTAATATATGAATAACTATTTGAGCTACATTTCTGAAATTTTGAATTCCAAATAAGCTAAGAGGCCTTAATAAATGTGCCAAATTTCATGTATGTAGGTTAAATATGTCTCGAGTTGTGATAGAGTCAAAAGTAGCTTGAAATGGTTCGTGTAATGTTACACACTTCGCTACGTCACCAGTTCTTTTGCTTTCAACTTGGCTGGACACGCTGCCGCGTGTCTAGATATAATCGACTATCAGAAGACATAAAAAAATTAAGCATAAATCACTTTAGGTAATCTTGGCACAATTGGTCGGTTGAAAAGTGCTTTTATTCAGTGTATTAGTTTCTTATGAAATTATTATGACTTGTGAAATAAATTATTTTAAGTAGCATATTAGTATACTTGTAGTTAGGAATGTAATAGGTAGATAAATAGACATTTGTATTAAATACTAGCTGCCCGGACAGACTTCGTTCTGTCAAAAGTTAACAGTAAAAATTATATAATTTTTTCCGATTGATCACGTTATTTATATCTCAACAATAAACGACGATTACTTACAAAAATAAGTTAATATTTAATATTTCTTAACATTACGACTACCGATCCTACTTTCCATTGAAGATTATGAGGTGTCAATCCCGGAAAATTTAACGATTCTGGTGGATAGTTGACGACATCACCTTGATTAGTTGCCCAATCAACTGTATGTGAAATTTGTATGTCTTTAATTCACCGGCAATTTCATTTTGAATTTTGAAGTTTATTTCATCTACATCCGTAATTTTGGCATCTAATGATCTTTATAATTTTGAAAGACGTTTGGGAACACGTTTTGTATGAGCTCGATTGTTGTTTCAGTAAACTGACAAAAATATAATGCAGCCAGTCGAATCATTAACAGGGATTTTGCCATTACCAAGATCAATGAGTTGCTTTGAAAATATTTCTCCAGATTGATCATTTTGCTATCGTACACGTATTTTCTTGTTTCAATTTAGTATCTTTACGTATTTCCACAAAATGGAGGATTTGAACATGCATTGAGTTCATCCGCTGGCGTTGACCGAGGAATCACTGGTGATGCCATTGCTGTGTTCTTCGAAATTTTGGAGGTCGTTTCGAGTTTCATTGCTTTGAATATTCAATGGAAATTTTAGCACTGAATCGGCTGTTCGACCGCCTTTTAATAAAGTGGCTGCAATTCCAGATAAAGATGTACCACCTGGAGCGTCCAAATAGTAAATTCCTCCATTTCCATAATTTACAAATTTTTGTTGTTGGTTCAACAGCGGAACATTTATTCTGATTCCCTTAAAGCAACGTCGTGCATTGGGCGATTAGGCACGGCCATGCCTAATTGAGATGATACTTTGTTTGACATCATCATGCAAGCACATGTCCTCAACTATTATCAATGCCTCGATATAATTATAGAAAACAATGTTCGTATTTGCTGAGGTTTAAAAGAAATTACAGCATCATTTGAGGTTTGATCCCAATCGGAATCATTTCCTAACAGCTGCAAACGCTGCTAGCAGTGTTCGGGCAAAATCATCATTCTGACACATAACAAAATTGCTTCACTAATACTAACGTAACGGCCCATTTGGTATAGGTTAACTTCATCAACAGAAATCTCAGCACTAACTCCAATCACAGCCATATCATTTCCTTTTGTTAAATATTTGCAAATGTATTTTATAGATTTAGAATAGCAAGATTCAACATTGATGTGCGCCTTGAAAGTCTTTGATAGGATTGGTGAATATGGTACAATGCAACGATTATCAGTTTCGATATTTTGTTGATTTACTTTTACAACTGTTGATCTTCTGCAGTTGATCAGCGACGATATAGCGGTTATTAATTCCCGTGGATACCGTTTCAAATATTTACCATCTACCACACCTTTAGTATTGTCCGCGCATTTTTTTTTTTTTAATATTATAAAAACCTTCCGTGGAATCCAAGGAACATACAAAAAAAAATTTAGCCAAATCGGTCGAGCCGTTCTCGAGTTTAGCGCTTAGCAACATCCATTTTTATATATATAGATTGACATAGGTATCCAATTAATTAATTAATTAATTATTAAATAAGAAACATGTGTATAATAGGATGAAAGTAATATTGAATTATGAAGCGCTCATAGCCCAGCGGCTAACGTCGATCCTAAGCGATCGACAAAGTTAAGCAACAGCGGGCGCGGTCGGTAGTTAGATGGGTGACCGCTGGTGACAAACATTTCTTGAGCGCTTCCGTACTTCGGAGGGCACGTGAAGCCGTCGGTCCCGGTTGTTATCGTAAGATAACTGTCGTTAAGACATGTCGGAGGCCCTCAGGCGGCATGAAAACTTCCGACACTCGGTTGGCCACTAACCCCTCCACCAACCCGCACTGGAGCAGCGTGGTGGAGTATGCTCTAGGCCTCCTCAAGAGGAGAGACCCGTGCTCAGTAGTGGGCCGTTAATGGGTTGAAGCCAATACTAATATTGACATTTTGAATAACAATAATCTAATTCTACATCACAACCTTAGTATCTTCCTCTAAGCTAAATGAACACTCACTGATATTGTCTCGGTTGATCGTATCATTCTGCGTTACAATGCCAATGACATCAACATCTTCGTCTGAGTTAGATGAACACACGCCGCGATTGTCTAGACTGATCGGGTCATAACTGTCTACATCATCTATATCAATATCTTCATTTGAGTTAGATGTAGAAGCATTAAAATCCACTTCGTTGCTCACACCATCATTTTCCGTCTTAACTCCATTCACAGTCATATCTATCATATCGTCAGTTCTATCTTCGCTATTAACTTGGCTATGGTCAATCGCATAGTCTTCTTCAGATTTAATTTTATTAATTTCTTCATACTCATCAACTTCTTCGAGTGGTGTGTCCGTTCGTGCGTCCGTCTGCTTATTTATTTCCTCTAAATCTTCATTATCAAAGTCAAAATTCTCTTCATTTGGATTGTCTGCTGGATCAGAACTGAATGGATTATGGATCTGTAACTCAGATCGAATTAACTCTACAGTTATCTGAAACAACATATAAACCAGTGAATCTATTGCAATATCAAAATTTTGTATTGAAATGGATTGGCAAATCACATTACAGGACTCATGATTTTTCCACAAAAGGAAGCTCGTCCCAGCTTGCCTTCTTGTTGGATTTTTGAACATAATACTCACTTGTCCGTGTCTCCTGACGATGTCCAGAAGCATCAAGTGCGCTCGCAAGCTCCTGCGCCTGAAGCGAGCGCAGTTCATCAGTCGGTCGGCGCACTGGGTGCACAGGTACCGAGGCAAGTGCTCTTCGTCTGCTGTCTGACAACAAATCATTTCACTGTTCACACTCCTGGTAGACTAGTATACAATGGACGCCTCAATCATATACATTACATAATTATACATATAATACTTCATGGTTGAGGGAACTTGCAACATACTACACCAAGTTGTGAGGGGCATGTGTATTTAAAATATTTTACCATGATTCCAGTTAATGTTTCATACGCCGCATTCAACACCCTAGAAGATGTCATCGGGTAAATTTTGCAGTCCGTCGCAAAACATATTCTGCACACCTGAGGAATTATAAAATTATATGTTTAATAAATAAGTAACATTATAACTTAAAAAAAAACTCGTAAAAGCAGATAGCACTGTAAAACCTCTTGAATTAATTTTGTGGTGTGTTGGTACAGAACCCACGGTACATGAGTTTTACTCTTGGCTTTTTGGGCAAACACAATGAGCCAAGAACTGTACCAGTAAGTTAACTCAGTAGCAGCATCGCAAAATAAGGAGCAATAAATGTATAAAATCTTACCTTCACATGGCACGGTGTCATTACATCATCATGTTCCAGATCATTCTGCAATTAAACAATGGTAACATTAGCAGTGAACTAGCATACATTTAAAAATTGGAAAAACCCACCAGCTATCAAAAAAGTTATCATGATATACCTTTTTGAAATGGTGAGCTCTTTAATTTAATACTCATATTTCATTATTCCACTTATTTTTATCTTTTGATACTTCAAACAATGGCATCTCACAGCCACCATATTTGTTTTTTTTTAATTCCACTTAACTACAATCACTTGGGCAGTCAAGATGCATGTAACAATATCTTAATTATATAAATAGGTCCAGCGTTTGTAAAATATCAGGTAATAAAGAATATTGCACACATTCATACAAGATATGTGCAAAAACCATAAACAATTCTTGTAAGTCAATTAAAAAAGAAGAGTAGCATTAGAAATAGTTGAACATAATACAAACTTTGACTCTGTCGGGCTCAGTGCTTGCCCGAAGCTGACGCTCCATTATTGTCGCCAAGAAGTCCTTCACGAGGAAATGCTTGGAGCATACAATGCTGCCCGGCTCGGGCTCCCAGTCCATCTGCCCGAGTGCCTCCATCCATGATGTACGTAGAGACACCTCCTCAGGTACTCTACAGCATGAGCCAAAGAATTTAATTCAGTTGCAGTATCAGAGCCACTTAATATATGGGCCCAGCAATTCTTTGCTGGTCTCTTAATAACAACACCGTAAGTATGTGGCGTGGCTTGAACCTATGGCCCACTACTGAGAATGGTTCTCTTCTCTTGAGGCTTAGAGCTTCCTCCTAAGGGGATTGATGGCCAACCCAATAGAATGTAAACACTATTTTAACTTAAATAATGGTACCGATGGTTTATTGAAGAAATTGCCTCCAAAGCACAGCATTATTAAAAAACTACATTAAAATATAACATAAGATTGCTTCATTATTTACTTAAACTGACATTTTGAAAATGTGAACAATATAAGAATACCTGTGAAACGAAACTCCTGGAGATGAGTTTTGGCTGGAAATGCTGGAATCGTGGTCACAAGTAGGGAAGGAGCAGCGCAAGTTGAAATCCATATTATAGCAAACGAAACATTTAATAATTAAAGTTAGATTTATGGTTTCATAATTTCGTACATTAAAAAGAAACAAACCACAGAGTACTTAATACAAACAAACTACCACAGAGTACATAATCACTACGTTTTACAAACTACTATAGACAATAGAACCATGGATATAATACTCTAACTGGATACGTAACTCCGTAGAGGTACTTGAAGATGGATGACATAATAGTCACAACAGAATGACTATTCGACCAATCACAGGCCGGATTGAGATTGTCCTTCATAATTGTAGGGTGTCCACACTTAATATGCCCTATTTTGTTATGGTTCTTCAAAATGTTTTCTAATAATATTTTTTTTTGGTGATACAAAGTAATATTATTGTAATAACACATTTTATTACAATTTTTTCAAAATTATCCTTATGTCATGAAAACTGATGTTTTCATAATACCTACGATTATTTTTCCTTAAGGTGACAATGAAATGAAACAATAATATTTATTGTGATACATTTCTTTTATTTAAAGTGCACCGCACTTATAAAAATATTTCAACACATTCGAATGATATATCCTGGGACTGTAGATAACATGGACACAATACAAAAATGGTCATTCCATTATGACGTCATCCGTCTTCAGATACTTCTACGAAGTTATGTATAGTTACAGTTCAGTTTCAGTTCTGTTTGTCATTTTGTTTCAAACATTTTGTTGAAGGATGTCAATCCTTCAAAATGTCAGTATAAGGGTCAGCGCAGACAGAACCATAGACATAATACTACTAGACTAGGCAAGGTATCTGAGCTTATGTAAGTGAAACCGTCACGCTGCGAAGAAAGGCAGGAGGTAAACCTATCCTTGTCTTACTTACGAGTTACGTGAGTCTCCTTGGTCTCTTTCTCTTTCTAATAGCGTGACGCAAAGAAGGCCCGCTTGTCCAGTCTAGTAGTATTATGTCTATGGACAGAACGGAGCGCAGCGGAGAGCATTTTATTAACGCACTTGAAAATAAACTTTAAAATTATTACAATAAAGTGCATAAATGCTTGTACCTGACAAAAAATGCTCACGCGTCCTCGAGGATGCGCGGGAATCCCCGCCCGGTGTCGAGCAGGCGCGCGCAGCGGCACGCGTTGTACGCGTACTTTCAGTGTTGTCATCACTGAGTTTAAAGAAGGAGGACGTCATCCATTTTATAGTAATCATAAAACAAAACTCCTTTCGATGGTAAAGTCGTACACAGTGTATTAAATTCACCAAAACTACACCTTTCTTGCCAAAATTCCTCGACCCATATTCTTCGTATGACTTTCTGACGCCTTATTTTAACATGTTCTTCCATTTCTTCTTCTTCCGCTAAAAGCACATTATAATCATATCCCAGTCCACCATCGTTGACGCACTTTCGCGACAAACTGGCATGTTTACTGTAGAGCATACGCGATCCGTAAAGAAAATGCCCGAGACCGCGCGGGCATTAATCCTCTTGGAGACTAAATTGACGTTTCATGGGTGACCAGTTTCGGGTGCAGATTAAATAGCGATGACCATAAACCGAAAAGTGTAAATCGGAAAAATTTTCACAGCTTTTAAGGAAGGTCGACTATTTGTGTGATTATTGAAGAGTTCCTAAAACTAGTTTAAAAACAAGTATAAGCAACTATTATCATTCATATATCCATAATATATTTGCCCTTACTTACTAAATTTATAAGTTATTTTGCTTACAAGAACGAGTATTTGGTTATGGTTACATTCGGTATACAGCTAATTTTATACTATTTAGCCAAATACTAAATATCTAGGTAGATATGAGTGTCACTACTGATATGTCACTTCTTATGACATAGTTTACGATTTAAAAAACCGGAAAAGTAGATCGCACAAATTTAGCTGGTATCATTATTTCGAACTTTGACATTAGTGGCTGTCATTTTAGTCTCTAACCCCGGTCACTCACATACGCGCAAATGTTTGACATTTTTACGAATGTTTGCACAATTATGTGAAGGGCGGTCAGGCAAATGGGTTCGCATATGAGTATACAAGCCCATTTCCGCTTCCTCCTACACTTTATTCATGAATGTTCAATCTTGTTGTTGTTATTATGTTGTTGTTATTCAAATCAATTTTCAATACAGAAAATAAATGGTAGTACGATTAGACGCCACGAACCAAGAATAATTAAGATATACGTCACCTTTTTAGTCGTGTGCGCAACTGGTCGCACGAATGTGTGGGACTTGTGGGAGACTACACGAAGGTTCGAGGTTCGTGCGCTTTGATGTGCGACAAAAAACCGACACAGCTTGGAAAACCCCGAATGCCTCGAAAACTTCGCATAATCATTCGCGAAGGTCGTCCCACACTTGTGGGTTTGCGTATTCACGCGAATGTGAGTGACCGGCATAAGATTTGTGAACAGACAGATTACAGTCAAAACATAGATAATAATTATACTCTAGCTGAATCGACGACTTTGTAGAGGCACCTGACGTTCGATTTCGATAAGGATTATGTCCTATTTTGATATGGTTCTTCAAAATGTTTTTTGTGGGTAATTTTTCTATAGTTAAAAATTATATTTTAAAAATACATTTTATTAAAATTTCTTCAAAGTTACTGAATTTAAAATATTGCATTAAGAGCAAAATTGAGAAGATTGCACATTCCAGCTTTTTATTAATGAAATGTAATGAGTAATATTAAATGTTATTATTCTCCACTTTAAGTTTGTTTTACGTGGTTTTAGATTTACGATAGCAAACCCACCGATCCTCTGCTGCCTATGACAATATTGATTACCTTTAAACGAGACTCAGGAAGGGTCTGCGACTATCACTGATTATCGACAACAGTACAACACTACATTTTAAGCAACACAAACAAAAACGACGAGTACAGGACGACCACAATCGTCACAAATACCCGATGACCATAATCGCCACTCTAAAAAATTGCATTGATTTTTGGCGCAGTGTTGCAAACTACCACACAATTACGGTACCTACTCGTATAATATTCATCTTAGATGTTTTATAAAAAATCATAAATAATCATATAAAAAATCATATCATTATAAAAAATCATAAACAAATACATTGAATGATATATCCTGGGACTATAGATAACATGGACACATTGGAAAAATGTTCATTTGGGTATGACGTCATCGAACGTCAGATACCTCTACAAAGTCGTCGATCCAGCTTATATCTATGCCAACAGCAATTCGACCACTTCGACCCACCCCGACAGGTGGGTCGTTTTGAGCTTGCCTTGAGTGAAATTAATGACGTCATCAATGACGTTTTTGCCGCGACTATGACGACCGTGGTCGCCAAGTGGAATGCTAAATGGGTCGTATCGATCGTTGTGAACGTCTAGTGGAACGCGCCCTTATTGTACAACGTTTTGACGTTTACTTGCCGTGACGTGTGAGCAACGAACGACGTGAATGCGTTTCGTTCTGAAATTCCCAATGCTGCCTTGCAAGTACGTTCTAGTCACAGTTAAAAAAAACTCGACAACTGAATTACCGATGAAAATATAGTATTATTCGTACTATATTATTTTTCTATAACATATAGTACAATTGACTGAAATATAACATGATACTGTATAATATAGTACGGGTGGCAACTAGGGATTGCAATCCGGAAAACCGGATCCGGTAATCCGGCCGGATCCGGCGTTTTTTACGCATACCGGATCCGGCGAAATTTGCCGGATCCGGTGACCGGATCCGGTCACGCAATTTTTTGGCAAAATAATCACCCTGTTGCTAGTGTAGATGCTTTGAATGCCTGGTATAGATGTTGTAAATAATCTAGTATTGCAATCGGGTATTTATAACGTTCAATAGGGACGAAATAATAATAATAACGCTTCACACTCATAGCCCCACACTAGGATTCCCTGTGTTGTGGGCAGGGGCGGCTGTACTTTAAGTGCACTCGTGCGCCGAACTGCCAGATTTTTATGTTTAGAAAAATAAAACAAAAAATGTTTAATAGTGTCTGATTAACGATCTATTCAGTATTAATGAAATTATGATGAACCAATTTAAGCTCTTTGATAAAGTATTAAGACTCATTATCGCGAAAATCGCTGTAAAATGGTTCACGGTGCGCTAGCCAAAGCGCACGGCGACTGCTCATACAACTCCTATGAGATGCAACCGAAAACGCCTGGCGCGTGAGACAGAGCTAGTTCAATAGAAAATGTACGGCGAATTATGACGTTTTGGAGCGCCGCACCAGCGAACCGAAGATTACCGAGCGGAACAAGGTTTCACGAAATTCGCGCGCGCTTTTAGTAGCTAACATAGTGATTAAGTACTCTGTGGTAGCTAAAAGGAGTTGCGTTTGTTTACATTCTGCAAGGATTTTCAGTATTATAATATTATAAGTTTTACTGAATTGTGGGACATTGTGTGTGAGTAAATAGCTGTGAAAATGAGTATTAACTTTAACATCGACCATTTTGGAAGCTAATTTATTTTAGAAAATAAAACTTTTCAACAAAAATTGGAATTAAAATTGGCAGGATTATTTTTCAAACACTCATCTACTCGTATTTATTTTTCAAACAGTCATCTAAGGACACTTTTAAGACGAATATAACTATACAAATCCATCCAGCCGTTTAGAAGGTCTACGCGCGAAAATCATAACCGTTCTTTGGTAGTCGTTAAAAATAAAAATACGCTGATACAGTGCACCACCACTTCTAGGATCCACCAGCCGCCACTGGTTGTGGGTGCCATGGACAACACACTAGACAAGGACATTCACACCCAGACCGAGAACAGAAATTCAAACTCATCGTTCAAATTTCCGCCTCGCTGGGAATCGAACCCAGGACCCTCGGTGCGGCGATCCGGCATGGTAACCATTGCGCCACACGGGTCGTCAATAGGGACGAAATGTACAACACAAATTACTGAATGGATACATTGAAAGTTACGAAGCATGAACTTATATTTTAGTAAATTAATATTATTTGGTTATAATTTGTAATATTTGTAATGGATGTAGGTGGAAGCTATAGGTGTATTTGAATTGATTCGTGATAACATGACAACAGAAAAACCCCTTTAAACGTATAAAGATGTGTAGTTGTATACATGTTCACTTGTTATTGGCTCCCTTCTTAAAGAAAGTAAAGAGGAGAAATATAGCAATTGATATATTTTTTAGAGGACAAGTTAAATTGACTATCTGTTCTACTTCTTACTAAAATTACAGTTATTGGGCTGTTTACATCCAGAGTCCAGACACAGGTATAATATAGTAAATTAGGTGAACCGTATCTACTTTGCTGGGCGTCAAACATTTTTACTTGTGATGAAGTAAAAAAATATTATTAATCACAATAAAATATAGTCTATTTGACTAAGGAATAATGTAGCTTTTTATTGGTGTAAAAATTTTTGAAATCGGTCCAATAGTTTTTGAGTTTATACATTACAAAAATAAATAAATATCAAAAATTTCCTCTTATTCCATCCATCCATCCATCAGCCTTTAGAGGTCCCCTGCTAGACATAGGCCTCTCCTAATATTCGCCACTTAGACCGGTCGTGAGCCTTCTGAATCCAGCGGATACCCGCTGTCTTCTTCAGGACGTCGGTTCTCCTGGTCGGGGGGCGTCCTATGCTCCTTTTATCGAAGCGTTGTCTCCATTCGAGAATCTTTCATCCCCAACGGTTATCGGTCCCACAAACTGTGTGGCCAGCCCATTGCCACTTCAGCCGGCTAAGTCTCTGAGCTATGTCGGTCACCCTCGTTCGTCTACGGATTTCATCATTTCTGATTCGATCGCGTAGAGAAATACTGAGCATAGCTCGTTCCATAGCCCGCTGGACGCCTCTAAGCTAACGCATTAGGCCAATAGTGAAGCACCACGTCTCGGATCCGTACGTCATCACTGGCACACACTGCTCGAATACCTTCGACTTCAAGCACTGAGGTAGTGTTTTGGACGACAAGATATGGCGCAGTCTGTTTTCCAAACGCAGCCCATCCGGGTTGGATTCTACGAATGACTTCTTTCTCAAAATTGGACTTACCCATTTGGATTACTTGTCCCAGGTAAATGTACTCGTCTACAACTTCGACAACTTATTAAAATTAAGTATAGATAATCGTCATTAGGGTCTACCTAACTTGACCTATGCGAGTATTTATTACGGTTCAGTTGCATTTACTTTGTCTTAACGCATTTGCGTTCCATTATAATCCAAAAAATTTTTTTTTACATCAAAAACATTCTATAATAGAATGAGAAAGAAAAATTTTGATCATGTCATCAATCCGGCCGGATCCGGCCGGATCCGACCGGATTGGTGAAAATCCGGTAAAATCCGGCCGGATTCAAAATGACACCGGATTGCAATCCCTAGTAACAATGGCAAGTGGCGCGTTCAAAACAGGGTGAGCAAGTAATGTATACGACGCAATACTATCTTTGCATTTTTCAAACGCTTCAAGTTGCTTCGGTAACCAAGTAAGCGGTTGTGAGCCTTTAACTTTGGGTCCGGACAACATATCGTGAAGCGGCGCTTGTGTGACAGCAGCGTTAGGGATAAAACGTCTATAGAAATTTAAAATACCTAAAAATCTACGTAAACCATTGACAGTTTTTGGTACAGGATAATTTTTAATGACCTCGACCTTGTCGTCTAAGGGTCGCGTACCCTGAGCAGAGACAATATAACCGAGAAATATAACTTCTCGCTTTCCAAAGTTACATTTGCCTTCGTTAATGACTATGCCAAAATTTTGCAGTCTATCAAAAACCTGTCGGAGATGATTCTTGTGCTCCTCGTTATCCTTGGAGAAAACAAGAATATCATCTATGTATGAGTAAACAAATTCTAAACCTTTTAAAACCTCATCTAAAAACCTTTGAAAACTTTGCGCAGCATTGCGTAAACCAAACGACATATAGGGGAACTCGAACATGCCAAACGGAGTTGTGATTGCAGTTTTAGCAATGTCATCTTTATACACTGGAATTTGGTTGTATGCTTTGACAAGATCAATTGTAGAAAATACAGTACTACCTGTTATGCAGTGAGCAAAATCCTCAATATGCTTAACTGGATACCGGTCAGGAATTGTGCGTGCATTGAGTGCGCGATAATCTCCGCACGGTCTCCATCCATCACCTTTCTTGGGTACTAAGTGTAGAGCAGATGCCCAAGGAGAGTCCGACCGACGAGCTATTCCATCTCTAAGCATATCCTCGAACTGCTGCTTAGCGATCTTGAGACGGTCAGGAGCTAGTCTGCGAGGTCGGCAGAAGACAGGAGGGCCTGAAGTGGTGTGAATATAATGGACTGTAGAGTGTTTGATGTTCCGGAAAATGCCAGGAGGTTTGGTGATATCTGGAAATTCAGCAAGTAAATTATGATATTCACTGGTGCCTGAAATTGCTTTGAGACCAAGTGTCTGACAGTTGGTAACGGAACCTATTACAGATAATTGAGTAATATTATCTAACAGTCGTTTATGCTTACAATCAACTACGAGACCGTAATGAGACATTAAATCCATACCTATTATGGGCTTATCAACATCAGCTAAGATAAAATTCCATATAAAATGTCTCCTAAGACCTAAATCCAGATGTACTGTCATTAAGCCATACCCAAGTAGCACACGGGGCTGTATAAGGGCTGTCTAATGGTTCACATGTGAACTATAAGCGGTAAGTCAGCTGTATAAGAGCTGTAGAGCACGCTTTACAGCCCTTATACGACTGATTTGGGCACAAGTTATACAGCCTTAAGTTCACATAGCTGCATAGTAGCAGTATAACAGCATTTAAATAGCAGTAGGTTAACATTACACTCTTATACAGACCTTAAACAGCTTTAAGCGTATTTTTCGCCTTTATACAGCTAATACATCACAGGTGAACTCATATAAGAGTGAATTAATGCTTTAAGTTCACTTGTACGCTAAATGTGAACTCTTATCCAGCCCCGTGTGCTACTTGGGTAGGTTTTAATCATGGTGCCGTTTGCTGCATTTAAGCTATGAGTAGTAGGTTTACAAAATTTTTTAAGAAAACGCTTAGGAAGTACACAAAGATCTGAACCAGTGTCAACTAAATACTGAATCTTAGTTCTTCTGTCGGTAACAAAAAGACGACCTCCGAGTGCCTCAGGACAGCCAGTCGCCGTCTCTATTGACTGTCCCGCGTGTTTTCCGACTTGGTGTTAAAGTCACACGGAGCCACGCATTTTGTAGCATGTGCGCCAAACCGTTGATGGTAGGTACCAACAAAAATATCTGCTTCGACTTCACTGCCTTTTTTTATGATGACGACTGTACTGTGGCGATCGACTGCGATGTTGATGAAAAGTTACCTCGGCGAGTTTGCTGTCCACTCGAGATGTGACCAACTCGTCTATTTTCTTGACTAAATCGTCAATGTTAACCGTCGTTACTGCTGCGGCATTGGTAGCGACGACGGCCTGAACTTGAAGCGAAGGCGTCACCTCATAAATCTTATCAGCAAGATCAGCTACTTCATCCAAACTTGTTGAACACTGTGTCGCGATAATTGATTGGACACTCGCAGGCAATCTACTTGACCACAGGCTTCGAAGAATTTCGTCGGATACGCTGTTGGATGCCAATACGCTGTTGGATACACTGCTACATATAGGCGAGGAGCCATCTCCCACTGAAAAAAAAATGTTACTGAGCCGAACCACAGCTGGCTATACATATAGATACAACTACGAAATTTATATAAGTTAAAGATATGGTTCCCAGCTCACTTACTATTGAAGATAAATCATATATTATCTCTTTTTACAACGGAATACCATTTTCTACGAAGTTTTGGCTTTTTCGGCACGTTAAAACGTAGTTTTTTTTGGCGTTTTCATAGAAGTGTTTGAACGTTTAAGCAATATACAATATTGATACATAGTTAAAAGGTGAATTAGGCACAAATCGGACATTTAATTTGTTTCAAAGTCACAAATTATCCAAACAAAACATTATGCGCCGTATCGCTGCCAGCGGCTAACTGGCGGCGACCGGTATCGTGACGTCACAGCCTACCGCGGCGGCCCGCAGTGAACTTCGCTAGTAATTTTTTTGGTCGTAACTTTGTCAATTTTTGTCGTAGAACAAAAAATTTTACACTGTCTGTTAAGGATTTCTTAGCTCTATAAATCTGCATTCTCAACTAAAAACGTTACGGATCCTCATTATGTTTGAATTTAGATGGCTATTCTATTTTTTTTTTCAGAAAATTGTATTGATGTCCAACGCCCGCGACACGACGAAAAATCCGACAGTTTAGAGAGCGGGACATACGGCCCGTTTCTAACAAACCTACAGATACAGTTTTACAGATACCTACAAAAATAAACATAAATCAAAATATTTCTCTTTATATTAACTAATTTACCATAAAACTTTTTACAAAAAAATTGTGTGTATTTTAATCATTTACTTTGAAAATAAATTCTGGTTGAGAGATGTGAGTGTGATAGATTTTCAAGGTGTAGAGTAGGTAAAATAAGTAAAACACATATTGCGGTACTTAATTAATTTATTGAAGCCCTTAGTTCGCAATGTGCTTTAGTTATGGAGAAGAACTAAGGGAAGAAACTCCATAACAGCACAGAATTACCGCTTTAATATTATATCATTCCACATATCATATTTTATCACCCATTTATATAATACAATTAAAAAAACTGGCAGTGCTACAATTATCACCTTACTTTACTAGTATGGCTATATTGAATTGAGATACATAAATTATTATGTAAACCGACAGAGTTATAACATAAGTCTATGGCATTACGATTTACGACACTAAAATATTGTATTGATAATAAAATACTTAACTTGTGATGGAGTCACTCCTTGTTCCTTAGTCGTCACTGACTTAATTATTCACCACATGACTTTTACACTATTATAATAATAATATCTCCATTATAACAGCATAACAACACAACATCACAACGATAAGCAGCATAACGTCTTATTTGGTTCCGTACTGGCAATGAACTGAGCCTGGACCATCCGGTGCCAGTGCTTATATACCGTCTAACCTTACAACGAGTCACGTCATCGATTATTCGTTGATTATCTCTTTATGCAATTTACATTAATTAAAACTAGATAATTTATCCTAACTGATAAATATGATTTTACGTTATTTTACAACACTTTATAATTATTCTGAAATGACATCTATTAAAATTTCAATCGATAATAAACAATTCAATATCCTGTTAAGATTATTCAACTTATAAATTCGTTGCAATAAATAAATAAATGTGTAGGTTATTTTAAACGATTCTTGTGATATTATTATGGAATTATGTTTTATAATTCAGTATATTTCAACAAGGTATAAACAATTCCACTTCCTGTGAGAATTATTGCAACACATTGCAACATTAATTGAATCAGTCATCTTATTCTTGTAAAAATCTTTATTTAATAAGTATATTTATCGTATATATTTACACTATATCCAACAAGTGCATGTTGTTGATGAATATTATGTGTAGGTCTTGAAATTCATAATTTATTAGTATTGAAATATGACTTCTACTGAAGAATTAATACGAATTCTAGGTGATGAAGACGAAGAATTCGAATCAGAGATAATTCGAATAAGAGTTTAACATCGATGATGAAGAAGTATTTTTTTTAATTGCATTGTTTTATTTCACTTCCAAATTATTAGAATAATGCGAAAGTTTATACAGGACTATTTTTTTATGGTGACTTGGTATAATGTAGTAGAGATGTCCTAGGTAGGAAATTAGTATCTATTTTCGTTGTTAACTACCTCTGATTGTTCAACGTGCGAGAAAAGTTGAGAAACTGAGAATTAATAAATCGTTCGAGATCTTTAAGTTTTTTTCTTGTACTGGTTACTAAAAATACCTGATATTTTGGTAATTGTTAAGTACCTACTAATTAACCGATAGACCCGATAGACTCACAAATGCAAGTATCGAATGGATTATTATGGAATATTGACCTCAAAAAACTAGAGTATTTCACATCTCTCTTTGTTGTAGGTATTTATTTTATGATTCACTGGGCCGGGTGCTGTGGGCACAGCAGCTGTTAGGAAGTTGGGCGGTGAAAAGGTTAACATACATTAATACCTAAATATTTTTAATTGTTTTAATATTTGGATTTTTTTCTCTTTGGGTAGATATTTTTAAATTGAAAAACATCAAAATTTCAATATATTTATTATAATTAAAATACATGAAATATACGTCATCCTCATTAAAATACAATGAATTAACAAAGCAAAATTTGGATGGCAGCCAATCATTATGTTGTCTGTTTTTTTTTTATTTTATTAAGTTTAGCAACGGTTACATTTTACTAAATCTTAAATCTAATCTTTAAAATAAACAAAATAATAAATGTACCACCATTTATAGGTAAACATCACATGCACAAGAAATGTAAACGTGAAAAGAGACAATGTAATGAAAACTAAAAAAGAAAAAAAGGCACAATGAAAATAACATAGTACATAGTTTTAGCTATTGTGGCTTTAAAAAATACATACAGGTAGTACAGGAGAAAAAACATACATACAAGCAGATATAATAATTTAAGAAGAGTTGTATTTGTTTTCTGGGCATGTTACGGGGTATTCGAAAGAAGAGTTTAGAGAGGAGACGCGAGCAATGTATACGGTAATTAATTAATTTGTACAAGAAGACAAGGTCACTAACGTCTCTCCAGTATCCAGGTCTAACATATTGAAGTAATCCAGTGATGCTTTATAAGAGTACTTATCTAGTCTTTCTTTACCTAAAGAATACTCAAGATGCCTTACAGATATCTTCTGCACCTGTTGCAAAATGAGGAAGCCAAACAAAACTCCCATATTCCAGAATAGTTCGTACAAGACAGTTATACATAATGATTTCGGTTGAAGCTTTTTTAAAAGATCTTGAATATCTGTTAATAAAACCCAACATTCTTGAGGCTTTCTTTAACATTGAATCTATATGTGGTACAAAAGTAAGCTTAGTGTCAATAGTAATTCCTAGATCTTTGATTGTCCTTGTCACACTTATTTGTCATTAATAAAATAAATAGATGGAATAAAAATATTTTTCTGGGTCCCCGATTGTGATTGAAGGTTTCACTTGATGAGTGACTTGACGCCCATTGACGGTTCTGTCAAGTCCGATCAAGTGTACTGCCACAGTCGCCTACCAATTTGTGTCCATTAAAGTCGTCGCAAAAAATGGTTTCCAACGCAGATATGGCGTTCCTTGCCATAACTCTAGCGGTAACTATAAAAAAAAAGAAAAAAGAAAGAGACGATGGTGTAAGGAATGGTATAAATTGAGACATCGATTCACTCATGAACATTTGCAAAGAACTCTTCAAGCAACTGAGCCGGCCGATTATAAAAATTTTCTACGAATGGACAACGATTCTTCTGAAGCATTGTTGGAGGAATCGACCTTTTATTTTTATCGGCGTACTCCCTACTTTTGACTTTCCATAGTACAGGAAAATCCCTGTACCAAGATATCAACAAAAGCACAAAATCACGCTCTGTAATAATGTCGGCGCTTGTCGCTGAGGCCACGTCTAGGTCCTGTTCGTCATCCGCCATCTTCGATGTTCCGGCCGAAAATGAAAAAAGCTTGTCAAGTCACGTCAAGTCGCGTCAAGCGCAGCCGCATCAAGTGTCGTCAATCAAAATTTCTGTCAATTATGGTCAAGCCGTAGACCGCTTGACGGTAAACGTCAAGTCAATGCAGTAAACGATCAATATTCGGTTCAATCACGTAGACTTGTCAAGTGCGCTTGATCGTCTCGGGGACCCATAAGCATTTTGACACATTGAGTTCCATCTTATTAAGTTTACATCAGCTATAAATCAGAGCGTCTAGGTCTTTCTGAAAGTTTTTTATATCCTCCCTACTGTCAATTATTCTATACAGTTTTAAGTCATCTGCAAACAACAATGGAGTGGAATGACTAAAGCAAAGTGGCAGGTCATTGATAAACACGTTGAATAATATAGAGCCGAGGTGTGACCCTTGTGGAACACCAAACGATATGTTACACGGATAAGAATTAAAATCATTAACTACAACAAAAAATGAGCGATCTGCCAAATAAGAACGAACCCGATCCAAGAGATCACTAGTAAATCCATATGAATTAAGTCTTGTAAGTAATATCTTGTGAACAACTTTATCGAAAGCTTTGGCAAAATCAGTGTAAATTGCGTCCACTTGCTTCTTTTCATCTACCGATACAATTAAGTCCTCAATGTAAGATGCTAGGTTTGTATTTATCGATTGGTACCACCTTTGCCGTCTTCCACACTAAAGGAAAAATGCCTAATTTGATAGAAGCATTAAAAATATATAATAAAAATATAATATTCGAAGCATGACTAATTTTAAAATTTTGAAACAAAATACCGCAAAATCAAAGTAAAAAGCTTCCTTTTAGAGCAATACCAATGTCCAAGAGCGATACCTTTATTTGACGTTTAATTTTAACATTCGGCAGACGAAAAAGCATGCGAGCCACCTCATGGTAAGTGGTTACCGTCGCCTGTGGACATGAGCAATACAAGAGGAATCGCCAATGCAACGTGTTAAATTAAATACTAAGAGTGTTGATTTTTACTTTTAGTGAACTGCCGCTGTAACATTTTTTTTGTGTAATTTATGGCCCCTTAATTTATGTTTTTGTAGGTACCCCTTCTCCAAAAACACTTTGCCACAAATATCACAGGAATATGGCTTCACGCCTGAATGTATTGATTGATGTCGTTGTAGCTGCCCCTTCAGCCTAAACATTTTGTTACAAACATCACAGGAATAAAGTTTCTCATTAGAATGTATTAATTTATGACATTGTAGGGACCACCTCTGCATAAACATTTTGTTACAAATATTACAAGAATATGGCTTCACGCCGGAATGTATCAATTGATGTTTTTGTACGTCACACTTAAGCCTAAACATTTTGTCACAAACATCACAGGAATATGGTTTATCATTAGAATGTATTAATTTATGACATCGTAGAGTCGACTTCTGCCTAAACACTTTGCTACATATATCACAAGAATATGGCTTCACGCCGAAATGTGTTAATTGATGTCTAAACATTTTGTTACAAACATCACAGGAGTATAGTTTCTCATTAGAATGTAATGATTTATGACATTGTAGAGACCACCTCGTCGTAAATATTTTGCTACAAATATCACAAGAATATGGCTTCACGCCGAAATGTGTTAATTGATGACTTTTTAGGGTCCGATTCAGTCTAAACATTTTGTTACAAATATCACAGGAGTATGGTTTCTCATTAGAATGTATTAATTTATGACATCGTAGAGTCGACTTCTGCCTAAACACTTTGCTACATATATCACAAGAATATGGCTTCACGCCGAAATGTGTTAATTGATGTTTTTGTAGGTACCGCTTCTGCCTAAAATTTTTGTTACAAACATCACAGGAGTATGGTTTCTCATTAGAATGTATTAATTTGTGACATTGTAGTGACTCCTTCCGCGTAAACACTTGGTTACAAACATTACAGGAATATGATTTCCCTAAATGTGTCCGCAGATGACGAATAAGTCTATACTTACGATCTGTTTTATAATCACACATATCGCAGTGAAAACGCTTCTTACTTGCAGCATGCGCTTTCAAATGTTCCAGCAACTGAATATCGCTGTCAGTTTGATATGGACATATGTCACAACGTAACGTATCATCTGTGGAGGGTCCGTCAGCTTCCGGTGTCTGTTGTTCGTCAATCTTCACTTCATTTACATCTCGCGGTGCCTTCGTCACTTTAAGGTCATCCAGGACATCTTCACCTATTAAAAGAATAATGTGTTGGTTGTGGTAAAGTGGATTGTATTATGATTATGAAGCATTATTACAAAATATAAGTTACAAAGTTCTGAGGTAACAAACAACAAAAATATGCTTTTCAAATCGGTTAAAATATGTTGATATCAAAATCATTATATACTCATGGCTTACACTAGCTATGTGCGCCGCCCTGCTAAAAGCCGGCAACGGCGCTCAGGGATTTTTTCGTCGGCGGCGGCCTGACGCCGGCGGCGCGGCGTGGATGTTCTTAATTTTTGAAGAAAATCGAAATTTATCTTGCTCAACATGCTATATAGCGTGCAAATTTAGCTATTTTGTATTTTATTCAGGATAACAAGAGCGTTAATTACTAAAATAATTACAAATTTACTTAAATATGTCAATTACAGTTATCCACATCTTATTTTAAATGTTAAGCTACGTACAATTATAATGCGCAAAAAACGAATTGAAATTGAAACAATTTGAGGTGGCAAACAGTGTAGCACAAGATAATTGAACGACCCGTGTGGCGCAATGGTTGCCATGCCGGATCACCGCACCAAGGGTTCTGGGTTCGATTCCCAGCGAGGCGGATATTTGAATGATGAGTTTGAATTTCTGTTCTCGGTCTGGGTGTGAATGTCCTTGTCTAGTGTGTTGTCCATGGCACCCACGACACAGGGAATCCTAGTGTGGGGCTATGAGTATGAAGCGTTATTATTATTATTAATATTTACACACTGAAAAATAAAAGGAATATAATAATATGTATTTTATATTTATAGAAACTATAAATAAATACATAATAATTATATTAAGAAATACAAACAATTATAAATGTCATGAAGTAGATAAATCATAGAGGTGCAATACGATATATACTAATCAAAACAAAATAACCTGTGTATTAACACTTTAATGCCATTTTTTTCATGGAAACCAATTTTTTTCAAAAAAAAAAAAAATGTGTCGAGTCCTTTTTGTTATTAAAACTCTTTTGTGTAGTACCTATTGGTGACCCAACTGCTGGCACGATAAAAAAACGTTGAATTAGAATTATGATGATTCGTGTTTTGTTATTATACGAGTAACCGCCCTCACTTTGCTTCGGTTTTCTTATTCTTTTTACACCTTGGGTTACATTATTGGAGTTTTATTAAGGATCCCTAAGTTTTTGAAAATATAATATAGCCTATGTTACTCGGGGATAGTGTAGCTTCCCGACAGTGAAAGAATCTTTCAAATCGGTTCAGTGGTTTCGGAGCCTATTCAATGCAAACAATCAAATCTTTCCTCTTTATAATATTATTATAGATTTAAATGAGGTATTGGTAGTGGTGAAATAGTACCAAGAAATTATGCGGAACGAAATTCGCCCCAAACCACTGGCTCGACAAAAAAAAATTATTAGAAATAAAATTATATGGGCTATAACTTTTATAGGAAACGTTTTGCCAAATAAACGAGAAAATTTAAAAATAATGTTTTGTCCAGGTGACTAGTAAACCTTTACTATGAAATTACAAGATTTTAAACTTAACTCATCGTGGAGTGAATATATTTTACTATATTAAGCATAGACATGTATAACTTAAGAGTACGCACGATATTTATATCGGTGTAAAAATAAATATCCTGATTTTTCAGTGTTCAGTATTTTTATTGCAAAATATATACATGATATACATTATGACATACATATTTAATCAATCATCAATCAATCAATCATAATCTTTATTGTGGAATACAGGTAGGTACAGTTAAACTCAGGTGTCACAGGTCAAATACAATTGGATCTCTGTATTCCCGCCACAAACGGGCATACAATATTATATAAAATTAACCATTAATAAAATATTAAACAAAACTAACATCTAAAATAATTACATTTTATGTCAAGTTATTAAATTAATTAATTAATAATTGTGAATTGTACAGAATAATTATAATAAAATAAAAATGATAATCAACTAAAGACTAAGTAATTACTTAATTAATTAAATCATCTGTTAGGTACTCATTTATTGTATAATAGCATTTTTCGATCAAGAGACTCTGTAACTTTTTTTTAAATACTTGAACATCAATAGTGGTACGAATTGATAAAGGTAGTTTATTATATATGAGTGGTGCCTTAGCAAAGATACTCTGTTTGTACAGATTGGTTTTACATTGGACTGCACGTAGTTTCTGTCTGTGCCTTTCTCGATCGTGAAATTTAAATAGGTTAGAGTTTGCTTTAACGAATACACAACACTCTAATATGTAAAGACACGGAACTGTTAAAATTTTTAAACTTAAGAAGTGCGGTTTACATGATTCTCTTCGTTTGAGGTTACAAAGTGATCTTATACATAGTTTTTGTGCTTTAAATGCAAGATACTTATCAACAGAGTTTCCCCAGAAAATAATGCCATACCTAAGCGTCGAGGAAACACAACCGTGATATGCCGTCAGAAGCGCGTCTTTGTTTACACTCTTTCTCAGCATACGCAGAGCATAAGAAAGTTTGCTAAGTTTTTTGCAAACAGAACTGATATGCGATTTCCATTTCATGTTAAAGTCAACATGTATTCCTAAAAACTTTATAGTATCGACCGCATCAATTTTATTACTTTGATAAAGTACGTTAGGCTTCCCATTGTCAATTTTGCGCTGCGAAAAATTCATTATTTTTGTTTTTTCAAGATTTACATCTAAATTATTTGATTTAAGCCATTCAATAATACATGTCAGAGAGTTATTAATGTCAATTTCTAAAATGTCTAAGTTTTTATTGTCAAATAGAATAGTTGTGTCATCTGCGAATAATGTCATATTAAAATTTTTTACTACGTTGGGCAGGTCATTTATATATACAATAAATAATAAAGGGCCTAGTACACTACCTTGGGGGACTCCATATTTAATTATTTTATGTTGGGACGTATATGTCATATAACATTTGGTTTCTGTACACAACTTGTTTACTTCAGTGTATTGATTCCTATTTGTTAAATAAGATTTTAAAAGGTCATAAGCATTGCCTCTTATACCATACCTATATAATTTATAGAGTAATATATTGTGATCTACGTAATCAAAAGCTTTAGTTAGATCCATATATAAAGCAGTTATCGGGATTTTTTTATCCATTTTGGTCATAACTTTTTCAAGGAAGTTATAAATTGCCATATTTATTGTATATTTTTTTCTGAAACCAAATTGTTCTGGTACCAATACTGCACTTGCTTCTAGGAATGAGTATAGAACCTTGTGAATAAATTTTTCAAATATTTTAGAAAATATAGGGAGCAATGCTATTGGCCTATAGTTTTTTATATCAGATTGTTCACCCTTTTTAAACAACGGTTTTATAATTGCTGTTTTTAGTCTATCTGGAAAAATACCCTTTTGGGTGCATAGATTAATAATGTGGGCCAGCATTGGTGAAATAATGTCAGAGGAGTCCTTTACTATTTTTGTAATGATCCCATCATGACCTGGACTTTCAGTATTTTTTAATGAAATAATTATTTTGAGAATGTCATTTGGTATTGCGGGGGGAATGAAAATTGTATTTTTATTGTCAAATGTCTGATAAGTTGCATATGATTTCGTTGCATTAATAGATTTGGACTGTGCCACGTCAATGAAAAAGTCATTAAAAGCATTTGCAACCTCTTGAGGTTCTTTTATAACTGCTCCGGCAACATTTATTACAGGAGGATTTTTGCATGGATGTTTTTGTTTTTTATTGTTAATAACAGCCCATGTAGCCTTAGATTTATTCTGGGAATTTTTTATGTAATAGTTGTTTTGTGACTTCTGTGTAAGTTTTATTATTTGTCGATATCGCTTACAATAACTTTCAAAAGTACTTTTATTGATATCATTTGGGCACGTTCTACATTTCCATAGTAGTTGGCGCTTACGTTGACTACAGATTCTAATGCCACGTGATATCCATTTAGGTCTACCTTCACTCTTAATTTTTATTTTCTTACGAGGGAAGCAAAGGTCATATATAAGCTTATACCAATCATGAAAAATGTTGAACGCCTCATTTGGATCTATTGCGTCATACAAATCTTGAAATGTCAACTGTTTAAGATATTTCAAAAACTTTTGTCTATTTTCCAGTGAATAGTCACGCTTAAATACGTACCAAAACTTTAAGCTGTAAAAAGTTTTTACTGGACAAGATAAAATCTGCGCAGTGTGATCAGATAGTGCTAAATCAATAACTTTACATTTGCATTTGTTTACGTTATGTATGAAATTATCGATGCATGTGTTACTCACTTTGCGAGTGGGTTCTCTTATTTCTATTTTTAGATTGTGTGTGGACAGCAACATTTCGAATTCCCTCGTAATTTTGTCATCCTTTAAAATGTTGATATTAAAATCACCACAAAGAATAATTTTTTTGTTTTTGTTGTTGCGAGTAAGTTCTGATAAGATATTATTCATTTTTTCCCATGCAATATTATATGAATAAGAATCATTTTTTGGTGCTCTATACACACAAATTATATAAATTTTTTGTTCCGTGAGTTCGATAGCACAAAATTCTATGACACCCAAAACTGATGAAATAAAATCCTCATTTATTTTTTTAAACTTATACGTACTTTTTACAAGTATGCAGCAACCTCCATGTCTATTTTCTCTCATACATGATGAAGCTAAAGTGTAATTGGGTATCATCAAACATTGTTCATCCCCACTTACCATATTGTGCTCTGTGATACACAATACGTCAATTCGTGTACCACTATTGTGTAATTCATCGATACATATTGTTAATTGATCAGATTTGTTAACGAGCCCATTGATGTTTTGATGTAAGATATTAATATCATTATGTACGAAATAAATTATTTTTTGGATTATTGTCAGAATGAGTAGCAAAATTAATATCATTATTATTATTAATTAAATCACTATTATCATTAGTATTATAGGAGGGAATGTTAATATTTTCACTAGAATTTATTACAGAATTATTTAGAGTCAAATTACAATTACAGGTAAGCTCTACATCAGTTTGAGTACTCACACTAACAGATGTTTTACAGAGTCGGTTATTAAGTTGTAAATGATTATCATAATTTTCCTTTCGCATTTTATAAAATAAACGTAAAATTTCTTTTAAAAATGATCGAGCTAAGTGATTTACAAAATTTCCATAACGAGGTATAAAATTTGTAAAATTTAGGTCAACGTATATTGCGTTGTTATATTTGCTGCATAAAAATTTTTTAACAGATAATTTAGTTTTTTTACATTTAGGTATCTGTTATGCGGAATTTCACCTATTATTACATTCGTATTTGTTACAGATGATAGCCATAAATTGAACTTAAAATTAAATTCATGAGGGTTGTTGTCATTGCTTCCACCCAACAAAATAACATAATCGTTTTTATTCAGTTTTAAAATATCATTTTTCATGGAATCAACAACACTAACAAGAGGCGCGTAGGGTTTCACGAAGCTGCTTACATGATATTGAGAACCTAACAATTCTTGCAGGTGTTTTCTTAACCCGAGCCCTTGATTGTCGGCGATGATAACTACTTGGAATTTATTTTTTCGAGAGATACTGTTAGATTGAAGCTTTTGGTCCGCTAATTCAGTTTTCGTTAAAACAGTTCTAGTAGTTTCTGGAGCAGCATTCTGTGCAGATTCATGAGTTTGTTCATTACTTGTTATGGATTCAAATTGCTTGTCGATAGTAGGTGAAGTTAAAAGACGTTGCGTACTTATTTTATGCAATGTTTTCATTGGCGTGTTCCCGAGACTTAAGCATACAGTCTTGTCATGGTGAAGAGGAGATGTCCTGGGTATGCTCATTCTGATTTTTGATAAGTTTTTTGATAGAGGTGATGGAGTTACTGTTGAATATCTCTTTGACGTGCTTTCTTGTGTAATTTTTTTCAATAGTTCGATTTGGAGTTTTTGTTCTTGAACGGTTTGTGATAGTTGTCTATTTTCAAGTAATAAATTTTCTATTTCCTGATCTGCACTTTTCAACTTTTGTTTCACATTTTCAAGTTCTTCTTTTAATTCAAAATAAAATGAATGTTCAATATGATGCGGTACACTTTGCATACTTGACGTAGAAACATCTAAAAGTGTTGAATTGTGTATGTCGAGTTGTGAGTTACTACTACTACCTAGTAAATAAACATTTGCCTCAGATGTAGAACGACTTAATTTTTTTCTCATTGTAACATTCTCCATTTTGATATCTTTTATTTATATAATAACGACGAATTAAATATTGAGAAAAATTTTGCGGGCGCTGGGATTCGATCCGACGTTCGCTGCGCTACAAGCAATTTTAGTCCAAGTTACAGCCACTGGACTACGAAGAGCATTGATGCACTCGATGAAATTTGTCATTCAATGATTGTTTATATAAACAGCTGATTCACAGCTGATTTATGTCGGTATTGTGTAGAAGTTTTTTGTCGCCGCACCGTCTTTTTCACTTATGGCACTAGTATCGAATATTGCTTTGTGTTATTTAAAATTTCTGATTATGTTTTGATGCACTTTGAAACTTTGATTAGACGTCGTGTAATTTATATTTTAAGTATTTTTTATTACTTTCACTTGCACTTCGTATTGTAGTTTTATGATCTTGATTGAAATTGCTACACACTATAGTATTTTTTTTTTTTTAAATATAGTTGTTTCTAGTAATAGTTAAAACTAGATAACACCGTCACTTAGTTATTGAATCACTATAAACTAAATAGAATTGTTTTTAGCACATTTCTACACTTAAAAACTTATTTACAACATTATTATATACGGAGCTAGTGTTTACCATACAGCGACCGTGGCGCCACTATTTAGTCACATTAACCCAGATAGGGTATAGAAATAATAGCGGGAGTGAACCGATTTATTCTATTGTTATTTCTACACAAGAGTATTTCGTTGTTTTCTTCATTCTAATAATTCATTTACATTAAATAAATTGTTATATATGTCAAAATATTCATTTAAATTGTAAGAACTATTTTTATCAAAAATTCTTTGAGGGTTGCAGAAAATTCTTTGTCATTTTCAATTGATCTTATGTTATAGAATTTATTAAATACTTTTCACAAATAAAATTTGGACCGGAGCTAAATATTTTAAGTTTACATTGTGGTATTATTTACTTGACGTGTTAATTATTAGTACGACTTTGGTATCTTTGTAATTTGTCTGATCGTGTTCTAAAATATTGTGGATATTTTTGTGTTTAATAAAATGCGGTTTGCAGCTGCTTAGGTCACTGATGTTAACTAAGAAACATAAAAACAAAGTAAAATAAAGACATGGTGCACATCCACGCTGTTACCCCAAAGTAAAATTCCGTATCGGCATAGGCATAGAATGCAGACAACGCTGTTTTTCGATCTGATGTTTTTCTGAGCTCTTTAAGTGCGTACGAAACACTCGACAGCTTAGCCCGGATTTTTAGTATGTGGTTCTTCGTTTTCAATACAAGGGTTAAAGTAAAATGAATTTTAAATTAGTTAAAAAATATTAATAGTAAACAGAAAGTTCTGGCGTTAAATGATTAATTGTTTTAAAATTCTTTAAATTTTGTGTCAGTTTATTTATTTATTTAGTTATTTATTCTTTATTGAACCTTACACAAGTAATGGAACAAAAGGCGGACTTAATTCTAAAAGCATTCTCTGCCAGTCAACCTTAGGGCAGTGGGAGAACAAAGAAAAAATATTATTTATCTCATCAAAATTTATTTATCTTCAATATACATATATAAATTACGTGTCACGTTGTTTGTCCGCGATGGACTCCTGAACTACTTAACCGATTGTAATCTTTGCACACCGTGTGCAGTTTGATCCAACTTGAAAGATAGGATAGCTTACAATGTTCCTTAAGACACACGGAAGGTTTTAATAAAAAAAAACTTTTGACAGAACGAAGTCTGTCCGAGCAGCTAGTAAATTATAAATTACGATAAAAAGTTTATTTAATTTTTGATTTTTTGATTTTTTTTATTCTTTTCGGAAAGCATACAGTGATCTTAATATTATAATATTACAATAACTTGATTAGTTAAGAAAGAGTATCAACTTTTAGCTGCTTTCGCATAGTGAATTAAGATTGTTTACGAAATAGGACCCGCCTAAAAAACGGACTAACATACTACGCGGTTTTCGTCGTCATTCATGATGCGTACCGCGAAGGAATGGCATAGCTTTTGTTAAGTTACTCACCATCTTGAACTATGTACATCTCCACTTACCATCAGGTGGGATTGTGGTCAAGTATTTACTTATTTGCAGTGAACGAATATACTATGGAATAAGCCTCTCCATACATTCTAACGTTAAATATCAGCACCAAAACTCACACAAATACGAAGTATACATGCACAAACCACTCACTGCGGTATACAAACTCATCAATTGGTCTATTGTCAAGTAGTTGTCGAACCATGCGAAATCGCCAAACGGGATTGGTTCTCGGCTTGACCCGATCACGGCAATTGGTTCGCGCCTCAGTGTACTGTCTAATGCGTTGTCGCATTGTCAGTCAGGTCGTCAGTTCCGTGGATGTTATTATGTATGAAGGAACCAATCATAATAAAACAATAATAAAAATGGTTTTATATAATATCAAATATTAATAATACCAATTTTTTCTCTTATTACAAAAATAATTATTTGTACACGTTATTTGTTTTACAATAGTAAAAAATAGGCAGTTATAAGGATTGCCGACGGAAGATTGCAATTTTTTTTAATGCTGGAGTGTACTTTACGATACTCCTTTTGCCTTTTCCAAGTTTTCTTTTAATGCTGGAAAATATCTCACTAGCAATATTTGATAAATTGTTTTGAAGACCAAATGTTTTGTCGTGCCCACAGCTTGGACAGGAGACCTGAAAAATAAAAAAAGTTAAACACTTAAAACCCAATTTCAAATGCACAGCATTTTTACTGGATTGGTTGCACGGGTAGCTCTCTTAATTCGTATAAAACCCATTACATAATAATTAGCACGAAAACCAAGGTAAAGGCGAAGCGTATTAGAAATTAAGATTTACTGACCAATTGACGTTTCTGAGGACTTAAAGTTCCTGCAACATTTTCTACATTACTTGCCACCTGCTTAGTTTCCAATAGAGATGCCTGTGATATTTCACTAGAAGTCATCATCTGAAAATGTACATCATATAAAAACCACACCGTAAGAAATTAGCACGAAAACTAAAGTACAGATTAGATTAACTTACTAGTGGATGTATCTGATGACTTGAAGTTCCTGGAACTTCTTTGTTACTTGACGGCTGCCAAGTGTCAGATTTTGTCGAGTGTGATTTTTCACTCGAATCTGAAAATGTATATATATTTTATACTGAGTTATTATCTACTACAACAACTAAATCGTAAAAAAAACTAAATGGATACTCACAGTACAAATTGGTACAGCGCTTTTAGAAATCATCTGGAATCCTTTCTTCGACAAATATAAATTTTCTTCTTTAAAATGAATCGAACATATTACCGAATGTTTGCTAGGTATCCAGTCATTTTCCAGTCTCTCTAATTGCTTTTATCCACAGATCTTTACGTCTCGGGTCTTGTGGGAATCTAAATTAAAAATAAAACGAATTTTATTCCTTTAATAAATTGTTAGTAAAAATATACTAACTACATTTTGCATAAAAACATCCATATGAAAGTTAAATAGATTTTTGTAGTTTTAGATTTCGTTATACTTACACGTGAAATGTGATTCCACGATTCTCGGAACTCTTGGAACGATGATCTGTATGATTTTTGCACCATTTCACAACACATGAAGGCATTTTGATACTATTTTTTTTATATAAATCTTGTTTATGACACATAAATCCAACGACCGTCCGAACGAGTGACACCGAACTGACTGATTCGCGTTTTGGTTGAGTATATAAGCCCGGCCCACTGCGGTTGAGTTTTCGTTGCGCTATTTTGAGGCATCAAAGATGCTTCCATGTACGTTAGTATATTAGTTCATTGCTTATTTGAGGTTAAAAAATTACATTATTGTTGTTTTTTGTGAAGGGACTAAAACTAATGTTTTTTAGATGTCTTTTTGCCTAAAATTGTTTATTGAATGTTTTTTTTTTCAATATTACATAAATATTTTTTCCGTTTAGAATGTACTTTTAAATGCCTTTGCATATGAAATTTCTCACGAAATGTTTTTTTGCAAACGACACATAAATATGGCTTCACACCGGAATGCGTTCTCAAATGCCTATGTAAATGATGCACACGTCTAAATATTTTTTTGCAAACATCACATGTATGTGGTTTCTCACCAGAGTGTATTAATAAATGGTTTTGCAGCGCCTGTTTCTGTCTAAAACCCCTTTTGCAAACATCACATGTATATGGTTTCTCACCAGAATGTATCAATAAATGGTTTTTCAGCCTCCGTTTCTGCCTAAAAGCTGTTTTGCAAACATCGCATGAATATGGGTTTTCACCAGAATGTATTCTCATATGGATAATCACTGAGCTTTTGTGCTTATATATTTTTTTACAAACATTACAGCAATATAACTTCTTACTTGCAGCATGGGCTTTCAGATGTTTCAGCAACTGAATATCGCTATCAGTTTTATAAGGACATATGTCACAACGTAACGTATCATCTGTGGAGGTCCCGCCGTCAGCTTCCGGTGTCTGTTGTTTGTCAATCTTCAGAGGATCATCCGGAACAACTTCATCTGTACAAATAATATTTGATCATGTAAGCACAATATGAGTTTAAAAACAAAACGGACAAGTGCGAGTTAATCTCGCGTTTTTTTTTATTTTTTTGCCATTTTTTTAAGTCCATAAATATCTTATAAGTTTTCCCATAATCTTAATATATATAAATTACGTGTCACGTTGTTTGTCCGCGATGGACTCCTAAACTACTGAACCGATTTTAATCAAATTTGCACACCGTGTGCAGTTTGATCCAACTTGAAAGATAGGATAGCTTACATCTCAAAATAAAAACTTTTGACAGAACGAAGTCTGTCCGGGCAGCTAGTATATATATAAAGAAATGTTTTCGGTTTTTTTTTTCAAAAATTCTAGCCTCAGTGGCTTCGGAGATAATTTTCGTTCTTTCTTGAATAGTTTTCAAGTAGTTTTAGAATTAGAAACTATCCATTGCAGAACTATAACATAAATATATTTGAGAATTGAGATTCCTACAACAAGCCCTTACATTTAACATGCAACATGATCACACACACAATTGTTTATCAGCCTAAATCATAAGCAATAAATAAATAACGCCACACACGTAGCCTTACACTAGGATTCCGTGTCGTGGGCGTCATGGACAACACACCCAGACCCAGAGTGAGAACAGAAAGTCAAACTCATCATTCAAATGTCCGTAATGGTTACTATCGCAGACCACTTTGCCAAGGGTCTTTTTTGGGTTGCATTCCCAACGAGGCAGAAATTAGAATGAGTTTGAATTTTTTATGTGTGTTGTCCGTGGCACCCATGACACAGGGAATCCTAGTGTGTTGCAATATTTATTATTCTATTTATTGAGATAAAAGGAAAGTATCTTAATTCTCATTTACCTGCAGATATAAGCATGTGTTTATTCTCAATATCATCACTGGATGATTGTTCAAACTCAGGAGAGCCTTCATTGTCTTCATCACAGTATTCCATCTTAACAACATTATTAACATTATTTTCACCGACCGAATACACCAAGCTCTTATTGGGAGTTACTCCATCATTGACAATGTCTTCATTAATAATGTCAACAACATTTTTAGTGTTCACATTACCAACCATTTTGTTCTCTGAGTTATAAGAACATGCACTCGTCTTGATAAGATCGTCTTGATTGGTCACATTATTGTCTGCTATAATTTCTATCTGTAGATTATATGAGCAAGGATTAAGATCCTCTTGATTGTCTGAATCCTCATCAGTTTCTGTCTTACACTTACTTACTGCTACATTATTTGTTCCATCTTCACTATCAATATGTCTGTCGTCAACATTATTCATTTCTCTGTTAGTGTCACATTCTGTGTCTGTCAACTTATTTACTTCTTCTAAATCTTTATTAGGATTGTATAATGGAGCATAACTGAATGGATTGTAGACTGCCATTACAGATTTTATTAACTCTACAGTTATCTGAAACAATATTTACAGAAGCACTTTATTATAATTTATTATAAACTTGTTTATCATTGACTACAGGAGACACTAATACCAATTAGTGTCTCCTGTAGTGTTGTTTAAGACCGTAAATGAAGTTGACCAGCACCCTAATTCACGTAATTTAACAAGTTCGATTGCAGTGCAGTTGCAGTGACGTTCCGATCAAAATAACACTTTCCTTATTCCCTTAGCTTTCGCGAGCGCTGTCGAACACGCTCACGTCACGCGAGCGTTTGTCAAACACGCTCACGTCACAAAAAGGTATTCTGTTGATGCGCGTCAAGATAGCGTGTTTCCGATCACAGTTTGTTTTGACACTTTTTTATTACTAATTGAATTGCGAGGCAAAGTGAAGATCTTCATTCTGCCATATTGAGGTTACATAATGTTTTTTTGTGAATTGAATCACAAATCATTACTATTTTGACGTGACAACGTCTATTAAAACGTTTAGAGCGAGAGCGCGGAACAAGCGATAGAGAGGCACGATCGGCTACGATCAGCGGAAGCGCTCGGTTCGTGCCCTATGTATCTCTCTTCCTCTCAATTCCTATACAAAATAATAGTAATTTAATTAAAATGATTCAATTTTATCTATAAAAGTATGCAATCATTTCATCAATGTTTTGTCATGACGTTGTCACGTTAAACTACTGTCCATAAAGCGAATTTGCAGACAACCAATTTTTTTTCAAAAAAATTCACAAAAATAATTATTGGGATAGTAAGTAAATATTCTTCAACCTTTTTTAATGGAAACATAATAAATTATAATTTGACTATTAATAAGTTTATTTGTTCTCTCATATGACAACACTAACACAGAGTACTAAATAGTCGAAGAAAAGTTTGGCAGGCGCGCAGGATGGGTGCAGGAGAAGTGAAGTTCACGCGCAGTTTGCGTGCAGTTGACGCGCAGTTCAAAAATTAAGACAATACGGTTTAGACGCTAAACGTCAACTTGTATGCAGCGTCACTGCAACTTGATTGCAGCGTCACTGCAACTCAATCGATGCGTCTTAAAGTTACGTGAATTAGGGTACAGTTGCTCATACAATATATATGTGGTTGCCGGTACAGTTTGTATGTGTATAATGGGTTAAAATACCTGTATAAAAAAAGGGTTCGAAGCGATATTTATCTTTGATAAATATAATACGAGTATGAGGATGAGGATGAGGATAATTTACCTCTCATTAATTAAATTAACTAGAATGTAGTGACTTGATTGGTTTTAAGTTAATTCTTTTTTGTTTAAAACTTGTTTGGTGCTGGTACGTATATTGGTATATACTTTTAATTATTGTAGCGCATGTTTCCGTTGTGGGAGGGAGGGAGGTGCCACGCATGTCTTTAAGTATATACCATCATACATGTTAACCGCGGATTGTTGCAAAGTAGACTAATACTAACTTAATATCAATGGATTTCCGCAAAGTAACGCCTGATACTATTTGAAATTATAAACAAAAGCTTAATAAAATATTACCTTGATTGTTAAATGTGTTTATTTTATTCTTATATCATACGATAGGTAGATAGCCAAACACTGGTAGTGTTGCAAGGATTGAAAAGTTTAATGTTCGATAATTATCAGATAATAATCTGATATTATCTTGATAAATATCACAATAATTATCAAGAGACATATTTATCTTGATAATTTCAAACTAACCCTTGAGTTTTACATGTAAAAATATGAAAAAATATGTCTCGACTTACGTCGTTTCGATTTACGTCGCGTATTTCTAGAACCTAACATGCCATAAGAACGAGGACTGCCTATACTCACTTGTCCGTGTCTGTTGACGATGTCCAGAAGCATTGAGTGTGCTCGCAAGCTCCTGCCCTTGAAGCGAGCACAGTTCATCACTCGGTCGGCGCACTCGGTGCACAGGTACCGAGGCAAGTGCTCTTCGTCTTCTGTCTGTCGAGAATTATCTTTACTGGTCACACTCTTGGTAGACTAGTATACAACGGAACGCAAAATTTCAAATTTAAAAAATGTCTAAGAGATAATAATTATACCATGATTCCAGTTAATGTTTCATATGCCTCATTCAAAACCGTAGAAGATGTCATTGAGTACATTTTGCAGTCTTTGGCGAAACATATTCTGCACAACTGCGGAAATACAAAATTGTGATTATGAATACAATAGTCAGACAAGTTAAAAAGTCTAGTAAACTTAAATATCTGTGTACTGACTTATGAATCAAACTATTGACTGTGCAATATTATTACTACAGTTGTACGGTACGGTACACCAAGAGTTGTAATGAAAGATTTTAACTGCACTATGATACTGATTTATTTAACTGATATTAGTTTGACGTCCTGATATTACTTGATATGCTAATTATTGATAGATGCTTGATGAGCACACGCTATGCGCGGACGCGTGATAACGTGAACTGAGTTGACAATGGCGGAAACTGCTTAGTTGCACTTGTATTGTACGCGAACCGTACAACAGTCTACATGTGCTTTGAACTATGTGTTCTCTTGATTTTATTATGTCTTGATACAGAAACCTTAGTAGGTAAACCTCTTAATATCAAAATAAATACAAACTCGGATATTGTCGACGGGCACAGCGTTGGTGTGCCGATGATGCTCCATTGTGGTCACCAACAGGTTCTCCATCACGGAACGCTTGGAGAAGATATTACTAACTGCCTCGGTCTCCTAGACTGTCTGGCAGAATATTAACACCTGCAGAGAGACAGCTCTGTCGCTATCAGAACTAGTCATTAAGCAGTCCCAACAATTATTTTCTTTGCAATTATATATCGGCATGAAGTCGCAGTCAGATGAATTCAGGGAAAACTTGAACATGAAGTATGTATCCTACCCGTATTGTCTTGAAATCGATATAGGATTTCCTAACATTGATATTTCGTACAAATATTCTACAAATAATGTACGTAATGAAGTTGAAAATTTAATCTTTTATTTATAGTTTTGTAATTTTGTTCTTGAAGGCGAGAGTTTGTCGCTTCTGATATCCGAGTTTTGACACCAAGACACCATAGATTTTGACACTATTGAGTTGAGTATTGACAATTGACAGAGGATCAGTGTTGCCAAGTCAGTGAACCAAGAAATTGCTAAACACTTTTGAAAAAGTGGCTAGAATGCCAAAATTTTGTACCCTAAAAGTAGCCAAAAATTTTATATCCTCTTTTTGCATCAGGAGTTAAAAAAAACACCATTAAAAATTATTTTTTAACTTTGAAGCATACAATATTATTTGTATACGAATAAATCAATAGTAATTCTACGTTGATGGTTCTAGTTCTGGTACAAGGAATGAATATGTTTACCGGTTTGGCTAAAAATTCCAGCAGTACTTGGTAGGAACAACATGTTTGCTTATTTTTTTATTATTCCTGTTATAGAATTTAGTGCTTAATTCTATGATTTGTCCATGGAGTATTGAGATAGAAGGAGAGCCATTTCATGTGTATGAATATGAAGGGAAAGTTAAAAAAGTGTCCAGCTGTTTACAGAAAATAGAGGTTCCAATAATGGCCATTTCTGAATGGCGCTAGTGTGATATAAATAGCGATATCAACCATGAACATAGGTATTATAGACGGAGTGAAGTTTGCTGAGTTATGCCACCTGTAATGAACCCTATTGTCCGCCAAATAGATATTCGAAGTTCGAACATAGCTGTTGTAGACCACACCACTTTTACAACTTTCCCTTCATATGAGATGGCCATCCTTCCACCTCAATAGGTACTCCATGCTTGTCAAGTCAAAAGTTGCAAAAATTGTGGCTAAAATATTTAGCCAAGAATATTTGACATATTTGGCTAAAGGAATTTTAAAAGTTGCCAGATCTAGCCAAAAAGTGGCTAACTTGGCAACACTGCAGAGGATTGGTAGGAATCAGTGTTGCCTTTGAAAATTTTTGGAGGGCCGTGTATGTACATTTGATAAAAAAGCCGTGTTTAAATGGGAAAAGATCAATTACTGTGGGCCGTGTCCAGAGCTGCCACTTAATAAGCTATCCAATTATGCCAATATATACCATTGGTTCAGCGCTCGAACTAAAAAAAAAGGTCATCGGCAGTGAATTTGATGCCCACAAAACGAGGAACACTTTTCATTGCCTAGATTAACATTAACATTAGCCTAGTGGCGCTGTTTTAAGGGTGTTAACATTATTTATACGTTTGCAAAATAATAATTTTAAAAAAGACCGTAGAATTTGTGAAAAGCCGTAGAATCTGCTACGGCAATAGGGTATCAGCCGTAGGCCGTAGATTTTGTAATTTTTTGGACTGAAACACGGTAATTGCCGAAGCATTGGCAACACTGCCCATAGTGAAATACTTTTGTGTACGTACTTCATAATATATAATTCCTTCTTCTAACCGCGGTCACCGGACCGGCATAATGCGCGCTCCACACTCACGCGAGAATCTCGGCAAGAATCTCGGTGCAAATTAAATAGTGATGACCATAAACCGAAAAGTAAATCGGAAAAATTTTCACAATTTATAAGGAAGGTCGACTATTTGTGTAATTATTGAAGAGTCCCTAAAACTAGTATAAAAACAAGTTTAAGCAACCATTATCATTCATGTATCCATAATATATTTGCCCTTACTTACTAAAGGAGATGTTCAAAAGTGGTACTTTATTCCGAAGAAATTTGTGCAGCCGTAATTTATATTTCATTTGAAAGCATATTTTCTAATCTACTTGAAATTATAAAACTTATATTTTATTGATCCTCCATATTTTGGAAAATCGAAGAAGTATGTTCATGTTAGAAGGTCTATGGAAAGCAATGTTTTTTTTTTTTCTAACAGGTACATACGTCCTTTTCACGAATTAAAACATAATCTGAGGTCAATTTATTATATTATTATGTTTTCAACACATGTATAAAATAATTAACATTACCTAATTGTAAACTAAAATCATGAAGAAACGAAACGACATAGATCATCCTATACCCTACGCGTTTTGCAGCCGAAACAAATGTAAACAAACCATAAAAATAGTTTTCTAGGGTTTTCACCAACTGACATAAATTTGTACACCAAATGCGTTTTATTTAGACAAACTACTCACTATGTTATTTGTGAATACTTAAATAAGTACATATTGATCGATAACAATTATAAACTCCGAGTAAACGTGGAAACAAACAAAATTAAATAACTCTGTCATTATTCAAACACTTTGCTGTAACAACCTTATTTCCATGATGCGATTTGAAACCTTTCAACATAATGTACAATTTTACGTATGCCTATAAATAGAAATGACTACCAAAATCTTTACAGAGTTATGGTGCTAACTTACTTTGCAATTTGGTCGTATTATTTTCCGAAGTTTAGATCGTTTACTAATCTGTGGTATGGAAGACACGGACGTTTCATTACACACGGAAGTATAATTTATTATAATAAATTAACCAATGATAGTAATGGTTTTCTTTATTTAAATGAATTTCACTTTAAGATATTTAGGTAACAGTAACTAATCTAAGTGGATTTAAATTATTTTAAGCTTCTTTCAAATACCCAATTATAATTTTGGACGATAAAAATTTAATGGAACGGAACGTATGAACCGAAACAATGCTTGATTGGCCAGATTGCCCAGATTGGCTGACGTGACGTCGCGCGTCATCCGCTATTTGCAGCAAGCAATTATCAAACATAAAATAAAATATTTGAAAAAGTCAAGAAGTTAACTTATAGAAAAACGTGAAATAGTTATGTGGAGGTGAAAATACTTGTGTCTCATTGCTAAAATGAGGGAAGAAGGCCGTAAAATATATTATACTGATGAAACATTGCATATCGAAGGTACGTATTCACTAATTACTTAATAAGGGCTATATTGTTATTCACAATCAATCCTTTTAAAATCAAAGCTCCTCAGAAATAATCCATAGTGTGGATTAATGCCCTGGCCAAGTGCGACCTCAATGTCTTTGAGAACTATTATGCAGGTTTACTTACTATTATGTCTTGTTATCTACCAATCCACACTTGGCCAGCGTGGTGGACTATGGCCTAAACTTCTCATTCTAAGAGAAGACCCATGGTCAATAGTGGGCCTTGATGGGTCGAGATTATGATGATATATAATATATGTTTTAAGCAATACATTAATGGAGCTAAAGCTGTGGGTATTGTCTTGTAAAAAATATAATATAATTATGTGAAAATCTTAATTTAAAAAGCATACATTCTTTAGTTTTTAGGTCATACAAAAAGTAAGGTCTGGCAAGATTTGAGCATTACTTCAAGCCGTGAAGCTTTCTGAGAAGGGTTGTCGATGGGTTTAAAAGGACCTTGTGGAAAAAAGAAAGTGCTTAATAATAGTGCATATTGGTATGTTTTTTCACTTTATTGAATAATTGTCATGTCCAAAACTGTACAACTGTACAAAAATAAATCTGTAAAAAATTTACACACTGTTTAACATCCATGACCGAAGTACAAATATTTATCTGTGAAATAAATATCTGCCCCAGCTGGGACTCGAACATGTTATCCACAGCTCGGCAGTTAGGGTAACTGATCACCGTGCCACGGCTCCTTCAATATAATGTATCTGTTTTTTTCTTTTCAGGTAATGAAGATGGACTTTTAGAAGAGGGCCATTTAATTTTTGAAAGCCAAAAGGGAGATGGGGATTACCACAAGGAGATGAATGTTACTAACAATCTATGGTTGTCCGTTGTACCAACATGTGATAAAGTTTTGTATATTTATTCATGTTTCAATTACTGTCCTTGAAGAACTGAACTTGAAGAGTTTAAAACTTTATAGTCATTTTACCTTAATAGTCATATTTATTTTGTTAAATGATAATTTTATAAAATTGTAAAAAATACGTTTACGTTTTTTGTTACTTCACCCTATCACTCTATAGCTGCAACTGGGTGCCACCAACAACTCAGTGGCTCATAACAGGGCACAGTTCTCCTCATAACTGAGACCCATGTTAACACCTCAATGCTGCTTAAGCACGGGGCACCTCCACTGAGGAGGAAGGTTAGTAGTCAAGCTTTAATAATGTCGACTATTTAATTAACGAGTATATACTCGTTAATTACTTAGTCCATAAGTTCGATCAAGAAGTTTTTTGTCACTACAGTCGTTTATTCATTACATATTCCAAATGCTGGGCATACCATAGCAAGCATTGCTTAACTCTGACGATTGGAACTCGCCTCGAGAGGCGAAGCTCTCGTGGTCCCGTTTTACAGCATTATTCTACTAAAGTATCTACATATAAAATAAATATACTTTATCTTTGAAGGTAAAACAATGTACGTACTAATTAAGCTATTTTAAGGTTAGGGTATAAAGGTTTAAATATGAAATCAATAATTTTATGATACTATGTATTTTATGCATTAACTTATCATTAAATTAGTCACTTGATTTATTAGTAGCAAAGACTAAGAAATAAAGGAAAAAAATAAATATTCTCATAAAACCACAAAAAGTTTTATATCCCTGGTTGTCAGTGGTTGCTAGGCAACGGTTTGTCATTAAACATTTCGGATGCAAGGCGCGCAGAGTATAGTTTGATCCATAGTGATTATGTATTCTGTGGTTTGATATTAGTAACTGTCAGTGTCAACTGTCAATCAATCAAATGCAAAACAAAATGTCATCGTTTCATTCATTCATCACTCAATGTCACTCAGTGTTGCCAATGAAAATTTTTGGAAGGCCGTGTACATTAGATAAAAAAGCCGTGTTTATATGGGAAAAGATCAAGTGTGGGCCGTAGCTATTCAATTACGCTAATATATACCATCGGTTCAGCGCTAAAACTAAAAAAAAGGTCATCGGCAGTGAATTTCATGCCCACTAAACGAGGAATACTTTTCATTAGCCTACATTTACGTCAACATTAGCCTAGTGGCGCTGTTTGAAGGGTTTTAACATTCGTTAAATGTTTGCAAAACAATAAATAACAAACGTGGAACACAACACGTGGAATTTGCGAAAAGCTGTAGAATTTGCTACGGCAATAAGGTTCCAGCCGTAGCCCGTAGATTTTGTGATTTTTTGGCCTGAAAGCCGTAGAACACGGTAATTGCCGTAGCATTGGCAACACTGATGTCACTATCAGTCAGTACTGTCAAGTGTCAATAGTGTCAGGATAAAGTTGCCAGAAGTAAAAAAGGTGCCCAGTGTGACAAGCTTTTGATCTATCTACTGAAATTCAAACACAAATAAAAAAACAAGGGAGGATCTTTTTTTTATTTTCACAACCTTGTCCCAATCGGAATAATTTTCACTTTCTCCTAATCGAAGTTTTGTTTTTGTACAAATTTAGTACCAGCCCCCATACATTTTTTGAACATCTCCTTTAAAAATTATTTTGCTTACAAGAACATTACTTACAACTACATTATTAAGTTACATTCGGTATACAGCTAATTTTATACTATTTAGCCGAATACTAAATATCTAGGTAGATATGAGTGTCGCTACTAATATGTCACTATTCTTACGACATAGTTTACGATTCAAAAAACCGGAAAAGTAGATCGCACAAATTTAGCTGGTATCATTATTTCGAACTTTGACATTAGTGGTTGTCATTTTAGTCTATAAGATTTGTGAACAGGGTATAGTCATAGAGGTATTATTATTAGTATAGAGTGCGGGTATCACACAAATGGAACGGTACGCATCGTAGGCAGATGATCTATAGATACGTATATCGATACGTGTATGACGGATAGGGATGTATCAATTACGTGCCGATCGGCAACGAGGTATCGATAAGTTATTTCGATAACTTATCTTATTTCCTACTATTAAACGAGATTTTTTTATATAAATAGGTATGTATATTTATTTATATATTTGTTTGTTACCACGTTCTCGATAACAGCACTAACGATTTCGATGAAATTTAGAATGTTATGGTTTACGAGGGCGACTAATCGATCTAGCTAGTTCTCATATCTGGGAAAATTTGTTTTCTCTATTTTCACTTGAGCAAGCTCATTTGCCCAGGTACTTATTACACCATTTGTTGTACTACAGTACATTAATTGTACCTATGGCACCCATAATACCAGATTCTCCTAGTGATGGAGCTGTTAGTGTGATCTATATTGTTGGTTATTTAAAATACGAAAGTCACTCAGTTTTTTAGTTTTACACGAGTATTCTTGTTATTTAGATAGTAAATGTTTATGGTACAAACAACCGAAGAAAATATAGACATAGACTCAATTAAATAAATCATCCATTTTAATATTAATCTTGTTTTAATTTAATTTAATTTCACTTAAACTTCTATTTATCACGAAACATTGTCAAAACTTCTTTGCACAGCAACAATATATCGATGACAATTTGACAGCTAGGAACTTAAGATTGTCGTTAATTCATAAGTATTGAAAGACAAATCGATATTCTAAATCGTTTGAATGATTTCTTGATCGATATAATAATATTTTAACTTTACGCTTGAAAATTAGAGACATATTTTTAAAACTGTGAATTGTTATTTTTGTCTTTTTCTATTACTCAAGGTTACAATGACAATGATTTTTCGTTCGCATCATGGCAAATAATTTTAAACAGAAATATTTAAGTAGGTACTTATCAATTCCCATAGTCATTTTCTATAACAGATAATGAAATTTAGTCGCTGTATCATATGAACCGACTCCAAGTTTCATTATATATACTGTCTATGGCAAATTGACATTAGAAGTCGGCCATATTTGTTTACGACTTTAGACTCGACCAAAAAAATGGACTATAGACTACCTGCGCTGACTACCTGGGCGAACCGGTCCCGATAAGCGCTGGCAGATCGGCGCCGGTAGCCAGCTTTCTACGTGAATACGCCCTTATATTTACATTCCTAGCTAACGTTAAAATACTTTCGCATTATAAATATTACAAAGTATATCATACAAAACGATTTAGTATAAATATTTATAAGATTTTGATTTTTTTATTAAAGTTACATAAATATAATACGTTGTTCTCATAGCAAACATTTCAAAATATATTTTAAATATCGACTACAGCGTTGGTCGCATCACATCACTACAGTCTCGCGAGAAGAGCGCGGTGCGCGGGCGGTCTTTCCGTGCCCGCCCCTCACGTCTCCTTCACACCCGCGATGCGTGATTTGTTTTCTTAAAAATAAATATAAAAATAAACTTACCGATGAAATGCGATACTGGATTTCAGTTTTGTGTGTTTCCTACTATCGTTTTTGCAAGATGGAACTGCACATTTGACCATTTTGATACGTAAATATTTAAAAATCTCTCTAGAACCGCACACCTCTAGCAATCAACCACGACTACAAGCGCTCGCGACGGGAACGTCGTGTTGTTCTCACCCGTGCCTACTGTTCCCACTTCGTTACACTCCCTCTATACTAATACTTACTTTATGGGTATAGTCAACATGTTTGCCAACAAAGATTTAGTACCATGGATATGTTACTGTTATTGGATATATAACTTCGTAAAGGTACCTGACGGATGGAAAGATGGATGACGTCACAATGGAATGACCATTTTTCTATTCTGTCCATTTATTTTTAGTCCCAGGATTCAAATGTGTATTTTTATAAGTGCGGTGCACTTTAAATAAAAGAAATGTACCATAATAAATAATATTGTTTCATTTCAATGTTACCGTAAACAAAAATAATCATAATATAAAAACATCAGTTTTCATGAGGTAATTTTGAAGAAAATATAATAAAATGTACACAATAAGACAAGTAACGTAATATGTACATAGAACTTTTTCCACCAAAAAAATTATAAGAAAGCATTATTTTTGAAGAACTATCAGGTATTTTCTATTTTGTTTAAGTGTGGACACCGAATCTAGTCATTCCGTTGTGTCGTCATGTTATCTGTCTTCAAGTTATATATCCAGTTAGAGTATTCTATCCATGGCATTCCATGGTTAAAATCAAATGACGTATTGATTTTAATATAAAGTACTCTGTGATAACGTAGTGACTAGTGATTAAGTACTCTGTGTCTGTGATCAAATGTGAATTCGAATTGTGAAAGTGAAATGCATTGACAACATTACTAAAACGTAGTGATTAAGAGTGATTAAGTACTCTGTGAACATTACTTCACAAAGCAGCATTGTTTGTTTGGTTATTTTTTTCAATTTTTTTAATAGGAAACAATAAATAATAAATATCGCGTTTGCTATCGAAGTTAGATATGGATATGGATTTCAACTTGCGCTGTTCCTTCCCTACTTGCGACCACGATTCCAGCCAAAACTCATCTCCAGGAGTTTCGTTTCACAGGTATTCTTATATTGTTCACATTTTCAAAATGTCAGTTTAAGAAATAATGAAGCAATCATAAGTTATATTTTAATGTAGTTTTGTAATATTGTTGTTCTTTGGAGGCAATTTCTTCAATAAACCATCGGTATCATTATTTAAGTTAAAATAGCGTTTACATTCTATTGGGTTGGCCATCAATCCCCCTAGGAGGAAGCTCTAACCCTCAAGAGAAGAGAACCATTATCAGTAGTGGGCCATAGGTTGAAGCCACACCACATACTTACGGTGTTGTTATTAAGAGACCAGCAAAGAATTGCTGGGCCCGCATATTAAGTGGCTCTGACACTGCAACTAACTTAAATTATTTGATCATGCTGTAGAGTACCTGAGGAGGTGTCTCTACGTACATCATGGATGGAGGCACTCGTGCAGACGGACTGAGAGGCCGAGCCGGGCAGCATTATATGCTCCAAGCATTTCCTCACGGAGGACTTCTTGGTGACAATAATGGAGCGTCAGCTACGGGCAAGCACTGTGCCCGACAGAGTCAAAGTTTGTATTGAAGTGAAAACTTCTTTAGTACGGGGGTGATTTGAAATTCGATGAAACGAAACTGTCCAGTAAAATGAGACAGACACAAGTGAGATAAGAAGCTTTGTACAGGGGTAGGGGTAGGGGTGGGGAAAGAGAGGAGATGTGGAAGGAGAGGGGGAGAGGAAGTGGAGGGGGAGCATTTAATACTTTAGTTACCATAAGCCTCTTGTATCATTTATCGAAAATGTAAGTTCTGAGTCTGAATAAATATATGTGATATAGTATATACAGGGTGGATTTTTGAGACGGGTCAGTAAGGGCAGGTACCTTAACCGTTATAGTTACAGGAAAACGTTCCTAGGAGACTATCCATAACTTTTTAAGATATTCTGAACTGCATTCACAGATTTTTGAAAAAATGTACGGTCAGTGAAAAAAGTACTAAAATCCAAAAAAAAATATTTTTATGCCTATCGATCCTACTTCGTATGGGGATCAAAATACTCTATGGGACCATTTAAGGTATGAGTACTAGAAATGCCAGAAAACGCTAAAAACATTTTCCATACATTTTGTACTGAAAAACGATAAATCAACTCGAAATATCCTTTATCGCCAAACAATCCTATTTCTTACTGCGATTAAAAGATTCTTTAAGGCCTATTGAAATTTAAATACAATAACTAGTTACGGTAAGACACAACATATCACACAAACTTAAAAATAGGTTAACTATTATTCAAAATGATCGCCGTTTTCACGAAGACACGCTGAAAGAGGTGCTGTTAGTGGTCCATGGTCCAACACATGGTCCAATTAAGTGGTCACCTCGCAGCCCCGATCTCGAGTTTTTTTTTGTGGGGCCACCTAAAAAATGAAGTCTAAAAAAGAAAGTACGAAAGTGTTCAGGAGCTGAAAGAGGCATTAACGAGGATTTTAAATAATATCCAACAAAGAAAACTTTCTGCTGCTACTTGCTCAGTACAAAAACGAGTGAACTTATGTATTCGTGAAAACGGCAGTCATTTTGAATAATAGATAACCTATTTTTAAGTTTGTGTGATATGTTGTGTCTTACCGTAGTTTTTGTATTTAAATTTCAATAGGCCTTAAAGAATCTTTTAATCACAGTAAGAAATAGGATTGTTTGGCGATAAAGAATATTTCGAGTTGATTTATCGTTTTTCAGTACAAAATGTATGGAAAATGATTTTAGCGTTTTCTGACATTTCTAGTACTCATACCTTAAATGGTCCCATAGAGTATTTTGATCCCCATACGAAGTAGGATCGATAGGCATAAAAATATTTTTTTTTGGATTTTAGCACTTTTTTCGCTGACCATACATTTTTTCAAAAATCTGTGAATGCAGTTCAGAATATCGAAAAAAGTTATGGATAGTCTCCTTGGAACGTTTTCCTGTAACTATAACGGTTAAGGTACCTGCCCTTACTGACCCGTCTCAAAAATCCACCCTGTATATCAATAAAATGTAAAATAATTATCTAACTTTGCATTACTATGTTCATTACTAAAACCTACAATTATCATCTTCCCGAAATTTTAAAACAAAATTTTTGAAGGTTTCACTTCTACTACGTGTGAATTGCACACATTTTAATTATTTTCTTTTAACTATTTCTAATGCTACTCTTGTTTTTTACTTGACTTACAAGAAAGGGTTACGGTTTTCGTACATATGTTGCTTTTACAGTGCTATTTGCTTTTACGAGTTTTTTTAGGTTATAATGTTACTTATTTATTAAAAATAAAAATATAATTTCATAATTCCCCAGGTGTGCAGAATATGTTTTGGGACGGACTGCAAAATTTACCCAATGACATCTTTTAGGGTCTTGAATGCGGCGTATGAAACATTAACTGGAATCATGGTAAAATATTTTAAATACGTATGCCCCTCACAACTTGGTGTAGTTTGTTGCAAGTTCCCTCATCCTTGAAGTATTGTACTTATAATTATGTAATGTATATGATTGAGGCGTCCATTGTATACTAGTCTACCAGGAGTGTGAACAGTGAAGTGATTTGTTGTCAGACAGCAGACGAAGAGCACTTGCCTCGGTACCTGTGCACCGAGTGCGCCGACCGACTGATGAACTGCGCTCGCTTCAGGCGCAGGAGCTTGCGAGCGCACTCGATGCTTCTGGACATCGTCAGGAGACACGGACAAGTGAGTATTATGTTCAAAAACTCAACAAGAAGGCAAGTTGGGACGAGCTTCCTTTGTGAGGCTCCTTTAAAAAGATGTGAATTATTGAAACATTTTTGGAAATCCATTTCAATACAAAATTTTGATATTTCAATTGATTCACTGGTTTATATGTCGTTTCAGATAACTGTAGAGTTAATACGATCTGAGTTACAGATCCATAATCCATTCAGTTCTGATCCAGCAGACAATCAAAATGAAGAGAATTTTGATTTCGATAATGAAGATTTAGAGGAAATAAATGAACAGACGGACGCACGAACGGACACGCCACTCGAAGAAGTTGATGTGTATGAAGAAATTAATAAAATTAAATCTGAAGAAGACTATGCGATTGACCATAGCCAAGTTAATAGCGAAGATAGAACTGATGATATGATAGATATGACTGTGAATGAGGTTAAGACGGAAAGTAATGGTGTGAGCAACGAAGTGGATTTTAATGCTTCTACATCTAACTCAAATGAAGATATTGATATAGATGATGTAGACAGTTATGATCCGATTAGTCTAGACAATCGGGGCGTGTGTTCATCTAACTTAGACGAAGATGTTGATATCATTGGCATTGTAACGCAGAATGATATGATCAACCGAGACAATATCAGTGAGTATTCATTTAGCTTAGAGGAAGATACTAAGGTTGATGTCGTTACTGTTGACAATGATGATTTTATCAATCAAGATACTGTAAATGATGAAGTTATATCCAATAAGAACTTAGTGTATTCAGCTAGACTGTATGAAGATACTGTTCAACATCTTAAGATGAAATGTAGTGATTTGATCAGTAAATATAGTCCCGAAGTAAAGAAATCGTCAAATGGTTACATGGAGTACCGCCACTCGTTTTTATTTGTGGGTAAGTGGCATTTTAGTCTTGAATGAATGAAAGTTTATTGCAATAATTGTGGCTACATAACGATCTTAATTAAAATATATTACATGTCACAATTAGCCATTTACAATATGGCATGCAAATGTGAAATATTGTAATGTAGAATTAGATTATTATTATTCAGAATATTAATCAAAATCAAAAAATCAAAAATCGTTTAGTATACCAGAATTTACATTACATTATATATGTAGGTATATGTGTGATCTTTCCATTTAAGTGATAGTACTTGTGTTTGGAAAGCCCCCTCTTCCCTGTGTAGTGTACAATGATCTGAGATATATCCACTGTAGATTAAGATTATGTATGTATGTATAGGTGAACCAGAATCTGATGGCAAAATGGGGAAATTAAAATTGGAGACAATACACTCCCCAGCGTTGGGGAAACTAGAATAAAACTTCTTGATCCTTGATATTTTTAACAGTGTTAGTTTCATAATATGCAATATAAATTATGTAGGTATGGTTTATTAACTTCAGATGAAAATATATAAAAGACAAAGCTACACATTTTATTAGACAAGCACATATTTTTTATGTTATAATTAATTATTACAGTGACTTACTATAATTTATGCAACTATAACTTAAAATTTGCCATCTGTATACTAGTATTTTTTATTCATTTGATGAAGAGAACAAATAGATAATTAATAAATTGCTCCTCCACCGTACCGTGCACCGTTCAGATATGTGAACTTGTATGATGTAACTTTTAATTTCATATTCACAAAATTTTTGCTATCTTTAATTTGTAACAATGTTTGTATTATTTATTTCAATTAATTTAATATAATTTGCTAATTTACTTACATACAAATAAATCATTATTGTTATTTGTTATTATTATTTGTACTGCTATTTGTTACTCACCTATTACACATGTATACACACACTATATACACTACAATCAAACAAAACATAAACAATTACATCTAAAACAAAAAAATTGCACTGAAAAAATATTAATAGCCGTCAAAATCTGTATCACCAGTGACAACTTGACACTCACATATTTATTAGTATTCACGTCCATAAATTACACAAAATATAAAGTTATGTTAACACCGATTCGTTGTTATATTTCTACTGTTAATGAAGTAAATAATAAATCCTTTCATTGCTGCCAAAAATATGGTACTTTTTCATACTCGTTAAAATGATTGATAAAAATATACTCGATGAAATTGATTCATTTGGTAACAGTAATTCCTACGTATGCACTCCCCATTCATACAATAACTACTTAAATGTTAAGGCACAGTCCATTAAAATAATTCATTTGAATATAAGAAGTGTAAATCGAAATTTTGATAGTTTCAGAGTTTTTCTTACTAGCTTAAAAATACACTGTGACGTAATTATACTAACTGAATGTTGGCTTAGTATAACTTCAGCGATTCCTGTATTGGAGGGCTATGCTGCATACTGTACTAGTAAACCCCTAAATCAAAATGATGGTGTTATAATTTTTGTAAGATCGGATCTGTCGCACCAAATTTCAGAACCAATAATATCTGATGCTAGTGGGTTAGTCTGCGATTTAAAGAGTAACGACATTTCTATTGTAGCAATATATCGTTCTCCTGCCAAACGTAACTATGATAGTTTTTTAAGTGGATTAAATAATGTCTTATCAAAATTATCTTCTCATAAAAATATAGTCGTTATAGGAGATATGAATATTGATATTATTTCTGATAATATTACTCATCAAGCTCTCGACTACCTCAACATGTTAGCTTCACATGGACTTCTACCATCACACACGTTTCCCACACGCGATAACTCTTGCATAGATCATGTAATGGTTAAATCTTACTTGAAAACAGTATCGCTAATATTTGATACATATATTACCGACCATAAGCCGACATTCATAAATTTTGAATTATCTGTGGTCACTCCGGTACCCATTCTTACTCGTACTTCTATCGACTATTCGTCCGTAACAGCAGATGTCTTATCTATGGATTTTAGTATGATAATGACGATATTTGATGCCAATATAGCAGCTGAAGTTTTTATTTCTATGATTAGAGCTGTAATAAGCAAGCATTCTAAAATTATTCACATAACCCCTAAACAAAGAATATTGAAACCATGGATTACTAAGGGACTTCTACGGTGCATAAGAAATAGAGATAATATGTTTCGAAAGGTAAAAAAGAACCCTGAAAACTACATTCTCAAAGTATCTTATATTAGATATAGGAATTTCTGCAACAAATTACTTAAAAATCTTAAAATACAATATCAAAGATCTGAGTTTCTTAAAAGTAGAAATAACCCTAAAGCTACCTGGAAAATAATTAAAAATGTAACAAACACAAACCGCTATATTACTACCCAATCTGAATTACTAAATTCAAGCCCTGATATCACTACTTCCATAAATAACATTAATAACTTTTTTGCTAATGTTGGTAAAAATTTAGCCGAAAGGTTTACTCCAATTCAAACATGTAGCGACTCCCCAGAAATTTCCCCGGGTCCATCTAACTCACTTGTACTTTTACCAACTGATGAGGTCGAAGTAAAGAAAATTATTATGGAGCTACGTACCGATGCTGCGGCTGGATGGGACAACATATCCCCGAAACTTTTAAAATCTTGTGTACAAACACTAGCACCGGTTATTACACATATATGTAATGTGTCACTGACCTCAGGTTGTTTTCCCAAAGTTTTCAAAAAAGCTATTGTTCACCCTGTCTATAAAAATGGGGATAAATCAAATATCACGAACTATAGACCTATTTCGGTTTTACCGGTTATGTCTAAGGTGATGGAAAAGATATTAAATAAACGATTGTTAAACTTCTTGGAATCGCATAATCTTCTAGCTAATAACCAATTCGGATTCAGACATGGTAAATCTTCTGAGGATGCTGTGACCTCACTTATAAACCATGCTGTCTCTAAATTAGATGACAAAAAGAAATGCCTTGGTATATTTCTAGATTTATCTAAGGCTTTTGATAGTGTATCTCTTCCGCACCTTTTATTAAAACTAGAAGCCATAGGAGTTCGTGGGCATGCCCACAAAATCTTCAAGGATTATCTCAAAGATCGAAGTCAATGCGTAAAAGTAAATGATGTCATCAGTGAGAGTCAAACACTAAATTTCGGTGTACCCCAAGGTTCAATTCTTGGCCCTACTCTATTTATAGTATATGTCAATAATCTCTGCAAACTACCTTTGACAAATTGTAATATCTTTACATATGCAGATGACACTGCGATGTTGATATATGGAGACGATTGGCAAGATACGCTGAAACATGCAGAAATAGCTCTTACAAAGACCCTTTCATGGCTATCGAATAACCTTCTCACCGTCAATCTTAACAAGTCCATCTACCTTCCATTTTCGCTGCAATCTAGAAGTTTACCAACTGAAAATTCTTTGCGACTCAAAGCCCATGCAAATTGTTCCTCGGTGTCATTATCAACTCAGTGCTCATGTCCTTTACTAAAATATTCAACTACCACTAAATATCTTGGAGTCCAAATTGATAGTTTACTAAATTTTAAGTCCCATATAGAAAGTCTCACCTCAAGAGTACGTAAACTAATTCCTATTTTTAAACAGTTAAGATGCTCCACTGATTACAGCACCTTAAAAACAGTTTACTTCGCCTTATGCCAATCAATAATTACTTATTGTATTACAGCTTGGGGTGGTGCATCTAAAACGCATTTACTAAAACTAGAGAGAGCTCAAAGGGCTGTCCTGAAAGTTATAACTTTTAGGCCATTTCGGTACCCCACAATGAATCTGTACACAGATTGTCAAGTGCTCTCAGTGAGACAACTTTTTATTCTTCAAACAGTTCTTCGAAAACACTCGTGCCTAAATGTCAATGTCAGTCTAATGAAAAGACGTCGCTATCATACAGTATGTCCAACAATAAAATTCAGAACATCCTTGGCTAAAAAACATTTTAATTATCTAGGTAACCATCTCTATAATACCATAAATAAAAACTGCAATATATACACCCTATGTAGAAATAAATGCAAAAAAGAAGTTAGTACATGGTTACAGATTAAAAATTACAACGAGACAGAACAGCTATTGAACATTTCAGTGTAAATTCTCAGTCGCGCAATCACAGACACAAACACACCCATATACACAAATCCACATACACACATATCCACACACATTCACACACATAAACACACACACTCTCTCTCTCTTACACACACACACACACACACACACACACACACACACTTACACTCACATACATACATACACACACACTAAAATGTTTAAGAATATGAAAAACGGCACATTATATAAATTAAATGTACTTACCTCAAACCTGAACCCCTGACCGTCTTGATACAATGTATTGTAGAAGCAAAATCTCCTTGTGAGAGCACTGATACCCATAACACAAGTTGAATCTTATCATGGGTATCAGAGTTCAACAAAACTCCTCTGTCACAATATATAATTACATTGTTTATTATAAGTACCTAGCTATGTAACTGAAGAGTATTGTACAATTTTAAACTGAATAAACGTTATTATTATTATTATTATTATTATATGTAGATTATTTACTAAGAAAATATAATCACAAAATCTAAGTATCAAAACGAGTTAATCCTACAAGATGGATAATATTAATAATGCAGATTGTCGCTTAAATACAACTTTTTCCTCACATGTTTTTCAATAAACATTGAAAATAATATTTGTGGCTTGAGATCGTAAAGTTGTTTTCGGCAGTAAATCGAAAATAATCATAATATTAGAAAAAGAAAAAAATTCCATACAACTCTTTTTTTGACTTGACATGCCGCTTGACAATAGTTAGTTTTAAAAATTTTCATTGCCATATTAAAAACCCATTTTTCTGCTTGTCAAAAATGCCATGAGATCCTGGTACACCTATAATAAGTAATATAGTTTAAGTAAAATACATATATATGACGCAGAAGGGGTAATCTACGGTGTTGGTTATGAAATGATATTCCTTTTACTTTGCTCCATGATATTATATTTCTAGTTCTCCTAACGTTCACATCAATACTTCCAAGTACTTCAACACTACGTGATCGTCCGTTCTATCTTATTGACAATTCCTTCATCTAAATATGACATGTCGTTTCTTATATGCCAACCTCTGCATCGGACAGGCGTTGTAGAATAAAGAGGTCCGTCCCTGGACCTTCACTGGAGATTCGTGGCCTCACCGACACGGCTATCCTGACGTGCGCTCGTCCTCGTGCGCGCTTTAATTTATCTTGGTACATCATCATCATGCTTCTTCTATCTACTGCTCCACAAGGCATGCCACATGGTCCTCCGCTTATGATCTCATCCAGCAGTACCACTCGCCCTCTTAAGAGCGTCGGTGTATCGGGCTGTTGGTGTTCTTGGTCTCCATTATAACTCCTGGGTCCACAACTCCTTGTTATCGTATCACGCACGCGGCCATCGCTGACGACCCACACGACCTCGTGTGGATAATCAGAATCCTGTAAAAAACAGTCTCAACAGTATTTTGCTCGGCTATTCTGACTACATTAACCTGATTCACATTCATTTTATTTTCGTCATTCATCACATCATTATTAATTTACAGTCAAGAATAATTCGCTCATTAAGTCTGATATTTTAAATGTGGACACTTAAAATATAGTGGAGATAACTATGGTTTGGCCATTTGGTTACCAATCTGGTTCATAAGACTCTACGGAACGTCGCAATTATGTTATTGTCGTCTGGTCCGGATTATACCCTGCAGACACCTGGTCCAGTCTCTCTAAGACTCTCCAGGCACAACGTCCCTTCAGTTCTATGCTGGCCCGGACTCATTCACATTTCTTTTCATATTTTTTTTGACACCTTTTTTTACAACTTTTTTTTATCATAACTCTTTTTTTATCATAACTCTTTTTTTACTCCATTTTTTTTTACAATTTCATATTGTTACTAGGTACTCTTTTTTTACCTTTCATTTTCACTTATCTCTTGGTAATGGTAATGGTAATGGTGATGGGCTCCAATTTCCGCATTTAGCCTCTAGGTTGGGCCATTTTGCGTAAATGTGTGTGCCGGCTAGTTGTCTAGCCAGCCTAGCTCCGTCCAGAAACGCAGGATCCTCCTGGTGTCTCCACAGGCTTCACGGAACGACCTCGGAGTGCCGAGGATTTCAGCCCGTTGGGTAGCTACACCCACGCATTCCAGGATTACGTGAGGGGCTGTTTCGTCGGCCGATAGACACGCCCTGCATAGAGGGCTGTCGGTCATACCTAGAACATATAAATGTTTGTTAAGTGGGCAGTGTCCAGTGATGTTACCTACAATTACTCGCAGGTTCCTCCTGTCAAGTGACAATAGCCTCCTGGTCAGTCGTGCGTCGGGACAGGGCACTGTTTCCCGAGATTGTCTGCACGTTTTGATTTGTGCCCATTGATCTGCATGTTGTTTTAATGTTCTTTGATGTAGCCAGGATCTTAGCTGGTTGAATGCTAGTGGTAGCATAGGGGCCGGGCCAACCGCTGGCTGGTCGGATCCCCTTCTGGCCAACTGGTCTGCCATGTCGTTTCCTAGAGAGCCACTGTGCCCTTTGATCCATTGCAAGGTAATTTGGTTTTTTAGTCCTATGCCTTGCAATGCTTGGTGACACTCTAGTATGAGCCCAGACTGTATGATTTTGCTGTCCAAGGCCTGTAGTACTGCAGCGCTGTCGGAAACGATTCGTATATTTTGGCCCGCCAGGCCTCGTTTGGCGACTGCGGTTGCTGCCTGTATTATGGCGACACATTCACATTGAAATATGGAGCTGTGCTCGCCCAAGGCCATTGATATATCTATGTTTATTTCGGGTGAGTACACTCCTGCACCTGTTCCCGTCTTAGTTTTTGATCCGTCGGTATATATGCGTAGTTCATGTATACCGGCTTGATCCTTGGTTTCCTCAGTGAGCTGTATTTGGTAGCTCTTATCAAAACTGAGTTGTTTGGGGACCTTATCATTGGGGGAGGCTATCAATGGTTGATTGACTATTGCCTCCTCCAAGATTTTGGTGTGAATCCCATTTGTTGTACCCCAGAGATTGAGCGATTTAAGTCTGATGGCTGCTGACGCCGCTTCTTGCTGTATGAACAGGTCGAGGGGCGTTAATCCCAGCAGTACCTCCAGTGCCGCTGTGGGGGTGGTTTTCATGCAACCCGTTGTAGCTACACAAGCTAGCCTTTGGAATTGTTGCAGTTTGTTTTTGGCTGTGGTTAGTCTGGTTCTGGGCCACCAGACCACCGCGCCATAGCTGATAATTGGCCTTATTACTGCAGTATATAGCCACATGACAATTCTGGGGTGGAGACCCCATGTTTTGCCAAGTAGCCTTTTGCATTGCCAGAATATGGCACAGGCCTTTTGTAATTTGTTATCTAGGTGTTTGTTCCATAGCAGCTTGTCATCTAAGATGACACCCAGGTATCTGACTTCTCTGGTCAGAGTTAAAGTTGTGCCTAGGAGTTTTGGCAAGCGGTGGATATTAGTGATCCGCTTTTTTGTGAACAGTACAAGTTCTGTTTTTGATGGATTTACCGACAGTTCGTGGTCGCTACACCATCGTTCGACGATTTTTAGGGCCCTTTGCATAAGGTCACAAAGGACAGCTTCAAATTTTCCCCTTACGAGGATTGCGATATCGTCTGCATAGCCTACAGTATAGAAGCCCGCCTCATTCAGTGAGGAGATTAACTCGTCCACTACCAAGTTCCATAATAGTGGCGAGACAACCCCTCCCTGCGGGCAGCCCTTCGACACAATGGCTCGTGTTGTGCCGTTTACTGTAATTTGTACAGCCCTTTGCTTTAACATGGCGTCGATCCAATCGATTATAATTGGGTCCGCGCCATGTCTGAGCAGGGCTTGGCTTATGCTGTGGAATTGCGTCTTGTCAAAGGCTCCTTCAATGTCAATGAAGGCCGCAAGCGCTGATGATTGAGTTGATAGTGCTCCTTCTATAGGTAAGATAACACTGTGCAGTGCAGATTCCGTTGATTTGCCTGAGCAGTAGGCATGCTGTTGGTGGTGTAGAGGATACCGCTCCAGAGCTCCGTCTCTGAGATATGTATCACATAGACGTTCCATGGTTTTGAGTAGGAATGAGGTGAGGCTTATTGGCCTATATGATTTCGGTTGCGTGTAATCACTCTTACCTGGTTTGGGTATGAATACCACTTTCACTTCTCTCCATTTTTTCGGGACATAACCATACAGTAGGCAGGCCCTGAATATTTGTACCAAGTGTGGTGCTATGGTGTTTTTGCACCACTGAAGTAGTCCCGGGAAGATGCCGTCTAGGCCTGCTGTTTTAAAAGGTGAGAAGTTGTTGATTGCCCAAAGAACTTTTTCCAGGGTCACAATTCTTTCGGCAGTTATGACGGCTTCAGCGCTAGGTCGTCTAAACTCCGGCTGGTCCGCTTCTTCCCAGTCAGTGGTTCCAGTGATGTCGCATCCTGGGAAGTGTGTTTCGAGTAACAACTGACACATCTCACTGGGTGTAGTTGTGTAAGTGTTATCCTGTTTTCTCAGAGAGCCTAGGTTCCTACTCGGTTCACTCGAGAGGATGGTCTTTACTCTGGCCGCCTGAGTATTTGATTCGATGTTTGTGCAGAAATTTCTCCAACATTCTCGTTGTCTTTCGCGAATCCGTTTTTTGTACAAACGTTGCCAACATTTATAGGCATCCCAGTCTGTATCTTTTCGCGTGTTGCTTGCTCTGTTAAACAGTTTGCGTAGTTTTCGTCTCATCCTCTCAAGTTCAGGCCCCCACCATCCATTATGGCTGGCAGTTCCTTTTGAGGGTGTTGTTAGTGGACAGGTTTCTGTAAAGCTGTTCATTAACGTTTCTGTTAGTTTGGTAACGTGATTCTCTAGGTCCGCAGGTTCGTAATATCCCGCCGGAATCGTTTTGAGATTCGGACTTGCGGATATTAGCAAACCAAACTTTGTGCGATCTGTCCGTCTTGGGTTTCGCCAAAGTTCCGGTTTTTTTGAGTCGACGTTTAGTTTGTATCTTACCCATCTATGGTCAGAGCAGGACAGTTCCTTTGACACGTGCCAGTCAAGGATCTCTTCCGACACTTTTTCCGTAGCGAGTGTGATGTCGATAATAGTTTGAAATCTGGAGGTAACGAAGGTTGGTTCTGACCCCCTGTTTATAAGCCTGAGATCTGTGGAAAATAAAAATTCTACTAGTTCCTCACCTCGTTTGTTCGGAGATTCGCTGCCCCACAGGGTGTGGTGCGCGTTAGCGTCCGCCGAGATGATCAGCTCAAGCTTCTTGGACTCGCAGTGCTTGATGAGGTTTGCCAGCTCGACCGTTGGTATGTCCGCATCGCCCGGCAGGTAGGCTGATGCTACAATCACCTCCGGGAGACTAAGGCAGTTGGTCTGGAGCCTGACCGTAGTCAGGTCTCTGGAAGGGTGTTACCAGACCAATCGATCGATCGTCAATCGACAGCATCGATTAACGTCGATCGAAGTTGATCGACTGGTCTGGTAGCTTTAATTGATCGACGCATACCGTTCGACTAACCAATCGATCGATTCCTTCGGTCGACGTTGATCGATAGGTCAAGTAGCTTTAATTGATCGACCGATACCGTTCGACTAATCAGTCGATCGACCGTCGGTCGACGTTAATCGTTTGACTCCGGCTATATTCCATCAGTTTCTCTCGAATAGTATTCAGAAGAGGACGCGTTATTCTTGGCCAGTACGATGTTGCTCGTACTATTATTACGGATCGACGTCGACTAATCGTACATTCTACCATCGATCGATGCCGTCGATCGATTGGTCTATTAGCATCTATCGATCGACGTCGACTAATCCATTCTACAATCGATCGATGCCGTCGATCGACTATCGATCGATTGGTCTGGTAGAAACTATCGATCGACGTCGACTAATCGATTCCACCATGGATCGATGCCGTCGATCGACGATCGATCGATTGGTCTGGTAACACCCGAACAGAACTCATTCATTAAAACTGCATTGATTGAATTTGGTACAAATATGCAAGTGCGTGGATTGGTTACAGTTGTATCAAGAAGTATTTTACCTCCGATGTTGTTGAGACCGCATATCCTGTCCTTCCTTATCCACGGCTCCTGGATAAGGGCGACGGTTTTGCTGTTTACCTCCAGCATTCTTCGCAGGGTAGCCGCCGCGGCTTGTTTATGCTGGAGGTTGACTTGTACGATGTTAGTACAAGTTGGGCGAGGAGGAGCGAAAGGGACTGCTCAACTCCTCCGTGTCCGTGTTCGACGGAACGTCCTGGTCCATCAGACGCGCGATATCCTCTGCCAGGTCCCCGACATCGGTTTCCACAGCAGAGGGAATCAGCGAGCGTTCCGATGTCCCACTGTGCTCACCTGCCGTTCCCTGCCTTTCGGCTGGGTTCAGCTGGCGCACTGGCGCACCGGCCATTCCTTGCCTTTCGGCTTGGCTTGGCTGGTTCACTTTGGACGTAGGCGCATCCACCCCCTGAGCCGCGCACACACTCTGCTTTACAGCGGAGCGGTTTTCGCAAACCTTAGGGGCAGACGCAGCCTCAACCGGGTCGGGCGGGGTATCCTGCAACCTTCCCGTGTTGCCGAAGAATCGGATGTAGGCGTTGCCCAGTTTGTAGCACAGTCTACGCCCCCGTGCTAGGATGCCGGGGATTTGGTCGACTGGAATACCGAGCACCAAGAAGGTTCCCGGTGGGTCCCCTTTATGGCGCTCGATATTGTAAAGCGACCATCTGCCAACCTGGTACCACTTGTTCTGGCCGGCCAGGATCTGCTAAATCCTTTTTGGGTCGTCCGAACAATGTGGTAGCAGGACGGCGGACTTCACCCTTCTGGGGATGTCCGATTGCCGCTTCACTACCAGCCGTGTCCCCGGAATTGGTGACTCAAGAGTGGCTACGGTGTTCTTAAGCCACTCTACGTCATTTCTGTCCTCGCACTGGAGTTTTAACACTCCTTCACTGTGGAAGGGTTTCCCTCGGAAGGAGGGCCAGTACGGGACCTGTTGCGCGTCTGCTGGTGTCTCAGCTAGTTTTTCAATGTTGGATTCCAGCAGGCCCTTGACGCACTCCACCTGTTCGGGTGTGAGGTCGGTAAAAGGCTCCGCCATCACCGCGACAAAGAGGTCACTTAGGACCACCGAGTCTGCGTAGGTGATGGCTTCGCTCACCTTCCCCGTGGAGGCCTTCGCGCGCTTTGCCACGCTGTAGATCGGCGATTGTGTATCGTCAGGGCGAGGGCGTTTGGGTCCCTTAGCCTGGCCACCTTGGGGCTTGGCTTCAGGTGTAACCTTCGCCTTGCCACGACGTCGCCGCTTATTTGCCTTAGGCGCGTTGGGTTTCCCCGTCGCAGCCTGACCAGATTGGGCTGCCTTTTCGACGCGTTGACTAGATCCCCCTTGGTTTTCACCAGGGCGGTTCGTCGTCTCCGCGCCTACTGAGGCAGTCGGGGCCGTTGCCGGTCCTCCCAAGCTGGTTGACGGAGCGTTCTTTGCAGCTTCAATGCTGCGTTGCTTGAGCTGGCGCCTCTGTTTTTGAGTGCCGCGTCTGCGTTTTTGCACCTTCCATTCCTGTTCAACGGCCCGTGAGGAGCCGGATGGAATGGAGGCTGCGTTGTTGGAACAGGGCAATTCCGAGGAACCGACATCCTGTTGTTTGGTGATCAGTTGATCTTTCGGGTTTTTACTCTTGCGATCCATTGCGCTTGAGATACTATATTCATTCTCCGTGGCGTCCCACCCTCCAGGGAGCCCGCAGATGGGGATGTTCAGCCGAACACCAGGACCTACCACAGAGAGTATAGGATCCGGGGTCCGCCATGCAGCGAGCCTGCACGATGCGAAGAGGTCTACGGTTGTCGGGTCGAGATTTTGACCCGTACTCGCCATAGGCTCCGCGCCTCGCCGGCTGCGCACTACATGACCCCGTAACCCTCGCCGGATACCCTTAAGGGGTTCCTTTGCCGATTTCCTTAGGTTGGCTAATCCCAAGGCCATCGTTTTGGTGGAAATCCAGACCAAAGAGGGCGTGTTGCCATCCCAGGTAACTACTACCCGACCCGGGGTAGGCTCAACCCTCCAGGACTCCTTCATCCCCCCGCACGACGCTCAACTACGCACGGCACAACACGTAGGTGGGCTCAAGCCCACTCCATAGCGGAGAGGCCGGTCTGACTCGCCCACTGGTCTAGACCTAGGGTAGGAATAGGGAAAGGGAAGGATAGGTGTTATGAAAAGGAAGATTGGTAAGTTAGGGCGGGAAATAGGTAGTGTGGGATATTACCGCCCAGGAGGGTAAGGGATTGGACAGTAATAGCTCGGGAAGCCGGGGTCGCATACCCGTATACTATACCACAACTACCGGACAGGTAAGTTGGGATAGTATCCCGTGACTTGTGGCGGAGAGGGTAGGAATATGGAAAGGGAAGGATAGGTGGTGTGAAAAGGAAGTTTGGTAAGTTAGGATGGGAAATAGGAAATGGGGGATATTACTGCCCAGGAGGGCAAGGGATTGGACAGTAATAGCTCGGGAAGCCGGGGTCGCATACCCGTATACCATACCACAACTACCGGACAGGTAAGTTGGGATAGTACCCCTGACTACTTCACTTATCTCTTTTTTAAACTCTTTTTTTTTCTCTTTTTTCACATCTTTTTTTCACATCTCTTTTTTTTCACTCCTCTTTTTTTTACAATAGCCATTGTTGCGAAACTCATTAAATTGATATCATCATGTAATCCTTCTTTTACTATACCATCAGACCGACCATAGTTTCTCTACGTGACTTACATCTGACTTACACAAGTCTAACGAGTCTACTGACAAGAAGTCGCTATTCACCATAACGTACTCGCATCATAAGAAACCCGATAGCAAAAACTTCGAACTGTCAACAATTGCAACAGCTTACTCTTAGTGATCCAATAAAGTTTCATAACTTTCAACCATTTATTAAATTTAGAAAATAAAGGATGTCACTGTCATTGACTGAAAAACCCTCCTATAAAGACAACGTAATTTCGTTCTTTAAATACGAATGTCAGGCAAATCATGGAAATAATTTTAAGAATGATTCGTTTAAATCCAATACCAGCAACAACATTATCTACACGCTCATCAGCCCCATAATCATAGAAAACTTCACAAAATCACCTGTATGATCAAACTATGCGTGAAGACGGTTGTGACGACACTCATTCTGCCATCACCTAATCTAGCACCGCTCACGCAGCAGACAGGTCCTGGGTCTCTTGGTTTCTCGTGGCTGGCGTGGGAGATCATTATTCCATGTGTCATCAATTTTCCACAACTGAAAAATAAGTAAGGTTAATTTCACTCGTATGATATCAGGTATCACATTTGATGCTAGACTAGGGCTACTTATCTGCGATCCGTAGTTACGTCCATTTCCATCAACATGTTCCTCGAAGAAATTTTAGTCGTCACCTCATTCTTAAAAATCGACATTCGCGTTTCAGCATATCGTACTCCGAAAGGTCTACATATTGGATGGCTTCGTTTGTTTGAACACCCACATTACCACATTTCGCATTATCCACACCGATTATATTATAAACTTCGACGATTCTCATTTTATTGTGTTTTGGATTGTTTAATTTCTCATAGCAAAATTCTTGCAAAATTTTCTTCAAATGTCATCCGAACTAGTGTCAGTCCTCATTTATTTTCAGACTTTTCCAATGTTTTGGGCGCGTCAGTTCTTCCACCACTTCTGATGACGCAGAAGGGGTAATCTACGGTTATGAAATGATATTCCTTTTACTTTGCTCCATGATATTATATTTCTAGTTCTCCTAACGTTCACATCAATACTTCCAAGTACTTCAACACTACGTGATCGTCCGTTCTATCTTATTGACAATTCCTTCATCTAAATATGACATGTCGTTTCTTATATGCCAACCTCTGCATCGGACAGGCGTTGTAGAATAAAGAGGTCCGTCCCTGGACCTTCACTGGAGATTCGTGGCCTCACCGACATATATTAAATAATTTTAAATACAATATAATACAAATTAAATAGTTTTAAATAAATCCATACTATCCATATCCATACTATCCATACTAATATTATAAATGTGAAAGTGTGTTTGTTAGTTTGTCCGTCTTTCACGTCGCAACGAAGCTGTTATATGGTATGGTTTTTGTGTGTGGAGATAGTGAGGAGGGTGGAGAGTAACGTAGGCTACTTTTTACCGCGGTAAAACATCCCCATGGGAAGATCGATGTTTTGTTAGTTGCTAGATATTTAGTTCCGGAAGTTGTTAATAGATGGCGTTAGTAAAATTCATTTGCAAGTTCTGATTCACGCTATCAAATGATACAATATATGTATATTACTTAAGTCATAGGCAACTAAATTTAACTAAGTAAAAATAAGTAGGATTTGTATAAAATCGATGTCTACCGCGGGCGAAGCTGCGGGCAAAAGCTAGTTAAATACATAAAAATACTAGTATGCCTACATGAAATTTACAATCAATATGAGCACCCAATAAATAATATAAATAAATACATACATAGTAAGAAGTAAGAGGTTATTTATGATTAATATGAAATAATAATATTATGCACTTGTGTGAATGTAGGAGATTTACATCACTATAAGTATCATCACTATAAGTCTTTATTGAATGTATTTAATTTGTTTATTTATTTAATCTATACTATAATAAAACTCAAAGGGCAAATTTACTGTACATTGAATATTTTTTAAAAATTTTGATTAGGGGGCACTTCAGTAATGTGTTAGAGCACAAAAATATTTTTTTAGAATTATTGTCTGTCTGTTTGTCTGTCCGGGCATCACATGAAAACCCTTGAACGGATTTCGATGAAAATTGGTAAAGTTGTTACTAATGCTCCAGGTCATATTTTAGGATACTTTTTATCCCGGAAAATTAAAAGGTTTCGCCGGGAAAAGGGATGAAAGTTTGTATGGAATATTTTTAAAACATTTACTTCAAATTTGCAACAAATGTTCCTTGCTTAAATTTATTGAACACATATTTTTCAGTTTTTCAAAATTAATGTGAATTTTGTTTATTTTTCAAAACCCAAGTTTCAGTATATAAATTACTAAATATAAATACTTCAATATAAATTCACCGTTTTTTAAATTTCCTTCTACGAGAGGTACAAATAAGGTAAAACATAATTTCCGTATACGAAGCTGCGGGCAACAGCTAGTTTTTATTATACCTCAAACAGATGGTATAAAAGGCGACCTTAATGCTAAGAGTATTCTGTACCAGCCAACCTTTGGGCAAAGCAGAAAACAGCGCTGGCGGTATTAATTAATAAAAAATAAGTAATAATTATTTAATTACAATTGATTCCGTTTTATTAATATTTTGTATTCTATTTTCTATTTAATTTGTATTCTATTTTCTATTTATATAATTTATAGTTAAAATAGTGGTTACATACAGTTCAATTAATATACGGCAAATCATTGTTCTAACGCGTTAGAATGAGTTCAACCTTTGAAATATTGCAGAGGTCATATGAGTAGCTATTTGAATAACAATTCTGTTTCATTGTAAGACAGGGTTTTTAGCCAAACAGTAACCTTTTTTACATTCCTGATAGGATGAATTAAAGATTTTTATTTAAGTACTCATTTAGTCTTCAAGAAAAGAGTGAATAGTTACTGCCGTAACCATCTTAAGACTCCTATACACTATGCCGCCGGCTTTGCCGCACAAAAAAGCCTCAGGCCTAATATCTAATATTAATAACTAAAAAAAAGCATTGTCCATAATTAATTATTGATTAAGTACCTATTTATTGTATTAAAGTAATTTAATATGGAGCGGTCCCCCGAAACACAGTTCTTATTTATTTATATTATATTTTATGACTTTTTAACGATTTATTTTATGATTTTTACTTTTTACATATTCAGATTTTTATTTTGTTTTTTCACCCTTTCATTTGATACCCCACTCGGGTTTCCGATAATTTACCCCCCTCCCCCTTCAAACATAACCCAAAAACGGTAAAAACACTCGACTAAGAAATCTTTCAAACAAAAGCAACTAAATCAAAACCGGTTCATCCGTTCGAGATCTATGATGATATAATATTATGTAGACATATAAACATATGTCGAACTTATAAAACCCCTCGTTTTTGCGTCGGGAGTTAAAAACTATTATTTATTAGGTAAGGCCTAATACGTAAAAATATTAACAACCTAATACTGTAATACATAGGTAAACATAGAAACATGATGATTCGTGGTGTTATTAAAATAAAAAATAATTAATTAATTAATTAATTGGACCAGAACGTGGTAGTCGGCGTACAATTTCTGGAAATGTTTTCGTAAAAACGCGAGCACCGGCGAGGCAAACTGATACGTCCATACGCTGGGAAGGCCCGGTCGGCACTGATGGTGATGGAATCAGCGTGACCATTTTTTAAAAAGGGAATCTACCAAAAATCTACTGAAAAAATCTACTAAAATCTACTAGGTCGCATTTTAAAATCTACTAATAATTTTAGCCGAGTAATATTTGAGCCGTTTTGGGTAATATTTGAGCCGTTTTGGGTAGATACAATTTGAAATAAAACACATTTTGTTAAGGCGCCATACATAAATTACGCACCACGTTAAGGGGGGGGGGGGGGGGGTTCGATGTAGTGTGAAAAGGGGTGGGGTCCTAAAGGAGATGTCTTAGAAATGTATGGCACCTGGGCGGGTACACTGTACATTCAGTAGGAAGTAGCTCATATTATTTGAAAGCTTTCCTTACTATCCAAATTCTAGTTTTCACCTTGGTTTGGCGACAATAATTCATTAAATAGTTATTTAATTGTAACACTGAGACAATATGGTGGACACATCCACTGCATATGAATGACAGTTGTTTTAATTATGACTTATGAGTGTCAATGTCAAATACGTAGTCAAAATAAAAGCACGAGTCGGAATGCCGAAAAAAAATGTCACTTCAATGTTCATATCTACAATACAGATAACTAATCACAGACAACAGACAAGTCTATATAGACTATATATTTATTTTGACAGTTCCCTATTACGGAGCCATGGAACCGCCATTGTTGTCGTGTGTAAAAATAATTTATTGAAAATAATTTCTCTGCAGAGAACCGTTCATTGAATATTTTTTTTAATATTTTTCTGTGAATCAGTATATTTTTCTCTTTTTATGCTGGAATGTACAAAAGCCCCGCCCAAAAAAACACATCTCCTTTCGTGACGTTACATTTCAAAATCGAATAATTGGTATGTATAGGTAACGGGTAAATATTAAAAAACGCTTAATAGAAATAAAACTTACTTCGGAACTGCTGTTTTAATTTAATAACTATATAGGTATGAAATTTCATAATATGTGACGTCACACTAGAGGGGAGGGAGGGCTCACAAATGTGACCAGCTATGACAAGGAGGGGGAGGGGTCAAAAAGTCATGAAATGAATGTGACGTAATTTGTGGATGGCCCCTAATGAACCCTACATTTAATCAATCATATTTTTCATGTTTTTCTGAAGCGCTATGCTCATGGCCGTAGCTAGGGGGTGGGGGGGGGGGGGGGCGATATGGGGCAATGCCCCACCTTGAAATCACAATGCCCTACCTTAAAAATACCAAAAACTAAGATAAAATTATTATAATTAAAATGTTTCTTCATAGTTTGAGATAAAAAAAATTGTAGAGGTCAGTGATATACATGGTGATTGATTTAGGAGCCCGTGCTTCGCAGCAGATCAATTAAGTATGATTACCTGTAACCAGTGCTGCCCTACCTCAAATTCGACACTAGCTACAACCCTGACTGTGCTCTTTGGTAAACGCAATTCTTGCAAAAATTTTAGAATTACAAGCTTTACAATAAGCATTATTGTCATCACATTTTTAAGCCACTTTGAAAATAATGGGGTTTTCTCCCACTCCGCACGATAAGTTTGATCGTATCTTCTTTTCATTTTAAATTACATAAATGTATGATTGCGCAAAAGCAAACAATACAAATTATTGAAAACGACTAAATAAAACTGTGTTGTCTATCATTAATAATAATAATAATAATTCGCTTCACACTCGGATTCCCTGTGTCGCGGGTGCCATGGACAACACACAACATAGACAAAGACATTCACACCCAGACCGAGAACAGAAATTCAAACTCATCATTCAAATTTCCGCCTCGCTGGGAATCGAACCCAGGACCCTCGGTGCGGCGATCCGGCGTGGTAACCATTGCGCCACACGGGTCGTCGTTATAGGAGCAACTTAAAAATGATCTAAGCTATAACACCTATTTTATAAAAATAGTCTATCTATTGGAGAATTAAATTCGAATGTACGTTACTGTGGGCATGGCATGCCCAAAGTAATGTTCATTAAATAAGAAGGGAATCCCCCAAAACACTTTCGTGCCAAGGTGCCAACTGTAAAATTAAAACTTTTTGGACATGGATGCTTAGTTTTAAGCCTAATATTCTTTGATAGCGAATTAATACCAAAACCTACCGATGTGTTTCTCATTTCTACTAAATTCTACTAAGACGTTTTGTTCTACTAGGTAACCGCCTTATTTGCTTCAAATCTACTAAAATTGGTCACGCTGGATGGAATCGATTTTGCCCGGTCGATAAAATAGTTCACTTTGCAACAATTATCAAACGAAATCATTATATTTTAATAAAATAAAATTTAAATTCTATTAAAGGGTTAACTTAAGATTAATGTATTTTTTTTTAATTTCTTTAAAGTGTTTGTAATTAAAAGAAAAAAATACTTCGAACGAAGGTTCTTAGAAATTACGTTATTTAATATTTTTTTCTGCTATATACAGACCGTATAATTACGTTATTAAGGTATATTTTTAAACGGTTGGAATATTTTGTATTTTGTTGAAAAACGAAGACAATAATTACTTTTTAACAAAAAATAAAACCAACGAAAAAAAAAACTGAAAAGCAAAAAATAAAATAAACCATTTAGTATTATAAATTACTAGCTTATACCCGCGACTTCGTCTGCGTGGACTTGAGAATTAAATGAAAGTAATTAAAAAACATCCCGGGAAATGCGAGTTTTTTTGGCACTGAGGGTTTTATACAAATTTAGAGAACCGAACATGAGCAATATTAAATGATTCAGTAACAAACTTAACTTTGCCACTGTAAAACTGTCGTTCCTATGCATGGACATAGTGATCAATTAACCAAATACAAATAAGTTTAAGTTTTTTTGGAATGATACCTCCACGCATTCCTGAGAAAATAGGGTCGATAGATAGACAGACTGACGGACAACGAAGTGATCCTATAAGGGCTATGTTTTTTCTTTTGAGGAAAACTCTAAAACAATAAATAACCTGTAAGCCCAACTTCCAAACTAAATTATACCCTTGACCTGATGAAGAAGCAGATCCATCTCCGACCTCGAACGACATGCACCCTGTTATTTGATGCGAGATATGAAATATTTGTGAGCCAAATTTCATCTAAATCCATTTAGCCGCTTTAGCGAGAGTAAAAAATATCTTATTATACGCCTAAGAAATATTATTGGGATTTTATATACGTACACCATCAGATCTTGAATTGGTCAATGTTGTACTGGTTTTGCTATGTCAACGTGACCATCAACAAATATTATTAAAACTGTTATTCCCACCCATTCTGGAGTTACATAGTCTGTCTCTAAGATACACAACCAGACCCAACCAAGCCCAGACCCTAATACAATATACTGTTACTTCGTAGCAGCTACCTCACAGCATTTACCATAATAATGTATTTTTTATACCACCAAAAAGTAGAGATTTCATGGAAAAAAATCCCACCGACTTTTTTAAAAAAGCAGATATTTTTACTTGAGAATTTTCGATTGAAAATTAGTGTGCTTTTTCGGTGTTAAGTCAAAATAAGGTGAAAAAAGAAATATTTAAAATCAAAAAAATTACAGTGTGTTTGGAACATAAAAAGTTAAGTTTTCACCAAATTTCGTGAATTTGTTTTTTTTTAAAGAAAAATAAAAAACCAAAAACTTGGTTATTAGAATTTTTCACATAAAGTTTGAGATTATATGAAAAAAATGGAAATCCAAAACTTGTAGATCTTTCAGAGACAACTTTACCCTTTAACTTTTTTTCCATAGGACTTGCAGTTTTGCCGGAAATCGAGATAAACCGTTTTTTACCATTAAAAACTCACCCACCCCCCCCCCCCCTCCACTTCCCGACCTCAGATCGCCCGTAAATTATTTTTCCTTTCATTTTTATTATATTCTCTTCCTTTTTCAATGGGTTTCATCCTACTATTGTTAAAGTGTTTGTAACAAACCTACTTCGAATAAACTAATTTCATTTCATTTCATTAATTTCATTTTATTATTTTTTCACTTACCATTTTCAAAGGCTTCAGCCCTGGTCAATTAAAATATATCTACAGAGATAAGTAAAGACAACTGAAAAAAAAGGTTTTACTTCGACTACACCTCCTCGAAATTAAACCAGGACATTGTAGGAGTTGTAGATTATAAATGACAGTTTAATTCAGACTACGGGAATACTGGACTGCTCCTATTTATTCATAGACGTCGGCAATTTTTTCCTATACACAAATAAATAAAACAAATAAAATAAACAGCAAAACCTAAAGTAATCGAATTCTTCTTCCATTTTAATTACGTAGTGTTTTATTGGCACTACTTCTTCCTTCTTTTCGACTTATTATGTGTTTTCATCTGACCAAGTAATGTCTGTAAGACGGTCCCCATGCTGCTCACCACATCACGCAAACTGCCGCTGCCGCCGCGCCGCTCTGTCTCCATGATCAGATCGGGTGGTTTAGCAGGTAGCTGAGGTGTACCATGTCAGGTTTATCGGTCAATGTATGATCGCGCCGACCACGGGCTACATGAGTCGCTCAGGGACGTCTTGCCCCTCCGTATTTGACTGCCTGAGAGCTAAACGCTTCTGCGCGAAGATTCAAAAGAGCCCCCCCGACTATTTGGGGAGTTTCGCAACCGCGGTACCAGCTAGATTTACGGTAATGAAAGGATCTCCTACCCGACAGCAGGGTCCGCCTCTCAACCGGGAGACTCTAGTTCTCCTGAGTTTATTCCTGAATAACTGTGGGATTTATAAGCGTCCAAGAACCTGGCCCAAATACCAGACGTATATTTTATACCTATAAAACGTTTCAAAAGAAACTCATTGTTTAAACTGATTCGCCATTTGTGGATTAAACGGCGTGCCTGCACTACCATAACATTAGTTTTATTTTTACTACTATTTAAATAATTAATATCTCACTGCTAAATCATAAATAACTCACTCTAAACTTGATATGGAAATTTAATCATCTTCTTAATTTATTATTTTTTCATTCTTGTTTTCTTTCTTGGATAACAACCAATGGGTGATATGCCTTTAGTTTGATCTGATCACGGACGATGCTTTTAGTCATCCATGGAGGATGAAGACAATTTAGCATCAGGTGGCTCATCTGCTTTTTCGTGGCTATTTGCAAATTCAAAAGTATTTTAGTTATGTATTTGTATTGCACTTACATCCGGTCATAATTAGCCTATGCGGGGCCGCGCCGGCTTGGTACGCATTGACCAGTAGGTGACAGCAGTAGACGATTATTCGCAAATATTTTAATTTCTTACTCATTGTGATTTGTATTTTTATTAATATCTACTTTCTTTTCCTACATCACAATAAGAAAATCTAAATTGTATCTAATACTTTGTCAAAATTTAAGATTTTTATTTATCTGCAGGTAAAACAATATTTGATAATAAAATTTTCCTAAATTGTGTTATAATAATATTATTATCACTAACTCTAACCCACACCATCATACAACGAATTGAATATAGGAACAGATTCCTATAGTTATGTTAGCACAATCTAACATAATATTTATGTGTTATTGATTGAGTAGGGTAACTAATTTCTTAAAAACCCAATGTTTTAAATATTGTAAATATGTATAGTTATACATTAATTTCAATAAAAGATTTGTTGACTCGTTCTGAGACCTACGTACATTTTTTATTATGGCTTCTAGTTACCTAGACTGACATCTATTGTTGTTTAGCAGAACTAATTCACAGCAAAATTATAAATTAAAAAAAATTGGTACACATTGATTTTTTGAAGAAATAACATATATTTCCGATACTAAACAATCTTTTATATCCCTCTATCGGGCACTTTCAGTATTTCCTGCAAATATGTGGCGTATCAAAAAGTCCTATTTATTGATATCTCGGCTTCTAAGCGACGTATCACGATAAAACATACACCAGATTTTAAGTTAGACCACCAGTAATACAATTGTGAAAACCGCACTCAATTTCATTCAGTGGTTTTGGCGTGATGCTGTGTCAAACATACAGACAGACAAGATTTTTAAAAATGACAGATTCGTAATCTATTGGTCCTATATAGTCCCCTGATACCAAATTTTCTTAAATATCTTCAATGTACAGACATTATCGAGTTACAGTTTTATAATATATATAGATGATCAAAAATTAACAGTAAATAAATAATTTTGAGACCGTGCCAAACAAACAACCAAAATTAATTACATAAAGTTCATATTATGAGGGCAGCGGCATGCGATGCACACGGCAGCAGCAGCACGGCGCACATCTTTTCACCGTTTTTTTTTTCATTGGTTTGGCACCGCCTCAAAATTATTTATTTACTGTTAATTTTTGATCTTAATTTATAATACTAAATGTTTTATTTTATTTTTTGCTTTTCAGTTTTTTTTTCGTTGGTTTTAGTTTTTGTTAAAAAGTAATTATTTTTTAATTTTTAGTTGCTATAATACTTATAATTAATAATAAATGGCCTAGAAACTTTATATTTGGCATCAAGGTAGACTATTAGGCGTATACAAAGGAAAAAGTCTAAAAAGCAGGGTTGGAAAAAATCATGATTTTTTTTAAAAATCGTAAAAATCACATTGTCTGACATGTGAATGCCAAGCAAATGTGCAAAAGCAAGTGAATGCAAATTCTAAATTGGTTTTTAGTTCCGAAGTACAATCGGAACCCTTATAGTTTCGTCATGTCCGTCCGTCTGTCCGAAGCAAAGCGCCGAAACCCTTAATGCTAGAAAGCTGTAATTTGGAACGGATATACATATAAATTATTAAAACTCCAGAATTGTAGAAAAAAATATTGAAAAACATTTTTTTTCAGGGTACCTCCCCTACAGGTAACGTGAGGATGATTTTTTTATTCGTCGCGTACGTGTGGGGTATCGTTGAAAAGGTCTTTCAAAAATGTTATGGGTCTTCTAAGACCATTTTTGGAATTAGGGGTCCGTTTGTGAAATATTTGCCTTTAAAGTGCTAATTTTGGTTAGAGTCAAATGGGACCAGGGGGGGACCCCCCCTGTTAGCTAAACGGTTGGAGTTGGACAAGTGAAAAAATTCTCCAAAATATGATGAATTTATAAGGAAAACTATCACGGCTATGTTAACATAAGTATTTAGTTAATAAGTATTAGTCGATAAACATACTACTTCGGAACCCTACATTGCTTGTGGCCTGACACACACTACCCCAGTTTTTATATGTGGATTTCTATGAAAAAAAGTGAAATTACACATTTTTGATTATTGTTGAAAAAATCATTGATTTTTATTGAAAAAATCATTCGATTTAAATCGTGATTTAAATCATGATTTAAATCAACACGATATATTCATGCCAACCCTGCTAAAAAGTACAGTACTAAAAGTAACAAATAAATAAAATTCATTCATTCAAATAAAATTGTTATTAATAAAGTAAAAATTATTTTAAAAAATCAGTATTTTCGGTTTGTTTCGTTTGTTTCGTTTCGGATGATTTGCTAAATGAACCGACGACACGTTGATTCTGAACGACATCTGAGAGAAATTGGGGCAAAATAGCTAAATTTGCGCGCTATATAGCATGTTGAGCCGCTGCCGGCTTTTAGAAGGACATATTTTAACCGATTTCAAAAGGAGGTGGTCCAAAACCAGAGAAGATCGGTTGTAGTTTTGTTATGTTTGTTACCTCAGAACTCTTACTTATATTTTGTAATAATGCTTCATAATCATAATACAATCCGCTTTACCACAACCAACCGCTATTATTCTAATAACACAATATTCTTTTATACAGGTGAAGATGTTCTGGATGACCTTCCTACACAAAAAGATAAAGTGACGAAGACACCGCAAGATGTAAATGAAGTGAAGATTGACAAACAACAGACACTGGAAGCTGACGGACTTTCCACAGATGATACGTTCCGTTGTGACATATGTCCATATCAAACTGACAGCGATATTCAGTTGCTGGAACATTTGAAAGCGCATGCTGCAAGTAAGAAGTGTTTTCACTGCGATATATGTGATTATAAAACAGATCGTAAGAATAGTCTGATTCGTCATCTACGGACACATTTAGAGAAATCATATTCCTGTGATTTTTGTAACAAAATGTTTAGACGGAAGCATAACCTACAAGAACATAAATTAATACATTCCGCTTTGAAGCAATATTCTTGTGCTGTTTGTAACAAAATTTTTACTCTGAAGAGGGCCCTACAATATCATAAATTAATACATTCTGATAAAAAACCATATTCCTGCGATGTTTGTAACAAAGTGTTTGCGCGGAAGCAAACCCTACAAACACATCAATTTATACATTCTAATGAGAAGCCATATTCCTGCGATGTTTGTAACAAAATGTTTAGAGAGAAGGGTGCTCTACAAAAACATCAATCAATACATTCCGGCGTGAAGCCATATTCCTGCGATGTTTGTAACAAAGTGTTTACGCAGAAGGGGCACCTACAAAATCATCAGTTAATACATTCCGGCGTGAAGCCATATTCGTGTGATGTTTGTAACAAAGGGTTTAGGCAGATGGGGTCCCTAAAATATCATAAATTAATGCATTCTAATGAGAAACCATATTCCTGTGAAGTTTGTAACAAAGTGTTTACGCTTAAGGGGCACCTACAAAATCATCAGTTAATACATTCCGGCGTGAAGCCATATTCCTGTGATGTTTGTAACAAAGTGTTTAGGGAGAAGGGGACCCTACAAAAACATCGGTTAATACATTCCGGCGTGAAGCCATATTCGTGTGATGTTTGTAACAAAGTGTTTACGCAGAAGGGGAATCTAAAATCTCATAAATTTATACATTCTAATGAGAAACCATATTCCTGCGATGTTTGTAACAAAATGTTTAGAGAGAAGCGTACTCTACAAAAACATCAATCAATACATTCCGGCGTGAAGCCATATTCCTGTGATTTTTGTAACAAAGTGTTTACGCAGAAGGGGACCCTACAAAGACATCAGTTAATACATTCCGGCGTGAAGCCATATTCGTGTGATGTTTGTAACAAAGGGCAGATGGGGTCCATAAAATATCATAAATTAATGCATTCTAATGAGAAACCATATTCCTGTGAAGTTTGTAGCAAAATGTTTCGGCGCAAAGATATTCTACAATGTCATAAATTAATACATTCTAATAAAAAACCATATTCCTGTGAAGTTTGTAACAAAGTGTTTACGCGGAAGGGGCACCTACAAAATCATCAATTAATACATTCCGGCGTGAAGCCATATTCCTGTGATATTTGTAACTAAGTGTTTAGGGAGAAGGGGACCCTACAAACACATCGGTTAATACATTCCGGCGTGAAGCCATATTCGTGTGATGTTTGTCACAAAGTGTTTAGGCACAGGACGTCCATACAATCTCATAAATTAATACATTCTAATAAAAAAACCGTATTCCTGTGATGTTTGTAACAAAGTGTTTGCGCAGAAGGGGTCCATACAATCTCACAAATTAATACATTCTAGTGAGTAACCATTATTCGGTAATATTTCATAGTGTTTAGGCACAGAACGAACCTATGTGATGTTGAGGGTATGCTGATGAAAGCGACTGTTATTCGTCAGGTTCGTTTATTGAATGCATCTTTCATAAAAGTGTACAAGTAAAGTGAATATGGACAGTCAGCATAAAATATCGTAGAATATAAAGGAGCGTACATACATACATGCTTATTGTTAAAGAGTAGATACATTAGGTACACTTCACCTACAAACTCATCAATTAATACATTATAATGGAAAACATATTCCTGTGATGTTTGTAACAGTTTACGTAGAAGGGATCCCTACAATCTCATAAATTAATACGTTCTAATGAGAAACCATCTTCCTGTTTGTATCCGTTTATTTAGTCTATTTTTTGGTCGACTCCTAAGTAGTAAACAAATATGGCCGACTTCTAATATCAATTTACCATAGACAATAGTCACGATTGAACAGAGTTTGGAACTATCGAATTTAAATCGATTAACTTTTAACGAATACAGTTAATTGAACCGAATTATATTTATATAGCATTACATTTTAAAAATTAATAAATTTATATTAAATATTTCATATATAAATGGTACAAGAAGATAATGAAAAAATATATTTCAGAGAATTCAGTAGATTCGTGTTCGTTGTCGGGTTCTGGCACGTGTATAATGAAACTTGGAGTCTGTTCATCTGATGCAGCGTCTACAATTCCGTCAAGCTGCAGCATTTTGTCTTCCTCTTTGACCATGACACCGTATGAATTTTTTCAAGACCTTAATAACTTCAACCATTTTAAAACTTTTATTATTCTTGCCAACATGTGATTTTATTGTACGCACTCAATAGGGTTCAATTAATGGTAAGGCGGAAGGCGTAAAACAGTTACATCTTTGCGGGCTGCAATTTAATCAATTAACAAAAGCTTGCTTTCTATAATAGCGAGTGCGAGGGTGCAGATCCTCCACAAATATAATATAGTAAATCTCAGGGCTGGACAGGATCATGTTAATAATAGTCCCAATAAACCAAAGTTATTTGTAATCATGTAACCAACACAAATGGAACAACAATGTTAATTAAGTACATTAAAATCATTTATTGTAGGTATTAATAAGTTTAAAGGAATAAACCATGAAAACAATATCAATAATACGATATTCTTCCCGTATGGGAACCCAGCTGATAGTTGCATTTTTGTAAACAAACCGAACTGTCAAGATTTAAAAATTTAGAAGAAAAATGCAACTGCCAGCCAAGGGATATTGAACGAGGTATTATTATACCTCGTTACAAGAGAGAGAGACAGAGAAACATGCGCCGACTTGTAACGACACCGCACGAGTTGTATTGACGGCAAAAAGTGTCGTTACAACTTTTTTCCTCTTAATTTTTTCCGCCTAGCCCCCTTTCGTAACGCGCGATAAGGAACTTCGTTCCAAAAATTAAAACAACAATAAGCTAATATTATCATCACTAATTTTATTGCAGCTAAAATTCCAATTAGGAACTCAAAATAAAGTAAACTTTCTATTAGTACCTAACTATAGTATGTAACAAAAATAAGTTGACATTATTGAACACGCTTTTTTGTAGACAATTATTTACGTTTCTTCTGGCTTCCATAGAAAAAATATTAACATGATTATAAGTTCGGTTCTATGTACATTTAAACTCCGGGTGTTCTACTCTTGTATTTCAAAGAGTTTTAAGTATGTAAAAAAATAATAAAAAGGGGATGTACGATTTTTAAGGATCAAACACACTGTGCACGGGTTCATTAACCAAAATGGCCACACGGACGATTCATGCGCCGCGGCGCGAGTGTAGACTCGGGGGAGCGCGGAGGGTAGTGAACAAAATGCCTACAGCAGACTTAACTTAACATCCACGGGCGAAGATCCGCGGCGTTTCAGACTTTCTCCGTAACATTTATAGAATAAGACTTTTCAAGTTTAATGGTGACAAAGAATGGGTTATAAATAGTCAACACAATGTTTATGTTTTGCTTAATACAAGTAAATCTTTTGTTAACTATTATGTATTTTGTATTACTCAATTATTAAATATATACAAACAAATAAAACTAACTTACCGATCAAATAAGTATATTATATTTATAGATAATATTCCTATGAAATAAAGTAATGTTTATAAACAGTGTTACGTTTTAATTGATCCCAACATTCCCAACTAATATCTTCTGGCAATATGCTTTGGCGCGCGCCTTATCTTACAATACCGTGCAATGTTTTATATTATCTCGTAATTTATATTGTTATTACCTAAATTGATGATTATTATTATTTATCTCCCTTTAATAGGTTTTTGAAATTTTAAAAACACTTATTTCAATACTACCAACATCATAGCCAACTGCAGATTTAGTTGAAACGCACTATAATACTTACGAATTTCTGGGAAATACATAATATCTCTTTTGTTCTATAAATCTTTGCATATATCGATCCCATCAAAAACATGAATGTAAAGTAAAAGCCAATTTAAAAAAAAAGAATTGAGATCTAAATGGGTGCCAAGTTCTGTGTAGAAAAGCCTAAAATTTTAGTCACAAGAACATGTAATTCAAGCTCCACATTTGACTTGGTTAGTTTTCATCTTCGTATCTAGGCTATAATATTATATTTGTATAATTATCTTTGTTAAGTCTGTTAGATTGATGACCTATGTTATTTTTCTAAAATTTGGTTTGTTGGTTGCTAACTAATGAAAACTAGCCAATTCAAATGTAAAGCTTGAATTACATGTTCTTGTGACTAAAATTTTATGCTTTTCTACACAGAACTTGGCACCCATTTAGATCTCAATTCTTTTTCTTTTAATTGGCTTTTACTTTACATTCATGTTTTTATGGGATATCATTACTTTTTGTACAGAAATTATTAGTAGGTACTTATTCATAACGTTACTGATTAATTTTGTTACCTTATACATGAACTGTAATAGTGCCCTTCAACTAAATCCGTAGTTAGTGCACCGTGGTCCAAAATACTTATTACTTCATTATTTATAAGTAATGATCTTCTACTATTCATGTCCGCTAAATATTGAAATAATAATTATTACTAAATCCCAGTTATAATAATAATAAATACGATACGATAGTAGTAATAATAATAGTAAATAAATACGATAGACGAATATACTCTTACCTATTAGTTATAAGTAGTTAGTGTTCGATGAGATAACGTGCCATATTTGGAAACAATACTTCGAATCACTTTAAACTGGTATAATTTCGAAAAAAATACAAAATTTAGTGGTGTACATGCCATACCAGATTAGAGAAGAATAATTTTTCACACATTAAAAATGAAACAATGCAATACACTGGAAATAACGGCTACTGACGTCTCACTAATCTGTACGTAAATAAAACGTACGTACACTGAACATCTTCCCCCCCGTTAGAAGCTTCACAAAGTATTAAAACTGATACGTTTCGATTAAAAAAATTAAGGGTGGTATTCCACTCGTTATATATTCCACATAATGACCACCTGTCATCAATTTTGATTGCTGTTCATAAATTTCAGGCGTTTTATGTAAGTGTTCCTAATAGAATCAATTTTTTGAAGAATTATCATAAAATGATAAAAATTTCCTACTTTCAGATCTATTCCTTTGTATTCACGCGACTACCTGTCTGCATGCCAAATTTTAACTTTCTAGGTCACCTGGAAGTTGGTTATAGTTTTGATCTATAGGTCAGTCAGTGATTTTCTCGATTTTTGGACGTTAATATCTAAATAACCGTTTAAGATGTTTTTATGAAATTTGGAAGACGTATGTATTTCGCAAGTCTCAATAAATGAGCCAAATTTGACAGGTTTACGTTGAATAGTTTTTGAGTTATGAGGTGGTCAAAAGTGGCTCCAAATGGTTCGTGTAATATTACACACGGTGCTGCTCGCCAATTCTGTTAGCTAGAAAATTGGCTGACACGCTCCGCGTGTCTAGATGAATTTACTTTCGCCCTACCTGTAACCAGTGTACTGTACCTCAAATTCGACACTAGCTACAACCCTGACTGTGCTCTTTGATAAATGCAATTCTTGCAAAAAATTTAGAATTACAAGCTTTACAATAAGCATTATTGTCATCACATTTTTAAGCCACTTTGAAAAGAATGGGGTTTTCTCCCACTCCGCACGATAAGTTTGATCGTATCTTCTTTTCATTTTAAATTACATAAATGTATGATTCCGCAAAAGCAAACAATAGAAATGATTGAAAACGACTAAATAAAACTGTGTTGTCTATCATTATAGGAGCAACTTAAAAATGATCTAAGCTATAAGACCTATTTTATAAAAATAGTCTTTATCTATTGGAGAATTAAATTCGAATGAACGTTACTGTGGGCATAGCATGCGTCAGGCCGACGCCGACGAAAAATCCCACCTGAGCCGCCGCCGGCTTTAAGTAGGGCAGCGCACATAGCTAGTGTAGGCCATGAGTATATAGTGTGGCGATTTTGATATCAACATATTTTAACCGATTTTAAAACCATGTGGTCCAGGACCAGCGAAGTTCGGTTGTATTTTCGTTATGTTTGTTACCTCAGAACCCTGTAACTTATATTTTGTAATAATGCTTCATGATAGCAGTGATAGCCTAGCGGTAGAACGTTGGTCTCCCGAACGAAGGGGCCCGAGTTCAAACCCTGGCACGCACCTCTAATTTTCAAATATTATGTGCGTATTACTAGTTAATTATCACTTGCTTCGGTGAAGGAAAACATCGTGAGGAAACCTGCACACCGGAGAGTTCTCTATAAAAGTTCTCGAAGGTGTGTGAAGTCTACCAATCCGCACTTGGCCAGCGTGGTAGACTATGGCCTAATACCCCTCACATTGTGAGAGGAGACCCCGAGCCTAGCAGTGGGACAATTATGGGTTGTTGCTTTTGCTTTGCTTTATATTAAAATTTCATCTTTATAGATGTTTTTAAACCATTATAAAAACGCAATCTAATGATGTATCATTATCTCAGGATATATCCTGGGACTATAGATAACATGGAAACAATACAAAAATGGTCCTTCTTATCAAATTTAATTCAAAAATCGTCAGGTACCACTACGAAGTCCATGATCCAGATAGAGTAATATATCCATGGTAGAGGTTGGGATCCAGTTAGAATATTATATCCATGGTCCAGTTAGACTATTATATCCATGGTAACCAATGTCAACTTATACCCTGCTGTGATTGGTCAAAACGCGCGACATTTCAATCTCGAATGCTCCGGACCATACGTTGCATGTCGTACGAAAAGGCTCAGAGATATTACTAATGTGACATCCCGAGAATAAGGAAATTAGGTTTCATTCGAGATCGGCCATGTTTTTTGGAGATATCTCTGTTAGACATGTATCTCTACAAAATGAGAATTGGGCTCCTGGTCCCTACAATGTCGCAAATTAATACATTCTAATGAGAAGCCATATTCCTGTGATGTTTGTAGCAAAGGTTTTACGCAGAACTGGTCCCTACAATGTCACAAATTAATACATTCTAATGAGAAATCATATTCCTGTGATGTTTGTAACAAAATGTTTAGGCTGAAGGGGATCCTACAAAATCATCAAAAAATACATTCCGGCGTGAGGCCATATTCCTGTGATATTTGTAGCAAAGTGTTTAGGCTGAAGGGGATCCTACAAAATCGTCAAAAAATACATTCCGGCGTGAGGCCATATTCCTGTGATATTTGTAGCAAAGTGTTTACGCGGAAGTCGTCTCTACAATATCATAAATCAATACATTCTAATGAGAAACGTTATTCCTGTGATGTTTGTAACAAAATGTTTAGGCTGACATCGAACCTACGAACTCATCAGTTAATACATTCTGGTAAGAAACCATATTTAAAAATACATTCTTAAGTCCCTGTCAGTTGAAATTAACATTGTTGTTTTCGCCAATAGTGGCATTACTCTGTAAATGCATGTGCCTGTTCCCGCCAAAATTATTATAAGACGTAATACCACCTCGCGATTTATTCTTTACTTTATACGAAAGCGCGGCAAACCTTACCTTCGCTATTCAAACTCCCATCCTCCCTCTCTTTCTGCCAAGCGCACTTTTATATAGCGGGTTTACTCGCACACCGCCGAGTTTGGAATGAGAAGAACTATAAAAAAAAAGTGTGCAATTCACACGTGGTAGAAGTGAAACCTTCAAAAATTTTGTTTTCAAGATAATGAGAAGAATGTAAAATTTCGAATTTAAACACTCAACTCTACTCAACTCCACTCCACTCAACTCAACACCCCTCCCCCTCCCCTACCCCTGTACAATGCTTCCTATCTCACTTTAGAATTTATGTGTCTGTCTCTTTTTACTGTCACGGGACAGTTTCGTTTCATCGAATTTCAAGTCACCCCCGTACTAAAGAAGTTTTCACTTCAAAAGTCTTCCGCCGTCCTCGAATGCAACACGCGCCTATTGACAAATAATTAAATAATCCGCATATTTTATAAAAACCGCATCGCCCAAGCATTCGAGTTGAAGCAAAATATCGCCGCATCACCGCTCCCGCTAAATAACTCATGTAATTACTGTGAAGTGCATGGTGTACCTCAACCAACCATATACGGCATCATACCTAAATAAGAAGTCAAGACGAAAGAAGATTGGAGACGTTTGAGCAGCCGCCTAGCCGTCGGCGCAGCTAATACGAGTACCAGTCGAAGTCGAGTCCTGCACCAGGTCAGTGTGCTTGCCAATCCTCCAAATAACCCTTGACGTTCTTCCTTCCCCGCAATCTGCAGTCCACTCATATCACGCCCGCATGATCCAGCAGCAGTACTTTAAAGTCTGCTCCGCATTCTCACCATAAGTCTGGTTACCTCTAGCCGGATTAACACCACGTGGTGTTTTTAAAATAAAAAATAATTAATTAATTAATTGAATCAGAACGTGGTAGTCGGCGTACAATTTCTGGAAATGTTTTCGTAAAAACGCGAGCGCCGGCGAGGCAAAGTGATACGTCCATACGCTGGGAAGGCCCGGCCGGCACTGATGGAATCAGCGTGACCACTTTTTAATAATCTAAATTTTACTAACAAAAAATAACCGACTTCAATTACTCAAAAACTACTTGTCAGATCTCGTTCAAATTTATGTGGGATTACATGACAAGCACCAGCTTTCGATTAAAAAAAGAATCATCAAAATCGGTTTGCCCAGTCCAAAGTTCTGAGGTAACGAACATAAAAAAAAAGACAGTCGAATTGAGAACCTCCTCCTTTTTTGAAGTCGGTTAAAAAGGGAATCTACCAAAAATCTACTGAAAAAATCTACTGAAATCTACTAGGTCGCATTTTAAAATCTACTAATAATTTTAAGAGTAATATTTGAGCCGTTTTGGGTAGATAACACATTTTGTTAAGGTTATTCCTGTGATGTTTGTAAACAAATGTTTAGGTCGAAGGGGACCCTACAAAAACATCAATTAATACATTCTAATGAGAAATCATATTCCTGTGATGTTTGTAACGAAATGTTTAGGCTGAAGGGACACCTACAAAATCATTTATTAATACATTCCAATGAGAAACCATATCCCTGTGATTTTTGTAACAAAATGTTTAGGCAGAAAGGGCACCTACAAAGACATCAGTTACTACATTCTAATGAGAAACCATATTCATGTGATGTTTGTAACAAAATGTTTAGGTCGAAGGAGACCCTACAAAAACATAAATTCATACATTCCGGTGTGGAGCCATATTCCTGTGATATTCGTGGCAAAGTTTTTACGCAGAACAGTAGCACGAGCACGAATATTTGCGAGAAAGTATTCGTATGGTTAACGTAAGCAATTTGTATGGCATTTTTTCAAAAGCGCCCCTATCGTGCGTAAATGGTACTAAAATGCCATACAAATTTGACATATTGCTTACGTTAACTATACAAATACTTTCTCGCACATATTCGTGCTCGAGCTACAGGTCCCTACAATGTCATAAATTAATACATTCTAATGAGAAACCATATTCCTGTGATGTTTGTAACAAAATGTTTAGGCTCAAGAGGACCCTACGAAAACATCAATTAATACAAATATGACTGACTGACATTGAGACAGTGTGCATCAGTATGGTTTGTGTATGTTTACATATGACAACGTTACATGTGTTTGCTATGTATGCTTGACGAGCATACATAGCAAACACATATGCGAATGCATAAGTCATTCCCATACGTCTTTGTCATTTAAGTACTGATTTACAGTATAATAACTTTGCCTAAAAGTTGACATTTTACATGTTTCTTAAACAATCCCACTGGCAAGTCACGTATTAACTTCGGGATTTTATTATAGAGTTGTACACCAAGCCTCATAAAAGATCGCTGCACTTTAGAAACACGGTAAGATGACGTTACTAATAAAATTGGTGCATTATGTATTTTTGTTTGGCGATTATGAATATCACAATTTTGTTTATGCGTATAAATTATTCCGTATTAAAACTTCATTACTATATAAATACGTACAGTAGCTTCACAGTAAAAATACTGTGTAAGTACCTACATACACCTATTTCTTTGAAATTTTCACGCAAAGTTTCCCGAGTCCTAAGTTTATTAGGGGACGTCCATAAATTACGTGAGGTGTTTAAGGGGGGAGGGGGTCGAGTCAAATCTTATCTAATCTTACGTTGGAGTGAGGGGGGGTCTCGGCAAATATCACGCAATTTTTTTTCTGATGGAAACAAAAAAAAATACTATTTTGGTCCATTTAATCCAGATTGTAAATGCTTAAGATTTAATCTTAAGCGTAATCGTAATACGATTAAGATCATTCACTAAATAAAAGCACGAAGCAATTTTTTTTTTCTTTTCACAATAACAATCCAACGCGTTTACGTTAGAAACCCACATTTTGAAAAATCTCACGTGAGATTGGGCAATGGGGGAGGGGGTTGAATAAAATCTCACGACATCTCACCAGGGGGGGAGGGAGGGACAGAAAATTTAAAAAAAACACCTCACGTAATTTATGGACGCCCCCTTAGCCCTAGCGATATACGATAATATCACTTGTTCCGATATTCATCACTAAACTTGTTTACACAGAGTGTCGCATCAACCTCTCCGAGTAAAACCGCAATGTATTACGAATATGAAGCTTATTTTCGATGACCTATCTTTTTCTCTTTATATTGATGTGGGTTTTAGATTAAAAACAATTGATTTTAAAATGAAATTAAAATGCATTACGCATAATATGAATAACAAAATGACTTACCGATGGAATGTAACGTTTACTTATTTTTTCTGCTCACATTTGTATAGTTTTTACAGTTATCACAGCGCAATTAGGCATTTTCGATTTCTTGATTCACTCCGACTAGCGCGGCGCACCGATGCAGACTGAGCCTGACAGTGGCCAAGTTAAGCATATTTTACTTATGCCGGGCACGCGAAGTAGGTGAACTTGCGTTATCTAGTCTATCTATATCTATGGTTGTCTTGCACACATAGTGAAAAAGTGACTTCACGTCATTTGTTGCATTTCTTTGCGAAAGTTCTGTCTGCTTTTGTTCTATAATCTGAGATATAGATATTAATCCTATAAAATAAAGCAATTTTTTATAATTGTGTTACGTTTTCATTGATCCCAAAATTCCTAACTAAGGCTATTCGCCCACGACCGATAATCGCACGCGTCCTACTACAGCCACTTGAGCTTGTTGCGGAATTCAGAGACATGGTCATATTTAAGATTAACGTAGTAGACTAATAATAACATAGTTGGATCATCAGGAAACCGCGTGTTAATGAACTGTATTACAGTAGAGATGTTCGATCCGGATCGATACTTGTGTGGATCGATACAATGGCATACGATCCGCTCGATTTTTGTATCGATACAATGGCATTCGATCCACTGGCGGATCGATACACATGCAGGGTGGATCGGATCAGATCGGATCGGATCAAAATTATTATGGAATGGAGGTAGATTTCTTTAGATCAGTTGTTGGCGCATCATATTACACGAACAAGAATGCCTCCACACATTTTTTAAGCAATATTTGTCTGAATCTTTGTTGGATAGAAAGTCTGATCCATTAAAGTATTGGTCAGCGAGAAAAGTTATTTGGGGAAACTCTGCGACATAACTCTACGGTATTTATCAGTGGTAAGAACTTCAGTGCCCTCCAATGGCTTTTCTCGTTAGCCAATAGCACTGTAAGCTGTTGTTATAAAGTGAGATATTATTATTATGCTATTGCATAGCTTTTATCGCGGTCTTGAGCGTGGCGACCGAATCAAGAAATTCCGTAACGAAATAAAAGGTGACACCGCCCACTTGCTGTCAGTACTAGGATAGCAAAAACATGCAAGCAAGTGTGCCAAAACAAAGCTGGGGAATTTCTCATCGGATTTGTTCACCATTAGTAGCAATTAATTAAAGCGAGTACTAGGCGCACAGAAGTCTTCGAGGATGCGAATTGCGATTGCGAGGTGCATTGAATTAAGCTTGTCGATAGTTTATATAACGATATTTAAAAAAAAATCGTTTCTGGATCGATACAAAACAACGTATATATTAAATTACACGTGTAGGTTTCTTCTCTTTTTCTTGGCCGGTAACGCATCAGTGATGCCTTTGGTGTTGCTGATATCCATGGGCGACGATAACCACTTACAGGTGGATGGATCGTCAGCGCGTTTGCCGGCTATTTTTATTACAAAAAAAATCATTCGATACTGGATCGATCCAGAGTATCGTATCAAATCACTTGGATCGATACCTGGATCGATACACTGCGATACGATCCGTATCGATCCAGAGTATCGATACAAAGCACCTGGATCGAACATCCCTATATTACAGCAATGCCTATGTAATGGCAACATTTGGAATGTGAGTTGTCAAAGTGGTCCTTTATAATGCCGGTCACTCACATTCGCGCGAATACGCGAACCCACAAGTGTGGGACGACCTTCTTGAATGATTATGCGAAGTTTTCGAGGCATCCGGGGTTTTCCAAGCTGTGTCGGTTTTTTGTCGCACATCAAAGCGCGCGAACCTCGAACCTTCGTGTAGTCTCCTACACATTCGTGCGACCAGTAAGTTGCGCACACGACTAAAAAGGTGACGTATGTCTTAATTTTTCGTGGTTCGTGGCGTCTAATCGTACTACCATTTATTTTCTGTATTGAAAATGGATTTGAATAACAACAACATAATAACAACAGCAAGATTGAACATTCGTGAACAAAGTGTAGGAGGAAGCGGAAATGGGCTTGAATATTCATATGCGAACCCATTTGCCTGACCGCCCTTCACTTAATTATGTGCAAACATTCGTAAAAATGTCAAACATTTGGGCGTATGTGAGTGACCAGGGTAATGCCCATAGACATAATACAGATAGACTAGGCAAGGTATCTGAGCATAATTATGTAAGTGAAACCGTCACGCTGCGAAGAGAGAGAAAGAAAGGCAGGAGGTAAACCTATCCTTGTCTTACTTTTTGATCGAACATCCCTACGCAGTAATAAGCCACGACCGAAGCAAGTGGCGCAGGCGCGAGTAGAGAGAGATAGGTATACCTCCTTGGCCTCTTTCTCTTTCTAATAGCGCGACGCAAAGAAGGCCCGCTTGTCTAGTCTATCTGTATTATGTCTATGGTAATGCCACGGTAGTAGGAATGGCACATTTAACTTATCACTGGATATATCACTTGTTACAATATACTTCATTTGTCACACCAGTGACATGCATCGAAACCGTCCGTTACATTTATCGCGAGAGTGATTTCACCACAGTATTCCTTTTAATGTGACTTAATGCCGGCCACCGGCCAAGCTACATATTATAATTCACAAAATTCCATCTTGCGAAAAAGAGAAAGCAACATTTGTGACTTGAGCCGTGCGTAAGCGAGAGCGACACAGTGCCACCAGCTAGAAGAGAAAATTTGTTTAAGTGAAATTGCATCTTATTCTCAACGTCATTAGACTTTAGTCTGCCTGAATTTTTTCAATTTGCATAATTAAATAACGCTACGTTAAAACTTCAAATGAAAATAAGTCTTATTGCAAACAGGGTAAGGTTTTGATTGAACTATCAGTACTTGCAATTCACTGCGACATGTAACAGACGGAATAAAATGCACCCACTGTGACAATATCGTCACTGACAAAATATAACGGTCGTGATTTATCACGGGTGATATAACAGTGACAAAAATAAATAACTTCACGGACATGATAGTGAAATAAAAGTAGCGATATTTTGCATCACTACACGATAGTAATTGACAGTTTGTCAAAGTCAAATTATTTAACAATTCTCTTTATACATGGAGTATAGAGGATAAGGAGAGCCATCTCTGTGTATGAAAAGTGTCCGTAAAAACGCGTCCAATAATGGGTGGCACTCCGGTAGCCTAGGATAAATTTTATTGAACTCAGCAAACTTCACTCCATAGTTCCGTCTACAACAGCTACGTTCATATCGTAGTCATTCCATCCCCAGCGCTATTGTCGTAGGATGATGGTGGTAGGTACTGGAAACCTCTGTTTTCAATATCTATACAGCTGGACACATTTTCAACTTTCCCCCATTTGAAATTCTTCAATTCTTACCTAAAAACCTTTTTTAAATAACTTACCGTTTGCTTGAAAATTGCAAAAAACCCTTATTTGCGAACTTTGTCCTTGAATATTTTTTTGCAAATGGTGGATGGCGGATCGAGTGGGACTTTTCACATTTCATTTAAAATGGTGTTCCGATTATTCGTTACATATTTTCAGCCGACCCGGAATTTAATATGTAACCTTACCCCTATTCGTTTAGACTTTGTATAGGTAACCGACGTTCGATTCCAATATAACGTCATCGATGACGTCATATTGGAATGACCCATTCGACCAATCACAAGCCGGATTGAGGTAGGGTGTGTGGATACCATGTATATTATAATTTCATCTTAGATGTTTTTAAACCATTATAAAAAATTGCAATGATATATCCTGAGACATAACATGGACACAATACAAAAATGGTCTCTCATAAAAGACGTCATCGATCGTCAGGTACAACTACGAAGTCATGATCCAGATAGATAGAGTAATATATCCATGGTCTGAGGCCCGAGCAGTCTGACAGCCATAGACATAATACTACTAGACTAGACAAGCGGGCCTTTATTGCGTCACGCTATTAGAAAGAGAAAGAGACCAAGGAGACTCACGTAACTCGTAAGTAAGACAAGGATAGGTTTACCTCCTGCCTTTCTTCGCAGCGTGACGGTTTCACTTACATATGATCAGATACCTTGCCTAGTCTAGTAGTATTATGTCTATGCTGACAGCCCTCTTGGGTATACAGTGCGTTCAAAATTATTTTTAACCGACTTCAAAAAAGGAGGAGGTTCTCAATTCGACTGTATTTTTTTTTTTTTTTATGTTTGTTACCTCAGAACTTTGGACTGGGCGAACCGATTTTGATGATTGTTTTTTTAATCGAAAGCTGGTGGCTGTCATGTGGTCCCACATAAATTTTATTGAGATCTGACAATGGCATCCATGAGAAAATCACATAAGTCGTAAATTTGTGTTGAGATGTGCGTGACAAATTAACGAATAACTCAATATCACGCCAACCGATTTCGATGATTCTTTTTTTAATCGAAAGCAGGCGCTTGTCATGTAGTCTCACATAAATTTGAACGAGATCTGACAACTATGTAGTTTTTGAGACTTTGAAGTCGGTTATTTTTTGTTAGTAAAATTTAGATTATACCTCTGGCTATTAAGTTGGCTAACCTTAGCTGTGTGTTGTCATATTTAGTTTGTACGATTCCCTTAAATGAAATATTTCATGTTAAAGTAGATGTCAACTTTTAATTCAGCTAATAGCTTTCCTAAAGTTGGAATCTCTTTTCTAAATGTGTATATTTCATGTATTTTATTTCTGATTGCACACAGATCAAAATCTCCTAACTTTATCTTCTTTTGTTGATTTCGTTTTTTCAAAGCAAAAATATTTTTTGGGATGTAGAAGCAGCAAATTTGCCTTCCTTGGTAATGGTGTTGACAGTTTTTTCAGATAAACCTGAAATAAGAACTATCCGTGAACACTTGTCTTATATTAAAAGCAAAACAAATAAATGGTCGGCATGTTTTTGTATCGATACAAAATTCAATTCAATTCTATGTTTAACTGAATTTTATGTCAATACAAAACCATGACGAGCTATTTTTTAATAAACCGTAACCGCATACATCATTTTAGTTGGACACTACTACGAAGAAAAAATAATAACAGGTAACACTATTTTTCCTACCTGTCATGGCCGCTACCCGTCAACAAACATTCTTATATGGGATTAGAGGGACATTTTCAGCTTTTTCCTTTTTACAAAAATTACGCACTGATAAAACATTTTTTCTACCACTACTTTGTAACCTTCTTGGCATGATAGAAGTTAAAAATTATTAATACAAAAGAAAAATAATATTGACAGCAGATAATGCCAATCTAGTGGGAAGGTACAATGACAGGTGTCAGAGGTAAAATAACTTTGAACGGACTGTATGTGTTCTGTGCTGTCTGTGCCAGCTGACTGACAGCCACAGAACACTTATACCCTAGAGGGCTGACATATTGACCATAGACATACTATGTCTATGGACATGACAGCATTGACAGCTGACCAGTGTGACCATATGTGGCAGGATCCTGCCATTTTGGCAGGATTAGCCTCTTATTTTAGCCTATGGCAGGATCGATTGACGTTTTATAAAACTTGGCAGTTTTTGGCAGATTTGAGGTACTGAAAAAAATGCATAATGACAACTTAAAATTCCGAAAATGGCAACTCTATACGTCGCCAGCATGTTGGGATTCCTCTGTATTTCTCGAATTATGTGTATTTCATTTGTATCACATTCAATTTACAACTTTAATCCTTTGTCATAAAGTTGATAATCTTAAAACAGGTAATTATTCATAAACACGAGTTTATTTCAATTACTCACAGAGAGTAGACACGTAGAGTAGATAGCTGCTATGGTGATATTCAATGGCTCTTCAACTAAATCTGCACTTGTGCGTAATGTTGGTAGTATTGAAATCTTAATATATATAAATTACGTATCAAGTTGTTTGTCCACGATTGACTCTTAAACTACTTAACCGAACTCATCGTGTGCAGTTTGATCCAATTTGAGAGATAGGATAGCTTGCATCTCAAAATAAAAAAAAAGCTTGACAGAATGTCTGTTCGGGCCACTAGTAGGAGTATAATTTTTTTTTAATAAATGTAATGTTTTATATTATCTCGTAATAAACATTATATTATCGTTATTACCTTTGATGAGCTTAATAACCACTCTATTAATGTCCATAAAATGGTTTTTGAAATATATATTTTTTTTGTAATTATATAAACGTATATGTATATCGTCAATCTTGCATGTCAGACAGGGCATTGCTGAGCATGGCAATTTAGCACTGCACTAAATTGAAATGTATGTATGTATGTATGAAATGGATAATATGTATAATGACTGGACTAATTGCATTTCATTTGAACCAAACAAAGATAATAATTATATTATGCTAAATTGTATGAATAAATAAAATTTATTTTATAGAAGAAGAATATGATGCTAACTAACACCAATGTATAATAAAATATGGTTGTCTGTAAAGTCGGTTTACGGACGGTAGTTTAACGTGACAACGTCATGCTCCGCTCCGCTCCGTCCCGCTCCGCCCCACCCCGCTCCGCTCCACTCAACTACTACTAAAACTAATAAAGAAGTTTTCACTTCAGAATTGAGCGCTTCGGCCGATCGTAGCCGATTGTGCCTCTCTATCGCTTTTTCGGCGCTCTCGCTCGCGCGGAACGCTACAGTGAGTCATGTTTTTTCGTGCGTGCGCCCGGCGTTCATCGTTTTAATAGACGTTATCACGTCAAAAATATATAAATACTAGCTATTACCCGCGGCTTCGCCCGCGTGTTCAAAGGGAAGTAACAATGAGTTGTTTAACATGCATGACTCTTTCCTAGATATAATAACATAATAATTCATAATAATAATTCATAAATAAGTAACAGATCCAAAATCAAATTAAGTATGGAAGTTTGGAAGTATGGATAGTATGGATGGATATGGAAGTTTAAAAGTATGGGCAAATACGCATCATAATGGACATGGGCGTAGCCAGGGGGGGGGTTTCGGGGGTTCAAACCCCCCCCCCGAAATGTTAAGGACTGAAATTTTTATCCATACTAATATTATAAATGTGAAAGTGTGTTTGTTTGTTTGTTTGTTTGTTTGTCCGTCTTTCACGTCGTAACGGAGCGATGTTATGGTAAGATTTTTTGTGTGGAGATAGGTAGGAGGCTGGAGAGTAACGTAGGCTACTTTTTACCGCAGTAAAACAACTCATTCCCATGGAAAGATTCATTATGATGCGTATTTTTCCATACTTCTATACTTCCACTAGCTATTACCCGCGGCTTCGCCCGCGAGTTCAAAGGGAAGTAACAATGAGTTGTTTAACATGCATGACTCTTTCCTAGATATAATAACATAATCTATACTAATATTATAAATGCGAAAGTGTGTTTGTTTGTTTGTTTGTTTGTCCGTCTTTCACGTCGTAACGGAGGGATGTTAAGGTAAGATTTTTTGTGTGGAGATAGGTAGGAGGCTGGAGAGTAACGTAGGCATCTTTTTACCGCAGTAAAACAACTCATTCCCATGGAAAGATCCATTATGATGCGTATCCTTACTATACATACTATACATCCATACTTCCATACTAATATTATAAATGCGAAAGTGTGTTTGTTTGTTTGTCCGTCTTTCACGTCGTAACGGAGCGATGTTATGGTTAGATTTTTTGTGTGGAGTTAGGTAGGAGGCTGGAGAGTAACGTAGGCTACTTTTTACCGCAGTAAAACAACTCATTCCCATGGAAAGATCCATTATCATGGGCGTAGCCAGGTTTTCGTTTCGGGGGGGGGGGGGGGGGGGGGGGGGTGTTCAAGAAAATACAACGACTACATAAAATAACCCTAAAGAAAATTGAGACTTTATTTTTTCTCACGACGTATGTAGTGCCATCTATTATTAGTTTAGTCAAAAAGGGTTAAACAACTCATTGTACTTCCCTTTGAACTCGCGGGCGAAGCCGCGGGTAATAGCTAGTGGAAGTATAAAAGTATGGACGCATCATAATGGATCTTTCCATGGGAATGAGTTGTTTTACTGCGGTAAAAAGTAGCCTACGTTACTCTCCAGCCTCCTACCTATCTCCACACAAAAAATCTTACCATAACATCGCTCCGTTACGACGTGAAAGACGGACAAACAAACAAACAAACAAACAAACAAACAAAACAAACACACTTTCACATTTATAATATTAGTATGGATTTATAAGTGTATTTTTTCTTTGTTTAATACAACGGTAAATGAAGTTGGCAGTATTTGGGCATTTTTCACATAACAGACTGGCAGGATTTGGCAGGTTTTTAAGCAATGAGTGGCAGGATCTAGGGATGTTCGATCCAGGTGCCTTGTATCGATACTCTGGATCGATACGGATCGTATCGCAGTGTATCGATCCAGGTATCGATCCAAGTGATTTGATACGATACTCTGGATCGATCCAGTATCGAATGATATTTTTGTTTTGATAGAAATAGCCGGCAAACGAGCTGACGATGTCAGCGACCAAAGCGTTGTCGGCCAAAAAAGAGAAAAAAAGAAAGAAATATGTTAATAAATAAAAGATGATATTTTATGTAGTATACCGTATAATTTAATATGATGTTTTGTATCGATCCAGAATCGAATAAAATATTTTAAATATGGTTATATAAACTATCAACAAGCTTAATTCAGTGGGTTTCTAAATAAAGATAGATCATTAAGCTAATATTAAGATCAATCGTTTTAGATTAAATTTTATATCAGATTTAATTTTATTCAAAATATTGTATAAATAAATATTGAAAAAGTTACTTGAGGTTTTTTTAAAACAATGTGGTATGTAGTAGGAACATCATATAAATAATAATATCTCACTTAATAAAACTATATTTGATTTAGAACTCTTGTGTATTTAAACTCATTATAAATCAAATAAATTAATATATCATGCAAAGTTTATAAATTACATTTGCCAATCCTTAAATTTTAATGAACGCTGGAATAGTAAATTGGATAAGCGCATAGGATCAAATCGATTACTTTCACTTAAAATGTTATTGGCTAACGAGAAAAGCCATTCGGAGGGCACTGAAGTTCCTACCACTGATAAATACCGAAGAGCTATGTCGCAGAGTTTCCCCAAATAACTTTTCTAGCTAACCAATACTTTAATTAATGGATAAGACTTTGTATCCAACAAAAATTCAGACAATTATTGCTTAAAAAATGTGTGGAAGCCTTCTTGATCGTGTAATAATGATGCGCTAACCCCTAGGTCGGCAACCTGCGGCTCGCGAGCCACATGCGGCTCTTTGGATTTGAAGCTGCGGCTCTTTAGTTCGGTTCGGTTTAAAGAACTTTATTGCCTAAAGAAATTACAAATTTCACTTGTTAGACAAACTTAAGCTAAAGTTATTATATAATTATAGTGAGCGTGCTAGAAATCTAAGATTTACAATACATAAAAACTATTGTAACAACTATTCATAATTATTATACGTATCTACTATTATTTCTTCTGTGGTTATATATCGATATTTTGCATTACGTACGCTAGTGCCTCCTTTTTAAATTTGTACATATTTTTATGATTTTTTATAATTTTTGGTAAACGGTTATATATTTTGGCCCCTTCATACATTATATTATTTGATCCATATTTAGTTCTAGGAACCGGTAGTTTAATGTTATCTGCGTTTCTTAATAGTTTTATATGTACTTGATGATTTTTGACAAAGTTAATTTCAGAATGTATTTCTCCATTTATAATTTTGTGTATTAATATTAAAGTTTTATATGTATATAATTGTTTAAGGTTTAATAATTTTGTTTCTGTGTATAGTTTTTTTGTAGGTGTTAGGTAATCATAATGAAATAAGACTTTTATTGATTTATTTTGGGCTATTTGGAGTTCCTTAAGGTTTGTTGGAGCCGCGTTGCCCCATACTTCTATAAGGTAGTCTAAGTGAGGTTTAACTAAGGCATTATAAATATTAACCCGTACCGTTTTGGGAAGACAACCTACTATATTTCTAAGGACACCTGTCAAAGCAGAGATTTTTTCTTTAATGTTGTTTATATGAGGCTTCCATGTCAGTTTACTATCAAGTACTAACCCCAAATACTTTTCGCTATCTTTACGTTGTAGTGGTTGTTTATTTATATGTAATTTTATTATGCTTTCATCATTTTTTTTGTTTTTAGCTGCCAGTATTAAATACGAGGTTTTGGCAATATTAATAGAAAGAAGGTTATACTGGAACCATTCATAAAGTAAATCGAGATCTGTTTGGGCTTTATGGATAATTTCTTCAACTGTGCGTCCAAAATAGAACAAACAGGTGTCGTCTGCGTAGAGAGTTAGGTGCCCTTGTAATTTAACTTCATGAATGTCATTTATGTAGATAAGAAAGAGAAGCGGGCCGAGGATCGAACCTTGGGGTACTCCGCAATTTATTGCCAATGGTGAACTTTCATATTTTTCGTGTTTAACTATTTGATACCTATTACATAAATAAGAGTCAAGAAGTTTGTATGCTGTTCCAGATATTCCAATATTTTTAAGCTTGTTTAGTAGTAGGGGGTGACTAACAGTATCAAGTACAATATTAGTTTCATACGCAAATAATATTTATTTTATAAAGAAAAAAGAAATAAGAAAAATAAACGATTTATTATTATTATTTATTATTTAAAAATCGTTCTGAATCGATTAACGAGTATTAGGCACCATTTCTATCTTTCAGCCACTTGTACTTGCTTTTCATCGCACCCCTCCCCCGTGACACGCGTCGTCTCTGTCGTTAGTCTGTTGGAAGTTCTTGAATGACGCCATCGTCAAATGTTTCTATGTAACTAACTAACCAACTAAGAAATAAAAATTTAGAGTCGTGTTTGAAACTTAAAACAACAAGTTATGAGCCAAATTTATCCAAACTTTTTAAAACTATGCAAAGCCATTGAATTTGTTTGCTCAATTGTTTGTTATTGAAGTACACGTTAATATTGTAAGACTTAAAAGTTACAATGTAAATAAATGTTTAATTGTTTTAATTTTTTACTTAAATAATAAGTGATTATCTAATAATACCATACATTCATAATATAATTATTAGATAATAATAATAAAAATTAAATACTAATTTGTTGTGAAAAAACACTACATACATATGAAAAAAATTTATTTTCTTGTGAATAAATAGATTAGTTTTTTATGAAAAAAAAATATTTTTGCAAGTACTATTTATGGTTGGCAAGAAAAAAAATTGTGGCTCTTTAAAAACTGAAATTTTGTAAATTGTAATTTTTGGCTCTTCCGACTCAAAAGGTTGCCGACCCCTGCTAACCATAAACCACTGATCTAAAGAAATCTACCTCAATTCCATAATAATTTTGATCCGATCCAATCCGATCCGATCCACCCTGCATGTGTACCGATCCGCCAGTGGATCGAATGCCATTGTATCGATACAAATATCGAGCGGATCGGATGCCATTGTATCGATCCACACAAGTATCGATCCGGATCGAACATCCCTAGCAGGATCTGTAATGTAACTTCTGAGGTAAAACGTAGTGATTAAGTACTCTGTGTTCTGAGGATAATTAAAATCAAGTGCATTGTTTTGATTTAATGACTATTTAATCGATATTTTATTGTTTAGAGTTGTTTGTTTCTACTGTACGAAATTTGATTTGTTTTAATAGGAAACCTTAAATCTAATATTAAATAATAAATATTGCGTTTGATATCGAAGTTAATAATATGGATTTCAACTTGCGCTGCTCCTTCCCTACTTGCGACCACGATTCCAGCCTAAACTCATCTCCAGGAGTTTCGTTTCACAGGTATTCTTATATTGTTAACATTTTCAAAATGTCAGTTTATGTAAATAATGAAGCAATCATAATTTATATTTTATTATAGTTTTATAATAATGTTGTGCTTTGGAGGCAATTTCTTCAATAAACCACCGGTACCATTATTTAACCATTATTCTCAGCAGTGGGCCATAGGTTGAAGCCACGCCACATACTTACAGTGTTGTTATTAAGAGACCAGCAAAGATTTGCTGGGCCACATATTAAGTGGCTCTAACACTGCAACTGAATTAAGTTATTGATCATGCTGTAGAGTACCTGAGGAGATGTCTCTACGTACATCATGGATGGAGGCACTCGGGCAGACGGACTGGGAGCCCGAGCCGGGCAGCATTGTATGCTCCAAGCATTTCCTCGTGAAGGACTTCTTGGCGACAATAATGGAGCGTCAGCTACGGGCAAGCACTGAGCCCAACAGAGTCAAAGTTTGTATTATTTTCTTTTATCGGAAGCTTCTATCATACTCTGACATGTTCAACTATTTCTAATGCTACTCTTCTTTTTTACTTGACTTACAAGAAAGGGTTATGGATTTTGCACATATCTTGTATGAATGTGTGTAATATTCTTTATTACCAGATATCTTCCAAACCGCTGGACCTATTTATATAATTAAGATATTGTTACATGCATCTTGACAACCAAAGTGTTCTTAGATAAGTAAAATAAATAAAAACAAATATGGTGACTGTTAGATACCATTGTTTGAAGTATCAGAAGATTAAAATACATGGAATAATGAAATGTGAATGTTAAATTAAAGAGCACACCATTTCAAAAAGGTATATCATGATAACTTCTTTGACAGCAGACGGGATTTTTCAATTTTTAAATGTATGCTAGTTCACTGCTAATGTTACCATTGTTTAATTGCAGAATGATCTAGAACATGATGATTTAATGACACCGTGCTATGTGAAGGTAAGATTTTATACATTTATTTATTGCTCCTTATTTTGCGATGAATCTACTGAGTTAATTTACTGGTACAATTCTTGGCTCATTGTGTTTGCCCAAACAGCCAAGAGTAAAACTCATGTACCGTGGGTTCTGTACCAACACACCACAAAATGAATTCAAGAGGTTATACAGTGCTATTTGTTATTAAGAGTTTTTTTTTTTTAAGTTATAATGTTACTTATTTATTAAACATATAATTTTATAATTCCTCAGGTGTGCAGAATATGTTTTGCGACGGACTGCAAAATTTACCCGATGACATCTTCTAGGGTGTTGAATGCGGCGTATGAAACATTAACTGGAATCATGGTAAAATATTTTAAATACACATGCCCCTCACAACTTGGTGTAGTATGTTGCAAGTTGCCTCAACCATGAAGTATTATATAATTATGTAATGTATATGATTGAGCCGTCCATTGTATACTAGTCTACCAGGAGTGTGAACAGTGAAGTGATTTGTTGTCAGACAGCAGACGAAGAGCACTTGCCTCGGTACCTGTGCACCGAGTGCGCCGACCGACTGATGAACTGCGCTCGCTTCAGGCGCAGGAGCTTGCGAGCGCACTTGGTGCTTCTGGACATCGTCAGGAGACACGGACAAGTGAGTATTATGTTCAAAAACCCAACAAGAAGGCAAGCTGGGACGACCTTCCTTTTGTGGAAAAATCATGAGTCCTGTAATGTGAATTGCCAATCCATTTCAATAAATTCTTAATAAATTCTTAATGGGGCACCCATATAACGGCTCTCGACTCGACTACGAGTAAGCTAAGTAGGTCAGTTTATGCCATTAGAAAGATAAGACAGTTTATTGATGTAGAAACTGCTAAACTTGTTTATTTTGCATACTTTCATAGTCTCATATTGTCCTATGGTATATTGATGTGGGGCTCAGCGGCTAACGTTAACGTTGATGCTATATTTATTTTGCAGAAAAGGGCAATCAGAGCCATTTATAAATTAAAATCACGCGAATCCCTGCGTGAGAAATTTAAAGAAATAGGCATATTAACAGTAGCCTCTCAATTTATTTACAGCAATATTATTTTCATAAAAAACAACTTAGGTATGTTCAAGCAGAATAGTGATACGCATAATCATTTAACTAGAAACAGACATAATTTGGTTACGTCATCTTTTCGCCTAAGTAGGGTACAACGTTCTTATATGGGGCTCGGTGTACGTTTTTTTCAATAAATTACCTAGGTCAATACGTGATTTACCTATCCAAATGTTTAAGAGATATGAATGAATATATTAAAGACAAAGACGCCTGGAAACTAATGCCGCATCCAGTTCCGCGTAGGTTAGAACATAATATTATGTAACCTTTCATGATTTTAAAAGATGTGCTGAGGAGTTTCTTTACGGCTTTTCTTCTCCTCCTTGACAAAGCACCTTTCCGAAAAGCTGGCAGATTAAAAAATGACGTGCATAAGTGTATCAGTGATACCTATATGAATGAAAGATTTTGATTTGATTTGATTTAATACAAAATTTTGATATTGCAATAGATTCACTGGTTTATATGTCGTTTCAGATAACTGTAGAGTTAATACGATCTGAGTTACAGATCCATAATCCATTCAGTTCAGATCCAGCAAACAATCCAAATGAAGAGAATTTTGACTTTGACAATGAAGATTTAGAGGAAATAAATAAGCAGACGGACGCACGAACGGACACGCCACTCGAAGAAGTTGATGTGTATGAAGAAATTAATAAAATTAAATCTGAAGAAGACTATGCGATTGACCATAGCCAAGTTAATAGCGAAGATAGAACTGATGATATGATAGATATGACTGTGAATGGAGTTAAGACGGAAAATGATGGTGTAAGCAAAGAAGTGGATTTTAATGCTTCTACATCTAACTCAAATGAAGATATTGATGTAGATGATGTAGGCAGTTATGACCCGATCAGTCTAGACAATCGCGGCGTGTGTTCATCTAACTCAGACGAAGATGTTGATGTCATTGGCATTGTAACGCAGAATGATATGATCAACCGAGACGATATCAGTGAATGTTCATTTAGTTTAGAGGAAGATACTAAGGTTGATGTCGTTACCGTTGACAGTGATGATTTTATCAATGAAGATACTGTAAATGATGAAGTTATATCCAATAAGAACTTAGTGTATTCAGCTAGACTGTATGAAAATACTGTTCAACATCTTCTTAAGATGAAATGCAGTGATTTGATCAGTAAATATAGTCCCGAAGTAAAAAAATCATCAAATGGTTACATGGAGTACCGACACTCGTTTTTATTTGTGGGTAAGTGGCATTTTAGTCTTGAATGAATGAATGAATGAATGAATGATTATTTGCAATAATTGTGGTTACATAACGATCGTAATTAAAATATATTACATCTCACAATTAGCCATTTACAACAAGGCATGCAAATGTCAAATATTGTAATGTAGAATTAGATTAATTATTATTATTCAAAATGTCAATATTAGTATTGGCTTCAACCCATTAACGGCCCACTACTGAGCACGGGTCTCTCCTCTTGAGGAGGCCTAGAGCATACTCCACCACGCTGCTCCAGTGCGGGTTGGTGGAGGGGTTAGTGGCCAACCGAGTGTCGGAAGTGTTCATGCCGCCTGAGGGCCTCCGACATGTCTAACTGTCTAATTAACTACAAGTATACTAATATGCTACTTAAAAATTAATTTATTTCACAAGTCATAATAATTTCATAAGAAACTAATATACTGAATAACATTCACTTTTCAACCGACCAATTGTGCAAAGATTTCCTAAAGTGATTTATGCTTACTTTTTTTATGTCTTCTGATAGTCGATTATATCTAGACACGCGGCAGCGTGTCCAGCCAAGTTGAAAGCAAAAGAACTGGTGACGCAGCGAAGTGTAATTTTTCACGAACCATTTTGAACTACTTTTGACTCTATCACAACTCGAGACATATTTAACCTACATACATGAAATTTGGCACATTTATTAAGGCCTCTTAGCTTATTTAGAATTCAAAATTTCAGAAATGTAGCTCAAATAGTTATTGATATATTAACGTCTAAAAATCCGCATTCTGGAGACTGACTCACTAACATAGGATCAAAAACCTAACCTACTTCCAGATGGCCTAGAAACTTTATATTTGGCATCAAGGTAGACTATTACCGCCCGGCCACAGCTACTAGCGGCGCGGATTGCGGCGCGGTGAGCGGCGCGGCAAGCGGTGAGCGGCGAGAACAAATGGTAGACAATGTATGGAGCATGCCACAGCTACAGCGGCGCGTTTTGCGGCGCGGTGAGCGGCGCGGTGAGAGTCGCGGCGGCGGCGGACTGCGCGGTGCGCGAGTGAAACAAATGCCGCGCGCGGCCGTATCGGTGGACGAACTCAGATGTATTATATTTGTGTGATCCGGCTCGAAGAACCAGACCTTGTGCTCCAGTTATTAGCCGAAGCACCCTTCGATACGATGGAGTGGACTGTATATTTGAGCTAGAGACTGATAGCATACAGAATTAGGTACAGATACGGGTACGATTACAAAGGTACTCACCGAGGTTTCTTCTTAGTGTATATATGAGCTAACTGACGCTGCGCAGACTTACACCAGTGTTTCGCTCTCCAAACTCCTTGACGATAGACCCCTGTATCTTCCACGTGAACTGCCCTTCTCCGCCACTATCAGTCCCATACGATAACGTATTGTTTAGCGATAAATTAGTCCGTTTGGACTCGACAAATGATATAATTAGGCTCCTGCACTAAGTGCTCGCCACGAAAACGAGAAAACGATAAAATACGAAAACGACAACTTGGAATTAGCACGTTCGCGCTCCCGCCATGCTACTGTCATAGAGTAACAAAATATTTTTAACCATCGACAAAAGTGAACATTCCGCCCACCTAAATACGAGATATTTACCGAAAACATCGACAAAATCTAACGATAATATTTAATTATAACTAACGATAGCGTAAACGATAATAATATGAAAACGAAAACGAGAGGTTATGCAGCCATTGGTAAAGGGCAAAGCTTTACCAATGGCCTTTTATATTGCCCACAGGCTGTCCTCACTGTGGCTACTCGAGAGATCCCATCGGAGCCGGGATGTAGAGCCACGATCCGACCGAGGTTCCACTTAAGTGGACTTATTTGTTCATTAGTGATAAGTACTAATGAACCGACAGTAATATTATTTTGGTGGATATTCCATTTTTGTCGCTGTTGGAGCGTATGGATATATTCTAAGTGCCAGCGACGCCAAAAATCCTGGTGCATTTTTTGAACTAGTTTCCAGCGTTGGAGAACACTAATATTTTGATCGACAAAATCCTCTGCTGGAAGAATCGAAAGGGGTTCTTGAGTCAGAAAATGACCCGGAGTTAAGGCCGAAAAATCATTGGCATCAGAGCTTAGAGGTGTTAAGGGGCGAGAATTTAACATTGCTTCAATTTGTGTGAGAACGGTGGAGAATTCTTCGAACGTGAGGCGCTGAGTGCCGATGACGCGAGCGAGGTGAGTCTTAACAGATTTAATGCCGGCTTCTGCGAGTCCATTAAAGTGCGGACTCCCAGGGGGATTAAAAGAGAACTTAATCTCCTGCGACTCCGCAGCTTTCTGCATAAGGCCTTGAAGATAGTTATGGGCACCAACAAAATTTCTTCCTTGGTCGGAAATAATGTGGACACATCTACCACGACGCGCAATAAATCTTCTGAGTGCAGCTAAGAACGCCTCCGTCGATAGCTCTGAAGCGAGTTCCAAGTGAACCGCTTTGACACTCGTACACACAAATACACAAATGTAACCCTTGAAGGTCTTGACGCCTCTACCGCGACCGAGAGCTATATCGAAAGGTCCACCAAAATCGATAACGACAGACGAAAAAGGTTTAGTTTGGTTTACTCGATAGGATGGTAAACTTCCCATTAGCGGAGCAGGAACGGGCTTAGGATGTGCTCGAAAGCATTTGATGCACTTGGAGATAACTTCCCTAATAGCACGTTTGGGCGATAGGATCCAAAATTCTTGCGAGAGCAAATTATGTAGAGTCTGAGCACCAGGATGCATGAATTTCTTGTGATACTCATCGATAATTAAAGATGTTAATTTATGATTACGAGGCAAGAGTATCGGATGTTTAACGTCGAACTCTACATTGGCTCTAGCCAGCCGACCGCCCACCCTGAGAACACCCGCGCTATCTACGAAAGGCGACAACTTACGCAGGGGTTTAGGTAACGCATTAGGCAACTCCTTACCTAAGCTCTCTAATTCTTGTGGGAACGAATTTAGTTGAGTGTGTTTTACCAAAAACATGAAAGCTCTATTAAGCTCACATGGCTGTAATGAACCAATTAATTTATTTTCACGACAAGATTTCCTACAATTCTGCGAAAAACGAAAACAATACGACAAAACTCGCTTTAATTTTGAAAGCGACGAAAATTTATGAAGTAATTCATCGACAAAATTTGAATTTTGAGATGTCACAAGGCTATGTATCCGCTGCTCCTGTTCGATAGAGTCTGTATCCTGTAGGGATGACGACAACGACTTCGGCCATTTTTCTTCCGACTCTACAAGCCATGAAGGGCCCTTCCACCATATGTCACAATCTGCTAGATCAGCGGGAAGCATTCCACGGGAACCACAGTCAGCAGCGTTAGATGTAGAGTTGACATGACGCCAATTTTCTGGAGCTACTTTACTTTGAATGTGGCTGACTCTATTAGCAACGAAGGTTTTCCATTTAGATGGACAAGACTTGATCCATGCTAGAGCGACAGTAGAGTCAGACCACGCGAAAATATTTTCAACTGCGTGAAAGGGCTCTAAAGCAACCATCACCGACTCTATCAGAGTGGACAATAGGACAGCAGCTAAAAGTTCCAATCTAGGAATCGACAACCTGCGCAAAGGTGCAACCTTTGTTTTAGCACAACAAAATTGAACGGATACAGTACCGTTGACATCGACACAACGAAAATATGTGACTGCACAATAGCCACGTTCTGAAGCATCACAGAAACCGTGTAACTGCAATGAAGTATTTGAATTTACCATACGACGAGGAATATTTATGGTAACTAACGACGACAATTGAGACTTAAAGCGCAACCACTCATCTGCAATGTGAGAAGGCACAGGATCATCCCACGAAACGCCCGAAGTCCAAAGTAGCTGTAGTAGGTATTTAATATAAAAGGTGACTGGGCCGAGAAATCCTAACGGGTCGTAAATCCGTGCAATGTTCGAAAGGATGATACGTTTCGTGCACCTAGACTCATCATTGTTACTAACACGAAAACGAAAACTGTCAGATTGTGGATGCCATAAAAGTCCTAAAATTTTGAGCGACAAATCAGTTATTTCTTCGAAATGCTTAAAGTCTTCTGAATATAAGTCAGACGATGGAAGGTCAACAAAAAAGTCATTACAGTTAGACGTCCACTTTCTTAGATGACAACCAGCTGATGACAAAATATTTGTGAGCTCGGATCGCAATTGTAGAGCTTGCTCCACGGAATCAGCACCTGACACAATATCGTCTACGTAAATGTCTCTACCAAGGATGGTAGAGCCAGATGGAAAGTCTTTAGTAGAGTCCAAGGCTAACTGTGCCATTGTGCGAAGCGCTTGAAATGGGGCTGATGATACGCCATAGGTAACTGTGCGAAGCCGGTAATCCCGTATAGGCTCTTTAGGAGAGGGGCGCCAGAGGATGCGCTGATAATCGGCGTCTTCACTACGAACCAATATTTGCCGGTACATCTGTTTCACGTCACCAGTAAAAACGACAGCATGCCAACGGAAACGTACGAGCAATTCGAAAATGTTATTCTGTAGCTTAGGACCTGCATGTAGAGTTTCATTTAATGACTGGCCTCTCGCGTCTCTACAACTGGCATCGAATACCGTGCGAAGAGGAGTGCTCACCGAATCTGGTCGCAAAATACCATGATGTGGTATGTAATAGAAATTTCCAACATCCGTTGAAGGTGGCGCTACTTCTTCCATGTGACCACATGCTAGGTAGTCCGTCATGAAACTGACATAAGCTTTCCTATATTCAGAATTTAAATTTAGCTTTCGCTCTAACGACGAAAATCTTTTTAAAGCTATTTCACGAGAGTTCGAAAAGGTAGGTCTATTTGTAGAGTCGAGAAAGGGTAAAGGTACTACAAATCGACCATCAATATTACGATAATAATTTTCGACAAAATAAGTTTCACATGCCTGTTCCTCCTTCGACAAAATTTTATTATTTGGAGAACAGACATCTTCCACTTCCCAAAACCTTTTTAAGGAATTTTCTAACGACAAATTCGACAATGGTGAAACGAAAAAACAATTTCTATTATTATTATATGTGTCGAGAGGGGTGTCAACACTTCCCATCAATATCCAACCAAAAATGGTATTTAATGCATTTGGTTCACCCCGCCCACCATGCTTAAGACCAGGCAGTAACGAAGACGAGAAAATCTCTGCATTCAAAAGCATGTCTATAGGACCAGGCGTAGCAAAATCAGGATCAGCAAGATGCAAGTTCTGTATGTGTGACCACTGCGAGAAGTCGATAATTTCAGAAGGTTGGTCAGCACATATGGATGGCAACACTAAAGCTTCAAATTTGAATTGATTACTTGAATGTGAATTTAATGGTTTTATGTTACAAGTTACGGAACCCAAATGTTCGGTCACGGAATGGCCAACCCCATTCACAGTGAGCATATTTTGTTTTATAGGTAACCCCAATAGCTTAACACAGGATTCAGTAATAAAATTGCATGCACTAGCACAGTCAAGCAATACTCGAATGGGTCGATAAACACCCTTTAAGTCCAAAATTAAAACTTTAGCCGTCGAGAAAAGAATATTATTTGTGAAGTGTGCCACCGATGTCAAAACAATGCTACTTTTATTAGGATCTTCAGTACAATCTTTGCTGGAAACTAATTTACCAAAATGCAACAAACTATTATGCGAGAACTTACAATGATTACAACGATGGGTTGAGCGACAACTTTTAACACGATGAGATGGAGAGAAACAAAGGATGCAGAGGTTTTTCTGTTTTACAAAATCAAAACGAGAACGAGAATCTAATTTTAGAAATTTTTCACAAGTGCTAAGGATATGTTGGCCCATACAATAAATACAATTTAATTTAGGCTGCGATACGACAAGAGAAGGTTTATTTTTGCTATTATTTTTACCAACAACAGGGTCACGAGTATTTGGCAACTTAGTAATCTCTAAAGCCCGGTAATTCTTTTCAATAAAATTTTGAAGTTCTGAATATTCTGGAATTTCATCAGAATTAAATTCCAACTGAAACGATTCCCGAGTTGCCCTATCCAATTTTGACCACAATAATTGAAATAGCATGAAGTTTCTATCAGGTAAATTGTATTTCTCCAAAACAGCCAAATTATCCGAAAACGTACGATAAATTCTTTCAAGTTCTGAACGAGACTTATTCTTAATAGGTTCACAATGCAACAGCTTATCATAGTAGATCATAGCCATTTGACGCTTATTATTATAGTATTTCGACAAGGTATTATATGCATCAACGTAGCTATCATCAGTTAAAGGAAAGTTTTTGATCAAATTATATGCTTTACCTTGTACACTTGACATTAAGTAGTGAAGCTTTTCAATGTTTGAGATGTTTCTTTTGTGTATCAAGGAGTCATACAATTGGATGAACGATACCCAGTTTTCAATTGAACCATCGAACGGTTTTATATTAATCTTGGGTAACTTTGCCGACAAGGAACAATCCTGAAGAACCGGTTTATTATCTACTACGGGTACTACGGGTTGCATTCTATTTTTGATGTTCTTAACTTTTGCATCAAAGACTACAGTAACAGATTGTTCATGCTTTCTCTGATGTTGAGAACTAAGCGACAACAATAGATTACGTTGAGCACTATGAAATTCTTCAGATAATTCTTTGATATCCAATTCAGTATAACCAAGCAAGTCACTTTGTTCCATTAACTCCACTCGAAACAGAGCATAATCCCTCGCAATACGATTAACATCGGCTCCATCATTATCACTTTGGCTTTCCATCGACATTATGATGATTTTTAAACGAAAATTAAGTTAAATAAACTAAAAACAACAAACGAGAACTAATATTATTGTTTACTTAACCTCGATATGTCATACGACAATAACATTCGACAGAAACCTCAAACTCAAATGACGGATATGTCAAGTTGTCAAAACGAAAAGGTGACAAACTACTTGTCATTTGACAATGACACTACGATGATACCGGAAAACGTTATGGCGGAGAATGGATGATGCAACAAAATCAAAACGAATTATTTTACGCGTCTATACCAATGTACCCTCAACTTTTTGATATTTACGTATTTAACTTTTACATGAATATTTAACGAAATTACGACAAAATATACTACGAAAACGATACAATTATGATTACGACGACAAAAACTAACAAAATTGTATCACTTTAGTATGATTCGATAAATAGTTCGTGTAAAATCACGATCGAAAGTTACGACAAAGTATGATACTCAAATTATCTATAGCCGCCTATCAAATTATGCGGCTCGAGGACCAAAAAAAAGATGTGTGATCCGGCTCGAAGAACCAGACCTTGTGCTCCAGTTATTAGCCGAAGCACCCTTCGATACGATGGAGTGGACTGTATATTTGAGCTAGAGACTGATAGCATACAGAATTAGGTACAGATACGGGTACGATTACAAAGGTACTCACCGAGGTTTCTTCTTAGTGTATATATGAGCTAACTGACGCTGCGCAGACTTACACCAGTGTTTCGCTCTCCAAACTCCTTGACGATAGACCCCTGTATCTTCCACGTGAACTGCCCTTCTCCGCCACTATCAGTCCCATACGATAACGTATTGTTTAGCGATAAATTAGTCCGTTTGGACTCGACAAATGATATAATTAGGCTCCTGCACTAAGTGCTCGCCACGAAAACGAGAAAACGATAAAATACGAAAACGACAACTTGGAATTAGCACGTTCGCGCTCCCGCCATGCTACTGTCATAGAGTAACAAAATATTTTTAACCATCGACAAAAGTGAACAATATTTATCTTATTATTTATTATTTTTTATTCTTGATGTATTATATTTATCTTTATTTCATGAACAATAGTAAAACAATCGGTTGCTTCAAAGACTAGTTCTCATCATATTTTCTTAATAATCCATGTGACAGCTCATTCCATCATACCCTTTTGTATTCGTTTTTCTTATAATGAAAACATGGCCGGTAGGTATCTTAATTACCTACTTACATTGTTATGTAATTTATTTATTTATTACATTTAATACTTTATTGTTTGTACACCAAAACATAATATACATAAAGAGCTTAAGGAAGGAACACAAAACAATGTTACTATTTATCTACAGATTATTTATCAATATTATTATATATAATATTATTATATAGTAGTCTAAGTACGTCCACCGCTGACGCCGCCGCTATCTAGCTGTGGCATACCACCGCAAATCGCGCCGCCCGCCGCGCCGCTCACCGCGCCGCAATCCGCGCCGCTAGTAGCTGTGGCCGGGCCCTTAGGCGTATACAAAGGAAAAAGTCTAAAAAGCAGGGTTGGAAAAAATCATGATTTTTTTTTAAAATCGTAAAAATCACGATTTTTTAAAAAAATCTTAATTAATCACGATTTTTTTGATTTTTTGATTTTATTTTAAAATATTTTTGCGCAAAACAGAACGCGCCCTCAAGAGATTGCGCAGACACAGCGCGGGGATTTCTCTTTTGTCTGACATGTGAATGCCAAGCATGAATGCAAATTCTAAATTTGTTTTTAGTTCCGAAGTACAATCGGAACCCTTATAGTTTCGTCATGCCCGTCCGTCTGTCCGAAGCAAAGCGCCGAAACCCTTAATGCTAGAAAGCTGTAATTTGGAACGGATATACATATAAATTGGAGGGTAGGCAGGTCTGCCACTGTCAACATCGAATACGTATTAATTTCAGTTTTAAAAATATTAATAAGAAGTTATACAGCAAATATTGCTAATAAAAACGTGTTTAGTATCAAAAAACATCAAAATAAGTTGGAGTACTGTGAAATAAGTGTAAATTAAAGGAGAAACAACCACAAAATAGTGACCCTGGAGTGTAACGGGAAAAAAGAGAAAATACGATACAGGTACTTTATTTGAAGCAATAAAGGTCAGTAAAAACGATAAACATAAAACAACATACAATAAAATAGCATAATTGGGTGTTTTTCAGAAAAAATGACCCTGTGACGATTGGGAAACGAAATTATTTTTGTACATGAAATGGTTTTTTATTGCAATATATGGGATCAAGAAAGTCTTAATTAAATGATTATCTATTTTATATACAAAAACTTTGGAAAATACATGAAATATTTGAGTTTTTTTGTCAGCATGTGATGACAAACAATTATTAAAATAAAATCATCTTTTATTAGTAACAATGTAACATCAAAGTCTTTCTGAAAATGAATAAAAAATTAACAATTTTTATTTCTATTCATTAAAAAACAGTCAAAGTGTTTCAAGTTCGTCACAACGCAGCCAAATACGTATCAAAAATATACTTTTTCTAATTATATCCCTGACAAATTCTTATATCAAACAAAGTGATGACTTCTGTGTTAACATTAAATAGTTTTTGTTTTAAATGAAATACTGGAAATTATTTTATAATTATTTTAAGACCAATATTAGCATCACCAAAACATGGGACAGTGACTATCGGGAGGTTAGCGTGACGGAGAAGGAACAAATAAAGCAGTGTCCATATTAATAACTTTGTTATCAATATTTTTCTAGCCTCCGTTTTAATTTATTTATTGTAACTAAAGGTTTTATGTAGGAGGAGGCACACACAGGAGCTAGATTTTCTTTTGTCGAATTCATGTTTCCATCATCACTTTTTTCTTTGATTCTGTTTTTTCTTAGCTTCTGTCCATACTTTTCTGTGGTTTTCTTTTTCTTGATCCTTTGTCACGTATATTTTCTTTCTGTTCTTTTTAATTTCGCCAATTGCTTCTCCCGTAGTATTTCTCACGGTTTTTCTTTATTTTTTGTCACATACGTATACATTATTAATAAATAAATAAAAAATAGTTGTACATTCAATGTACAATTACACTAAAAAAAACTTTACATTAAATCTGCCCCACTAACATAATTGCCCCGCCCTTAACCAAGCCAAAATTTATATTACATATACATATACAGGGTTATTTGTAACTCGACGTATTCCTGGCAGGACCTGATGAAGGAGTCAAAATGCAATATATTTGATCGCTCATTTGTATGAGCGAAAAAAAAAATTCTTGCTAGTTGTAGAGATATTTGTAATTTAAGCTTTTTTCGTTATTTACCCGGAATTGGGCATTTAAATGCATATTTAAAAAAAACTACTCATTAAACGGTTATCATTTTAATTTATTTTTGTAACCAATACTTTAATAAAGCCCATCCTACCTTATTAAAATGAAAAGTCCTTCAGAATGAAAAACTACGAGCTAAAACAAAAACAAAATTATTTTAAAAATACATGTTACGTGTCATAATATGTTGACTTGTTAAAAAAATTACCATGACACAAGGCTTACAAATTATTATAAAAACTTGCCCATTTAACTAGCTTTCTAAAAAGGTATTATTGTTAGTCTAAAAACATGTAATTCTTAACAAAAGGTGCTTTTAACTCAACGCAGGTAGAGCATATTTCAGGGTCAAAAAGTACAATGCGTAAATGTAATGCACAAAATATTATTATTTTTATGTTCATACGTCTTGCTTGATATGAGCCCCTGTATTTCTTATACAGTTCCGAATCCTCTTTCTCAGTTCTGTTTTTGTCACCCTTGAGTTAAAACTTGTTCTCATCTTTTCTGCCGCGCTTATAATTCGTTCTCTTAATTCTTTTACCGAATTGACTTTGGTGGCATAAGCTAGATCTTTCATGTGACCCCACACGTAACGATGTCGCCCTGATAGGTGCACAACTGACCACACTTTCCATTGTGACATACCAAGCCTACGAGTGTAGATATGTTCGGATCGTCAATAAAATATTGAATGATTTATTTATTTAAACATTTATTGTGAGATTGTTTACATTTTACATATTGGTGTTACAATCACATGACCGTTTCTTCCTTCTGAGCTGTTACATCGCCGTGGTCGTGGTCAGACAATCGACGATAAGTGGCTCCAAAGACACTAACGTGTGGTAGACGCGTAGGTTGGAAAAACGTCGCTGCTGCTCTCTCTGTGAGCGTCAGCAGCGTTTCCGTCGGCAAAACCATAACAATACATTACATCTGCGTATTCGTTGTTAGAATAGGAAGCCATGTCCATAGAGATTTATGAACGATAACAAACACTTACCAAAACTGAACAGTACAAAAATGTTACGATAACAACAAAGGTCGATAGCTAATTAACGCTATAAGTGGCAGGATAGTATACGTATTTAGACAACACGAGTGATTGCGCGGTCTAGAGTTGAAACACTAAACATACACGATATTATTGCCTTTGACGACACTTCAGGCTTCAGTTTTTGCCTATTATGAAGTAACAGCAACCACAACTAGGAACCACATCGAAAAGTAGATATTAAATACGACTTATCCAAAACAAAGCCGCGCCCTCGCTGTTGTCTACCTACGACGAGTTAAACGCCGCTTTTGTTAAGAATTACATGTTTTTGGATTAATATTAATACCTTTTTAGAAAGCTGATTAAATGGGCAAGTTTTTTTAATAATTTGTAAGCCTTGTGTCATGGTAATTTTTTTAACAAGTCAACATATTATGACACGTAACATGTATTTTTAAAATAATTTTGTTTTTGTTGTAGCTCGTAGTTGTTCATTCTGAAGGACTTTTAATTTTATTAAGGTAGGATGGGCTTTATTCAAGTATTGGCTACAAAAATAAATTGAAATGATAACCGTTTAATGAGTAGTTTTTTTTAAATATGCATTTAAATGCCCAATTCAGGGTAAATAACGAAAAAAGCTTAAATTACAAATATCTCTACAACTAGCAAGAATTTTTTTTTTCGCTCATACAAATGAGCGATAAAATATATTGCATTTTGACTCCTTCGTCAGGTCCTGCCAGGAATACGTCGAGTTACAAATAACCCTGTATATTAAGATGAACTCCGCAGTGAGTACTTATAATAAATTAACAATATTAATAAGTTGTATTGTATACACTTAATCTTTTACTACCTCCATTGCTATCACTCAGTGTTGCCAATGCTACGGCAATTACCGTGTTCTACGGCTTTCAGGCCAAAAAATTACAAAATCTACGGCCTACGGCTGGAACCCTATGGCGGCTATGGCCGTAGCAAATTCCACGGCTTTTCGTAAATTCTACGGTCTTTTTGACGTGATAACGTCTATTAAAACGATGAACGCCGGGCGCACGCACGAAAAACCATGACTCATTGTCCCGTTCCGCGCGAGCGAGAGCGCTCAATTTTATCTATAAAAGTATGCAATCATTTCATCAATGTTTTGTCATGACGTTGTCACGTCAAACTACCGTCCGTAAACCGACTTTACAGACATTTTTTTTTCATTTATTTTTTTGCAAACATTTTACGAATGTTAAAAACCCTTCAAACAGCGCTACTAGGCTAATTATGATTTTAATCCAGGTATTCTAGGTTAATGAAAAGTGTTCTTGAAGTTTTGTGAACATCAAATTAAAATTTATCAAATTAATTGCGGATTACCTTTTTTTAGTCCGAGCGTTGAACTTGTATATATTGGCATAATTGGATGGCATAATATATGACACAGCCCACAGTTGATCTTTTTCCATTTAAACACGGCTTTTTCAACTAATGTAAACGGCCTTCCAAAAATTTTCATTGGCAACACTGCTATCACTGGAGGTTGACAATTGACTGACAGAAATGCGAAGGTCTGCTATATTGACATTTGCCAAAACAATATTTTTGAGTTTGATTTTTGCAAAATAATAATTGTGTTTGATTTTTTGCCATGAGGTGCATTAATTGCGCGGTTGATTGTTTTAGATTCTATTTCTATGCAGTTGTACTTATGTATATTGCGTTTGCTTGTGAATATTTCCAGATAGGTAGGTGACAAATTAATACGTATATTTTATTAGTACTGCTTCTTTTTGTACGAATAAAGTCATAATTAAAGTAAAAAAATAAATGAATGAATTATCTAAAAGATAAGTAGTATTTATTTAATAACAAAAATCTCTCCTTAAAACATTTTTCCACGATTACATATGTTTTGCAGAATGTCAACCTACAAATAAAACTGCCCGTAAAAGGAGAATCTCAAGTTCTACAGATTTTTATTGATAAAATTATCAAAGTAGTTATTGTAAGCTTTAATGTAAGGTAAAAATAAAAAGTGTACATTATACTTCACAAGTGGGGCAAACGCCCATACAAATGTTGGCCACCTCCTTTGTCATACTTAATTGATCTGCTGCGAAGCACGGGCTCCTAAATCAATCACCATGTATACCACTGACCTCTACAATTTTTTTTTATCTCAAACTATGAAGAAACATTTTAATTATAATAATTTTATCTTAGTTTTTGGTATTTTTAAGGTAGGGCATTGTGATTTCAAGGTGGGGCATTGCCCCATATCGCCCCCCCCCCCCACCCCCTAGCTACGGCCATGAGCATAGCACTTCAGAAAAACATGAAAAATATGATTGATTAAATGTAGGGTTCATTAGGGGCCATCCACAAATTACGTCACATTCATTTCATGACTTTTTGACCCCTCCCCCTCCTTGTCATAGCTGGTCACATTTGTGAGCCCTCCCTCCCCTCTAGTGTGACGTCACATATTATGAAATGTTATACCTATATAGTTATTAAATTAAAACAGCAGTTCCGAAGTAAGTTTTATTTCTATTAAGCGTTTTTTAATATTTACCCGTTACCTATACATACCAATTATTCGATTTTGAAATGTGACGTCACGAAATTTAGGACCCCACCCCTTTTCACACTACATCGAACCCCCCCCCCCCCCCCCCCCCCCTTAACGTGGTGCGTAATTTATGTATGGCGCCTTAACAAAATGTGTTTTATTTCAAATTGTATCTACCCAAAACGGCTCAAATATTACCCAAAACGGCTCAAATATTACTCGGCTAAAATTATTAGTAGATTTTAAAATGCGACCTAGTAGATTTTAGTAGATTTTTTCAGTAGATTTTTGGTAGATTCCCTTTTTAAAAAATGGTCACGCTGATTCCATCAGTGCCGACCGGGCCTTCCCAGCGTATGGACGTATCAGTTTGCCTCGTCGGTGCTCGCGTTTTTACGAAAACATTTCCAGAAATTGTACGCCGACTACCACGTTCTGGTCCAATTAATTAATTAATTATTTTATTTTATTTATTTATCATTTAACAAAAGTTACATACAATCATAGGTTAGCATTATAAAAACCACTGAGGTTTGTGTCATAATGCTATAAGTTTACATCAATTTTTCTAATGATCTAATACATTATGGCCATCTTAAAGTACCTACATATATGTATGTTAGATTAGTTAATGGTTGTTGTTAAGTGTATTTTTTAAAGTAATTAAAACTGTTAGGCACAATTATTTAAATAATAGTAATGCCAAATATAGTAAACTAGCCAATTCAAATGTAAAGCTTGAATTACATGTTCTTGTGACTAAAATTTTAGGCTTTTCTACACAGAACTTGGCACCCATTTAGATCTCAATTCTTTTTTTTTTAAATTGGCTTTTACTTTACATTCATGTTTTTGATGGGATATCATTACTTTTGTACAGAAATTATTCGCAGGTACTTATTCATAACGTAACTGATTAATTTTGTTACCTTATACATGAACTGTAATAGTGCCCTTCAACTAAATCCGTAGTTAGTGCACCGTGGTCCAAAATACCTATTACTTCATTATTTATAAGTAATGATCTTCTACTATTCATGTCCGCTAAATATTGAAATAATAATTAATACTAAATCCCAGTCTGTTATAATAATAATAAATACGATAGTCGAATATACTCTTATTAGTTTTAAGTAGTTTGTGTTCGATGAGATAACGTGCCATAATATATTTGGAAACAATACTTCGAATCACTTTAAACTGGTATAATTTCGGAAATAATACAAAATTTAGTGGTGTACATGCCATACAAGATAAAAGAAGAATAATTTTTCACACATTAAAAATGAAACAATGCAATACACTGGAAATAACGGCTACTGACGTCTCACTAATCTGTACGAAAATAATACGTACGTACACTGAACATCTTCCCCCCGTTAGAAGCTTCACAAAGTACTAAAACTGATATGTTTCGATTAAAAAAAATTAAGGGTGGTATTCCACTCCTTATATATATTCCACATAATGACCACCTGTCATCAATTTTGATTGCTGTTCATAAATTTCAGGCGTTATAAGTAAGTGTTCCTAATAGAATCAATTTTTTGAAAAATTATCATAAAATGATAAAAATTTACTACTTTCAGATTTATTCCTTTGTATTCACCCGACTACCTATCTGCATGCCAAATTTTAACTTTCTAGGTCACCTGGAAGTCGGATATAGTTTTGATCTATAGGTCAGTCAGTGTTAAATTTCTCGATATTTGGACGTTAATATCTAAATAACCGTTTGAGATGTGTTTATGAAATTTGGAAGACGTATGTGTTTCGCAAGTCTTATTAAATGAGCCAAATTTGACAGGTTTATGTTGAATAGTTTTTGAGTTATGAGGTGGTCAAAAGTGGCTCCAAATGGTTCGTGTAATATTACACACGGTGCTGCTCGCCAATTCTGTTAGCTAGAAAATTGGCTTACACGCTACCGCGTGTTTAGATGTTTAGATGAGTACTTAAATAAAAATCTTTAATTTATCCTATCAGGAATGTAAAAAAGGTTACTGTTTGGCTAAAAACCCTGTCTTACAATGAAACAGAATTGTTATTCAAATAGCTACTCATATGACCTCTGCAATATTTCAAAGGTTGAACTCATTCTAACGCGTTAGAACAATGATTTGCCGTATATTAATTGAACTGTATGTAACCACTATTTTAACTATAAATTATATAAATAGAAAATAGAATACAAATTAAATAGAAAATAGAATACAAATTAAATAGAAAATAGAATACAAAATATTAAATAAAACGGAATCAATTGTAATTAAATAATTATTACTTAATTTTTATTAATTAATACCGCCAGCGCTGTTTTCTGCTTTGCCCAAAGGTTGGCTGGTACAGAATACTCTTAAGTCTTAGCATTAAGGTCGCCTTTTATACCATCTGTTTGAGGTATAATAAAGACTAGCTGTTGCCCGCAGCTTCGTATACGGAAATTATGTTTTACCTTATTTGTACCTCTCGTAGAAGGAAATTTAAAAAACGGTGAATTTATATTGAAGTATTTTTTAGTAATTTATATACTGAAACTTGGGTTTTGAAAAATAAGCAAAATTCACATTAATTTTGAAAAACTGAAAAATATGTGTTCAATAAATTTAAGCAAGGAACATTTGTTGCAAATTTGAAGCAAATGTTTTAAAAATATTCCATACAAACTTTCATCCCTTTTCCCGGCGAAACCTTTTAATTTTCCGGGATAAAAAGTATCCTAAAATATGACCTGGAGTATTAGTAACAACTTTACCAATTTTCATCGAAATCCGTTCAAGGGTTTTCATGTGATGCCCGGACAGACAAACAGACAGACAATAATTCTAAAAAAATATTTTTGTGCTCTAACACATTACTGAAGTGCCCTCTAATCAAAATTTTTAAAAAATATTCAATGTACAGTAAATTTGCCCTTTGAGTTTTATTATAGTATAGATTAAATAAATAAACAAATTAAATACATTCCATAAAGACTTATACTCGTAGTGATGATACTTATAGTGATGTAAATCTCCTACATTCACACAAGTGCATAATATTATTACTTCATATTAATCATAAATAACCTCTTACTTGTTACTATGTATGTATTTATTTATATTGTTTATTGGGTGCTTATATTGATTATAAATTTCATGTAGGCATACTAGTATTTTTATGTATTTAACTAGCTTTTGCCCGCAGCTTCGCCCGCGGTAGAGATCGATTTTATACAAATCCTACTTATTTTTACTTACAAGGGGAGTGCACGACCTTGGGGAAACGGATTTTAATGATTTTTCGTATACTGGTAGTATACCATGTGGGTACTATCACTGTATAATCTAAATTTTACTAACAAAAAATAACCGACTTCAAATTCTCAAAAACTACTTGTCAGATCTCGTTCAAATTTATGTGGGACCACATGACAAGCACCTGCTTTCGATTAAAAAAAGAATCATTGAAATCGGTCGGCGTGATATTGAGTTATTCGTCAATTTGTCGCGCACATCTTAACACAAATTTACGACTTATGTAGTTTTCTAATGGATGCCATTGTCAGATCTCAATAAAATTTATGTGGGACCACATGACAGCCACCAGCTTTCGATTAAAAAAAGAATCATCAAAATCGGTTCGCCCAGTCCAAAGTTCTGAGGTAACAAACATAAAAAAAAAAAAAAAAAAAAAAATACAGTCGAATTGAGAACCTCCTCCTTTTTTTGAAGTCGGTTAAAAATATTTCCGTCCAATGCCCAGTAGAAGCTGAGAAAATTGCCTCTAAAGGTGCTCCCTCACCGGGAGCATTCACGTGTAATGTAACATTAAGGTGCTCCCTCACCGAGAGCATTCACTTGTAATGTAACATTATAGATTCGTCTTTGAGCATTACATTACAATAATACCTCCCTGACTGACGAGCATTCGTGTGTAATGTAACATTATAGATTCGACTTTGAGCATTACATTACAATACTACCTCCCTGACTGACGAGCCATCGCGTGTAATGTAACATTATAGATTTGACATTATTATTGATGTTACAAGTTGTAACAAGATATTACACATTGTATCATTACAAGGTGCGCATTGTAATGCTCGGTTCTCCTCCTTCACTGATGTATCCCCGTTTTGTATCATTACAAGGTGCGCATTGTAATGCTCGGTTCTCCTCCTTCACTGATGTAATGCTCAAATCTGTAACGTTACATTACAAGCGAATGCTCCCGGTGAAGGAGCACCTTTATAGATTCGTCTTTGAGCATTACATTACAATAATACCTCCCTGACTGACGAGCATTCGCGTGTAATGTAACATTATAGATTCGACTTTGAGCATTACATTACAATACTACCTCCCTGACTGACGAGCATTTGCGTGTAATGTAATATTGATTCGACTTTGAGCATTCCATAGCAAGATGTCAGACGAAGCGGTCGTTGTGCATTGATGATACAAGTTGTATCAAGATATTACACATTGTATCATTACAAGGTGCGCATTGTAATGCTCGGTTCTCCTCCTTCACTGATGTATGCCCGTTTTGTATCATTACAAGGTGCGCATTGTAAAGCTCGGTTCTCCTCCTTCACTGATGTGATGCTCAAATCTGTAACGTTACATTACACGCGAATGCTCCCGGTGAGGGAGCACCTTAAAATTCACCCTGCACTTTATATAAAAGTTATGTTTTCTGTCGCTTGAGCGTATATTGACGTAACCGGTAAGATTCATCAAACGATTACAGAGCACAGCTGATCTGCTAGAGTTGCTAGACAAACATTATGAAATTCATTCTCGAGAAAATTGCTTAAAAATTCATTCTATTGTTCATCACCAATTATTAGTGCTAATATTTCATGAAATGATGATGCCCGGTTTGCCAGTGGGCTTTGTGATACAAAAAATTTTTTTACAAACGTAAATGAAGCGTGTTTTTCATTGGACCGTTTGAAAACACATTGTTATTGCAAAAAAACAGCATTCATTCATTATTCATTAGTTCTTGGTGCAGAAACAATTTTTGTTTCAAATGTTTTTATCATAATTATCATTCTGGATCATGTACTCCTGATTGTTAAAATAATTTTTAATTATAAAATACTGTATTAATATACTATATTAATAATATACTGTATTATTAATTGTATTAATAAATCTAAAATATGAATAAGAACTCTCATTTTATTTTGTAAAAACTCATAATTTTTAATTTAAATATATTTATAAAATTTATATGTTTTATATCATGAAAAAAATTATAGAAAAAAAAAATCTATTGACTAGATTCGAACCTGTACACGCGGGAGTTCGAGTCTAGAGTCTTACCGGTTACGCCAATATACGCTCAAGCGACAGAAAACATAACTTTTATATAAAGTGCAGGGTGAACGTTAGAGGCATTTTTCTCAGCTTCTACTGGGCATTGGACGGAAATATTTTACAGTGATAGTACCCACATGGTATACTACCAGTATACGAAAAATCATTAAAATCCGTTTCCCCAAGGTCGTGCACTCTCCTGGTTAGTTAAATTTAGTTGCCTGTGACTTAAGTAATATACATATATTGTATCATTTGATAGCGTGAATCAGAACTTGCAAATGAATTTTACTAACGCCATCTATTAACAACTTCCGGAACTAAATATCTAGCAACTAACAAAACATCGATCTTCCCATGGGGATGTTTTACCGCGGTAAAAAGTAGCCTACGTTACTCTCCACCCTCCTCACTATCTCCACACACAAAAACCATACCATATAACAGCTTCGTTGCGACGTGAAAGACGGACAAACTAACAAACACACTTTCACATTTATAATATTAGTATGGATAGTATGGATATGGATAGTATGGATTTATTTAAAACTATTTAATTTGTATTATATTGTATTTAAAATTATTTAATATATATGTATTTTACTTAAACTATATTACTTATTACATACATACATAATCTTAATCTACAGTGGATATATCTCAGATCATTGTACACTACACAGGGAAGAGGGGGCTTTCCAAACACAAGTACTATCACTTAAATGGAAAGATCACACATATACATATATAATGTAATGTAAATTCTGGTATACTAAACGATTTTTGATTTTTTGATTTTGATTAATATTCTGAATAATAATAATCTAATTCTACATTAAAATATTTGACATTTGCATGTCATGTTGTAAATGGCTAATTGTGACATGTAATATATTTTAATTACGATCGTTATGTAACCACAATTATTGCAAATAAACATTCATTCATTCATTCAAGACTAAAATGCCACTTACCCACAAATAAAAACGAGTGGCGGTACTCCATGTAATCATTAGATGATTTTTTTACTTCGGGACTATATTTACTGATCAAATCACTACATTTCATCTTAAGATGCTGAACAGTATCTTCATACAGTCTAGCTGAATACACTAAGTTCTTATTGGATATAACTTCATCATTTACACTATCTTGATTGATAAAATCATCATTGTCAACGACATCAACCTTAGTATCTTCCTCAAAGCTAAATGAATACTCACTGATATCGTCTCGGTTGATCATATCATTCTGCGTTACAATGCCAATGACATCAACATCTTCGTCTGAGTTAGATGAACACACGCCCCGATTGTCTAGACTGATCGGGTCATAACTGTCTACATCATCTACATCAATATCTTCATTTGAGTTAGATGTAGAAGCATTAAAATCCACTTCGTTGCTCACACCATTACTTTCCGTCTTAACCTCATTCACAGTCATATCTATCATATCATCAGTTCTATCTTCGCTATTAACTTGGCTATGGTCAATCGCATAGTCTTCTTCAGATTTAATTTTATTAATTTCTTCATACACATCAACTTCTTCGAGTGGCGTGTCCGTTCGTGCGTCCGACTGTTCATTTATTTCCTCTAAATCTTCATTATCGAAATCAAAATTCTCTTCATTTGGATTGTCTGCTGGATCAGAACTGAATGGATTATGGATCTGTAACTCAGATCGTATTAACTCTACAGTTATCTGAAACGACATATAAACCAGTGAATCAATTGAAATATCAAAATTTTGTATTGAAATGGATTTCCAAAAATGTTTCAATAATTCACATCTTTTTAAAGGAGCCTCACAAAGGAAGGTCGTCCCAGCTTGCCTTCTTGTTGAGTTTTTCAAATTCAAATTCAAATTCAAATTCAAATTCAAATTCAAAATCATTTATTCATGTAGGTATCATTGATACACTTATGCACGTCATTTTTTTAATTTACCAGCTTTTCGGAAAGGTGCTTTGTCATGGAGGAGAAGAAAAGCCGAAAGAAACTCCTCAGCACATCTTTTAAAAATAAAATACATTGGTATATTTTTTACAAAGAAGTATCACTAACCTGTACGGAACTGGTTGCAGATCTGGTCATTTCCATGCGTCTTTGTCATTTATGTATTCATCTACAGTATAGTAGCCTTTGCCTAAAAGTTGAGATTTTACATGTTTCTTAAATAATTCCACTGGCAAATCACGTATTAACTTTGGGATTTTATTATAGAACTGTACACCACGGCCCATAAAAGATCGCTTCACTTTAGAAAGACGGTAAGATGGCGTTACTAACTGGTGCATTTTTCTTGTTTGGCGATTAGTGATATCAAAATTTTGTTTATACGCGCTTATATTATTCCGTATAAAAACCACGTTACTATAGATATATTGTGAGGCTACTGTAAGTATACCTATTTCTTTGAACTTGTCACGCAAAGTTTCACGAGATCTAAGTTTATAAATAGCCCTAATAGCTCTTTTTTGTAGTATGAAAATTTGTTCTATACTGGCTGCTTTGCCCCACAGCAAGATGGCATATGACATAATACTGTGAAAATATGCAAAATAAACCATCCTAGCAGTTTCGATGTCAGTATACTGCCTTATTTTTCTAACAGCGTAAGCAGCCCTACCGAGTTTAGTCGCGAGATTTGTTATATGTGGGTCCCATTGAAGTTTATTATCTAAGGTCACCCCTAAAAATACGGTGGATTCCTCCATATTCAATGTTTCATTATTAAGTTTAATAAGTTTATTGACTTTTTTAACATTAGGTAGTACAAACTCTATACATTTAGTTTTTTTTTCATTTAACAGTAAATTGTTAATAGTGAACCAACGCGAGACATACGAAAGAGTACTATTTACGTCGTCGAAATTTTCTTTATTCCTATCACACTTAAATATTAATGATGTATCATCAGCAAATAGTACAATATCCGCTTGGTTTTTTACATAATGAGGTAAGTCATTTATGTATACCAGGAAAAGAAAAGGACCTAAGATCGAGCCCTGTGGTACACCCATCACCGCCGGTGACCCCGATGACTTAATATCATTTATGCTGACTTTTTGTATTCTATCACTCAAATAAGACGCGATCAAGCTAAGAGCCTTATTTTTTATTCCGTAATGACCAAGTTTTAACAGTAATGTTTCATGTTCAACACAGTCAAATGCTTTAGATAAGTCACAAAATACACCTATCGCATTTTGTGACGCCTCCCATGCTTCGAATATATGCTTTAAGAGCCTAGCCCCTTGAGGCGGTCGAGGCGCGGGGGGTTAGGATAGAGAAATGATGAGGACAACTTTACTTATTGGTATCCGGTTTATTACTGAATTACTATCGTTATACAATTTACTTTTATAAGACTTAATACATACACTACACCATCGGGGTAAAAAAAATAAAAAAATTAAAATTACATTTTAGTTTTTTTTATATACTAATACCTTAAAGAACACTTAACTTAAAGAAACAAAAGGTTTTGTTCTGTTCTTATGAACTATTTCAGGTTTGTCATTTACTAAAATTACAACATTTGGTTCTTCAACTCTGATTACTTTATACGGTCCATTATATAAACAATCCAATTTACTACGATTTTCATTTTTAACTAATAACAAGTCATCTTTCTTATATGTCACAGAATTTACATGTTCATCATATTTATTTTTTCTACATAATTTCGATTTTATTAAATTTTCTTGGGCATCTCTATGGGCTACTTGCAACCTATATCTTAATTCTAAACAATAATCATCAGGATTGTATAATGGTTCTATTCTAGAACTTATTCTACAAGGTAATTCCGATTGTTTACCAAAGACAAGCTCAAACGGTGTATATTTTGTCGATGAATGAACAGTGTTATTGTATGTGAAGCACCAAAAAGGTAACCATTGACTCCAAGTGTCTGGATGATGATCACATTGAATTCTTAAAAATGAACCAAGGTGTTTGTGTGCATTCTCTAAAGAACCTATAGTTTGGTGATGATATGCTGTAGAGTGTAATTTATCAATATGTAGTAGATTACATACCTCAGTCATAGTTGTTGCGGTGAACTCCGAACCTCGATCCGTCACGATTGTCTTCGGTATGCCAAACCTTAATATAAAATTACTAACTAAAGCCTTAGCTACACTAACAGATTCCTTATTCTTTAGAGGATACGCTTCTACGAATTTACTTAGCTCACACTGCACAGTGAGGATATATTTATTATCATCTATGTCGCGGTCTAAAGGACCTACTAAATCTAAAAAAATCTTTTCGAAAGCTGACGTAGCCGTAGTCGTAATGACTAATGGTTCTACGATATTACGCGAATGTTTCATTACTTGGCATTTGTCGCAATTGCTAACAAAATTCTTAACATCTCTTTCTATTCCTGGCCAGTAGTATCGTCTTTTTATATTATTAACCATTCTTCGTATGCCCGAGTGGCCACTAGTCGGTAGAAGATGGTAATCGTTAATAATGAATCGTTTTTCATTGTCACAATATATTCTTTTAACACCTCGTAAAATACATACACGCGGACCGGTCCATACTTCTCTTTCTTTAATCTCTTTGATAATTTCTTTAATGAACAACTCATTGTCATCATTTTTTATAACACATAATTCATCAATATAATTTTTTTTACAAAATTCACTCAATTTAGTTACAAATTCGACTCGCGTAAATTGCAATCTAAAATTAGTGTTAATGTAAATTATTTTATTACTTTTATCATAGTTAAAACATTCTGTTTCTTCTTCTATCAGTTTCCTTTTATGCAGTTCATTCACTTTATCTCCATTCACTAATACCATTTCCACAGCATTACTCGGTATTCTTAATATTTCCACAACTCGGGGTTGCGCAGGCCCCTTGTCGGTGTCAATATTAGGAATAACGCTACTTTCAGAACATCTTTCATTCTTCTCCTTTTCTCTCCTTCTTTGAGCTCTAGTCATAACTGCCATAATTTTATTATTCATCTCTTTCAACTCTTCTGACGTCACTGTTAATCTTGATAATGCATCTGCTACGGCATTATCTTTCCCTTTCACATATATAATTTTATAATCATATTCTTCTAACGTCAGTCTAAATTTTAATAATCTACTGCTAGGGTCTTTTATACTAAATAAGTACATCAATGGTTTATGATCAGTCATAATTGTGAATTTTTTTCCAAATAAATATGGTCGAAAATATTTTATTCCCCAGACAACTGCTAGTAACTCTTTTTGAATAGTAGGGTAATTTTTTTCTGCAGAATTTAAAGGTCGGCTGGCGTAAGCTACGGGTCGCAAATCTTTATTGCAAAGAACTGCTCCGATAGCCAAGCTGGATGCATCCGTTTGCAGTACAAACTCATTTTTCATTGAAAAATCAGGATACTGAAGAACGGGCGGGGACATTAGTGCCTTCTTTAATGATTGAAATGACTGTTCACACTCCATTGACCACTCGAATGGTATATTTTTCCGACAAAGTTTGTTCAATGGTAACGTTAAAATTGCAAAATTATGTATAAATTTCCTATAATAATTACAAAAGGCAACAAACCGTCGCACTTCGTCTGAATTTTTTGGTGTTGGATAATTTTTCACAATTGTAATTTTATTAGGATCTGGTAAAATACCATCCTTAGTCACTAAGTGACCTAAATATAAAATTTCTGTTTTTAAAAATTGACATTTACTCGGATTCAACTTTAAATTTACACTCCTTAATCTTTCAAAAACGTCTAAAAGATTTTTATTATGGATTTCTAAATTTCTACCGAATATAACTAAATCGTCTAAGTAAACAAAACATTTGTCGTATGTTAACCCTGACATTGCTACTGTCATTATACGTGAAAATGCACTAGGACTCAATTTCAAACCCATTGGCAATCGTCGCATTTGGTATTGACCACAATCAGTTGTGAATGCAGTCACCTTACGACTTTCTGGACTAAGCTGTACTTGGTAATATGACTGACTCAAATCTAAATGTGTAAAATAAATTGCTCCCGATAAAGAATCCAAAATTTCGTTGATGTTAGGTAGTGGGAACTTATCGTCTTGTATGATGTTATTTAATTTACGATAGTCCACTACTAACCTCCAGCTTTTACTAGCAGGGTTATGTGAAAGTGAAGACTCGCTCTTTTTGGGAACTAACAGAATGGGACTAGACCATTCGCTACGTGTCTCTTCAATTATTTTATCACTCAACATCTTATTAATTTGCTTTTTCACTTCTGGCTTTAAACTATTAGGAATACGATAAGGTTTTGTATAAACAGGTTTTGCATTCTCTTTTAAAATTATAGATTGCTCATATAAATTAGTAGTTGTAAGCTTATCACCCGGTAATTGAAAAATATCAGAATACTTAGAACAAATAGACTCTATTGTTTGTCTTTCGCTGGAATGCAAGTGATCTAATTTCAATAGCGGTAGCAAAGCCTTTGTACGTTCCGAACTCGATGCACATCTATCAAACGAACAAATGTTATAATTATCTAAAAAATCTATTTCTGGTTGAAAGATAGGCAATGTAATAGTTTTATCATTCAAATTAAGTATTTTGATGGGTATTATGTTGTTTTTCGGTGTCGCTATTGAACTAGCTAAAAATATATTTTCCTGTATTTGTTTAGAAAAAATTACACAATCTCTAGATATATTTTTATTTAAAAGTATATAGTGAATAGATTCGCTGCGAGCAGGGATAGTCAAAAATTGGTTACTAACCTCCGCTTGCTTATACAATTTTATTACGTGTTCTTGTTCATAACTTTTAAGTATAAGAATAGAATTTTTGAAATTAAATGTAATAGAGTCAAACTTGTTAAAAAAATCTTGGCCTAAAATACCATCTGAATTGCAGGGCAATCTGTCAAATAAATAAAATTTATGTTCAAAACTTAATCCATTTCGATTTCTAAGTGTTAAATAAACATAACCTTTCGAAAAAATCTTACCACCAATTCCGTTTATAATAATTTTATCTTTGTATACTGGAATGTGACTAGGTAACGCCTCAGTACTTACCGCTGATATTGATGCTCCGGTGTCAAGTAACCATGAGCACCTGACATTGTTCACGTACAAAGATGTATAATTCGCGTTGCTTAAATCACAAGTTAAAATATTATAATATTTATTAGGAACGAAAAAACTGATTATTTGAATGATTTTCAGGTGTATCAGAAGTTTCAGGACAATTCTCAGCTTGTACATGTGCAAAGTTAATATTTTGCCTGTGAAGTCCCCTACGATTTGCTCGTGAGCCTCGAACTCGACTCGATTGCATATGATAACCTCGAATCGGTTTACTCTGCGTACCGTAGTTATTCCTGAAGGATTTATTATTCCAGTAAGAATTGGAAGGAATTCTTACATTTTGGTTAGAATAACCACGAAAATTTCCTTTTCCACGATAAAAAGATCTACTGCCTCGACTCGCATTAACGGTTTTATTAATTGAACTAGAATACGACTTACCTCGAATACTCATTATCGAGTCTGAAGACGAAGGTTGGGACAGCTCCTCGTCCTGCGCCGCACGTACTGCGTCCTTGAGCTCAGTATAGTCGCGGGCTGAAATTATAGTGCTTAGTCTTCTATTCCTTAAGCCATCTGCAAATTTTTTTATAGCTAACTTCTCATTAATCGGCCTCAGAATTTCATAAGCCTGTTCATTTGAGTCGGCTTGTGAAATTGTGAGATCGACAAACAACTCCTCAATTTTATTAGCGTATTCTGAAATAGATAAATCGCGTTGGGAAGTGTTATTTAATTGTTGTAACAAAGAATTTGCAGATTTCTTAGTAAGTAAACGAATTTTCATGTCCTTGATTAAATCATCACAAGAAGTGTAATTTGACTTTAATTTGAGCTTAGCTGATTTACTGAGTCTTGTCTTTAGTACAAATGTAATTAAAAGTTTTTTACATTCACTACTCTTTAAACAATTTTGATACATTTCAATACCGTCTATAATTTTTTCAACAGATAATTCACTGTTATCCATGACCGGTATGAGGCTTGCAGCCGTCCTTAAATCAAAACTATCCATGGCTGAATAGCACTCAGAGCCTTCACTACTGGAACTAGAAGCAATACATGTATATGATAATATCTTTTTATAAAGATTTTCTATATTATCGACTAAATTATCAAATATAATTTCTGAATATTTAATATCTTTTATTTTAGGAATATTGGTAATTAAATTCTTAAATAACCCGTATAACTCACTTGCTTCAGTAATTTTATTTATTACAGATTGCGGTTTTTCATGTCTCCGCTTACCTAATTTTCTAAGATATATTTGGATATCTTTTAACTTATCATGAATAGCGTGAAGCTCATTCATTGAGAGAAAAAAATAAACAAAAGAAATAAAAAAAAAATTACATAAGGAAATTAAAATGTATCAATTATTAACTAACCATGGTTACTAGGTACTTACTACACTTACTACCGGATACCTAAATTAATTAAACTTAATTTACCAGTTTGTCCATTTTCCGTCGGCACTTTTTATACGTAGGTATATTTCGTTATGCGCACACACACATTATTTATTTTTTACTTTTCACAACACTGCACTATACACGACGTATGGACGATGGTATGTAGTCTCCTAGGCCGGGGATGGGTCGCGCTCCCTGGTAGAACCACGTCCCGATAGTCGCATCCGGATCCTCCGAAAGGCGTCTTCTCTTAATTCATTTCTGACCAGCTCCAAATGACATTTTTTGTAGTTTTTATATACCAGGATCAAAATGGCGATTCCGCACACAGCAATTATTGTAGAAATTAATATATTGTTGGTTTGGAAATGCGTAGATAAATCACTCTGACTTGAGGGATTGTCGCCGTGCTGGTTGACGATCACCTCCTTATTCTGGCACTCACATTTTGAGCAAGATTTCCCCATTTCTATAAGTTAGTGCCGTGTCGTTACCGTAAAGTAGAATGATCACGATAAAACTGGAATTTTCCATTGCTGTTGGCTGTTGGTAACGAAACTTGCTGACAACTAGGTATATACGTTTTGTTGCGGCGTCGCGGCTTCACGTTTGAAATTTTACGCGCTGCTTAGCGCTCATGCCGCAAAGGCATGGCCAGCAGGGTCGCCATGAGGCGGTCGAGGCGCGGGGGGTTAGGATAGAGAAATGATGAGGACAACTTTACTTATTGGTATCCGGTTTATTACTGAATTACTATCGTTATACAATTTACTTTTATAAGACTTAATACATACACTACACCCTGCATCTGTTGTACTACGGCCTTTAGTAAAACCGTATTGCTCAGGGTGTAATAATTTGTTATTGCTGAAATGGTTTAGCATTTGATTCAATATTATTTTCTCGAAAATCTTACTAAGTGTTGGTAATACAGAAACTGGTCTATAGTTATTAAGGTCGGTTTTTTCACCTGTTTTAAAAAGTGGTATAATTTTACTACATTTCATAAGATCTGGAAAAATACCTAGATCTATACATTTATTGAACACTACGGCTAAGGATGGAGCTATAATATCAATAATATGTTGTATTATTTTTACTGAGATCCCCCACAAATCACCCGTATTCTTTACCTTCAGAGATTGAAACGCTTTAATTATGTCTCTGGTAGTAATATGTTCAAATTGAAATAAAATATTACATTCGTTTACATTATCTTTTAATATAGAAAGTGCTTCGGTCGGTGAAGAAGCTAGTGCACTAGTTAATGTTACTGGAACATTACGGAAGTGATTTTCAAATGCGCTTGCCACGTCTTTATCAGCGGTAATTATTTTTTCATTAATTTTTAATTCGTAACTGAAGTCACAGGATTTTGTGTTACCGTTCTCACTACTAATTATATTCCAAGTTGTTTTCATTTTGTTATCGGAGTTAATTATTTTATCCTTTATGTGCATTGACTTCGCCTGAGTGCAGACGATTTTAAAAATTTTTGAATAATTTCTCACGTACTCCTGGAAAGTGGAAGAAAGATTGTATTGTTTCTCGGCATAGAGATCATACATCTTGTTCCTACTTTTGAAAATACCTACAGTAGCCCAATCACTGAATTTACTAATTTTAGCTAAATTTACGTACCTAAACTTAAATATTCGATTAAATTCGTTATTAATGTTATTAGACAATGTATTATATATTTTAATAGGATCACTTCGTTGTAACGTTAACTGCGTATGTATTTTTGAATGAATTTTTTCTTTAAAAGTTGAAATTTTATTTTTAGTTACTGGTCTACATTTTATTAGTTGTTTTTTCTTATCGACAGAATTATACAATGAAATCTTTTGTCCGCAGTGGTCTGACCTCAACTTACTGAATATCTCTTTATCTAAGATCTCACAATTGCAAAAAATATTATCTAAACATGTAGCTGTAGTTTCAGTTATTCTGGTTGGCTCGTTGAATAGTGGGTTTAAATTAAAGCATTTAAACAAGCTTAGTAGCCTAGTAGTCATCGAAGTATTCAATAAAATATCTACGTTGAAGTCGCCACATATCACTAATCCTTTTCTAGAAACACATAACCGTTTAAGTACATCCTCCAATGTATCTTCAAAAATAGTATAATCACCAGAGGGGGGTCGATATACGCAGACTACAATAAACCGCTCCAGTTCCACACAGGCCAGCTCAATAGCGCGCTCAATAGAGAGACTTACAATATCTTTTCTGTCCTTGCAAGACATATCATTGTGCACTAAAATTAATGATCCGCCATGAATTGCGGTCTCTCTGAAGAATGCACTTGACAATCTGTAATTATGGTAATTTACATTATTCTGAGTGCTAGATAGCCAATGCTCAGTTAAACATAAAACATGTATGTTAAAGTGCCTAATAAACAATTCAATTTCTAATTCTTTGCCAGAGAAGCCCTGTATATTTTGGTGTACAATATTCATATTATAGAGCTTTCCCGTTGTCTTAACATCTAGTTTAAATTATGGTTATCAACTGTACTTGTACAGGAGTCAATAATATATTTAGTGGTACTACTACCACAATCTAAAACATTGTCAATAGACTTAGTTACATGACATGTAACTGTATCTTTTAATTTATAAGCTAACAATTTAGCTAACTGTCGTTTTACTTTAGATGGCAAGTACATATTCTCCTTTATCAACTTAAACGGAATGAACTTATTAATATCATAGTAAAAAATTGCATCTCTATGATGAATTGTCAAGTTATATAATAATAAATTTAATCTATATATGCGCTTATTTTGGTATTTGTTTAAGTTATTAAGATAAGGAAAAGCACATATGACAAACTTGCATTCAGTACTGCTGTGTAAATGTACTAACTTTTCAATATATTTAGTAATTTGGTGCCTCGTGATGTTCAAACTGTCACCTATCATTAAGACTATATTAGTATTATTACTTAATTCATTTGGTTCAATTTGATTTAACAGATAGTCAAAAGATGCTCCCGGTGAGCACCTGTTTATAACAGAATGGGTCAAGTATGGATTAATTATAGCACCAAAGTCTTTTCCTAATTGATCAGAAATAATAATGGTGTTACTTTTTGAGTTGACTGATGGAGAGGAACATGGGGTAGTTTCTATTGTGGCACTGTCACTCTGAGCTATTGAAGAACAAAGACTAGTTTTGTCTTGTGTGTAGTATTTATTCGACAGTGACTCAAACCTATTCATGTTGTCGTTGCAAACCTCTAGCAAGTTATTGAAAGATGCAATATGTTCTTTAATCTGCTCCTGTGCACTGCTATAAAGATTGGTAATAGATTGCAACGACTTCTCCAAACCTTCAGTTTTAAGTTTTAAGTGACATACTTCAGAATCATACTGCAAGCTGATGTGCTCTAATTCCAGTTGTAATTTGTTTATTTTACTGACTAAATATTGGCATTTTTTCTTAGACTGCCCCAATTGTTGAGTACAATTTTTGTTTTTAATTACTTTTTTAGTTTTTGCTATAAATCTTTTTATTTTAATATATTTCTTTAGTTTTTTAATGCTATTAAACTGAAATACTGGTTTAATTGAGTCATCACCAGTAAGATCAACAATAGATGTGTTTAATCTACTAGGATTGGCTTCGCACTCAACAAGCTCGTTGAAAAGGCTCTGGGTCGCACTCCAACTCTGAGAGTCTTTGAGTTGTTCAAGTTGGCTCACGGTCTTATTGGCCTGGCTTAAGCTTACTTCTAGCTCAGTAATGCGACTCAGAGCCCTTTCATGCTCGTTACTACACTGGTCGAGTGAGTCAATGATGTCTTGAAGCTGGTCCCGTTGTTGCAGACATTCCGTATACTTGTTATGAAGTTCTACAAGTTGGTTTTTTAATTCAGCGTTGGAGTTGTGAATTTTCGTCATCTCAGCTTCATTGTCTTCTATTTCGTGTAGTAATTGGTCATTGAGGTCCTTGGAGATTTTCAGTTCTTGGAGAGCCAATTTAAGCTTATGCTCCATATCCTTCAATGTGGCCTGACGGGTCATCATAATGGCAGCAGGGGATGTTATTAAGCTGCAATAATATAAGTAATATGAGCAAGCTTAATTTTTGGCGAGGTTTTATAGTTTGTATTCTAATCTAAGTTTTACTACTTATGCCACATACATATAAGTTACAAAAGTTATTAATTTCACTAACAATCAAAACTATTATTAAGGTTTATGATTTTGAACATAATACTCACTTGTCCGTGTCTCCTGACGATGTCCAGAAGCATCGAGTGCGCTCGCAAGCTCCTGCGCCTGAAGCGAGCGCAGTTCATCAGTCGGTCGGCGCACTCGGTGCACAGGTACCGAGGCAAGTGCACTTCGTCTGCTGTCTGACAACAAATCACTTCACTGTTCACACTCCTGGTAGACTAGTATACAATGGACGTCTCAATCATATACATAAAAAAATCTTGAGAGGTGTCAAGGGACACCCGGATGGAACGAAGTTCCTTGCAGTCAGTACTAGGATAGCAAAAACATGCAGCAAGTGTGCCAAAAGAAATCTAAGGTATTAAACGTGAGAAACAGGCACACTCGCTTGCATGTTTTTGCTACCCTAGTACTCTGGCTTGCTTTCTATGTAAAAAAAACTACGACGGCAAAAAGTGTCGTTACCGGCAAAAAGTGTCGTTACCAAATTTTCCGCCTAGCCCCCTTTCGCAACGCGCGATAAGGAACTTCGTTCCAATTATACTATACTTCATGGTTGAGGGAACTTGCAACATACTACACCAAGTTGTGAGGGACGTGTATTTAAAATATTTTACCATGATTCCAGTTAATGTTTCATACGCCGCATTCAACACCCTAGAAGATGTCATCGGGTAAATTTTGCAGTCCGTCGCAAAACATATTCTGCACACCTGAGGAATTATAAAATTATATGTTTAATAAATAAGTAACATTATAACTTAAAAAAAACACGTAAAAGCAGATAGCACTGTAAAACCTCTTGAATTAATTTTGTGGTGTGTTGGTACAGAACCCACGGTACATGAGTTTTACTCTTGGCTGTTTGGGCAAACACAATGAGCCAAGAATTGTACCAGTAAATTAACTCAGTAGATTCATCGCAAAATAAGGAGCAATAAATAAATGTATAAAATCTTACCTTCACATAGCACGGTGTCATTAAATCATCATGTTCCAGATCATTCTGCAATTAAACAATGGTAACATTAGCAGTGAACTAGCATACATTTAAAAATTGAAAAAACCCGTCTGCTGTCAAAGAAGTTATCATGATATACCTTTTTGAAATGGTGAGCTCTTTAATTTAATACTCATATTTCATTATTCCACTTATTTTTATCTTTTGATACTTCAAACAATGACATCTCACAGCCACCATATTTGTTTTTTTTTTAATTTCACTTAACTAAGATCACTTGGGCTGTCAAGATGCATGTAACAATATCTTAATTATACATATAAATAGGTCCAGCGGTTTGGAAGTTAAATTAATTAATAAAAATAAAAATTATTAAAGAATATTGCACACATTCATACAAATTATGTGCAAAAACCATAAACAATTCTTGTAAGTCAAATTAAAAAAGAAGAGTAGCATTAGAAATAGTTGAACATAATACAAACTTTGACTCTGTCGGGCTCAGTGCTTGCCCGAAGCTGACGCTCCATTATTGTCGCCAAGAAGTCCTTCACGAGAAAATGCTTGGAGCATACAATGCTGCCCGGCTCGGGCTCCCAGTCCGTCTGCCCGAGTGCCTCCATCCATGATGTACGTAGAGACACCTCGTCAGGTACTCTACAGCATGATCAAATAATTTAATTCACTTGCAGTATCAGAGCCACTTAATAAGCAGGCCCAGCAATTCTTTGCTGGTCTCTTAATAACAACACCGAAAGTATGTGGCGTGGCTTCAACCTATGGCCCACTACTGAGAATGGTTCTCTTCTCTTGAGGGTTAGAGCTTCCTCCTAGGGGGATTGATGGCCAACCCAATAGAATGTAAACGCTATTTTAACTTAAATAATGGTACCGATGATTTATTGAAGAAATTGCCTCCAAAGCACAACATTATTATAAAACTACATTAAAATATAAATTATGATTGCTCCATTATTTAATTAAACTGACATTTTGAAAATGTTAACAATATAAGAATACCTGTGAAACGAAACTCCTGGAGATCTGGAATCGTGGTCGCAAGTAGGGAAGGAACAGCGCAAGTTGAAATCCATATTAATAACTTCGACAGCAAACGCAATATTTAATGTTCGATTTAAGGTTTCCTATTAAAACAAATCAAATTTCGTACAGTAGAAACAAACAACTCTAAACAATAAAAGATTGAACATTATCAAAACAATGCATTTGATTTTAACCTCAGCTCAGAAATGCTCAGAAGCACAGAACACTCAAAGTCTCAAACCTCTCAGAAGTCAGCTGTCAGCACAGAGCCACAGAACACATATACCCAAGAGCCCAAGAGGGCTGTCAGACTGCTCGTGCCTCAGACCATGGATATATTACTCTTATCTGGATCATAGTACTCGTTTACATTCAGCTCATTTGAGCAGGAAAGTAGGTAGGGAAGTGGGCAGGACGAGTATGTGAACACGATACTTCTCATGCTCCTACCACTGCTACTCGCGCTGCCCGGCGCTGCCCAAAAGAGCGGTTTTTTGTGCGGAAGTCAAAGGACGGGCAGCGCGAGCGACAGTGCGTGTTCACATTCAGCTCAGTCGCTCACTTTTCGCCGAGCTCTTGAACGAAGTGAATGTGCGTGTCGTCTTGTTTTTTTTTACGAGAGCCGCAAATATGCCTCTTGTTAGAGCAATGAACAAATAATTAATTTTCTAGAATTGCTGGAAGCGAAAAAAAAACGTAAGTGTATAAAAAGTAAGTATATCAATGCACATAAAAGTTAGTTATCTAGGTAGGTAGATAATTACAGAGTTCTATTACGATGGACAGATATCATTCACCTTTTTTTATGGAAATAGCTGGCAAACGAGCTGATGATCCACCTGATGGTAAGTGGCTATCGTCGCCCATGGACATCAGCAACACCAAAGGCATCACTGATGCGTTGCCGGCCAAGAAAGAGAGAAGAAAAAGTCGTTTGGCGGCTGACTCATTCTCAAGGATGGTAGCTATCCAGGCGAACCCCATGGAGAAATAATAATAGCATAATGGTATTAATTAACAATCAAAATCAATACTACCAATACAATCTCTCGAAGGGCCCTACCGCCATCGCAAGCGGGCCAAATTTAGTCGCCTTTTACGACACCCATCCGGCGTGGGATTGGGGTTAGTATTCTAAGCTGCTCCAATACAGCAATATTTTCTTTTTTTTTACTTCAAATCTTTTTAAACAGCGCGGACGCAGTAATTATTTCGACGTCCGCCATTGCCGAAAGTCGAAAGCGAAGTGAGTGGTAGGGCAGTATGTAAACACTACACTTCTCTCGATCCTGCCACGGCAGTATCAAGGGGATTATTGCCGACAGCGCGAGGAGCAGCGGTAGGGGCTGAATGTAAACGAGGTAATAGACTTCGTAGTGGTATGGTATCTGACGATCGATGACGTCAAATAAAAGTGACCATTTTTGTATTGTGTCCAAGTTATGTCCCAGGATATAATATCATCAGATTGCAATTTTTTATAATGGTTTAAAAACTTCTAAGATAAAATTATAATATAGATGTATCGTAATTGTGTACTTTAATTATTTTCAATTTACTCAATGCAATAATTAAAATTCGGTAATTTTGAAGAAATAAAAAGTATTTTTTCAATATTATAATGTTTAGTACCAAAAAAATTACCCACAGAAAACATTTTCAAGTACCATATCAAAATAGGTCATAATATTTCTAAATAAGTGTGGACACTCTACAATTATGAAGGAAAACCTCAATCCGGCCTGCCATTGGTCGAATGGATCATTCCGATATGACGTCATCGATGACGTTATATCGGAATCGAACATCAGGCACCTCTACAAAGTCTATGATCCAGATAGAGTATAATATTATATCCATGCCTCAGACTGCTCAAGTGCTGAGAGTAGCAGTGTGACCATCTCATAAATGGAGAATCTAACACAGACCCAAAAATCTGCCAAAATCTGCCACACTTGGCGCCAAAAATGCTAAAAATATGCCTTCATGGAAACGGAAAAAAAAACAACGAATTAAAGGATAATACAAAAAATGGTTGTCTGTAAAGTCGGTTTACGGACGGTAGTTTAACGTGACAACGTCATGACAAAGCTCCGCTCCGCCCCGCTCCACTCAACTACAATCGCCTACGGCTCGCCTACGGCATCGGCTACGATACGCCGATTGTGCCTCTCTATCGCTTGTTTATAAATCTCGTCCTTTACTTACAATTTCAACTTATACGCACTGGATATAATATTATTCTTACACCTGGATATGATAATATATTATTTACTAATGTTACTTAGGCATTTGATTTTAAAGTGTTTTGAATTATTTCAAAACTAGCTGATCCAGCGAACTTCGTGCATAAATAAATAAACTTCTTATGTTGCTGTGGTTACATTGGAGAAGTTAATATGGTTGTAAAGTATTCTTAATGTTAAATTTTCTAATTTTCCGCACAACTATCTTATTTTTTTCTTTTAAAAGAACCTTCTGACAATAACAAAAAAAAATTGTAAATCCGTCCAGCCGTTCTCGAGTATTGTTTAGCAACACATTTGGCGATTTTTAATTTCATAAAATTACGTGTCACGTTGTTTGTCCGCGAGGGAGTCCTAAACTACTTAACCGATTTTAATCTTTGCACACCGTGTACAGTTTGATTCAACTTGAAAGATAGGATAGCTTACATCTAAAAAACCTTTTGACAGAACGAAGTCTGTCCGGGCAGCTAGTTTATTTATATAGATTTGTGTCATTAACAATAAAAATTGTATTAATTGTAATTAGTTTCTTTTTAATGTACGAAATAAATAAAGAATCAGTATCCAATTCAAGTGTTTCATTTCACCACAGATTTATAGAACATAATCTAAATTTTACTAACAAAAAATAACAGACTTCAAAGTCTCAAAAACTACATAGTTGTCAGATCTCGTTCTGTGAGACCACATGACAAGCGCCTGCTTTCGATTAAAAAAAGAATCATCGAAATCGGTTCGCCCAGTCCAAAGTTCTGAGGTAACAAACATAAAAAAATACAGTCGAATTGAGAACCTCCTCCTTTTTTGAAGTCGGTTAAAAAGAGATATTATATATTTCCCAGAAATTCGTAAGTATTATAATGCGTTTCAACTAAATCTGCAGTTGGCTATGATGTTGGTAGTATTGAAATAAGTGTTTTTAATATTTCAAAAATCTATTAAATGGAGATAAATAATAATAATCATCAATTTAGGTAATAACAATATAAATTACGAGATAATAAAAAACATTGCACGGTAAGGTAAGATAAGGAATGTTGGAATCAATTAAAACGTAACACTGTTTAAAAACATCACTTTATTTCATAAGAATATTATCTATACATAATTATGCTTATTTGATATGTAAGTTAGTTTTATTCGTTTGTTTATCTTTAATAATTAAGTAATACAAAATACATAATAGTTAACAAAAGATTTACTTATATTAAGCAAAACATAAACATTGTGTTGACTAATTATAACCCATTCGTTGTCACCATTAAACTAGAAAAGTCTTATTCTATAAGTGTTACGGAGAAAGTCTGAAACGCCGCGGATCTTCGCCCGTGGATGTTAAGTCTGCTGTAGGCATTTTGTTCGCTACCCTCCGCGCTCCCCCGAGTCTACACTCGCGCCGCGGCGCATGAATCGTCCGTGTGGCCATTTGGGTTAATGAACCCGTGCACAGTGTGTTTGATACTCAAAATCGTACATGCCCTTTTTATTATTTTTTTACATACTTAAAACTATTTGAAATACAAGAGTAGAACACCCGGAGTTTAAATGTAGATAGAACCGAACTTATAATCATGTTAATTAATATTTTTTCTATGGAAGCCAGAAGAAACGTAAATAATTGTCTACAAAAAAGCGTGTTCAATAATGTCAACTTATTTTTGTTACATACTATAGTTAGGTACTAATAGAAAGTTTACTTTATTTTGAGTTCCTAATTGGAATTTTAGCTGCAATATAGTGATGATAATATTAGCTTATTGTTGTTTTAATTTTTGGAACGAAGTTCCTTATCGCGCGTTACGAAAGGGGACTAGGCGGAAAAAATTAAGAGGAAAAAAGTTGTAACGACACTTTTTGCCGTCGTTACAACTCGTGCGGCGTCGTTACAAGTCGGCGCATGTTTCTCTGTCTCTCTCTCTCTCTCTCTTATAGAAAGCAAGCTTTTGTTAATTGATTAAATTGCAGCCCGCAAAGATGTAACTGTTTTACGCCTTCCGCCTTACCATTGATTGAACCCTATTGAGTGCGCACAGTTAAAATCACATGTTGGCAAGAATAATAAAAGTTTTAAAATGGTAGAAGTAAAGTTATTAATTAAGGTCTTGAAGTTCATACGGTGTCATGGTCAAAGAGGAAGACAAAATGCTGCAGCTTGACGGAATTGTAGACGCTGCATCAGATGAACAGACTCCAAGTTTCATTATACACGTGCCAGAACCCGACAACGAACACGAATCTACTGAATTCTCTGAAATATTTTTTTCAATATCTTCTTGTATCATTTATATATGAAATATTTAATTTAAAGTTATTAATTTTTAAAATGTAATAAAAAAAATATATAATTCGGTTCAATTAACTGTATTCGTTAAAAGTTAATCGATTTAAATTCGATACTTCCAAACTCTGTTCAATCGTGATTATTGTCTATGGTAAATTGATATTAGAAGTCGGCCATATTTGTTTACTACTTAGGAGTCGACCAAAAAATAGACTAAATAAACAGTTACAAACAGGAAAATGGTTTCTCATTAGAACGTATTAATTTATGAGATTGTAGGGACCCCTTCTACGTAAACACTGTTACAAACATCACAGGAATATGTTTTCAATTATAATGTATTAATTGATGAGTTTGTAGGTGAAGTGTACCTAATGTATCTACTCTTTAACAATAAGCATGTATGTATGTACGCTCCTTTATATTCTATTTTATGCTGACTGTCGATGTTCACTTCACTTGTACACTTTTATGAAAGATGCATTCAATAAACGATGACGAATAACAGTCGTTTTCATCAGCATACCCTCAACATCACATAGGTTCGTTCTGTGCCTAAACACTATGAAATATTACCGAATAATGGTTACTCATTAGAATGTATTAATTTGTGAGATTGTATGGACCCCTTCTGCGCAAACACTTTGTTACAAACATCACAGGAATACGGTTTTTTTATTAGAATGTATTAATTTATGAGATTGTACGGACCCCATCTGCCTAAACACTTTGTTACAAACATCACACGAATATGGCTTCACGCCGGAATGTATTAACTGATGTCTTTGTAGGTGCCCCTTCCGACCAAACATTTTGTTACAAACATCACAAGAATATGGTTTCTCATTAGAATGTATTAATTTATGAGATCGTAGGGACTCCATATGCCTAAACACTTTGTTACAAACATCACACGAATATGGCTTCACGCCGGAATGTATTAACTGATGTCTTTTTAGGTGCCCCTTCTGCGTAAACACTTTGTTACAAATATCACAGGAATATGGCTTCACGCCGGAATGTATTAATTGATGATTTTCTAGGTTCCCCTTCATCGTAAACACTTTGTTACAAACATCACAGGAATATGGTTTCTCATTAGAATGTATTAATTTATGAGATTGTAGGGTCCCCTTCTCCCTAAACACTTTGTAACAAACATCACACGAATATGGCTTCACGCCGGAATGTATTAACTGATGTCTTTGTAGGGTCCATTTCTTTCTAAACACTCTGTTACAAAAATCACAGGAATATGGCTTCACGCCGGAATGTATTGATTGATGTTTTTGTAGAGTACTCTTCCAACCAAACATTTTGTTGCAATTGTCACAGGAATATGGCTTCACGCCGGAATGTATTAACTGATGTCTTTGTAGGTGCCCCTTCCGACCAAACATTTTGTTACAAACATCACAAGAATATGGTTTCTCATTAGAATGTATTAATTTATGAGATCGTAGGGACTCCATATGCCTAAACACTTTGTTACAAACATCACACGAATATGGCTTCACGCCGGAATGTATTAACTGATGTCTTTGTAGGTTCCCCTTCTCCCTAAACACTTTGTTACAAATGTCACAGGAATATGGCTTCTCATTAGAATGTATTAATAGATGATTTTGTAAGGTCACCTTATGCCTAAACATTTTTTACAAACATCACAGGAATATGGTTTCTCGTTAGAATGTATTAATTTATGACACTGTAGGGACGACTTATGGTTAAACAATTTGCTACAAATATCACAGGAATATGGCTTCACACCGGAATGTATTAATTGATGTTGTCGTAGGTGATGCTTCCGCCTAAACATTTTGTTACAAACATCACAGGAATATGGTTTCTCATTAGAATGTATTGATTTATAACATTGTAGGAACCTGTTCTGCGTAAAACCTTTGCTACAAATATCACAGGAATATGGTTTCACACCGGAATGTATGAATTGATGATTTTGTAGTTTCTCCTTCCGCCTAAACATTTTGTTACAAACTTCACAGGAATATGATTTCTCTAAATGTGTTCGTAGATGATGAATAAGTTTATTCTTACGATCTGTTTTATAATCACACATATCGCAGTGAAAACGCTTCTTACTTGCAGCATGCGCTTTCAAATGTTCCAGCAACTGAATATCGCTGTCAGTTTGATATGGACATATGTCACAGCAGAACGTATCATCTGTGGAGGGTCCGTCAGCTTCCGGTGTCTGTTGTTCGTCAATCTTCACTTCATTTACATCTCGCGGTGTCTTCGTCACTTTCTTATCTTTTTGTGTAGGAAGGTCATCCAGAACATCTTCACCTGTATAAAAGAATATTGTGTTATTAGAATAATAGCGGTTGGTTGTGGTAAAGCGGATTGTATTATGATTATGAAGCATTATTACAAAATATAAGTAAGAGTTCTGAGGTAACAAACATAACAAAAGAGTTCTGGACCATTTCCTTTTGAAATCGGTTAAAATATGTCCTGCTAAAAGCCGGCAGCGGCGCAGGGGGTTTTCGTCGGCGGTGGTCTGACGCCGGCGGCGTGGATGTTCTTAATTTTTGAAGAAAATCGTAATTTTTCTTGCTCAACATGCTATATAGCGCGCAAGTTAAGCTATTTTGCCCCAATTTTTCTCAGATGTCGTACAGAATCAACGTAATGTCGGTTCATTTAGAAAATCATCCGAATCAAACCGAAAATACTGAATTTTTTTAATTATTTTTACTTTATTAATAACAATTTTATTTGAATGAATGAATTTTATTTATTGGTTACTTTTAGTACTGCACTTTTTAGACTTTTTCCTTTGTATACGTCTACCTTGATGCCAAATATAAAGTTTCTAGGTCATCTGGAAGTAGGTTAGGTTTTTGATCCTATGTCAGTGAGTCAGTCTCCAAAATGCGTATTTTTAAACGTTAATATATCAATAACTATTTGAGCTACATTTCTGAAATTTTGAATTCTAAATAAGCTATAAGCTAGGAGGCTTTAATAAATGTGCCATATTTCATGTATGTAGGTTAAATATGTCTCGAGTTGTGATAGAGTCAAAAGTAGCTCGAAATGGTTCGTGTAATGTTACACACATCGCTGCGTCACCAGTTCTTTTGCTTTCAACTTGGCTGGACACGCTGCCGCGGGTCTAGATATAATCGACTATCAGAAGACATAAAAAAAGTAAGCATAAATCACTTCCGGAAATCTTTGCACAATTGGTCGGTTGAAAAGTGAATGTTATTCAGTATATTAGTTTCTTATGAAATTATTATGACTTGTGAAATAAATTATTTTTTAAGTAGCATATTAGTATACTTGTAGTTAGGAATTTAATAGGTAGATAAATAGACATTTTTATTAAATATTGACATAGGTATCCAATTAATTAATTAATTATTAAATAAGAAATATGTGTATAATAGGATGGAAGTAATACTACTATTGAATTATGAAGCGCTCATAGCCCAGCGGCTTACGTCGATCCTAAGCGATCGACAAAGTTAAGCAACAGCGGGCGGTAGTTGGATTGGTGACCGCTAGTGGCAAAATTTTTTTGTGCTTCGGAGGGCACGTAACGCCGTCGGTCCCGGGTCGTTAAGCCATGTCGGAGGCCCTCAGGCGGCTGAAAACTTCCGACACTCGGTTGGCCACTAACCTCTCCACCAATCAGCACTGGAGCAGCGTGGTGGAGTATGCTCTAGGCCTCCTCAAGAGGACAGACCCGTGCTCAGTAGTGGGCCGTTAATGGGTTGAAGCCAATACTAATATTGACATTCTGAATAATAATAATCTAATTCTACATTACAATATTTGACATTTGCATGTCATGTTGTAAATGGCTAATTGTGACATGTAATATATTTTAATTACGATCGTTATGTAACCACAATTATTGCAAATAAACATTCATTCATTCATTCAAGACTAAAATGCCACTTACCCACAAATAAAAACGAGTGTCGGTACTCCGTGTAAACATTTGACGATTTTTTTACTTCGGGACTATATTTACTGATCAAATCACTGCATTTCATCTTAAGAAGATGTTGAACAGTATCTTCATACAGTCTAGCTGAATACACTAGGTTCTTATTGGATATAACTTCATCATTTACAGTATCTTGATTGATAAAATCATCATTGTCAACGGTAACAACATCAACCTTAGTATCTTCCTCAAAGCTAAATGAACACTCACTGATATCGTCTCGGTTGATCATATCATTCTGCGTTACAATGCCAATGATATCAACATCTTCGTCTAAGTTAGATGAACACACGCCGCGATTGTCTAGACTGATCGGGTCATAACTGTCTACATCATCTACATCAATATCTTCATTTGAGTTAGATGTAGAAGCATTAAAATCCACTTTTTTGCTCACACCATCATTTTCCGTCTTAACCTCATTCACAGTCATATCTATCATATCATCAGTTCTATCTTCGCTATTAACTTGGCTATGGTCAATCGCATAGTCTTCTTCAGATTTAATTTTATTTATTTCTTCACACACATCAACTTCTTCGAGTGGCGTGTCCGTTCGTGCGTCCGTCTGTTTGTTTATTTCCTCTAAATCTTCATTATCAAAGTCAAAATTCTCTTCATTTGGATTGTCTGCAGGATCAGAACTGAATGGATTATGGATCTGTAACTCAGATCGTATTAACTCTACAGTTATCTGAAACGACATATAAACCAGTGAATCTATTGAAATATCAAAATTTTGCATTGAAATGCCACATTCCAGGACTCCATTACAGGACACCACAAAAGTAATTGTTGTTCTTGTTGGGTTTTTGAACATTATACTCACTTGTCCGTGTCTCCTGACGATGTCCAGAAGCATCAAGTGCGCTCGCAAGCTCCTGCGCCTGAAGCGAGCACAGTTCATCAGTCGGTCGGCGCACTCGGTGCACAGGTACCGAGGCAAGTGCTCTTCGTCTGCTGTCTGACAACAAATCGCTTCACTGTTCACACTCCTGGTAGACTAGTATACAATGGACGCCTCAATCATATACATTACATAATTATAATATAATACATAAGATAAGGGAACTTGCAACATACTACACCAAGTTGTGAGGGGCATGTGTATTTAAAATATTTTACCATGATTCCAGTTAATGTTTCATACGCCGTATTCAACACCCTAAAAGATGTCATCGGGTAAATCTTGCAGTCCGTGGCGAAGCATATTCTGCACACCTGAATTTATGAAATTATATTTTTAATAAATAAGTAACATGATAACCTAAAAAAACTCATAAAAGCAGATAGCACTGTAAAACCTCTTGAATTAATTTTCTGGTGTGTTAGTACAGAACCCACACTACATCCATTCAACCAGCCTCATCTCAACAGTACTTTTACATAAACATTGAGTGTTATACCCTGATTCATTTACTGTTTTAATGTGTTTTGATGAAACATCCAAAGAATTGTACCTGTAAGTTAACTCAGTAGCATCATCACAAAATAAGGAGCAATAAATGTATAAAATTTTACCTTCGCATGGCACGGTGTCATTAAATCATCATGTTCCAGATCATTCTGCAATTAAACAATGGTAACATTAGCAGTGAACTAGCATACATTTAAAAATTGAAAAAACCCGTCTGCTGTCAGAGAAGTTATCATGATATACCTTTTTGAAATGGTGAGCCCTTTAATTTAATACCTTATTGCATTATTCCATTTATTTTATCTTTTGATACTTCTAACAATGGCATCTAACAGCCACCATATTTGTTTTTTGAAGTGAAAACTTCTTTAGTACGGGGGTGACTTGAAATTTTATGAAACGAAACTGTCCAGTGGAGACTAGAAATGAGTGGAGACTGAGTTGAGTTGAGTGGAGTTGAGTGGAGTTGAGTGGAGTTGAGCGGAGTTGAGTGGAGTTGAGTGGAGTTGAGCGGAGCTGAGCGGAGCGGAGTGGAGCGGAGCGGAGTGGAGTGGATCATCTTTCCGAAATTTTACATTCGTCTCATTATCTTGAAAACAAAATTTTTGAAGGTTTCACTTCTAACACGTGTGATTTGCACACATTTTAATTTTTTATTATTTCACTTATCTAAGAACACTTGGGCTGTCAAGACGCATGTAACAATATCTTAATTATATAAAATGGTCGAGTGATTTGGAAGATATCAGGTAATAAAGAATATTATACACATTCATACAACATATGTGCAAAAACTATAACCCTTTCTTGTAAGTCAAGTAAAAAATAAGAGTAGCATTAGAAATAGATAAAAGAAAATAATACAAACTTTGACTCTGTCGGGCTCAGTGCTTGCCCGTAGCTGACGCTCCATTATTGTCACCAAGAATTCCTTCACGAGGAAATGCTTGGAGCATACAATGCTGCCCGGCTCGGGCTCCCAGTCCGTCTGCCCGAGTGCCTCCATCCATGATGTACGTAAAGACATCTCCTCAGGTACTCTACAGCATGATCAAATAATTTAATTCAGTTGCAATGTCAGAGCCACTTTATATGCAGGCCCAGCAATTCTTTGCTGGTCTCTTAATAACAACACCGTAAGTATGTAGCGTGGCTTCAACCTATGGCCCACTGCTGAGAATGGTTCTCTTCTCTTGAGGCTTAGAGCTTCCTCCTAAGGGGATTGATGGCCAACCCAATAGAATGTAAACACTATTTTAACTTAAATAATGGTACCGATGGTTTATTGAAGAAATTGCCTCCAAAGCACAGCATTATTAAAAAACTACATTAAAATATAACTTAAGATTGCTTCATTATTTACTTAAACTGACATTTTGAAAATGTTAACAATATAAGAATACCTGTGAAACGAAACTCCTGGAGATGAGTTTTGGCTGGAATCGTGGTCGCAAGTAGGGAAGGAACAGCGCAAGTTGAAATCCATATTATTAACTTCGATAGCAAACGCAATATTTATTATTTAATATTAGATTTAAGGTTTCCTATTAAAACAAATCAAATTTCGTACAGTAGAAACAAACAACTCATTTAATAAATAGTCAATATATCAAAACAATGCACTTGATTATATTTTAACCTCGGAAGTCAGCTGTCATGTCAGCCCTATGTGTTCTGTGGCTGTCAGTCAGCTGGCACAGACAGCACAGAACACATACCCAAGAGGGCTGTCAGACTGCTTGGGCCTCAGACCATGGATATATTACTCTATCTGGATCATGACTTCGTAGTGGTACCTGACGATCGATGACGTCTTTTAAGAGAGACCATTTTTGTATTGTGTCCATGATATGTCTCAGGATATATCATTAGATTGCGATTTTTTATAATGGTTTAAAAACATCTAAGATGAAATTATAATATTATACATGGTATCCACCCACTCTACCTCAATCCGGCCTGTGATTAGTCGAATGGGTCATTCCAAAATGACGTCATCGATGACGTCATATTGGAATCGAACGTCAGGTACCTATACAAATTCTAAACGAATAGGGGTAAGGTTACATATTAAATTCCGGGTCGGCTGAAAATATGTATATACGAATAATCGGAACACCATTTTAAATAAAATGTGAAAAGTCCCATTCGATCCGTCATCACCCATTTGCAAAAAAATATTCAAGGTGAAAGTTCGCAAATAAGGGTTTTTTGCAATTTTCAAGCAAACGGTAAGTTATATAGAAAAGGTTCTATAAGTTAAAAGTTTAGTTAGTTTTAAAGGTTAAAATAGCCATTTCAAATGGGGGAAAGTTGAAAATGTGTCCAGCTGTGTATTGAAAACAGAGGTTTCCAGTACCTACCACCATCATCCTACGACAATAGCGCTGGGGTTGGAATAACTACGATATGAAAGTAGCTGTTGTAGATGGAACTACAGAGTGAAGTTTGCTGAGTTCAATAAAATTTATCCTAGGCTACCGGAGTGCCACCCATTATTGGACGCGTTTTTACGGACAATTTTCATACACAGAGATGGCTCTGTTTATCCTCTATACTCCATGTATAAAGTACATTGTCAAATAATTTGACTTTGACAAACTGTCAATTACTATCGTCAGTCGTGGCCATAGACATAATACATTATATTATTCATAGATTTAGTACCTATAGATTCTCCCATACATTTGACAGAGCGAGATCGCCAGTTATAAAATCTACGTGAAAGACAGAGAAAAAAATGTTATTTTTTGTCCCCGTCAGCGTGGCTCCTTTTTGGCACCCAGTCGGCGCCAAATATTATGATTGTGCAGTGATTGCGTTACGTCACTTGGTGTATTTTCAAGATTTTTGCGGCTTTTGTCAAATTCAGTGCGTTGTGAGACAATTATTTTAGTTTTATAAAGTTTTGTTTTTCTTTAAGTAATGGTTGGTTGCTGCATTTTGGGCTGCAAAAGCCGTAGTGAGAAAAAAGTGGAAGGAATATCGTTTCACCAGTATGTATGAAGAATTCGTGTTTTATTTTATTTGTAATGCTGTGAGATTGCATATCTTAATGTTTTGAAATGAGATTAGATAGATTTACACTAAGAAAATAAGATTTTAAGAGACGTTTGATAAATTACTTTTAAAATAACCTCAAAGAAAAGTAAATTCAGTATTGCCTTAAAAGAGGAACATAAACTACCCAAGTTTCCCATTAAAAACATTTCCCATTTTAATGCAAAATTGTAATGTGCGTTATTGCGTGCGCTTCAAGATGAGGTTATCATCCATCCATCCATCCATCCATCAGCCTTTCGAAGTCCACTGCTGGACATAGGCCTCTCCTAACAAGCGCCACTCTGACCGGTCCTGAGCCTTCTGAATCCAGCGGATTCCCGCTGTCTTCTTCAGGTCGTCAGTCCACCTTGTCGGGGGGCGTCCTGTGCTCCTTTTTCCGAGTCGTGGTCTCCATTCGAGGACCTTTCTTCCCCAACGGTTATCAGTCCTTCGAACTATATGGCCAGCCCATTGCCACTTCAGCCGGCTTATTCTCCGCGCTATGTCGGTCAGTTTCGTTCGTCTACGGATTTCCTCATTTCTAATTCTATCGCGTAGAGAGATACCGAGCATAGTACGTTCCATAGCCCGCTGGGTGACTTTGAGCTTATGCATTAGGCCAATAGTGAAGCTCCACGTCTCGGATCCGTATGTCATCACTGGCAACACACACTGCTCGAACACCTTCGACTTCAGGCACTGAGGTAGTGTTTTGGACGACAAGATATGACGCAGTTTCCCGAACGCAGCCCATCCGAGTTGGATTCTACGATTGACTTCTTTCTCGAAGTTGGACTTACCCATTTGGATTACTTGTCCTAGGTAAATGTATTCGTCTACAACTTCGAGAGCAGCGCCATCAACAACAACTGGCACGGGTGTGACATGGACATTCGACATGATTTTCGTCTTGTCCATGTTCATCTTAAGACCCACCCGTTGTGAGGCGCTGTTCAAGTCCCCGAGCATTGTACCAAGTTCTTGCAGGGAACCCGCCAAGATGACTATATCATCGGCATATCGCAGGTGTGTGATGTATTCGCCATTGATGTTAATGCCACGTCGTTTCCACTCCATCAGCTTGAACACGTCTTCCAACGCAGCGGTGAACAGTTTTGGGGATATGACGTCCCCTTGCCTGACACCTCTCTGCAGTTGGATAGGGCTCGTTGCTGTGTCGTGTACTTTGACGGACATGGTGGCTGATGTGTACAAACACTTCAACACCTCGATATACCGGTAGTCGATCCGGCACCGCTGAAGAGAACTTAGTACTGCCCAGGTCTCGATAGAATCAAAGGCTTTCTCATAGTCCACATAGGCAACACACAGCGGCAGATTATACTCCTCGGTCTTTTGTATAATCTGCCGTAGTGTGTGTATGTGGTCTATGGTACTGTAGCCTTTTCGGAATCCTGCTTGTTCGGGAGGCTGGAAGTCGTCAAGCCTGCGTGCAATGCGATTAGTGAGGACCCTAGAAAACAGCTTATAAACGTGGCTCAGAAGTGCGATGGGCCTGTAGTTCTTTAAAAGGGCTTTATCGCCCTTCTTGAAGAACAGCGTCACCACACTTCTGCCCCACGCTTCCGGGGTAGTCCCAGTATTGATGACGGAATCGAACAGCTTTTGGAGCGCCACAAGGAGGGGTTTCCCACCAGCTCTCAGCAGCTCTGTTGTGATCCCGTCATCACCCGGTGCCTTGTTGTTTTTAAGCTGTTTCAGAGCCTCCCTAATCTCATACAGGCTGACGTCCGGGATATCTTCGGTATAGTGCCGGGTCAACTGAGCTCGCTTGTCTCTCTCCTCCTTGGGAGGTGGAGCTTGCGAGGAGGTATACAGCTGTCCGTAGAATCTCTCAGTTTCTCTCAGAACTTCGGGCTTCGTCGAGACTATGGTACCGGACTCGGTCTTCAACCTCGTAATCTGACTTTGACCAATACACAGATCTCCAGCGAACACTTTGGAGCCATGGTTCCGCTCAATAGTGTTTTTTATACGATTTGTGTTATAATTTCGCATATCGCGTCGTCTGCACCGTGAGATCTGTTTATTGAGCCGTCGGTACTTTGACATCGAGGTTGGAGACTGCACACATAGTTCCCGCCGATCCCTCATTAGACCGAGAGTATGTTCTGAGAGAACCTGAGATCTTCCACTGGGGCGGGTCTTAAAGAACTTTGATCCTACCTCGTGGACAGCTGTTACCATCTTTGTGTTATACTCGTCCACTGAAACGCATGATTCCAGGCCCGCGAAACGGTTTTGCAGCTCGAGTTGAAAGCTCTCAGAGCCCTGGATTTGGACAGGTGTTGGGCGGAGCGTAGACTTCATCAGGCGTGACCGTTCCAGCTTCACATTGATATTTAATGTGCCTCTTACAAGTCGGTGATCGCTTCCGGTTTTAAACCTGCTGATCACAGAGACATCATTAAATATATGCCGTTTGTCTGCCATAATGAAGTCTATTTCACTTTTAGTTGAACCATCAGGGCTTATCCAAGTCCACTTGCGCTGGGGTGGCTTTCTGAAGAAGGAGTTCATCATATAGAGATCTTCCTTCTCCAGAAAGTTAGCCAGTAAGTGGCCTCGATGGTTCCGTCGTCCAAATCCGAAGGGACCCACTCTCAGCTCGGCGTCGTTTCGCGTACCTAGTCTTGCGTTAAAGTCCCCCATCACAACTGTGAAATGAGCTTTAGAGGTATGTATGGCTCTACTAATGTCCTCATACATAACCTCTACCTCATCGTCGGGATGTGTCGAGGTCGGCGCATATACCTGTACGACCTTCAACGAATACCGTTTTGATATCCTGAGTGTAAGGTACGCTACCCTGGCCGACACGCTCCCAACTTGCACAATGTTGTTGACGAGGGACTTGTGGACGAGAAACCCGACACCACCTTGGGACAGGTGTTCGCCCTCCCGGTGATAGAACAAGTTTCCGGATTTGAGTATTATCGTGTCCTCCCCCTGTCTTCGGACTTCGGATAATCCCACAATACTCCAGTTTAACTTGCCTATCTCTTCTTCCAGCTCTTTTATCTTGTCGTCGGTCCTCAGTGTCCTGGTGTTATATGTTGCCAGGTGCAGAAGTCGTTTTGATGATTGGTAGCCCGATCTCTGCCGGCGATTCTTAGCACCCCCTGCTCCGCCGTTACCATGACCGCTACCGTAGCCAGGAATAGCGGAGCTGCCGGGGACTGGGGGCCGAGGCTTTGTAGATGATGATGCTTTGTAGATGTAGATGAGGTTATACTGGTGTGAATTAGAGAATAATATCCATTATTAATTTATTATAGATAATACACATTACGCCGTTATCTAATATATTTTTGCTTTTCAGTTTTCCCCACGATGAGGCAATAATAAAAAAATGGCTGGATGCCACTGGACGCCCTAATTGGATTCCTAAGAAAAATTGTAGAGTGTGTTCCATTCATTTCAACGATAATTCGTTTAAGAGAGGAAAAAATAGAGTTCTATTAAAAGAAAATGCAGTGCCAGTAAAATTTATACCATTTTCTTCTTCCAAGAAAACAAGCAGAATCTTGCAAGAAGTACAGAATGTTCAACCCGAGACCCTAAGTTTGGTGAGTACATCTATAGTAAAATATGCTTTATTATGTTACAATATTGTGAATGTCCTCGCTTTGCTTCGGTAAACCCACACACCATAAATGTATGAACAATATTCTTTAAATTGACATTACTTATTTTTACCAATTGAAATAAAAAACACTAAATGTGCTTACAACAAAACATCAATGAAGATGGCATCTAAATCTGTCTAGCTATTCCTGAGATTAGCCGGAACAAACAAAGATATACAGACAAAAATTCTAAAACTAATTTGAATGGGATCTATTGCGTTAATAAATACCCTTGTAAAAGTTTTTCACTAATCTTCCATGTACAGAAATCGATCAGTCACAAATTTATTATATGCATTGATTACTATAAAGTATATGTATATACGTATGTATATACGTTAATAACTGCATTCGATTCACGATTTATGGAAGTCTAAATAAATTAATTCAATTTAATCGATATTTAAAGCAGCTCATCTCACTATTGACAATAGTCAAAAATTAATATATCTATATAAATAAAAATGAATCGCCAAATGTGTTGCTATAAAACTCAGAACGGCTTTCGCTAATTCTTTTTTATTTTGTTCGTTATTGTGAGGAGGAGGTTCTTATGAAGAAAAAATTAAGAAAGTTGTGCGGAAAATTAGAAAATTTAAGAAAACTTAATGATCATATTGTAATGTAACTTGTAGCAGCATATCTTTTTTGTTTTATAACTGTCAGTCCAGGGAGTGATATTACTATCATAGGATTATTAATACTTAATGTGTTTATAAATTTATACTCTTTATTTTTATCACTCTTTATTTTATTTTTTTCAGGCAGGTCCCAGTAATATCCGAATATCAGCAGAACCTAGTTCAAGTGCTAGGAGTCAACAACAGAAAGAAAACCTTGAATTACAGTTTCAAAAAGTTGCAACCAGATCATTTATTCGACTTAAAAAAATACGGGCTTTGCGTGAATCTAAAAGAAGGCTCTTAAAGAAAACAGCATCTTTAGAAAACATTATAGCAGAATTGAAATCTAAATTGCTTATGAAATCTGACGATTTGGATGTGCTCTCTAATATCGAAACAGAAAATGTCGATTTTCTTAAGAGATATTTTGACAAGGAGAACCGTTCAGCTAAATATTCAGCATCATTACGCAAATTTGCATTATGTTTACATTTTATTAGTCCTAAGGCCTACATTTTTATAAGGAAACAGTTTGACACGTGCTTGCCTCATCCAAACACATTATATAAATGGTACAGATGTATAGATTGTGAACCGGGTTTCACAAATGAATCTTTTGTAGCTATTAAACTGATTGTTGAGAAATCCTCTGAAAAGTTACTTTGCTGCATCAGTCTTGATGAAATGTCAATCCGGCAACATCTGCAGTGGAATGGAACGAAAACTGTGGGGTATGTGAATGTAGGGGATAACCAAGTCACTGATCATTTGCCGTTAGCTAAAGACGCTTTAGTCTTCATGGTTACAGCATTAAATGGTAGTTGGAAAATACCTGTGGGGTATTTTTTGACAAATGGGGTTAATGGGGAACAAAGAAGTGCACTGTTAAAAAATTGCGTGCATTTGTTAGTAGAATGTGGAGTACAAGTGGTGTCCGTCACATTTGACGGATGCCCAGCTAATTTCGCCATGGCGAAAGATTTAGGGGCTCAATTTGATAATGTTAATAAAATTCAACCAAAAATAATCATTGAAGGTCATAATATAGTAATTTTTCCAGATGTTTGCCATATGTTAAAATTAGTGAGAAATACTCTGGCTGACAAAAAAGAATTAATAAATGTGAATAATGAAATTATATCTTGGAATTATCTTGAAAAATTACACAACTTACAGCACAACGAAGGGTTACATTTAGCCAATAAAATCAGGAATGCCCATATAAATTTTAAAAAGCAAATAATGAAGGTACGTCTCGCTGCTCAAACATTCAGCAGGTCCGTTGCTGAGGCTCTTTTGTATTGTAAGGATGATTTAATCATAGAAGATTTTTTAAATTCTGGTGCAACAATAGAATTTATTAACTACTTTAACGATATCTTTGATATATTCAACAGCCGAAGATTGTGTACATATGGGTTTAAAAAACCAATATCAAGAACTAATTTTGATTTAATAGATGCAAAATTAAAAGATTTTGAAAATTTTGTCAAAACTTTAAAGTTCGTTCAAGGTGATTTAGTTGTTAAATCGGGTCGAAAGACTGGTTTTCTAGGTTTTTTAATATGTATCCAAGCCATACGAATAATGTTTAATGAACACATAAATATCGAGAATTCCCCTCTCCAATATTTATGTACCTATAAATTGAGCCAAGATCATCTAGAGACATTTTTCAGTGCTATTCGATCAAAAGGAGGTTTTAATAATAATCCCACAGCTTTACAATTTACATCAGCATATAGACGTCTTTTAATTCATGGTGAATTGAAAAATATAACAACAGGCAACTGCATATCTTTAGAAAGTATTAATATTTTAACATGTAACATAAAATCCGTTTGTAACAAAATAAATAGTAGGAAAGAAAGATTATTAGCAATGAGTGATAGTGATGAAACTGAAGACCTAATCATTGACTTACCTGAAAGCCATGATTACATAGGAAATTGTGAAATGTCTGAATTTTCAAAGCAGGCAACGATTTATATATCAGGATTCATTATTCGAAATTTAAAAAAGTTAATAAAATGTGAAGACTGCTTAGGAGCAATTGCTTCTCCACAACCCTTTGCAAGCCTTATTTTACGAAAGGATGTTGGTGGATTACATTACCCATCGCAAGATGTAATTAAAATATGTTTATATGCCGAAACATTTTTGAAAAAAACTATAATAGCACATGGTAATGCATATTTTGCTCATAAAAATAGCTTACCAAAAATGATATGCTCTATTTTGAAAAAATTTATAAATACTCAAATTTTTGATGGTCTAACCGAACACATTAAAGAGCAAAGTCCACTAGATAATCATATATCTTTATTAATTAAAGCTATTTCTTTAAGATATCTGGAAGTGAGAGTTCATTTTATAATGAATTCGATATCCCAAAAAGAAGAAAGAATCCGAAACATGCACAATAAATTAATTTTATTTCGCGGGCAATAGGTTCTTCATAAAATTGTAGGGAATTAGACAATTTTTAATTTTATTTTCAATCAATCTTAAAAATAAAATCAGAATACACGACACAGCAACGAACCACATCCTACTGCAGAAAGGTGTCAGGCAAGGGGACGTCATATCCCCAAAACTGTTCACCGCTGCGTTGGAAGACGTGTTCAAGCTGATGGAGTGGAAACGACGTGGCATTAACATCACACACTTCTAATATGCCGATGATATAGCTATACTAGCAGGTCTCCTGAAGGAAGTCCGTACAATACAGAGGGCATCCGCTAAATTTAAAAGTCTCAGGACCGATCAGAGTGGCGCACGTTAGGGGAGGTCTATGTCCGGCATTGGATCTCCAAGTTTAAGTGCTGATGGATGAATGGATGATATTATTGTAAATATTGTTCTCTTTAACTCTCTCTCGTTCTGTTGAACTATGAGTTTGTGGCATTTGCAGTTGGAACATTGGGCCCTTGGTCGGTTGACATGATGAATTTTTGAAGTGAAAACTTCTTTAGTATTCTTGTCATTTGAAAGACGATGAAACGAAAAAGGGACAGTAAAAAAAGACAGATACATAAATTCATAAGATTTAACATGGGATAAAATGAGATAGGAAGCATTGTACAGGGGGAGGGGTGGGGAGGGGAAGAGGGAGGGAGAGGGAATTTAATGGTCTCTGATTTGTTAAACCTACCAAAACTATAAAAGTTAAAAGTAACAACAAAGTACATGAATCACTGATTATTAGACGATACGAAGTTCGCCAACACAGATAGTGTTAAATATTTATTTAATGATGCCAAAGAAGTATTAACTTCTCACGCGCGCACATAAGTACACGTTTATGTTTAGTACAAAGTAGTTTTTGAAAGATAATTTTATTAAAACTGTTACACGTTATTAAATTAATACCTTTGTTTTTGAAGGTTTCACTTCTACCACGTGTGAATTGCACACATTACAATTTTATTTATTTATTTCGTTCATGAAGGAGATGTCCGCCAGGCTTATCCTTGCTTCGGGCGACTGAAGGGTTGGCAGGTTTTTTACCCAAATTTGCATTGCTATCCAACAAGACAACGCTGCCAGCGTTCTGAGCACTATGCCACATGAATTGATTTGGAAGACTCATTTCTTGAGACAGACAGACTCAAATAAGTTTTCTGTATGGTGTAAGAATCTATTCTATATTAAAACTTAAAGGCAAATTTTCTGTACATTAAATATTTTTTTAATTTCGATTACAACGGGTACCTACTACAATAACGTGTTAGAGCACAAAAATGTATTTTTTTTTAATTATTGTATGTTATGTTGATATTATTGTTGTTTTATTTGAAAATTTGATTATACTATTATCTAAAATCAAAAGTCGTATTTATTTGGCTTCAACCCACGAATGGCTCACTCCTGAGCACGGGTCTCCTCTTGAGGAGACCTAGAGTACTCCATCACGCTGCTCCAGTGCGGATTTTTGGAGGAGTTAGTGGCCAACACAAGTGTCGGAAGTCTTCATGCTGCCCGAGGGCTTCCAACATGGCTTAATGACTCCGAAGGAATTTTTCCACTAGTGGTTACCCATCCAACGACCGACCGCGCCCGCTGTTGCTTAACCTGTTAACCGGGGAGTTCCCTTTTTAATTACGTACTATGTAACGGGCGCGAGCTCTTTCACTAGGACGTGTCAATACGTTCATATTATTTTTTTATTTTTTATTTATGCTTGAAATAAATGAAAAGACTATGAAATATAATATATGTTTTCGTTACAAACTAATAGAAAATAATAGGTACTAATAAAAATATGGAAATATCGAATTAAGAAATTCCATCACGTACCACGTTTCGAGGACGTATTCATACGTCCTACCCATACACGCTATTGTTTACGTTTGACGTATTTATACGTCCCGCTCGGTTAACAGGTTAACTTTGTCGATTACTTATGATGACATTATCTCCGAGTATGTAAACAGGGCATAAAACTACTTGTTCCATGAAGAAAACTCCGTGACTGTTGTTGCCTGCACCTCCAAAGAAAATGGGAAATTTCATCAACCTGGTAACACTACAAAATCTATTGCATAACTATTTCATATATGTATAGTATACTAACACTGTCTCATGTGAGGCCACGCCGTGGCTGAATCTTTATGTACTACATCTATGATATTATTATTAATCTCTGTGTTATGTCTATGGTCGTGGCATTTTAAAGGATCACTTTGACAACTCACATGCCAAATGTTGCCATTACATAGGCATTGCTGTAATACTGGTCATTATCACACGGTTTCCTGATGATCCAACTATGTTATTATGTTAATCGTAAATATGACCATGTATCTGAATTCCGCAACAAGCTCAAGTGGCTCCAAATTCGTTTTCGACGGAATACTCACATTCTGTCTGCCCTATACTGCCATAGACATATTATAGGTCTATGTATACTGCGCCCTATTTAATACATCTAGTCAGTCATACTTAAAAGTGCGATTTTGCTCCATGTAGTATGTCACACATAACCACTCCCTTCGATCCTCATCAAACCTATTATTAAGTACTCCTAAACATTCTTCCAATTTGTATAGTAAATCCAGTGCCAGCGTTAGAGCCACTGACGCCCTAGGCAAGAATATTGTGGCGCCCACATAAAATAATCAAGCTTTATTTGCTCAAAATTTTTTTTTATTGATCCAATGGGAACGTTTATTAAGAATTTTATTTTTCCTTTTTTTTTTTCCTCCTCATCCTAAATGAGGCGCCCCTCCAAAGGCGCCCTAGGCCGTCGTCCCACCGCCCCCCTAACGCCGGCTCTGAGTAAATCCTTTTCTGTTAGTGCTGTGAAACTCCTTACCTCTTTGTATCAGGCATGCTCCTTCCATACTCGTAGTATCCTTTAAACGACAACTTAAAGATTGTCGCTCAATCACCTTTGATAAATATATAAGTATACGTTATTCTTTGTATATACAAAAACCTACTTATGTGTCAAATATTTTCGTCTGAACAATCTACAAAAAAAATTCAAAGGTGTATCTTGAAAACTCTAAAAGTTACAAGCTTGCCGTGTTGCTCCGTTGTCCATGCATAACGCTTCCCGCCCACGTCCGATAATCGGTGACAGATTTTTGTAGGAGAAAAATAGAACGTACTGATAGCAAATACTGCTCCCATATTATTTCTGACAGACTTTTTGTAGGACGTGTGCGATTATCGGTCGTGGGCGAATAGCCTTAGTTGGGAATTTTGGGATCAATTATTAAAACGTAACACAATTATAAAAAATTACTTTATTTTATAGGATTAATATCTATATCTCAGATTATAGAACAAAAGCAGACAGAACTTTCGCAAAGAAATGCAACAAATGACGTGAAGTCACTTTTTCACTATGTGTGCAAGACAACCATAGATATAGATAGATAGACTAGCGGCCGGTCTCAATAATGTACTAACAGATGGAAGGCTGTGAAAAGGGCTACCATTAGTATGTTATCTGTCATATTTGTCAATTTTTGCCTCTGAAAAATTGACAAATATGACAGATGACAGCCCTATCCACAGTCTTCCATCTGTTAGTACATTATTGAGACCGGCCGTAGATAACGCAAGTTCACCTACTTCGCGTGCCCGGCATAAGTAAAATATGCTTAACTTGGCCACTGTCGCGCTCAGTCTGCATCGGTGCGCCGCGCTAGTAGGACTGAATCAAGAAATCGAAAATGCCTAATTGCGCTGTGATAACTGTAAAAACTATACAAATGTGAGCAGAAAAAATAAGTAAACGTTACATTCCATCGGTAAGTCATTTTGTTATTCATATTATGCGTAATTCATTTTAATTTCATTTTAAAATCAATTGTTTTTAATCTAAAACCCACATCAATATAAAGAGAAAAAGATAGGTCATCGAAAATAAGCTTCATATTCGTAATACATTGCGGTTTTACTCGGAGAGGTTGATGCGACACTCTGTGTAAACAAGTTTAGTGATGAATATCGGAACAAGTGATATTATCGTATATCGCTAGGGCCAATAAACTTAGGTCTCGGGAAACTTTGCGTGAAAAGTTCAAAGAAATAGGTGTATGTACTTACACAGTATAATATTTACTGTGAAGCTACTGTACGTATGTTTATAGTAATGAAGTTTTATACGGAATAATTTATACGCATAAACAAAATTGTGATATTCATAATCGCCAAACAAAAATACATAATGCACCAATTTTATTAGTAACGTCATCTTACCGTGTTTCTAAAGTGCAGCGATCTTTTATGAGGCTTGGTGTACAACTCTATAATAAAATCCCGAAGTTAATACGTGACTTGCCAGTGGGATTGTTTAAGAAACATGTAAAGTAAAATGTCAACTTTTAGGCAAAGTTACTATACTGTAGATCAGTACTTAAATGACAAAGACGTATGGGAATGACCAGCTCTGCAACCAGTCCCGTTCTATTTTTTTTTTGTAATGAATATACAAATCAATGATATCATTTTTATTTTTAAACTAGCTGACCCGGCGAACTTCGTATCGCACCAAACTACTTTTTTTTTCTAAAATAAAAGTAGCCTAAGTTACTCCTTGTTACATCAGCTATCTGCCAGTGAAAGTCCCGTCAAAATCGGTCCAACCATTTCAGAGATTAGCCGGAACAAACAGACAGACAGACAAAAATTGTGAAAAATGTTGTTTTGGTATATGTACCATGTATACATCCAAATGCACTCGGTAAAAAGCGGTTATTTTAATATTACAAACAGACACTCCAATTTTATTTTTGTATAGATAGATATAGATAGATAGATAGAAGATGTGCTGAGGAGTTTACGGCTTTTCTTTCCTTCCATGACCTTTCCGAAAAGCTGGTTGATTAAAAAAAATGAATGCTTATGTGTATCAGTGATACCTATATGACTAAATGAAATTGAATTTAGAGTTATCTCAAACTGAAACAGACTAACTCAAATTATACTTTACATAATTTTTTATTATTATTTACGTGATTCAATTTGTTTGTCATTATTATAACAATCATACTATTATATTGTAAGTTGATTTTGTAATCACTCCTGTAATCATTCTATTATGCCGGCCCGGAATATGTTCGGTGTATTGCATGTTACCGAACATCGTATTGACGTCACTATGACGTGCCACCGATCTCATCGCGAGCAAAGTAATTTATAAAATTAGTGCACAATCAATTACCGCCGCGATCGGGAGCATTCAAATTAGATATAATCATTTAATCATTATCATCGATAGTTTAAGTTTTTATCAATAAACTGTTTTATCAGTTAACTAGAATTGGTTTTAAGTTCCCAACCTGAACAAATATCAACTCTTCACAACCATTTTCCTGATATCTCAACCTATTTCTCATAATTGAACGAAGGTCACCTCATCATATCAAAATACATGTGGCTTCAAACCTAAATAAATTAACTACCAGTGTCCCTTCTACCTTCAGTTGTACCGCCACGCTTCGTGGCACACTGTGGCTGCATGGTACAACGAGTGTTTCATTCGCCTCCAGTAGATGGCGCTACTGGTACACAGCTGTGGTCGCAGATAAGTTACTGACGCGAAAAATTAATAAAATTTCAGCTCAATCGGTGAAGAGTTCATTTTTACTATGATACGGGTACTCACGATATACCTAGTCTGGCCATAAATACTGTTACATAAAAAGTTTTCTTTTTTTTTCAGCTTTTTAATTATTTTGAATTTGGAACACGTATATTATATTAAAAACTTCTTTCGATTTCGCGCCATTTCACATAATTTTTCGTGTTCATTATCAAATTACAATATGGAATGGGGTGTTAAAGAAAATAGGATTGCAGTGATCGCCTTGCACGAAGTGGGTATGGAGCCGTCGGTCATATTCCAGACACTTCAAAAACTTGGTATCAGCCGTATGTTCGTATATCGTACAATCAATAGATACAACAACACTTCGTCTGTCGAAGACTAGAAAAGATCGGGGCGGCCGCGTGCTGTTAGAACTACAAAGGCTGTTAATGCTGTTAAAGTCAGAATTCGTCGAAAACCCATTAGGAAGCAAAAAATCTTATCGCGAGAAATGAAGATTCCCGCTAGGACTCTGTCGCGTATTATAAAACAAGACCTGAAGCTCGGTGCTTATCGTCGATATACAGGACATGCCCTAAATCAATCTTTACAATTAACCTTTTGACCGCCACAGTCTTCTATGCTAGACAAGCACTTGCAGGCCCTGTACGCCAGGGTCTTCTATGCTAGACAAAAAACCCGTCCCACAAAAATATTAAATAAAAATATTAAAAAAATATAATTGGTATTTTAATTCAACATTCCACAAAATAGAATATCCCAGCAACATATGAGTATAAAAAACATGTTTATTAAAGCCACCAGTACTGAAAAATATGTAAATAAAAAATATGGATTCACAACCACGAAAATACCATGTCCAAGACGCCACAGTCTTCCATACTAGACCGCTAGTGATGTGGTGCACGTGACACAAGATTTCTAGAAAACTATTTAAAATTCAACTTAAAAATGTATAATTTCTTCTAATATGAATGAATAATACAAAAGAATGAATAATACAAAAGAATGAATAATACAAAAGGCTAGAAACATAAAACTATCATTAGCTACACGAAAAACAAATTTCATCCAATCAACTTCGCATAATAAATCTCTGGTATCGGAAATCTGGCGCATCCCTAGCGCCTCGTCGACAAGCCGTGCACTGTGTGCTTAGTGCGAGTTTTACGTGACATAACGGGCTCGCTACGTAAATGCAAATTTGTATGGGACCGAAGCAGAGCCATCTGGCGGGAAAGTGAAGAAAAAAAATGCGCGAGTGCGAGTTTCATGCGCTCACGTTCACCCAAGTGAAGTCTACTGTCAGTGGTTATTGTATTGTTCCTCGAACATTGCGCGAGTGCGAGTGGCTTTATTTGACAGTTCCAATACGTAGCTTGCGAAAACTATGGGACCACGTGACCGAAAAGTTTTCACGTGAAATTTACAAGTGAAATCATAAAAAGATGGTTTATTATTTTAATTACACTTTTTTTCTGTTACTTGAAAATTATGACTGGATATTTATAATTGCTCGGAGCATGTTTGCGGCCACTAAATCTTAAAGTGAATAAAATTATTGTTAAGTAGTATTTGTATTGTTCATGCAAGAAATAATTTCCGGTAATCCAATCACAGAGTACTTAAACACTACGCAATCACAGTCACAGAGTACTTAAACATAAACACTAATCCAATGGCGAATGTCACCAAGCTTTTAAAAAGTTTATGGAGATATTTTTAAAGACAATACCTTTTAATCTACTTGCAAGGAACTCGATAAACCTAATATTATTGTGTCTTGACTTGGACTCTTGGAATTAAAAGGTACTTACATTACCTACATAATTAAGATTTAAATAAGTTTATTTAAAATTGTCTACAAGTATGGACTCAATGAATTATTTTATTATGCAACTTAATATTGCCAAAGGTGATAATATCGTTTGCATACGAGCCCTCAAGGATCAAGGAAATATTTATTAAATAATTACATATTTGATAAACCCATAAACTGAATATCCAGCTGTGAGCTTAATATTCAATATATCTACTTGGGACTATATTATCATTATGTATCAGTACCTACACTTTTGAGATACCTACTAAATTATATCTATGTTCATAATGTTTAAAATTTCTTGCCAAGCCAATATACCCAGCAAGATCTGTTGATAGTACTTCACTATATTATGCCATGCCATTGTAATGTGCCAAAATGATATGGGCCTTTTTTATTTCAAAATACCTATAGAATAATTTAATAAGGCATAATATAATAAATAAAACATAGATATTTATGTATTATGTTTTACAAACATACATTATATTTAATCCTTGTTTTAAAAGATTTCAATATACTGTTGAACACAATAAATTTGTAATATAATATTTTTATTAAAGGAAAGGTGTTGAAGAGCAAATAAGAAGAATACAATAACAAAAGGGGAAGATTGAATTACAACTAAGACTATTGACATCCAGCTGAATACTGTTGCCCGGAGAAGAATTACAAAAATATTATATTAAAAATTATTTACCGTTCAACGTTTTATTTCCACTCTTTAAATCAAAATCACATAATAATTATGCTGTAATGCCTCATTAATTTAATATTCAACATAATATGCCTCCTAAAATAAAATTATCAAGAAAACCACAATCTGTCTTTTAAAGTTTTATTTCTCCCACATAATGTTATACCTTCAATTCCAATCTCAATAGAAAACCAATGAGTAAATTACAATGGTCATAGACTTCACATTTCATACACTGTAATATAAATTAATGAGTATATATTTTGTAGCGACCTTATTCTGACATATCTTCTCAATTCTCAAATCCATGTTCCTGTGTTTATACTTTTACTTTATATATTATGTATTTGTTTACTCGTTTACTCTTAAACCACAATGGGGAAAATGTTGCATTGCTGTTGTTTTGTTGGAAGTAGTAGTCTCCGCTAGTGCTGTTGAGACAAGTTTGATACTCTGCCATCTATCTTGAATTGTACCTTAAATATAAAGATATGAATAAATACTAGGGACATAACATTTCTTACTTTGTACACTTCCTCATATTGTAATATGTTAGGTATCATAAAAACTTTAATTTTTCAAAATAGACATGATTTGTCCATTTGTTGTTTATCGTGAATAAGTATTTACAGCCAAAGGTTACTGTGCCTAAACATATAAATCCTATTAAATAAATATTACACCAATCGTGAGCTTGTTAATTATTGATCTGAGCTTGATAAATAAATAATAAATTTCATTCACATAACCTCACCACACAAAAACTTTTCCATATCAAATTTATCACTGTAGCTATGTTCCATTATTTAATATTGCCTGTTTTCTCGCTTAAAATGCCACAATATAATAAGATTGATAAGTAAGTACTGAAAAAATTTATATTTATTAATATGAAACAAACAACCAAAACACTAATCTATAGCACGATAGCAAGTAAGTAAACTACAGTATAACACCACTATTTTAATTGTAGCTTGATACTATTGCTCCAACTAAATAAATGTATTATTTTCAATTTGGTTGGGTTCTTTCACGACGTTTAACGAGATTTAACGACGTTTTTGCTGCCAACATAATAATAGATATTTTCAGTGAACTAACGTGGAATTACACACGTCACGTTTTGAGACTGGCACTCGCAATTTCTCGTTAGTCATGTGTTGACGTTAACGAGGTGCGTGAACTCTTCGATGCAACTCGCACTAAGCACACTGGGCGCCACAGTCTATATTTGAAGACATCCTGATGACGTCATAAACGAATAGCGAGAACAGTAGTGCAGTGCAGCATGAGCGATTGTTCGGAATTGCTTCGCATTTTGGAAGGTGTCGATGATGATGAAGAATTTTCGGAAGCTGAATTATTAACTGAAGAAGATTTAGAGGTTAATATCTTAAGTTCTTAATAAATTATTTACTAACATGCATATTGTCCATTTTGTGTTACTATTATTATTTTATTACATTTTAGAGAAAATAAAAGTACCTAATAAGTATTCGATACGAAGTTATACCTTGATGGCTTGTGACTTGTGAGTTGATTCATTCGCTAACTACCAACATTTTTTTATGTTCTTGTTTTCGAAGTTAATAAAATCTCATCATGTTTACCTACTTTTATAATCCAACTAGTAGCTAGTATTTTACTCTCTTAAAAAGCGAATTGATTTATTCTTCAGATAAATAAACTATATAATTTCAGCATAATCCTTCCGAAAAGTAGGTAGGTACCGTGAGTAGACTACAAATTATAAAATTATAAATCAATGAAAAAGTACTCAGGCCTAAAATAATATTATCGAATTACGAACTTTCGGCATTACAATCGTTCCGAATAGTAGTGTGAGTAGACTAAAAATCTACTGATAATCTTTTAATGTCAAAGTTCGAAATAATGATACCAACTGCATACCAACTGCGATCTACTTTTTCGGGTTTTTTAATCGTAAACTATGTCGTAAGAATATTGCCAATATTAGTAGCGACACTCATATCAACCTAGATATTTAGTTTTCTGCTAAATCAGTATAAAATTAGCAGTAGGTATACCGAATGTAACCATAACCAAATACTCGTTCTTGTAACCAAAAAACTTTTAAATTTAGTTAGTAAGGGTAAGTATATTATGGATATATGAATGATAATGGTTGCTTAAACTTGTTTTTATACAACTTTTATTCAAGAACTTTTCAAGAACGGTCAATTTGAAGTTGACGTTTACTTGTCGTGACGTGTGAGCAAACGAACGACGTGAATGCGTTTCGTTCTGAAATTCCCAATGCTGCGTTGCGGATCCGTTCCAGTCACAGCTAAAAAAAGCTCGACAACTGAATTACCGATGAAAATATAGTATTATTCGTACTATATTATTTTCCTATAACATATAGTAATTCTGCCGTAGAACTAGTGATAACAAAAACCGTATCTACATTTTGTTCCCACTAGTTCTACGATAGAACTAAGTACTAACCAGTAGAACTAGTGGGAATGATCTAGTTCTACGATAGAACTAACCAGTAGAACTAGTGGGAATGATCTAGTTCTACGATAGAAGCCGTATTGGGGCGGCTTAGAATACTAACCCCAATCCCACGCCGGATGGGTGTCGTAAAAGGCGACTAAATCCGGTCCGCTGGTGGTAGGGCCCCTCGAGGGATTATATTAGTAATATTGATTTTAATTATTAATTAATACCATTATTACTATTATTATTTCTCCATGGGGTTCGCCTGGATAGCTACCACCCTCGAGCATGAGTCAGCCGCCAAACGACTCGTCGTGTTCCGGCTGGGGGCTTGAGAGCCAGTTCTTTCTTTCTTTTTCTTCTCTCTTTCTTGGCCGGCAACGCATCGGTGATGCCTTTGGTGTTATTGATGTCCATGGGCGACGATAGCCACTTACCATCAGGTGGATCGTCAGCTCGTTTGAAGGCTATTTCCATAAAAAAAAAAAGAACTAACCAGTAGAACTAGTGGGAATGAACCTGTATATCTACCGCTTTGTTCCCACTAATTGTAATTGTTATTCCGATCGTCGGACGAGTGGGATTTTTTTTCTCATTAGTTCCACGTTCCAGATAGAGAGGCACGATCGGCTACGACGGGGCGGAGCGGAGCGGAGCTTTGTCATGACGTTGTCACGTTAAACTACCGTCCGTAAACTGACTTTACAGACAACCATTTTTTTGTCAAGAATTATATTAGAAGTAGCTGATGATCCATTCGCACCACCCTTTTGAGTGGATTTATTTCAAAAAATATAATTCTTTTGACAGTGGAACTAATGAGAAAAAAAAATCCCACTCGTCCGACGATCGGAATAACAAGTACAATTAGTGGGAACAAAGCGGTAGATATACAATGATATTATAAAAATAGAGATAGATATGTTACTAGCGCGCCGAAGATGAAGAGCGTAAAGCCCAATGCATACGTAACGGGTTTTTTCCCCGTACGGAACGGGGACGGGACGGGGCAAACATCGTTTCATAGAAAATGTATGCGGTAGTGCATAACGGGTTGCATGAAAACCACCCCCACAGCGGCACTGGAGGTACTGCTGGGATTAACGCCCCTCGACCTGTTCATACAGCAAGAAGCGGCGTCAGCAGCCATCAGACTTAAATCGCTCAATCTCTGGGGTACAACAAATGGGATTCACACCAAAATCTTGGAGGAGGCAATAGTCAATCAACCATTGATAGCCTCCCCCAATGATAAGGTCCCCAAACAACTCAGTTTTGATAAGAGCTACCAAATAAGGCTCACTGAGGAAACCAAGGATCAAGCCGGTATACATGAACTACGCATATATACCGACGGATCAAAAACTAAGACGGGAACAGGTGCAGGAGTGTACTCACCCGAAATAAACATACATATATCAATGGCCTTGGGCGAGCACAGCTCCATATTTCAATGTGAATGTGTCGCCATAATACAGGCAGCAAACGCAGTCGCCAAACGAGGCCTGGCGGGCCAAAATATACGAATCGTTTCCGACAGCGCTGCAGTACTACAGGCCTTGGACAGCAAAATCATACAGTCTGGGCTCATACTAGAGTGTCACCAAGCATTGCAAGGCATAGGACTAAAAAACCAAATTACCTTGCAATGGATCAAAGGGCACAGTGGCTCTCTAGGAAACGACATGGCAGACCAGTTGGCCAGAAGGGGATCCGACCAGCCAGCGGTTGGCCCGGCCCCTATGCTACCACTAGCATTCAACCAGCTAAGATCCTGGCTACGTCAAAAAACATTAAAACAACATGCAGATCAATGGGCACAAATCAAAACGTGCAGACAATCTCGGGAAACAGTGCCCTGTCCCGACGCACGACTGACCAGGAGGCTATTGTCACTTGACAGGAGGAACCTGCGAGTAATTGTAGGTAACATCACTGGACACTGCCCACTTAACAAACATTTATATGTTCTAGGTATGACCGACAGCCCTCTATGCAGGGCGTGTCTATCGGCCGACGAAACAGCCCCTCACGTAATCCTGGAATGCGTGGGCGTAGCTACCCAACGGGCTGAAATCCTCGGCACTCCGAGGTCGTTCCGTGAAGCCTGTGGAGACACCAGGAGGATCCTGCGTTTCTGGACGGAGCTAGGCTGGCTAGACAACTAGCCGGCACACACATTTACGCAAAATGGCCCAACCTAGAGGCTAAATGCGGAAATTGGAGCCCATCACCATTACCATTACCATTAGTGCATACGCAGCGGAAGCGAAACACCATCCCGTACGGAACGGGACGGGGTTTTCAAAAACATCGTCGCCGACGGAGAAAGTAGTGATGCACGTGTATTATTATTATACCTATATTATTACCTACTGTTTAAGCTAATCACCTTGTACAAAAAATAATCATTATAAATACATAAGTTTTCATTTCATAAAAATAATTTTGAAGAAATTATAATTAAACGTGTTATTTCAATATTATAATATTTTACCAGCAGAAAAATTATAAAAAATTTTGAAGAACTATATTATTTTGAAGTTATATTTCATTAGGCGCGTTATTTTTTTATTATTGTTTTTAATGTTGTTTTTTTATTTTTTTAATATTGTTTTTTTAATTGTATTTTTTTTGAAATGGTTCTTTTCTGTTTTTTTTTAGTTATTTTTTTATTTGTTTTTTTGATGCCAAGGAAGTATAACTTCTCACGCACGTACGTACGTAAACGTTTATGTTTTTTATGCTTTGAGCAGGCAAACGAGCAGACGGGTCACCTGATGGTAAGTGATCACTGCCGCCCATTGGCACATTAGCAACACCGGGGCCGTCACCAATGCGTTGTTGGCAAGGAGACGATAGACCCGCTTCTTAAAGAAAAACATTTTTTTGTCATACGGAAATATTTATAAAATTGAGTATCGTCGTCCAAAAGTTCTGTGTAGAGAGTGTGGTATTCTCCTTCTTGTTCTCGTTTATGCCATGTAGGATGTATAGAAAATCTCCTTTTTCTCTTGACGGCCGTAGCTTCTTCGTCGTCTAATGAAATAGCAATTAAAGCTAATTCTTCAAATGTAAAATTCATCTTTCTTTAATCACAACACTAGCACGTTAGGTCTGAGTTAAAAATCCCGTCGACGACGGGGAATGCCCCGTCCCGTCCCCGTTCCCTACGGGAAAAACACGTTACGTATGCATCGACCTCTGAAAATCCCGTCGACGACGGGGAATGCCCCGTCCCGTCGCCGTTCCGTACGGGGAAAGAACCCGTTACATATGCATTGGGCTTAACTTGAGCTAATTAGCCCAACTGCTCGCAGTCGCTCTGTCAATACTCTGTCGATACGCACGCTTTTATTGTTGCCAGAAGTCCTTGAGATTTGACATACAACGATAAAATATCCTCGTGTATTAAGCGTAAATGCACTAATTACACAAGTAAAAGAAATAAAATTCATGGAATAACGTACCACACGTCAGTTATCATGATTTATTTCATTTTATTTAATTTCATTATTTCTCTAACAAAATAAATATGGCGGCATGACAACGCCGGCCGAACGTAGGGTGGACATAGATTAACATACAGAAGTGACGATATATTGCTGCTGTCCCCATTTGTACGTTTATTGTTAAGTACAGAAGAAACGATGGATAATTTTCTCACGAGTATCAGTATTGTAATAAAGCCGTACCGTATTAGTATCGAGTATTGTAATAGAGCCTAGCAAAAAGAAATTCATAAATAATATAATTTACGCTAGTACATCGTTTTCACTTAGATCGTAATAAATGAAAGTAGAACTAAAGTTTGACACCCATTTCAAGTTTCTGTGACCTATAAATGAAAAGGGTCCCGCTGGCTGGAGGTTGATTTAAAACCAACGCCCTTCGTTCATTTTGACGGAACAAAATCTAATTTTGACTACATTTGATAGAACAAATTTGGAACTAAATCCTGGACATACTCATATCGTTTTAAGATAGGGGGTCCCGCTGAGTGTAGGTACACGTCAGATCTCGTTAAAATTTATGTGGGACCACATGACAAGAATCTGCTTTCGATTAAAAAAAGAATCATCAAAATCGGTTAGCCCAGTACAAAGTTCTGAGGTAACAAACATAAAATAATCTAAATTTTACTAATAAAAAATTACCGACTTCAAGTTACTCAAAAACTACTAGTCAGGTCTCGCTCAAATTTATGTGGGATTACGTGACAAGCACCTGCTTTCGATTAAAAAAAGAATCATCGAAATCGGTTGGCGTGATATTGAGTTATTTGTCCATTTGTCGTGCTTACTTAATACAAATTTAAGACTTATATGGTTTTATCATGGATGCCATTGTCAGATTATATGGAACCACATGACAGCTTTCGATTAAAAAAAGAATTCGAATTGAGAACCTCCTCCTTTTCTGAAGTCGGTTAAAAAGTGGATCGTTGTTGTTTAAAATGTATGTTTTAAAGAAATGCGTTTTATTATCTACCTACAGAATAAATAAGATGCTATGTAATAATAATGAATAAGACGCCATACCTACTGCTTAGGCTGACTTACACATGAAAAAGATCGTGGTCCCTATAAATACGCGTATTTACTTTATTCGTTAATGTGTCACCATATTTAATATTTCATGACCGAAATCCCAAAATATTGCTTTAAATAGTTTTGAAATTACAACTTCCTTCCTTACGTTTATTTTTAAGTACTTTAATCTACTGACTGTACTGAATTTGTTAGTCTTTGCCGAAGCCAACCAATCAAAACATTTGCACGATAATCTCCATAATATTGTGGAAATGGGCAGAGTTACCAACTCTAAATTTTTTTCGATATCTTCACAGTTTTTAGTTTAGACCACCAAAATTAAATCTAGTTTAAACTGAAAATCAAGAGGATGTGCAGATTGAAAACGAGTCAGTTTTAGTAGAAATTGTTAAGATTTAAAGTTGATTTACGAATATATGTATAATTTTCTTAACGTAATATTAAGTTGTTTTGCACAATTTCATTTGTTGGCAACACTGGTCAACGTTTGGTGACGCGAACGACAAACACTAGCTGTCTTTTTCACTATTATGGTTTTAGTAAAGCTATCCCTTTTACATAATTTACCAATGTAGTGATTGCCTGATTGGTGTAGGGAAACAAAAGATGTGTGTGTTTCGGAACAAATTTTTCGGTTGATTTGTAAGGGCATAACGTATCTATCTAGTACTAAAACATCATTGTAGATATAAAGGTTCATTCCCACTAGTTCTACTAGTTAGTTCTATCGTAGAACTAGATCATTCCCACTAGTTCTACTGGTTAGTTCTATCGTAGAACTAGTGGGAACAAAATGTAGATACGGTTTTTGTTCCCACTAGTTCTACGGTAGAACTAAGCAGTGGAACTAGTGGGAATGAACGAAAATTTCGACGACGTAAATAGTGCTCTTTCACATGTCTCGCATCGGTTCACTAGGCAGTAGGCAATGACAAAGACGTATGGAAATGAGCAGCTCTGCAACCAGTTCCGTTCTAATTTTTTTATGTAATAAATATACAAATCAATGATATTTTATATTAAATATATGTATATCATTGATACCAATGTATTTTTATTTTTAAAAGATGTGCCGAGGAGTATACTTAATTGATTAAAAAAATGCATGCATAAGTGTATCAGTGATACCTATATGACTAAATCAATTTGAATTTAGAGTTATCTCAAACTGAAACAGACTAACTCAAATTATTCTTTTCATATTTTTTATTATTATTTACGTGATTCAATTTGTTTGTCATTATTATAACTATCATACTATTATATTGTAAGTTGATTTTGTAATCACTCCTGTAATCATACTAACAGCATCATCTTTATCACGGCATGTTATGCCGGCCCGGAATATGATCGGTGTATTGTATCTTACCGAACACCGTATTGACGTCCAGGTCACTATGACGTGCTACCGATCGCATCGCGAGCATTTAAGGCCTTTATTAGATCATACTGTTATTATTTTTATATTTATTTTTATTTTATATTTATTTATTTATTTCAGAACACAATTCCATATAAATAAATTAAATTAAAATTACGTTAAACAACCTCAGTCAATATCAATCATATCATAATTAATACAATAACATAATTCACAACATAATTTACAATAACATAATGTCATAATTAATACAATAATTAATACAATAACTGAAATAATTTTAAATTAAAATTAAAATAGAATTTATTAATTAAATAATCATTAATTAAATTAAAATAGAATTCATTAAATTCATTTAAAGTAATTTATAAAATTAGTTCACAATCAATTACCTCCGTATTAAAAATTAAATTAAATTATTAATTAGATATCATCATTTAATTTAATTTAATAAATTTAATTTCATCGATAGTTTAAGTTTTTATCAATAACTGTTTTATCAGTTAACTAGAATTGGTTTTATGTTCCCAACCGGAACAAATATCAACTCTTCACAACCATTTTCCTGATATCTCAACCTATTTCTCATAATTGAACGAAGGTCACCTCATCATATCAAAATACATGTGGCGTCCAACCTACATAATTAACTACCAGTGTCCCTTCTACCTTCAGTTGTACCGCCACGCTTCGTGACACACTGTGGCTGCAAGGCATAGATTACCCCCACAAGATACCGCATACAAGGCAACTGACGCGCGGTAACATAGCTTAGCTTTTGCTATGCATATGAAGCTGTACTATCATTCACGACATTAGTATCGACCAAGACCTTTGACCCGTATACACGCGGATCTTTCAGAATTTAATTAATTTCAAAAAAGCATTCGCTGATGGAACCATGGCTTACTGCAGAGTGAAATGGTGTGATAAATCAGTGGGTAAAAACAGTTACCAAAACGATGGCATATCATTTCATAAATTAGTAATTCATATTTATTTTACAAATTTTCTTCTAATGAAGCAGAGTTCAACTTATGCTGGTTTTGAGAGTAACATTTTGTAAAAATTTCATTCCTAATTCAAAATAATTATCTTGTTTCTGACTAAAGACAATACTAGGGAAGTGAATTTTTCGTTTTAAACGCGTATCGATATTAATTTTGAGGATATTGCTATGAAATCGATAATTTCTAACAAGTTATAAGTGGGACAGAGGTTGCTGTAGTCAAGGATAACATTAATTATTATATGAAAAAACATTGTGGTAATGGTTTTATAGATTTCCTAGATGACGGAAAAATGTATAGAAGCAATGCACCGTGGAGAGGGATGGTTTCCTACCAAATACAGTGTCGTTTGTTTAACAGAGTTTCAAGACTTGCGTTTCTATTCTTCTTGATAAATATACTAAAGAATGTTGTTCACGCCTGTAATTGGTACTCACACTAGTCCAGTTTCTATAGAACTTATATTTTTAATGTAATGTGTGTACTGCTGTTGGTGTGCTAATGAAATAAAATAAAAAAATAATAAAATAACACACTTTTCAGTTTACAGTTTCTACTGTATGAAGAAATAATCATCGAAGGTTGATGGATTCAGTTGTATCATCGTTATACCTACCGGTTTAATATTAATATAATATTATATATTTATTAAAAGTATCGATATTTTCATTGTATTGTTATTCATTATAATTGTCCTGAAAGTAAATAATGAGAATAACAAACATCGATCGTACGATAAATCGATCATACATACTCAATCACTATGGACGGGTTGAGCTTGATAAATTCCAAGTTTGAATTTTAAATATCCAATCACAGCGCATCTGTTTCGTACCCCGCAAACCGCACCTTCCGCAAAATTGTGACTTTGAAGTCTAACCGCGGTCACTCACATGCGCGCAAATGTTTGACATTTTTACGAATGTTTGCACATATGTGAAGGACGGTTAGGCAAACGGGTTCGCATATGAGTATACAAGCCCATTTCCGCTTCCTCCTACACTTTGTTCACGAATGTTCAATCTTGCTGTTTTTATTATGTTGTTGTCATTCAAATCCATTTTCAATACAGAAAATAAATGGTAGTACGATTAGACGCCACGAACCACGAAAAATTAAGAGATACATCACCTTTTTAGTCGTGTGCGCAACTGGTCGCACGAATGTGTGGGAGACTACACGAAGGTTCGAGGTTCGTGCGCTTTGATGTGTGACAAAAAACCGACACAGCTTGGAAAACCCCGAATGTGTCAAAAACTTCGCATAATCATTCGCGAAGGTCGTCCCACACTTGTGGGTTCGCGTATTCGCGCGAATGTAAGTGACCGGCATAAGAAATATTCACAAATACGGAATCTATTGGAGGTTATCTATGCTGCAAGGTACGAGTGTCCTATTCGCTTCCAGTAGATGGCGCTACTGGTACACAGTTGTAGTCGCCGATAAGTTACTGACGCGAAAAATTAATCAAAACATCCTTGAAGCGTATAATGTATTGTGTTAAAATTTGAGCTCAATCGGTGAAGAACTTTTCCGAGTTTTTGAAGCGCATACAAACAACCTAACATTTTTAAATATGTAGATAATGCAAATGCTCGTCAAGCATACATAGCAAACACGTGTAATGTTGTCATATGTAAACATACACAAACCATACTGATGCACACTGTCTCAACATCCGTCAGTCATATTTGTATATAACAAAGTTAATTTCTATTGACAGGGACGTTATAAAGTACTTTTAAACATGGTTTCTTACCAGACTGTATTAAATGATGAGTTCGTAGGTGCGGTACATATCGGTTTCTCATTAGAATGTATTAATTGATGTTTTCGTAGGGTCCCCTTGAGTCTAAACATTTTGTTACAAATATCACAGGAATATGGCTCCACACCGGAATGTATGAATTTATGTTTTTGTAGGGTCTCCTTCGACCTAAACATTTTGTTACAAACATCACATGAATATGGTTTCTCATTAGAATGTAGTAACTGATGTCTTTGTAGGTGTCCTTTCTGCTTGAACATTTTGTTACAAAAATCACAGGGATATGGTTTCTCATTAGAATGTATTGATAGATGATTTTGTAGGTGTCCCTTCAGCCTAAACATTTTGTTACAAACATCACAGGAATATGATTTCTCATTAGAATGTATTAATTGATGTTTTTGTAGGGTCCCCTTCGACCTAAACATTTTATTACAAACATCACAGGGATATGGTTTCTCGTTAGAATGTATTAATTTATGACACTGTAGGGACGACTTCTGGTTAAACAATTTGCTACAAATATCACAGGAATATGGCTTCTCATTAGAATGTATTAATTGATGTTTTCGTAGGTGATCCTTCCGCCTAAACATTTTGTTACAAACATCACAGGAATATGGTTTCTCGTTAGAATGTATTAATTGATGTTTCCGTAGGGTCTCCTTCCGCCTAAACATTTTGTTACAAACGTCACAGGAATATGGCTTCTCATTAGAATGTATTAATTGATGATTTTGTAAGGTCACCTTATGCCTAAACATTTTATTACAAACATCACAGGGATATGGTTTCTCGTTAGAATGTATTAATTTATGACACTGTAGGGACGACTTGTGGTTAAACAATTTGCTACAAATATCACAGGAATATGGCTTCTCATTAGAATGTATTAATTGATGTTTTCGTAGGTGATCCTTCCGCCTAAACATTTTGTTACAAACATCACAGGAATATGGTTTCTCATTAGAATGCATTAATGTATGATTTTGTAGGTGATCCTTCCGCCTAAACATTTTGTTACAAACATCACAGGAATATGGTTTCTCATTAGAATGCATTAATGTATGATTATGTAGGTTATGCTTCCGCCCAAACATTTTGTTACAAACATTACAGGAATATGATTTCTCTAAATGGGTCCGTAGATGACGAATAAGTCTATTCTTACGATCTGTTCTATAATCACACATATCGCAGTAAAAACGCTTCTTACTTGCAGCATGCGCTTTCAAATGTTCCAGCAACTGAATATCGCTGTCAGTTTGATATGGACATATGTCACAACGGAACGTATCATCTGTGGAGGGTCCGTCAGCTTCCGGTGTCTGTTGTTCGTCAATCTTCACTTCATTTACATCTCGCGGTGTCTTCGTCACTCTCTTATCTTTGTGTGTAGGAAGGTCATCCAGAACATCTTCACCTGTATAAAAGAATATTGTGTTATTAGAATAATAGCGGTTGGTTGTGGTAAAGTGAATTGCATTATGATTATGAAGCATTATTACAAAATATAAGTTATATAGTTCTGAGGTAAACAACATAACGAAAATACAACCAAACTTCGTTTCTGGACCACAGATGCTTTTAAAATCGGTTAAAATATGTTCATATCAAAATCGTCACATTATATACTCATGGCCTACACTAGCTATGTGCGCTGCCCTACTTAAAGCCGGCGGCGGCGCAGGTGGGATTTTTCGTCGGCGTCGGCCTGACGCCGGCGGCGCGGCGTGGATGTTCCTAAATTTTGAAGAAAATCGTGATTTATCTTGCTCAATAATTTATTTTATTCTATTCAGGATAACAACAGCGGTAATTACTAAATAATTTACAAATGTTACTTAAGGCTCCGCTCCAGTGCCGCGATATCAACAATTTCGGTAAATTTTAATCACTGTTGTTGTGAACAGGATAAAGAAATTAAACTTGTTTTTGTTACTCTATGAGTCAAATTCTTGTTCTTATTCTTAGCCTAGAGGGATTTAACATATTATTTACAATAATGGCAAATGAACACTATTTAAAACCTTTCTTTACAGAAAAGTAACGAGCAAGTGATTTTCGTCTTCGTTTTTCAATAAAATACAAAATATTCCAACCGTTTAAAAATATACCTTAATAACATAATTATACGGTCTGTATATAGCAGAAAAAAATATTGAAATAACGTAATTTCTAAGAACCTTCGTTCGAAGTATTTTTTTCTTTTAATTAGAAACACTTTAAAGAAATTAAAAAAAAATTAATCTTAAGTTAACCCTTTAATAGAATTTAAATTTTATTTTATTAAAATATAATGATTTCCTTTGATAATTGTTGCAAGTGAACTATTTTATCGACCGGGCAAAATCGATTCCATCCAGCGTGACCAATTTTAGTAGATTTGAAGCAAATAAGGCGGTTACCTAGTAGAACAAAACGTCTTAGTAGAATTTAGTAGAAATGAGAAACACATCGGTAGGTTTTGGTATTAATTCGCTATCAAAGAATATTAGGCTTAAAACTAAGCATGCTATGCCCACAGTAACGTTCATTCAATAATAAGGGAATCCCCCAAAACACTTTCGTGCCAAGGTGCCAACTGTAAAATTAAAACTTTTTGGACATGGACGCATGGATGCGAATTTAATTCTCCAATAGATAAAGACTATTTTTATAAAATAGGTCTTATAGCTTAGATCATTTTTAAGTTGCTCCTATAATGATAGACAACACAGTTTTATTTAGTCGTTTTCAATCATTTGTATTGTTGGCTTTTGCGGAATCATACATTTATGTAATTTAAAATGAAAAGAAGATACGATCAAACTTATCGTGCGGAGTGGGAGAAAACCCCATTATTTTCAAAGTGGCTTAAAAATGTGATGACAATAATGCTTATTGTAAAGCTTGTAATTCTAAATTTTTGCAAGAATTGCGTTTATCAAAGAGCACAGTCAGGGTTGTAGCTAGTGTCGAATTTGAGGTAGGGCAGCACTGGTTACAGGTAGGGCGAAAGTAAAAAAGGAGGTGGCCAAGATTTACCCCGGAAATGGTTAAAATACGTTTATTTGTACAAGGTTTTAGTCTGCTGAAAAGACATGTTTTCCATTTATTATAACATAACTAGAATTTAATTTTATTCTGAACTCCACAGTGAGTACTTACAATAAATTTACAATATTAATAAGTTGTATTGTATACACTTAATCTTTTACTACCTCCATTGCTATCACTCAGTGTTGCCAATGCTACGGCAATTACCGTGTTCTACGGCTTTCAGGCCAAAATATTACAAAATCTACGGCCTACGGCTGGAACCCTATGGCGGCTATGGCCGTAGCAAATTCCACGGCTTTTCGTAAATTCTACGGTCTTTTTGACGTGATAACGTCTATTAAAACGATGAACGCCGGGCGCACGCACGAAAAACCATGACTCATTGTCCCGTTCCGCGCGAGCGAGAGCGCTCAATTTTATCTATAAAAGTATGCAATCATTTCATCAATGTTTTGTCATGACGTTGTCACGTCAAACTACCGTCCGTAAACCGACTTTACAGACATTTTTTTTTTCATTTATTTTTTTGCAAACATTTTACGAATGTTAAAAACCCTTAAAACAGCGCTACTAGGCTAATTATGATTTTAATCCAGGTATTCTAGGTTAATGAAAAGTGTTCTTGAAGTTTTGTGAACATCAAATTCAAATTTATCAAATTAATTGCGGATTACCTTTTTTTAGTCCGAGCGTTGAACTTGTATGGCTTCAACCCATTAATGGCCCACTACTGGGCACGGGTCTCTCCTCTTGAGGAGGCCTAGAGCATACTCCACCACGCTGCTCCAGTGCGGATTGGTGAAGGGGTTAGTGGCCAACCCGAGTGTCGGAAGTTTTTCAAACCGACCGAGGGCCTCCGACATGGCTTAACGACTGTTATCTTATGATAACAACCGGGACCGACGGCTTTACGTGCCCTCCGAAGCACGGAAACGCTCAAGAAATTTTTGCCACTAGCGGTCACCCATCCAACTACAGACCGCGCCCGCTGTTGCTTAACTTTGTCGATCACATAGGATCGACGCAAGCCGCCGGGCTATGAGCGCTTCATTGTTGTTTTCGTTGAACTTGTATATATTGGCATAATTGGATGGCATAATATATGACACAGCCCACAGTTGATCTTTTTCCATTTAAACACGGCTTTTTCAACTAATGTAAACGGCCTTCCAAAAATTTTCATTGGCAACACTGCTATCACTGGAGGTTGACAATTGACTGACAGAAATGCGAATGTCTGCTATATTGACATTTGCCAAAACAATATTTTTGAGTTTGATTTCTGCAAAATAATAATTGTGTTTGATTTTTTGCCATGAGGTGCATTAATTGCGCGGTTGATTGTTTTAGATTCTATTTCTATGCAGTTATACTTATGTATATTGCGTTTACTTGTGAATATTTCCAGATAGGTAGGTGACAAATTAATACGTATATTTTATTTATTACTGCTTCTTTTTGTACGAATAAAGTCATAATTAAAGTAAAAAAATAAATGAATGAATTATCTAAAAGATAAGTAGTATTTATTTAATAACAAAAATCTCTCCTTAAAACATTTTTCCACGATTACATATGTTTTGCAGAATGTCAACCTACAAATAAAACTGCCCGTAAAAGGAGAATCTCAAGTTCTAGAGATTTTTATTGATAAAATTATCAAAGTAGTTATTGTAAGCTTTAATGTAAGGTAAAAATAAAAAGTGTACATTATACTTCACAAGTGGGGCAAACGCCCATACAAATGTTGGCCACCTCCTTTATCATACTTAATTGATCTGCTGCGAAGCACGGGCTCCTAAATCAATCACCATGTATATCACTGACCTCTACAATTTTTTTTATGTCAAACTATGAAGAAACATTTTAATTATAATAATTTTATCTTAGTTTTTGGTATTTTTAAGGTAGGGCATTGTGATTTCAAGGTGGGGCATTGCCCCATATCGCCCCCCCCCCACCCCCTAGCTACGGCCATGAGCATAGCGCTTCAGAAAAACATGAAAAATATGATTGATTAAATGTAGGGTTCATTAGGGCCATCCATAAATTACGTCACATTCATTTCATGACTTTTGACCCCTCCCCCTCCTTGTCATAGCTGGTCACATTTGTGAGCCCTCCCTCCCCTCTAGCGTGACGTCACATATTATGAAATGTTATACCTATATAGTTATTAAATTAAAACAGCAGTTCCGAAGTAAGTTTTATTTCTATAAAGCGTTTTTTAATATTTACCCGTTACCTATACATACCAATTATTCGATTTTGAAATGTGACGTCACGAAATTTAGGACCCCACCCTATTTCACACTACATCCAACCCCCCCTCCCCCCCCCTTTAACGTGGTGCGTAATTTATGTATGGCGCCTTAACAAAATGTGTTTTATTTCAAATTGTATCTACCCAAAACGGCTCAAATATTACCCAAAACGGCTCAAATATTACTCTTAAAATTATTAGTAGATTTTAAAATGCGACCTAGTAGATTTTAGTAGATTTTTTCAGTAGATTTTTGGTAGATTCCCTTTTTAAAAAATGGTCACGCTGATTCCATCAGTGCCGACCGGGCCTTCCCAGCGTATGGACGTATCAGTTTGCCTCGTCGGTGCTCGCGTTTTTACGAAAACATTTCCAGAAATTGTACGCCGACTACCACGTTCTGGTCCAATTAATTAATTATTTTTTATTTTAATAACACCACGAATCATCATGTTTCTATGTTTACCTATGTATTACAGTATTAGGTTGTTCATATTTTTACGTATTAGGCCTTACCTAATAAATAATAGTTTTTAACTCCCGACGCAAAAACGAGGGGTTTTATAAGTTCGACATATGTTTATATGTCTACATAATATTATATCATCATAGATCTCGAACGGATGAACCGGTTTTGATTTAGTTGCTTTTGTTTGAAAGATTTCTTAGTCGAGTGTTTTTGCCGTTTTTGGGTTATGTTTGAAAAGGGGGAGGGGGGGTAAATTATGGGAAACCCGAGTGGGGTATCAAATGAAAGGGTGAAAAAACAAAATAAAAATCTGAATATGTAAAAAGTAAAAAATCATAAAATAAATCGTTAAAAAGTCATAAAATATAATATAAATAAATAAAAACTGTGTTTCGGGGGACCGCTCCATATTAAATTACTTTAATACAATAAATAGGTACTTAATCAATAATTAATTATGGACAATGCTTTTTTTTAGTTATTAATATTAGATATTAGGCCTGAGGCTTTTTTGTGCGGCAAAGCCGGCGGCATTGTGTATAGGAGTCTTAAGATGGTTACGGCAGTAACTATTCACTCTTTTCTTGAAGACTAAATCCCATCAAAAACATGAATGTAAATTAAAAGCCAATTTAAAAAAAAAGAATTGAGATCTAAATGGGTGCCAAGTTCTGTGTAGAAAAGCCTAAAATTTTAGTCACAAGAACATGTAATTCAAGCTCCACATTTGACTTGGTTAGTTTTCACGTACCTATCCAAGCTATAATATTATATTTGTATAATTATCTTTGTTAAGTCTTGTTAGGTTGATGACCTATGTTACTTTTCTAAAATTTGGTTTGTTGGTTGCTAACTAATGAAAACTAGCCAATTCAAATGTAAAGCTTGAATTACATGTTCTTGTGACTAAAATTTTAGGCTTTTCTACACAGAACTTGGCACCCATTTAGATCTCAATTCTTTTTTTTTTAAATTGGCTTTTACTTTACATTCATGTTTTTGATGGGATATCATTACTTTTGTACAGAAATTATTCGCAGGTACTTATTCATAACGTAACTGATTAATTTTGTTACCTTATACATGAACTGTAATAGTGCCCTTCAACTAAATCCGTAGTTAGTGCACCGTGGTCCAAAATACCTATTACTTCATTATTTATAAGTAATGATCTTCTACTATTCATGTCCGCTAAATATTGAAATAATAATTAATACTAAATCCCAGTCTGTTATAATAATAATAAATACGATAGTCGAATATACTCTTATTAGTTTTAAGTAGTTTGTGTTCGATGAGATAACGTGCCATAATATATTTGGAAACAATACTTCGAATCACTTTAAACTGGTATAATTTCGGAAATAATACAAAATTTAGTGGTGTACATGCCATACAAGATAAAAGAAGAATAATTTTTCACACATTAAAAATGAAACAATGCAATACACTGGAAATAACGGCTACTGACGTCTCACTAATCTGTACGAAAATAATACGTACGTACACTGAACATCTTCCCCCCGTTAGAAGCTTCACAAAGTACTAAAACTGATATGTTTCGATTAAAAAAAATTAAGGGTGGTATTCCACTCCTTATATATATTCCACATAATGACCACCTGTCATCAATTTTGATTGCTGTTCATAAATTTCAGGCGTTATAAGTAAGTGTTCCTAATCGAATCAACTTTTTGAAAAATTATCATAAAATGATAAAAATTTACTACTTTCAGATTTATTCCTTTGTATTCACCCGACTACCTATCTGCATGCCAAATTTTAACTTTCTAGGTCACCTGGAAGTCGGATATAGTTTTGATCTATAGGTCAGTCAGTGTTAAATTTCTCGATATTTGGACGTTAATATCTAAATAACCGTTTGAGATGTGTTTATGAAATTTGGAAAACGTATGTGTTTCGCAAGTTTTATTAAATGAGCCAAATTTGACAGATTTATGTTGAATAGTTTTTGAGTTATGAGGTGGTCAAAAGTGGCTCCAAATGGTTCGTGTAATATTACACACGGTGCTGCTCGCCAATTCTGTTAGCTAAAAAATTGGCTTACACGCTACCGCGTGTTTAGATGAGTACATAAATAAAAATCTTTAATTCATCCTATCAGGAATGTAAAAAAGGTTACTGTTTGGCTAAAAACCCTGTCTTACAATGAAACAGAATTGTTATTCAAATAGCTACTCATATGACCTCTGCAACATTTCAAAGGTTGAACTCATTCTAACGCGTTAGAACAATGATTTGCCGTATATTAATTGAACTGTATGTAACCACTATTTTAACTATAAATTATATAAATAGAAAATAGAATACAAATTAAATAGAATACAAAATATTAAATAAAACGGAATCAATTGTAATTAAATAATTATTACTTAATTTTTATTAATTAATACCGCCAGCGCTGTTTTCTGCTTTGCCCAAAGGTTGGCTGGTACAGAATGCTCTTAGCATTAAGGTCGCCTTTTATACCATCTGTTTGAGGTATAATAAAGACTAGCTGTTGCCCGCAGCTTCGTATACGGAAATTATGTTTTACCTTATTTGTACCTCTCGTAGAAGGAAATTTAAAAAACGGTGAATTTATATTGAAGTATTTTTTAGTAATTTATATACTGAAACTTGGGTTTTGAAAAATAAGCAAAATTCACATTAATTTTGAAAAACTGAAAAATATGTGTTCAATAAATTTAAGCAAGGAACATTTGTTGCAAATTTGAAGCAAATGTTTTAAAAATATTCCATACAAACTTTTAATTTTCCGGGATAAAAAGTATCCTTAAATATGACCTGGAGTATTAGTAACAACTTTACCAATTTTCATCGAAATCCGTTCAAGGGTTTTCATGTGATGCCCGGACAGACAAACAGACAGACAATAATTCTAAAAAAATATTTTTGTGCTCTAACACATTACTGAAGTGCCCCCTAATCAAAATTTTTAAAAAATATTCAATGTACAGTAAATTTGCCCTTTGAGTTTTATTACAGTATAGATTAAATAAATAAACAAATTAAATACATTCAATAAAGACTTATAGTGATGATACTTATAGTGATGTAAATCTCCTACATTCACACAAGTGCATAATATTATTATTTCATATTAATCATAAATAACCTCTTACTTGTTACTATGTATGTATTTATTTATATTATTTACTAGCTGTTGCCCGCAGCTTCGCACGCGGAAATTATGCTTATCATGTTATTTATTATCCCTTACAAAAGAAAATTTAAAAACAGGTTCATTTATATTTAAGACTTAAGTACATATATTTAGGAATTTACATACTGAAACTTACGATACAATCACAAATTATTCCTCCGGGAGCGGATTTGGAATAGTAAACAACATTAACTTTTTTTCTTTTCCCTCTCCCTCTCCCTCTCCATCTCCCTCTCTCCCCTTGCCCTCCTCCTCTCCCGCTCCCTGTCTCACTCCCCTCGCTCTCCCTCTTCCTGTCCCACTCCCTGTCCCTTTCCCGCTCGAGGTCTTTCTCCCACTTCATATCCCTCTCCCTCTTCCTCTATCGCTCCCAGTCCCTCTCCCGCCCACACCCGCGCCCTCTCCCGATTTCTGTCCCACTCCCACTCCCTCTTCCGCTCCCTGTCCCTCTCTATCTCCCTCTTCCGCTCCTTCTCCCTCTCCTGCTCCCTGTCCATTCTTAACTTAAAAAATGACGAAGTTGCTTACTAAGTTCATTCCCATAAATTAACTCTTTAAGGGATGATTTTCCAAAAAAAATAAAATCAAAGTTAACTTTTGTTTATTACTATAAACTTACATAAAAAATTTCATATATATAACTCTAAAACTGGCGAAGTTGATTCGTATGTAGTTGACTACCAACGCCAATTTTTAAGGGATGAATTTCGAGAAATCAGTGATACAGTTATTTTTTGTGTCTAACTATAAGCTTATATACAAATCTTCGCCCTTCGTACTTCAAAACTGACGAAGTGTCCATACTAACTTTCGCACTCTTATTTAACCCTTTAGGGGATGACTTTCCAAAAAAAACGTAATATGTACTTCCAAATTTTGTTTCTAATCTGGAGCTAATATATAAATTTTCATGTTTTTATCTTTAAAAATGACGAAGTTGCGTAGTAAATGAAATCCTCTAAATTAACCCTTTAAGGGATGATTTTCCAAAAAACCGTGTTAAAATTAAGTTTTGTTCACAACTATAAACTTACATAAAAATTTTCATATTTATAAGTCTAAAACTGACGAAGTTGATTTATACGTAAATGGCTTCCTACCCCTATTTTTAGGGGATGAATTTCGAGAAAACAGTGATACAGTTATTTTTTGTGTCTAACTATAAGCTTATATACAAAATTTCACCCTTCTTACTTTAAAAATGACGAAGTTGCATACTAAATTAAATTCATTAAATTAACCCTTTAAGGGATGATTTTCCGAAAAAAATTGTTAAAGTTAACTTTTGTTTATTACTATAAACTTACATAAAAAATTTCATATTTATAACTCTAAAATTGGCGAAGTTGATTTGTATGTAGTTGACTACCAACCTATTTTTAGGGGATGAATTTAGAAAAAACAGTGATACAGTTATTTTTTATGTCTAACTATAAGCTTATATACAAATTTTCGCCCTTCGTACTTCAAAACTGACGAAGTGTCCATACTAACTTTCGCACTCTTAATTAACCCTTTAAGGGATGATTTTCCAAAAAAAACATAATACTTACAAATTTTGTTTCTAGTCTGGAGCTAATATGTAAATTTTCATGTTTTTAACTTCAAAAATGACGAAGTTGCCTACTAAGTTCAATTCAGTAAATTAACCATTTAAGGGATGATTTTCCAAAAAAATATATTAAAGTTAACTTTTGTTTATTACTATAAACCTACATAATAATTTTCAAATGTATAAATCTAAAACTAAGAAAGTTGGTTTGTATGAAAGTGTCTTCTAACCCTTATTTGTACCCCTTAGGGGATGAATTTCCAAAAATCCGTTCTTAGTGGACGTCTCCTTAGCATAAACTATCTCCCTGCCAAATTTCATCTTAATCGGTTCGGCAGTTTCTGAGATTTTTTGTTTAATCAGCGGTGTGTCGCTTTTTAATTTTATATATATAGATTGGGTGCTCATATTGATTGTAAATTTCATGTAGGCATACTAGTATTTTTATGTATTTAACTAGCTTTTGCCCGCAGCTTCGCCCGCGGTAGACATCGATTTTATACAAATCCTACTTATTTTTACTTAGTTAAATTTAGTTGCCTATGACTTAAGTAATATACATATATTGTATCATTTGATAGCGTGAATCAGAACTTGCAAATGAATTTTACTAACGCCATCTATTAACAACTTCCGGAACTAAATATCTAGCAACTAACAAAACATCGATCTTCCCATGGGGATGTTTTACCGCGGTAAAAAGTAGCCTACGTTACTCTCCACCCTCCTCACTATCTCCACACACAAAAACCATACCATATAACAGCTTCGTTGCGACGTGAAAGACGGACAAACTAACAAACACACTTTCACATTTATAATATTAGTATGGATAGTATGGATATGGATAGTATGGATTTATTTAAAACTATTTAATTTGTATTATATTGTATTTAAAATTATTTAATATACAGGGTGGATTTTTGAGACGGCAGTCATTTTGAATAATAGATAACCTATTTTTAAGTTTGTGTGATATGTTGTGTCTTACCGTAGTTTTTGTATTTAAATTTCAATAGGCCTTAAAGAATCTTTTAATCGCAGTAAGAAATAGGATTGTTTGGCGATAAAGAATATTTCGAGTTGATTTATCGTTTTTCAGTACAAAATGTATGGAAAATGATTTTAGCGTTTTCTGACATTTCTAGTACTCATACCTTAAATGGTCCCATAGAGTATTTTGATCCCCATACGAAGTAGGATCGATAGGCATAAAAATATTTTTTTTTGGATTTTAGCACTTTTTTCGCTGACCATACATTTTTTCAAAAATCTGTGAATGCAGTTCAGAATATCGAAAAAAGTTATGTATAGTCTCCTTGGAACGTTTTCCTGTAACTATAACGGTTAAGGTACCTGCCCTTACTGACCCGTCTCAAAAATCCACCCTGTATATGTATTTTACTTAAACTATATTACTTATTACATACATACATAATCTTAATCTACAGTGGATATATCTCAGATCATTGTACACTACACAGGGAAGAGGGGGCTTTCCAAACACAAGTACTATCACTTAAATGGAAAGATCACACATATACATATATAATGTAAATTCTGGTATACTAAACGATTTTTGATTTTTTGATTTTGATTAATATTCTGAATAATAATAATCTAATTCTACATTAAAATATTTGACATTTGTATGCCATATTGTAAATGGCTAATTGTGATATGTAATATATTTTAATTACGATCGTTATGTAGCCACAATTATTGCAAATAAACATTCATTCATTCATTCAAGACTAAAATAAAAACGAGTGGCGGTACTCCATGTAATCATTAGATGATTTTTTTACTTCGGGACTATATTTACTGATCAAATCACTACATTTCATCTTAAGATGTTGAACAGTATCTTCATACAGTCTAGCTGAATACACTAAGTTCTTATTGGACATAACTTCATCATTTACAGTATCTTGATTGATAAAATCATCATTGTCAACGACATCAACCTTAGTATCTTCCTCTAAGCTAAATGAATACTCACTGATATTGTCTCGGTTGATCATATCATTCTGCGTTACAATGCCAATGACATCAACATCTTCGTCTGAGTTAGATGAACACACGCCGCGATTGTCTAGACTGATCGGATCATAACTGTCTACATCATCTATATCAATATCTTCATTTGAGTTAGATGTAGAAGCATTAAAATCCACTTCGTTGCTCACACCATTACTTTCCGTCTTAACCTCATTCACAGTCATATCTATCATATCATCAGTTCTATCTTCGCTATTAACTTGGCTATGGTCAATCGCATAGTCTTCTTCAGATTTAATTTTATTAATTTCTTCATACACATCAACTTCTTCGAGTGGCGTGTCCGTTCGTGCGTCCGTCTGTTCATTTATTTCCTCTAAATCTTCATTATCGAAGTCAAAATTCTCTTCATTTGGATTGTCTGCTGGATCAGAACTGAATGGATTGTGGATCTGTAACTCAGATCGTATTAACTCTACAGTTATCTGAAACGACATATAAACCAGTGAATCAATTGAAATATCAAAATTTTGTATTGAAATGGATTTCCAAAAATGTTTCAATAATTCACATCTTTTTAAAGGAGCCTCACAAAGGAAGCTCGTCCCAGCTTGCCTTCTTGTTGGGTTTTTGAACATAATACTCACTTGTCCGTGTCTCCTGACGATGTCCAGAAGCATCGAGTGCGCTCGCAAGCTCCTGCGCCTGAAGCGAGCGCAGTTCATCAGTCGGTCGGCGCACTCGGTGCACAGGTACCGAGGCAAGTGCTCTTCGTCTGCTGTCTGACAACATATCATTTCACTGTTCACACTCCTGGTAGACTAGTATACAATGGATTTCTCAATCATATACATAAAAAAATCTTGAGAGGTGTCAAGGGACACCCGGATGGAACGAAGTTCCTTGCAGTCAGTACTAGGATAGCAAAAACATGCAGCAAGTGTGCCAAAAGAAATCTAAGGTATTAAACGTGAGAAACAGGCACACTCGCTTGCATGTTTTTGCTATCCTAGTACTCTGGCTTGCTTTCTATGTTAAAAAAACTACGACGGCAAAAAGTGTCGTTACCGGCAAAAAGTGTCATTACCAAATTTTCCGCCTAGCCCCCTTTCGCAACGCGCGATAAGGAACTTCGTTCCAATTATACAATACTTCATGGTTGAGGGAACTTGCAACATACTACACCAAGTTGTGAGGGGCATGTGTATTTAAAATATTTTACCATGATTCCAGTTAATGTTTCATACGCCGCATTCAACACCCTAGAAGATGTCATCGGGTAAATTTTGCAGTCCGTCGCAAAACATATTCTGCACACCTGAGGAATTATAAAATTATATGTTTAATAAATAAGTAACATTATAACTTAAAAAAAACACGTAAAAGCAGATAGCACTGTAAAACCTCTTGAATTAATTTTGTGGTGTGTTGGTACAGAACCCACGGTACATGAGTTTTACTCTTGGCTGTTTGGGCAAACACAATGAGCCAAGAATTGTACCAGTAAATTAACTCAGTAGATTCATCGCAAAATAAGGAGCAATAAATAAATGTATAAAATCTTACCTTCACATAGCACGGTGTCATTAAATCATCATGTTCCAGATCATTCTGCAATTAAACAATGGTAACATTAGCAGTGAACTAGCATACATTTAAAAACTGAAAAATCCCGTCTGCTGTCAAAAAAGTTATTATGATATACCTTTTTGAAATGGTGAGCTCTTTAATTTAATACTCATATTTCATTATTCCACTTATTTTTATCTTTTGATACTTCAAACAATGGCATCTCACAGCCACCATATTTGTTTTTTTTTTAATTTCACTTTTAACTAAGATCACTTGGACTGTCAAGATGCATGTAACGATATCTTAATTATACATATAAATAGGTCCAGCGGTTTGGAAGTTAAATTAATTAATAAAAATAAAAATTAATAAAGAATATTGCACACATTCATACAAGATATGTGCAAAAACCATAAACAATTCTTGTAAGTCAATTAAAAAAGAAGAGTAGCATTAGAAATAGTTGAACATAATACAAACTTTGACTCTGTCGGGCTCAGTGCTTGCCCGAAGCTGACGCTCCATTATTGTCGCCAAGAAGTCCTTCACGAGGAAATGCTTGGAGCATACAATGCTGCCCGGCTCGGGCTCCCAGTCCGTCTGCCCGAGTGCCTCCATCCATGATGTACGTAGAGACATCTCCTCAGGTACTCTACACCATGATCAAATAATTTAATTCACTTGCAGTATTAGAGCCACTTAATATGCAGGCCCAGCAATTCTTTGCTGGTCTCTTAATAACAACACCGTAAGTATGTAGTGTGGCTTCAACCTATGGCCCACTGCTGAGAATGGTTCTCTTCTCTTGAGGCTTAGAGCTTCCTCCTAAGGGGATTGATGGCCAACCCAATAGAATGTAAACGCTATTTTAACTTAAATAATGGTACCGATGATTTATTGAAGAAATTGCCTCCAAAGCACAACATTATTATAAAACTAAATTAAAATATAAATTATGATTGCTCCATTATTTACTTAAACTGACATTTTGAAAATGTTAACAATATAAGAATACCTGTGAAACGAAACTCCTGGAGATGAGTTTTGGCTGGAATCGTGGTCGCAAGTAGGGAAGGAACAGCGCAAGTTGAAATCCATATTATTAACTTCCATAGCAAACGCAATATTATTAAATATTTCGTTTAAGGTTATAGTTCGATTTAAGGTTTCCTAATAAAACAAATCAAATTTCGTACAGTAGAAACAAACAACTCGAAACAATAAAAGATTGAACCACAGAGTACTTAATCACTACGTTTTAGATTGAACATTAACAAAACAATACATTTGATTCTAACCCCGGTCACTCACATGTGCGCAAATGTTTGACATTTTTACGAATGTTTGTACACATGTGAAGGACGGTCAGGCAAATGGGTTCGCATATGATTGTACAAGTCCATTTCCGCTTCCTCCTACACTTTGTTCACGAATGTTCAATCTTGCTGTTGTTATTAAGTTGTTGTCATTAAAATCCATTTTCAATACAGAAAATAAATGGTAGTACGATTAGACGCCATGAACCACGAAAAATTAAGAGATACATCACCTTTTTAGTCGTGTGTGCAACTGGTAGCACGAATGTGTGGGAGACTACACGAAGATTCGAGGTTCGCGCGCTTTGATGTGCGACATAAAACCGACACAGCTTGGAAAACCCCGAATGCCTCGAAAACTTCGCATAATCATTCGCGAAGGTCGTCCCACACTTGCGGGTTTGCGTATTCGCGCGAATGTGCGTGACCGGCAGTCAGAAATGCTCAGATCAGTGTTGCCAATGCAAATTTTTAGGCGGCCGTGTACATTAGATAAAAAAGCCGTGTTTATATGGAAAAAGTTCAACTTTGGGCCGTGTCCACAGCTGCCAATTTGCGAAAAGCCGTAGAATTGGCTAATGAAATAGGGCGTAGGGCAGTCGAAGGCCGTAGATTTTGTGATTTTTTTGGGCCTGAAGCCGCCTGAAAGCCGTAGAACACTGTAATTGCCGTAGCTTTGGCAACACTGGCTCAGATTCAGAAGCTCAGAACACTCAAACCTCTCAGAAGTCAGCTGTCAGCACAGAACACATATACCCAAGAGCCCAAGGCCAAGAGGGCTGTCAGACTGCTCGTGCCTCAGACCATGGATATAAATATTAATACTCTATCTGGATCATAGACTTCGTAGTGGTATGGTATCTGACGATCGATGACGCCAAATAAAAGTGACCATTTTTGTATTGTGTCCAAGTTATGTCCCAGGATATAATATCATCAGATTGCAATTTTTTATAATGGTTTAAAAAAAAAAGGTTATAATATTTCTAAATAAGTGTGGACACTCTACAATTATGAAGGAAAACCTCAATCCGGCCTGCCATTGGTCGAATGGATCATTCCGATATGACGTCATCAATGACGTTATATCGGAATCGAATGTCAGGCACCTCTACAAAGTCTATGATCCAGATAGAGTATAATATTATATCCATGCCTCAGACTGCTCAAGTGCTGAGAGTAGCAGTGTGACCATATCATAAATGGAGAATCTAACACAGACCCAAAAATGTACCAAAATCTGCCACACTTGGCGCCAAAGATACTAAAAATATGCCTTCATGGAAACGGAAAAAAAAAACGAATTAAAGGATAATACAAAAAATGGTTGTCTGTAAAGTCGGTTTACGGACGGTAGTTTAACGTGACAACGTCATGACAAAACTCTGCTCCGCCCCGCTCCACTCAACTACAATCGCCTACGGCTCGCCTACGGCATCGGCTACAATACGCCGATTGTGCCTCTCTATCGCTTGTTTATAAATCTCGTCCTTTACTTACAATTTCAACTTATACGCACTGGATATAATATTATTCTTACACCTGGATATGATAATATATTATTTACTAATGTTACTTATTTGATTTTAATGTGTTTTGAATTATTTCAAAACTAGCTGATCCAGCGAACTTCGTGCATAAATAAATAAACTTCTTATGTTGCTGTGGTTACATTGGAGAAGTTAATATGGTTGTAAAGTATTCTTTCTAATTTTCCGCACAACTATCTTATTTTTTTCTTTTAAAAGAACCTTCTGACAATAACAAAACAGAAATTGTAAATCCGTCCAACCGTTCTCGAGTATTGTTTAGCAACACATTTGGCGATTTTAAATTTAATAAAATTACGTGTCACGTTGTTTGTCCGCGAGGGAGTCCTAAACTACTTAACCGATTTTAATCTTTGCACACCGTGTACAGTTTGATTCAACTTGAAAGATAGGATAGCTTACATCTAAAAAACCTTTTGACAGAACGAAGTCTGTCCGGGCAGCTAGTTTATTTATATAGATTTGTGTCAATAACAATAAAAATTGTATTAATTGTAATTAGTTTCTTTTTAATGTACGAAATAAATAAAGAATCAGTATCCAATTCAAGTGTTTCATTTCACCACAGATTTATAGAACATAATCTAAATTTTACTAACAAAAAATAACCGACTTCAAAGTCTCAAAAACTACATAGTTGTCAGATCTCGTTCTGTGAGACCACATGACAAGCGCCTGCTTTCGATTAAAAAAAGAATCATCGAAATCGGTTCGCCCAGTCCAAAGTTCTGAGGTAACAAACATAAAAAAATACAGTCGAATTGAGAACCTCCTCCTTTTTTGAAGTCGGTTAAAAAGAGATATTATGTATTTCCCAGAAATTCGTAAGTATTATAATGCGTTTCAACTAAATCTGCAGTTGGCTATGATGTTGGTAGTATTGAAATAAGTGTTTTTAATATTTCAAAAATCTATTAAATGGAGATAAATAATAATAATCATCAATTTAGGTAATAACAATATAAATTACGATCTAATAAAAAACATTGCACGGTAAGGTAAGATAAGGAATGTTGGAATCAATTAAAACGTAACACTGTTTAAAAACATCACTTTATTTCATAAGAATATTATCTATACATAATTATGCTTATTTGATATGTAAGTTAGTTTTATTCGTTTGTTTATCTTTAATAATTAAGTAATACAAAATACATAATAGTTAACAAAAGATTTACTTATATTAAGCAAAACATAAACATTGTGTTGACTATTTATAACCCATTCGTTGTCACCATTAAACTTGAAAAGTCTTATTCTATAAATGTTTCGGAGAAAGTCTGAAACGCCGCGGATCTTCGCCCGTGGATGTTAAGTCTGCTGTAGGCATTTTGTTCGCTACCCTCCGCGCTCCCCCGAGTCTACACTCGCGCCGCGGCGCATGAATCGTCCGTGTGGCCATTTGGGTTAATGAACCCGTGCACAGTGTGTTTGATACTCAAAATCGTACATGCCCTTTTTATTATTTTTTTACATACTTAAAACTATTTGAAATACAAGAGTAGAACACCCGGAGTTTAAATGTAGATAGAACCGAACTTATAATCATGTTAATTAATATTTTTTCTATGGAAGCCAGAAGAAACGTAAATAATTGTCTACAAAAAAGCGTGTTCAATAATGTCAACTTATTTTTGTTACATACTATAGTTAGGTACTAATAGAAAGTTTACTTTATTTTGAGTTCCTAATTGGAATTTTAGCTGCAATATAGTGATGATAATATTAGCTTATTGTTGTTTTAATTTTTGGAACGAAGTTCCTTATCGCGCGTTACGAAAGGGGACTAGGCGGAAAAAATTAAGAGGAAAAAAGTTGTAACGACACTTTTTGCCGTCGTTACAACTCGTGCGGCGTCGTTACAAGTCGGCGCATGTTTCTCTGTCTCTCTCTCTCTCTCTTATAGAAAGCAAGCTTTTGTTAATTGATTAAATTGCAGCCCGCAAAGATGTAACTGTTTTACGCCTTCCGCCTTACCATTGATTGAACCCTATTGAGTGCGCACAGTTAAAATCACATGTTGGCAAGAATAATAAAAGTTTTAAAATGGTAGAAGTAAAGTTATTAATTAAGGTCTTGAAGTTCATACGGTGTCATGGTCAAAGAGGAAGATAAAATGCTGCAGCTTGACGGAATTGTAGACGCTGCTTCAGATGAACAGACTCCAAGTTTCATTATACACGTGCCAGAATCCGACAACGAACACGAACCTACTGAATTCTCTGAAATATTTTTTTCAATATCTTCTTGTACCATTTATATATGAAATATTTAATTTAAAGTTATTAATTTTTAAAATGTAATAAAAAAAATATATAATTCGGTTCAATTAACTGTATTCGTTAAAAGTTAATCGATTTAAATTCGATACTTCCAAACTCTGTTCAATCGTGATTATTGTCTATGGTAAATTGATATTAGAAGTCGGCCATATTTGTTTACTACTTAGGAGTCGACCAAAAAATAGACTAAATAAACAGTTACAAACAGGAAAATGGTTTCTCATTAGAACGTATTAATTTATGAGATTGTAGGGACCCCTTCTACGTAAACACTGTTACAAACATCACAGGAATATGTTTTCCATTATAATGTATTAATTGATGAGTTTGTAGGTGAAGTGTACCTAATGTATCTACTCTTTAACAATAAGCATGTATGTATGTACGCTTCTTTATATTCTATTTTATGCTGACTGTCGATGTTCACTTCACTTGTACACTTTTATGAAAGATGCATTCAATAAACGATGACGAATAACAGTCGTTTTCATCAGCATACCCTCAACATCACATAGGTTCGTTCTGTGCCTAAACACTATGAAATATTACCGAATAATGGTTACTCATTAGAATGTATTAATTTGTGAGATTGTATGGACCCCTTCTGCGCAAACACTTTGTTACAAACATCACAGGAATACGGTTTTTTTTATTAGAATGTATTAATTTATGAGATTGTAGGGACCCCATCTGCCTAAACATTTTGTTACAAACATCACACGAATATGGCTTCACGCCGGAATGTATTAGCTGATGTCTTTGTAGGTTACCCTTCTCTCTAAACACTTTATTACAAATATCACAGGAATATGACTTCACGCCGGAATGTATTAATTGATGATTTTCTAGGTTCCCCTTGTTCGTAAACACTTTGTTACAAATATCACAGGAATATGGCTTACCGCCGGAATGTATTAATTGATGTTTTTCTAGGTTCCACTTCTTCGTAAACACTTTGTTACAAACTTCACAGGAATATGGTTTTTTATTAGAATGTATTAATTTATGAGATTTTAGGTTCCCTTTGAGCCTAAACACTTTGCTACAAACTTCACAGGAATATGGTTTCTCATTAGAATGTATTAATTTATGATATTGTAGGGATGACTTCCGCGCAAACGCTTTGTTACAAACATCGCAGGAATATAGTTTCTCATTAGAATGTATTAATTTATGATATTGTAGGGACATCTTCAGCGTAAACGCTTTGTTACAAACATCACAGGAATATGGTTTCTCATTAGAATGTATTAATTTATGAGATTGTAGGGTCCCCTTCTCCCTAAACACTTTGTAACAAACATCACACGAATATGGCTTCACGCCGGAATGTATTAACTGATGTCTTTGTAGGGTCCATTTCTCTCTAAACACTCTGTTACAAAAATCACAGGAATATGGCTTCACGCCGGAATGTATTGATTGATGTTTTTGTAGAGTACTCTTCCGACCAAACATTTTGTTACAAATGTCACAGGAATATGGTTTCTCATTAGAATGTATTAATTTATGATGTTGTAAGGACTCCTTCTGCGTAAACACTTGATTACAAACATTACAGGAATATGATTTCTCTAAATGTGTCCGCAGATGATGAATAAGTTTATTTTTACGATCCGTTTTATAATCACACATATCGCAGTACAAACGCTTCTTACTTGCAGCATGCGCTTTCAAATGTTCCAGCAACTGAATATCGCTGTCAGTTTGATATGGACATATGTCACAACGTAACGTATCATCTGTGGAGGGTCCGTCAGCTTCCGGTGTCTGTTGCTTGTCAATCTTCACTTCATTTACATCTCGCGGTGTCTTCGTCACTTTCTTATCTTTTTGTGTAGGAAGGTCATCCAGAACATCTTCACCTGTATAAAAGAATATTGTGTTATTAGAATAATAGCGGTTGGTTGTGGTAAAGCTGATTGTATTATGATTATGAATCATTATTACAAAATATAAGTTCTGAGGTAACAAACATAACAAAAATACAACCGATCTTCTCTGGTTCTGGACCACCTCCTTTTGAAATCGGTTAAAATATGTCCTTCTAAAAGCCGGCAGCGGCGCAGGGGGTTTTCGTCGGCGGTGGTCTGACGCCGGCGGCGTGGAAGTTCTTAATTTTTGAAGAAAATCGTAATTTTTCTCAGATGTCGTTCAGAATCAACGTAATGTCGGTTCATTTAGAAAATCATCCGAATCAAACCAACAATACTGATATTTTAAATAATTTTTACATTATTAATAACAATTTTATTTGAATGAATGAATTTTATTTATTTGTAACTTTTAGTACTGCACTTTTTAGACTTTTTCCTTTGTACACGTCTACCTTGATGCCAAATATAAAGTTTCTAGGTCATCTGGAAGTAGGTTAGGTTTTTGATCCTATGTCAGTGAGTCAGTCTCCAGAATGCGGATTTTTAAACGTTAATATATCAATAACTATTTGAGCTACATTTCTGAAATTTTGAATTCCAAATAAGCTAAGAGGCCTTAATAAATGTGCCAAATTTCATGTATGTAGGTTAAATATGTCTCGAGTTGTGATAGAGTCAAAAGTAGCTTGAAATGGTTCGTGTAATGTTACACACTTCGCTACGTCACCAGTTCTTTTGCTTTCAACTTGGCTGGACACGCTGCCGCGTGTCTAGATATAATCGACTATCAGAAGACATAAAAAAATTAAGCATAAATCACTTTAGGTAATCTTGGCACAATTGGTCGGTTGAAAAGTGCTTTTATTCAGTGTATTAGTTTCTTATGAAATTATTATGACTTGTGAAATAAATTATTTTTAAGTAGCATATTAGTATACTTGTAGTTAGGAATTTAATAGGTAGATAAATAGACATTTGTATTAAATACTAGCTGCCCGGACAGACTTCGTTCTGTCAAAAGTTAACAGTAAAAATTATATAATTTTTTCCGAGTGATCACGTTATTTATATCTCAACAATAAACGACGATTACTTACAAAAATAAGTTAATATTTAATATTTCTTAACATTATGACTACCGATCCTACTTTCCATTGAAGATTAGGTATGAGGTGTCAATCCCGGAAAATTTAACGTATTTGGTGGATAGTTGACGACATCATCTTGATTAGTTGCTCAATCAACTGTATGTGAAATTTGTATGTCTTTAATTCACCGGCAATTTCATTTTGAATTTTGAAGTTTATTTCATCTACATCCGTAATTTTGGCAGCTAATATAGCACGTTCGCTCAGCCACAAATGATCTTTGTAATTTTGAGAGACATTTGGGAACACGTTTTGTATGAGCTCGATTGTTGTTTCAGTAAACTGACAAAAATATAATGCAGCCAGTCGAATCATTAACAGGGATTTTGCCATTACCAAGGTCAATGAGTTGCTTTGAAAATATTTCTCCAGATTGATCATTTTGCTATCGTACACGTATTTTCTTGTTTCAATTTAGTATCTTTACGTATTTCCACAAAATGGAGGATTTGAACATGCATTGAGTTCATCCGCTGGCGTTGACCGAGGAATCACTGGTGATGCCATTGCTGTGTTCTTCGAAATTTTGGAGGTCGTTTCGAGTTTCATTGCTTTGAAATTTTAGCACTGAATCGGCTGTTCGACCGCCTTTTAATAAAGTGGCTGCAATTCCAGATAAAGATGTACCACCTGGAGCGTCCAAATAGTAAATTCCTCCATTTCCATAATTTACAAATTTTTGTTGTTGGTTCAACAGCGGAACATTTATTCTGATTCCCTTAAAGCAACGTCGTGCATTGGGCGATTAGGCACGGCCATGCCTAATTGAGATGATACTTTGTTTGACATCATCATGCAAGCACGTGTCCTCAACTATTATCAATGCCTCGATATAATTATAGAAAACAATGTTCGTATTTGCTGAGGTTTAAAAGAAATTACAGCATCATTTGAGGTTTGATCCCAATCGGAATCATTTCCTAACAGCTGCAAACGCTGCTAGCAGTGTTCGGGCAAAATCATCATTCTGACACATAACAAAATTGCTTCACTAATACTAACGTAACGGCCCATTTGGTATAGGTTAACTTCATCAACAGAAATCTCAGCACTAACTCCAATCACAGCCATATCATTTCCTTTTGTTAAATATTTGCAAATGTATTTTATAGATTTAGAATAGCAAGATTTAACATTGATGTGCGCCTTGAAAGTCTTTGATAGGATTGGTGAATATGGTACAATGCAACGATTATCAATTTCGATATTTTGTTGATTTACTTTTACAACTGTTGATCTTCTGCAGTTGATCAGCGACGATATAGCGGTTATTAATTCCCGTGGATACCGTTTCAAATATTTACCATCTACCACACCTTTAGTATTGTCCGCGCATTTTTTTTTTTTTAATATTATAAAAACCTTCCGTGGAATCCAAGGAACATACAAAAAAAAATTTAGCCAAATCGGTCGAGCCGTTCTCGAGTTTAGCGCTTAGCAACATCCATTTTTATATATATAGATTGACGTAGGTATCCAATTAATTAATTAATTATTAAATAAGAAACATGTGTATAATAGGATGAAAGTAATATTGACTTATGAAGCGCTCATAGCCCAGCGGCTAACGTCGATCCTAAGCGATCGACAAAGTTAAGCAACAGCGGGCGCGGTCGGTAGTTAGATGGGTGACCGCTGGTGACAAACATTTCTTGAGCGCTTCCGTACTTCGAAGGGCACGTAAAGCCGTCGGTCCCGGTTGTTATCGTAAGATAACAGTCGTTAAGACATGTCGGAGGCCCTCAGGCGGCATGAAAACTTCCGACACTCGGTTGGCCGCTAACCCCTCCACCAACCCGCACTGGAGCAGCGTGGTGGAGTATGCTCTAGGCCTCCTCAAGAGGAGAGACCCGTGCTCAGTAGTGGGCCGTTAATGGGTTGAAGCCAATACTAATATTGACATTTTGAATAACAATAATCTAATTCTACATCACAACCTTAGTATCTTCCTCTAAGCTAAATGAACACTCACTGATATTGTCTCGGTTGATCGTATCATTCTGCGTTACAATGCCAATGACATCAACATCTTCGTCTGAGTTAGATGAACACACGCCGCGATTGTCTAGACTGATCGGGTCATAACTGTCTACATCATCTATATCAATATCTTCATTTGAGTTAGATGTAGAAGCATTAAAATCCACTTCGTTGCTCACACCATCATTTTCCGTCTTAACTCCATTCACAGTCATATCTATCATATCGTCAGTTCTATCTTCGCTATTAACTTGGCTATGGTCAATCGCATAGTCTTCTTCAGATTTAATTTTATTAATTTCTTCATACTCATCAACTTCTTCGAGTGGTGTGTCCGTTCGTGCGTCCGTCTGCTTATTTATTTCCTCTAAATCTTCATTATCAAAGTCAAAATTCTCTTCATTTGGATTGTCTGCTGGATCAGAACTGAATGGATTATGGATCTGTAACTCAGATCGAATTAACTCTACAGTTATCTGAAACAACATATAAACCAGTGAATCTATTGCAATATCAAAATTTTGTATTGAAATGGATTGGCAAATCACATTACAGGACTCATGATTTTTCCACAAAAGGAAGCTCGTCCCAGCTTGCCTTCTTGTTGGATTTTTGAACATAATACTCACTTGTCCGTGTCTCCTGACGATGTCCAGAAGCATCAAGTGCGCTCGCAAGCTCCTGCGCCTGAAGCGAGCGCAGTTCATCAGTCGGTCGGCGCACTGGGTGCACAGGTACCGAGGCAAGTGCTCTTCGTCTGCTGTCTGACAACAAATCATTTCACTGTTCACACACCTGGTAGACTAGTATACAATGGACGCCTCAATCATATACATTACATAATTATACATATAATACTTCATGGTTGAGGGAACTTGCAACATACTACACCAAGTTGTGAGGGGCATGTGTATTTAAAATATTTTACCATGATTCCAGTTAATGTTTCATACGCCGCATTCAACACCCTAGAAGATGTCATCGGGTAAATTTTGCAGTCCGTCGCAAAACATATTCTGCACACCTGAGGAATTATAAAATTATATGTTTAATAAATAAGTAACATTATAACTTAAAAAAAACACGTAAAAGCAGATAGCACTGTAAAACCTCTTGAATTAATTTTGTGGTGTGTTGGTACAGAACCCACGGTACATGAGTTTTACTCTTGGCTGTTTGGGCAAACACAATGAGCCAAGAATTGTACCAGTAAATTAACTCAGTAGATTCATCGCAAAATAAGGAGCAATAAATAAATGTATAAAATCTTACCTTCACATAGCACGGTGTCATTAAATCATCATGTTCCAGATCATTCTGCAATTAAACAATGGTAACATTAGCAGTGAACTAGCATACATTTAAAAATTGAAAAATCCCGTCTGCTGTCAAAAAAGTTATGATGATATACCTTTTTGAAATGGTGAGCTCTTTAATTTAATACTCATATTTCATTATTCCACTTATTTTTATCTTTTGATACTTCAAACAATGACATCTCACAGCCACCATATTTGTTTTTTTTATTTCACTTAACTAAAGCCCCAATGCATATGTAACGCGTTTTTTTCCCGTACGGAACGGGGACGGGACGGGGCATTCCCCGTCGCCGACGGGATTTTCAGAGGTCGATGCATACGTAACGTGTTTTCCCCGTACGGAACGGGCCATCCCGCGTTGCCGACGGGATTTTTAACTCAGACCTAATGTGCTAGTGTTGTGAATAAAGAAAGATGAATTTTTCTTTTGAAGAATTAACTTTAATTGCTATTGCATTAGACAACGAAGAAGCTACGGCCGTCAAGAGAAGAAGGAGATTTTCTATACATCCTACATGGTATAAACGAGAACAAGAAGGAGAATACCACACTCTCTACAAAGAACTTTTGGACGACGAGACTCAATTTTATAAATAATTCCGTATGAAAAAATAATGTTTTTCTTTAAGAAGCGGGTCTATCGTCTCCTTGCCGGCAACGCGTTGGTGACGCCCTCGGTGTTGCTAATGTGCTAATGTGCGGCAGTGATCACTTACCATCAGGTGACCCGTCTGCTCGTTTGCCTGCTCAAAGCATAAAAAACATAAACGATTACGTACGTACGCGCGTGAGAAGTTATACTTCTTTGGCATCAAAAAAAACAATTAAAAAAAAAGAATCATAAAAAAACAATAAAAAAATATTTTAAAAAATAAAAAAAACAACATTAAAAAAAATATATTAAAAAAATAACGCAACTAAAGAATAAATACTAAGTACTTCAAAAATATACAGTTCTTCAACTTCAAATTCAAATTTTAAAAAACATTTATTCATGTAGGTATCATTGATACACTTATGCACGTCATTTTTTTAATTTACCAGCTTTTCGGAAAGGTGCTTTGTCATGGAGGAGAAGAAAAGCCGAAAGAAACTCCTCAGCACATCTTTTAAAAATAAAATACATTGGTATATTTCAAAATGTTTTATAATTTTTCTGGTGGTAAATATTATAATATTAAAATAACATGTTTTATTTTAATTTCTTCAAAATTATTTTTATATCAGAGTATGATAGAAGCTTCCGATAAAATAAAATAATACAAACTTTGACTCTGTCGGGCTCAGTGCTTGCCCGTAGCTGACGCTCCATTATTGTCGCCAAGAAGTCCTTCACGACGAAATGCTTGGAGCATACAATGCTGCCCGGCTCGGGCTCCCAGTCCGTCTGCCCGAGTGCCTCCATCCATGATGTACGTAGAGACACCTCCTCGGGTACTCTACAGCATGATCAAATAATTAAATTCAGTTGCAGTGTCAGAGCAACTTAATATGCAGGCCCAGCAATTCTTTGCTGGTCTCTTAATAACAACACCGTAAGTATGTGGTGTGGCTTCAACCTATGGCCCACTGCTGAGAATGGTTCTCTTCTCTTGAGGGTTAGAGCTTCCTCCTAGGGGGATTGATGGCCAACCCAATAGAATGTAAACGCTATTTTAACTTAAATAATGGTACCGATGGTTTATTGAAGAAATTGCCTCCAAAGCACAGCATTATTATAAAACTACATTAAAATATAAATTGTTTTCTCCATTATTTCTTAAACTGACATTTTGAAAATGTTAACAATATAAGAATACCTGTGAAACGAAACTCCTGGAGATGAGTTTTGGCTGGAATCGTGGTCGCAAGTAGGGAAGGAACAGCGCAAGTTGAAATCCATATTATTAACTTCGATAGCAAACGCAATATTTAATGTTCGATTTAAGGTTTCCTATTAAAACAAATCAAATTTCGTACAGTAGAAACAAACAACTGTAAACAATAAAAGATTGAACATTATCAAAACTAAAACAATGCATTTGATTTTAACCTCAGCTCAGAAATAAATGCTCAGAACAGAAGAGTCAGAAGCACAGAACACTTAAACTAGGGATGTTCGATCCGGATCGATACTTGTGTGGATCGATACAATGGCATACGATCCACTCGATATTTGTATCGATACAATGGCATTCGATCCACTGGCGGATCGATACACATGCAGGGTGGATCGGATCGGATCGGATCAAAATTATTATGGAATTGAGGTAGATTTCTTTAGATCAGTGGTTGGCGCGTCATTATTACACGAACAAGAAGGCTTCCACACATTTTTTAAGCAATATTTGTCTGAATTTTTGTTGGATAGAAAGTCTTATCCAATAATTAAAGTATTGGTTAGCTAGAAAAGTTATTTGGGGAAACTCTGCGACATAGCTTTTTCTCTTTCTTGGCCGACAATGCTTTGGTCGCTGACATCCATTAGCCGCGATACCCACTTACAGGGATATTTAATAATTATATGAATCGATATTTGGACTATTAATTATATTGAGATATTCATGACGATTCGGAGTATCGATATATAAAACACCCGGATCAAACATTCCAATTAAAAAATTTACTTTTTTTTTCTTCTCTTTTTCTTGGCCGGCAACGCATCAGTGATGCTTTTGCTGTTGTTGATATCCATGAGCGACGATAGCCACTTACCATCAGGTGGATCGTCAGCTCGTTTGCCGGCTATTTCTATCAAAACAAAAAAAACATTCGATACTGGATCGATCCAGAGTATCGTATCAAATCACTTGGATCGATACCTGGATCGATACACTGCGATACGATCCGTATCGATCCAGAGTATCGATACAAGGCACCTGGATCGAACATCCCTAACTTAAACCTCTCAGAAGTCAGCTGTCACTGCTGTCAGCACAGAACACATATACCCAAGAGCCAAGAGGGCTGTCAGTAGCGATGGGAAATATCGTTACTTTTATTTCACTATCAAGTCGGTGAAGATATTTATTTTTGTCACTGTTATATCACCGGTGAAAAATCACCACCGGTATATTTCATTAGTACGAGTAGTAAAGATTACAAGTGTACTCTGTGAAGTGAAATCTCACCGTATCACGAATTCACGAGACACGACGTGGTTACAAATATCAATTACCTACATAGTTTAATCAAAACCTTACGATGTTTGAAATAAGACTCATTTTCATTTGAAGTTTTTGTATCGTAGCGATATTATTAACGAAGCAAGTTGAAAGAAATCAGACAAACTTAAGTCTAATGACGTTGAGAATAAGATGCAATTTCACTTAAACAAATTCTCTCTTCTAGTGTCTGTGTCGCTCTCGCTCACGCACTGCTCAAGTCACAAATGTTGCTTTCTCTCTTTCGCACGATGGAATTCTGTGAATTATAATTATGTAGCTTGGCCGGTGGCCGGCGTTAAGTCACAGTAAAAGGAATACTGTGGTGAATTCACCGTCCCGTTAAATGTAACAGACGGTTTCGATGCATGTCACTGGTGTGACAAGGTGAAGTATATTTATCAAGTGAAATATCCAGTGATAGGTGAAATGTGCCATTCCTAGCTGTCAGACTGCTCGTGCCTCAGACCATGGATATATTACTCTATCTGGATCATAGACTTCGTAGTGGTATGGTATCTGACGATTGATGACGTCAAATAAAAGTGACCATTTTTGTATTGTGTCCAAGTTATGTCCCAGGATATAATATCATCAGATTGCAATTTTTTATAATGGTTTAAAAACTTCTAAAATGAAATTATAATATAGATGTATCGTAATTGTGTACTTTAATTATTTTCAATTTACTCAATGCAATAATTAAAATTCGGTAATTTTGAAGAAATTTTAATAAAAAGTATTTTTTCAATATTATAATGATTACTACCAAAAAAATTACCCACAGAAAACATTTTCAAGTACCGTATCAAAATAGGTCATAATATTTCTAAATAAGTGTGGACACTCTACAATTAAGAAGGAAAACCTTAATCCGGCCTGCCATTGGTCGAATGGATCATTCCGATATGACGTCATCGATGACGTTATATCGGAATCGAACGTCAGGCACCTCTACAAAGTCTATGATCCAGATAGAGTATAATATTATATCCATGCCTCAGACTGCTCAAGTGCTGAGAGTAGCAGTGTGACCATATCATAAATGGAGAATCTAACACAGACCCAAAAATCTACCAAAATCTGCCACACTTGGCGCCAAAAATGCTAAAAATATGCCTTCATGGAAACGGAAAAAAAACAACGAATTAAAGGATAATACAAAAAATGGTTGTCTGTAAAGTCGGTTTACGGACGGTAGTTTAACGTGACAACGTCATGACAAAGCTCCGCTCCGCCCCGCTCCACTCAACTACAATCGCCTACGGCTCGCCTACGGCATCGGCTACGATACGCCGATCGTGCCTCTCTATCGCTTGTTTATAAATCTCGTCCTTTACTTACAATTTCAACTTATACGCACTGGATATAATATTATTCTTACATCTGGATATGATAATATATTATTTACTAATGTTACTTATTTGATTTTAATGTGTTTTGAATTATTTCAAAACTAGCTGATCCAGCAAACTTCGTGCATAAATAAATAAACTTCTTATGTTGCTGTGGTTACATTGGAGAAGTTAATATGGTTGTAAAGTATTCATAACGTAAAATTTTCTAATTTTCCGCACAACTATCTTATTTTTTTCTTTTATAAGAACCTTCTGACAATAACAAAAAAAAAAATTGTAAATCCGTCCAGCCGTTCTCGAGTATTGTTTAGCAACACATTTGGCGATTTTTAATTTAATAAAATTACGTGTCACGTTGTTTGTCCGCGATGGAGTCCTAAACTACTTAACCGATTTTAATCTTTGCACACCGTGTACAGTTTGATTCAACTTGAAAGATAGGATAGCTTACATCTAAAAAACCTTTTGACAGAACGAAGTCTGTCCGGGCAGCTAGTTTATTTATATAGATTTGTGTCAATAACAATAAAAATTGTATTAATTGTAATTAGTTTCTTTTTAATGTACGAAATAAATAAAGAATCAGTATCCAATTCAAGTGTTTCATTTCACCACAGATTTATAGAACATAATCTAAATTTTACTAACAAAAAATAACCGACTTCAAAGTCTCAAAAACTACATAGTTGTCAGATCTCGTTCAAAATGTGAGACCACAAGCGCCAGCTTTCGATTAAAAAAGAATCATCAAAATCGGTTCGCCCAGTCCAAAGTTCTGAGGTAACAAACATAAAAAAATACAGTCGAATTGAGAACCTCCTCCTTTTTTGAAGTCGGTTAAAAAGAGATATTATGTATTTCCCAGAAATTCGTAAGTATTATAATGCGTTTCAACTAAATCTGCAGTTGGCTATGATGTTGGTAGTATTGAAATAAGTGTTTTTAATATTTCAAAAATCTATTAAATGGAGATAAATTATAATAATCATCAATTTAGGTAATAACAATATAAATTACGAGATAATATAAAACATTGCACGGTAAGGTAAGATAAGGAATGTTGGAATCAATTAAAACGTAACACTGTTTAAAAACATCACTTTATTTCATAGGAATATTATCTATACATAATTATACTTATTTGATATGTAAGTTAGTTTTATTCATTTGTTTATCTTTAATAATTATTGAGTAATACAAAATACATAATTGTTAACAAAAGATTTACTTATATTAAACAAAACATAAACATTGTGTTGACTATTTATAACCCATTCGTTGTCACCATTAAACTTGAAAAGTCTTATTCTATAAATGTTACGGAGAAAGTCTGAAACGCCGCGGATCTTCGCCCGTGGATGTTAAGTCTGCTGTAGGCATTATGTTCGCTACCCTCCGCGCTCCCCCGAGTCTACACTCGCGCCGGCGCCGCGGCGCATGAATCGTCCGTGTGGCCATTTGGATTAATGAACCCGTGCACAGTGTGTTTGATCCTCAAAATCGTACATCCCCTTTTTATTACTTTTTTACATACTTAAAACTATTTGAAATACAATTTAAATGTACATGGAACCGAACTTATAATCATGTTATTATTTTTTCTATGGAAGCCAGAAGAAACGTAAAAAAACAAAACAAGTCTACAAAAAAGCGTGTTCATAATGTCAACTTTTTTTGTTGCATACTATAGTTAGGTAATATTTAAGTAAAGAACTATTCAATGTATTTTTTCAAAATTCTAGCGTCAGTAGTACCAACTTGACTAACTCACATTGATTATCTGGATGCATGGACTAGTAGTGTTACCAATGTTACTATATTAATAATACTTTCGGGCCAGCTTCTGTATTAAGTACATAAAGACTGCCAGTGGTTAACTGGCATTTTTCCTAATATGTAATGATAAATAAGGTTATTTACATCCACAGATACGGCAAATATCCAAGAGGTACCTGCAGAAGGACCAAGTGACAGTTAGACTTCGAACCCTCCGGATGTTTAACCTTTTGACCGCCACAGTCTTCTATGCTAGACAAGCACTTGCGGGCCCTGTACGCCACGGTCTTCTATGCTAGACAAAAAACCCATCCCACAAAAATATTAAATAAAAATATTTAAAAAATATAATTGGTATTTTAATTCAACATTCCACAAAATATAATATCCCAGCAACATATGAGTATAAAAAACATGTTTATTAAAGCCACCAATACTGAAAAATATGTAAATAAAAAATATGGATTCACAACCACGAAAATACCATGTCCAAGACGCCACAGTCTTCCATACTAGACGGCTAGTGATGTGGTGCACGTGACACAAGATTTCTAGAAAACTATTTAAAATTCAACTTAAAAATGTATAATTTCTTCTAATATGAATGAATAATACAAAAGAATGAATAATACAAAAGAATGAATAATACAAAAGAATGAATAATACAAAAGGCTAGAAACATAAAACTATCATTAGCTACACGAAAAACAAATTTCATCCAATCAACTTCGCATAATAAATCTCTGGTATCGGAAATCTGGCGCATCCCTAGCGCCTCGTCGACAAGCCGTGCACTGGGCGCCACAGTCTATATTTGAAGACATCCTGATGACGTCATAAGCGAATAGCGAGAACAGTAGTGCAGTGCAGCATGAGCGATTGTTCGGAATTGCTTCGCATTTTGGAAGGTGTCGATGATGATGAAGAATTTTCGGAAGCTGAATTATTAACTGAAGAAGATTTAGAGGTTAATATCTTAAGTTCTTAATAAATTATTTACTAACATGCATATTGTCCATTTTGTGTTACTATTATTATTTTATTACATTTTAGAGAAAATAAAAGTACCTAATAAGTATTCGATACGAAGTTGTACCTTGATGGCTTGTGACTTGTGAGTTGATTCATTCGCTAACTACCAACATTTTTTTATGTTCTTGTTTTCGAAGTTAATAAAATCTCATCATGTTTACCTACTTTTATAATCCAACTAGTAGCTAGTATTTTACTCTCTTAAAAAGCGAATTGATTTATTCTTCAGATAAATAAACTATATAATTTCAGCATAATCCTTCCGAAAAGTAGGTAGGTACCGTGAGTAGACTTCGTGGTTGTGAATCCATATTTTTTATTTACATATTTTTCAGTACTTGTGGCTTCAATAAACATGTTTTTTATACTCATATGTTGCTGGGATATTCTATTTTGTGGAATGTTGAATTAAAACACCAATTATATTTTTTTAATATTTTTGTGGGACGGGTTTTTTGTCTAGCATAGCCCGCACAGGGCCCGCAAGTGCTTGTCTAGCATAGAAGACTGTGGCGGTCAAAAGGTTAATTAATGTTCTTGACAACGTATACCTGTAAATTATCCGGGCTGGCAACACATCATGGCAGTCATTATTAATTCATTAAAATCTACCGGCTTATAGCTCATATTTTCACGATAATCTCCTAAATTTTCGATTTGTTAATAAATTAATAATCCAAAAGCAATTCATTAAATTGAGCCCGCAAAGATGTAACTGTTTTACGCCTTCCGCCTTACCATTAATTGAACCCTATTGAGTGCGTACAATAAAATCACATGTTGGCAAGAATAATAAAAGTTTTAAAATGGTTGAAGTTATTAATTAAGGTCTTGAAAAAATTCATACGGTGTCATGGTCAAAGAGGAAGACAAAATGCTGCAGCTTGACGGAATTGTAGACGCTGCATCAGATGAACAGACTCCAAGTTTCATTATACACGTGCCAGAATCCGACAACGAACACGAATCTACTGAATTCTCTGAAATATTTTTTTCAATATCTTCTTGTACCATTTATATACGAAAGATTTAATATAAATTTATCAATTTTTGAAATGTAATGCTATATAAATATAATTCGGTTCAATTAACTGTATTCGTTAAAAGTTAATCGATTTAAATTCGATAGTTCCAAACTCTGTACAATCGTGATTATTGTCTATGGTAAATTGATATTAGAAGTCGGCCATATTTGTTTACTACTTAGGAGTCGACCAAAAATAGACTAAATAAACGGTTACAAACAGGAAGATGGTTTCTCATTAGAACGTATTAATTTATGAGATTGTAGGGACCCCTTCCCTCCCCCTTTTTTTAATATAATATGCAGGCAGACGAGCAGACGGGCCACCTGACAGTAAGCAGTCACCGTCGCCCATGGACACTCGCAACATCAGAGGCGCCACCAGTGCGCTGCCGGCTAAGAAGGAAGTGATGGACCCGCTTCTTGAAGGTCCCCATATCGTAGCACTGTGGGAATACCGTCGGTGGTAGTTCGTTCCACAGTTTACACGTACGCCGCGGCCGTAGGAAATGTCGTGTAAATCTTACCGTGGACGAATGCCAGGTATCGATATGGTGTTTGTGAAACCTGGCATTGCGGCGTGTTGAGCGATGGTGGAAGTTGGCCGCCGGTATTAAATTAAACAGTTCTTCAGAACATTCCCCATTGTACAGACGGTAGAAAACGCACAGAGAACTAACATCTCTTCGTAATCCCAGCGATTCTAAACCGTCCGTGAGCTTGGGATTATCGACAATACGAACAGCCCGTCAACACTTGAGTAGTCGGTGCTCCAGCCCAAAGATGGGAGCAGTACTCCATGTGAGGTCGGACTTGTGCTTTATAGAGCAGCAACCTCTGTTCGGTCGAGAAGTACTGCTTTGCTCTGTTGAGCACGCCCAGTTTCTTTGAGGCTAGTTTAGCCTTAACTTCCAAGTGGTCCCTAAACTGAACTTCATTCGTAATGTCGACACTCGACACCTAAAATCCCAATGCTCTTGGAGATGTTTAGGGGACCATTCTGAAACTGTTATGCCACGATAAATGGGGATTTCTTTGCGGTTAACGCACAAACTTGTGTCTTCGAGGGGTTGAATTGGACTAAATTCAGTCTGCCCCATTCTGAAACCCGCTCGAGTGATGTCTCGAGATCAGACACAAGTCATTCCGCTTGTCTTCTAACTGCGTCCGAGAGATGTTTGCGTGGCCGGAGTAATAGGTGTAACCGGTACTGTCATCAGCATAGCAATGAATGCCCCCGGCTTCGAGCATATCATTGAAATGCATGATAAACAAAGTAGGTGATAGGACAGAACCTTGTGGAACGCCAGCGTTTATGGGTTTAATATTCGAGCAAGATCCGTCAACAACGACTTTAATGCTGTGCTCTCGGATACTCCGTAAGAAGGCAGCTTAGATAATAGTGTCCTATGCCATACCCTATCAAATGCTTTAGAAATATCTAAGCTTACAGCCAAGGCCTCTCCCTTGCTCTCAATAGCCTCTGCCCAACGGTGAGTCAGATACACGAGAAGATCACCAGCAGATCTTCCATGCCGAAAACCGTATTGTTTATCGTTGATTAGCTGGTGATCCTCTAGGTATTGAAGCAGTTGCGAGTTGATGACACGCGCCATTGGAGAGCAGGGAGGTTATGGTTATATATACTTTGTTATAAACATCACAGGAATACGGGTTTGTTATTAGAATGTATTAATTTATGAGATTGTAGGGACGCCCTGTGCCTAAATACTTTGTTACAAACATCACACGAATATGGCTTCACGCCGGAATGTATTAACTGATGTCTTTGTAGGGTCCCCTTCTCTCTAAACACTTTGTTACAAATATAACAGGAATATGGCTTCACGCCGGAATGTATTAATTGATGATTTTGTAGGTGCCCCTTCTGCGTAAACACTTTGTTACAAATATAACAGGAATATGGCTTCACGCCGGAATGTATTAACTGATGTCTTTGTAGGGTCCCCTTCTTTCTAAACACTTTGTTACAAATATAACAGGAATATGGCTTCACGCCGGAATGTATTAATTTATGAGATTGTAGGGACCACATCTGCGTAAACACTTCGTTACAAACATCACACGGATATGGCTTCACGCCGGAATGTATTAATTGATGTTTTTGTAGATTACCCTTCGTTCTAAACATTTTGTTACAAACATCACAGGAATATGGTTTCTCATTAGAATGTATTAATTTATGAGATTGTAGGGACCTCTTCCGCGTAAACACTTTGTTACAAATATCGCACGAATATGGCTTCACGCTGGAATGTATTAATTGATGTGTTTTAAGGGTCTGCTTAAGCGCAAACACTTTGCTACAAATATCACAGGAATATGGTTTCTCATTCGAATGAATTAATTTATGATATTGTAGGGAACTCTTGTGGTTTAACACTTTGTTACAAACATCACACGAATATGGCTTCACGCCGGAATGTATTAACTGATGTCTTTGTAGGTGCCCCTTCTCCCTAAACACTTTGCTACAAATATCACAGGAATATGGCTTCACGCCGGAATGTATTGATTGATGTTTTTGTAGAGTACCCTTCTCTCTAAACAATTTGTTACAAACATCACAGGAATATGGTTTCTCATTCGAATGTATTAATTTATGATATCGTAGGGAACTCTTCTGGTTTAACCCTTTGTTACAAACATCACACGAATATGGCTTCACGCCGGAATGTATTAACTTATGTGTTTGTAGGTGCCCCTTCTCCCTAAACACTTTGCTACAAATATCACAGGAATATGGCTTCACGCCGGAATGTATTAATTGATGTTTTTGTAGATTACCCTTCGTTCTAAACATTTTGTTACAAACATCACAGGAATATGGTTTCTCATTAGAATGTATTAATTTATGAGATTGTAGGGACCTCTTCCGCGTAAACACTTTGTTACAAATATCGCACGAATATGGCTTCACGCTGGAATGTATTAATTGATGTGTTTTAAGGGTCTGCTTCCACGCAAACACTTTGTTACAAATATCGCAGGAATATGGTTTCTCATTAGAATGTATTAATTTATGAGATTGTAGGGACTCCTTGTGCTTAAACACTTTGTTACAAACATCACACGAATATGGCTTCACGTCAGAATGTATTAATTGATGTCTTTGGAGGTGCTCCTTCTGACGAAATATTTTGTTACAAATGTCACAGGAATATGGCTTCACGCTTGAATGTATTAATTGATGTCTTTGTAGGCTCCCCTTAAGACCAAACACTTTTTTACAAACATCACATGAATACACTTTTTCCCTACAATGTATTGTCATATGCAAAGTAACTGTGCTTTTACGGTAAAAAATTTTTTTACAAACATTACAAAAATATTTTTTATTACCTAAATGTGTCCGTAGATGATGAATAAGTTTATTTTTACGATCCGTTTTATAATCACACATATCGCAGTAAAATCGCTTCTTACTTGCAGCATGCGCTTTCAAATGTTCCAGCAACTGAATATCGCTGTCAGTTTGATATGGACATATGTCACAGCGGAACGTATCATCTGTGGAGGGTCCGTCAGCTTCCGGTGTCTGTTGTTCGTCAATCTTCACTTCATTTACATCTCGCGGTGTCTTCGTCACTTTCTTATCTTTTTGTGTAGGAAGGTCATCCAGAACATCTTCACCTGTATAAAAGAATATTGTGTTATTAGAATAATAGCGGTTGGTTGTGGTAAAGTGGGTTGTATATAAAGCATTATTGCAAAATATAAGTTACAGAGTTCTGAGGTAACAAACATAACAAAACAGTTCCGGACCACCTCCTTTTGAAATCGGTTAAAATATGTCCTGCTAAAAGCCGGCAGCGGCGCAGGGGGTTTTCGTCGGCGGTGGTCTGACGCCGGCGGCGTGGATGTTCTTAATTTTTGAAGAAAATCGGAATTTTTCTTGCTCAACATGCTATATAGCGCGCAAGTTTAGCTATAATGCCGTAGTTTTTCTCAGATGTCGTTTAGAATCAACGTAATGTCGGTTCATTTAGAAAATCATCCTAATCAAACCGAAAATACTGAATTTTTAAAATAATTTTTACTTTAATAATAACAATTTTATTTGAATGAATAAATTTTATTTATTTGTAACTTTTAGTACTGTACTTTTTAGACTTTTTCCTTTGTGCCAAATATAAAGTGTCTAGGTCATCTGGAAGTAGGTTAGGTTTTTGATCCTATGTCAGTGAGTCAGTCTCCAGAATGCGGATTTTAAACGTTAATGTATCAATAACTATTTGAGCTACATTTCTGAAATTTTGAATTCTAAATAAGCTAAGAGGCCTTAATAAATGTGCCAAATTTCATGTATGTAGGTTAAATATGTCTTGAGTTGTGATAGAGTCAAAAGTAGTTCGAAATGGTTCGTGTAATACTACACACATCGCTGCGTCACACAGTGGGACGAAAAACGGGTCTCCATAGACTTAGGATTTTTTTGTTAAAATTTGTTTGTTTCTTGTCGCAAACGGACGTAGAACCGCTTTAGAAGCCACAACATTATCATATTTATGCACCTCGAGCGACTATAACACGAAAAAATTTTTTTTAAATTAAATTTGTATGGAGCAAAACAGAAAAACCGATTTTATTCAAGACTGAGGAGAGTGCCCCTAATATCCTCTGGTACGATTATTGCCACTATTTTTCTCTATCTTTTGACATATCGCACGTTGCGCGCACTCGCTAGATTTAGGGTGAAAAAAAAATGAAACATTTTTTTATTATTTTTTAACCGACTTCAAAAAAGGAGGAGTCATTCGACTGTATTTTTTTTTATGTTTGTTACCTCAGAACTTTGGACTGGGCGAACCGATTTTGATGATTCTTTTTTTAATCGAAAGCTGGTGGCTGTCATGTGGTCCCACATAAATTTTATTGAGATCTGACAATGGCATCCATGAGAAAACTACATAAGTCGTAAATTTGTGTTAAGATGTGCGCGACAAATTGACGAATAACTCAATATCACGCCAACCGATTTCGATGATTCTTTTTTTAATCGAAAGCAGGCGCTTGTCATGTGGTCTCACATAAATTTGAACGAGATCTGACAACTATGTAGTTTTTGAGACTTTGAAGTCGGTTATTTTTTGTTAGTAAAATTTAGATTATATCTATTGATACTTCTAACAATGGCATCTAACAGCCACCATATTTGTTTTTTGAAGTGAAAACTTCTTTAGTACGCGGGTGACTTGAAATTTTATGAAACGAAACTGTCCAGTGGAGACTAGAAATGAGTGGAGACTGAGTTGAGTGGAGTTGAGTGGAGTTGAGTGGAGTTGAGTGGGGTTGAGTGGAGTTGAGTGGAGTTGAGCGGAGTTGAGTGCAGTTGAGCGGAGCTGAGCGGAGCTGAGCGGAGCGGAGTGGAGCGGAGCGGAGTGGAGTGGATCATCTTTCCGAAATTTTACATTCGTCTCATTATCTTGAAAACAAAATTTTTGAAGGTTTCACTTCTAACACGTGTGATTTGCACACATTTTAATTTTTTTATTATTTCACTTATCTAAGAACACTTGGGCTGTCAAGACCCATGTAACAATATCTTACAAGGAGACGGCAAGGGTGTGGGGTTCTCAAATCGAACTGTGGTTCCGCATGTATGTAGTACTCAGTAAGTGTATCCATATCCTCAATCCGTAGAGCGCACTACTTGGTCATTGCCGAGAAAAAAATCCTAAAGTATGAAAATATTTTTTTTAATAAAATTCAATAAATCATTGTAAACAATTTCTTTTCGACTTTTATACATTATTCAACCGTGAATTGAATAATTTATAACTTTTTAATAATTAGAACTTATAAAGAAATACAAAAAGCCAAAGTTCATTTAAACGTAATCATTTTTTTTAAAGAGTATATCATTAAATACAATAAATTATTGATTAATATTATTAATAAATACAGTGAATTTTTGTGATAAAATATTTAAACCACATTTTTTTTCATTAATCTTAAGGAAAACACCAACCTGGATGATATTTATCACGGAAGAATAATTTTATTTTTATTTTGTAAATTCTTCATACTATGTATGGTATATTAAATTTCATTTAATAATACCTAATCACATGTGAATGTTAAATTTTCCTGTGTTTGATGTTTAAAGCAGGATTGGAAAAAATCATGATTTTTTTAAAAAATCGTAAAAATCACGATTTTAAAAAAAAATCCTAATTAATCACGATTTTTTTGATTTTTTCATTTTATTTTGAAATATTTTTGCGCAAAACAGAACGCGCCCTCAAGGGATTGCGCGGACACAGCGCGGGGATTTCTCTTTTGTCTGACATGAATGCCAAGCAAATGTGCAAAAGCAAGTGAATGCAAATTCTAAATTTGTTTTTAGGGTTCCGAAGTAAAATCGGAACCCTTATAGTTTCGTCATATCCGTCCGTCTGTCCGAAGCAAAGCGCCGAAACCCTTAATAGATATACATATAAATTATTAAAACTCTAGAATTGTAGAAAAAAACATTGAAAAACATTTTTTTTCAGGGTACCTCCCCTACAGGTAACGTGAGGATGATTTTTTTATTCGTCGCGTACGTGTGGGGTATCGTTGAAAAGGTCTTTCAAAAATGTTATGGGTCTTCTAAGACCATTTTTGGAATTAGGGGTCACCCCCTAGGACACCCCCTGTCGGCTAAACGGTTGGAGTTGAACAAGTGAAAAAATTCTCCAAAATAGATTATATGATTATTCTATAGATAGTGCATTATCCCAGATCATTGTACACCACATAGGGAAGAGGGGACTTCCCAAACACAAGTTTTATATACATACTTAAATGGAAAGATCCCACGCATATTGTAATAAAATGTAAATTCTGGAATAATAAACGATTTTTGTTTTTTTTTTTTGATGATGAATTTATAAGGAAAACTATCACGGCTATATAAATATCACGGCTATATAAATATCACGGCTGTATTTAGTTAATAAGTATTAGTCGATAAACATACTACTTCGGAACCCTACATTGCTTGTGGCCTGACACGCACTTCCCCAGTTTTTATATGAGTGGATTTCTGTGAAAAAAAGTGAAATTACACATTTTTGATTAAATCATTGATTTTTATTGAAAAAATCATTCAATTTAAAGCGTGATTTAAATCATGATTTAAATCAAAATGATTTATTCATGCCAACCCTGGTTTAAAGAGTTATAAATTATTGAATTCGCCGTTCAATACTGTATAAAAGTCAAAAAGAAATTGTTTATAGGGAGTTATTGAATTTTAATAAAAAAATATTTTCATACTTTAGGATTTTTTTCTCTGCAATGACCAAGTAGTGCGCTCTACGGTTTGAGGATATGGATACACTTACTGAGTACTACATACACGCGGAACCACAGTTCGATTTGAGAACCCCACACCCTTGTCTCCTTGTTAATTATATAAAATGGTCGAGTGATTTGGAAGATATCAGGTAATAAAGAATATTATACACATTCATACAACATACGTGCAAAAACTATAACCCTTTCTTGTAAGTCAAGTAAAAAATAAGAGTAGCATTAGAAATAGATAAAAGAAAATAATACAAACTTTGACTCTGTCGGGCTCAGTGCTTGCCCGTAGCTGACGCTCCATTATTGTCGCCAAGAAGTCCTTCACGAGGAAATGCTTGGAGCATACAATGCTGCCCGGCTCGGGCTCCCAGTCCGTCTGCCCGAGTGCCTCCATCCATGATGTACGTAAAGACATCTCCTCGGGTACTCTACAGCATGATCAAATAATTTAATTCAGTTGCAATGTCAGAGCCACTTAATATGCAGGCCCAGCAATTCTTTGCTGGTCTCTTAATAACAACACCGTAAGTATGTGGCGTGGCTTCAACCTATGGCCCACTGCTGAGAATGGTTCTCTTCTCTTGAGGCTTAGAGCTTCCTCCTAAGGGGATTGATGGCCAACCCAATAGAATGTAAACACTATTTTAACTTAGATAATGGTACCGATGGTTTATTGAAGAAATTGCCTCCAAAGCACAGCATTATTAAAAAACTACATTAAAATATAACTTAAGATTGCTTCATTATTTACTTAAACTGACATTTTGAAAATGTTAACAATATAAGAATACCTGTGAAACGAAACTCCTGGAGATGAGTTTTGGCTGGAATCGTGGTCGCAAGTAGGGAAGGAGCAGCGCAAGTTGAAATCCATATTATTAACTTCGATAGCAAACGCAATATTTATTATTTAATATTAGATTTAAGGTTTCCTATTAAAACAAATCAAATTTCGTACAGTAGAAACAAACAACTCATTTAATAAATAGTCAATTTATCAAAACAATGCACTTGATTCTAATTTAACCTCGGAAGTCAGCTGTCATGTCAGCCCTATGTGTTCTGTGGCTGTCAGTCAGCTGGCACAGACTAGGGATGTTCGATCCGGATCGATACTTGTGTGGATCGATACAATGGCATACGATCCGCTCGATATTTGTATCGATACAATGGCATTCGATCCACTGGCGGATCGATACACATGCACGGTGGATCGGATCGGATTGGATCGGATCAAAATTATTATGGAATGGAGGTAGATTTCTTTAGACCAGTTGCTGGCGCATCATATTACACGAACAAGAAGGCCTCCACACATTTTTTAAGCAATATTTGTCTGAATCTTTGTTGGATAGAAAGTCTGATCCATTAAAGTATTGGTCAGCGAAAAAAGTTATTTGGGGAAACTCTGCGAGATAGCTCTACGGTACTTATCAGAGGTAGGAACTTCAGTGCCCTCCGAACGGTTTTTCTCGTTAGCCAATAGCATTTTAAATGAAAGTCGTAATCGATTGGATCCTGGGCACTTATCCTATTTCTTATATACTATTCCTGCGTTTATTAAAATTTAAGGATTGGCAAATGTAATTTATAAGCTTTGCATGATATGAATGTATTTGATTATTTAGTTCAAAAAACACAAGAGTTCTAAATCAAATATAGTGTTATAGAGTGAGATATTATTATTTATATGATGTTCCTACTATATACATACCACATTGTTTTAAAAAACCTTAAGCAACTTTTTCAATATTTAATCCATACTAATATTATAAATGTGAAAGTGTGTTTGTTTGTTTGTTTGTTTGTCCGTCTTTCACGTCGCAACGAAGCTGTTATATGGTATGGTTTTTTGTGTGGAGATAGTGAGGAGGGTGGAAAGTAACGTAGGCTACTTTTTACCGCGGTAAAACATCCCCATGGGAAGATCGATATTTTGTTAGTTGCTAGATATTTAGTTCCGGGTGTTGTTAATAGATGGCGTTAGTAAAATTCATTTGCAAGTTCTGAATCACGCTATCAAATGATACATGTTTACTTAAGTCATAGGCAACTAAATCTAACTAAGTAAAAGTAAGTAGGATTTGTAAAAAATCGATCTCTACCGCGGGCGAAGCTGCGGGCAAAAGCTAGTTTTACAATATTTTGAATAAAATTTAATCTAATATAAAATTTAATCTCAAACGATTGACCTTAATATTGGCTTAATGATAATTATGTATCTTTATTTAGAAACTCACTGAATTAAGCTTGATCGATACAAAAGATCGTATTAAATTATACGGTATATCTACATAAAATATCATATTTTATTTATAAACATATTTCTTTCTTTTTTCTCTTTCTTGGCCGACAACGCTTTTGTCGCTGATATCCATTGGCCGCGATACCCACTTACAGGTATATTTAATTATATGAATCGATATTTGGACTATCAATTATATTGCGATATTCATGACGATCCGGAGTATCGATACATAAAACACCCGGATCAAACATTCCTATTTAATAATCTAAATTTTACTAACAAAAAATAACCGACTTCAAAGTCTCAAAAACTACATAGTTGTCAGATTTCGTTCAAATTTATGTGAGATCACATGACAAGTGCCTGCTTTCGATTAAAAAAAGAATCATTGAAATCGGTTGGCGTGATATTGAGTTATTCGTTAATTTGTCGCGCACATCTTAACACAAATTTACAACTTATGTGGTTTTCTCATGGATGCCATTGTCAGATCTCAATAAAATTTATGTGGGACCACATGACAGCCACCAGCTTTCGATTAAAAAAAGAATCATCAAAATCGGTTCGCCCAGTCCAAAGTTCTGAGGTAACAAACATAAAAAAAAATATACAGTCGAATTGAGAACCTCCTCCTTTTTTGAAGTCGGTTAAAAATAAAATAACAATTTGTCAATTTGTGTCAATTTGTCGCGCACATCTTAACACTACAACTTATGTGGTTTTCTCATGGATGCCATTGTCAGATCTCAATAAAATTTTTGTGGGACCACATGACAGCCACCAGCTTTCGATTAAAAAAAGAATCATCAAAATCGGTTCGCCCAGTCCAAAGTTCTGAGGTAACAAACATAAAAAAAAATATACAGTCGAATTGAGAACCTCCTCCTTTTTTGAAGTCGGTTAAAAATAAAATAACAATTTGTCAATTTGTGTCAATTTGTCGCGCACATCTTAACACTACAACTTATGTGGTTTTCTCATGGATGCCATTGTCAGATCTCAATAAAAATTTTGTGGGACCACATGACAGCCACCAGCTTTCGATTAAAAAAAGAATCATCAAAATCGGTTCGCCCAGTCCAAAGTTCTGAGGTAACAAACATAAAAAAAAATATACAGTCGAATTGAGTACCTCCTCCTTTTTTGAAGTCGGTTAAAAATAAAATAACAATTTGTCAATTTGTGTCAATTTGTCGCGCACATCTTAACACTACAACTTATGTGGTTTTCTCATGGATGCCATTGTCAGATCTCAATAAAATTTTTGTGGGACCACATGACAGCCACCAGCTTTCGATTAAAAAAAGAATCATCAAAATCGGTTCGCCCAGTCCAAAGTTCTGAGGTAACAAACATAAAAAAAAATATACAGTCGAATTGAGAACCTCCTCCTTTTTTGAAGTCGGTTAAAAATAAAATAACAATTTGTCAATTTGTGTCAATTTGTCGCGCACATCTTAACACTACAACTTATGTGGTTTTCTCATGGATGCCATTGTCAGATCTCAATAAAAATTTTGTGGGACCACATGACAGCCACCAGCTTTCGATTAAAAAAAGAATCATCAAAATCGGTTCGCCCAGTCCAAAGTTCTGAGGTAACAAACATAAAAAAAAATATACAGTCGAATTGAGTACCTCCTCCTTTTTTGAAGTCGGTTAAAAATAAAATAACAATCACTTATCTAAGAACACTTGGGTCAAGACGAATCTAATGATATCTTGATTATATAAAATCCATTCAGCGGTTTGGAAGATAGGAGGAAATAAAGAATATTACATACATATAAACATACTACAATTTATGCGCGAAAAACATAAGCCTTCCTGGCAGCCGGGTAGAGACCGAGGCTTTTGACGAGACTACACTCACAAACTGATGTCGTATACGCAGACCCCTCTTTCACACTGGCCACTCTGGGTAGGTGCCCAGGGCCCCTGATCGATAGGGGCCCCCTAGTTCCTGCCAGATCACTAAACGATAACCAATATATATTACCGAAAAACTTTTTTAATTCGAATAAATCGAACCGGAATTACTGACTACAATACCAATTATTTGCTTATTAGCTTTTGCATAAATTTAGAGGCTTGCGTATCTACTCGTACTTTCTTATTGTAACAAAATAGACTGTTCTGTCAAAGTAATCATAATCCTAATCCCCATTATCCTAATATGCCCAGGGCTTCCAATAGGTTAAAGACGGCCTTGCGAATACGTATTACGTAGTTATACAAAGTATTAAGCCGCTTGTGTTTCTGACATAAAATTAATTATTTCAGGTAAAAATATTATTCCTTCCGCAATTGAACGTAAATGGATATCCCGCCACCGCGGCCGGCGGCGCTGCACCGACCGGGCGACCTGCCGCTTAATATTCTCGCATTAAAACAAACACTCGAATACGTATGTAAATGTGTCGGAACACAAATATGACGCAGCTATAATCAATTGTAATTGTAATTCATAATAATTATCACATTCGAAAACAATTTATTTTTATACTTCCGCAGTGTACAGTCAAATTGGGACAGTAAATAAATCTTAAACATATATTATTTCAGGTAACAAAGTAACAGTTCTCGACTTTTCAAAAGCATTATTACTGGCTTTACAACTGATACTGTCGGGATTGAATGCCCCCCCCCCCCCCCCCCCCTCCCGCTTCGCGGGTAGGGTCTGTACCGGCTGGGCTACGTGGACTTGGACTTGTAAAGCAGTGGAGGATGCAGCCTCTGGTGTCACGTCTGCTATGCTAGCTGTGCACCGGCAGGTTACATCTCGATGGAACTTGTTCATGATGGTGCCGCTGTTTATGATGGATGTTCATGGACACGCGACGGGCGACCTTACTGGAACACTTCTAAGATCCACTACAATGTGGTAACTCGATTGGAGGGATTGTCAACTGATAGATACAATGGCCGTGTACACTTGTACAGGTTGACGGCGCAAATCCAGCTTTGCGAAGTTTAACTAGTTCAGTTAGGTACTTAGACAAGTACGTAGCACGTTTAGGAGCACTTAGCGTGCAAACCTCAAAACATCTTTAGATACAATCGAAAATCACCAAAATATCACTTTTAGTAAGTAGTACCTAAATTTCTCCATTAAAAATGAAGTCTTTGATAAGTGGCTTAAAATTAAAAAAAAAAATACTGAGATCAAAATTAAAATATTAAATAGATGTTAGCCGTCGCTAGCTAAACTATTGAAGTTTGAGTAAATAATCTAAATTTTACTAACAAAAAATAACCGACTTCAAATTCTCAAAAACTACTTGTCAGATCTCGTTCAAATTTATGTGGGACTACATGACAAGCACCTGCTTTCGATTAAAAAAAGAATCATCAAAATCGGTTGGCGTGATATTGAGTTATTCGTCAATTTGTCGCGCACATCTTAACACAAATTTACGACTTATGTGGTTTTCTAATGGATGCCATTGTCAGATCTCAATAAAATTTATATGGGACCACATGACAGCCACCAGCTTTCGATTAAAAAAAGAATCATCAAAATCGGTTCGCCCAGTCCAAAGTTCTGAGGTAACAAACATAAAAAAAAAAAAAAAAAAAATACAGTCGAATTGAGAACCTCCTCCTTTTTTTGAAGTCGGTTAAAAATTTACTTTATTTTTCTTCTCTCTTTCTTGGTCGGCAACGCATCAGTGATGCCTTTGTTGTTGCTGATATCCATGGGTGACGATAGCCACTTACAGGTGGATCGTCAGCGCGTTTGCCAGCTATTTCCAAAAAATGGTTGTCTGTAAAGTCGGTTTACGGACGGTAGTTTAACGTGACAACGTCATGACAAAACATTGATGAAATGATTGCATACTTTTATAGATAAAATTGAGCGCTTCGGCCGATCGTAGCCAATCGTGCCTCTCTATCGCTTGTTCCGCGCTCTCGCTCGCGCGAAACGGGACAATGAGTCATGCTTTTTCATGCGTGCACCCGGCGTTCATCGTTTTAATAGACGTTATCACGTCAAAAAAAATTCATTCGATACTGGATCGATCCAGAGTATCGTATCAAATCACTTGGATCGATACCTGGATCGATACACTGCGATACGATCCGTATCGATCCAGAGTATCGATACAAAGCACCTGGATCGAACATCCCTAGCACAGACAGCACAGAACCCCTACGTTCCAGTAGACGATCACAATGACCACGCTCACGAGCGCGATTTTGCCGTTCCACTAGCTTGTGAGCGTTACAATCATACACCCAAGTGGAACGGTATAGTGAGCGACGCGGACGTGAGCGTTCAAGCCACAGAGTATTTACACGTTTTAGCCGATGATACAAAATGTACTCTATGATGTTGAGAATAAGACAAGTCTGAAACTTAGATTAGAGGTTATGTTATAATTTTTAAGCTATAAATAAACGTTACTTAATTAATTATCAATTTTATTTTTACACTAGCAAAAAAGTATATCTACAAACAAAAATTTTTTTTATGAAAAGACAAATTAATATAATAAAAAATTGCATAATAATTATGTTAATGATATTGACCGACGAGGAAAAATGTATACATGGCTATATGTATAGTGAATTAAACATTAAAAATATTAAAATTATTTACATAATTTAACATATTTCTATCAACTTGTGACCCCACGTCGAGCATCTGTTGGAGAAACTACTAGTTCCACTAAAGTATTTCTTGTCGAATCGTATAAAGTTATTTTTTCCATCACCATCCTTAACTTTTATAAATTTCTATCACCATCCATTTCTACCCAGTGTCGCCAAGTCTAAAAACTGGCGAGAGTAACTTCGTCGTATCTGGCAACACTGCAATTCGACCACTTCGACCCACCCCGTGAGGTGGGTTGTTTTGAGCGTGCCGTGAGCGAAATTAATGACGTATTCGCCGCGACCATGACGACCGTGGTCGCCATGTGGAACACGTTTTGATCGTTGTGAGCGATGTGAGCTACTACTGGAACGCAGCCAACACATACCCAAGAGGGCTGTCAGACTGCTCGGGCCTCAGACCATGGATATATTACTCTATCTGGATCATGACTTCGTAGTGGTACCTGACGATCGATGACGTCTTTTAAGAGAGACCATTTTTGTATTGTGTCCATGATATGTCTCAGGATATATCATTAGATTGCGATTTTTATAATGGTTTAAAAACATCTAAGATGAAATTATAATAATAAACATGGTATCCACCCACCCTACCTCAATCCGGCCTGTGATTGGTCGAATGGGTCATTCCAAAATGACGTCATCGATGACGTCATATTGGAATCGAACGTCAGGTACCTATACAAATTCTAAACGAATAGGGGTAAGGTTACATATTAAATTCCGGGTCGGCTGAAAATATGTATATACGAATAATCGGAACACCATTTTAAATAAAATGTGAAAAGTCCCACTCGATCCGTCATCCACCATTTGCAAAAAAGTATTCAAGGTGAAAGTTCGCAAATAAGGGTTTTTTGCAATTTTCAAGCAAACGGTAAGTTATATAAAAGAGGTTCTATAAGTTAAAAGTTTAGTTAGTTTTAAAGGTTAAAATAGCCATTTCAAATGGGGGAAAGTTGAAAATGTGTCCAGCTGTGTATTGAAAACAGAGGTTTCCAGTACCTACCACCATCATCCTACGACAATAGCGCTGGGGTTGGAATAACTACGATATGAAAGTAGCTGTTGTAGATGGAACTACAGAGTGAAGTTTGCTGAGTTTAATAAAATTTATCCTAGGCTACCGGAGTGCCACCCATTATTGGACGCGTTTTTACGGACAATTTTCATACACAGAGATGGCTCTCTTTATCCTATAAACTCCATGTATAAAGTGCATTGTCAAATAATTTGACTTTGACAAACTGTCAATTACTATCGTCAGTCGTGGCCATAGACATAATACATTACAATAATATTAATCTCTGTATTATGTCTATGGTCGTGGCATTTTAAAGGATCACTTTGACAACTCCCATGCCAAATGTTGCCATTACATAGGCATTGCTGTAATACTGGTCATTATCACACGGTTTCCTGATGATCCAACTATGTTATTATTAGACTATTAGTCTACTATGTTAATCGTAAATATGACCATGTCTCTGAATTCCGCAACAAGCTCAAGTGGCTCCAAATTCGTTTTCGACGGAATACTCACATTCTGTCTGCCCTATACTGCCATAGACATATTATAGGTCTATGTATACTGCGCCCTATTTAATACATCTAGTCAGTCATACTTAAAAGTGCGATTTTGCTCCATGTAGTATGTCCCACATAACCACTCCCTTCGATCCTCATCAAACCTATTATTAAGTACTCCTACCCATTCTTCCAATTTGTATAGTACATCCAGTGCCAGCGTTAGAGCCACTGACGCCCTAGGCAAGAATATTGTGGCGCCCACATAAAAAAATCGAGCTTTATTTGCTCAAATTTTTTTTTATTGATCCAATGGGAACGTTTATTAAGAATTTTATTTTTCCTTTTTTTTTCCTCCTCATCCTAAATGAGGCGCCCCTCCAAAGGCGCCCTAGGCCGTCGTCCCACCGCCCCCCCTAACGCCGGCTCTGAGTAAATCCTTTTCTGTTAGTGCTGTGAAACTCCTTACCTCTTTGTATCAGGCATGCTCCTTCCATACTCGTAGTATCCTTTAAACGACAACTTAAAGATTGTCACTTAATCACCTTTGATAAATATATAAGTATACGTTATTCTTTCTATATACAAAAACCGACTTATGTGTCAAATATTCACAATCGCCTCATACAAAGAGACCCACTCAAATGTTGCCAACTTGTAAATATTTCACCTCAAAAGTGCCAATTTTCATACATTTTACAAAATGGCCGCCACGGCGTTCGTCATCTTGTCGAAAAAAAAATATAATACCCCATACAGCAAAGTTGAGGATAGACCCGGGCAAAAAGAGAAGAAATATTGCAAAAAACGTTATAACGATGTAACTCCGCAAAGACACCTCGATAATTGAAAAATTTCAAACTTAAATATCTCGGCGGCCATCTAGTTTTTTCAATATTTTTTTTTCAACTTTATCATAGTAGTCAAACCCAAGATTAGCCGAAAACAATACCAATGTCGGGTAACTGGCAAGTATAAAAAAAGTTGATAATTGCAGAGCGGTCGCCATCTTGAATTTTCGAAAGGACATATTTTGCCCATAACCACCATGTTAAGCAACTTTTCCATACGTTATTGTTACCCTTCACCAATACCTTCGGTTGGGCTATTTGAAATGTAAAAAACTGAAAAAATTAAACAATCCAGTAGCCAGTGCTGCCAGTTAAATTTGATGAAAATGATCAAATGTTCATTTTAAAATTTTATGGTGAAATTAACGTAACCTGGCAACACTTAAGACCAAGTCTTACAACCGCCCCATACATTGCCGCCTCAAGATATTTAAAAAATGCATTTTTTTTAACATTTTGCAAAATGGACGCCACGGGATCTGCTATATTGTCGAAAAAATAAACACAACCCAAACGTCAAACCCCGAGCCAAGAGAAAAAAAAATAAAAACTTAAAAATACAACGCAATCCGACCCTGCAAAGTCAACTCAAAAATTGAAAAATTTTAAATTAAAATATCTCGGCGGCTATCTTATTTTGTCAAATTTTTCCAATTTCATCGTGACACTTTTCCAAACATTAGTCCAAAACGACACAAATCTTGGGTAGGTGCATAATTAAAAAAAGTTGGTCATTTAACTCGGCCGCCACCTTGGATTTTCGAAAGGCAGGATTTTCCCCATAGACACTGAGGCAAACCAAAAATTTCTCCCATACGTTGTATCCAACTCCCACCACTCCTTCTCAGAGACCAATTCGACTTTCCGTAAAACAAAAAAAAAACAATCCAGCAGCCAGTGTTGCCAGTTGACATCGACGAAAATGATCAATTGTCATTACGACGACCACGACACATTTGCCCGTGTGACTTTTTGATTAAAAATATAGTTCCTTCTATTTTTCATATTTTTGAATAAAAAGTCCAAAACAATGTATGAACGAAAAAAACTCAACCTGGCAACACTTTGCCTCGATTCCTACAAACACCCGAAACAAAGGGACCTGTTCAAATGTTGTCAACCTGAAGAAAAATGTACACAAAAAATGTCATTTTTCGTACATTTCTCAAAATGGCCACCACGGGGTCCACCATCTTGTCGAAAAAAAATAATATCCAAAATATTAAAATTAAGGATACATTCAAGCAAACTAAAATCACAATACAACTAACATCGAAAAAAATTAAACTCAAATATCTCAGCGGCCATAGTTTTTTCTATTTTTTTTTCAAATTTTTTCGTAATTCTCCTCCCAAACTTTACAAAAACTCTCAAAAATATTGAGCGAAAAGTCATAAACAAAAAAGTTGACAATCTGAACTCAGCCGCCATCCTGAAAATGTGAAATGTCAGATTTTTCCCGAGGTCACGGGAGGGAAAGGAGAAAACCCACCATAGACAACAAAATACTATCTTACACCTCGTTTACATTCAGCTCATTTGAGCAGGAAAGTAGGTAGGGAAGTGGGCAGGACGAGTATGTGAACACGATACTTCTCATGCTCCTACCACTGCTACTCGCGCTGCCCGGCGCTGCCCAAAAGAGCGGTTTTTTGTGCGGAAGTCAAAGGACGGGCAGCGCGAGCGACAGTGCGTGTTCACATTCAGCTCCGTCGCTCACTTTTCGCCGAGCTCTTGAACGAAGTGAATGTGCGTGTCGTCTTGTTTTTTTTACGAGAGCCGCAAATATGCCTCTTGTTAGAGCAATGAACAAATAATTAATTTTCTAGAATTGCTAGAAGCGAAAAAAAACGTAAGTGTATAAAAAGTAAGTATACGTACAGGGTGGTCATGCAATCGTAGGAGATATTTCAGGGGGTGGTTCGCCTCGCGATTCTCTGCCCGAATAAACAAAGAAATAATAAAAACATCCATAAATCACAAAGATAATAATATCAAACTAAATACGAAAAATCTCAAAACGTGTGGACACCTTAGCAGCGCGTTGAACTCGCGTTATCAGGTCACTAGGTGAATGACCTGTTACGATTATTTGACGTTTGCGGAGTGTCTTTGCGACGTGCCGACAAAGCGGTGCGGCGGCGGTGCGACTTTTAGGGTCCGTTCACACAGACCGGCTCGGAGAGCATCGGCCTGCTTTTTTCTTTTCAACAGACCGGATCGTATACGCTTGTAATTGGCCGGAACGGAGCCGCCAACTATTTCACATAGACCGGCTGGAAGAGATCTGAAAGCGGATGCGGTCGGATGTGCTCGGAGCCGGTCAGATGCGCTCGGAGACGGGTGGATACACTACAAAGGCAGTATCAGTATTCCGCGCAGTCCAAGTTTTGTTTTCGGTGTGTTCATGTGCACGAAATCGAAGCCGACAGGCTGCGCGAGCGAGAAAGAGCACGCAATCGGAGCCGACAAGCTGCACGATCGAGAAAGAGCACACAATTTTTATTTCACACGAAGGGCGTTCAAGCATTCTTGATGACAAAAAAGGTGCACATGCAAAAATAAACTTTACTAAAATTCAAAACTCTGTTTCCAACGTGATAAAAATCTGCTCTCCTCTCCGAGCTGGTCTGTGTGAACGGACCCTTAGGCGGCATGATTCAATGGAAAAAAGCGAGCGTTTGCGGCGCGGCGTGCCTTTGTGGTGTGCCGACAGAGCGGCGGTGTTCTTTTGCAATATGTGGGTTACTAGGTCACCGCTTTCTCGAGCGCAGTGTCTATGATTAATGTATTTTAAAGGATAATTTGGGTAAAAATTAAGGTCAGATTTTTTTTACGTATTCGGGCAGAGAATCGCGAGGTGAAGCGGGGGGTGAAATATCTCCTACGATTGCATGACCACCCCGTATAAATGCACATAAAAGTCAGTTATCTAGGTAGGTAGATAATTACAGAGTTCTATTACGATGGACAGATATCATTCACCTTTTTTTATGAAAATAGCTGGCAAACGAGCTGATGATCCACCTGATGGTAAGTGGCTATCGTCGCCCATGGACATCAGCAACACCAAAGGCATCACTGATGCGTTGCCGGCCAATAAAGAGAGAAGAAAAAGTCGTTTGGCTGCTGACTCATGCTCAAGGGTGGTAGCTATCCAGGCGAACCCCATGGAGAAATAATAATAGCATAATGGTAGGTATTAATTAACAATCAAAATCAATACTACCAATACAATCTCTCGAAGGGCCCTACCGCCATCGCCAGCGGGCCAAATTTAGTCGCCTTTTACGACACCCATCCGGCGTGGGATTGGGGTTAGTATTCTAAGCCGCCCCAATACAGCTGAAACCATCTTCTACGGCGACGTATTTTCTTTTTTTACCTGAAATCTTTTTAAACAGCGCGGACGCAGTAATTATTTCGACGTCTGCCATTGCCGAAAGTCGAAAGCGAAGTGAGTGGTAGGGCAGTACGTAAACACTACACTTCTCTCGATCCTGCCACGGCAGTATTAAGGGAATTATTGCCGACAGCGCGAGGAGCAGCGGCAGGGGCTGAATGTAAACGAAGCATTACATCCTTGTGGGAGAACAATTATATAGTTATCAAGGTGGTAAGTCTAGGGTTGCTATAGGTTGAACACTTTTTAATTATAATTTATTCATAAAGGCTATTGAGAAATAGCAAATAATCTTTAACGGACAGTTATAGTTAGCTATAAAAATTAATAATTTGCGAAAAATCTGAAAAATTATTGTTTTCAAAGTAATATAAATTAAAAAGAATCCATATTGCACCGACAAATTAAAAGGTAAACTCGACATTAAAAATATTTTATAAAGCGAAAATAATTCACAAAAATATTTTAGGTAGGTACAAAAAATTCTCATATTTTACCGCTCTTAAGTTTTTAGTTTTCTGAAAATTTTGCCGCCCCCAAAATCATGGCGCCCCTAGGCCCGGGCCTCACGGGCCTAGGCCTAAATCCAGCACTGGGTGGATGGATGTTGCTAGTGTCTAGACGTGAATTCTCAGCAAACAGAGAAGCGAAAAGGTTCGCTTTCTCTTCAGCTGTATGAGCCAGAGAGCCATCCGGTTTCACCGGTTTTTAAATACTTAGTCTGGCCATAAATACTGTTACAATTAAAAATAAACAAAATTTACATTTGAATTTGGAATCTATCATTTTTATATGATTGTTCATTGAGTTTTCTTATTTTGGCGCCAATACGTTGTATAATATTTTGCGATATTAAAATGGAGTGGGGTGATAAAGAGAACCGAATCGCTGTGATTGCATTACACAAAGTAGGTATGGAGCCAAATGCAGTTTTTAAAACTCTCCATACGCTTGGTATTAGTAAAATCTTTGTATACCGGGCTATTAATAGGTACAATGAGACCTCCTCTGTTTGTGACAGAAAAAGATCTTGCCGTCCACGTAGTGTTCGTACGAAAAAGGTGGTCAAAGCAGTAAGGGAAAGAATTCGAAGAAATCCTGTCCGAAAACAAAGGATTTTATCTCGGGAGATGAAGATAGCACCTAGAACCATGTCGCGTATTTTAAAAGATGACTTAGGACTTGCAGCCTATAAGAGACGTACTGGTCATTTCTTAACTGATAATTTAAAAAAGAATAGGGTGGTAAAATCGAAACAACTACTGAAGCGGTACGCCAAGGGAGGTCACAGAAAAATTTTGTTTACGGATGAGAAAATTTTTACAATTGAGCAACATTTTAACAAACAAAATGACCGTATTTATGCTCAAAGCTCTAAGGAAGCTTCCCAATTAGTCGACAGAGTGCAACGTGGGCACTATCCGACTTCAGTGATGGTTTGGTGGGGTATTAGCTATGAAGGAGTGACTGAGCCATACTTTTGTGAAAAAGGTATCAAAACATCGGCACAAGTGTATCAAGATACCATTCTTGAGAAGGTAGTGAAGCCCTTTAACAACACCATGTTCAATAACCAAGAATGGTCCTTCCAGCAAGACTCGGCGCCGGGTCATAAAGCTCGGTCTACGCAGTCTTGGTTGGAAACGAACGTTTCGGACTTTATCAGAGCTGAAGACTGGCCGTCGTCTAGTCCCGATCTTAATCCGCTAGATTATGATTTATGGTCAGTTTTAGAGAGTACGGCTTGCTCTAAACGCCATGATAATTTGGAGTCCCTAAAACAATCCATACGATTGGCAGTGAAGAATTTTCCCATGGAAAGAGTGCGTGCTTCAATTGATAACTGGCCTCAACGTTTAAAGGATTGTATTGCAGCCAATGGAGACCATTTCGAATAAGCTTTTTATTTTTAAATCGTTTTATATTTATGTATTAAACTAACACACTGTAAAAGTAATAAATGTTATTTGCAATAGAAAATTTTTTTTTTTCTTTGTTTCAGTATTTATGGCAAGACTAGGTATATAGATAATGCAAATGCTCGTCAAGCATACATAGCAAACACATGTAACGTTGTCATATGTAAACATACACAAACCATACTGACGCACACGGGCTCAATGTCAGTCAGTCATATTTGTATATAATTAAAGTTAATTTCTGTTGACAGGGACTTTATAATGTACTTTTGACCCTTTAAATGCCAGGCAATCCTACAAAAAATTGTGCCCCTAGCGCCGAGCACGTATTTTTAAGGTCAACGATAGTGCTGCGAACCAATCACTACAGAAAACTAAATTTTAAAGGTAAAATTACACGTTTATACAAATTCTTGTTTTATTTATTTATCACCCTCATTTAAATAATAAAATTAAAATTACCCACATCAGAAAACCTATATTCATGCACATAGACACTACCAGAGCCAAGATAAGTTTAGTTGATATTTCTACAAAATTCTGTTTTCGGCATCCCTATTGTTGCATATATACAACCCCGGCGGTTACAAGAAGAGAAAAACATTAACGTGCGTCCAAGCAGCTTTATTCGATTTATGGGTCACCCCGAAAATTTGTTCTATCTCGTCACGCGATTATTAATAATTTGTCACGTCTCAAAAAAGTTACAATTTGTCACATTTAAGTATAGTTCCAATTTGTCATGTATTAATTTAGACGACGTTCCCTCTACAGTCCAATGGAATTCATTGTCACTGCTTTCCTAAAAAAAAGTAATAATTATGAAGTCAGTTAGAAAAATACAAAAGGTATCGTATTTTTAGAATTACAAAAATAAATCTTTTTGTACATACCTCTTGGTCTTCCCACTCATCAACGGTCACAAATTCTTCTACATCTTCCTCGAAACCTTCTAAAATCCTAATTAATTCCTCTGCGCTCGACATTTTGCTATTCCACAAATCTTATGGTGTCCACTCACGGTCAGTCCATCGCGTCATTTTTGGAGCCACGCCAAATGACATATATCAAAATGGCGCGATTGGACATACAAATTTTTTATATCACGCCATCAGTTTTTCACATTCACGATCAAATTTTGGCTGTATATCACGCCATTTGACGCGATGGACTGACCGTGAGTGGCCACCATTAGAGACTAAAATGACAACCACTAATGTCTATGTCTAAATTATGTCGTAAGAATAGTGACATATTAGAAGCGACACTCTTTAACTACCTAGATATTTAGTATTCGGCTAAATTGTATAAAATTAGCTGTATACCGAATGTAACCATATCCAAATACATACTCTTTCTTGTAAGCAGATTATCTTTTAAATTCAGTTAGGCCCGTAATATCAATAGCAGTTTAAACTAAATTCTGAGTTTAAACTGTCATTGTTGCTTCCAACTAAATTCTGAGTTTAAACTGTCATTGTTGCTTCCAACGACAGCATCGCTACAAAAAGTCGTCGTCGGCGAGGACCCTTTGATAACATTAAAGTGCTAGCTAGGGTTGTGACTTAAACTCGATTTATTAAAAACCGTCTACCTAATTGTCATATGAATCTACCTTAAAACATGTAAAGTTTAAGATATTATAATTAGAAATAGGATTAAAAAGCAACAGTAATTGTATTTCTTTCCATATTTGAATGCCTAGCTTATTTATAATTATTTGAGTAAATTACAGTTACCATTAATGAGTAATAAATAAGCATATGTGACACATCACTACTGTTGTATTTATACAACTGTGGCGGTACAGGATAAGGGAAAATCTGCATTTTGCAATGAGTTTTACTCACTATTCTTCACCTTAAATTTAGCGTTTGGCCTAGGTGGTTTACTAAAAAAAGAAAAAGAATCCATAAGTAGTAAAAAGTAGTAAAGGTGGTATTTATTATAGGTTTAAAGATTTTTATTTCTCATAAAAAACAAAGTTTTACTTATAATGAGATACAAAAACTAAAAAGTACATAATTTCATTTAACCTCTGGGCATGTTTAAGGAAAGACGTAATAATATTGTTAATAGTATCAGGCGTTACTTTGCGGAAATCCATTGTTATTAAGTTAGTATTAGTCTACTTTGCAACAATCCGCGTTTAACATGTATGATGGTATATACTTTAAAACATGCGTGGCACCTCCCTCCCTCCCACAACGGAAACATGCACTACAATAATTAAAAGTATATACCAACATACATACCAGCACCAACACGTGTTTCGCCCCGAAACGGAGCATCATCAGGGTAAGTTGACTCTACGATGGTTAGTCGGAAAGTGAGCATCGTTCACTGAGCGTGGCGTATTTATACCCAACTCGCCCACTGATTATCTAATGATGTTGTAATAATTAGTTATTAGTAATTAATTAATTATTCAATCAATTACTCAATCAATTAATTAATTAATCAATTAGTGATTCACGCCGGCAGGAACCGGGTCTGACGTAATCTGGTGATGTGTACTGTTGAAAATCCTCAGTGGTATGTATGTTGGTATATACGTTTAATTATTGTAGTGCATGTTTCCGTTGTGGGAGGGAGGGAGATGCCACGCATGTTTTAAAGTATATACCATCATACATGTTAAACGCGGATTGTTGCAAAGTAGACTAATACTAACTTAACGTAATAATATTATCAAAAAAAAAAAGCAATAAGTAAAGAGTTCTCGGTATGGTGAAAATATTGTTTAAGTGAAGGAAAGATGGTAAGAAGGTAAGTGATATCATGTTCCTTTTTTACATAAGTAATAGTCCAAGAGCTAGTGAACCCTCCGAGTAACGGTCTTCCTGTAAGGCTAGAAATTTGTACACTGATGATTTATAGCATGCTAAGGGCAATAGCCATGACCTGGCAGGCGTCAGCCCTGCACGTCATCATCCCCTTAATTTTTTAAACTGTAAAAAAAAATGTAAAAAAAAACTTGTTTCTGTAAGCTTAAAAATTTAATAGGATGTAGTTTATTTATTGCAAATCTTGAAAAAAAATTGACAGGCGATTACAATGAGCAAGAGTATGTGACAGGCGAATGGAAAAGTGCACAGTTGATGAGGTAAAATAAACTTTCTCCTGTATACTTGAAATTTGGATATGTTTTTGAGTAAACGTTTTAGAATAACTATGTACAATGACAGGCGGTTGCGAATAGCATAAGACCTTGACAGGCGAGGGGAAAGCTGCTAAAGGCGTGCGAGTAAGATGTGTTACGTGACCAAACTTCGCGCCTAAGATGAGAAAAATAATAGTAAAAAAAAACTAAAAAACACGCTTTTATAGAAAATCCAACAAAAAAAAAATAGAAAATAAATTTGAATTAAAAATCGTGTAAATTTTGTAATAAAAGCGTGGGGTGCTTTTAAAAATATGATGCCTTCTATTCATTGACACCAGGCATCATGCTTTTAAAAATATTATGCCTTCTATTCATTGACACCAGGCACCCCACGCTTTTATTACAATTACACGATTTTTAATTCAAATTTATTTTCTATTTTTTTTAGTTGGATTTTCTATAAAAGCGTGTTTTTTAGTTTTTTTTACTATTATTTTTCTCATCTTAGGCGCGAAGTTTGGTCACGTAACACATCTTACTCGCACACCCTTAGCAGCTTTCCCCTCGCCTGTCAAGGTCTTATGCTATTCGAAACCGCCTGTCATTGTACATAGTTGAAGACATGAGTGGATGAAGGGGTTATGTACATACAAAATACATGTGTCATAACCCCTTCATCCACTCAATTCTAAAACGTTTACTCAAAAACATATCCAAATTTCAAGTATACAGGAGAAAGTTTATTTTACCTCATCAACTGTGCACTTTTCTATTCGCCTGTCACATACTCTTGCTCATTGTAATCGCCTGTCAATTTTTTTTCAAGATTTGCAATAAATAAACTACATACTATTAAATTTTTAAGCTTACAGAAACAAGTTTTTATAAAATAAAATTTTTACAGTTTAAAAAATTAAGGGACTGATGACGTGCAAGGCTGACGCCTGCCAGGTATGGCTATTGCCCTTAGCGTGCTATAAATCATCAGTGTACAAATTTCTAGCCTTACAGGAAGACCGTTACTCGGAGGGTTCACTAGCTCTTGGACCTCGCCTGTCAAGGTCTTATGCTATCCGAAACCGCCTGTCATTGTACATAGTTATTCTAAAACGTTTACTCAAAAACATATCCAAATTTCAAGTATACAGGAGAAAGTTTATTTTACCTCATCAACTGTGCACTTTTCCATTCACCTGTCACATACTCTTGCTCATTGTAATCGCCTGTCAATTTTTTTTCAAGATTTGCAATAAATAAACTACATCCTATTAAATTTTCAAGCTTACAGAAACAAGTTTTTTTTTACATTTTTTTTTACAGTTTAAAAAGTTAAGGGGATGATGACGTGCAGGGCTGACGCCTGCCAGGTCATGGCTATTGCCCTTAGCATGCTTTAAATCATCAGTGTACAAATTTCTAGCCTTACAGGAAGACCGTTACTCGGAGGGTTCACTAGCTCTTGGACTATAATTTTTAAGCTTAATTTTATACAAATGTAAACTTCTGCATTCTTTTACATAATTTGGTAGCTTATTGTATTTGTGTAATTATTATTATCAAATTGCTGCTACGTATACAAAAAATAAGCTCGAAAATCACCTCGTAGATTTTAGTTGCGAATTTACAACTGCTGCGCCAGGGACTCGAAAATGATAAGTTGCATTGCATATATACAACTGCGGCGATTAAAGGGTTAAATACGGTTTCTTACCAGAATGTATTAACTGATGAGTCCGTAGGTGCGGTTCATATCGGTTTCTCATTAGAATGTATTAATTGATGTTTCCGTAGGGTCCCCTTGAGCCTAAACATTTTGTTACAAACATCACAGGAATATGGTTTCTCATTAGAATGTATTGATTTATGACATTGTAGGGACCAGTTCTGCGTAAAACCTTTGCTACAAATATCACAGGTATATGGCTTCTTATTAGAATGTATAAACTGATGTCTTTGTAGGTGCCTCTTCAGCCTAAACATTTTGTTACAAACATTACAGGAATATGGTTTCTCATTGTATTGATTTATGACATTGTAGGGACCAGTTCTGCGTAAAACCTTTGCTACAAATATCACAGGTATATGGCTTCTTATTAGAATGTATAAACTGATGTCTTTGTAGGTGCCTCTTCAGCCTAAACATTTTGTTACAAACATTACAGGAATATGGTTTCTCATTAGAATGTATTAACTGATGTTTCCGTAGGGTTTCCTTCCGCCTAAACATTTTGTTACAAACGTCACAAGAATATGGCTTCTCATTAGAATGTATTAATAGATGTTTTTGTAAGGTCACCTTATAGTCCAGTGCCGATAATTTTTGAAATGAAAAAAAATTATAGTAGAATGAAACCTATTGCAAAAGGAAGAGAATATAACGAAGATTATAGGAAAAATAAATTACGGGCGATCTGAGGTCGGGAAGGGGGGGGGGAGGGGGGGTTTAAGGGAAAAAAATGGTTTATCTCGATTTCCGGAAAAACTACAAGTCCTATTGAAAAAAGTTGAATGGCAAAGTTGTAGGCAATAAAAAGATCTACAACTTTTGTATTTGCACTCTTTTACATAACCTCAAAATTTATGTGAAAAATTCAAAAAACCACGTTTTTGGTTTTTTATTTTTATCTTTTACAAAAAATATTTTTTTTTCACGAAATTTGGTGAAAACTTACCTTTGTATGTCCTTAACATACTGTAATTTTTTTGATTCAGAAAAATATTTTTTTCCACCTTATTTTGACCTTAAATCAAAAAAACAACCTTATTTTCAGTCGAAAAATCTCACGTCAAAATATCTGATTTTTTTAAAAAGTCGGTAGTCTTCTTGTTCGTTCGAATCTCTACTTTCTAATGGTATATAAAAACCTATACACTACTATGGTAAATGTTCTCAGAAAATGCAATGAAACGACTACTATTTTCGCATGTTTTTTGCCATCTCATATGCAATCAATGAAATCCGATTTTTTTTTTGCGAAAATCTCTACTTTCTAATGGTATATAAAAACCTATACACTAATATGGTAAATGTTCTCAGAAAATGCAATGAAAAGACTACTATTTTCGCATGTTTTTTGCAATCTTATATGCAATCAATGGAATCCGAATTTTTTTTGCGAAAATAGTTGTCGTTTCATTGCATTTTCTGAGAACATTTACCATAGTAGTGTATAAGTTTTTATATACCATTAGAAAGTAGAGATTCCAACCAACAAAAGGACTACCGACTTTTTAAAAAAATCTGATATGTTGACGTGAGATTTTTTGACTGAAAATAAGGTTGTTTTTTTGATTTAAGGTCAAAATAAGGTGGAAAAAAATATTTTTCTGAATCAAAAAAATTACAGTATGTTAAGGACATACAAAGGTAAGTTTTCACCAAATTTCGTGAAAAAAAAATATTTTTTGTAAAAGATAAAAATAAAAAACCAAAAACGTGGTTTTTTGAATTTTTCACATAAATTTTGAGGTTATGTAAAAGAGTGCAAATACAAAAGTTGTAGATCTTTTTATTGCCTACAACTTTGCCATTCAATTTTTTTCAATAGGACTTGTAGTTTTTCCGGAAATCGAGATAAACCATTTTTTTCCCTTAAACCCCCCCCCCCCCCCCCCTTCCCGACCTCAGATCGCCCGTAATTTATTTTTCCTATAAACTTCGTTATATTCTCTTCCTTTTGCAATAGGTTTCATTCTACTATAAGTTTCTTCCACTTTTTACCGTTTTTAGAGCTATCGGCACTGGGCTATTATGCCTAAACATTTTATTACAAACATCACAGGAATATGGTTTCTCGTTAGAATGTATTAATTTATGACACTGTAGGGACGACTTCTGCTTAAACAATTTGCTACAAATATCACAGGAATATGGCTTCTCATTAGAATGTATTAATTGATGTTGTCGTAGGTGATCTTTCCGCCAATACATTTTGTTACAAATATCACAGGAATATAATTTCTCATTAGAATGTATTAACTGATGTCTTTGTAAGTGCCCTTTCCGCCAAAACATTTTGTTACAAACATCACAGGAATATGGTTTTTCATTAGAATGTATTAATTTGTGACATTGTAGGGACCAGTTCTGCGTAAAACCTTTGCTACAAACATCACAGGAATATGGCTGCTCATTAGAATGTATTAATAGATGTTTTTGTAAGGTCACCTTATGCCTAAACATTTTGTTACAAACATCACAGGAATATGGCTTCTCATTAGAATGTATTAATAGATGTTTTTGTAAGGTCCAATTCTGCGTGAATACTTTGCTACAAATATCACAGGAATATGACTTCACACCGGAATGTATTAATAGATGTTTTTGTAAGTTATCCTTCCGCCCAAACATTTTGTTACAAACGTCACAGGAATATGGCTTCTCATTAGAATGTATTAATTGATGTTTTCGTATGGTCGACTTATCCCTAAACATTTTGTTACAAACGTCACAGGAATATGGCTTCTCATTAGAATGTATTAATAGATGTTTTTGTAAGGTCACCTTATGCCTAAACATTTTATTACAAACATCACAGGAATATGGTTTCTCGTTAGAATGTATTAATTTATGACACTGTAGGGACGACTTCTGCTTAAACAATTTGCTACAAATATCACAGGAATATGGCTTCTCATTAGAATGTATTAATTGATGTTGTCGTAGGTGATCTTTCCGCTTAAACATTTTGTTACAAACATCACAGGAATATGGCTTCTCATTAGAATGTATTGATAGATGGTTTTGTAGGGCCACCTTAAGCTTAAACATTTTGTTACAAAATTTACAGGAATATGGCTTCACATCGGAATGTATTAATTGATGTTGTCGTAGGTTATCCTTCCGCCCAAACATTTTGTTACAAACATCACAGGAATATGATTTCTCTAAATGTGTCCGCAGATGACGAATAAGTTTATTTTTACGATCCGTTTTATAATCACACGTATCGCAGTGAAAACGCTTGTTACTTGCAGCATGCGCTTTCAAATGTTCCAGCAACTGAATATCGCTGTCAGTTTGATATGGACATATGTCACAACGGAACGTATCATCTGTGGAGGATCCGTCAGCTTCCGGTGTCTGTTGCTTGTCAATCTTCACTTCATTTACATCTCGCGGTGTCTTCGTCACTTTAAGGTCATCCAGAACATCTTCACCTATTAAAAGAATAATATGTTGTTAGAATAATAGCGGTTGGTTGTGGTAAATTGGATTGTGTTATGATTATCAAGCATTATTACAAAATATAAGTTACAGGGTTCTGAGGTAACAAACATAACGAAAATACAACCGAACTTCGCTGGTCCTGGATCACATGGTTTTAAAATCGGTTAAAATATGTTGATATCAAAATCGCCACATTATATACTCATGGCCTACACTAGCTATGTGCGCTGCCCTACTTAAAGCCGGCGGTGGCGCAGGTGGGATTTTTCGTCGGCATCGGCCTGACGCCGGCGGCGCGGCGTGGATGTTCCTAAATTTTGAAGAAAATTGTAATTTATCTTGCTCAATAATTTATTTTTATTTTATTCTACTCAGGATAACAACAGCGGTAATAACTAAATAATTTACAAAACTTAAGGCTCCGCTCCAGTGCCGCGATATCAACAATTTCGGTAAAGGAGAATGCCCATAGCCAGTACTCTCAAAAAAAAATTGTGTCACAATGACTTTTGTACTAAAAATTAAGTTAAAATATTTTAAATATTTTACCGTATTTCCTAAAAAATTCTTTTTGGGCTTAATTTTCTTAAATTAATAAGTAACTTTACTTCCGTTTTACAACACAAAAGCATTCGGCCATTTATATTGGAATTGGAGCCAATCAGGGATATTTTAATATCCTTCGGGCCAATAGGTTGCGTTGATTCGATTATGACTATGATACAACAAACTAGATGGTGTTAGTGGACCGTCAAATGAATTTGATAATTATTACATTAAACGTTAGATGGCGTTTGGGGACTGTCAAATGAATTTTAAACTTAAACGTATAAGACTTAATGCGCCTGCATAGAGTCCATATTACTGTGTCTACTATAACCTAAATACAAAATAATTTTGTTGAAAATCTCATAACTCCTACGATTAAAATTGACTAAAGTTGGTTTGTGTTTAAGATAACTTATTAAAATAAAGGTATTTTTATCAGGACACAAAAATATTAAAGTCAGTACATTTCTCCATACAAAATGGGCATTCTCCTTTTAATCACTGTTGTTGTGAACAGGATAAAGAAATTAAACTTTTTTTTGTTACTCTATGAGTCAAATTCTTGTTCTTATTCTTAGCCTAGAGGGATTTAACATATTATATTATTTACAATAATGGCAAATCACCACTATTTAAAACCTTTCTTTACAGAAAACTAACGAGCAAGTGATTTTTAACCGACGAAAAAAAAGGAGGAGGTTCTCAATTCGACACGTATATATATATATTTTTTTATGTATGATCACGCAGCAATCGGCACAGGGTAGTCCGATTTTGATGATTCTTTTTTTATTGGATAGGGTATGTCCTGAAGTTGGTCCCATATTATTTTGAGAATTTTATTCCCACCCTAAAGGTACGAAAATAAGGGATGATTGATTATTCACCCACGGAATTTACGGTTTTTTTACCCGTTAACCCCAATAACTTTGTACTGGATGATCCGATTTCGATGATTCTTTTTTTATTGAATAGTGTATACCTTAAAGTAACTCTTGTTTAAATTTCGAAACAAAATTTTACCCCTAGAGGTACGAAAATAGGGGATGATTGATATTTCACCTACTACATTTTTACCTGGTAACTGAATCTACCACCAATAATTTATTATTAATTATAAGTATTATAGCAACTAAAAATTAAAAAATAATTACTTTTTAACAAAAACTAAAACCAACGAAAAAAAAACTGAAAAGCAAAAAATAAAATAAAACATTTAGTATTATAAATTAAGATCAAAAATTAACAGTAAATAAATAATTTTGAGGCGGTTCCAAACCAATGAAAAAAAAAACGGTGAAAAGATGTGCGCCGTGCTGCTGCTGCCGTGTGCATCGCATGCCGCTGCCCTCATAATATGAACTTTATGTAATTAATTTTGGTTGTTTGTTTGGCACTGTCTCAAAATTATTTATTTACTGTTAATTTTTGATCATAATTTATAATACTAAATGGTTTATTTTATTTTTTGCTTTTCAGTTTTTTTTTTCGTTGGTTTTATTTTTTGTTAAAAAGTAATTATTGTCTTCGTTTTTCAACAAAATATTCCAACCGTTTAAAAATATACCTTAATAACATAATTATACGGTCTGTATATAGCAGAAAAAAATATTAAATAACGTAATTTCTAAGAACCTTCGTTCGAAGTATTTTTTTCTTTTAATTAGAAACACTTTAAAGAAATTAAAAAAAAATACATTAATCTTAAGTTAACCCTTTAATAGAATTTAAATTTTATTTTATTAAAATATAATGATTTCGTTTGATAATTGTTGCAAAGTGATCTATTTTATCGACCGGGCAAAATCGATTCCATCCAGCGTGACCAATTTTAGTAGATTTGAAGCAAATAAGGCGGTTACCTAGTAGAACAAAATGTCTTAGTAGAATTTAGTAGAAATGAGAAACACATCGGTAGGTTTTGGTATTAATTCGCTATCAAAGAATATTAGGCTTAAAACTAAGCATCCATGTCCAAAAAGTTTTAATTTTACAGTTGGCACCTTGGCACGAAAGTGTTTTGGGGGATTCCCTTATTATGGGCATGCTATGCCCACAGTAACGTTCATTCGAATTTAATTCTCCAATAGATAAAGACTATTTTTATAAAATAGGTCTTATAGCTTAGATAGATCATTTTTAAGTTGCTCCTATAATAACGCTTCACACTCACTCATAGCCCCACACTAGGATTCCCTGTGTCGTGGGTGCCATGGACAACACACAACATAGACAAGGACATTCACACCCAGACCGAGAACAGAAATTCAAACTCATCATTCAAATTTCCGCCTCGCTGGGAATCGAACCCAGGACCTTTGGTGCGGCGATCCGGCATGGTAACCATTGCGCCACACGGGTCGATAATGATAGACAACACAGTTTTATTTAGTCGTTTTCAATCATTTGTATTGTTTGCTTTTGCGCAATCATACATTTATGTAATTTAAAATGAAAAGAAGATACGATCAAACTTATCGTGCGGAGTGGGAGAAAACCCCATTATTTTCAAAGTGGCTTAAAAATGTGATGGCAATAATGCTTATTGTAAAGCTTGTCATTCTAAAATTTTTGCAAGAATTGCGTTTATCAAAGAGCACAGTCAGGGTTGTAGCTAGTGTCGAATTTGAGGTACAGTACACTGGTTACAGGTAGGGCGAAAGTAAAAAAGGAGGTGGCCAAGATTTACCCCGGAAATGGTTAAAATACGTTTATTTGTACAAGGTTTTAGTCTGCTGAAAAGACATGTTTTCCATTTATTATAACATAACTAGAATTTAATTTTATTCTGAACTCCGCAGTGAGTACTTATAATAAATTAACAATATTAATAAGTTGTATTGTATACACTTAATCTTTTACTACCTCCATTGCTATCACTCAGTGTTGCCAATGCTACGGCAATTACCGTGTTCTACGGCTTTCAGGCCAAAAAATTACAAAATCTACGGCCTACGGCTGGAACCCTATGGCGGCTATGGCCGTAGCAAATTCTACGGCTTTTCGTAAATTCTACGGTCTTTTTGACGTGACAACGTCTATTAAAACGATGAACGCCGGGCGCACGCACGAAAAACCATGACTCATTGTCCCGTTCCGCGCGAGCGAGAGCGCTCAATTTTATCTATAAAAGTATGCAATCATTTCATCAATGTTTTGTCATGACGTTGTCACGTCAAACTACCGTCCGTAAACCGACTTTACAGGCTTTTTTTTTAATTTATTTTTTTGCAAACATTTAACGAATGTTAAAAACCCTTAAAACAGCGCTACTAGACTAATTATGATTTTAATCTAGGTATTCTAGGTTAATGAAAAATGTTCTTGAAGTTTTGTGAACATCAAATTAAAATGTATCAAATTAACTGCGGATTACCTTTTTTTAGTCCGAGCGTTGAACTTGTATATATTGGCATAATTGGATGGCATAATATATGACACGGCCCACAGTTGATCTTTTTCCATTTAAACACGGCTTTTTCAACTAATGTAAACGGCCTTCCAAAAATTTTCATTGGCAACACTGCTATCACTGGAGGTTGACAATTGACTGACAGAAATGTGTTGGAACCCGGAACACTAGGGGTGGTCGCTTCCACAAAAAAACTCGCTCGTAGATAGCACTCCTTTATTAACACCACGAACTATACTACATACACGGTCTTCCCTAGTGTTCACTTCACTGTTCACTGTTATTTACACCACTTATTACACTACTCTTTTCTCTTTGTACTCCTCACAATATTTCGTTCTCCCTGTACTCAAATATATTCTTTTGAACCACGGCTCTTATAGAAACTACATGTAACATTCGTTACCGTGATTCAGCCTTCCCTTTTAGATTTTAATACTGCCCTCTATACATTATTTAATACATTAATTTGTACACATGCCCACTAAATTTAAGTGTCAATCAATATAATATCAGAATTTAAATGACAAACACAAAGTTATTCGCTGCAGCTAAAAGGTGGCGCTATTTCTACCCGCTGCATACGATTGTAGGTCGAACATACCGCCCACCAAGGACATATTGGAATATGTCCTTCACTCAGGTTTATAAATGGTTTCTGGGATTAGTTTCAAATCTTTGTTTAACAAATCATTTTTAAGTTTCCCTACATAAACCCAAAAACTCACCAACAATTAAATACACCACAAAAATAAAAATACATGACAAAAAATATCCAAATAACTTATCCAACTGTTAATTAAACCATAAACAAATAATATTTTAATATAAAATTAACCAAACCAATACTTTTTACATTTCTCAACAATTACAAACACATAAAAGATACACCAATACACATTTAGCAAAACCTACAAGTTTGAAGTGTGACTACTCGTGTAAGCTTGTCTTGACCAAGAACCTTCCCCTCATTTCTACCGAGTAGCCAACTGAAACCAAATTATCCTCTCTTACTAAAACAATTCCTCACATTAAGCTCCGCAAACTAATGCGACTACTTGTTCATTTGAAATTACTTCATTTGCCATTTCACCTTAGTCCTCATTAAAGAAATATTTCAATTTTCTTGAATTCATTATTACTCCACAGTTCGCTCCATTACTTTCTTCGCACCACAAATTCCTCCAAAACTGATAATATTCTTAGGTGAATAGATCGCTTACTATTCCCAAGTGATTTGCTGCTGTTACCATGCAAATCAATAAACACATAACCATATGGGTTATAAAATAATCACAGTAACTAAATAAGTACTAAAATCCGAATGTTCGATTTTACCGCCCACCCTCAAAATATTTGACACATCAACTAACGGACTTAAGTTACATCATTCATCTGAATTCAAAATAAAGTTTTATGTTCTCCACCATAAATAAAAATAATAAAAATAAAATGAAACCACCGATTATTTCTCTACAAAAGTCACATACTCAAGTCAAAAGTTTATTTACAGAACAATATTTATTTCTGTCAAAACAATCTTCTTTAACCTGGATTCCGCACAGCTGCATCCACCTTTTCTTGCTTCAAAAAAGAATCTTTCACCCATTTCCATTGACAAGGAATACTCTTTAACCATGCCAATACAATTTCAGCAACGGTCCATGCATAAGTATTCACCTTTGGATATTTCATGACCGCAGCAACTTCTTGTAGTTTTTCCGATGAGACTGCCCCACATAATTTTAAACAATTAACCACAACTGTTTTTATTGCAACTGCTTTTCCAAATTTCCCACATTTAAAGTTAGCCTTGTTATCTCGAAACGCTAAGTTATTAATGTAGTGTCCATTCTCATCTTTAGTTTTAGTAGCTGCAGATATCTTCTCACACCCCAATTCATCGTTAGTATGTTCACTCTTTTCATTCTTCTCTAGTTCTAATTTCGATTCTCTTAACCTTTTCAGAAGCTCTTCTTTATCTGTATGCGTAACCAAGTTGTTCAAATCTACATATCTTTCAGGATTCACTACTCCTAAAAGAATCCAGCCAATCGTGGTATGTTCATCCACTGTTGAACCACCTGGGCCCGTTTCATTCCCATTTGGTAACACCTGTTTGGATAAATCCATTCCGAACAACACACCTATTTTCTCAGTTAGATCATATCCAGAATATGTCAATTTTACGTTTTCTTCCATGTTAAATTCACCATTTGAAGACCCTCTAACATCATCAGTCTCACACTGAGGTCCACTATTTTCACCACTATCAGTCGAACGCCGGTCATTCAACTGCTCAACATCACGATTGTTACCCGAAATTCCCTGGCCTTCCAGAGAATGTAACAAATCATGATGCTTATTTTTACAAATTCGGCAATTGGGTTTAATAGTACAAAACCGTGTAAAGTGAGTACCCAAACAGTAGAAGCATAAGTTTTCGTCACAAACAAACTTACGCCGAGTAGCCACATCTTCTTTACCAAAGTCAGTACATTCCGCTATAATATGATGCCCCTTACAAAATTTACAAGAATCAATAGTTATGCTAGATAAGTTTGAGTTATCAAATAAATCTCCCCCATTGACTTTACTAAATTCTTGCGTAACATTATTTTCTAGACACAATACATGTTTGATGTCACCCTTTATCTCGATGTACAATTCACAAGTATCGTCATAGAGATCTTTGGATTTATAAGAGGTAACTCTCAACTCATCATAATCAAACTCCCACATGTACCTATCATTATCACAAAATTGAAACCACAAATTCTCTATTGTATCCAGCCTTGTTTGTAAATTACTTGTGCTGAGTTGGTCATGAGGAGACCTTTCGAAATCAATTTTTTCTTTGTATAACCTTTCGTATAAATTAAATTGTAAAATTTCCATCTTTTTTAACGAAGACATTTTTTTTTAAGTTAAATATTCCAACAAAATACAAGACTAAATAAATTCCAAAAATGTTCCAAATAAATAACAAGTGTTTGAGTGATGTAAATTAAACCAAAATTATTCTAAGTCCAGTTTCCAAAAAAAATTCTAAGTCCAAAATGATTCCAAAATTTTCTAAGTCCACAATTATTTCAAAATTTTCTAAGTTCTAAATAGTTCCGAAATTTTCTAAGTTCTTTTGACGTTTAACCTTTTTTTAAAACAAAAGTACTCACTTGCACAACTTCACATTACCACACTGCACGACTCCTGCGGCCTTAGCCCCCTTGGCTGGCCACGCTCCCGATGCACTACCAGCACCAGCTGTGGTGCCTTCACTCCTGGTCTGCAGGGCTCCGTCTTCTCTGCAGAGCACCGCCTCCTCTTCGGTGATCCGCCCTTACAACTTCCCCTTGAGTTGCAGGGCTTCGCCTTTGCCTCGGTGATCCGCCCTACAACGTCCGCCTGAGTTGTAGGGCTTCGCCTTTTCGCCTTGGTGATCCCCGCCCGTACAACGTCCGCCTGAGTTGTAGGGCTCCACTGGATCTGCTTGAGGCACCGGGGACTTCTTGGATCTCCTGCGTCACTTCACGCAATACACACACATCCGGTTATCCGGCTCGAAGGACCATGTTGGAACCCGGAACACTAGGGGTGGTCGCTTCCACAAAAAAACTCGCTCGTAGATAGCACTCCTTTATTAACACCACGAACTATACTACATACACGGTCTTCCCTAGTGTTCACTTCACTGTTCACTGTTATTTACACCACTTATTACACTACTCTTTTCTCTTTGTACTCCTCACAATATTTCGTTCTCCCTGTACTCAAATATATTCTTTTGAACCACGGCTCTTATAGAAACTACATGTAACATTCGTTACCGTGATTCAGCCTTCCCTTTTAGATTTTAATACTGCCCTCTATACATTATTTAATACATTAATTTGTACACATGCCCACTAAATTTAAGTGTCAATCAATATAATATCAGAATTTAAATGACAAACACAAAGTTATTCGCTGCAGCTAAAAGGTGGCGCTATTTCTACCCGCTGCATACGATTGTAGGTCGAACAAAATGCGAATGTCTGCTATATTGACATTTGCCAAAACAATATTTTTGAGTTTGATTTCTGCAAAATAATAATTGTGTTTGATTTTTTGCCATGAGGTGCATTAATTGCGCGGTTGATTGTTTTAGATTCTATTTCTATGCAGTTATACTTATGTATATTGCGTTTGCTTGTGAATATTTCCAGATAGGTAGGTGACAAATTAATACGTATATTTTATTTAGTGCTGCTTCTTTTTGTACGAATAAAGTCATAATTAAAGTAAAAAAATAAATGAATGAATTATCTAAAAGATAAGTAGTATTTATTTAATAACAAAAATCTCTCCTTAAAACATTTTTCCACGATTACATATGTTTTGCAGAATGTCAACCTACAAATAAAACTGCCCGTAAAAGGAGAATCTCAAGTTATAGAGATTTTTATTGATAAAATTATCAAAGTAGTTATTGTAAGCTTTAATGTAAGGTAAAAATAAAAAGTGTACATTATACTTCACAAGTGGGGCAAACGCCCATACAAATGTTGGCCACCTCCTTTGTCATACTTAATTGATCTGCTGCGAAGCACGGGCTCCTAAATCAATCACCATGTATATCACTGACCTCTACAATTTTTTTTATCTCAAACTATGAAGAAACATTTTAATTATAATAATTTTATCTTAGTTTTTGGTATTTTTAAGGTAGGGCATTGTGATTTCAAGGTGGGGCATTATTGCCCCATATCGCCCCCCACCCCCCCACCCCCTAGCTACGGCCATGAGCATAGCACTTCAGAAAAACATGAAAAATATGATTGATTAAATGTAGGGTTCGTTAGGGGCCATCCACAAATTACGTCACATTCATTTCATGACTTTTGACCCCTCCCCCTCCTTGTCATAGCTGGTCACATTTGTGAGCCCTCCCTCCCCTCTAGTGTGACGTCACATATTATGAAATGTTATACCTATATAGTTATTAAATTAAAACAGCAGTTCCGAAGTAAGTTTTATTTCTATTAAGCGTTTTTTAATATTTACCCGTTACCTATACGTACCAATTATTCGATTTTGAAATGTGACGTCACGAAATTTAGGACCCCCTCCCACCCCTTTTCACACTACATCGAACCCCCCCCCCTTAACGTGGTGCGTAATTTATGTATGGCGCCTTAACAAAATGTGTTTTATTTCAAATTGTATCTACCCAAAACGGCTCAAATATTACCCAAAACGGCTCAAATATTATTCGGCTAAAATTATTAGTAGATTTTAAAATGCGACCTAGTAGATTTTAGTAGATTTTTTCAGTAGATTTTTGGTAGATTCCCTTTTTAAAAAATGGTCACGCTGATTCCATCAGTGCCGACCGGGCCTTCCCAGCGTATGGACGTATCAGTTTGCCTCGCCGGTGCTCGCGTTTTTACGAAAACATTTTCAGAAATTGTACGCCGACTACCACGTTCTGGTCCAATTAATTAATTATTTTTTATTTTAATAACACCACGAATCATCATGTTTCTATGTTTACCTATGTATTACAGTATTAGGTTGTTCATATTTTTACGTATTAGACCTTACCTAATAAATAATAGTTTTTAACTCCCGACGCAAAAACGAGGGGTTTTATAAGTTCGACATATGTTTATATGTCTACATAATATTATATCATCATAGATCTCGAACGGATGAACCGGTTTTGATTTAGTTGCTTTTGTTTGAAAGATTTCTTAGTCGAGTGTTTTTGCCGTTTTTGGGTTATGTTTGAAAAGGGGGAGGGGGGTAAATTATGGGAAACCCGAGTGGGGTATCAAATGAAAGGGTGAAAAAACAAAATAAAAATCTGAATATGTAAAAAGTAAAAAATCATAAAATACATCGTTAAAAAGTCATAAAATATAATATAAATAAATAAAAACTGTGTTTCGGGGGACCGCTCCATATTAAATTACTTTAATACAATAAATAGGTACTTAATCAATAATTAATTATGGACAATGCTTTTTTTTAGTTATTAATATTAGATATTAGACCTGAGGCTTTTTTGTGCGGCAAAGCCGGCGGCATAGTGTATAGGAGTCTTAAGATGGTTACGGCAGTAACTATTCACTCTTTTCTTGAAGACTAAATGAGTACTTAAATAAAAATCTTTAATTCATCCTATCAGGAATGTAAAAAAGGTTACTGTTTGGCTAAAAACCCTGTCTTACAATGAAACAGAATTGTTATTCAAATAGCTACTCATATGACCTCTGCAATATTTCAAAGGTTGAACTCATTCTAACGCGTTAGAACAATGATTTGCCGTATATTAATTGAACTGTATGTAACCACTATTTTAACTATAAATTATATAAATAGAAAATAGAATACAAATTAAATAGTAAATAGAATACAAAATATTAAATAAAACGGAATCAATTGTAATTAAATAATTATTACTTAATTTTTATTAATTAATACCGCCAGCGCTGTTTTCTGCTTTGCCCAAAGGTTGGCTGGTACAGAATGCTCTTAGCATTAAGGTCGCCTTTTATACCATCTGTTTGAGGTATAATAAAGACTAGCTGTTGCCCGCAGCTTCGTATACGGAAATTATGTTTTACCTTATTTGTGTTGGGAATAAAAAATAATATGTAAAATGACAAAGCTGTCACTCCATTTAAAAACCATGTCTTCTTGTGTTGCTTTTTGATCTCTTTAGATTATTAAATGTATATTCCCACATTATAGTTTCACTTCCACGATATTTCCATTAGGTTATGGGCCCAGCAACCGGGAAACTAATTAAAGAGTTGCTGTGGGAAAATATTTTTCGGATTGTGATACGAAAATACAGAATTGACAAAACGTGATTTGTTCGTCGAATTGCCTTGTTCGAGAATTTTGTCAAGATGGCTGAATCTTCTGCAAATTTCATTTCCATCGAAAAACTAAAAGGAATAGAGAATTATTCTTCATGGAAATTTATGATGAAAATGATTTTGATACAAGAAGATTTGTGGGATTGCATTGAGGATAAGAAGATTGATGAAAGAAAGCAATCAAAAGCAATGGCCCGAATTGCATTGTCCGTTCATGCGTCTGTGATACCTCACATACGTAATGCGAAGACGGCACATGAAGCATGGAATAATTTATGTAAAGCATACGAAGATAAGGGACTATGTCGCAGGCTTGGGCTGTTGAGAACGCTATTTGCAACTAAACTTAAAGATAGCGAAAGCATGGAATGCTACATAATGAAAATCACTGAAATGTCACAAAAATTGAGTGAAATGGGATCTCCATTAGAGGATGACTTCGTAGCCGTGATCATGTTGAGTGGATTGACATCTGATTATGATCCGCTGATAATGGCTTTGGAAAACTCAAATGTACAACTCTCCAGTGAAATAGTAAAAGCGAAACTGTTGCAGGAGAATATTCGAAGAGGTGACAAGGGTGATGAAGCAGCTTCCGCCTTATTTCTTAAGAAACAACCACGTTGTTACAGATGTAAGAAGGTAGGACATATAATTAAAGATTGCAAGTCCGGAGATAAGAAGTTTGTGAAGAGCAATACAGACAAGCAGAAGGGTTTATTGACTGCATTGTCGGCGAATATTGATAACAATTCGTGGTATATTGACTCTGGAGCAACAAATCATATGTGCAACAATAAGGAAGTAATGTATGACTTTCAAGTATGCAAACCATTGGAAGTAAATGTTGCGAATGGTGAAAAGATTTCAACGGGTGGATTTGGTAAAGTAAAAATTAAATTAAACTTTAACAGTCAGGTTGATCATATCAGTAATGTATATTCCCACATTATAGTTTCACTTCCACGATATTTCCATCAATTTGTACCTCTCGTAGAAGGAAATTTAAAAAACGGTGAATTTATATTGAAGTATTTATCCCCTTACCGCATACGAAGCCATTTATGGCTTCGTAACTTTGTTATTTTTTTACAGAGAAACTAATCATTAAATTATAGTAAAAATTATTGTATCTTATGAAGTGTTTCTTCGTAAAGCGAAATGTATTTTTTTTGTCTGTGGTAAGTCACTTGTGTCAAAACTTTTTGAGATTATTTCGTAAGGCGGCCAGCAAGTGAAGTGCAACTTTTTAGTGAAACTTGTAACAGTGAAAAATAATGGTAATAAAGTGACTGAGATCTTCAATAAAAATTGTTATATACTCTTAGAAGTATCGACTACGATAATAGTAAGTTGTTTTTGTGTTTATCTTTATTTTCTTCTGATTTTTGACCTGTTTTTTTCAAACACCAAATATGGCTTCGTATGCGTTCCCGTCAAAATACTGCCCGGCACATATGGCTTCCTATGCACTCAAACTTCTTTCTAATGCTTTTCAGAAATGGATCCTTCATGCTTTTATGGTTCTTTCAAGGATGTAAATCCTAAATTGGCTGATGGTTCTTCGAGCGAAGATGAGCTTACTTCCGATTCTGACATCTTTGCCGGAGATAATAATAATAATAACGCTTCACACTCATAGCCCCACACTAGGATTCCCTGTGTCGTGGGTGCCATGGACAACACACTAGACAAGGACATTCACACCCAGACCGAGAACAGAAATTCAAACTCATCATTGAAATTTCCGCCTCGCTGGGAATCGAACTCAGGACCCTCGGTGCGGCGATCCGGCGTGGTAACCATTGCGCCACACTTGTCGTCAAATCACGCAAATGGTACAAAATAATTTTCTTAGACATGCTGGACCTATGCATGGTAAATGCATAGCTTCTTTGGCGCAGGGTCAACGACATTAATTACATGCCACTGTTTGATTTAAAAAACGAGGTCGACCAGCCAGCCTTCTGGGAACACCGACGACGACAAGAGCTGGAACTAGCACTTCATCAGGCCGAGCCGTCACTCCATCAAGCATGCCTGACTCTCCAATATCCTCAAAAAATACCCCGAAAAGTACCAGCCAGAAATCAAGATATACCACTGACGTCTGTATGAACAAATGGCATAGACCACTTTCCCATTTGGGTAGAAAAAGTTCGTCAGATAAGTCAAAAGTGCTCTAAGCAACGCAGTTACACAAAATGTGAATAATGCTTCGATCACTTATAACAGAACTAAGTGAGCGAAGGAATAATGTGACGTGTTTTTATGCTTTAATGACAAGCGAAACTGTTTCAAAGATTTTAACAAAATGTAACTGCTATGCATACGAAGCATAGATAACCTCCAAGCCAGATATGCCTTACTTGATTCTCACTAGAATGCATACAAGGCCATATATGGCACTTTCATGTAATTTCATAAATAATGACTGCAATAAAAATTTTTTGGCAGATTTAGGTTCAATAAAGATAATTAAACACATTTTCACCTCAAAACATTTTTTTACTAACCTACTTCATAATCCATGCAGTAAGGGGTTAAATTTAGTAATTTATATACTGAAACTTGGGTTTTGAAAAATAAGCAAAATTCACATTAATTTTGAAAAACTGAAAAATATGTGTTCAATAAATTTAAGCAAGGAACATTTGTTGCAAATTTGAAGTAAATGTTTTAAAAATATTCCATACAAACTTTCATCCCTTTTCCCGGCGAAACCTTTTAATTTTCCGGGATAAAAAGTATCCTAAAATATGACCTGGAGTATTAGTAACAACTTTACCAATTTTCATCGAAATCCGTTCAAGGGTTTTCATGTGATGCCCGGACAGACAAACAGACAGACAATAATTCTAAAAAAATATTTTTGTGCTCTTCTAACACATTACTGAAGTGCCCCCTAATCAAAATTTTTAAAAAATATTCAATGTACAGTAAATTTGCCCTTTGAGTTTTATTATAGTATAGATTAAATAAATAAACAAATTAAATACATTCAATAAAGACTTATAGTGATGATACTTATAGTGATGTAAATCTCCTACATTCACACAAGTGCATAATATTATTATTTCATATTAATCATAAATAACCTCTTACTTCTTACTATGTATGTATTTATTTATATTATTTATTGGGTGCTCATATTTATTGTAAATTTCATGTAGGCATACTAGTATTTTTATGTATTTAACTAGCTTTTGCCCGCAGCTTCGCCCGCGGTAGAGATCGATTTTATACAAATCCTACTTATTTTTACTTAGTTAAATTTAGTTGCCTATGACTTAAGTAATATACATATATTGTATCATTTGATAGCGTGAATCAGAACTTGCAAATGAATTTTACTAACGCCATCTATTAACAACTTCCGGAACTAAATATCTAGCAACTAACAAAACATCGATCTTCCCATGGGGATGTTTTACCGCGGTAAAAAGTAGCCTACGTTACTCTCCACCCTCCTCACTATCTCCACACACAAAAACCATACCATATAACAGCTTCGTTGCGACGTGAAATACGGACAAACAAACAAACAAACACACTCACATTTATAATATTAGTATGGATAGTATGGATATGGATAGTATGGATTTATTTAAAACTATTTAATTTGTATTATATTGTATTTAAAATTATTTAATATGTATATGTATTTTACTTAAACTATATTACTTATTACATACATACATAATCTTAATCTACAGTGGATATATCTCAGATCATTGTACACTACACAGGGAAGAGGGGGCTTTCCGAACACAAGTACTATCACTTAAATGGAAAGATCACACATATACATATATAATGTAATGTAAATTCTGGTATACTAAACGATTTTTGATTTTTAGATTTTGATTAATATTCTGAATAATAATAATCTAATTCTACATTACAATATTTGACATTTGCATGCCATATTGTAAATGGCTAATTGTGACATGTAATATATTTTAATTACGATCGTTATGTAGCCACAATTATTGCAATAAACTTTCATTCATTCAAGACTAAAATGCCACTTACCCACAAATAAAAACGAGTGGCGGTACTCCATGTAACCATTAGATGATTTCTTTACTTCGGGACTATATTTACTGATCAAATCACTACATTTCATCTTAAGATGTTGAACAGTATCTTCATACAGTCTAGCTGAATACACTAACTTCTTATTGGATATAACTTCATCATTTACAGTATCTTGATTGATAAAATCATCATTGTCAACGACATCAACCTTAGTATCTTCCTCAAAGCTAAATGAATACTCACTGATATTGTCTCGGTTGATCATATCATTCTGCGTTACAATGCCAATGACATCAACATCTTCGTCTAAGTTAGATGAACACACGCCGCGATTGTCTAGACTGATCGGATCATAACTGTCTACATCATCTATATCAATATCTTCATTTGAGTTAGATGTAGAAGCATTAAAATCCACTTCGTTGCTCACACCATTACTTTCCGTCTTAACCTCATTCACAGTCATATCTATCATATCATCAGTTCTATCTTCGCTATTAACTTGGCTATGGTCAATCGCATAGTCTTCTTCAGATTTAATTTTATTAATTTCTTCATACACATCAACTTCTTCGAGTGGCGTGTCCGTTCGTGCGTCCGTCTGTTCATTTATTTCCTCTAAATCTTCATTATCGAAATCAAAATTCTCTTCATTTGGATTGTCTGCTGGATCAGAACTGAATGGATTATGGATCTGTAACTCAGATCGTATTAACTCTACAGTTATCTGAAACGACATATAAACCAGTGAATCAATTGAAATATCAAAATTTTGTATTGAAATGGATTTCCAAAAATGTTTCAATAATTCACATCTTTTTAAAGGAGCCTCACAAAGGAAGCTCGTCCCAGCTTGCCTTCTTGTTGAGTTTTTGAACATAATACTCACTTGTCCGTGTCTCCTGACGATGTCCAGAAGCATCGAGTGCGCTCGCAAGCTCCTGCGCCTGAAGCGAGCGCAGTTCATCAGTCGGTCGGAGCACTCAGTGCACAGGTACCGAGGCAAGTGCACTTCGTCTGCTGTCTGACAACAAATCACTTCACTGTGCACACTCCTGGTAGACTATGTAACGTACGATTTTTGCATCGCTCGTTACATGTAGCCATTGTTTATATTTTCTTGAAGAAATTCATTTAACTTTTCGTATTTTGACATATTACCACAGATTGCTTGAACCTTCACACATTTGACATGTTTGCCATAGATAAATAATTCCGAAATTTAACATAGCTTAATTAGTTCCAAGAATTTCGTGTTGAGACTGGAGATTAATGAAACCGCGTGACTTGTTCTGAATTCGATTCTATTAATTTAAATACCAATATAAATTTGATAGTGGTGTTTTTGGAAATAAAACTATTTATAAGACTTCATTGTTTATTTATTTTACAAAACTTATTAAATTACGTTTGGTAGAACTTATCGTAGACATTGCCATATTCAAAAGTTAATTACTCTGTGCAACCTTGCATAGACTTTACGTATCTATGATACCCGATCTTAGTTCTCTATGATCGAGGATCGTTCTTTTTCTTCTTGACATTGCGCGAGCGATGGGCGTTTATAGTGAATAAAAATATAATTTTGGAGTTTTCTTTGCAAATTTGTTTTAAATCGCTTATTTCTAAGTATAAAAAGCGATGACCGCGTCGACCACGATGGGGCCGATGCGTTTTTCTTTTAAACTTACGTGAAACCGGCATCACCTACATAGATGACCGCGTGTTAAATTGTTTAGGTTATGGAGGGCGATATCTGCCGTGAGTATTGGTTAATTATGGTTATTTCTTATTCGAAATGCGTAAAAACAAAGCATTTTGCAATGTATTACATGAGTGTAACGTGTAGGTACTCATTGTTTCAGCTCCTCACCACTAGTTCTCCACCATTGGTTACTTTTAACCATTAACTTTCACGATGGGATTTTTTTTCCTTTCCATCCTTATTCCATCCGTTTTCTTAATTTCCCCTAAGCTTCCTATAATTTTTTTTTTGGACGATGAGCAAGGACTAGATATCCTTTTCCCTATTTCTCACGGTGTTCCGCTTGAACCCGTGGCTCAGCCGTCACATTTGAGATGGTTTAGTAATTGTCATTCCACTGACATTCCCTAATTTATTGATTTCCTTTTACTCTGCTTTCCGCGAGTAAGTTTTTTTATGATATAATGGTTTTCTTGACCTGCTGATGTCAATCCATTATCATCTTCCTTATTGAGGGCGAAGTATACCTTCTACCCACCTTCTTTGGAGCCTGGACTACGGACTCAAGATGAGGAGACCCTCACCTCGGAGAATACTACAGTGATGAGGCAGCATTGCGGTCCACTGATGGGGATCTCATTGAGAGGACGTGTCTTTTATGCCTAAGTAGTGCTATACAGGTACAAATTTGCGATATCTTCTACCATACACTACAACTTTTACATGTAATTAAATTTAGAATATCTAAAATAATTAACTTAGCTTAATGCTGCGGGATTTGTTTGTAGCAACTTGATGCCAAGTCTATATTTACTGAATAAAAGACTCTTTGATATTTATAATATTTTATTTCTCTTAATATTTTATTTTTAATTATTTAAATTTTCATGCAACACTGTAGTATAAAGCCCGCTTTGAGATTAATAGTTCAATGTTTTATCCGGCTCTGTTATCCGTACTGTGTGGCAGGTGGATGGTCTCCTTGGCGCCCGTATTCTTAGTTTAATTCTTTTCTTTCTTGTGTTTAATTAGGAGATCATCGGCTCACTAACACCTGAGCAAAGTTCGCCTACTGACGGGTACATTTTCTTGGAGGGTTTGTGTTCTTACTATCTTAATATTGTAGCCAAACACAACACCCTTGGTCCTTAACACAATTTTTTTTCCCTTTTGGGCTACAATTGGCAGCCCTGCTCTATTAGATACAGTGGCACCCCTGCGTGTCCACTTTTTAGGCTACAACTAGTATACAATGGACGTCTCAATCATATACATTACATAAAAAAAACTTGAGAGGTGTCAAGTGACACCCGGATGGAACGAAGTTCCTTGCAGTCAGTACTAGGATAGCAAAAACATGCAGCAAGTGTGCCAAAAGAAATCTAAGGTATTAAACGTGAGAAACAGGCACACTCGCTTGCATGTTTTTGCTATCCTAGTACTCTGGCTTGCTTTCTATGTTAAAAAAACTACGATGGCAAAAAGTGTCGTTACCGGCAAAAAGTGTCGTTACCAAATTTTCCGCGTAGCCCCCTTTCGCAACGCGCGATAAGGAACTTCGTTCCAATTATACAATACTTCATGGTTGAGGCAACTTGCAACATACTACACCAAGTTGTGAGGGGCATGTGTATTTAAAATATTTTACCATGATTCCAGTTAATGTTTCATACGCCGCATTTAACACCCTAAAAGATGTCATCGGGTAAATTTTGCAGTCCGTCGCAAAACATATTCTGCACACCTGAGGAATTATAAAATTATATCTATATATATATAAAAATGGATGTTGCTAAGCGCTAATCTCGAGAATGGCTCGACCGATTCGGCTAAAATTTTTTTTGTATGTTCCTTGGAGTCCACGGAAGGTTTTTATAATATTAAAAAAAAAAAAAAAAAAATTGGCGGACAATACTAACACAATACTTTTCTTTTTACATAAAAATTTGTTTCAGCATGTATGGTAGATGGTAAATATTCGAAACGGTATCCACGGGAATTAGTAGCAGAAACAATTAGGTACCGGGAATAATGGCTAACCGCTTTATCGTCGCCGATCAACTGCAGATAAAAGAAGATCAACAGTTGTAAAAGTAAATCAACAAAATATCGAAATTGATAATCGTTGCATTGTTCCTTATTCACCAATCCTATCAAAGACTATCAAGACGCACATCAATGTTGAATCTTGCCATTCCGTAAAATCTATAAAATACATTTGCAAATATGTAACAAAAGGAAGTGATATGGCTGTGATTGGAGTTAGTGCTGAGATTTCTGTTGATGAAGTTAACCAATACCAAATGGGCCGTTACGTTAGTATTAATGAAGCAATTTCCCGCATTTTTTCTCTTCCCATTCATGAAAGATAGGTACCCCAATGTAGTTCATTTAGCAGTCAACTTAGAAATTGGCCAAAGAGTGCCATTTCACTGCACAGAACGTACTACAACGAGTTATTCAACCACTATATACAACCTTGACCAGATTGATTGATTGTAATATTTGTAAATGATGGAACTGGAGGAATTTACTATTTGGACGCTCCAGGTGTTACATCTTCATCTGGAATTGCAGCCACGTTATTGAAAGGCGGTCGAACAGCCGATTCAGTGCTAAAATTTCAAAGCAATAAAACTTCGACCTGCAACATTTCCAAGAATACAGCAATGGCAAAGGTTTTGCAGCAATGTAAGTTGATAGTGTGGGATGGATGCACGATAGCACATAAAAAGTCTTTGGAGGCATTAGACAGAACTATGAAAGATCTACGAAACAATCGAAACCGATTTGGTGGAGCGATGATTTTATTAGCAGGAGATTTCCGTCAAACATTACCAGTGATTCCTCGGTCAACACCAGCGGATGAACTCAATGCATATTCAAAGTCCTCCATTTTGTGGAAATACTTAAAGATACTAAACTGAAACAAGAATATACGTGTACGATAGCAAAATGATCAATCTGGAAAAATATTTTCAAAGCAACTCATTGACTTTGGTAATGGCAAAATCCCTGTTAAATGATTCGACTGGCTGCATTATATTTTTGTCAGTTTACTGAAACAACAATCGAGCAAAAGTCTCTCAAAATTACAAAGATCATTTGTGGCTGAGCGAACGTGCTATATCAGCTGCCAAAATTACGGATGTAGATGAAATAAACTTCAAAATTCAAAATGAAATTGCCGGTGAATTAAAAACATACAAATTTCACATACAGTTGATTGGGCAACTAATCAAGATGATGTCGTCAACTGTCCACCAGAATCGTTAAATTTTCCGGGATTGACACCTCATAACCTTCAATGGAAAGTAGGATCGGTAATGTTAAGAAATATTAAATATTAACTTATTTTTGTAAGTAGGTAATCGTCGTTTATTGTTCAGATATAAATAACTTTTGACAGAACGAAGTCTGTCCGGGCAGCTAGTTTTTAATAAATAAGTAACATGATAACCTAAAAAAACTCGTAAAAGCAGATAGCACTGTAAAACCTCTTGAATTAATTTTGTGGTGTGTTGGTACAGAACCCACGGTACATGAGTTTTACTCTTGGCTTTTTGGGCAAACACAATGAGCCAAGAATTGTTCAAGAATCATCATGTTCTAGAACATTCTGCAATTGAACAATGGTAACATTAGCAGTGAACTAGCATACATTTAAAAATTGAAAAATCCCGTCTGCTGTCAAAAAAGTTATTATGATATACCTTTTTGAAATGGTGAGCTCTTTAATTTAATACTCATATTTCCTTATTCCACTTATTTTTATCTTTTGATACTTCAAACAATGGCATCTCACAGCCACCATATTTGTTTTTTTTTTTTAATTTCACTTAACTAAGATCACTTGACTGTCAAGATGCATGTAACAATATCTTAAATAAATAAATAGGTCCAGTGGTTTGGAAGATATCTGGTAATAAAGAATATTGCACACATTCGTACAAGATATGTGCAAAAACCATAAACAATTCTTGTAAGTCAATTAAAAAAGAAGAGTAGCATTAGAAATAGTTGAACATAATACAAACTTTGACTCTGTCGGGCTCAGTGCTTGCCCGAAGCTGACGCTCCATTATTGTCGCCAAGAAGTCCTTCACGAGGAAATGCTTGGAGCATACAATGCTGCCCGGCTCGGGCTCCCAGTCCGTCTGCCCGAGTGCCTCCATCCATGATGTACGTAGAGACACCTCCTCAGGTACTCTACAGCATGATCAAATAATTTAATTCACTTGCAGTATTAGAGCCACTTAATATGCAAGCCCAGCAATTCTTTGCTGGTCTCTTAATAACAACACCGTAAGTATGTGGCGTGGCTTCAACCTATGGCCCACTACTGAGAATGGTTCTCTTCTCTTGAGGCTTAGAGCTTCCTCCTAGGGGGATTGATGGCCAACCCAATAGAATGTAAACGCTATTTTAACTTAAATAATGGTACCGATGATTTATTGAAGAAATTGCCTCCAAAGCACAACATTATTATAAAACTACATTAAAATATAAATTATGATTGCTCCATTATTTACTTAAACTGACATTTTGAAAATGTTAACAATTTAAGAATACCTGTGAAACGAAACTCCTGGAGATGAGTTTTGGCTGGAATCGTGGTCGCAAGTAGGAAAGGAACAGCGCAAGTTGAAATCCATATTATTAACTTCGATAGCAAACGCAATATTTAATGTTCGATTTAAGGTTTCCTATTAAAACAAATCAAATTTCGTACAGTAGAAACAAACAACTCTAAACATTATAAGATTGAACATTATCAAAACAATGCATTTGATTTTAACCTCAGCTCAGAAACATAGTGATTAACATTTAACTGATTAAGTACTCTGTGCTCAGAAATGCTCAGAAGCACAGATGACAGAACACTCAAACCTCTAAGTCAGCTGTCAGCACAGAACACATATACCCAAGAGGCAGTGTGACCATATTTAAATTACAGATCCTGCCACACATTGCATAAAAACCTGCCAAATCCTGCCAGTCTGATAAATGAAAAATGCCCTAATACTGCCAACTTTGTTTACCGTTGTATTATACAAAAAAAAATGTACTTATACTAAAATTTTAAAATAAAATAAAATTTTCAAAAGGTTTTCGCATCGACCTTAATATTTGTGTTAAAGTTTTACAATACATAACGCTAGGTTTATTTATTTATTTATTTACATGTTTATGTCACCTCTTAAAAAGAAGACACAGGGTAAACTTAATTCCTAATGGCATTATCCACCAGTCAACCCGGTGGATGTGGAAATAGCTGATGGCAGGTGTCAACACGAAATATATATATATATACTCTAGAATAATTACTAAAATCTGCAGAATAAGTAATTTTATAACAAGAATACATACAAATATACATGCATACATAAATACCTATAATAACATAAATATACAGTATAATTTTTTTAGCCCCACACTAGGATTCCCTGTGTCGTGGGTACCATGGACAACACACAACATAGACAAGGACATTCACACCCAGACCGAGAACAGAAATTCAAACTCATCATTTAAACCGCCTCGCTGGGAATCGAACCCAGGACCCTCGGTACGGCGATCCGACATGGTAACCATTGCGCCACAGGGGTCGTCAGATATATATAAATATATAGGTCAAATATAAATATAGGGAATATATACAATTAAAGGGAATTTTTGCACAGCATGCTGAAAAAAAATGCTTTATGTAAAATTCTAATAGAAACTTAGGTAAAATCAAAAAAAAATCCCTAAATTTTAGGGAAAATCTCCCAGGGCTGGTATACGCGATATCACACACGCATAGAGGAGCGCACTCACACAACGTCCGCAAGTTTGGAACCATAGATCTAGGTACTACATTTACCTGTTTGGTACCATATTCCAGCGACATTTTGTTTTGAATTAGCCGTCTTTAATTATAAATATCCGTATATAATTTTATAATGTAGTTTATTTAGTCTATGGGGTTGCCATTTTCGGAATTTTAAGTTGCGATAGTGAATTTTTTTTCAGCACCTCAAATCTGCCAAATACTGCCAAGTTTTATAAAACGTCAACTGATCCTGCCATAGGCTAAAATAAGGGGCAAATCCTGCCAAAATGGCAGGATCCTGCCACATATGGTCACCCTGCCAAGAGGGCTGTCAGACTGCTCGTGCCTCAGACCATGGATATATTACTCTATCTGGATCATAGACTTCGTAGTGGTATGGTATCTGACGATCGATGACGTCAAATAAAAGTGACCATTTTTGTATTGTGTCCAAGTTATGTCCCAGGATATAATATCATCAGATTGCAATTTTTTATAATGGTTTAAAAACTTCTAAGATGAAATTATAATATAGATGTATCGTAATTGTGTACTTTAATTATTTTCAATTTACTCAATGCAATAATTAAAATTCGGTAATTTTGAAGAAATAAAAAGTATTTTTTCAATATTATAATGTTTAGTACCAAAAAAATTACCCACAGAAATCATTTTCAAGTACCATATCAAAATAGGTCATAATATTTCTAAATAAGTGTGGACACTCTACAATTATGAAGGAAAACCTCAATCCGGCCTGCCATTGGTCGAATGGATCATTCCGATATGACGTCATCGATGACGTTATATCGGAATCGAACGTCAGGCACCTCTACAAAGTCTATGATCCAGATAGAGTTTAATATTATATCCATGCCTCAGACTGCTCAAGTGCTGAGAGTAGCAGTGTGACCATATCATAAATGGAAAATCTAACACAGACCCAAAATCTACCAAAATCTGCCACACTTGGCGCCAAAAATACTAAAAATATGCCTTCATGGAAACGGAAAAAAAACAACGAATTAAAGGATAATACAAAAAATGGTTGTCTGTAAAGTCGGTTTACGGACGCGCGGACGGTAGTTTAACGTGACAACGTCATGACAAAACTCCGCTCCGCCCCGCTCCACTCAACTACAATCGCCTACGGCTCGCCTACGGCATCGGCTACGATACGCCGATTGTGCCTCTCTATCGCTTGTTTATAAATTTCGTCCTTTACTTACAATTTCAACTTATACGCACTGGATATAATATTATTCTTACACCTGGATATGATAATATATTATTTACTAATGTTACTTATTTGATTTTAATGTGTTTTGAATTATTTCAAAACTAGCTGATCCAGCGAACTTCGTACATAAATAAATAAACTTCTAATGTTGCTGTGGTTACATTGGAGAAGTTAATATGGTTGTAAAGTATTCTTAACGTTAATTTTTTTAATTTTCCGCACAACTATCTTATTTTTTTCTTTTATAAGAACCTTCTGACAATAACAAAAAAAAAATTGTAAATCCGTCCAACCGTTCTCGAGTATTGTTTAGCAACACATTTGGCGATTTTTAATTTAATAAAATTACGTGTCACGTTGTTTGTCCGCGAGGGAGTCCTAAACTACTTAACCGATTTTAATCTTTGCACACCGTGTACAGTTTGATTCAACTTGAAAGATAGGATAGCTTACATCTAAAAAACCTTTTGACAGAACGAAGTCTGTCCGGGCAGCTAGTTTATTTATATAGATTTGTGTCATTAACAATAAAAATTGTATTAATTTTATTGTAATTAGTTTCTTTTTAATGTACGAAATAAATAAAGAATCAGTATCCAATTCAAGTGTTTCATTTCACCACAGATTTATAGAACATAATCTAAATTTTACTAACAAAAAATAACCGACTTCAAAGTCTCAAAAACTACATAGTTGTCAGATCTCGTTCAAATTTATGTGAGACCACATGACAAGCGCCTGCTTTCGATTAAAAAAAGAATCATCGAAATCGGTTCGCCCAGTCCAAAGTTCTGAGGTAACAAACATAAAAAAATACAGTCGAATTGAGAACCTCCTCCTTTTTTGAAGTCGGTTAAAAAGAGATATTATGTATTTCCCAGAAATTCGTAAGTATTATAATGCGTTTCAACTAAATCTGCAGTTGGCTATGATGTTGGTAGTATTGAAATAAGTGTTTTTAATATTTCAAAAATCTATTAAATGGAGATTGTGCGGTAATCGCAGGGGCGATCCTTCGATGTATGTAATGTGGACTGTATAAATGTATGTATGTATGTATGTATGTATGAAGCAGTAGGTTGGTAGTATGTCCAATCCAATACCAAAATCAGTAAGAAAGAACCCACCAACCTTAACATCCAATGTCGCAGGATTGCACTGCGCACGACTGCTTCTTTCTTTCACGGCACGGCCGGAGGACAGCACCATAAACGTTATGGTCTTCTGATGATGGAAACTCCACGAACGTCGTGAATTCTACCGATCTTCTTAACGGAGTTGACGCAACTCGCGATATTTTTCCTTTGACATTAAGTGTCAATTTTGGAAGGGTTTTACTTTTTCTTTCACACCGACCAGTGATAAAGGATTGAACATACCCCCCACCGAAATCAGTGTGATGATTTCCTAATAGTGTCGGTGTGTGAAGTGTGAAGAATGAGTGTGTTAATAATTTGTGTTATTGAATATTTACGAAATAATTCAAAATAAAATAAAGAAACTTGTTAGTGTTAAGTAAAAAAGTTGAGTGTATGTGCCTAATCTAAGTCCTAACCTAATAACAACCTAATTTTATATTTAGTTTGCATATGGCAATGGGCAGATTTTATTTACTGGTCTTTTATAAACCCCAGTTTGCGTGCGTACAGTAACTACACGTACAATGTTATCAAAACCAGGGTGAACCTCTTCTATTCTGCCAAGAGGCCACTGCAAAGGTTTGGTTAAGTTAGATTTAAGAAGCACTAAATCACCCTTCTTAACATTTGGAATTGAGGTGAACCACTTTTCTCTTTGCTGTAAAGTGTGCAAATAATCATTTGACCATCGCTTCCAAAATGATTGTGATGCCTTTTGAATACATTGCCAACGTGACAATCGATTCATCTGTACATCTTCAAAATTATATTCCGGAACAGTTAATAAATTCTGTCCAATTAATAAATGACCCGCAGTCAGAACTTCAAATTCGTTAGGATTATTGGAAAGGGAGCATAATGGTCGCGAGTTCATAATCGCCTCAATTTTACAAAATAAAGTACTCAACTCCTCAAAAGTCAAGGACCTATCACCTACTACACGGTAGAGATGATGTTTGGCTGATTTTATACCTGCCTCCCACAGACCACCCATGGAAGCTGCATTAGGCGGGTTCGTGCGCCATTCGACGCCTCGCGAGGATAATCCAGAAAGGATTTCATCAGAATTTGATGTAGAATTAAAATAATTAGTAACGTTTTTTAAATGTTTAGCTGCCGCAATAAAGTTTTTTCCACAATCAGAATATAAGCAAGTACAGAGACCGCGGCGTGCCACAAAACGATCAAATGTGGCCAGAAAACATTCGCAAGATAAATCTGAGAGCACCTCTAGGTGCACTGATTTTGTAGAGAAACATACAAATAAACATAAATATGCCTTAGTAACCTTTGCGTTTCGCCGCATACCTTCTTTTATAAAGAATGGACCACCAATATCGCAACCAACATGGTCAAACACCTTGTTGGCCTTAAGCCTAGTTGCAGGTAACGTACCCATCATAGGCTGTGTGGAGTATGGACGAAATTTAAAACAAGCCCGACATTTCGACAAAACTGAACGAATTACACTACGAGCGTTTATTATCCAGTATTTATTATTCAAAATGCCTTGCAAGGTGCGCGGTCCTACATGCATGTACAATTTATGAAAATAATCAATTATTAAATTTGTTATGTGGCACTTCTTGGGTAATAGTGCCGGATGTTTTATATTATACGGTAAATCCGACTGTTGTATTCGACCCCCCACCCTGAGGAAATTATCAGGGTCTATAAAGGGAGATAGTTTGCGAAGGGATGATACATGAGTTCCCTTTGCCAGCATTTGCATTTCAGAATAAAAATAATTATTTTGAATGACTTTTATAATTAAATCTTGTCCCTGCTTAACTCACAAGACTTTAGTGAACCAAATGTTCGATCAGATTTTTTACATTTTAAATTATTTATAAAACGAAGACACCACGCTGTTACGCGCTCGAGTTTACTAAAGGATGAAATATTATTAAAGGAACGTTCAAGATCATTGAAGTTATTTAAATTGTAAGAATTAAAAGTGAATGTGTCTACATTAGTTTTAAGTTCTAGAATGATATCACTTTCTTTTAAAATTAAAGTACTTCTTGGCCAACTACGCGGATCTCCAGCAAGCCATGCAGGGCCACTAAACCATTCGTCCGCTACTGCTAAAAGTTGTTCAGGCAGCGCGCCTCGAGAACAGAGGTCGGCTGCATTGTTCTCACTGTTTACATGAAACCAGCAATTGGGCGGAATCACATCAACAATCTCGCTAACACGGTTAGCCACGAACACCTTTAGCTTGTATGGCGGAGTCTGTAGCCACGACAAAACTACACTCGAGTCGCTAAAGGCAACTATTGGTAAATTAAAATCTTTAACGTTTTGTACGACAAAACGAACTAGCTTCGATAACAGCACGGCTGCCATAAGTTCAAGCCTAGGGATAGACATTAACGGCTTCAATGGAGCAACTCTAGATTTGCTCGTCAATAGTTTGACTTTGACGTTCCCATCCTTGTCAGTACTACGAAGATATATGCAAGCTGCGTAACCCAGTGATGACGCATCACAGAAACCTATTAATTGTACGTTTACAAACGAATTCACTAGAAGGTGTCGCTCAATGCGAAGTTGTGAAAGGTTCGGTAATTGACCGATAAATTTATCCCATTTTTGTAACAATTCGTATGGTAAACGGTCATTCCAGCCGAGGCTCAGTTTCCAAAGATCCTGCATGATACATTTGGCAACGAAAGTACACGGCGAAATAAAACCAACCGGATCGTAAATACTAGCAAGCAGCTTAAGTACTGAACGTTTCGTTCCGTTATTATCTTTTAAATTATAATTAAATGAAAAGAAGTCGCATGAGGGCAACCATGTCAATCCTAGGACTTTTAAGGACGATGATAACGTATCATCTTGAAAATTTATTTGCGTTATTTGTTCTGATTTCATACGTGTCAGTAGCTCGGGACAGTTGCTAGCCCACTTACGTAATTCAAACCCGCCCTTTTTCAGAAGATTCATTAAGCCGTCTTGTAAGGTACAAGCTTCGTCTACAGATTGGCATGACCACAAAAAGTCATCGACGTAGACACCCTCTTCTAGAACTCGGGAAGCCTTACAGTCTGACCGTTCGTCTTGGGCAAGTTGAAGCAACGTGCGAATAGCCGTGTAAGGCGCGCTACGCAGTCCGTAAGTGACCGTTTTCAACTCGTAAACTTGTACTGGGTCTGACGGTGTATCACGCCATAATATGTGTTGATAACACCTATCAGCTGGGTCAATGAGCACGGCTCGATACATCTTTGACACATCCGCCGTAAAACATACGTCGTAGAGACGAAAGTTAATAATAATTTTTAAAATATTTGGAAGTAATTTACGGCCGGTCAAAAGGTTGTCATTTAATGACACCCCAGTACTAGTTTTCTGTGATCCATCAAAGACCACACGCAACGGTGTTGTGGAGCTAGAAGGCCGTAACACACAGTGATGTGGTATAAAATACTTAGACGGCTCCGTACCACGATATAGCTTCATATGTCCCAGTGACTCGTACTCCTTCAGAAAATCAGAATAAGCCTTTCGGAACTCGGGTGAGTGCGCAAGTCGACGCTCGACATGCGTGAGTCTCCTAAAGGCTGTGTCATAAGAATTACCTAACGGTTCGTGATTTGGCTTTAATAAAATAGGTGAAACATATCGGCCACTTTCGTCTCGATAATGTTTCTCAATATATAATTTTTCAGCGACTTCATCATCGGGGTTTAAAGGAACATCGCACGGCGAGGATTCTATTTCCCAAAATCGCTTAAGAGTATTATTTAAATGATCATCAGAGGTGTACGACACCAACGTTGTAGACGCTACAACGTTCACTTCCGTGACGTCATTAGTCGACGGTGTAACTAGTTTACCTGTGATAATATACCCAAATATGCTATCCAGCACGGCTGGCATATTGGGACCCATAATAATTTTCTTCCCACTATAAATATGGGGAAAAACGTCACCGCCTAAAATTAAATCAATTGGCGATTGCTTATAGAAATGAGGATCAGCTAAAAATAAATTATCATACTGTTTTATTATATGCTCAGGAATTTTAATGGTAGGTAGATCTGAAGTTACTTTCTGAAGAATAACAGCATCAATATTAAAAGCAGGTTTATCAGTGTGACGCGGCCTTAAGCTACATGACGTCATGCCGTAGTTCTTAACTAAACCATCAGCTAATCCGCAAATGCTAAACGGACATTTACGTTGAGATAAACCTAAACGTTGTAAGCATGCAGCGGAAATAAAATTGGATTGTGCACCGGAATCAATTAATACGCGACATGGTTGATAGACGTTAAAGTTGTCTAAAATATAAACAATCGCGGTACCCAACAAAACCGTACTGTAACTGTTATTATTATCAGTTGAAGGGCCTCCCGACTGGGCGGGCGCGCTTACAGGAATCGATGCATTACCGGAGTCATAAGAGGAAGCGAGAAACGTTTTCGTTACGTCCTGATGCAATAATAAGTTATGTGGTCGCTCACAAATAATGCATTTAAATTCACTCCTGCACTGTTCAACAGTATGATTAGGTTTAAGACAATTATGACATAACTTCAACTCATCAGCACGGCTGATTCGTAGCGAAGCACTCAATTTACGAAATTGAGCACAGCGATATATCATATGATTGTCTCCGCAATGCAAACAAGATAAATTATTTTTTGAGTTTGATGACGATGCATGCGCGTAGTTTTTCTGTGCACTGTTTCTAGTTCGCGCCGTAAACCTACTTACATCTGGTTGACGTTTATTCTGTACAACGTTTTGGTTGCTTGTACTAGCACCATAAGAACTAGAATGATCCAACACTTTTATTTGATTAGTAACATAAGAAATCAATTCAGAGAATTTTGGTATCGACTTCTGATTGATACTTTGTTCAAATGATCTACGAGTGTATGGATCCAAGGCGCGTAATGCTATATGACACAGAATGTAACTATTCAAATCTTCAATATCAAGAGATTGTATAGCTTTGTATGAGTTATCAAAGGTTTCCAAGAAATTATTCAACTGAAAGGATGATTCCTTCGCAATAGGTGTAAAGTTTAACATTTTATCTAAATAATTCCCAAATAACATTCGGTTATCTTGATACCTGTCGAGTAAAGCTTGCCAAACTATATCGTAATTATTAGCAGATATCGGAATACTTTTGACTATGTTCAAAGCGGAACCTTTGATACATGAGAGTAAATAGTGAAATTTATCTATATTAGGTATCTGAGGCTGATTATGAACCAACGAACAGAATGTCTCGTAAAAAGTATTAAAATTCTCAATATTTCCATCGAAACAAAACAACTCCAATTTTGGAAGACGTGGCCTAGATTCGATGCACGACTGTGTTTTTTCAGTTTTAACGTTCGCTAGTAATTTTGAAGAAATCAATTTTATACGGAAATACAACTCATCAAAACTATTCAATTCCTGACTTTGAAATATGGTTTTCATACCAGCTTGTAACTGACATTTATAAATTTCAAAAATGCATAATTCGAAAGATGAACGTAGTTCATCTATATCCGTGACACGCAATAGAAACATTTCACGAACATTGCTGTCACTTACATTTAATGACATGTCAGATATTATTTGTAATTGTTCAAAAATTCTTTGCTTTTTGTTGATTAAAACGTTTAATTCAACATCACCTATGCACTCCTCGTACACTTCCTGAACCTTCTGACCCTTTTTAGCCATTGCAACGTGCAAACTAAATATATTATGTCACATAAAATAAATGAATAAAGAATTGCCTACTCTATGTTCGGCTCGAAGGCCACAAAAAAATTGTGCGGTAATCGCAGGGGCGATCCTTCGATGTATGTAATGTGGACTGTATAAATGTATGTATGTATGTATGTATGTATGAAGCAGTAGGTTGGTAGTATGTCCAATCCAATACCAAAATCAGTAAGAAAGAACCCACCAACCTTAACATCCAATGTCGCAGGATTGCACTGCGCACGACTGCTTCTTTCTTTCACGGCACGGCCGGAGGACAGCACCATAAACGTTATGGTCTTCTGATGATGGAAACTCCACGAACGTCGTGAATTCTACCGATCTTCTTAACGGAGTTGACGCAACTCGCGATATTTTTCCTTTGACATTAAGTGTCAATTTTGGAAGGGTTTTACTTTTTCTTTCACACCGACCAGTGATAAAGGATTGAACAGAGATAAATTATAATAATCATCAATTTAGGTAATAACAATATAAATTACGAGATAATATAAAACATTGCACGGTAAGGTAAGATAAGGAATGTTGGAATCAATTAAAACGTAACACTGTTTAAAAACATCACTTTATTTCATAGGAATATTATCTATACATAATTATACTTATTTGATATGTAAGTTAGTTTTATTCATTTGTTTATCTTTAATAATTATTGAGTAATACAAAATACATAATTGTTAACAAAAGATTTACTTATATTAAACAAAACATAAACATTGTGTTGACTATTTATAACCCATTCGTTGTCACCATTAAACTTGAAAAGTCTTATTCTATAAATGTTACGGAGAAAGTCTGAAACGCCGCGGATCTTCGCCCGTGGATGTTAAGTTAAGTCTGCTGTAGGCATTTTGTTCGCTACCCTCCGCGCTCCCCCGAGTCTACACTCGCGCCGCGGCGCATGAATCGTCCGTGTGGCCATTTGGGTTAATGAACCCGTGCACAGTGTTTTTGATCCTCAAAATCGTACATCCCCTTTTTATTATTTTTTTACATACTTAAAACTATTTTAAAATACAAGAGTAGAACACCCGGAGTTTAAATGTACATAGAACCGAACTTATAATCATGTTAATTAATATTTTTTCTATGGAAGCCAGAAGAAACTTAAGTAATTGTCTACAAAAAAGCGTGTTCAATAATGTCAACTTATTTTTGTTACATACTATAGTTAGGTACTAATAGAAAGTTTACTTTATTTTGAGTTCCTAATTGGAATTTTAGCTGCAACAAAATTAGTGATGATAATATTAGCTTATTGTTGTTTTAATTTTTGGAACGAAGTTCCTTATCGCGCGTTGCGAAAGGGGACTAGGCGGAAAAAATTAAGAGGAAAAAAGTTGTAACGACACTTTTTGCCGTCGTTACAACTCGTGCGGCGTCGTTACAAGTCGGCGCATGTTTCTCTGTCTCTCTCTCTCTCTCTCTTATAGAAAGCAAGCTTTTGTTAATTGATTAAATTACAGCCCGCAAAGATGTAACTGTTTTACGCCTTCCGCCTTACCATTAATTGAACCCTATTGAGTGCGCACAGTTAAAATCACATGTTGGCAAGAATAATAAAAGTTTTAAAATGGTTGAAGTAAAGTTATTAATTAAGGTCTTGAAGTTCATGCGGTGTCATGGTCAAAGAGGAAGACAAAATGCTGCAGCTTGACGGAATTGTAGACGCTGCATCAGATGAACAGACTCCAAGTTTCATTATACACGTGCCAGAATCCGACAACGAACACGAACCTACTGAATTATCTGAAATATTTTTTTTTCATTATCTTCTCGTACCATTTATATATGAAATACTAGCTGCCCGGACAGACTTCATTCTGTCAAAAAAAAATTGCAATAAAATAATATTGCGACTATAAATTGAGATGTAAGCTATCCTATCTTTCAAGTTGGATCAAACTGTACACGGTGTGCAAATTTGATTATAATCGGTTCAGTAGTTTAGGAGTCCATCGCGGACAAACAACGTGACACGTAATTTATATATATTAAGATTTAATATAAATTTATTAATTTCTAAAATGTAATGCTTTATAAATATAATTCGGTTTAATTAACTGTATTCGTTAAAAGTTAATCGATTTAAATTCGATAGTTCCAAACTCTGTTCAATCGTGATTATTGTCTATGGTAAATTGATATTAGAAGTCGGCCATATTTGTTTACTACTTAGGAGTCGACCAAAATATACACTAAATAAACAGTTACAAACAGGAAGATGGTTTCTTATTAGAACGTATTAATTTATGTGATTGTAGGGACCCCTTCTACGTAAACACTGTTACAAACATCACAGGAATATGTTTTCCATTATAATGTATTAATTGATGAGTTTGTAGGTGAAGTGTACCTAATGTATCTACTCTTTAACAATAAGCATGTATGTATGTACGCTCCTTTATATTCTACGATATTTTATCCTGACTGTCCATATTCACTTTACTTGTACACTTTTATGAAAGATGCATTCAATAAACGAACCTGACGAATAACAGTCGCTTTCATCAGCATACCCTCAACATTACATAGGTTCGTTCTGTGCCTAAACACTATGAAATATTACCGAATAATGGTTACTCATTAGAATGTATTAATTTGTGAGATTGTATGGACCCCTTCTGCGCAAACACTTTGATACAAACATCACAGGAATACGGTTTTTTTATTAGAATGTATTAATTTATGAGATTGTAGGGACCCCATCTGCCTAAACACTTTGTTACAAACATCACACGAATAATGGCTTCACGCCGGAATGTATTAACTGATGTCTTTGTAGGTGCCCCTTCCGACCAAACATTTTGTTACAAACATCACAAGAATATGGTTTCTCATTAGAATGTATTAATTTATGAGATCGTAGGGACTCCATATGCCTAAACACTTTGTTACAAACATCACACGAATATGGCTTCACGCCGGAATGTATTAACTGATGTCTTTGTAGGTGCCCCTTCCGACCAAACATTTTGTTACAAACTTCACAAGAATATGGTTTCTCATTAGAATGTATTAATTTATGAGATCGTAGGGACTCCATATGCCTAAACACTTTGTTACAAACATCACACGAATATGGCTTCACGCCGGAATGTATTAACTGATGTCTTTTTAGGTGCCCCTTCTCCCTAAACACTTTGTAACAAACATCACACGAATATGGCTTCACGCCGGAATGTATTGATTGATGTTTTTGTAGAGTACTCTTCAAACCAAACATTTTGTTGCAAATGTCACAGGAATATGGCTTCACGCCGGAATGTATTAACTGATGTCTTTGTAGGTTCCCCTTCTCCCTAAACACTTTGTTACAAATGTCACAGGAATATGGCTTCTCATTAGAATGTATTAATAGATGATTTTGTAAGGTCACCTTATGCCTAAACATTTTTTTACAAACATCACAGGAATATGGTTTCTCGTTAGAATGTATTAATTTATGACACTGTAGGGACGACTTAAGGTTAAACAATTTGCTACAAATATCACAGGAATATGGCTTCACACCGGAATGTATTAATTGATGTTGTCGTAGGTGATCCTTCCGCCTAAACATTTTGTTACAAACATCACAGGAATATGGTTTCTCATTAGAATGTATTGATTTATGACATTGTAGGAACCTGATCTGCGTAAAACCTTTGCTACAAATATCACAGGAATATGGCTTCACACCGGAATGTATGAATTGATGATTTTGTAGTTTCTCCTTCCGCCTAAACATTTTGTTACAAACTTCACAGGAATATGATTTCTCTAAATGTGTCCGCAGATGATGAATAAGTTTATTCTTACGATCTGTTTTATAATCACACATATCGCAGTGAAAACGCTTCTTACTTGCAGCATGCGCTTTCAAATGTTCCAGCAACTGAATATCGCTGTCAGTTTGATATGGACATATGTCACAGCGGAACGTATCATCTGTGGAGGGTCCGTCAGCTTCCAGTGTCTGTTGTTCGTCAATCTTCACTTCATTTACATCTCGCGGTGTCTTCGTCACTTTCTTATCTTTTTGTGTAGGAAGGTCATCCAGAACATCTTCACCTGTATAAAAGAATATTGTGTTATTAGAATAATAGCGGTTGGTTGTGGTAAAGCGGATTGTATTATGATTATGAAGCATTATTACAAAATATAAGTTCTGAGGTAACAAACATAACAAAACAGTTCTGGACCATTTCCTTTTGAAATCGGTTAAAATATGTCCTGCTAAAAGCCGGCAGCGGCGCAGGGGGTTTTCGTCGGCGGCGGTCTGACGCCGGCGGCGTGGATGTTCTTAATGTTTGAAGAAAATCGTAATTTTTCTTGCTCAACATGCTATATAGCGCGCAAGTTAAGCTATTTTGCCCCAATTTTTCTCAGATGTCGTACAGAATCAACGTAATGTCGGTTCATTTAGAAAATCATCCGAATCAAACCGAAAATACTGAATTTTTTTTATAATTTTTACTTTATTAATAACAATTTTATTTGAATGAATGAATTTTATTTATTTGTTACTTTTAGTACTGCACTTTTTAGACTTTTTCCTTTGTATACGTCGACCTTGATGCCAAATATAAAGTTTCTAGGTCATCTGGAAGTAGGTTAGGTTTTTGATCCTATGTCTGTGAGTCAGTCTCCAAAATGCGGATTTTTAAACGTTAATATATCAATAACTATTTGAGCTACATTTCTGAAATTTTCAATTCTAAATAAGCTATAAGCTAGGAGGCTTTAATAAATGTGCCATATTTCATGTATGTAGGTTAAATATGTCTCGAGTTGTGATAGAGTCAAAAGTAGCTCGAAATGGTTCGTGAAAAATTACACTTTGCTGCGTCACCAGTTCTTTTGTTTTCAACTTGGCTGGACACGCTGCCGCGTGTCTAGATATAATCGACTATCAGAAGACATAAAAAAAGTAAGCATAAATCACTTTAGGAAATCTTTGCACAATTGGTCGGTTGAAAAGTGTTTGTTATTCAGTGTATTAGTTTCTTATGAAATTATTATGACTTGTGAAATAAATTATTTTTAAGTAGCATATTAGTACACTTATAGTTAGCAATTTAATAGGTATGTGTATAATAGGATGGAAGTAATATTGAATTATGAAGCGCTCATAGCCCGGCGGCTTACGTCGATCCTAAGTGAGTGTTCATACTGAACTCGCGGGCGCGGGCGCGGTGGCGGATTCGTGTTCACACTGGCCGCCAGGCGTTTGCGCGATTGTGACATGTTGTCAGAGGTTGAAAACATGGACGACGATCTTTTTTAACCGAAAATTCATACCTAAAGTTCCATTTAGGTACTCACCCTCCATATCAGGAAACAATTCAGCAATTTCCTTCCATAGTTTATTAAGAATGTTTCTATTCATAAGATGCCTGTGTTTACTCTGCCAAATCTGACTTCAAATCAAATCAGTTCCAGCCTGAATAGTACTAATAAACTCTTCTGTATTGAAGGACATGATCTTAGATGAAAGAACAACCCTTTAATCTGGGGACATAATGAATTCATGTGCTATCGTTTCTAGCGACAAGTTCAAAATGGTTGAACTTACCTGACATCGCGAGTGAATCGCGCGCTCCGCCGCTAGTTCAGTGTGAACACTCTCATACATTCTCATGCGTTTGATATTGCCGCTAGCGGGCCGCGCGCGCTTGTCGCTAGCGTGCCCGCTACTTACACCGCACGTGCGTTTTGTATGTGAACACTTTCATAGTAGTTCATGTTTGATATTTCGCGACCGCGCCCGCGAGTCAGTATGAACAAGCACTAAGCGATCGACAAAGTTAAGCAACAGCGGGCGCGGTCGGTAGTTGGATGGGTGACCGCTAGTGGCAAAAATTTTTTGAGCTTCGGAGGGCACGTAAAGCCGTCGGTCCCGGTTGTTATCGTAAGATAACAGTCGTTAAGACATGTCGGAGGCCCTCAGGCGGCATGAAAACTTCCGACACTCGGTTGGCCGCTAACCCCTCCACCAACCCGCACTGGAGCAGCGTGGTGGAGTATGCTCTAGGCCTCCTCAAGAGGAGAGACCCGTGCTCAGTAGTGGGCCGTTAATGGGTTGAAGCCAATACTAATATTGACATTTTGAATAATAATAATCTAATAATTCTACATTACAATATTTGACATTTGCATGTCATGTTGTAAACGGCTAATTGTGAGATCTAACCCCTCGTTTACATTCAGCCCCTACCGCTGCTCCTCGCGCTGTCGGCAATAATCCCCTTGATACTGCCGTGGCAGGATCGAGAGAAGTGTAGTGTTTACATACTGCCCTACCACTCACATCGCTTTCGACTTTCGGCAATGGCAGACGTCAAAATATTACTGCGACGGAGCTGAATGCAGTGTTGCCAATGAAAATTTTTGGAAGGCCGTGTACATTATGGGCGCCATTGACGATGCGATCGATCGGTGCGATCCGTCGTTGCCGACCGATCGCACCGACGGATCGGTAGTGTATGTTACCGCTATGAGTGGCACTTTTGAACCGATCGATCGGTGCGATCGATCGATCGCATCGTCAATGGAGCCCATTAGATAAAAAAGCCGTGTTTATATGGGAAAGGATCAAGTGTGGGCCGTAGCAATCCAATTACGCCAATATATACCATCGGTTCAGCGCTCGAACTAAAAAAAAAAGGTCATCGGCAGTGAATTTGATGCCCACAAAACGAGTAATACTTTTCATTAGCCTACATTAACATCAATATAAGCCTGGTGGCGCTGTTTTAAGGGTTTAACATTCGTTAAATGTTTGCAAAACAATAAATAAAATTGACTTTGCGAAAATTTGCGAAAAGCCGTAGAATTTGCTACGGCAATAGGGTTCCAGCCGTAGCCCGTAGATTTTGTGATTTTTTGGCCTGAAAGCCGTAGAACACGGTAATTGCCGTAGCATTGGCAACACTGGCTGAAAAACCGCTCTTTTGGGGAGCGCCGGGCAGCGCGAGTAGCAGTGGTAGGAGCATGAGAAGTATCGTGTTCACATACTCGTCCTGCCCACTTCCCTACCTACTTTCCTGCTCAAATGAGCTGAATGTAAACGAGGTATAATATATTTTAATTACGATCGTTATGTAACCACAATTATTGCAAATAAACATTCATTCATTCATTCAAGACTAAAATGTCACTTACCCACAAATAAAAACGAGTGTCGGTACTCCGTGTAAGCATTTGACGATTTTTTTACTTCGGGACTATATTTACTGATCAAATCACTGCATTTCATCTTAAGAAGATGTTGAACAGTATCTTCATACAGTCTAGCTGAATACACTAAGTTCTTTTTGAATATAACTTCATCATTTACAGTATCTTGATTGATAAAATCATCATTGTCAACGGTAACGACATCAACCTTAGTATCTTCCTCTAAGCTAAATGAACAGTCTGTTGTAATTTATGATTATAATTTTGTAACTTATTTTTCATCTAAATGATCTTGCAAATTTATTATTAATTTTGATATTTATATTTTATTTTTGACATGAAACAATATTGTTAAATTGGAAATTTTATTTAATTTTTAATTCCTTTTAAAGTTTTGACATTTGTAATTTGGGTATTTTTTTAAATTGAATTGCATAATTTTTTTTCCATATTATAATTACATTCATTATCAATTTAATATTACCATAATTAGCTAACTTAACAATTAACTATACACATACTTGTTTAACGCGATACTCGTTCATGCATGTTGTCTACGCCTTTGATTATAATAGCATTAAGAAATTACTGTTATTGAATAAGTTTATTATGTTTGAGTTAATGCATATTATGTTGGCAATCAATAAATAAATAAATAAACACTCACTGACATCGTCTCGGTTGATCATATCATTCTGCGTTACAATGCCAATGACATCAACATCTTCGTCTGAGTTAGATGAACACACGCCGCGATTGTCTAGACTGATCGGATCATAACTGTCTACATCATCTATATCAATATCTTCAATTGAGTTAGATGTAGAAGCATTAAAATCCACTTCTTTGCTCTCACCATCATTTTCCGTCTTAACCTCATTCACAGTCATATCTATCATATCATCAGTTCTATCTTCGCTATTAACTTGGCTATGGTCAATCGCATAGTCTTCTTCAGATTTAAATTTATTAATTTCTTCATACACATCAACTTCTTCGAGTGGCGTGTCCGTTCGTGCGTTCGTCTGTTTGTTTATTTCCTCTAAATCTTCATTATCGAAGTCAAAATTCTCTTCATTTGGATTGTCTGCTGGATCAGAACTGAATGGATTATGGATCTGTAACTCAGATCGTATTAACTCTACAGTTATCTGAAACGACATATAAACCAGTGAATCAATTGAAATATCAAAATTTTGTATTGAAATGGATTTCCAAAAATGTTTCAATAATTCACATCTTTTTAAAGGAGCCTCACAAAGGAAGCTCGTCCCAGCTTGCCTTCTTGTTGAGTTTTTGAACATAATACTCACTTGTCCGTGTCTCCTGACGATGTCCAGAAGCATCGAGTGCGCTCGCAAGCTCCTGCGCCTGAAGCGAGCGCAGTTCATCAGTCGGTCGGCGCACTCGGTGCACAGGTACCGAGGCAAGTGCACTTCGTCTGCTGTCTGACAACAAATCACTTCACTGTTCACACTCCTGGTAGACTAGTATACAATGGACGTCTCAATCATATACATTACATAAAAAAAACTTGAGAGGTGTCAAGGGACACCCGGATGGAACGAAGTTCCTTGCAGTCAGTACTAGGATAGCAAAAACATGCAGCAAGTGTGCCAAAACAAATCTAAGGTATTAAATTTCGTGAGAAACAGGCACACTCGCTTGCATGTTTTTGCTATCCTAGTACTCTGGCTTGCTTTCTATGTAAAAAAAACTACGACGGCAAAAAGTGTCGTTACCGGCAAAAAGTGTCGTTACCAAATTTTCCGCCTAGCCCCCTTTCGCAACGCGCGATAAGGAACTTCGTTCCAATTATACAATACTTCATGGTTGAGGCAACTTGCAACATACTACACCAAGTTGTGAGGGGCGTACGTATTTAAAATATTTTACCATGATTCCAGTTAATGTTTCATACGCCGCATTCAACACCCTAGAAGATGTCATCGGGTAAATTTTGCAGTCCGTCGCAAAACATATTCTGCACACCTGAGGAATTATAAAATTATATTTTTAATAAATAAGTAACATTATAACCTAAAAAAACTCGTAAAAGCAGATAGCACTGTAAAACCTCATGAATTCATTTTGTGGTGTGTTGGTACAGAACCCACGGTACATGAGTTTTACTCTTGGCTGTTTGGGCAAACACAATGAGCCAAGAATTGTACCAGTAAATTAACTCAGCAGCATCATCACAAAATAAGGAGCAATAAATAAATGTATAAAATCTTACCTTCACATAGCACGGTGTCATTAAATCATCATGTTCCAGATCATTCTGCAATTAAACAATGGTAACATTAGCAGTGAACTAGCATACATTTAAAAATTGGAAAAACCTGCTGTCAAAAAAGTTATTATGATATACCTTTTTGAAATGGTGTGCTCTTTAATTTAACATTCACATTTCATTATTCCATGTATTTTAATCTTCTGATACTTCAAACAATGGTATCTCACAGCCACCATATTTGTCTTTTCTTTTATTTAACTTAACTAAGATCACTTTGGTTGTCAAGATGCATGTAACAATATCTTAATTATATAAATAGGTCCAGCGGTTTGGAAGATATCTGGTAATAAAGAATATTGCACACATTCATACAAGATATGTGCAAAAACCATAACCCTTTCTTGTAAGTCAAGTAAAAAGCGGCCAAGTGCGAGTCGGACTCACACATGAAGGGTTCTGTAGCAGCAAGTAACATAATATAAAAGTTCTTGTAGTTCGTTATAGCTTTGATTGAGGTAAATTTCAGTTTACGATTTATGACGTATTAAAAAAAAGTACTTACTAGATCTCGTTCAAACCAATTTTCAGTGGAAGTTTGCATAGTAATGTACATCATATATATATTTCATTAATATTATCATTCTCTTATTTTAGAAGTTACAGGGGGGGGGGGACGACGACACATTTTACCACTTTGGAAGTGTCTCTCGCGCAAACTGGTCAGTTTAGAAAAAAATGATATTCGAAACCTCAATATCATTTTTGAAGACCTATCCATGGTATGGCTTTGATGAAAAAAAATTTTTGAGTTTCAGTTCTAAGTATGGGGAACCCCCAAAATTTATTGTTTTTTTTTCTATTTTTATGTGAAAATCTCAATGCGGTTCACAGAATACATCTACTTACCAAGTTTCAACAGTATAGTTCTTATAGTTTCGGAAAAAAGTGGCTGTGACATACAGACGGACAGACAGACAGACATGACGAATCTATAAGGGTTCCGTTTTTTGCTATTTGGCTACGGAACCCTAAAAAGAAGAGTTAAAAATAGTTGAACATAACAGAGTATGATAGAAGCTTTCGATAAAATAATATCATACAAACTTGGACTCTGTCGTGCTCAGTGCTTGCCCGTAGCTGACGCTCCATTATTGTCGCCAAGAAGTCCTTCACGAGGAAATGCTTGGAGCATACAATGCTGCCCGGCTCGGGCTCCCAGTCCGTCTGCCCGAGTGCCTCCATCCATGATGTACGTAGAGACACCTCCTCGGGTACTCTACAGCATGATTAAATAATTTAATTCACTTGCAGTATCAGAGCCACTTAATATGCGGCCCAGCAATTCTTTGCTGGTCTCTTAATAACAACACCGTAAGTATGTAGCGTGGCTTGAACCTATGGCCCACTGCTGAGAATGGTTCTCTTCTCTTGAGGCTTAGAGCTTCCTCCTAGGGGAATTGATGGCCAACCCAATAGAATGTAAACGCTATTTTAACTTAAATAATGGTACCGATGGTTTATTGAAGAAATTGTCTGCAAAGCACAACATTATTAAAAAACTACATAAAATATAACATAAGGTTGCTTCTTTACATAAACTGACATTTTGAAAATGTTAACAATATAAGAATACCTGTGAAACGAAACTCCTGGAGATGAGTTTTGGCTGGAATCGTGGTCGCAAGTAGGGAAGGAGCAGCGCAAGTTGAAATCCATATTATTAACTTCGGTAGCAAACGCAATATTTAATGTTCGATTTAAGGTTTCCTAAAGTACTCTGTGGTTTCATAATAAAACAAATCAAATTTCGTACAGTAGAAACAAACAACTCTCATTAAATAAAAGATGAACATACATTACCAAAACAATGCATCACAGAGTAGTGAGTACTTAATCACTACGTTTTACCACAGAGTACTTAATCAGAATCACCGTTTTACAATGCATTTGATTTTAACCTCAGCTCAGAAATGCACCCTGAGGGTGGGTTGCACGATCTAACTTTAACAATAGCAGGACAGTTAAAGTACCAGTTATGGTGCCTTACACTTGACACAGTGACATGTATGTCTATTATAGGTGTACCAGAATCTGATGGCAAAATGGGGAAATTAAAATTGGAGACAACACACTCCCAGCGTTGGGGAAACTAGAATAAAACTTGTTGATCCTTGATATTTTTAACAGTGTTAGTTTCATAATAGGCAATATAAATTATGTAGGTATGGTTTATTAACTTCAGATGAAAATATATAAAAGACAAAGCTACACATTTTATTAGACAAACACATATTTTTTATATTATAATTAATTATTACAGTGACTAACAATAATTTATGCAACTATAATTTAAAATTTGCCATCTGTATACTAATATTTTTTATTAATTTGATAAAGAGAACAAATAGATAATTAATAAATTGCTCCTCCACCATTTCAGTTACGAGAACTTGTATGATGTAACTTTTCATTTCATATTCACAAAATTTTTGCTACCTTTAATTTGTAACAATGTTTGTATTATTTATTTAAATTAATTTAATATCATTTGCTAATCTTACTTACATACAAAGTATGTAGATTATTTATTAAGAAAATATAATCACGAAAACTAAGTATCAAAACGAGTTAATCCTACAAGATGGATAATATTAATAATGCAGATTGTCGCTTAAATACAACTTTTTCCTCACATGTTTTTCAATAAACATTGAAAATAATATTTGTGGCTTGTGATCGTAAAGTTGTTTTCGGCAGTAAATCGAAAATAATCATAATTTTAGAAAAAGAAAAAAATTCCATACAACTCTTTTTTTGACTTGACAAGCCGATTGACAATAGTTAGTTTTAAAAATTTTCATTGCCATATTAAAAACCCATTTTTCTGCTTGTCAAAAATGCCATGAGATGCTGGTACACCTATAAAATGTGTGATTTATAATGCCGGTCACTCACATTCGCGCGAATACGCGAACCCACAAGTGTGGGACGACATTCGCGAATGATTATGCGAAGTTTTGGAGGCATTCGGGATTTTCCAAGCTGTGTCGGTTTTTTGACGCACATGAAAGCGCGCGAACCTCGAACCTTCGTGTAGTCTCCCACACATTCGTGCGACCAGTTGCGCACGCGACTAAAAAGGTGATGTATCTCTTAATTTTTCGTGGTTCGTGGCGTCTAATCGTACTACCATTTATTTTCTGTATTAAAAATGGATTATAATGACAACAACATTATAACAACAGCAAGATTGAACATTCGTGAACAAAGTGTAGGAGGAAGCGGAAATGGGCTTGTACCTATTGTATACTCATATGCGAACCCATTTGCCTGACCACTCTTCACATGTGCAAACGTTCGTAAAAATGTCAAACATTTGCGCGCATGTGAGTGACCGGGGTTAGGAGCGATAATTTAAAAAGCATAAGTACAATGAATGTTTTTAAAATTTTCCAAACAAATGAAATGTATTTATTTTGTGATGATGGTGTATATGAAATTTGCCATGGCTGCATCCCGTCGCGTTTCATCATCGTCAACGAAATAGCCGAAACAGGACAATAAATGTTACTTTCGGTGAGCTGTAATATTTTGACGTTAACATATGCCACTTTCTGATGTCAATACGTCAACAATCGCGTCATGGTACACGAATTGCAGGGCAGAAGATCATTTTTGAAGTCACGTGACCGCTGTCCTGTTACGGTGACGTGGTCGCTGGCTGCCCTGTGTTTTAGCCAGATCATGGTAAGATATAGCAGGACAGGCCAATTATCGGCTAATATTGACCTGTTTTAAGAGTTCATGGTAAGCCCCCAGTTAGGCAAAAATCATAAAAAATGGGTAGCACCATTTTGACAATTTTCAAATGACGTCATAACTTAACGCTAACGTTAAAGCAGAGTTTACACGAAGCCAGTAATGCTGGCGCCAGTCTGCAGACAAGCCAGCGTTGGCCTGGCCCTTGTTGTTTAGACGCGGCCAATCATTCATGGATTTTCACGGAAATTCCAAATAAAACAACAAAGAACATACACCGTACGGACGTTCGCCAGTGACTGGCGAGACTCGTCTACACGTGTCCGCAACGCTGGCGCGGGGGTCGAAGGGTATGCGGGCGGAGGTCACTGGCTAGAAAAATAGACGGTCGCTCTATTCTCGCCAGCGTTGGCAGCCAGCGCTGGCTTGGCTTGAAAAACTGTTTACACAAGGCCAATACCAAGCCAGCACTGGCTGCCAGTCTTATTGGCAGCCAGTGTTGGCTCCGTGTAAACTATGCTTAACTGATCGATTTTGGCCGGTTATTGCTATTGTTATTGTCAAATGAACTGTCAACTTCACATTCAGCTACAAATTGTTTAGAAAATATTATTATATATGTAGTCTAAACTGCGAGTCTAAAACCTTATTATGGCTTTAATTCGTGATATTCTGTAGGAATCCAGTTCTTCTGATGACGACAGTGATAACAATGTACCCGAATTTCAAGAGAAAAAAAGTATATCAACCTCGAATTGATCGATTTCGAAAATGGGATGATCTTGAATTTTTGGTCACATTTCGGATTTCCAAGGGCTTTAGGCGCTAGCTGCTCATTTAGGACCCTTGCTGAAAAGTAGGACCATGAAGTAAGTACCCATCTATTATATGTAGTTAGTAATAAAGTACTCAATCTTATAATAATAACTAACCTATTGTGATGTTTGAAAACTTGATATCGATATTAGTTGTACAATTGCTGCTGCTTATTGGCCTATTATAATAATAATAATTATTATTTTTTTCAGGAATTTCACAATTACTCCTGAGCAACAAATAGTGATGGCCCTAGAATTCTATGCATGTGGCTCATTCCAACGTTACATCAGGGATGCTGCAGGTGTCCATAAATCGAGTGTGTGTCGGATAATACATGAAGATAATACATGGAGAAATAATAATAATAATAATGGTATTAATTAACAATTAAAATCAATATTACCAATATAATCCCTCGAGGGGCCCTACCACCAGCGGGCCAGATGTATTTAGTATGAATATTATTTAACACGTTCACTGCGTTAGACAAATTTGATGACTTTCAGTTGGTGCGGTATGGGGTCTATTATATCCGAAGCACGAATTGTTCCTGGTGCGTTGCTGGGTCGAAAAGATCCGTTTGACTTCCATCTGTTTAAGAGGATTTTTGTAGGATTTGTAATGTGTGACCAGTTGACGGGCTAGTATATACATTGATATATTCCACTTACCGATTATTATTTGTTTTGGGGAATCTTCGCTTACTTAATTTTTCTTAGGTTTTTGACCGTTACATGACTTAAACAACATTTTTCTGGATAGCTTCATGTTACATACACAGACAGTGTTACATACACAGACAGTGTTACATACACTGAACAATACAACTGTATAATATAACTGTACAATATTCTTCTTATTTGCATAAAAACTCATCTAACCATACAGACCTCACTAGCTCAACTAGTATGTAATCTAGTGCGGCTATAGGGTCATCGGGCATCGGGTCGTTAAGAACCAATAAACGCACTAGATGTAAATTTTTTACGTTCAGTCGGCATCGGATCGTAAGAACCCGATGCATTTTTTTTGTATTTACATTATCTATTTAACAAGGCAATTCCAAAACACTAACCATCTCATTCATAACCATAGGGAGACCAAAGATATCTGTCCCGCACCAGCGGTCGGCACAGTAATTCCGGAGGAAAGTTGAGCATCGGATATAATCAACCCGCTACCGCACCGAACGTGTAAACACAATTTTGTACAAAATAAATGTTTTATTTGCAAACTTTTCTACAAAACCCTAATATAAAAATTCCTTATTTGCACTTGTCCCATTTTTTTGTCTTGAAGAAAATCAATTTGTAGTTGAAGTTTCATTAACTCAAGCTTATGTTTTTCTTTATTGTGTCTCATAAGCTGCTCGTGAAGTTATTTTTGTTGGCTGATGGCCACAATCACAACTTAACGGGCGCGTTTCACTAGACGCTCACAACGCTCACAACGATCAAAATATCATACTAATTTGATCGTTGTGAGCGTCTAGTGGAACGCGGCCAACATCACAATCATATGTCTTATGCCGGTCACTCACATTCGCGCGAATACGCGAACCCACAAGTGTGGGGCGACCTTCGCGAATGATTAAGCGAAGTTTTCGAGGCATTCGGGGTTTTCCAAGCTGTGTCGGTTTTTTGTCGCACATCAAAGCGCGCGAACCTCGAACCTTATGCCGGTCACTCACATTCGCGCGAATACGCGAACCCGCAAGTGTAGGACGACCTTCGCGAATGATTATGCGAAGTTTTAGAGGCATTCGGGGTTTTTCAAGCTGTGTCGGTTTTTTGTCGCACATCAAAGCGCGCGAACCTCGAACCTTCGTGTAGTCTCCCACACATTCGTGGAACCAGTTGCGCACACGACTAAAAAGGTGACTTAAGTCTTAATTTTTCGTGGTTCGTGGCGTCTAATCGTACTAACTAACGTAAACGCGCCTATTACCGCCTCCCAAAATTTGTATCCTATTACCGCCAGTTTTTTTAATCACTATTTTAAGGTATTTTATAGATTCCATGAAAGTTGTAGCCTAAAAATATTTTAGGTATATATATTTAGAAACAAAAAAAATAAAGTTTGTGTGCGTAAATAATCAGCAAACAGAGTAAATAGCCAATAATTGAGACGCGGCCGCAACGGACTTCCGTGTCATAGTGTTGTGCTCCCAGCTACATAAGAACACCTCGTTATTACTTAAGAGAAATTAACATAAATAAAATGTGTATACGTGCATGCAAATATGTAACTATAATAAATAATACATTGGTTTTCTAGATTAACATCTAATACTACCATTCTGGCCATGTCTTGTCGTTTAAATCGAATTTTACATTGGAGCGGTATTAGAAACATAATTTTTATAAGTTGCTTCTATTAACGACCCATGGCGGTGTTAGATGTTTTACAATAGTTAGTATTTTAGCTTTTATTTCTTTGAATACATAATTTTAGATGTTTTTTTTTAACTTGTTTGATTCTAAAGACTATATTACATAATTGGATCAATTAACGCCATACATTTTGTCTTACGGATTTTTGCCTGTTGTTGTTTCTTTTTTGGTCGGTAATAGAATCTTCATACTTAATTCTATTACCGACTCATACGGTCTTATTTATAAAAGTCTCTTATTGTAGGTATGTAGCTTACTTTAGTTAAAATGCTGATAAGCCTACTATAAGTTCCTGTGTTCATAAATGTTCTATAGGCCACACATAGGTAGGTAAGTTTTTAACCGACTTCAAAAAGGAGGAGGTTATCAATTCGTCGTATATGTTTTTTTTCTTTATATGTTCGACCAATTTGGATGGTTTAAACGGTATTAAATAGGGGATTGCTTCAGAGTGGTCTCTTTAACATCATGGTGAGGATCTTATGATGGGTTCTGGACATATAGAGTGGAACACCTCAGAGGTTCGTTGACATCTCAGGGTATAATGATGTGAACTGGAGACGAAATATGTAACTCCTCAACGGATTGGAATAATTGAACCGTTTTAAAAGGTATATTTTGTTGTTGGTAAATATTTACACAGCAAAATCAGTACATCATTGACCATTCTATGGTCTGATGATGTTCCTTGGAGACAAAATGTGTAACTCTTGAATAGGAGAATCGGAACCGTTTTTAAGAATTTTTTTGCCAATAACTTTATTTTTGCAAAACTAGTACCTACATCATAGAATATCTTAGGGTCTGATGATGTGATTTGAAGGGAAAATGTGTAACTCCAACGGCTTGGAATAACTAAACCTTGTTTTAAGATATTAACCTCCATCTTATAAAATTTCAGTAGATAGTGTTTTTACTAATATGTACTTTAAATACATTATTAAGAAGAAAGCTCAGTTTTTAATAATTATTATTATTGATCTCAAATGTTTTATACCAACTTAATAAATATTTATTTTATTTTTTTTAATTTAATAGTATGGAGAATGTGTTCCTTTTTCAGTAGTCGGTAATAGAAACATCAAAAACGGTAATAGAAACAACATCATCCCATCGGGCGGTAATAGAAGCAGCCGCAATTTCAGATAAAATTATTATTTATTAAATATTGTGTGATTTAATACTACATTTAAGTACTGAATGTCATAGAATATTTAATTAGGATAAAGAATAAATTAAAACGCCTGTCCTAGCATAACGGCGTATATCTAATTTTCTGAAGTTCATCCAAAGTCAGCTTAAACTGGCGGTAATGGGAGCGTTTACGTTACTACCATTTATTTTCTGTATTGAAAATGGATTTGAATGACAACAACAGCAAGATTGAACATTCGTGAACAAAGTGTAGGAGTAAGCGGAAATGGGCTTGTATACTCATATGCGAACCTATTTGCCTGACCGCCCTTCACATATGTGCAAACATTCGTAAAAATGTCAAACATTTGCGCGCATGTGAGTGACCGGGGTTAGAGCCGAAACGTCAGAAAGGCTGACACTGCTGACAGCTAGTATTTTGTGTTGCCATATCAAAATATATTACCCATACATTTTTAAGGAAAAATATGGAACCTTAAATTTGCAACCCTATTAACTTTGACAATCACGAACAATTTCACGGTGCAACACACAATTGTTAAATACTATTGTCACCGTTATTGTTACCGCTAAAGTTAACTTTGACGGAAACGATAACAGAGCCTACGGTGCAATCCACCCTAAGAAATATTCACTAATACGCAATGATGTTGTATTTTGCTAATACGGAATCTATTGGAGGTTATCTATGATAACTACACTACCTATACGTGCTTGTACGTCTTTTTTTAATTTTTATTGTAATATTTTAAACTAAAATAGGCATAAATAAAACAACACATCTAACTACTTTAATATTTATTTACATTTAATATAAATAAATTATAAAACAGGTACATTTTTAAAAAGACGGGAATTTTTACAAGTTTATATAATAAGTGTAGGCGACGCAATTAAATATTGTATAATAATTAAATAAAACAGAGCGCGGCCGAGGGACCTCCTTCTCACAGCTGGCACACTGGCAGTTATCTAAATTTAAATGCAGTAGATGATGTGTAGATGTGATGATGTAGCTGTGGATGACCACGAGAGCAAACGTACATCAAAATGTTCTTCACATAGGAGTGACTCTATTGTGAACGAGTGGTTGGAGCGGAACGAGATGCAGCGGCCACCGCTACCAGAAGTGGCAGCGGCAGCGGCGACGGCGACGGAGGCAGCGCGGATACATAATGAAAACCCGATCGGCGCACAGGCCCAGGGCCCTCCTGTCGACAGCATTCTTCAACTCGCGAACACCCTGAAGGACATAATGGTGACTTCATCCACCCAGCAAGAAGAACGCTTGCTGACTAGATTAGCAACACCGCGGGAGTTACCAGTTTTCAGTGGAGACTGCATCGAGTGGCTACATTTCAAGAGCGCTTATGAAGAATCCACTCATGTTTGCAACTTCAGTGACTCTGAAAATCTATGGAGGCTTCGACGAGCCCTCAGAGGGGAGGCCAAGGAGGCAGTGACGGACTTGCTCATAGGCAACACTGCACCAGCGGTCGTCATGGAGGCACTGGAACTGAGGTTTGGCAATTCCAATTTGATTATACAACATTTAACGTCACAGATTAGAAAGCTGGCTCCACTGCCCAATAATTATCAAAGCGACTTAACTGTATTCGCTATGAAAATAAATAATTGTGTCGCAACATTAAATGCGCTTAATCAACAAGATTACTTGCGAAGTCCCGAGCTATCAACTGCTGTAACATCTAAGCTTCCTTGTATTTTGTTGAGCAAATGGACCGAATACGCGTACACTAGACTAACATCTGATATACCGAAGCTCAATCTGCTAGCTGCATTTTTGAAGAGAGAGGCTGAAATGGTATCCGTTGTTGGTGTTGCGCATGTATATAGAAAACCTGAAATTGTACAACCGAGTCGAAAATTCGATGATAAACCTCGTTTCAGTAATAATCGACCCGTATTAGCTACGATTACGAAACCGTCTTCTAGACTATGTAAATATTGTAAAAAAGCTGATCATTTGTTACCGGAATGTCGACCTTTTAAACGAGCGATGAGAAAGGATAGATGGAGATTTGTAAAGTTTAATAATTTATGTTATTGCTGTTTGCAAGAGAGACATGAGCGAGATAATAATTGTCCTGGTTCTGTCTGTGATATAGATAGCTGTGGCCTCGCTCATCACCGCTTTTTGCACTACAATAAGCCACACGGAACGCATGCAACTACAACAGAGGAGTGTGTAGCTGAGCAGACGCCGTCATCGGAAAGTCAACGTGGTGAATCATCATCATCTGCAGGCCGCGAGACTGTGGCTCACTCCCTCGCAACGAGCTCGGCGCTGCGGCGCGAGAGCGCCCCGGAGACTTCCCGCGCCCGCGCCCCCTCCACTCCCAGTAGTCCCAGTGCTGTATTACTTAAAGTGGTTAAAGTAAATCTGAGTGGACCTAAAGGTACGGTGACCTGTTATGCTTTATTAGACGATGGTGCTTCTATTTCCATGATTGATAAAGATTTAGTACGCGAGTTAGGTCTTACGTCATCGCAAAGCAATCCTATTAAATTTATTGACGCCTTTGGTATTGAAATATTTCAGTCTGACGCTCCTAAAATGTGTACAAAAATAAGCGGTTATCATGTAAATAAATTTTATGATATATCATTGCGACAAATAGATAAATTACAATTGCCTAAACAAGATTTGTCATCCATAAATTATATAAATTGTAAACATTTATTAACTGTTAAGGATGTTGTATGTAAAGAATGTGTTGTGCCTCGCCTACTTATTGGAGAAGATAATTATTATCTAATTGCGCCTTTGCAAATTCTGCACGGTAACAAGCAGGAACCTTATGCTACGCAATGTCGATTGGGGTGGTCAATTCATGGTTGCTATGGTCTCACTCACTCTTCTGTGGATGCTCATACATTCCATCTCACTCACACCGAGGCGCAGGAACAATTATCTGTTATTAATGAACTTAATAACTTAGTTAAAAATTCCTTTGAATTAGATGCAATCGGAGTTTCGACCTTGCGACGTGACAATGCGGCGCACTTGAGAGCAGTACGTATCCTGGATGAAACTGCACGTCAAATAGGCCAACGATGGGAGGTTGGTCTACCCTTCGTCAAAGACGAGTTCTGCATGCCTGACTCCTACGAGTATGCACGTTCCAGGTTGTCAGGTATCGTAAAAAAATTTCAATCTGATAGTAGTTATGCGGAGAGATTCCGGAAAGAAATACAGAAATTATTCGACAACGGCTACGCTCGAGAACTAAACGATTCTGAACTTCTAGCTAGTCAGGTATGGTATCTTTCCCACTTTGGGGTTCAGAATCCTAACAAACCCGGCAAATTAAGATTAGTCTTTGATTGTGCGGGAAAAGTGAAAGGTGTTTGTTTAAATGATTTCCTATTGACTGGTCCCGATTTATATAATTCATTATTAGGAATTATGTTTCGTTTTCGTCAACATAAAATTGTCGTGACAGGCGACATTAAAGACTTTTTTCTTCAGATAAGAATTCGTGATGAAGACCAGCACGTGTTTCGCTTTCTGTGGCAAGAGAGCCCAGCAGCACCCGTTACGAGATGTGTTATGCAAAGTCTATTGTTCGGCGCTACCTGTTCACCTTTCGTCGCACAATACATAAAAAATAAAAACGCTCTAAAATATCAAGACTTGTATCCCGAAGCCGTCGATGTAATTATAAATAATCACTACATGGACGATTGTTTGCACTCGTGTGACAATGAAGCTCAAGCTATTCAATTAGTACGAGATATAACAAATATTCATAAGTCCGGCGGGTTCGAAATAACACGTTGGTCTAGTAACAGTAGGGTTGTATTGCAGTCCATTCCCTCCGATGCACTCGCGCCTATTGCCGTAGAGTTCAAACATGGAGCTACGAACACAACTGAGCGCACTCTCGGATTGATGTGGCATCCTAACGACGATACATTTGGATTCGAAGTTGTCATGGATCGTATTTCACCTAAAGTTATGAATGGATCAGAGCCCCCAACGAAGGCACAAATGTTGAGCATTATAATGTCAGTTTATGATTTACATGGCTTTCTATCATCATTCATAATAAAAGGTAAAATTATTTTTCAACTTGTACATCGTAGTGGTGTAGAATGGAATTGCCACATCCATCCCGAGGAACATGCCTTGTTCGTAACGTGGCTTAATGATCTACAACGTTTGAGCTCGCTTCGTATTCCGCGATTTTATTTAGATGTACAGGAATGGGTCGATTGTTACTCGACATTGCCAAAGTCAATGTCGCAAAGCACGGACAACATTATTGATACACAAATGCATGTTTTTTGTGACGCGTCGGCTAAGGCGTACGCGACTGTTATTTACTGGCGCTTTACACGATCAGATGGACGTGTACTTATTTGTTTTATAACCAGTAAAAGCCGCGTGAGTCCTTTACGTCCGATATCCATTCCTAGGCTGGAGCTGCAGGGAGCGCTGCTGGGCGCGCGGCTCGCGGCCACCGTGCAGCGCGAGCACCGAGACACACATCCTACTAAAATGTACTTCTGGACGGACTCCAGTACTGTTCTACAATGGATTAAGAGTGACCCTCGCAATTACAAACCATATGTAGCTCACCGCTTAGGTGAAATTGATGAGCTGACACAGGCATGCGAGTGGCGTCACGTCCCTACCGGCCTTAACGTAGCAGACGTAGCCACGCGTGAAGACGCTCCTCCGCTTGTTTATAGTAGTGACTGGTTTCAAGGTCCTTCCTTTTTGCGCCGCACCGAAGATCAATGGCCAAAGGACCTCAAGCGCAACAAACCGCTACTGGAAGCAATGTGTGAGGAACGATCTGTTCATGCTGTGATCGGACATGACTCAGGGCTATGTTTACCTAACGAACATAACATCTCGAGTTGGCTCACACTAGTGCGCGATACGGCAAGGGTTCTGTTATTCATTAGAAAATGTCAACGCAAACAGTGCAACTTAGACATTGTTCTAATGAAGGAGGTAGAGGACCTACTGATAAAAAAATGTCAAAATGATAGTTTTAGCACCGAATTGTCATATTTGAAACAAAGTAAACTGTTACCGACTAGCAGCCGCTTGTTACAGTTGTCACCGTATATTGATGACTCGTGCATGTTACGGGTTGGTGGTCGCATAGACAACGTCATAGGTGTGGAGCACCATGCACGGCGCCCCGCTATTTTAGATGGTAACCATAAGATAACACGGTTGTTAGTTGAATATCATCACAAGCAAGCGATGCATGGCGCTAATGAACTCGTAGTTAATAATTTGCGACAGCAATATTGGATTTTACGACTCAGGCCAACCGTCCGTTCTATCGCATCCCGTTGCTTCTTCTGTCGTTATCGACGGGCCACGCCTCAACCACAGCGTATGGGTGACCTACCCGCCGCTAGACTACAACACAATAGGCGTCCCTTTAGCTTTTCGGGAGTGGATTTTTTCGGTCCATTCGAGGTCACAGTCGGTCGTAAAAGGGACAAACGGTATGGAATGTTGTTTACGTGCCTCACCGTTCGAGCCATCCATATCGAGCTTACAGAAGATCTCACAACGGACTCCACAATAATGGCCCTACGTAGAATGGCTGCTCGTCGTGGCATGCCTCAGGTAATCATTTCAGATAATGGTACGAACCTTCGAGGTGCCGATGCGGAGCTGAGACGGAGCATAGCCGAGGTGAACCTGGACACGATTCGAGATGCCGCCGCTGTTCGTGGCGTGGAGTGGAGATTCAACCCACCAGGTGCCCCAGAGATGGGAGGTTGCTGGGAGCGGATGGTCCGCACAGTTAAGTCTTCCCTTAAGGTCATTCTAAAAGAACGCGCTCCTCACCCTGATACTCTGAGTACATTGTTAGCTGAAGTCGAGGCATTGGTAAACAGCCGTCCTATTACTCACGTGTCTGATGATCCGAATTACCCGGAGGCGCTTACCCCCAACCATTTTCTAATTGGTACTTCCTCAACAGGCCCACAATTTGGTAAGTATGTTGACTCCGATCTATCTTTACGAAAAAGATGGCGAGTCGCACAGAGGCTGGCAGACATGTTCTGGGCTCGCTGGCTCAAAGAATATTTACCGACTTTACTGCCGCGCCAGAAATGGTCTCAAGAAGCGAAGTCTCTCGAGGTAGGTGATTATGTCATCCTTGTCGACCCTAGTCAAGACAGGGGTTGCTGGCGTCACGGAGTAGTGAGTGCAACCTATGCAGGCAGGGATGGTCGCGTCCGCATTGTTGATGTACGCACACGCACGGGCGTGCTGCGCAGACCGGTCACGCGCGTCGCTCTACTGTCACCACGGGACTGTAGTGCTAACTAGTTAGCACTAAGGAGGCAGAAATTGTAGGCGACGCAATTAAATATTGTATAATAATTAAATAAAACAGAGCGCGGCCGAGGGACCTCCTTCTCACAGCTGGCACACTGGCAGTTATCTAAATTTAAATGCAGTAGCTAGACAGCGAACTCTACACAGAGTACTGAATGACTAGAGCTATACGAACACGTCAAGGCCCTCGGTCGCGCTGTAATAAAATTTTCTCGAGTTTTTCTTTCCATCGCCTATAATAAGTAATCAACAACTTACATACTATAATATAAGGCACCTAAGTTTTTTGCTTCACAGGTGGTCCCTTAAAGTGTTAGATATTAATTATTATTAGCACAACTATAATTGTATTAATAAATAATCTGGAAATAAATAGTAACTTAACATTGTAAGCTTGCGATTAAAATACTGGCCATGATTGTCATATAAGAAAACTAATAAAAAACAGGAGTATGAAAAGTATTGTCAAAAATATAAAAAAGACATAGAGAACTCTGAACTAGCAATAAGCAACCGATTTAGCATAATTTCATAGAAATAAATACAGTTATATCATTGCTTCAAGAAGTTTCTTTTATCAGAAGGGGATTACTCAAATGGGCCATCGCAAAAGATCTAAACGTTCACATCATTATAAAGGCAAACGTAGACGTCGCCATTATGAGTATGATACGTCAAGTGAAGAATCGTCGCACAGCTTCGATACAAGAGATGGAAGTCCGAAGAAGAAAAAGAAAGATCGCATGACTGACTATTATCGATCTCTGTCGACGGAGGTAAGCGATGTGGTTTCGGCGACCGGACGAGGTACTGACGGCGAACGAAGAAAAATAGTACGGTCAAGAATTTCTGCGACCGGACGAGTCACTACCCGAAAACTTGATACAGCGAGCGCCGGCGTGTCGAGCGGAAGCCGCGCCGTCAACGTTGCGGCTTCGTGGGCACCGCCGCCGCTGCTAACGCGGCCGCCCGCGCCGCCGTCGCCGCTGTTGCAGCCGCCGCAGCCGCCGTCGGCGCCGTTGGACTGCATGCCTGATGTGACTGCTGACGCGGTACCCGCTGTTGGCACCCCTGCGGCTGAGCCCACTGCCGCCGAGGTCGGTGCTGAAAGGCTCGCTTCAGGTCAACAGTCGCAGGTACCACACGGTGGTTCATCAATTAATTGCAACGCAAATATGACGCCAAATATCATGTTAAACTTAAATGATTTCGCCCAGTTGTTGCAGACTTTTGTTAAGCCTAGTTCATCATCAATTAATACGAACGTAAACAACATGATACCCGAATTCGACCCTTCGGTTAAAAATCATCGAATCGATTTGTGGCTGTCGAAAGTTAACGAATGCGCGCAGATATATCGATGGGACGAAGCCCATATTATGCATTACGCATTGCCCAAACTTGTAGGTAATGCGAAAAGATGGTATCAAGGCCAAACTACAGTATTACGTAACTGGCAGGAGTGGCAGATTCTTTTATGCAAAGCTTTCCCGTCGGAGACAAATTACGGTGCTCTTTTGTCAGAAATGTTGGAACGACGACTAAGGGTTAACGAAAATTTAGATGAATATTATTACGAAAAAAAAATGTTGTTAAACGCATGTGAAATTTCGGGGAAAAGGGCGGTCGATTGTATAATACACGGGATAGACGATCGGACGATCCGCGCTGGAGCGTCTTCGGGACGATTTATTGAACCGGAAGATTTGTTAAAATTTTTAAAAGATGTATGCAAAGAGCAAAGAGACATTTTTAAAAATTCTAATGTAAGTAAGCCTCGCCAGTTTCCTCAATCAGGTAATCTCCAAAATAATCAATCTGTTACGCCTGTTATAACCTGTTTTAATTGCAAAGAAAGAGGTCATAGGGTTCAACATTGCCCTAAACCTGTTATTAAATGTGAGGGTTGTCACCGTTACGGGCACAGTACTAACAATTGTAATTCAAAAAATAATGTAAAGATTAATGACAAGCGTGTTATGTTGGTTGATAGTAAAAATTCAAGTAACCTTAAATATTATAAAACTGCGGTTATTAATAATTGTAATTTGATTAAGTGTTTTATTGATTTAGGGAGCGATTGTTCACTTATTACTAAAGAAACTGTGGAAAAATTAGGATTAGACATATCAATACATTGTTTACCATCTGTGAGAGGCGTTGCTGATGTGACCATTCCAATATTAGGTAAAACCATTTTCTTTTTGCGCATTGATTCTGTTGAAGCCAGTATTACCGCATATGTAATTGATAACCATCATTTACATGTCCCCTTACTTATTGGTCAAAATTTTACCGAACAACCCGATATCATTATTACAAAAACCGACACGTCATTTAATATTTTATCACGCAACTCCATACCGGAACTTCCCAATGTTGTTGAAGATTGTTATAATAATAGAAAGATTAAATTATTTGTTTTATTGGACTCAAAAATAAATAATGTAGGTTTGTTGAAATGCTATAGTACAGATTTGAAGGATACTGATATATATATTTCAACCACTTATAGAAATAGTAACGGTCACGAGTATATGATTCCAGAAGGTGTTTATCGGGTCCGTCAAGGGGAGTGTCATTTACTCATATTGAACTTAGCATGTACGAAGGATTTACCACCACTGTATTTTTTTAAAGATTCGATTATTGCACGTGCTATTCCCGCTACTTACGATAATATCAGGGAAAAGTTTTCTGAAAAACAATTGCTATGTCTTGCTACTCGCATTTTGGAGCCGCTTGATCGAAATAATATACTTATTAACCCAGATTTGACTTGCAATCAGAAAGACATCGTTTATAATTTAATTAATAAATATCGTGAGTGTTTCGCACAGAATTTATCCGAATTAGGTTGTACTAATATTTCTGAGTTAGATATTAAGTTAACGGACGATACTCCCGTAGCTTACCGACCTTATCGTCTCAGTAATTCAGAGAAGGAAATAGTTCGGGGCATGGTTAAAGAGTTAGAAGAAAATGGAATAATCGAGGAATCTAATTCTCCATACGCAAGTCCGATTCTATTAGTTAGTAAAAAGACGGGTGGATATCGATTATGTGTCGATTACAGGGCTCTTAATCGGAAAACAGTTAGAGATCTTTATCCATTGCCACGGATTGATGATCAGATAGATCTTCTAAGTGGAAATTCATATTTTATAAGTCTTGACATGTCTAGTGGTTATTACCAAATTCCTGTTAAAGAAGATTGTAAACATTTAACGGCTTTCGTGACTCCAGACAATCTTTATCAGTTTAAACGTGCTCCGTTTGGTCTGGCTAATTGCCCAGCTGTTTTTCAAAGAGCCGTTAATAGAATGCTTGGAAAGTCCCGCGGAAAATGTGCCATAGCATATATGGATGACATCCTTATTTCAGGTAAAGATTTTGATGAGTGTTTGTGTAAACTTGAGCAAACCTTTATTTTGTTAAAAGAAGCTGGATTCACGCTTAACATAAAAAAATGCCGTTTCTTTGATACTGTGATTCATTATTTAGGTTACGAAATTTCTGTTGAAGGAGTTAGGCCAGGTACAACAAAAATAGAAGCGGTCGTTTCTTTCCCTGAGCCAAAAAATGTCCATGAGGTTCGTCAGTTCATGGGATTAGCGAGCTACTTTAGAAAATTTATTGAGCACTTTGCTACGATAGCAAGGCCGTTAACTGACTTAACAAAGCAAAACATTTCTTGGAGTTGGGAACAACCACAGCAGGAGGCATTTTTTACGCTAAAAGAAAAATTAACTCAACGTCCCATTTTATCTATTTATAATCCTACCTTTATTACGGAATTACATTGTGATGCCTCAAAAGTTGGGTTAGGTGGTATTCTACTTCAAAAAGAATTCTCTAACTCTTGTTTGAAACCAGTCGCATATTTCAGTAGGAAAACTACCATTGACGAAGAAAAATTGCATGCATACGAACTGGAAACCTTAGCTGTGGTTGCCTCATTAAGTAGATTTAGAGTATATTTGTTAGGAAAATCTTTTACCATCATCACTGACTGCAGTGCTTTGAGGTCTACTTTCACGAAAAGAGACATAATACCACGCGTAGCCCGTTGGTGGATAGCACTACAGGAGTACGACTGCTCTATTGAATATAGACCAGGGCAGATGATGCAGCATGTAGATGCTCTTAGTAGAAATCCATTGCCTTGCGTCAGTGATCATGATAAAAGTGAACATCTGACACGAATACTACATATTTCTCAGGATGACTGGTTATTAAGTCTACAATTGACCGATCCCAAAATTATTCATATTCGATCTGTTCTCGACGATCCTCAATATAAGGAAATGGTTGATATAAAACAGAATTTTGTCATAAAAAATAACCGTTTATACCGAAAAGTTGGAGATGATCTTAAGTTGGTAGTTCCTAATTGTGCTAGGTGGCAGATTTGCCAACGAAATCATGATGACATTGGTCATTTCTCGGTTGATAAAACTTTGGAAAAAATTAAGAAGGATTTTTGGTTTCCAAAAATGAGAAAGTTTATAAGCAAATATGTTAAATCGTGTCTGCACTGTGCGTTCGGTAAAGAGCCAGCTGGTCCAAAAGAAGGATATTTACATAATATACCAAAAATAGATATACCGTTTCATACAATCCATATAGACCATTTAGGACCCTTTGTAAAAAGTTCCCACGGTAACCAGTATATTTTATTGGTTGTAGATGGTTACACTAAATTTTGTCTCATTAAACCGGTACGTAACACAAAGTCATGCCCTGCAATTAAGATTTTAAAAGATATTTGTTCCACATTCGGAAATCCAACCCGATTGATATCAGATCGTGGATCTTGTTTTACCTCGCAGGAATTCAAACGTTTTTGTGTAGAATCTGAGATTCAACATATTCTCAATGCTGTTTCCGCCCCTCGTGCGAACGGCCAAGTTGAAAGATATAATAGAACTATTCTAGACAGTCTTAGAGCTTATTCTGATTCTATAAATGAAAATAAATGGGATCAATACATAGGTAAAGTACAGTGGGGAATCAACAACACTCTCAACAAGGGAATAGGTAAAACACCAGCGGAAGCACTATTCTGTAAACGTCCTTTGAGTAAAGGTGAAGGTAGGTTAGGTCAGGCATTACTAGAAACTAGACATAATGATAAAAATGTTGACACAATAAGGCAGGAAATAAGCACACACATAGATAAAGACCAGCAGCAGCAAAAACATAGGTTTGACAGAAAAAGAAAAGATGCTAAAATATATCAAATAGGAGATCTTGTAAAAATTTTGAAAAATACACCTTCCAACGAAGGTAAAAGTCGTAAACTTTTACCAAAGTATACGGGTCCTTTTAAAATAACCGGTGTGTTAGGAAATGATAGATACGAAGTTTCCAGTATACCTGGTTCGAAAATCACAAGGGGGAAATATTCAAACGTTTGGTCCGCGGATCGTATACAGCCGTGGATCACTATTTCTAGTGAACAGAGTAATTCTTCAGGTGAAGATGATGATGATGATGTGCTGGAGGCTTGACAAAAGATTTGTAAAATGAGAAAATTGAAAATATGAAGTTTTTATTTTATTTTGAGTTGAGTTTTGAAAGTTTGATTCTTTTGTTTTGTTTTTGCATGGTACCAATAATATATCGTAGTTTCAGATATTTTTTAATTAATTCATAATCTGGAAGTCTGACACGGTCGTTAAGTCCTGTAGTCACGTGAGCTCTTGACTTGACGATGAGGGGTCAGGTGCAGATATCACTGATTGTGAGTTATGCGAATTGATGTCACATTTGGAAGTCTGGAGCGGTCGTGGAGTCTTGTAGCCAGATAGGCTCTAGACTTAGCGATGAGGGTTCAGGTGCAAATGTGAGATGTTGACATCTGGAAGTCTGAAACGGTCGTGGAGTCTTGTGGTCACGTAGGCTCTAGACTTAGCGATGAGGGTTCAGGTGCAGATATAGTAGAATTATTCAATGTTGACATCTGGAAGTTTGGCACGGCAGTGGAGTCCTGTAGTTGATCATACTCTTGATTTAGCTGTGAGGGGTCAGGTGCAGATTTAACTAATGGTTTCAAAAACTTGAATGGATTGTTGGTATCTATGTAAAAGAAAAATTAATGTATTTTTACCTTTATATAAGTTTGAGGACAAACTTTGTGTAGTCAGGATGGCCGAATGTTAGATATTAATTATTATTAGCACAACTATAATTGTATTAATAAATAATCTGGAAATAAATAGTAACTTAACATTGTAAGCTTGCGATTAAAATACTGGCCATGATTGTCATATAAGAAAACTAATAAAAAACAGGAGTATGAAAAGTATTGTCAAAAATATAAAAAAGACATAGAGAACTCTGAACTAGCAATAAGCAACCGATTTAGCATAATTTCATAGAAATAAATACAGTTATATCATTGCTTCAAGAAGTTTCTTTTAAAAGGTTTTATCAAAATCATTTTAGTGCTTTTCAAGATATGAACTCGAGAAATACTTTTTAACCTCAGTCCCAAATAGAGATTGCAACCCGGTGTGATTCTCGGTGAATTTATATTGAAGTACTTATATTAAGTAATTTATTTACTGAAACCCACGATACAATCACAAAGGATTCCTCCAGGAGCGGGAAAATAAAAAATCCACAAGAAAAAGCAAAACACCACATCCGCGTCAGCCGTCACGTCGTAAAAACGAAATTGACATTGACAGTCAGTGTTGCCAACTTTATTTTAACAATCCCACTAAACACACCACCAGAAAAGGCAGAAAACCACTAAAAAACTAAAAAAAAAATTATAAAAATAAAATGACGTGCATAGGTGTTACTTACATGAACTGAATTGAATTTGAATTTAACTAACTGAATTTGTTAAAGATTCATCTTTCAGAAGAATCGGATTCAGATCGTAGATTGCGAAGAATTTTCTTTAGTTCCAATTTTTAGGGTTCCGAAGTAAAATCGGAATCCTTAAAGTTTCGTCATGTCTGTCCGTCCGTCTCTCTGAAGCAAAGCGCCGACACCCTTAGTGCTAGAAAGCAGTAATTTGGCATGGATATACAAATTATATTTATTAAAACTCCAGAATCGTAAAATAAAATATTGAAACACAATTTTTTTTCAGGGTAGGTACCTCCCCTAACAGGTAACGTGAGGATGAATTTTTTATTCCTCCCGTACCATAGGGTACATGAAAGTGTCGTATCGTTGAAAAGGTCTTCCAAAAATATTATGGGTCTTCTAAGACAATTTTGCAGTTAGAGGTCCGTTTGCGAAATATTTGGCTTTAAACTGCTAATTTTGGTTAGAGTTAAGGGGGGGGGGGGGGGGGGGTCTGCTGGCTAAACGATTGGAGTTGGGATAATGAAAAAAATCTCAAAAATAGATTATAATTATGATAAATTTACAAGGAAAATTATCACGGCTATGTAAGCTTAAGTAGATAATGAGTAAAAGTCGATAAAATTACTACATTGCGCATGGCGGTTTTTTTTCTTTCCATGTGTTTTAAGTTTTCGCGCTATCTGTTTTTACTTCATAAATCAAAACAATGAACTGAATACCCCTATTACGGATTATCTCTTCGTCATTGCGTGGAAGCACAGATACTACACACAGTACTATACTTTTAGTGAGTCCTTTATCTCTTATCGTTGACAAATGACTTTCAAATAAAAAGTAATTTTGTAAAATCATCCTAGTGGTTAAATATCATGCTCTACCACGAAATGAAAAAATCTTTTCCACCAGAAAATCCACTAGCCACTAAAATCAATATATCCCCACTAAAAGGGGTGTCGAAACCACCAGATCTAGTGTAAATTCCACTAAGTTGGCAACACTGTTGACAGTAATGACTAATGAATGACAGACTGACAGTTAGCCATGATGCTGCCGCTATGTCAACCTACGTTGTCGCTAACGCCATCTAGTGATATAGGAAACTACTAAAGAGAGCTAATCGGCCTCCATAGAAAACGTCAAAGTATAGAAGTGAAAAGACCCTGTGTGCTTAGTGCGAGTTTTACGTGACATAACGGGCTCGCTACGTAAATGCAAATTTGTATGGGACCGAAGCAGAGCCATCTAGCGGGAAAGTGAAGAAAAAAAATGCGCGAGTGCGAGTTTCATGCGCTCACGTTCACCCAAGTGAAGTCTACTGTCAGTGGTTATTGTATTGTTTCTCGAACATTGCGCGAGTGCGAGTGGCTTTATTTGACAGTTCCAATACGTAGCTTGCGAAAACTATGGGACCACGTGACCGAAAAGTTTTCACGTGAAATTTACAAGTGAAATCATAAAAAGATGGTTTATTAATTTAAATTTAAATTCTTGAAAATTATGACTGGATATTTATAATTGCTCGGAGCATGTTTACGGCCACTAAATCTTAAAGTGAATAAAATTATTGTTAAGTAGTATTTGTATTGTTCATGCAAGAAATAATTTCCGGTAATCCAATCACAGAGTACTTAAACACTACGCAATCTCAGTCACAGAGTACTTAAACATAAACACTAATCCAATGGCGAATGTCACCAAGCTTTTAAAAAGTTTATGGAGATATTTATAAAGACAATACCTTTTAATCTACTTGCAAGGAACTCGATAAACCTAATATTATTGTGTCTTGACTTGGACTCTTGGAATTAAAAGGTACTTACATTACCTACATAATTAAGATTTAAATAAGTTTATTTAAAATTGTCTACAAGTATGGACTCAATGAATTATTTTATTATGCAACTTAATATTGCCAAAGGTGATAATATCGTTTGCATACGAGCCCTCAAGGATCAAGGAAAATATTTATTAAATAATTACATATTTGATAAACCCATAAACTGAATACCCAGCTGTGAGCTTAACATTCAATATATCTACTTGGGACTATATTAACATTATGTATCAGTACCTACACTTTTGAGATACTAAATTATATCTATGTTCATAATATTTAAAATTTCTTGCCAAGCCAATATACCCAGCAAGATCTGTTGATAGTACTTCACTATATTATGCCATGCCATTGCAATGTGCCAAAATGATATGGGCCTTTTTTATTTCAAAATAGATAGAGAATAATTTAATAAGGCATAATATAATAAATAAAACATAGATATTTATGTATTATGTTTTACATACATACATATATTTAATCCTTGTTTTAAAAGATTTCAATATACTACTGAACACAATAAATTTGTAATATAATATTTTTATTAAAGGAAAGGTGTTGAAGAGCAAATAAGAAGAATACAATAACAAAAGGGGAAGATTGAATTACAACTAAGACTATTGACATCCAGCTGGATACTGTTGCCCGGAGAAGAATTACAAAAATATTATATTAAAAATTATTTACCGTTCAACGTCTTATTTCCACTCTTTAAATCAAAATCACATAATAATTATGCTGTAATGCCTCATTAATTTAATATTCAACATAATATGCCTCCTAAAATAAAATTATCAAGAAAACCACAATCTGTCTTTTAAAGTTTTATTTCTCCCACATAATGTTATACCTTCAATTCCAATCTCAATAGAAATCCAATGAGTAAATTACAATGGTCATAGACTTCACATTTCATACACTGTAATATAAATTAATGAGTATAATATATTTTGTAGCGACCTTATTCTGACATATCTTCTCAATTCTCAAATCCATGTTGCTGTGTTTATACTTTTACTTTATATACGTATTTCTTTACTCGTTTACTCTTAAATCACAATGGGGAAAATGTTGCATTGCTGTTGTTTTGTTGGAAGTGGTAGTCTCCGCTAGTGCTGTTGAGACAAGTTTGATACTCTGCCATCTATCTTGAATTGTACCTTAAATATAAAGATATGAATAAATACTAGGAACATAACATTTCTTACTTTGTACACTTCCTCATATTGTAATATGTTAGGTATCATAAAAACTTTCATTTTTCAAAATAGACATGATTTGTCCATTTGTTGTTTATCGTGAATAAGTATTTACAGCCATAGGTCACTGTGCCTAAACATATAAATCCTATTAAATAAATATTACACCAATCGTGAACTTGTTAATTATTGATCTGAGCTTGTTAAATAAATAATAAATTTCATTCACATAACCTCACCACACAAAAACTTTTCCATATCAAATTTATCACTGTAGCTATGTTCCATTATTTAATATTGCCTGTTTTCTCGCTTAAAATGCCACAATATAATAAGATTGATAAGTAAGTACTGAAAAAAATTATATTTATTAATATGAAACAAACAACCAAAACATTAATCTATAGCACGATAGCAAGTAAACTACAGTATAACACCACTATTTTAATTGTAGCTTGATACTATTGCTCCAACTAAATAAATGTATTATTTTCAATTTGGTTGGGTTCTTTCACGACGTTTAACGAGATTTAACGACGTTTTTGCTGCCAACATAATAATAGATATTTTCAGTGAACTAACGTGGAATTACACACGTCACGTTTTGAGACTGGCACTCGCAATTTCTCGTTAGTCATGTGTTGACGTTAACGAGGTGCGTGAACTCTTCGATGCAACTCGCACTAAGCACACTGAGCATTTCTGAGCTGAGCAGTGTGCTTAGTGCGAGTTAAAGGTGCGCGACTGCGAATGATCTCACTATTCGAATAATCTCCGACTACTAATGTATGTATTCGACTTGAATATTAGTAATATACTAACGTTCGTATTCGAATGACGACTAGTCGACTGCTAAATTAGTAACTAATCTAATAGCCGCTCTAAGAGTCGAGTCGCTCGCGCATTCGACGCTGACGACTAGTCGACTGCTAAATTAGTAACTAATCTAATAGCAGTAATTATAGCCGCTCTGAGTCGAGTCGTTCGCGCATTCGACGCTCACTCAGCAGTGTTGCCAACTTGGGGGTTTTCCACCTAAATTTGGGGGTAAGTTAGATGAAAATGGGTATCTTTAGGGGCCATATTTTTTAGGAGCATACACTAGAGGTACAATTTTTTGACGCATGTTTCAATAGTTACCTTTTTTTTAGAGGAATTTTCTAGGGGGAAATTTTAATGCCGGGTTTTGTAACGTATTTAGAAGATTGGGTTGATGAATTAATTCAATTTATCCTGGTGAGCTTCTTTTTCCTTTTACTTACTTAAATAAATTACTGCTTAGACATAGTGTTAGGGGGAAGGAGGGGAATTTCGAGATGACGCTGGGGGGGATGCTTAGTCGATTTTGGCAACACTGTCACGAAGCCAGTTGTCAGTTTGGAATGAATATTATTATTATTATGTATGATCGTTCACTAGACATGGCTCGGTACGCGTTTTCGTAATACCATAACTATTTATTGCTATTGTCGCCGATAAAGTACTTTAAAACTGTTTATTTGAAAAACTATTTATTGAAATGTTTACTCGGTATATCAGTTTTACGGTATCATCGGTATAATCTTATTCTCGCTAATGTCGGTATACGGACTGATTAAATGAATCCTTAATAGCGAACTTTATTGCAATAGGAATAAAGGCGATATACTGTTCAGTTGCATTTAAAATAAATATATTATTCCTAACTCGCAATACCTCGTATTTACGAATAAATGGTTTCTCTCAATAAATAGTTATTGAGGCACCTGATACCAATAAATAGTTACTTAAACTGTTTATCGTTTATACTGCCCATGTCTATCGTTCACCACTCCGCCGCCGTGCGGTAGTAGTCGCTTCCTTCAAGTTCCTTCATTCAATGGAGGTTTTGGGCAAATTGATTTAAGACCTTATGTCATTACTAATATGGTCTAAAGTCAATTTGCCCAAAAACTCGACTTATTGCACTCTTCGTTAGGATGGCCGAGTTCGCCGTTCGCTAGCTGCTAACAAAGTTCCGAGTCGAATGAAAGGTTACGATTCGTACTCTGTGTCGACTCAAGTCAAATTAGTTACTAATTTTTATAGATTATTCGAATGAGTCGAATGATTTACTAAGTCGAATAATTCGACTGGAATCATTCGGAGTCGCGCATCGCTAGTGCGAGTTGCATCGAAGAGTTCACGCACCTCGTTAACGTCAACACATGACTAACGAGAAATTGCGAGTGCCAGTCTCAAAACGTGACGTGTGTAATTCCACGTTAGTTCACTGAAAATATCTATTATTATGTTGGCAGCAAAAACGTCGTTAAATCTCGTTAAACGTCGTGAAAGAACCCAACCAAATTGAAAATAATACATTTATTTAGTTGGAGCAATAGTATCAAGCTACAATTAAAATAGTGGTGTTATACTGTAGTTTACTTGCTATCGTGCTATAGATTAATGTTTTGGTTGTTTGTTTCATATTAATAAATATAATTTTTTTCAGTACTTACTTATCAATCTTATTATATTGTGGCATTTTAAGCGAGAAAACAGGCAATATTAAATAATGGAACATAGCTACAGTGATAAATTTGATATGGAAAAGTTTTTGTGTGGTGAGGTTATGTGAATGAAATTTATTATTTATTTAACAAGCTCAGATCAATAATTAACAAGTTCACGATTGGTGTAATATTTATTTAATAGGATTTATATGTTTAGGCACAGTGACCTATGGCTGTAAATACTTATTCACGATAAACAACAAATGGACAAATCATGTCTATTTTGAAAAATGAAAGTTTTTATGATACCTAACATATTACAATATGAGGAAGTGTACAAAGTAAGAAATGTTATGTTCCTAGTATTTATTCATATCTTTATATTTAAGGTACAATTCAAGATAGATGGCAGAGTATCAAACTTGTCTCAACAGCACTAGCGGAGACTACCACTTCCAACAAAACAACAGCAATGCAACATTTTCCCCATTGTGATTTAAGAGTAAACGAGTAAAGAAATACGTATATAAAGTAAAAGTATAAACACAGCAACATGGATTTGAGAATTGAGAAGATATGTCAGAATAAGGTCGCTACAAAATATATTATACTCATTAATTTATATTACAGTGTATGAAATGTGAAGTCTATGACCATTGTAATTTACTCATTGGATTTCTATTGAGATTGGAATTGAAGGTATAACATTATGTGGGAGAAATAAAACTTTAAAAGACAGATTGTGGTTTTCTTGATAATTTTATTTTAGGAGGCATATTATGTTGAATATTAAATTAATGAGGCATTACAGCATAATTATTATGTGATTTTGATTTAAAGAGTGGAAATAAGACGTTGAACGGTAAATAATTTTTAATATAATATTTTTGTAATTCTTCTCCGGGCAACAGTATCCAGCTGGATGTCAATAGTCTTAGTTGTAATTCAATCTTCCCCTTTTGTTATTGTATTCTTCTTATTTGCTCTTCAACACCTTTCCTTTAATAAAAATATTATATTACAAATTTATTGTGTTCAGTAGTATATTGAAATCTTTTAAAACAAGGATTAAATATATGTATGTATGTAAAACATAATACATAAATATCTATGTTTTATTTATTATATTATGCCTTATTAAATTATTCTCTATCTATTTTGAAATAAAAAAGGCCCATATCATTTTGGCACATTGCAATGGCATGGCATAATATAGTGAAGTACTATCAACAGATCTTGCTGGGTATATTGGCTTGGCAAGAAATTTTAAATATTATGAACATAGATATAATTTAGTATCTCAAAAGTGTAGGTACTGATACATAATGTTAATATAGTCCCAAGTAGATATATTGAATGTTAAGCTCACAGCTGGGTATTCAGTTTATGGGTTTATCAAATATGTAATTATTTAATAAATATTTTCCTTGATCCTTGAGGGCTCGTATGCAAACGATATTATCACCTTTGGCAATATTAAGTTGCATAATAAAATAATTCATTGAGTCCATACTTGTAGACAATTTTAAATAAACTTATTTAAATCTTAATTATGTAGGTAATGTAAGTACCTTTTAATTCCAAGAGTCCAAGTCAAGACACAATAATATTAGGTTTATCGAGTTCCTTGCAAGTAGATTAAAAGGTATTGTCTTTATAAATATCTCCATAAACTTTTTAAAAGCTTGGTGACATTCGCCATTGGATTAGTGTTTATGTTTAAGTACTCTGTGACTGAGATTGCGTAGTGTTTAAGTACTCTGTGATTGGATTACCGGAAATTATTTCTTGCATGAACAATACAAATACTACTTAACAATAATTTTATTCACTTTAAGATTTAGTGGCCGTAAACATGCTCCGAGCAATTATAAATATCCAGTCATAATTTTCAAGAAACAGAAAAAAAGTGTAATTAAATTAATAAACCATCTTTTTATGATTTCACTTGTAAATTTCACGTGAAAACTTTTCGGTCACGTGGTCCCATAGTTTTCGCAAGCTACGTATTGGAACTGTCAAATAAAGCCACTCGCACTCGCGCAATGTTCGAAGAACAATACATTAACCACTGACAGTAAGACCACAGTAAATGAATCTATACAGTATCGTAACTCGGGCCGATTCTCGAAAAACATGCCTACGGCCGCGCGGACAGTAGCCGCGCGCTAGGGCTGTCCGCCGACAGTATTTTAATTTTATCAAACGACTTAAGTTTCTTAGTAGTTTTGTATTTAAAAAAATTATATTTTCTATTTTAATAAATGCAATTCATTGTGAATAAAAAGGAAGTGTTCCATAAATCCATAAACGATAAATGATAAACGATAACCGATATTTATTACCGAAAAACTTTTTAATTCGAATAAATCGAACCTAAAGTACTGACTACAAACTTGCCAACTACTTTCTTTGTTAATACTAACATAAAAATTGTGTTCTGTCAAAGTCATAGGGGTCATTTGTTACTGAACCACCCCCCCCCCCCCCTTCCCCCGCTAACGCCCCGGCTCTGCTAATATGCCCAGGGCCTCCAATGGGTTAAAGACAGCCTTGATTGGCGCGAGTAATACCTACGACATGGAGGTACAGTAAAGTACCATTACGGAGGTCGCCCATCCAATCCATTCAATGTCCAACTTCTGCAAACGTTGCTTAATATTTTTTTATAGAAATAGCCGGCAAACGAGCTGACGATCCATCTGATGGTAAGTGGATATCGTCGCCCATGGACACCAGCAACACCAAAGGCATCACTGATGCGTTGCCGGACAAAAAAGAGAGAAGAAAAGAAAGAAAGAACTGGCTCTCAAGCCCCCAGCCGGAACACGACGAGTCGTTTGGCGGCTGACTCATCATGCTCAAGGGTGGTAACTATCCAGGCGAACCCCATGGAGAAATAATAATAGTAATAATGGTATTATTTAACAATTAAAATCAATATTACCAATATAATCCCTCGAGGGGCCCTACCACCAGCGGGCCGGATTTCGTCGCCTTTTACGACACCCATCCGGCGTGGGATTGGGGTTAGTATTCTAAGCCACCCCAATACGGCAAAAGTAATAATAATCAACCATTTGATTCGATTTGATCGGTGGACTTATGAAAAATAAACAATTTAGGTACCTACTATATATGCAATAGCAATACGTACTTGTTTTTATTTATTTATCCTACATGCACTGATCTCCTTCAGCAGGACCTTGAATTTAATCATTTGATTTCTTATTAATAATTACAATACAATAATAAAGTTGATATTAATCAATGACGCAATAATTATACAATACCTACAAGTTACTTACCTACAATAATTATATATGTATATCTACCTACAAGTACGTATTATAAATTATATTATATTGTATAGTATTATATATACCTACTATATGATACGTACTTGTAGGTACGTATATAAAAATAGTCTTACCTTTGGGAGTCTCCAGGTACCTAATTTAAACAATGATATTCCTGAGTGACTTTATGTCGTATTATAACACCCAAAAACAGCACAATATATTGTATTCCTGTTTGCCATATTAAATACTTTTATAAGTCACACGCCGCACACGGCCACCACGGAACTAAACTAAAAGAATTTGTTATTTTTACCGTGGGACGTGGCTCAACCCGCGCTGGTTCGCCGCAGTTTCTGCCCTTTACTACACTTATTCCGATGTGCGTAGGTATGACGCGCGTTTCGACCGTTTGTATGAAGAGCGAATACTGTATAGATTCATTTACTGTGGTAAGAACCTTCTGACAATAACAAAAAAAAAATTGTAAATCCGTCCAGCCGTTCTCGAGTATTGTTTAGCAACATTTGGCGATTTTTAATTTAATAAAATTACGTATCACGTTGTTTGTCCGCGATGGAGTCCTAAACTACATAACCGATTTTAATCTTTGCACACCGTGTAGTTTGATTCAACTTGAAAGATAGGATAGCTTACATCTAAAAAACCTTTTGACAGAACGAAGTCTGTCCGGGCAGCTAGTTTATTTATATAGATTTGTGTCAATAACAATAAAAATTGTATTAATTGTAATTAGTTGCTTTTTTTTGTACGAAATAAATAAAGAATCAGTGTCCAATTCAAGTGTTTCATTTCACCACCTAATCGATATATGCACAGATTTATAGAATAAAAGAGATATTAAGCATTTCCCAGAAATTCGTAAGTATTATAGTGCGTTTCAACTAAATCTGCAGTTGGCTATGATGTTGGTAGTATTGAAATAAGTTTTTAAAATTTCAAAAACCTATTTATTATAGGGAGATAAATAATAATAATCATCAATTTAGGTAATAACAATATAAATTACGAGATAATATAAAACATTGCACGGTAATCTATATATATAATTTAACAAAAAATCTCAGAAACTGCTGAACCGATTAAGATGAAATTTGGCAGGGAGATAGTTTATGCTAAGGAGACGTCGAACGAAACGAAACGAGAAAAAAACGCAAATCGTGTAAAAAACACAATTGAGCGAAACCAGGGCTCCAAAGTGTTCGCCAGGGATCTGTCTATTGGGCAAAGTCAGCTTACGAGGTTGAAGACAGAGTCCGGCACCGTGGTTTCGTCGAAACCGGAAGTTCTGAGAGAAACTGAGAGATACTACGGACGGTTGTATACCTCCTCTCAAGCTCCACCTCCTCGCGAGGAGAGCGACAAGCGAGCTAAGCTGACCCGACACTACACAGAGGATATCCCGGACGTCAGCCTGTATGAGATTAGAGAGGCTCTCAAACAGCTTAAAAACAACAAGGCACCGGGAGATGACGGAATCACAACCGAGCTACTAAGAGCTGGAGGTAAGCCCCTTCTAGTGGCGCTCCAGAAACTGTTCGATTCCGTCATTAATACTGGAACTACCCCGGAAGCGTGGAGCAGAAGTGTGGTGACGCTGTTCTTCAAGAATGGGGATAAAGAACTTTTGAAGAACTACAGGCCCATTGCACTTCTGAGCCACGTTTATAAGCTGTTTTCGAGGGTGCTCACAAATCGCATTGCACGCAGGCTTGACGACTTCCAGTCTCCCGAACAAGCAGGATTCTGAAAAGGCTACAGCACCATAGACCATATACACACTGCGGCAGATTATACAAAAGACCGAGGAGTATAATCTGCCGTTATGTGTTGCCTATGTGGACTATGAGAAAGCCTTTGATTCTATCGAGACCTGGGCGGTACTAAATTCTCTCCAACGGTGCCGGATCGACTACCGGTATATCGAGGTGTTGAAGTGTTTATACTCATCTGCCACCATGTCCGTCAGAGTACAAGACACAGCAACGAACCCCATCCAACTGCAGAGAGGTGTCAGACAAGGGGATGTCATATCCCCAAAACTGTTCACCGCTGCGTTGGAAGACGTGTTCAAGCTGATGGAGTGGAAACGACGTGGCATCAACATCAATGGCGAATACATGACACACCTGCGATATGCCGATGATATAGTCATCCTGGCGGGATCCCTGGAGGAACTTGGTACAATGCTCGGGGACTTGAACAGCGCCTCACAACGGGTGGGTCTTAAGATGAACATGGACAAGACGAAAATCATGTCGAATGTCCATGTCACACCCGTACCGGTTGTTGTTGACGGTGCTGCTCTCGAAGTTGTAGACGAGTACATTTACCTGGGACAAGTGATCCAAATGGGTAAGTCCAACTTCGAGAAAGAAGTCACTCGTAGAATCCAACTCGAATGGGCTGCGTTCGGGAAACTACGTCATATCTTGTCGTCCAAAAAGTTACCTCAGTGCCTGAAGTCGAAGGTGTTCGAGCAGTGTGTGTTGCCAGTGATGACATTGGGATCCGAGACGTGGTGCTTCACTATTGGCCTTATGCATAAGCTTAGAGTCGCCCAGCGGGCTATGGAACGAGCTATGCTCGGTATTTCTCTACGCGATCGAATCAGAAATGATGAAATCCGTAGACGAACGAGGGTGACCGACATAGCTCAAAGAATTAGCAGGCTGAAGTGGCAATGGGCTGGCCACATAGTTCGAAGGACCGATAACCGTTGGGGAAGAAAGGTCCTCGAATGGAGACCACGCCTCGGTAAAAGGAGCACAGGACGCCCCCCGACCAGGTGGACCGACGACCTGAAGAAGACAGCGGGTATCCGCTGGATTCAGAAGGCTCAGGACCGGTCAGAGTGGCGGAAGTTAGGGGAGGCCTATGTCCAGCAGTGGACCCACAAAGGCTGATGGATGGATGGATGGATGGATGGAAGGAGACGTCCACTAAGAACGGATTTTTGGAAATTCATCCCCTAAGGGATACAAATAAGGGTTAGAAGACACTTTCATACAAACCAACTTTGTTAGTTTTAGATTTATAAATTTGAATTTTATTATGTAAGTTTATAGTAATAAACAAAAGTTAACTCTTACACATTTTTTTGGAAAATCATCCCTTAAAGGGTTAATTTAATGGATGGTACGTAGTAGGCAACTTGGTCATTTTTGAAGATAAAAACATGAAAATTTACATATTAGCTCCAGACTAGAAACAAAATTTGTAAGTATTATGTTTTTTGGGGAAATCATCCCCTAAAGGGTTAATTAAGAGGGCGCAATTTAGTATGGCAACTTCGTCAGTTTTGAAGTAAGAAGAGTGAAAATTTGTATATAAGCTTATAGTTAGACACAAAAAATAACTGTATCACTGTTTTCTCGAAATTCATCCCCCACAAATAGGGGTTGGTGGTCATTTACATACAAATCAACTTCGTCAGTTTTAGAGTTATAAATATGAAATTTTTTATGTAAGTTTATAGTAATAAACAAAAGTTAAATTTAACACATTTTTTGGAAAATCATCCCTTAAAGGGTTAATATAATGGATGGTATTTAGTAGGCAACTGGGTCATTTTTGAAGTTAAAAACATGAAAGTTTTATATATTAGCTTAAAATTAGAAGCAAAATTTAAATGTAAGCTTTTTTTTGGAAAATCAACCCCTAAAGGGTTAAATAATAGCGTGGAAGTTAGTATGGTAACTTCGTCAGTTTTGAAGTAAGAAAGGTAAAAATTTGTATATAAGCTTATTATTAGACACAAAAATTAACTGTATCACGGTTTTCTCAAAATTCATCCCCTCAAAATAGGGGTTGAAAGTCATTTTCATACAAATTAAGTTCGCCAGCTTTTAGAGTTATGAATATGAAAATTTTTATGTAAGTTTACAGTTATGAAGAAAAGTTAATAAAACACATTTTGGAAAATCATCCCTGAAAGGGTTAATTTAGGGGATTTAACTTAGTAGGCAACTTCGTCATTTTTGAAGTTAAAAACATGAATATTTGTATATTTGCTCCAGATCAGAAACAAAATTTAAAAGTTGGTTTTTTTTGGAAAATCAACTTCAGTTTTGGAGTAAGAAGGGTGAAATTTTGTATATAAGCTTATAGTTAGACACAAAAATAACTGTATCACTGTTTTCTCGAAATTCATCCCCATAAGGGGTAATACTAAGAGTTGTAAATATTTAAGGAACTACGTCCCGTTGTTAACTTATAGAATGAAACAAAATTTTGTGTAGATGACTTTACGGACGGGAGGGGGAGGGGAGAGGCACAGGAAGCGAGAGAGGGACCGGAAGCGAGAGAAGTAGAGGGACTGGGAGCAGGAGAGGCAGAGGGAGAGGGAGTGAGTGAGTGTAACTCCTGAACGGATGGAAACAACAGAACTGTTCTTAAAAATGTTTTTACTGTTCATCTTGACATCGTAAAACCAGTTCATCATTGATCCATTTAGGATCTGGTGGTGTAACTTGGAGACAAGACATTCAACTCCTGGATGGATGGAAATAACGGAACCTTTTTTTTTAATAAAACTCAAGAGCCAATTTTTCTGTACATTAATCTGTAAAATAATTTGTGATTTTATCGTAGGCTTCAATAAGTACTTCAATATAAATTAACCTGTTTTTAAATTTTCTTCTGTAAGGGATGGTACAAATATGATAAGCATAATTTTCGCATGCGAAGCAGCGGGCAACAGCTAGTGTAAGATAAGGCGCGCGCCAAAGCATATTGCCAGAAGATATTAGTTGGGAATGTTGGGATCAATTAAAACGTAACACTGTTTATAAACATTACTTTATTTCATAGGAATATTATCTATACATATACTTATTTGATCGGTAAGTTAGTTTTATTCGTTTGTTTATCTTTAATAATTGAGTAATACAAAATACATAATAGTTAACAAAAGATTTACTTATATTAAGCAAAACATAAACATTGTGTTGACTATTTATAACCCATTCGTTGTCACCATTAAACTTGAAAAGTCTTATTCTATAAATGTTTCGGAGAAAGTCTGAAACGCCGCGGATCTTCGCCCGTGGATGTTAAGGCGCGGTGTGATCTCAATATTCACAAAACTGGGTTTCTTTGATGCTCGAGTACGAGGAAACCCAATGAAAATATCGCACGCAAAAAATACAGAGCATAGAAAAAGGTCTAAAGAAAAAACTTAACCGTATAGAATATTAAATAGTTGTTTAATATTGCCAATAAAAAATCGTAATTTGCTACACAAAAAAGAGCTTTAGCGTCGAAATTCTCTGTATTTTCAGCGGTAACAACATATTTTTTTATTAATTTTTTACATACTTAAAACTATTTGAAATACAATTTAAATGTACATGGAATCGAACTTATAATCATGTTAATATTTTTTCTATGGAAGCCAGAAGAAACGTAAATAATTGTCTACAAAAAAGCGTGTTCAATAATGTCAACTTTTTTTGTTACATACTATAGTTAGGTAATATTTAAGTAAAGAACTATTCTCTGTATTTTTTCAAAATTCTAGCGTCAGTAGTACCAACTTGACTAACTCACATTGATTATCTGGATGCATGGACTAGTATAGTAGTGTTACCAATGTTACTATATTAATAATACTTTCGGGCCAGCTTCTGTATTAAGTACATAAAGACTACCAGTGGTTAACTGGCATTTTTCCTAATATGTAATGATAAATAAGGTTATTTACATCCACAGATACGGCAAATATCGAAGAGGTACCTGCAGACGGACCACGTGACAGTTAGACTTCGAACCCTCCGGATGTTTAATTAATGTTCTTGACAACGTATACCTGTAAATTATCCGGGCTGGCAACACAGCATGGCAGTCATTATTAATTCATTAAAATCTACCGTCTTATAGCTCATATTTTCACGATAATTTCCTAAATTTTCGATTTCTTAATAAATTAATAATCCAAAAGCAATTCATTAAATTGAGCCCGCAAAGATGTAACTGTTTTACGCCTTCCGTCTTACCATTAATTGAACCCTATCGAGTGCGCACAATAAAATCACATGTTGGCAAGAATAATAAAAGTAAATGGTTGAAGTAAAGTTATTAATTAAGGTCTTGAAGTTCATACGGTGTCATGGTCAAAGAGGAAGACAAAATGCTGCAGCTTGACGGAATTGTAGACGCTGCATCAGATGAACAGACTCCAAGTTTCATTATACACGTGCCGGAATCCGACAACGAACACGAATCTACTGAATTCTCTGAAATATTTTACTGAATTCTCTGAAATATTTTTTTCAATATCTTCTTGTACCATTTATACACGAAAGATTTAATATAAATTTATCAATTTTTAAAATGTAATGCTATATAAATATAATTCGGTTCAATTAACTTTATTCGTTAAAAGTTAATCGATTTAAATTCGATAGTTCCAAACTCTGTACAATCGTGATTATTGTCTATGGTAAATTGATATTAGAAGTCGGCCATATTTGTTTACTACTTAGGAGTCGACCAAAAATAGACTAAATAAACGGTTACAAACAGGAAGATGGTTTCTCATTAGAACGTATTAATTTATGAGATTGTAGGGACCCCTTCCCTCCCCCTTTTTTTAATATAATATGCAGGCAGACGAGCAGACGGGCCACCTGATAGTAAGCAGTCACCGTCGCCCATGGACACTCGCAACATCAGAGGCGCCACCAGTGCGCTGCCGGCTAAGAAGGAAGTGATGGACCCGCTTCTTGAAGGTCCCCATATCATAGCACTGTGGGAATACCGTCGGTGGTAGTTCGTTCCACAGTTTACGCGTACGCCGTAGGAAATGTCGAGTAAATCTTACCGTGGACGAATGCCAGGTATCGATATGGTGTTTGTGAAACCTGGCATTGCGGCGCGTTGAGCGATGGTGGAAGTTAGCCGCCGGTATTAAATTAAACAGTTCTTCAGAATAATCCCCACTGTACAGACGGTAGATAATTACTTTTTAACAAAAAATAAAACCAACGAAAAAAAAACTGAAAAGCAAAAAATAAAATAAACCATTTAGTATTATAAATTAAGATCCGAAATTAACAGTAAATAAATAATTTTGAGACCGTGCCAAACAAACAACCAAAATTAATTACATAAAATTAATTACACATCTTTTCGCCGTTTGTTTTTTCATTGGTTTAAAACGGTCATAGGAGTAAAAAACGGGTGAATAATCAATCATTCCCTATTTTCGTACCTTTAGGGTGGGAATAAAATTTTCAAAAAAATATGGGACCAACTTCAGGACATACCCTATCCAATAAAAAAAGAATCATCCAAATCGGACCACCCTGTGCCGATTTCTGCGTGATCATACATAAAAAAAAAAAAAAATACGTGTCGAATTGAGAACCTCCTCCTTTTTTTTTCGTCGGTTAAAAACGCACAGAGAACTAACATCTCTTCGTAATCCCAGCGATTCTAAACCGTCCGTGAGCTTGGGATTATCGACAGTACGAACAGCCCGTCAACACTTGAGTAGTCGGTGCTCCAGCCTAAAGCTCGGTTTCCACCGCGAGCGGAACGGATCCATTAAGGACTCGGTCTAACTCGCAAGAGTAAACTGCATACTTGTATTCCCACCAACAAATAGTCGGGCGGAAAGGACTGAGCGAGCAGAAAGAGTTGAAAGGAACTCGCTCAGTCCTAGGGAGCGGAGCGGAGTAATTACGGAGTCCGTTCAACTCGCAGTGACAAATTACATAGTAGCGTTTCCACACAGAAAGTGCTGAGCGGGGCGGATCGAACGAGTAATAATCTAAATTTTACTAACAAAAAATAACCGACTTCAAAGTCTCAAAAACTACATAGTTGTCAGATCTCGTTCAAATTTATGTGAGACCACATGACAAGTGCCTGCTTTCGATTAAAAAAAGAATCATCGAAATCGGTTGGCGTGATATTGAGTTATTCGTCAATTTGTCGCGCACATCTTAACACAAATTTACGACTTATGTGGTTTTCTCATAAATGCCATTGTCAGATCTCAATAAAATTTATGTGGGACCACATGACGGCCACCAGCTTTCGATTAAAAAAAAAATCATCAAAATCGGTTCGCCTAGTCCAAAGTTCTGAGGTAACAAACATAAAAAAAAAAAAAAAACAGTCGAATTGAGAACCTCCTCCTTTTTTGAAGTCGGTTAAAAAGTGATTGAAACGAGTCCGCTGTGGCAAGGTCTCGCCGACTAGTTTGAAACGGACTCGCTCGCTGTTTCCATCACCCGCGCTCCTTTCCCCGCCCCAGCCGCCGCCAGCGCCGAGTCACGCCACGCATTGTTGTGGTTGTGGCAGAAAAAAAATTAAAATGTGTGCAATTCACACGTGTTAGAAGTGAAACCTTAAAAAAATTTGTTTTCAAGATAATGAGACGAATGTAAAATTTCGGGAAGATGATAATTGTAGGTTTTACTATTCCACTCCACTCCACTCCAACTCAACTCAACTCAAGTCAGTCTCCACTCATTTCTAGTCTCCACTGGACAGTTTCGTTTCATAAAATAACATAAAATAAAAATACTAAAGAAGTTTTCACTTCAAAAAAAAACTCAAAACTTCTAAACTCCAAGTGAACTCGCTCTCTGTGTAAACTGATTGTTCGTTTTCCATTTCTCATTTTCCGTTCAGCTCGCTCCGCTGATTCCTCTCTCTCATTTTCCTTTTGCAGTGGAAATCAACAGACAAATCTCTTTGTTGGTGGAAATGTAAACCTATTTCATTTAAAAGGAGTCCGTCCCGCCTAACCATTTCCCGCTCATTACCCTTTCGCGGTGGAAACCCGGCTTTAAGATGGGAGCAGTACTCCATGTGAGGTCGGACTTGTGCTTTATAGAGCAGCAACCTATGTTCGGTCGAGAAGTACTGCTTTGCTCTGTTGAGCACGCCCAGTTTCTTTGAGGCTAGTTTGGCCTTAACTTCCAAGTGGTCCCTAAACTGGACTTCATTCGTAATGTCGACACTCGTCACCTAAAATCCCAATGCTCTTGGAGATGTTTAGGGGACCATTCTGAAACTGTGATGCCACGATAAATGGGGATTTCTTTGCGGTTAACGCACAAACTTGTGTCTTCGAGGGGTTGAATTGGACTAAATTCAGTCTGCCCCATTCTGAAACCCGCTCGAGTGATGTCTCGAGATCAGACACAAGTAATTCCGCTTGTCTTCTAACTGCGTCCGAGAGATGTTTGCGTGGCCGGAGTAATAGGTGTAACCGGTACTGTCATCAGCATAGCAATGAATGCCCCCGGCTTCGAGCATATCATTGAAATGCATGATAAACAAAGTAGGTGATAGGACAGAACCTTGTGGAACGCCAGCGTTTATGGGTTTAATATTCGAGCAAGATCCGTCAACAACGACTTTAATGCTGTGCTCTCGGATACTCCGTAAGAAGGCAGCTTAGATAATAGTGTCCTATGCCATACCCTATCAAATGCTTTAGAAATATCTAAGCTTACAGCCAAGGCCTCTCCCTTGCTCTCAATAGCCTCTGCCCAACGGTGAGTCAGATACACGAGAAGATCACCAGCAGATCTTCCATGCCGAAAACCGTATTGTTTATCGTTGATTAGCTGGTGATCCTCTAGGTATTGAAGCAGTTGCGAGTTGATGACACGCTCCAATGGAGAGCAGGGAGGTTATGGTTATATATACTTTGTTATAAACATCACAGGAATACGGGTTTGTTATTAGAATGTATTAATTTATGAGATTGTAGGGACGCCCTGTGCCTAAATACTTTGTTACAAACATCACACGAATATGGCTTCACGCCGGAATGTATTAACTGATGTCTTTGTAGGGTCCCCTTCTCTCTAAACACTTTGTTACAAATATAACAGGAATATGGCTTCACGCCGGAATGTATTAATTGATGATTTTGTAGGTGCCCCTTCTGCGTAAACACTTTGTTACAAATATAACAGGAATATGGCTTCACGCCGGAATGTATTAACTGATGTCTTTGTAGGGTCCCCTTCTTTCTAAACACTTTGTTACAAATATAACAGGAATATGGCTTCACGCCGGAATGTATTAATTTATGAGATTGTAGGGACCCCATCTGCGTAAACACTTCGTTACAAACATCACACGGATATGGCTTCACGCCGGAATGTATTAATTGATGTTTTTGTAGATTACCCTTCGTTCTAAACATTTTGTTACAAACATCACAGGAATATGGTTTCTCATTAGAATGTATTAATTTATGAGATTGTAGGGACCTCTTCCGCGTAAACACTTTGTTACAAATATCGCACGAATATGGCTTCACGCTGGAATGTATTAATTGATGTGTTTTAAGGGTCTGCTTAAGCGCAAACACTTTGCTACAAGTATCACAGGAATATGGTTTCTCATTCGAATGAATTAATTTATGATATTGTAGGGAACTCTTGTGGTTTAACACTTTGTTACAAACATCACACGAATATGGCTTCACGCCGGAATGTATTAACTGATGTCTTTGTAGGTGCCCCTTCTCCCTAAACACTTTGCTACAAATATCACAGGAATATGGCTTCACGCCGGAATGTATTGATTGATGTTTTTGTAGAGTACCCTTCTCTCTAAACAATTTGTTACAAACATCACAGGAATATGGTTTCTCATTCGAATGTATTAATTTATGATATCGTAGGGAACTCTTCTGGTTTAACCCTTTGTTACAAACATCACACGAATATGGCTTCACGCCGGAATGTATTAACTTATGTGTTTGTAGGGTCTGCTTCCACGCAAACACTTTGTTACAAATATCGCAGGAATATGGCTTCACGCCGGAATGTATTAATTGATGTGTTTTAAGGGTCTGCTTAAGCGCAAACACTTTGCTACAAGTATCACAGGAATATGGTTTCTCATTCGAATGTATTAATTTATGATATCGTAGGGAACTCTTCTGGTTTAACCCTTTGTTACAAACATCACACGAATATGGCTTCACGCCGGAATGTATTAACTTATGTGTTTGTAGGGTCTGCTTCCACGCAAACACTTTGTTACAAATATCGCAGGAATATGGTTTCTCATTAGAATGTATTAATTTATGAGATTGTAGGGACTCCTTGTGCTTAAACACTTTGTTACAAACATCACACGAATATGGCTTCACGCCAGAATGTATTAATTGATGTCTTTGGAGGTGCTCCTTCCGACGAAATATTTTGTTACAAATGTCACAGGAATATGGCTTCACGCTTGAATGTATTAATTGATGTCTTTGTAGGCTCCCCTTAAGACCAAACACTTTTTTACAAACATCACATGAATACACTTTTTCCCTACAATGTATTGTCATATGCAAAGTAACTGTGCTTTTACGGTAAAAAATTTTTTTACAAACATTACAAAAATATTTTTTATTACCTAAATGTGTCCGTAGATGATGAATAAGTTTATTTTTACGATCCGTTTTATAATCACACATATCGCAGTAAAATCGCTTCTTACTTGCAGCATGCGCTTTCAAATGTTCCAGCAACTGAATATCGCTGTCAGTTTGATATGGACATATGTCACAGCGGAACGTATCATCTGTGGAGGGTCCGTCAGCTTCCGGTGTCTGTTGTTCGTCAATCTTCACTTCATTTACATCTCGCGGTGTCTTCGTCACTTTCTTATCTTTTTGTGTAGAAAGGTCATCCAGAACATCTTCACCTGTATAAAAGAATATTGTGTTATTCTAATAGAATAATAGCGGTTGGTTGTGGTAAAGCGGATTGTATTATGATTATGAAGCATTATTACAAAATATAAGTAAGAGTTCTGAGGTAACAAACATAACAAAACAGTTCTGGACCACCTCCTTTTGAAATCGGTTAAAATATGTCCTGCTAAAAGCCGGCAGCGGCGCAGGGGGTTTTCGTCGGCGGTGGTCTGATGCCGGCGGCTTGGATGTTCTTAGTTTTTGAAGAAAATCGTAATTTTTCTTGCTCAACATGCTATATAGCGCGCAAGTTTAGCTATAATGCCGTAGTTTTTCTCAGATGTCGTTTAGAATCAACGTAATGTCGGTTCATTTAGAAAATCATCCTAATCAAACCGAAAATACTGAATTTTTAAAATAATTTTTACTTTAATAATAACAATTTTATTTGAATGAATGAATTTTATTTATTTGTAACTTTTAGTACTGTACTTTTTAGACTTTTTCCTTTGTGCCAAATATAAAGTGTCTAGGTCATCTGGAAGTAGGTTAGGTTTTTGATCCTATGTCAGTGATTTAGTCTCCAGAATGCGGATTTTAAACGTTAATGTATCAATAACTATTTGAGCTACATTTCTGAAATTTTGAATTCTAAATAAGCTAAGAGGCCTTAATAAATGTGCCAAATTTCATGTATGTAGGTTAAATATGTCTTGAGTTGTGATAGAGTCAAAAGTAGTTCGAAATGGTTCGTGTAATACTACACACATCGCTGCGTCATACAGTGGGACGAAAAACGGGTCTCCATAGACTTAGGATTTTTTTGTTAAAATTTGTTAGTTTCTTGTCGCAAACGGACGTAGAACCGCTTTAGAAGCCACAACATTATCATATTTATGCACCTCGAGCGACTATAACACGAAAAAATTTTTATTAAATTAAATTTGTATGGAGCAAAACAGAAAAACCGATTTTATTCAAGACTGAGGAGAGTGCCCCTAATATCCTCTGGTACGATTATTGCCACTATTTTTCTCTATCTTTTGACATATCGCACGTTGCGCGCACTCGCTAGATTTTGGGTGAAAAAAAAATGAAACATTTTTTTATTATTTTTTAACCGACTTCAAAAAAGGAGGAGTCATTCGACTGTATTTTTTTTTATGTTTGTTACCTCAGAACTTTGGACTGGGCGAACCGATTTTGATGATTCTTTTTTTAATCGAAAACTGGTGGCTGTCATGTGGTCCCACATAAATTTTATTGAGATCTGACAATGGCATCCATGAGAAAACCACATAAGTCGTAAATTTGTGTTAAGATGTGCGCGACAAACTGACGAATAACTCAATATCACGCCAACCGATTTCGATGATTCTTTTTTTAATCGAAAGCAGGCGCTTGTCATGTGGTCTCACATAAATTTGAACGAGATCTGACAACTATGTAGTTTTTGAGACTTTGAAGTCGGTTATTTTTTGTTAGTAAAATTTAGATTATTCATTTTGTACACGTTACTTGTTATGCTTAAAAACCTTCAAGGCCCTATTTGGTACTTGGCACGTTGTCTAAAACGAGCTACTGCAATACCTAACCTATTTAATAACAGTTTACCGGTTAACCTGCCCTTGTATCACACGTTACATGTTTATTTAATCAGTTACTAATGACGATACCTGTGTTCATTAATTTAGTCAATGAGCTCGACTTAATGTTGTCTTTACCCGGCTCCTCTACGTGATGCTACTCTACGTGAAGATATCACAGATAGATATCCTTCATATTAACACAGTCCAACAAGCTAAGATGGAATGTTACCCTCCAAAAGAAGCAATAATGATAACAGGCGTAACAGGGATGTTGACTAATTTTTGGATTCAATTTGATTTAATAGATAGAACCTTAAGGGTCAACGCACATTTATTCGGCGCCATTCGCGTTTCGCCGAATGATTTTGTTTACACTTATTCGGCTCGGCTTCTATCAGCCGCGTACGGCGCCGTAAGAATGCGAACGACTGCTTACGGCGTCGTAAGAATGCGAACGGCTGCGTACGGCGCTGAATACGCTGCGAAGTCCGTCCGAAGACGTTAGTAGGTATAATCTATACGGGAACTATGAAGGTCGCAACCTGTCGACAAGGCCAAGGAGTCAAAAATCTTCCATGTACCTACCTACAGCGCGGCGCTGTTCCGCCGCGTTCGGCGTCGTACGCGGCGTACGCGGCCGTAAGATAAAACACATTTGTCGTCGTTCTCTACTTGTTTACCGCGAAAGCGGAATCGGCGCCGAAAAGCCGAAAGGATGCGTACGCGTCTCCATACAAAATCGTTGTTTACTATGGACAAAAGCCGAATGGAGCCGAATAAATGTGTTTTGACCCTAAGATTCACGAAAAAAATATTATAAAAATAATAATCTTCAATTTAAAAACAAAAATTGATAAATAAAAATCATTTTCAAATTTCCCGCCAAAAACGTTACGTGACGTCACTAGCCGATATTCAGTACTATCTGTCGACTGAAGTTAGTTGCACTTCCATATAAAATAGGAACAATGACGTCATAAGCTCTAAATGGCATTTGAGGTCACGTGACAGTGCATACTATTTTTAACATTTTAAAATAATTATATTTAATTTGTTGTGATTGATTTCGACAAAAGAATAATATTTTAGGTTTTTAAATGTTGTCCTTGATACTTTAAACATAAATTTATTTTAATTTACTGATAGTGTCAACATCCCTATTGCCAAAGTGTCTCTTCAAGCACTTTTAGATATTACTGCTGCTAGAATTGAATTGAATTAGAAAGTGGGGATTCGATGGAGCTTCAAGCCAGAGCAGGTATAAACAAAACATCGAAGGGGAAGAAAGCAGCGGTGACAGTAATGAATCAGTTTTTATGACAACCTTAGTTCCACTAAAACTTACTGCTGCGGAAGAAATCATATGGGAAAACCCGTTACCGTGTTCGGCATTTTATTGCCAATACAGTTCCTCTTCTTAAAAGAGTCTAAGGTTCTAGTTCACGAACAATTGGCTAAAATGGAAGACGAACCAAGGAGCCTTAAAGTTACCCAATATGACAATAATTCATAGTCTATTAATGACCATGATCGATGGGAAGGTATACACCTATCTTTCATATGCCAAATCTCCTGCAACTTGTTATTTGTGCTTCGCAAAACCTTCCGAAATGAATGACTTGGAGACAGTTGCGCAAAGACAAGTGCAAAATGATCTCTACACAGAATTATCTTCTCTGTACGCTCGTATCAATTGTATGGAATGCCTGATTCATATTTCATACATACTAGATTTGAAAACATGGTCTATAAGAGGAGAAAACAAGCTCATATTGGAGGCAAAGAAAAAGGAAATTCAATCTTAATTCCGGGAAGAATTAGTTTTGCTGGTCGATAAAGTAAAACAAGGATCAGGAACAATAAACGATGGGAACACGGCAAGAAAAAACTGCTGCTATTACCGGCTTGGATGAAGAGCTCATACGAAGATTTGCAGCAATTTTACAAGTGATAGCATCGGGCGAAATTATTGACATAGAAAAATTCAAAGAATATACTCGAAAAACTGCGGAAAGGTATATCGAGCTGCACAATTGGTACTATATGTCAGCAACGGTACATAAGATCCTTATGCATGGTACTGACATAGCCAATGTAGTAATTGTACCCATCGGAAAACTTTCCGAAGAAGCCTCAGAAGCTAGAAATAAAGATTTCCGCAGGTACAGGAAGTTTCATTCTCGGAAGTCTAGCAGAGTTAATACTAACCAAGATATTTTGAACATGATGCTTCTTTCATCTGACCCATTAATTTCTTCCACTAGACCTGTACTCGATACAGCTCAAAGGAAGAAGTTAAGTGCAGGAGCCCTAGGACTTTTAAAACTTAGTACAAAACATGTTGATATAAAATTTTTCGATGTAGGTAACATTGATCCTCAAACAGATACCGACTCAGAATACGAAATGGATGGGTAGTTGTATCAATGTGTTTATTATTTTTTTCTAACATAATCACTTGTGTTGTTACTACGGTTTTTGGCTTTTATATCTTCAGATTTTAGAAATGAACTTTTTGGGACCAACTTTAAATAACTTTGGCAAAGGGAGATCTCCCGCCAGGCGAGGTGTGTTGCCTGGGAGGCGGCCGAGCCCCAACTGATCTTGTCGGAGCGTTTCTATATATACTAGCGATTGTAGAAACTTCGATAGCGTGATTCAGGGCGATGTGACGGCACCGTGTGACGCGTGCGCGTCGTCGCCACATAACCATACATAATTTAGCCTGTTGTAGTGTGTATGCCATCATAAAGTAATTAAAATAGTAACAATAATGAGCCGGGTAAAGACGACCTTTAAGTCGAGCTCATTGAAAAAAATTAAGCATAAATGGCTTCCGGAAATCTTTACACAATTGGTCGGTTGAAAAGTGCTTGTTATTCAGTGTATTAGTTTCTTAAGAAATTATTATGACTTGTGAAATAAATTAATTTTTAAGTAGCATATTAGTATATAGTCCAGTGCCGATAGCTCTAAAATCGGTGAAAAGTGGAAGAAAATTATAGTAGAATGAAACCTATTGCAAAACAAAGAGAATATAACGAAGATTATAGGAAAAATAAATTACGGGCGATCTGAGGTCGGGAAGGGGGGGAGAGGGGGGCTTTAAGGGAAAAAATTGGTTTATCTCGATTTCCGGAAAAACTACAAGTCCTATTGAAAAAAGTTGAATCGCAATGTTGTAGGTAATAAAAAGATCTACAACTTTTGTATTTACACTTTTTTACATAACCTCAAAATTTATGTGAAAAATTCAAAAAACCACGTTTTTGGTTTTTTATTTTTATCTTTTACAAAAAATAATTTTTTTTCACGAAATTTGGTGAAAACTTACCTTTGTATGTCCTTAACATACTGTAATTTTTTTGATTCAAAAAAATATTTTTTTCCACCTTATTTTGACCTTAAATCAAAAAAACACCCTTATTTTCAGTCGAAAAATCTCACGTCGAAATATCGGTTTTTTTTAAAAAGTTGGTAGTCCTTTTGTTCGTTGGAATCTCTACTTTCTAATGGTATATAAAAACCTATACACTACTCTGGTAAATGTTCTCAGAAAATGCAATGAAACGACAACTATTTTCGCAAAAAAAATTCGGATTCCATTGATTGCATATGAGATTGCAAAAAACATGCGAAAATAGTAGTCGTTTTATTGCATTTTCTGAGAACATTTACCATAGTAGTGTATAGGTTTTTATATACCATTAGAAAGTAGAGATTCTAATGAACAAAAGGACTACTGACTTTTAAAAAAAATCTGATATTTTGACGTGAGATTTTTCGACTGAAAATAAGGGTGTTTTTTTGATTTAAGGTCAAAATAAGGTGGAAAAAAATATTTTTTTGAATCAAAAAAATTACAGTATGTTAAGGACATACGAAGGTAAGTTTTCACCAAATTTCGTGAAAAAAATTTATTTTTTGTAAAAGATAAAAATAAAAAACCAAAAACGTGGTTTTTTGAATTTTTCACATAAATTTTGAGGTTATGTAAAAAAGTGTAAATACAAAAGTTGTAGATCTTTTTATTACCTACAACTTTGCGATTCAACTTTTTTCAATAGGACTTGTAGTTTTTCCGGAAATCGAGATAAACCAATTTTTTCCCTTAAAGCCCCCCTCTCCCCCCCTTCCCGACCTCAGATCGCCCGTAATTTATTTTTCCTATAATCTTCGTTATATTCTCTTCCTTTTGCAATAGGTTTCATTCTACTATAATTTTTTTTCGTTTCAAAAATTATCGGCACTGGACTAATACTTGTAGTTAGGAATTTAAATGGTAGATAAATAGACATTTGTATTAAATATTGACATAGGTATCCAATTAATTAATTAATTAATTATTAAATAAGAAATATGTGTATAATAGGATGGAAGTAATACTACTATTGAATTATGAAGCGCTCATAGCCCGGCGGCTTACGTCGATCCTAAGCGATCGACAAAGTTAAGCAACAGCGGGCGCGGTCGGTAGTTGGATGGGTGACCGCTAGTGGCAAAAAATTTTTGTGCTTCGGAGGGCACGTAAAGCCGTCGGTCCCGGTTGTTATCGTAAGATAACAGTCGTTAAGACATGTCGGAGGCCCTCAGGCGGCATGAAAACTTCCGACACTCGGTTGGCCACTATCCCCTCCACCAATCAGCACTGGAGCAGCGTGGTGGAGTATGCTCTAGGCCTCCTCAAGAGGAGAGACCCGTGCTCAGTAGTGGGCCGTTAATTGGTTGAAGCCAATACTAATATTGACATACATGATTTTAAACTTAACTCATCGTGGACTGAACACATTTTTACTGAAATACGGGTACTCACGATATAATTATTTTATTTATTCGCCGATATTTCGACCCAGTTGCAGGGATCGTGGTCACGGCTAGACTGCGGTGGCGCGGAGAAACTCTTGACAGGTTGACAGACGACGTTGATTAATAGTCTTTGACGGATGACGTTGTCAGAAACCGGATGTTAGATGTCGGATGACGTTTGACACTAATACATCAGTCTGTCTACCGTACGCCTCGATCGTTTGTGAACCATATCACGACACACAACACTGACCACATCTTGTCGCACAACACAAACGATCGAGGCGTAAGGTAGACAGACTGATGTATTAGTGTCAAACGTCATCCGACATCTAACATCCGGTTTCTGACAACGTCATCGGTCAAAGACTATTAATCAACGTCGTCTGTCAACCTGTCAAGAGTTTCTCCGCGCCACCGCAGTCTAGCCGTGACCACGATCCCTGCAACTGGGTCGAAATATCGGCGAATAAATAAAATAATTATATCGTGAGTACCCGTATTACAGTAATAATATTGACATTTTGAATAATAATAATAATCTAATTCTACATTACAATATTTGACATTTGCATGTCATGTTGTAAATGGCTAATTGTGAGATGTAATATATTTTAGTTACGATCGTTATGTAACCACAATTATTGCAAATAAACATTCCTGAATCATTCATTCAAGACTAAAATGCCACTTACCCACAAATAAAAACGAGTGTCGGTACTCCATGTAACCATTTGACGATTTTTTTACTTCGGGACTATATTTACTGATCAAATCACTGCATTTCATCTTAAGAAGATGTTGAACAGTATCTTCATACAGTCTAGCTGAATACACTAAGTTCTTTTTGAATATAACTTCATCATTTACAGTATCTTGATTGATAAAATCATCATTGTCAACGGTAACGACATCAACCTTAGTATCTTCCTCAGAGCTAAATGAACACTCACTGACATTGTCTCGGTTGATCATATCATTCTGCGTTACAATGCCAATGACATCAACATCTTCGTCTGAGTTAGATGAACACACGCCGCGATTGTCTAGACTGATCGGGTCATAACTGTCTACATCATCTACATCAATATCTTCATTTGAGTTAGATGTAGAAGCATTAAAATCCACTTCTTTGCTCACACCATCATTTTCCGTCTTAACCTCATTCACAGTCATATCTATCATAATATCATCAGTTCTATCTTCGCTATTAACTTGGCTATGGTCAATCGCATAGTCTTCTTCAGATTTAATTTTATAATTTTTTTCATACACATCAACTTCTTCGTGTGGCGTGTCCGTTCGTGCGTCCGTCTGTTCATTTATTTCCTCTAAATCTTCATTATCGAAGTCAAAATTCTCTTCATTTGGATTTTCTGCTGGATCAGAACTGAATGGATTATGGATCTGTAACTCAGATCGTATTAACTCTACAGTTATCTGAAACAACATATAAACCAGTGAATCTATTGCAATATCAAAATTTTGTATTGAAATGGATTGGCAAATCACATTACAGGACTCATGATTTTTCCACAAAAGGAAGCTCGTCCCAGCTTGCCTTCTTGTTGGATTTTTGGACATAATACTCACTTGTCCATGTCTCCTGACGATGTCCAGAAGCATCAAGTGCGCTCGCAAGCTCCTGCGCCTGAAGCGAGCGCAGTTCATCAGTCGGTCGGCGCACTCGGTGCACAGGTACCGAGGCAAGTGCTCTTCGTCTGCTGTCTGACAACAAATCACTTCACTGTTCACATCACATAGGTAGACTAGTATACAATGGACGGCTCAATCATATACATTACATAATTATATAATACTTCATGGTTGAGGCAACTTGCAACATACTACACCAAGTTGTGAGGGGCATGTGTATTAAAAATATTTTACCATGATTCCAGTTAATGTTTCATACGCCGCATTCAAGACCCTAGAAGATGTCATCGGGTAAATTTTGCAGTCCGTCGCAAAACATATTCTGCACACCTGAGGAATTATAACATTATATGTTTAATAAATAAGTAACATTATAACTTAAAAAAAACTCTTAAAAGCAGATAGCACTGTATAACCTCTTGAATCAATTTTGTGGTGTGTTAGTACAGAACCCACAGTACAAGAGTTTTACTCTTGGCTGTTTGGGCAAACACAATGAGCCAACGGTGCTGAGTCTTTTCTGATGAGATTTCTGATGGAGGTCCCTGGGCTGTCTACCGTCTACCACTCAGCCTCATCTCAACGGTACTTTTGCACGAACATTGAGTGTTATACCCTGATTCATTTACTGCAGAGGTTTTTGATGCGTTTTGATGACACAAATAAAAGTAGCAGCATTGATATATAATTGATATATAATGAAATATAAGGAGCAATGAATGTATAAAATCTTACCTTCACATAGCACGGTGTCATTAAATCATCATGTTCCAGATCATTCTGCAATTAAACAATGGTAACATTAGCAATGAACTAGCATACATTTAAAAATTGAAAAAACCCACCAGCTATCAAAAAAGTTATCATGATATACCTTTTTGAAATGGTGAGCTCTTTAATTTAACACTCATATTTCATTATTCCACTTATTTTTATCTTTTGATACTTCAAACAATGGCATCTCACAGCCACCATATTTTTTTTTTTTAATTTTACTTATCTAAGAACACTTTGGTTGTCAAGATGCATGTAACAATATCTTAATTATATAAATAGGTCCAGCGGTTTGGAAGATATCTGGTAATAAAGAATATTGCACACATTCATACAAGATATGTGCAAAAACCATAACCCTTTCTTGTAAGTCAAGTAAAAAGCGGCCAAGTGCGAGTCGGACTCACACAACTTTTTTTTGAAGACCTATCCATGGTATGGCTTTGATGAAAAAAAATTTTTGAGTTTCAGTTCTAAGTATGGGGAACCCCCAAAATTTATTGTTTTTTTTTCTATTTTTATGTGAAAATCTCAATGCGGTTCACAGAATACATCTACTTACAAGTTTCAACAGTATAGTTCTTATAGTTTCGGAAAAAAGTGGCTGTGACATACAGACGGACAGACAGACAGACATGACGAACCTATAAGGGTTCCGTTTTTTGCTATTTGGCTACGGAACCCTAAAATGAAGAGTTAAAAATAGTTGAACATAACAGAGTATGATAGAAGCTTTCGATAAAAGAAAATCATACAAACTTGGACTCTGTCGTGCTCAGTGCTTGCCCGTAGCTGATGCTCCATTATTGTCGCCAAGAAGTCCTTCACGAGGAAATGCTTGGAGCATACAATGCTGCCCGGCTCGGGCTCCCAGTCCGTCTGCCCGAGTGCCTCCATCCATGATGTACGTAGAGACACCTCCTCGGGTACTCTACAGCATGATCAAATAATTAAATTCAGTTGCAGTGTCAGAGCAACTTAATATGCAGGCCCAGCAATTCTTTGCTGGTCTCTTAATAACAACACCGTAAGTATGTGGTGTGGCTTCAACCTATGGTCCACTGCTGAGAATGGTTCTCTTCTCTTGAGGCTTAGAGCTTCCTCCTAGGGGAATTGATGGCCAACCCAATAGAATGTAAACGCTATTTTAACTTAAATAACGGTACCGATGGTTTATTGAAGAAATTGCCTCCAAAGCACAACATTATTAAAAAACTACATAAAATATAACTTATGGTTGCTTCTTTACTTAAACTGACATTTTGAAAATGTTAACAATATAAGAATACCTGTGAAACGAAACTCCTGGAGATGAGTTTTGGCTGGAATCGTGGTCGCAAGTAGGGAAGGAACAGCGCAAGTTGAAATCCATATTAATAACTTCGGTAGCAAACGCAATATTTAATGTTCGATTTAAGGTTTCCTAAAGTACTCTGTGGTTTCATAATAAAACAAATCAAATTTCGTACAGTAGAAACAAACAACTCTCATTAAATAAAAGATGAACATTCATTACCAAAACAATGCATCACAGAGTAGTGAGTACTTAATCACTACGTTTTACCACAGAGTACTTAATCAGAATCACCGTTTTACAATGCATTTGATTTTAACCTCAGCTCAGAAATGCACCCTGAGGGTCGGTGGGTTGCACGATCTAACTTTAACAATAGCAGGACAGTTATAGTACCAGTTATGGTGTTCTTATGCCGGTCACTCACATTCGCACGAATACGCGAACCCACAACTGTGGGACGACCTTCGCGAATGATTATGCGAAGTTTTTGACACATTCGGGGTTTTCCAAGCTGTGTCGGTTTTTTGTCATGGCCCGTTTAGACGCGCGCGCGAGCCACGAGACGCGCTGCGAGACGCGCTCGTACGCGCGCGTGTGAACAGCGAGCTCGCGACCCAGACCGCGGCGCGTCTCGTGGCTCGCAGGGCTCGCGTCGGGAGCGGTTTTTTGAGCGCGCGCCAAAGGGGCTCGCGCGAGAGCTCGCGCGGTGTTCACACGCGCGCGGCGCGCGCTTCATTCGACAACGGCTACTAGCGCGATACGTACGTGTTCTATTGGATTCGTATTTTTCAAAATAAAAATATGATACTGAACGTTAATACTAAATTATAATAATAATAATAACCTAAAACTACTAGTAACAAAACCTCGTATATTCAAAGTAATATTATTATAAAGAAGAAAATTTGGATGTTTTGTTTGTAATGAATACCAAAAGCTTTTTTATTTTAAAAAGCCTAATTGTACAGAAATCTACCCATAGTACAATCTACATTGAGTATTTTGCCTGTAAATCATGGTAGAAAGGTTTCACTGACTGGATGCCGATGTATTACGTCAACGTGCTCCATCCTTGAACGTTCGAACGCATCTGAACGCAGCGAGCGTGTGAACACTAGATAGCGCTCGCGCGCGTAGGGGGCGTGGCTTACGGACGCGCTACGAGACGATCCGCGAGACGCGCGTATAAATGAGCGGTCACACATCAAAGCGCACGAACCTCGAACCTTCGTGTAGTCTCCCACACATTCGTGCGACCAGTTGCGCACACGACTAAAAAGGTGATGTATCTCTTAATTTTCCGTGGTTCGTGGCGTCTAATCGTACTACCTTTTATTTTCTGTATTGAAAATGGATTTGAATGATAACAACATAATAAAAACAGCAAGATTGAACATTCGTGAACAAAGTGTAGGAGGAAGCGGAAATGGGCTTGTATACTCATATGCGAACCCATTTGCCTGACCGTCCTTCACATATGTGCAAACATTCGTAAAAATGACAAACATTTGCGCGCATGTGAGTGACCGCGGTTACACTTGACACAGTGACATGTCTAAATGTCTATTAAAATGTGTGATTTATAATGCCGGTCACTCACATTCGCGCGAATACGCGAACCCACAAGTGTGGGACGACATTCGCGAATGATTATGCGAAGTTTTCGAGGCATTCGGGGTTTTCCAAGCTGTGTCGGTTTTTTGACGCACATGAAAGCGCGCGAACCTCGAACCTTCGTGTAGTCTCCCACACATTCGTGCGACCAGTTGCGCACGCGACTAAAAAGGTGATGTATCTCTTAATTTTTCGTGGTTCGTGGCGTCTAATCGTACTACCATTTATTTTCTGTATTAAAAATGGATTATAATGACAACAACATTATAACAACAGCAAGATTGAACATTCGTGAACAAAGTGTAGGAGGAAGCGGAAATGGGCTTGTACCTATTGTATACTCATATGCGAACCCATTTGCCTGACCACTCTTCACATGTGCAAACGTTCGTAAAAATGTCAAACATTTGCGCGCATGTGAGTGACCGGGGTTAGGAGCGATAATTTAAAAAGCATAAGTACAATGAATGTTTTTAAAATTTTCCAAACAAATGAAATGTATTTATTTTGTGATGATGGTGTATATGAAATTTGCCATGGCTGCATCCCGTCGCGTTTCATCATCATCAACGAAATAGCCGAAACAGGACAATAAATGTTACTTTCGGTGAGCTGTAATATTTTGACGTTAACATATGCCACTTTCTGATGTCAATACGTCATCAATCGCGTCATGGTACACGAATTGCAGGGCAGAAGATCATTTTTGAAGTCACGTGACCGCTGTCCTGTTACGGTGACGTGGTCGCTGGCTGCCCTGTGTTTTAGCCAGATCATGGTAAGATATAGCAGGACAGGCCAATTATCGGCTAATATTGACCTGTTTTAAGAGTTCATGGTAAGCCCCCAGTTAGGCAAAAAATCATAAAAAATGGGAAGCACCATTTTGACAATTGTCAAATGACGTCATAACTTAACGCTAACGTTAACTGATCGATTTTGGCCGGTTATTGCTATTGTTATTGTCAAATGAACTGTCAACTTCACATTCAGCTACAAATTGTTTAGAAAATATTATTATACTAGCTGCCCGGACAGACTTCGTTCTGTCAAAATATTTGCAATAAAATAATATTGCGACTATAAATTGAGATGTAAGCTATCCTATCTTTCAAGTTGGATCAAACTGCACACGGTGTGCAAATTTGATTAAAATCGGTTAAGTAGTTTAGGAGTCCATCGCGGACAAACAACGTGACACGTAATTTATATATATTAAGAAGATGTAGTCTAAACTGCGAGTCTAAAACCTTATTATGGCTTTAATTCGTGATATTCTGTAGGAATCCAGTTCTTCTGATGACGACAGTGATAACAACGTACCCGAATTTCAAGAGAAAAAAAGTATATCAACCTCGAATTGATCGATTTCGAAAATGGGATGATCTTGAATTTTTGGTCACATTTCAGATTTCCAAGGGCTTTAGGCGCTGGCTGCTCATTTAGGACCCTTGCTGAAAAGTAGGACCATGAAGTAAGTACCCATCTATTATATGTAGTTAGTAATAAAGTACTCAATCTTATAATAATAACTAACCTATTGTGATGTTTGAAAACTTGATATCGATATTAGTTGTACAATTGCTGCTGCTTATTGGCCTATTATAATAATAATAATTATTATTTTTTTCAGGAATTTCACAATTACTCCTGAGCAACAAATAGTGATGGCCCTAGAATTCTATGCATGTGGCTCATTCCAACGTTACATCGGGGATGCTGCAGGTGTCCATAAATCGAGTGTGTGTCGGATAATACATGAAGATAATACATGGAGAAATAATAATAATAATAATGGTATTAATTAACAATTAAAATCAATATTACCAATATAATCCCTCGAGGGGCCCTACCACCAGCGGGCCAGATGTATTTAGTATGAATATTAACACGTTCACTGCGTTAGACAAATTTGATGACTTTCAGTTGGTGCGGTATGGGGTCTATTATATCCGAAGCACGAATTGTTCCTGGTGCGTTGCTGGGTCGAAAAGATCCGTTTGACTTCCATCTGTTTAAGAGGATTTTTGTAGGATTTGTAAAGTGTGACCAGTTGACGGGCTAGTATATACATTGATATATTCCACTTACCGATTATTATTTGTTTTGGGGAATCTTCGCTTACTTAATTTTTCTTAGGTTTTTGACCGTTACATGACTTAAACAACATTTTTCTGGATAGCTTCATGTTACATACACAGACAGTGTTACATACACAGACAGTGTTACATACACAGACAGTGTTACATACACTGAACAATACAACTGTATAATATAACTGTACAATATTCTTCTTATTTGCATAAAAACTCATCTAACCATACAGACCTCACTAGCTCAACTAGTATGTAATCTAGTGCGGCTATAGGGTCATCGGGCATCGGGTCGTTAAGAACCAATAAACGCACTAGATGTAAATTTTTTACGTTCAGTCGGCATCGGGTCGTAAGAACCCGATGCATTTTTTTTTGTATTTACATTATCTATTTAACAAGGCAATTCCAAAACACTAACCATCTCATTCATAACCATAGGGAGACCAAAGATATCTGTCCCGCACCAGCGGTTGGCACAGTAATTCCGGAGGAAAGTTGAGCATCGGATATAATCAACCCGCTACCGCACCGAACGTGTAAACACAATTTTGTACAAAATAAATGTTTTATTTGCAAACTTTTCTACAAAACCCTAATATAAAAATTCCTTATTTGCACTTGTCCCATTTTTTTGTCTTGAAGAAAATCAATTTGTAGTTGAAGTTTCATTAACTCAAGCTTATGTTTTTCTTTATTGTGTCTCATAAGCTGCTCGTGAAGTTATTTTTGTTGGCTGATGGCCACAATCACAACTTAACGGGCGCGTTTCACTAGACGCTCACAACGATCAAAATATCATACTAATTTGATCGTTGTGAGCGTCTAGTGGAACGCGGCCAACATCACAATCATATGTCTTATGCCGGTCACTCACATTCGCGCGAATACGCGAACCCACAAGTGTGGGGCAACCTTCGCGAATGATTAAGCGAAGTTTTCGAGGCATTCGGGGTTTTCCAAGCTGTGTCGGTTTTTTGTCGCACATCAAAGCGCGCGAACCTCGAACCTTATGCCGGTCACTCACATTCGCGCGAATACGCAAACCCGCAAGTGTAGGACGACCTTCGCGAATGATTATGCGAAGTTTTAGAGGCATTCGGGGTTTTTCAAGCTGTGTCGGTTTTTTGTCGCACATCAAAGCGCGCGAACCTCGAACCTTCGTGTAGTCTCCCACACATTCGTGGAACCAGTTGCGCACACGACTAAAAAGATGACTTAAGTCTTAATTTTTCGTGGTTCGTGGCGTCTAATCGTACTAACTACTACCATTTATTTTCTGTATTGAAAATGGATTTGAATGACAACAACATAATAACAACAGCAAGATTGAACATTCGTGAACAAAGTGTAGGAGTAAGCGGAAATGGGCTTGTATACTCATATGCGAACCTATTTGCCTGACCGCCCTTCACATATGTGCAAACATTCGTAAAAATGTCAAACATTTGCGCGCATGTGAGTGACCGGGGTTAGAGCCGAAACGTCAGAAAGGCTGACACTGCTGACAGCTAGTATTTTGTGTTGCCATATCAAAATATATTACCCATACATTTTTAAGGAAAAATATGGAACCTTAAATTTGCAACCCTATTAACTTTGACAATCACGAACAATTTCACGGTGCAACACACAATTGTTAAATACTATTGTCACCGTTATTGTTACCGCTAAAGTTAACTTTGACGGAAACTATAACAGAGCCTACGGTGCAATCCACCCTAAGAATTAATATTCACTAATACGCAATGATGTTGTATTTTGCTAATACGGAATCTATTGGAGGTTATCTATGATAACTACACTACCTATACGTGCTTGTACGTCTTTTTTTAATTTTTATTGTAATATTTTAAACTAAAATAGGCATAAATAAAACAACACATCTAACTACTTTAATATTTATTTACATTTAATATAAATAAATTATAAAACAGGTACATTTTTAAAAAGACGGGAATTTTTACATACATATTTTTTTTTTATAAGTAATCAACAACTTACACACCGCGTTTTTTTCGCCTTTGCACACCGTGTACAGTTTGATTCAACTTGAAAGATAGGATAGCTTACATCTAAAAAACCTTTTGACAGAACGAAGTCTGTCCGGGCAGCTAGTTTATTTATATAGATTTGTGTCAATAACAATAAAAATTGTATTAATTGTAATTAGTTGCTCTTTTTTGTACGAAATAAATAAAGAATCAGTATCCAATTCAAGTGTTTCATTTCACCACCTAATCGATATATGCACAGATTTATAGAATAAAAGAGATATTAAGCATTTCCCAGAAATTCGTAAGTATTATAGTGCGTTTCAACTAAATCTGCAGTTGGCTATGATGTTGGTAGTATTGAAATAAGTTTTTAAAATTTCAAAAACCTATTTATTATAGGGAGATAAATAATAATAATCATCAATTTAGGTAATAACAATATAAATTACGAGATAATATATAACATTGCACGGTAATCTATATATATAATTTAACAAAAAATCTCAGAAACTGCTGAACCGATTAAGATGAAATTTGGCAGGGAGATAGTTTATGCTAAGGAGACGTCGAACGAAACGAAACGAGAAAAAAACGCAAATCGTGTAAAAAACACAATTGAGCGAAACCAGGGCTCCAAAGTATTCGCCAGGGATCTGTCTATTGGGCAAAGTCAGCTTACGAGGTTGAAGACAGAGTCCGGCACCGTGGTTTCGTCGAAACCGGAAGTTCTGAGAGAAACTGAGAGATACTACGGACGGTTGTATACCTCCTCTCAAGCTCCACCTCCTCGCGAGGAGAGCGACAAGCGAGCTAAGCTGACCCGACACTACACAGAGGATATCCCGGACGTCAGCCTGTATGAGATTAGTGAGGCTCTCAAACAGCTTAAAAACAACAAGGCACCGGGAGATGACGGAATCACAACCGAGCTACTAAGAGCTGGAGGTAAGCCCCTTCTAGTGGCGCTCCAGAAACTGTTCGATTCCGTCATTAATACTGGAATTACCCCGGAAGCGTGGAGCAGAAGTGTGGTGACGCTGTTCTTCAAGAAGGGGGATAAAGCCCTTTTGAAGAACTACAGGCCCATTGCACTTCTGAGCCACGTTTATAAGCTGTTTTCGAGGGTGCTCACAAATCGCATTGCACGCAGGCTTGACGACTTCCAGTCTCCCGAACAAGCAGGATTCTGAAAAGGCTACAGCACCATAGACCATATACACACACTGCGGCAGATTATACAAAAGACCGAGGAGTATAATCTGCCGTTATGTGTTGCCTATGTGGACTATGAGAAAGCTTTTGATTCTATCGAGACCTGGGCGGTACTAAATTCTCTCCAACGGTGCCGGATCGACTACCGGTATATCGAGGTGTTGAAGTGTTTATACTCATCTGCCACCATGTCCGTCAGAGTACAAGACACAGCAACGAACCCCATCCAACTGCAGAGAGGTGTCAGACAAGGGGATGTCATATCCCCAAAACTGTTCACCGCTGCGTTGGAAGACGTGTTCAAGCTGATGGAGTGGAAACGACGTGGCATCAACATCAATGGCGAATACATGACACACCTGCGATATGCCGATGATATAGTCATCCTGGCGGGATCCCTGGAGGAACTTGGTACAATGCTCGGGGACTTGAACAGCGCCTCACAACGGGTGGGTCTTAAGATGAACATGGACAAGACGAAAATCATGTCGAATGTCCATGTCACACCCGTACCGATTGTTGTTGACGGCGCTGCTCTCGAAGTTGTAGACGAGTACATTTACCTGGGACAAGTGATCCAAATGGGTAAGTCCAACTTCGAGAAAGAAGTCACTCGTAGAATCCAACTCGGATGGGCTGCGTTCGGGAAACTACGTCATATCTTGTCGTCCAAAAAGTTACCTCAGTGCCTGAAGTCGAAGATGTTCGAGCAGTGTGTGTTGCCAGTGATGACATACGGATCCGAGACGTGGTGCTTCACTATTGGCCTTATGCATAAGCTTAGAGTCGCCCAGCGGGCTATGGAACGAGCTATGCTCGGTATTTCTCTACGCGATCGAATCAGAAATGATGAAATCCGTAGACGAACGAGGGTGACCGACATAGCTCAGAGAATTAGCAGGCTGAAGTGGCAATGGGCTGGCCACATAGTTCGAAGGACCGATAACCGTTGGGGAAGAAAGGTCCTCGAATGGAGACCACGCCTCGGTAAAAGGAGCACAGGACGCCCCCCGACCAGGTGGACCGACGACCTGAAGAAGACAGCGGGTATCCGCTGGATTCAGAAGGCTCAGGACCGGTCAGAGTGGCGGAAGTTAGGGGAGGCCTATGTCCAGCAGTGGACCCACAAAGGCTGATGGATGGATGGATGGATGGATGGATGGATGGATGGAAGGAGACGTCCACTAAGAACGGATTTTTGGAAATTCATTCCCTAAGGGATACAAATAAGGGTTAGAAGACACTTTCATACAAACCAACTTTGTTAGTTTTAGATTTATAAATTTGAATTTTATTATGTAAGTTTATAGTATTAAACAAAAGTTAACTCTTACACATTTTTTTTGGAAAATCATCCCTTAAAGGGTTAATTTAATGGATGGTACGTAGTAGGCAACTTGGTCATTTTTGAAGATAAAAACATGAAAATTTACATATTAGCTCCAGACTAGAAACAAAATTTGTAAGTATTATGTTTTTTGGGGAAATCATCCCCTAAAGGGTTAATTAAGAGGGCGCAATTTAGTATGGCAACTTCGTCAGTTTTGAAGTAAGAAAGGTAAAAATTTGTATTTAAGCTTATTATTAGACACAAAAATTAACTGTATCACGGTTTTCTCAAAATTCATCCCCTAAAAATAGGGGTTGAAAGTCATTTTCATACAAATTAAGTTCGTCAGCTTTTAGAGTTATGAATATGAAAATTTTTATGTAAGTTTACAATTATGAAGAAAAGTTAATAAAACACATTTTGGAAAATCATCCCTTAAAGGGTTAATTTAGGGGATTTAACTTAGTAGGCAACTTCGTCATTTTTGAAGTTAAAAACATGAATATTTGTATATTTGCTCTAGATCAGCAACAAAATTTAAAAGTTGTTTTTTTTTGGAAAATCAACTTCAGTTTTGGAGTAAGAAGGGTGAAATTTTGTATATAAGCTTATAGTTAGACACAAAAATAACTGTATCACTGTTTTCTCGAAATTCATCCCCATAAGGGGTAATACTAAGGGTTGTAAATATTTAAGAAACTACGTCCCGTTGTTAACTTATAGAATGAAACAAAATTTTGTGTAGATGACTTTACGGACGGGAGGGGGAGGGGAGAGGCACAGGAAGCGAGAGAGGGACCGGAAGCGAGAGGAGAGGGACTGGGAGCAGGAGAGGCAGAGGGAGAGGGAGTGAGTGAGTGTAACTCCTGAACGGATGGAAACAACAGAACTGTTCTTAAAAATGTTTTTACTGTTCATCTTGACATCGTAAAACCAGTTCATCATTGATCCATTTAGGATCTGGTGGTGTAACTTGGAGACAAGACATTCAACTCCTGGATGGATGGAAATAACGGAACCTTTTTTTTAATAAAACTCAAGAGCCAATTTTTCTGTACATTAATCTGTAAAATAATTTGTGATTTTATCGTAGGCTTCAATAAGTACTTCAATATAAATTAACCTGTTTTTAAATTTTCTTCTGTAAGGGATGGTACAAATATGATAAGCATAATTTTCGCATGCGAAGCAGCGGGCAACAGCTAGTGTAAGATAAGGCGCGCGCCAAAGCATATTGCCAGAAGATATTAGTTGGAAATGTAGGGATCAATTAAAACGTAACACTGTTTATAAACATTACTTTATTTCATAGGAATATTATCTATAAATATAATATACTTATTTGATCGGTAAGTTAGTTTTATTCGTTTGCTTATCTTTAATAATTGAGTAATACAAAATACATAATAGTTAACAAAAGATTTACTTATATTAAGCAAAACATAAACATTGTGTTGACTATTTATAACCCATTCGTTGTCACCATTAAACTTGAAAAGTCTTATTCTATAAATGTTTCGGAGAAATTCTGAAACGCCGCGGATCTTCGCCCGTGGATGTTAAGGCGCGGTGTGATCTCAATATTCACAAAACTGGGTTTCTTTGATGCTCGAGTACGAGGAAACCCAATGAAAATATCGCACGCAAAAAATACAGAGCATAGAAAAAGGTCTAAAGAAAAAACTTAACCGTATAGAATATTAAATAGTTGTTTAATATTGCCAATAAAAAATCGTAATTTGCTACACAAAAAAGAGCTTTAGCGTCGAAATTCTCTGTATTTTCAGCGGTAACAACATATTTTTTTATTAATTTTTTACATACTTAAAACTATTTGAAATACAATTTAAATGTACATAGAACCGAACTTATAATCTTGTTAATATTTTTTCTATGGAAGCCAGAAGAAACGTAAATAATTGTCTACAAAAAAAGCGTGTTCAATAATGTCAACTTTTTTTGTTGCATACTACAGTTAGGTAATATTTAAGTAAAGAAATATTCTCTGTATTTTTTCAAAATTCTACCGTCAGTAGTACCAACTTGACTAACTCACATTTATTATCTGGATGCATGGACTAGTATAGTAGTGTTACCAATGTTACTATAGTAATAATACTTTCGGGCCAGCTTCTGTATTAAGTACATAAAGACTGTGTAACGAGGTGGAATACCTCGTTCAATATCCCTTAGCTGGCAGGTGCATTTTTCTTCTAAATTTTTAAATCTTGACAGTTCGGTTTGTTTACAAAAATGCATCTGTCAGCTGGGTTCCCTAGAAGGAGCGTGGAGGAATGTTCTTAATGTTATATTAATTTTCAACATTTATTCCTTTTAAATTATTAATATTATAGTGTTGACTTGTCAATAATTGTGCTGGTGTTGTACTGGTGGTGTTGAATAATAAATGGGCTTTGTTACTTAAAATTGGACTATCGTACTTCATTGCCTGCCCCGCCCTGAGAACCTACCTACCTATTACTATTTATACTACGAGGATCTGCTCCCTCGCAACTGCCAGTGGTTAACTGTCATTTTTCCTAATATGTAATGATAAATAAGGTTATTTACATCCACAGATACGGCAAATATCGAAGAGGTACCTGCAGAAGGACCACGTGACAGTTAGACTTCGAACCCTCCGGATGTTTAATTAATGTTCTTGACAACGTATACCTGTAAATTATCCGGGCTGGCAACACAGCATGGCAGTCATTATTAATTCATAAAAATCTACCGGCTTAAGGCTCATATTTTCACGATAATGTCCTAAATTTTCAATTTCTTAATAAATTAATAATCCAAAAGCAATTGATTAAATTGAGCCCGCATAGATGTAACTGTTTTACGCCTTCCGCCTTACCATTAATTGAACCCTATTGAGTGCGTACAATAAAATCACATGTTGGCAAGAATAATAAAAGTTTTAAAATGGTTGAAGTAAAGTTATTAATTAAGGTTTTGAAAAAATTCATACGGTGTCATGGTCAAAGAGGAAGACAAAATGCTGCAGCTTGACGGAATCCAGACGGATGCCAGAATCCGACAACGAATACGAATCTACTGAATTCCCTGAAATATTTTTTTTTCATTATCTTCTTGTACCATCTTAATATTTATAAATTATGTGTCACGTTGTTTGTCCGCGATGGACTCCTAAACTACTTTACCGATTTTAATCAAATTTGCACACCGTGTGCAGTTTGATCCAACTTGAAAGATAGAATAGCTTACATCAAAAAAAAAAAATTGACAGAACGAAGACTGTCCGGGTAGCTAGTTTATAAATAAAATACTAGCTGCCCGAACAGACTTCGTTCTGTCAAAAAAATTGCAATAAAATAATATTGCGACTATAAATTGAGATGTAAGCTATCCTATCTTTCAAGTTGAATCAAACTGCACACGGTGTGCAAAGATTGAAATCGGTTAAGTAGTTTAGGAGTCCATCGCGGACAAACAACGTGACACGTAATTTATAAATATTAAGATTTAATATAAATTTATTAATTTTTAAAATGTAATGCTATATAAATATAATTCGGTTTAATTAACTGTATTCGTTAAAAGTTAATCGATTTAAATTCGACAGTTCCAAACACTGTTCAATCGTGATTATTGTCTATGGTAAATTGATATTAGAAGTCGGCCATATTTGTTTACTACTTAGGAGTCGAACAAAATATACACTAAATAAACAGTTACAACCAGGAACATGGTTTCTCATTAGAACGTATTAATTTATGTGATTGTAGGGATCCCTTCTACGTAAACTGTTACAAACATCACAGGAATATGTTTTCCATTATAATGTATTAATTGATGAGTTTGTAGGTGAAGTGTACCTAATGTGTCTACTCTTTAACAATAAGCATGTATGTATGTACGCTCCTTTATATTCTACGATATTTTATCCTGACTGTCGATATTCACTTCACTTGTACACCTTTATGAAAGATGCATTCAATAAACGAACCTGACGAATAACAGTCGTTTTCATCAGCATACCCTCAACATCACATAGGTTCGTTCTGTGCCTAAACACTATGAAATATTACCGAATAATGGTTACTCACTAGAATGTATTAATTTATGAGATTGTAGGGACTGTATCTGCCTAAACACTTTGTTACAAACATCACACGAATATGGCTTCACGCCGGAATGTATTAACTGATGTCCTTGTAGGTACTCCTTCCGACCAAACATTCTGTTGCAAATGTCACAGGAATATGGCTTCACGCCGGAATGTATTAACTGATGTCTTTGTAGGGTCACCTTCTCCCTAAACACTTTCTTACAAAAATCACACGAATACGGCTTCACGCCCGTATGTATTAACTGATGTCTTCGTAGGTTACCTTTCTCCCTAAACACTTTGTTACAAATATCACAGGAATATGACTTCACGCCGGAATGTATTAATTGATGATTTTCTAGGTTCCCCTTGTTCGTAAACACTTTGTTACAAATATCACAGGAATATGGCTTACCGCCGGAATGTATTAATTGATGTTTTTCTAGGTTCCACTTCTTCGTAAACACTTTGTTACAAATATCACAGGAATATGGTTTTTTATTAGAATGTATTAATTTATGAGATTTTAGGTTCCCTTTGAGCGTAAACACTTTGCTACAAACTTCACAGGAATATGGTTTCTCATTAGAATGTATTAATTTATGATATTGTAGGGATGACTTCCGCGCAAACGCTTTGTTACAAACATCGCAGTAATATGGTTTCTCATTAGAATGTATTAATTTATGATATTGTAGGGACATCTTCAGCGTAAACACTTTGTTACAAACATCACAGGAATATGGTTTCTCATTAGAATGTATTAATTTATGAGATTGTAGGGTCCCCTTCTCCCTAAACACTTTGTAACAAACATCACACGAATATGGCTTCACGCCGGAATGTATTAACTGATGTCTTTGTAGGGTCCATTTCTCTCTAAACACTCTGTTACAAAAATCACAGGAATATGGCTTCACGCCGGAATGTATTGATTGATGTTTTTGTAGAGTACTCTTCCGACCAAACATTTTGTTACAAATGTCACAGGAATATGGTTTCTCATTAGAATGTATTAATTTATGATGTTGTAAGGACTCCTTCTGCGTAAACACTTGGTTACAAACATTACAGGAATATGATTTCCCTAAATGTGTCCGCAGATGATGAATAAGTTTATTCTTACGATCTGTTTTATAATCACACATATCGCAGTGAAAACGTTTCTTACTTGCAGCATGCGCTTTCAAATGTTCCAGCAACTGAATATCGCTGTCAGTTTGATATGGACATATGTCACAACGTAACGTATCATCTGTGGAGGGTCCGTCAGCTTCCGGTGTCTGTTGCTTGTCAATCTTCACTTCATTTACATCTCGCGGTGTCTTCGTCACTTTCTTATCTTTTTGTGTAGGAAGGTCATCCAGAACATCTTCACCTGTATAAAAGAATATTGTGTTATTAGAATAATAGCGGTTGGTTGTGGTAAAGTGGATTGTATTATGATTATGAATCATTATTACAAAATATAAGTTCTGAGGTAACAAACATAACAAAAATACAACCGATCTTGTCTGGTTCTGGACCACCTCCTTTTGAAATCGGTTAAAATATGTCCTTCTAAAAGCCGGCAGCGGCGCAGGGGGTTTTCGTCGGCGGTGGTCTGACGCCGGCGGCGTGGAAGTTCTTAATTTTTGAAGAAAATCGTAATTTTTCTCAGATGTCGTTCAGAATCAACGTAATATCGGTTTATTTAGAAAATCATCCGAAACAAACCGACAATACTGAATTTTTTAAATAATTTTTACATTATTAATAACAATTTTATGTGAATGAATGAATTTTATTTATTTGTAACTTTTAGTACTGCACTTTTTAGACTTTTTCCTTTGTACACGTCTACCTTGATGCCAAATATAAAGTGTCTAGGTCATCTGGAAGTAGGTTAGGTTTTTGATCCTATGTCAGTGAGTCAGTCTCCAGAATGCGGATTTTTAAACGTTAATATATCAATAACTATTTGAGCTACATTTCTGAAATTTTGAATTCCAAATAAGCTAAGAGGCCTTAATAAATGTGCCAAATTTCATGTATGTAGGTTAAATATGTCTCGAGTTGTGATAGAGTCAAAAGTAGCTTGAAATGGTTCGTGTAATGTTACACACTTCGCTACGTCACCAGTTCTTTTGCTTTCAACTTGGCTGGACACGCTGCCGCGTGTCTAGATATAATCGACTATCAGAAGACATAAAAAAATTAAGCATAAATCACTTTAGGTAATCTTGGCACAATTGGTCGGTTGAAAAGTGCTTTTATTCAGTGTATTAGTTTCTTATGAAATTATTATGACTTGTGAAATAAATTATTTTAAGTAGCATATTAGTATACTTGTAGTTAGGAATGTAATAGGTAGATAAATAGACATTTGTATTAAATACTAGCTGCCCGGACAGACTTCGTTCTGTCAAAAGTTAACAGTAAAAATTATATAATTTTTTCCGATTGATCACGTTATTTATATCTCAACAATAAACGACGATTACTTACAAAAATAAGTTAATATTTAATATTTCTTAACATTACGACTACCGATCCTACTTTCCATTGAAGATTATGAGGTGTCAATCCCGGAAAATTTAACGATTCTGGTGGATAGTTGACGACATCACCTTGATTAGTTGCCCAATCAACTGTATGTGAAATTTGTATGTCTTTAATTCACCGGCAATTTCATTTTGAATTTTGAAGTTTATTTCATCTACATCCGTAATTTTGGCATCTAATGATCTTTATAATTTTGAAAGACGTTTGGGAACACGTTTTGTATGAGCTCGATTGTTGTTTCAGTAAACTGACAAAAATATAATGCAGCCAGTCGAATCATTAACAGGGATTTTGCCATTACCAAGGTCAATGAGTTGCTTTGAAAATATTTCTCCAGATTGATCATTTTGCTATCGTACACGTATTTTCTTGTTTCAATTTAGTATCTTTACGTATTTCTACAAAATGGAGGATTTGAACATGCATTGAGTTCATCCGCTGGCGTTGACCGAGGAATCAATGGTGATGCCATTGCTGTGTTCTTCGAAATTTTGGAGGTCGTTTCGAGTTTCATTGCTTTGAATATTCAATGGAAATTTTAGCACTGAATCGGCTGTTCGACCGCCTTTTAATAAAGTGGCTGCAATTCCAGATAAAGATGTACCACCTGGAGCGTCCAAATAGTAAATTCCTCCATTTCCATAATTTACAAATTTTTGTTGTTGGTTCAACAGCGGAACATTTATTCTGATTCCCTTAAAGCAACGTCGTGCATTGGGCGATTAGGCACGGCCATGCCTAATTGAGATGATACTTTGTTTGACATCATCATGCAAGCACATGTCCTCAACTATTATCAATGCCTCGATATAATTATAGAAAACAATGTTCGTATTTGCTGAGGTTTAAAAGAAATTACAGCATCATTTGAGGTTTGATCCCAATCGGAATCATTTCCTAACAGCTGCAAACGCTGCTAGCAGTGTTCGGGCAAAATCATCATTCTGACACATAACAAAATTGCTTCACTAATACTAACGTAACGGCCCATTTGGTATAGGTTAACTTCATCAACAGAAATCTCAGCACTAACTCCAATCACAGCCATATCATTTCCTTTTGTTAAATATTTGCAAATGTATTTTATAGATTTAGAATAGCAAGATTTAACATTGATGTGCGCCTTGAAAGTCTTTGATAGGATTGGTGAATATGGTACAATGCAACGATTATCAATTTCGATATTTTGTTGATTTACTTTTACAACTGTTGATCTTCTGCAGTTGATCAGCGACGATATAGCGGTTATTAATTCCCGTGGATACCGTTTCAAATATTTACCATCTACCACACCTTTAGTATTGTCCGCGCATTTTTTTTTTTTTAATATTATAAAAACCTTCCGTGGAATCCAAGGAACATACAAAAAAAAATTTAGCCAAATCGGTCGAGCCGTTCTCGAGTTTAGCGCTTAGCAACATCCATTTTTATATATATAGATTGACATAGGTATCCAATTAATTAATTAATTATTAAATAAGAAACATGTGTATAATAGGATGAAAGTAATATTGAATTATGAAGCGCTCATAGCCCAGCGGCTAACGTCGATCCTAAGCGATCGACAAAGTTAAGCAACAGCGGGCGCGGTCGGTAGTTAGATGGGTGACCGCTGGTGACAAACATTTCTTGAGCGCTTCCGTACTTCGGAGGGCACGTAAAGCCGTCGGTCCCGGTTGTTATCGTAAGATAACTGTCGTTAAGACATGTCGGAGGCCCTCAGGCGGCATGAAAACTTCCGACACTCGGTTGGCCACTAACCCCTCCACCAATCCGCACTGGAGCAGCGTGGTGGAGTATGCTCTAGGCCTCCTCAAGAGGAGAGACCCGTGCTCAGTAGTGGGCCGTTAATGGGTTGAAGCCAATACTAATATTGACATTTTGAATAACAATAATCTAATTCTACATCACAACCTTAGTATCTTCCTCTAAGCTAAATGAACACTCACTGATATTGTCTCGGTTGATCGTATCATTCTGCGTTACAATGCCAATGACATCAACATCTTCGTCTGAGTTAGATGAACACACGCCGCGATTGTCTAGACTGATCGGGTCATAACTGTCTACATCATCTATATCAATATCTTCATTTGAGTTAGATGTAGAAGCATTAAAATCCACTTCGTTGCTCACACCATCATTTTCCGTCTTAACTCCATTCACAGTCATATCTATCATATCGTCAGTTCTATCTTCGCTATTAACTTGGCTATGGTCAATCGCATAGTCTTCTTCAGATTTAATTTTATTAATTTCTTCATACTCATCAACTTCTTCGAGTGGTGTGTCCGTTCGTGCGTCCGTCTGCTTATTTATTTCCTCTAAATCTTCATGATCAAAGTCAAAATTCTCTTCATTTGGATTGTCTGCTGGATCAGAACTGAATGGATTGTGGATCTGTAACTCAGATCGAATTAACTCTACAGTTATCTGAAACAACATATAAACCAGTGAATCTATTGAAATATCAAAATTTTGCATTGAAATGCCACATTCCAGGACTCCATTACAGGACACCACAAAAGGAATTGTTGTTCTTGTTGGGTTTTTGAACATAATACTCACTTGTCCGTGTCTCCTGACGATGTCCAGAAGCATCAAGTGCGCTCGCCAGCTCCTGCGCCTGAAGCGAGCGCAGTTCATCAGCCGGTCGGCGCACTCGGTGCACAGGTACCGAGGCAAGTGCTCTTCGTCTGCTGTCTGACAACAAATCACTTCACTGTTCACACTACTGGTAGACTAGTATACAATGGACGTCTCAATCATATACATTACATAATTATACATATAATACTTCATGGTTGAGGGAACTTGCAACATACTACACCAAGTTGTGAGGGGCGTACGTATTTAAAATATTTTACCATGATTCCAGTTAATGTTTCATACGCCGCATTCAACACCCTAGAAGATGTCATCGGGTAAATTTTGCAGTCCGTCGCAAAACATATTCTGCACACCTGAGGAATTATAAAATTATATGTTTAATAAATAAGTAACATGATAACCTAAAAAAAACTCGTAAAAGCAGATAGCACTGTATAACCTCTTGAATTAATTTTGTGGTGTGTTGGTACAGAACCCACGGTACATGAGTTTTACTCTTGGCTTTTTGGGCAAACACAATGAGCCAAGAATTGTACCAGTAAATTAACTCAGCAGCATCATCACAAAATAAGGAGCAATAAATAAATGTATAAAATCTTACCTTCACATAGCACGGTGTCATTAAATCATCATGTTCCAGATCATTCTGCAATTAAACAATGGTATCATTAGCAGTGAACTAGCATACATTTAAAAATTGAAAAAACCCGTCTGCTGTCAAAAAAGTTATCATGATATACCTTTTTGAAATGGTGAGCTCTTTAATTTAATACTCATATTTCATTATTCCACTTATTTTTATCTTTTGATACTTCAAACAATGGCATCTCACAGCCACCATATTTGTTTTTTTTTTATTTCACTTAACTAAAGCCCAATGCATATGTAACGCGTTTTTTTCCCGTACGGAACGGGGACGGGACGGGGCATTCCCCGTCGCCGACGAGATTTTCAGAGGTCGATGCATACGTAACGTGTTTTCCCCGTACGGAACGGGCCATCCCGCGTTGCCGACGGGATTTTTAACTCAGACCTAATGTGCTAGTGTTGTGAATAAACTAAAGAAAGATGAATTTTTCTTTTGAAGAATTAACTTTAATTGCTATTGCATTAGACGACGAAGAAGCTACGGCCGGCAAGAGAAGAAGGAGATTTTCTATACATCCTACATGGTATAAACGAGAACAAGGAGAATACCACACTCTCTACAAAGAACTTTTGGACGACGAGACTCAATTTTATAAATAATTCCGTATGACAAAATAATTTTTTTCTTTAAGAAGCGGGTCTATCGTCTCCTTGCCGGCAACGCGTTGGTGACGCCCTCGGTGTTGCTAATGTGCTAATGGGCGGGAGTGATCACTTACCATCAGGTGACCCGTCTGCTCGTTTGCCTGCTCAAAGCATAAAAAACATAAACGATTACGTACGTACGCGCGTGAGAAGTTATACTTCTTTGGCATCAAAAAAAACAATTAAAAAAAAAACAACAAAAAAGAATCATAAAAAAAACAACAAAAAAAAAGTACTTCAAAAATATATAGTTCTTCAAATTCAAAATCATTTATTCATGTAGGTATCATTGATACACTTAAGCACGTCATTTTTTTAATTTACCAGCTTTTTGGAAAGGTGCTTTGTCATGGAGGAGAAGAAAAGCCGAAAGAAACTCCTCAGCACATCTTTTAAAAATAAAATACATTGGTATATTTCAAAATGTTTTATAATTTTTCTGGTGGTAAATATTATAATATTGAAATAACATGTTTTATTTTAATTTCTTCAAAATTATTTTTATGAAATGAAAACATGTATTTATAATGATTATTTTTTGTACAGCTTAAACAGTAGGTAATACTATAGGTATAATAATAATACACGTGCATCACTACTTTCTCCCCGTCGTGGACGGGGTGACTGTGCATACGCAACGGAAGCGAAACCCCGTCCCGTACGGAACGTGGCACGTACGTGTCGTCGGCGACGATGTTTTTGAAAACCCCGTCCCGTTCCGTAAGGGACGGGGTTTCGCTTCCGCTGCTTATGCACTATCGCATACATTTTCTATGAAACTATGTTTGCCCCGTCCCGTCCCCGTTCCGTACGGGGAAAAAACCCGTTATGTATGCATTGGGCTTAAGATCACTTGGGCTGTCAAGATGCATGTAACGATATCTTAATTATATAAATAGGTCCAGCGGTTTGGAAGATATCTGGTAATAAAGAATATTGCACACATTCATACAAGATATGTGCAAAATCCATAACCCTTTCTTGTAAGTCAAGTAAAAAACAAGAGTAGCATTAGAAATAGTTGAACATATCAGAGTATGATAGAAGCTTCCGATAAAAGAAAATAATACAAACTTTGACTCTGTCGGGCTCAGTGCTTGCCCGTAGCTGACGCTCCATTATTGTCGCCAAGAAGTCCTTCACGAGGAAATGCTTGGAGCATATAATGCTGCCCGGCTCGGGCTCCCAGTCCGTCTGCCCGAGTGCCTCCATCCATGATGTACGTAGAGACACCTCCTCAGGTACTCTACACCATGATCAAATAATTAAATTCAGTTGCAGTGTCAGAGCCACTTTATATGCAAGCCCAGCAATTCTTTGCTGGTCTCTTAATAACAACACCGTAAGTATGTGGCGTGGCTTCAACCTATGGCCCACTGCTGAGAATGGTTCTCTTCTCTTGAGGGTTAGAGCTTCCTCCTAGGGGGATTGATGGCCAACCCAATAGAATGTAAACGCTATTTTAACTTAAATAATGGTACCGATGGTTTATTGAAGAAATTGCCTCCAAAGCACAACATTATTATAAAACTACATTAAAATATAAATTATGTTTGCTCCATTATTTCTTAAACTGACATTTTGAAAAAGTTAACAATATAAGAATACCTGTGAAACGAAACTCCTGGAGATGAGTTTTGGCTGGAATCGTGGACGCAAGTAGGGAAGGAGCAGCGCAAGTTGAAGTCCATATTATTATCTTCGATAGCAAACGCAATATTTAATGTTCGATTTAAGGTTTCCTATTAAAACAAATCAAATTTCGTACAGTAGAAACAAACAACTGTAAACAATAAAAAAAAGAACATTAACAAAACAATGCATTTGATTTTGGCTGCGTTCCTAGACGCTCACAATATCGCTCACAACGATCAAAACGCGTTCCACATGGCGACCACGGTCGTCATGGTCGCGCCGGTCGCGGTGAAAACGTCATTGATGTAGGGATGTTCGATCCGGATCGATACTTGTGTGGATCGATACAATGGCATACGATCCACTCGATATTTGTATCGATACAATGGCATTCGATCCACTGGCGGATCGATACACATGCAGGGTGGATCGGATGGAATCGGATCGGATCAAAATTATTATGGAATGGAGGTAGATTTCTTTAGATCAGTTGTTGGCGCATCATATTACATGAACAAGAAGGCTTCCACACGTTTTTCAAAAAATATTTGTCTGAATTTTTGTTGGATAGAAAGTCTGATCCATTAATTAAAGTATTGGTCAGCTAGAAAAGTTATTTGGGGAAACTCTGCGACATAGCTCTACGCCTACGGTATTTATCAATGGTAGGAACTTCATTACCCTCCGAATGGCTTTTCTCGTTAGCCAATAGCATTTTAAGCGAAAGTAATCGATTTGATCCTGAGCGCTTATCCAATTTAATAATCCAGCGTTCATTAAAATTTAAGGATTGGCAAATGTAACTTTTGCATGATATATTAATTTATTTGATTATTTAGTTTAAATAAACAAGAGTTCTAAATCAAATATAGTGTTACAAAGTGAGATATTATTATTTATATAATGTTCCTACTACATACCACATTGTTTTAAAAAACGTTAAATAACTTTTTCAATATTTATCTATACAATATTTTGAATAAAATTAAATCTTATATAAAATTTAATCTAAAACGATTGACCATAATATTGCCTTAATGATCTATCTTTATTTAGAAACCCACTGAATTAAGCTTGTCGATAGTTTATATAACCATAATTAAAATATTTTATTCGATTCTGGATCGATACAAAACATCGTATTAAATTATACGGTAGAAAATATCATCTTTTATATAATAACATATTTCTTTCTTTTTTTTCTTTCTTGGCCGACAACGCTTTGGTCGCTGACATCCATTGGCCGCGATACCCACTTACAGGTATATTTAATAATTACATGAATTTATATTTGGACTATTAATTATATTGGAATATTCATGACGATCTAGAGTATCAATATACAAAATACCCGGATCAACCATTCCTATTTAATTTACTTTTTGTTCTTCTCTCTTTCCTTGGCCGGCAACGCATCAGTGATGCTTTAGGTGTTGTTGATATCCATGAGCGACGATAGCCACTTACTATCAGGTGGATCTTCAGCTCGTTTGCCGGCTATTTCTATCAAAAAAAAATTCATTCGATACTGGATCGATCCATAGTATCGTATCAAATCACTTGGATCGATACCTGGATCGATACACTGCGAAACGATCCGTATCGATCCAGAGTATCGATACAAGCCACCTGGATCGAACATCCCTACATTGATGACGTCATTAATTTCGCTCACGGCAGTTCACGGCACGCTCAAAACAACCCACCTCACGGGGTGGGTCGAAGTACCCGTTCCACTTGGGTGTATGATTGTAACACTCACAAGCTAGTGGAACGGGAAAAACCGCGGTCGTGAGCGTGATCGTTGTGATCGTCTAGTGAAACGTAGGGTTTATTAGTGTAGATCACATGGCCCGTTTAGATGCGCGCGCGAGCCACGAGACGATCCGCGAGACGCGCTCGTACGCGCGCGTGTGAACAGGGAGCTCGCGGACCAGACCGCGGCGCGTCTCGTGGCTCGCAGGGCTCGCGTCGGGAGCGGTTTTTTGGGCGCGCGCCAAAGGGGCTCGCGCGAGAGCTCGCGCGGTGTTCACACGCGCGCGGCGCGCGCTTCATTCGACAACGGCTACTAGCGCCGTACGTACGTGTTCTATTGGATTCGTATTTTTCAAAATAAAAATATGACACTGAACGTTAATACTGAATGATAATAATAATAATAATAACCTAAAGCTACTAGTAACAAAACCTCGTATATTCAAAGTAATATTATTATAAAGAAGAAAATTTTGATGTTTTGTTTGTAATGAATATCTACCAATAGCTTTTTTATTTTAAAAAGCCTAATTGTACAGAAATCTACCCATAGTACAATCTACATTGAGTATTTTTCACTGACTGGATGCCGATGTATTACGTCAACGTGCTCCATCCTTGAACGTTCGAACGCATCTGCATCTGAACGCAGCGAGCGTGTAAACACTAGATAGCGCTCGCGCGCGTAGGGGGCGTGGCTTACGGACGCGCTGCGAGACGATCCGCGAGCCGCGCGTATAAATGAGCGGACAGAGTACTTAATCACTACGTTTTAGTTTAAATAACCTCAGCTCAGATCAGAAATGCTCAGAAGCACAGAACACATAGAGTATCATTCCCGTATATACAAAGGACTATAAACGGACTCCAAAAAAAGTTGTGTTACCTCGGTAACTTTTTACTGGATGTCCCGATTTAGATAATTCTTTTTTATTCGAAAGCTGGTGCTTGTCATGTGGTCTCATTTTTTGAGCGACATCTGACGAGTAGTTTTTAAGTTATCCTTAATTTTGTTGTTGAAGTCGGTTTTGTTCGGACAACATATTTTTAATTTTTTTTTGTATTATATTTTTTTTTGTATTACATTTTTTTTTTATTACCCTTTAATTCGTATTTTTTTGTAATTTTTTTTCCGTTTCCATGAAGGCATATTTTTGGCGCCAAGTGTGGCAGATTTTGGCAGATTTTTGGGTCTGTGTTAGATTCTCCATTTATAAGATGGTCACAATGCTACTCTCAGCACTTGAGCAGTCTGAGGCATGGATATATACTCTATCTGGATCATAGACTTTGTAGAGGTGCCTGACGTTATGCTGACGTTCGATTCCGATATACCCATCCGACCAATGACAGGCCGGATTGAGGTTGGTCCTTCAAATTATTGTAGGGTGACCAGTTGACCACACTTATTTAGAAATATTATGACCTATTTTGATATGGTACTTGAAAATGTTTTCTGTAGGTAATTTTTTTGGTAGTAATCATTATAATATTGAAAAAATACATTTTATTAAAATTTCTTCAAAATTACCGAATTTTAAATATTGTATGCATTATTATAAGGGGCATAGCTACCGCCGTATCAGCCGTATCAATTATACGGGGCCCCCAGCGTATAGGGGCCCCCACTAACTCTCCCAAAAATGCTCGCCAGCGCTGCAGCGGCAGCGGCCTACGACCACTACAGTTGGCACTCCTTTTATATTTGATAGCTAAGGTCGAGGGGGCCCCACTACAAATATTGATATGGGGCCTCCTTAGGGCTAGCTACGCCACTGATTATTATAGAGTAAATTGAAAATTAAAGTACACAATTACGATACATCTTTAATATAATTTCATCTTAGATGTTTTTAAACCATTATAAAAATCGCAATGTGTTAATATATCCTGGGACATAACATGGACACAATACAAAAATGGTCACCTTTATTTGACGGCATCGATCGTCAGAGGCCGCGTTCCACTAGACGCTCACAACGCTCACAACGATCAAAATATCATACTAATTTGACAGTTGTGAGCGGTTTGAGCGTCTAATGGAACGCGCCCAGATAAGGCCACGCACTCACTGGTGACTTTTGTCACTGTCTCTTACTGTCACCCACGGTGCGCCCACTTGAACAGTCACTGACAGTGTTGCCAAGTTCGTGAACCAAGAAATGGCTAAAACCTTTTAAAAAGTGGCTAGAATGTCAAAATTTCGTACCCATTAAAGTGGCTAAAATTTTGTACACTCTTTTTGGATCAGGAGTTAAAAAAAACACCATCAAACAGTTATCTATCTATACTAATATTATAAAGAGGAAAGACTTGATTGTTTGTTTGCATTGAATAGGCTCCGAAACAAATGAACCGATTTGAAAAATTCTTTCACTGTTGGGAAGCTACACTATCCCCGGGTGACATAGGCTATATTATATATTCAAAAAAAATTAGGGATCCTTAATAAAACCCCAATAATGTAACCCAAGGTGTAAAAAAATAAGAAAACCGAAGCAAGGGAGGGCGTTTATTCTCGTCTTTTAATAAAATCAAACTTTGAAACATAAATTATTTGTATCCGATTGTATTACTATTAAATCAAAAATCATTAATTTGACGTTGATGGTTCTGGTTCTGGGACTAGGAAAGAATATAGTTTTTCTTGTTTACAGATTTGGCTTAAAAGTCTTAATACTTCATTAATTGGACTTATAAATAAAATTCTTACAAATAAATAAATTCCGATTACAATATCGACATAACATAATATTTTGTAAGATAAATTCATAAATACTCATTTTTGGATTTCTCTATTCCAGATTGCAGATTAATCTAATATCCTTTATTAAAATGCCAAAAGTCCCAGTCTCCTTTGATTGGCTAGTTTGTTCCGGGGCCTCTTACATCTTTATTTTGATCAATAAATAAAAATATGAAGAGTCACAAAAACCCTAAACATATATAATCTAAATTTTACTAACAAAAAATACCCGACTTCAAAGTCTCTGTTCGCGCCAATAGTGGCATTATTCTGTAAATGCATTTGCCTGTTCTCGCCTTCCCGCCAAAATTATTATAAGACATAATCGCACCTCGCGATTTATTCTATATTTCTATAAAAGCGCGGCAAACCATTCCTTCGCTATTTAAACTCCCATCTTCCCTCTCTTTCTGGCAAGCGCACTTTTATATAGCGGATTCACTCGCACTCCGCCGAGTTTGGAATGAGAAGAACAAGTTGAAAAAAGTCTTCCCGCCGTCCTCGAATGCAACACACGCCTATTGACAAATAATTAATTAATCCGCATCTTATATAAAAACCGCAACGCTCAAGCATTCGAGTTAACGCAAATATCGCCGCATCACCGCTCCCGCTAAATAACTCTTGTAATTACTGTGAAGTGCATAGTGTACCGCAACCAACCATATACGGCATCATTCCTCCTATGAAGTCAAGACGAAAGAAGATTGGAGTAGACATGGGTAACTCAACCAAAACGCGTGAGCTGCAAAACAGGTCCTGATTCACGAAGGTGATCTGGAGCTGTGAAGCGGTTCGTGAATCAGCTCAAGGACCTGAAAGATTCATAAGAGCCGACAAAAAATTTCAAATTTCAACCTTATTAATATTACCAATAGAGTATATTATCTTAGTCAATGCGAACATTTCAGGTCCAGGTACGGCTCGCAGGTCGCGGGATCTGATTCACTCTTTAGGTGCGACATTCAAATTTCAACCTTATTACTATTATCATTAGGGTATATTATCTTAGTCGACGCGTACATTTCAGGTCCTTTGAGCTGAATTGAGACCTGGTCGACCTGATTTTGAGATGCAGGTCAACAGGTCACTTTCGTGGGAACTGAATCTTTGAATCAGATCAGATCTGAGTTACACACCTCTAGATTGGAGACATTTGAGCAGCCGCCTAGCCGTCGGCGCAACTATAACCAGTCGAAGTCGAGTCCTGCATCCAGGTTAGTGCGCTTTGCCAATCCTCCAAATAACCCTTGACTTTCTTCCTTCCCCGCAATCTACAGTCCACTTATATCACGCCCGCATGATCCAGCAGCAGTACTTCAAAGTCTGCTCCGCATTCTCACCATTTTTGGTCACTTCGAGACGGATTCACACCATAAATTTGGTCTTTGAGCCGTATTGATTGGGTCACCAACCGGATTCATATCCTATTATATTATATTTCTATTACTTTTTGCAAATAAATTTATGTGTGTAGTATATTCCGCTCGCATTACATATACACCGCTTACTATACATATTTAATTTCATTTGCCAAACGCACCGCACCGCTTAACTATTGCACTTCATATTAAGTATAACTTTCTTTATCTATAATTGAAAATTATACTTAAACGCATTCCATATTTCGCATTTAGTAATACGCTCGCTATTTTCGTGTTTACGACAAACCCTCGCATAATTTATATTAACGCGTAACTTAACTTTATTTACAAAATGACTACTAAAGCGAAATATCACGACGCTAAAACGATTTCAGACGACGAAATTAGTTTAAAAATATTAACCGCTAAACGTAATTCCATATTTTCACGCATGCAATCAATTTATGATTTGTCAATCAGTGCATTAGATGCTGACTCGCAGAGTTCTTTGCTTAGTACCGCGGCTGACCTTGAATACTTACGCGATGAGTTCAAGGACACATTAAATGAATATAATATTACGAATTTAAAATTAAATCCAAACGCGGAAGTAGATTTCCAACCCATGAATACTTTTCATGACTTGTACAGCCGCGTTAAAAGTAAGGTTACAAAATTATCCGCTCCGCATTCATCTTTGAATTTAGATAATAATAATTTACCCGCTAAGTTTAAACCCTCGCTCCCGCCTATGGAATTATTAACTTTCAATGGAGACATACGACACTGGTCTATGTTCTACCAACAATTTAAAACGCTGGTCCATGAAAACCACCAATTAACAGACGCTGAACGGGTTTACTATTTAGTAAGTAAGTTATCAGACAAAGCATTATCTGTCTGCGCAGGCCTTATGCCTACAGCTGAAAACTATTCAGTGATCTGGAACGCACTTATCCACAGATACAATGACGAGCGTGCACTCGCTACTACTTATATAAATCAGCTGTTGGAAATTAAAAATGTTAACGCTAATACGCCCGCTGGTTATCACAATTTTATGGACAAGTTCGACGCTTCTATTAACGCTCATAAACAGCTTAAAATTGATGACATGTCTGATTTTCTCTTCTTAAATATTGCGCTTAGGAAATTAGACACTGAAACTGTAAAAGCGTTTGAAATGTCCTGCCGCAAAGTTACCATACCTAAATATTCTCATCTAATTCAATTTTTATTTGAGCAAAATAGGGCTTTGTGCCATACATTTCATTCACCGCAAACGTCATCTATTAATCAAATATTAAATTAATTCCCGCTCCTAATAAATGTATTAGTAAAACATTTATTAACACTTATTCTCCGCGTTCATGTATTCTTTGCAAATCAAACGAACATGAACATTTGTATGTCTGTCCGCGTTTCTTAAAACTCGCTACGCACGATAAATATAATTTAATAAAACAAAATAAATGTTGTACTAATTGTTTAAGTAATAAACACGCATTATCAATGTGTAAATCGCAACGCAGATGTACACATTGCTCCCGCTCGCATCATTCTTTACTTCATATTTTTAGTAATAATAATACAAATAAATTCAATTCATCGCTCACTAAAAATACACAAAATTCATTAAACCGCTCTCATTCTGTTAATGACGCTCCGCATAATACTAATAAGGTCGAAGATCCTACGGCACGAAATACATCGTCCCGCCCGCATTTCTTTAGTAACCCTTCAATCGATACTAATAAGGTCGATTGTTCTTCGACAAACACACAAGAGGGACAAAACGCGTCTTCGTCTTGTAATGTGTCGCGCGAATTATTAAATGAACCTCATTGTTTTACAACACTATTAGGAACCGCGAAAATTAAAATAGTAAATAAATATGGCCACGAACATTTTCTTCGATGTTTAGTGGACCCTGGCTCGCAATGTGATTATGTAACAAAGGATTGTTGCAAACGCTTATTCTTACCGATTTCTAATAATACTCGCTTCAATGAGGTGCACGGAATCGGTGGAATATCGCAAAAGATATTAGGTGTCACTTCCTTACAGTTTACTTCCCGCTTTGATGATAATAAAATGTATCAAATTAAACCGCTAGTAGTACCTACATTAACAGGACAATTACCACAATCACGCATAGATATTTCCAAAATAAATTTTATAAATAAAATCCGCTTAGCCGACGATTCATTTCACCAGCCTGGTGATATTGACGTCTTATTAGGAGTCAACACTTATTTACAAATTTTATTATCTAATAAAATAATTAATTCGCATTCGCAGTCTCCCAGTGCCATTGAAACCTCACTTGGTTATATTATTTTAGGAGAAGCGGAGACTGAAAACCGCACTAGTATACCGCGTTCTTTTTTCACATATTGTGTTAATGATAATTATTTAAATCAATCTGCACTCAAAACTCAAACGCTACGCTCTTTTATAAAAACGCTTTCTTAAATATCCCGACTTCGCACCCGCTTTCACTATTTTATCCGTGATTATACATACATCAAAGTTATTTTAAATAATTAGTCGCTCTTATCAAGCATTTTTATCTCCCGCACTACCCTGTCACACGTAATGAAGTTTATGCTTCAGTACTAAACTGTGTACAGTATTAGACACAAGTTCTAAATCGGATACTAATATTTTACACAGCGGACAAAATTTACAGTAGGATATTTTTAATATTTTATTGAACTTACGAGTTTACCGCATCGCTTACTTTGCCGACGTTAGGCAAATGTACTTATGCATAAAAGTACAGCAATCGCACCGCGCGTTTCAACGCATTCTTTATTGTTTTCCTGACGAGAAAGATGTACAAAATATACGAATTTAATCGTGTAACTTTTGGTTTACGCTCCTCGCCTTTTCTTGCGCTCCGCACCTTACGTCAGCTGGCGTCTGACGAAAGGGAGTCCTATCCTCTGGCCGCATCGGTGGTCGAGAGAGATATTTATATGGACGACATCGCATCCTCCGCACCCTGTGTTGACATCGCTGTCGACGTGGCCACTCAGCTAATTCAAATGTTCCATCGTGGTGGATTTGAGGTAGTTAAGTGGACCAGTAATAGTTCAGAACTATTACAAAAAATTCCCGCAACGCATCGTCAACTAGAAACCGTTTCTTTTGATGACGATAATATTTTTAAAATATTAGGGCTTCGTTGGCATCAAGCTAACGATAGTTTTTGTTTTCTCGTTTCCCCGCCGCCGCTCGCATGCACTAAACGTGCAATATTATCCGCAACCGCTCGCTTGTACGATGTTTTAGGACTCGTTGGTCCAGTTATTCTCTTCGCTAAACTTTTAATTAAGGCCTTATGGATTCTCAAACTTGATTGGGACCAGGCTCCGCCCGCAGATGTTGTCAAAACGTGGCAACAGTATGTTTCAGAACTACCTCTGATATCGCGCTTACAATTCTCACGTCATATGGGAGTTGATAAAAACTCGCAAGTTTCGCTACTCGCGTTCGCTGATGCCAGTGAAAAGGCATATGGCTGCGTGATTTACTCGCACGTAGTTAACGGTGACGACCCACCAGTGGTCACGCTGCTCTGTTCCAAGTCCAGGGTGTCTCCCTTAAAAACGGTTACATTAGCTAAACTCGAGTAATGTGCATTAGTGTTACTCGCTAAATTAGTATGTACCGTTTATGATACAATATCCGCGAGACATCCGATTGATAAAATTTACACGTTTTCGGATTCTGAAGTCGCACTCTGTTGGGCGTGCTCTTCACCGCACCGAGTTAACACCTTCGTTGCTAACCGTATTTCGCAGATAGTCTTTTTTATCATCTGATCAATTTTATCATATCGCAGGATCAGAAAACCCCGCTGACCATATCTCCTGCGGACTATTACCGTCGCAAATAATAAATTACGATCTTTGGCTCAATGGTCCAGTGTGGATTACACTACCTAGTAGTTAGCAATACTCAAGAACATCCTTTTATCACGCTTAGTTTGAAATATAAATTACCACGCAATAAAATGATAACCGCTTCTGACTTGGAACACGCTAAAACTACCATAATTAAAATCGTACCAAATACTGATAACCGCATTACTTGGAAACTCCACCCGCCTCTTATGAGCGGAATTTGTGAGTCCAATATAAAAATAGTTAAAACGCACTTATTTCGCGTAATAGATAAGCAAATCCTTACGTACGAGGAGCTGCTTACTGTCCGCACTCAGATCGAGTGTATATTAAACTCACGCCCGCTCTATGTGTTAAGTAGCGATCCATCGGAGCCTACTGCACTTACACCCGCACATTTCCTTTCATTAAAACCGCTTGAATATTTACCCGCCGCGGATCTAAGTAAAGAACGCACTCATCTCTTATCACGCTTTTCTTTACTTGATTCTCTAATTCAATCGTTTTGGAAACGTTTTAGTTCTGAATACCTACACACCCTTCAAACGAGTGAAAAATGGAATAGAAATTCCACGCCTATATCTGTGGGAACAATTGTTCTCATAGATATGGATAACGTTCCGCCGCTACAGTGGCCGCTAGGTTGTCACTGAACTATTTCCCGGTAGAGACGGTGTGGTGCGCGTTGCACAAGTGAAAACTCTGCAACGCCCAGTCGTTAGACTGTGCCCTCTACCCACACAATAACTCGCACATTATATATCTTTTAAATATTATATATTACATAGTTTTAAGTTTATAATATAACGCCATTTTTCGCAAAGTATTTATATCGCACCGCTTTTCCGCAATCGCATCATTCTCATTTCATTATATTCACTCCGCTATATATATTTATGTTTATATACATCTTTGTTCGCCGGTTGAGGAGACCTCAAGGCCGGGGGGATGTTCGCGCCAATAGTGGCATTATTCTGTAAATGCATTTGCCTGTTCTCGCCTTCCCGCCAAAATTATTATAAGACATAATCGCACCTCGCGATTTATTCTATATTTCTATAAAAGCGCGGCAAACCATTCCTTCGCTATTTAAACTCCCATCTTCCCTCTCTTTCTGGCAAGCGCACTTTTATATAGCGGATTCACTCGCACTCCACCGAGTTTGGAATGAGAAGAACAAGTTGAAAAAAGTCTTCCCGCCGTCCTCGAATGCAACACACGCCTATTGACAAATAATTAATTAATCCGCATCTTATATAAAAACCGCAACGCTCAAGCATTCGAGTTAACGCAAATATCGCCGCATCACCGCTCCCGCTAAATAACTCTTGTAATTACTGTGAAGTGCATAGTGTACCGCAACCAACCATATACGGCATCATTCCTCATAAGAAGTCAAGACGAAAGAAGATTGGAGACATTTGAGCAGCCGCCTAGCCGTCGGCGCAACTATAACCAGTCGAAGTCGAGTCCTGCATCCAGGTTAGTGCGCTTTGCCAATCCTCCAAATAACCCTTGACTTTCTTCCTTCCCCGCAATCTACAGTCCACTTATATCACGCCCGCATGATCCAGCAGCAGTACTTCAAAGTCTGCTCCGCATTCTCACCAGTCTCAAAAACTACATAGTTGTCAGATCTCGTTCAAATTTATGTGAGACCACACGACAAGCGCCTGCTTTCGATTAAAAAAAGAATCATCGAAATCGGTTGGCGTGATATTGACTTATTCGTCAATTTGTCGCGCACATCTTAACACAAATTTACGACTTATGTAGTTTTCTCATGGATGCCGTTGTCAGATCTCAATAAAATTTATGTGGGACCACATGACAGCCACCAGCTTTCAATTAAAAAAAGAATCATCAAAATCGGTTCGCCCAGTCCAAAGTTCTGAGGTAACAAACATAAAAAAAAAAAAAAAAAAAAATACAGTCGAATTGAGAACCTCCTCCTTTTTTGAAGTCGGTTAAAAAAATGACCCCTAAAAAAATCCCATCTTACATATTTACCCCCAAAATTTGGGTGGAAACCACTAAGTTGGGAACCCTGTCGCTTTGTGAGCACACTTCCCGGCCGGGTGACCGTCACGTCACTAGATGTTGCCGTCTGCTAGGAACAATTTGTCACCGTATTGTCACGTCACCATAATCAGCGCAATCCCTTAAATCTTCATAGCACTCAACTGGGTAAAAACAAGTCACCATGACAAAAAGTCTTAATCAGCGCCTGACCTAATATACCACTACGAAGTCTATGATCCAGATAGAGTAATATATCCATGGTCTGAGGCACGAGCAGTCCGACAGTCCTCTAGAGTCTATGGTATATCCACAGACATATAAACAGAACCTCTGTTTATATGTCTGTGGGTATAATCAATATCATATAGGTAATTTTAGGTAACGCCTGACAGCTGACTTCTGAGCATTTCTGAGGTTAAATTTTAATCAAATGCATTGTTTTGATAATGTTCGATCTTTTATTGTTTAGAGTTGTTTGTTTCTACTGTACGAAATTTGATTTGTTTTAATAGGAAACCTTAAATCGAACATTAAATATTGCGTTTGCTATCGAAGTTAATAATATGGATTTCAACTTGCGCTGCTCCTTCCCTACTTGCGTCCACGATTCCAGCCAAAACTCATCTCCAGGAGTTTCGTTTCACAGGTATTCTTATATTGTTAACATTTTCAAAATGTCAGTTTATGTAAAGAAGCAATCATAAGTTTTTTTTTAATGTAGTTTTTTAATAATATTGTGCTTTGGAGGCAATTTCTTCAATAAACCATCGTTACCATTATTTTACCATTATTTGCAGCAGTGGGCCATAGATTGAAGCCACGCCACATACTTACAGTGTTGTTATTAAGAGACCAGCAAAAAATTGCTGGGCCCGCATATTAAGTGGCTCTAACACTGCAACTGAATTAAATTATTTGATCATGCTGTAGAGTACCTGAGGAGATGTCTCTACGTACATCATGGATGGAGGCACTCGGGCAGACGGACTGGGAGCCCGAGCCGGGCAGCATTGTATGCTCCAAGCATTTCCTCGTGAAGGACTTCTTGGCGACAATAATGGAGCGACAGCTACGGGCAAGCACTGAGCCCGACATAGTCAAAGTTTGTATTATTTTCTTTTATCGGAAGCTTCTATCATACTCTGACATGTTCAACTATTTCTAATGCGACTCTTATTTTTTTACTCGACTTACAAGAAAGGGTGATTATGGATTTTGCATGTATCTTGTATGAATGTCTATTTAATATTTATATAATTAAGATATCGTGACATGCATCTTGACAGCCCAAGTGACCTCATCCCCGTATTCAAGAACAATACTTGTATAAGTAAAGAAGCAATACTATGTGAAGTAAGGCATTTCTCAGTGCGTTCATCATGGCAAGCCTTCTGTTTCACAGTCGACCCTTAAGTATCACTTGGCTATGCGGACGCACAGAGCTGTATACAGCCCTCCTATTGGACCATTTGAAGCGGCAAACTTTACTCTAGTCATTTGACGCAGGCATAAGACAAAGATAACAATACAAACAATCGATCCTTTCTTTCTATTTTGATAGAAGTCAAACCAACACTATGCGTTCGATAAAGTAGCTCGGCAGCTACTTTATCGATTTCGACAAACGCACAGCGAAGGACTTCAATCAAGTATTGTTTACGAAATGGTTTGAATCACCCTATGCGTCCGTGAGCACTGTGAGACCTTATAGTATTGTTTGTGAATATGGGCGTTAGTTAAGTGAATTAAAAAAAAAAAAAATATGGTGGCTGTGAGATGCCATTGTTTGAAGTATCAAAAGATAAAAATAAGTGGAATAATGAAATATGAGTATTAAATTAAAGAGCTCACCATTTCAAAAAGGTATTGATAACTTTTTTGACAGCAGACGGGTTTTTTCAATTTTTAAATGTATGCTAGTTCATTGCTAATGTTACCATTGTTTAATTGCAGAATGATCTGGAACATGATGATTTAATGACACCGTGCTATGTGAAGGTAAGATTTTATACATTCATTGCTCCTTATTTTGCAATGATGCTACTTTTATTTGTGTTATCAAAACGCATCAAAAACCTGTGCAGTAAATGAATCAGGGTATAACACTCAATGTTCGTGCAAAAGTACCGTTGAGATGAGGCTGAGTGGTAGACGGTAGACAGCCCAGGGATCTCCATCAGAAATGACTCAGCATCCTTGGCTCATTGTGTTTTCCCAAAACGCCAAGAGTAAAACTCTTGTACTGTGGGTTCTGTACCAACACACCACAAAATTAATTCAAGAGGTCATACAGTGCTATCTGCTTTTACGAGTTTTTTTTAGGTTATCATGTTACTTATTTATTAAACATATAATTTTATAATTCCTCAGGTGTGCAGAGTATGTTTTGCGACGGACTGCAAAATTTACCCGATGACATCTTCTAGGGTCTTGAATGCGGCGTATGAAACATTAACTGGAATCATGGTAAAATATTTTAAATACACCCGTCCCTCACAACATGGTGTAGTATGTTGCAAGTTCCCTCAACCATGAAGTATTATATTATAATTATGTAATGTATATGATTGAGGCGTCCATTGTATACTAGTCTACCAGGAGTGTGAACAGTGAAGTGATTTGTTGTCAGACAGCAGACGAAGAGCACTTGCCTCGGTACCTGTGCACCCAGTGCGCCGACCGACTGTTGAACTGCGCTCGCTTCAGGCGCAGGAGCTTGCGAGCGCACTTGATGCTTCTGGACATCGTCAGGAGACACGGACAAGTGAGTATTATGTTCAAAAACCCAACAAGAAGGCAAGCTGGGACGAGCTTCCTTTTGTGGAAAAATCGGAGTCCTAGCCTGTAATGTGAGGCTCTTTTAGAAAAATGTGAAATATTGAAACATTTTTGCCTTGATATTTAAATAAAATATAAATATTGAATCTTTTTAATTTTCAATATAAGATTGATATTGCAATTGATTCACTGGTTTACATGTCGTTTCAGATAACTGTAGAGTTAATACGATCTGAGTTACAGATCCACAATCCATTCAGTTCTGATCCAGCAGACAATCCAAATGAAGAGAATTTTGACTTTGGTCATGAAGATTTAGAGGAAATAAATAAACAGACGGACGCACAAACGGACACGCCACTCGAAGAAGTTGATGTGTATGAAGAAATTAATAAAATTAAATCTGAAGAAGACTATGCGATTGACCATAGCCAAGTTAATAGGGAAGATAGAACTGATGATATGATAGATATGAGTTTGAATGAGGTTAAGACGGAAAGTAATGGTGTGAGCAACGAAGTGGATTTTAATGCTTCTACATCTAACTCAAATGAAGATATTGATATAGATGATGTAGACAGTTATGATCCGATCAGTCTAGACAATCGCGGCGTGTGTTCATCTAACTCAGACGAAGATGTTGATGTCATTGGCATTGTAACGCAGAATGATATGATCAACCGAGACGATATCAGTGAGTGTTCATTTAGCTCTGAGGAAGATACTAAGGTTGATGTCGTTACCGTTTTTAATGATGATTTTATCAATCAAGATACTGTAAATGTTGAAGTTATATCCAATAAGAAGTTAGTGTATTCAGCTAGACTGTATGAAGATACTGTTCAACGTCTTCTTAAGATGAAATGTAGTGATTTGATCAGTAAATATAGTCCCGAAGTAAAAAAATCATCAAATGGTTACATGGAGTACCGACACTCGTTTTTATTTGTGGGTAAGTGGCATTTTAGTCTTATGAATGAATGAAAGTTTATTTGCAATAATTATGGTTACATAACGATCGTAATTAAAATATATTACATGTCACAATTAGCCATTTACAACATGGCATGCAAATGTCAAATATTGTAATGTAGAATTAGATTATTATTATTCAAAATGTCAATATTAGTATTGGCTTCAACCCATTAACGGCCCACTACTTAGCACGGGTCTCTCCTCTTGAGGAGGCCTAGAGCATACTCCACCACGCTGCTCCAGTGCGGATTGGTGGAGGGGTTAGTGGCCAACCGAGTGTCGGATGTGTTCATGCCGCCTGAGGGCCTCCGACATGTCTGTCTAACTAACTACAAGTATACTAATACGCTACTTAAAAATTAATTTATTTCACAAGTCATAATAATTTCTTAAGAAACTAATACACTGAATAACAAGCACTTTTCAACCGACCAATTGTGCAAAGATTTCCTAAAGTGATTTATGCTTAATTTTTTTATGTCTTCTGATAGTCGATTATATCTAGACACGCGGCAGCGTGTCCAGCCAAGTTGAAAGCAAAAGAACTGGTGACGCAGCGATGTGTGTAACATTACACGAACCATTTCGAGCTACTTTTGACTCTATCACAACTCGAGACATATTTAACCTACATACATGAAATATGGCACATTTATTAAAGCTCCTAGCTTATAGCTTATTTAGAATTCAAAATTTCAGAAATGTAGCTCAAATAGTTATTGATATATTAACGTTTAAAATCCGCATTTTGGAGACTGACTCACTGACATAGGATCAAAAACCTAACCTACTTCCAGATGACCTAGAAACTTTATATTTGGCATCAAGGTAGACGTATACAAAGGAAAAAGTCTAAAAAGTGCAGTACTAAAAGTTACAAATAAATAAAATTCATTCATTCAAATAAAATTGTTATTAATAATGTAAAAATTATTTAAAAAATTCAGTATTGTCGGTTTGATTCGGATGATTTTCTAAATAAACCGATATTACGTTGATTCTGAACGACATCTGGGAAAAAATTGGGGCAAAGTAGCTAAATTTGCGCGCTATATAGCATGTTGAGCAAGAAAAATTACGATTTTCTTCAAAAACTAAGAACATCCAAGCCGCCGGCATCAGACCACCGCCGACGAAAACCCCCTGCGCCGCTGCCGGCTTTTAGCAGGACATATTTTAACCGATTTCAAAAGGAAGTGGTCCAGAACTGTTTTGTTATGTTTGTTACCTCAGAACTCTTACTTATATTTTGTAATAATTTTGTAATAATGCTTTATAATCATAATACATACCCCGTGTGGTGTCCGGGTTCACTTTGTAGAATAGCACCACTCCCGTTCTTCCTGGGATGTCGTAAAAGGCGACTAATAGGACAAATCCAGAAGATGGACAGCAGCATCTTTCTGTATATGACGAATACCAGTCAGGTCTCCTGCGGTCACCAACACGCACTAGCCAAGCGTGGTGACTATCGGCTAAAACCCCCGCATGTTAGTCACGGATGAGCCTCGGCAGTCGGCCCCCAGTCCCCGGCAGCCCCGCTATTCCTAGTTACGGTAGCGGCTATGGTAACGGCGGGGCAGGGGGTGCTAAGAATCGCTGGCAGAGATCGGGCTACCAACCCAAACGACGACTTCTGCACCTGGCAACATATAACACCAGGACACTGAGGACCGACGACAAGGTAAAAGAGCTGGAAGAAGAGATAGACAAGTTAAACTGGAGTATTGTGGGTTTATCTGAAGTCCGAAGACAGGGGGAGGACACGATAATACTCAAATCCGGAAACTTGTTCTATCACCGGGAGGGCGAACACCTGTCCCAAGGTGGTGTCGGGTTTCTCGTTCACAAGTCCCTCGTCAACAGCATTGTGCAAGTTGGGAGCGTGTCGGCCAGGGTAGCGTACCTTACACTCAGAATATCCAAACGGTATTCGTTGAAGGTTGTACAGGTATATGCGCCGACTTCGACACATCCCGACGATGAGGTTGAGGTTATGTATGAGGACATAAGTAGAGCCATACATACCTCTAAAGCTCACTTCAATGTTGTGATGGGGGACTTCAACGCGAGACTGGGCACGCAGAGCGGCGCCGAGACGAAAGTGGGTCCCTACGGAATTGGACGACGGAACCACCGAGGACACTTGCTGGCCAACTTTTTGGAGAAGGAAGATCTCTTTATGATGAACTCCTTCTTCAGAAAGAAGCCACAACGTTAGTGGACTTGGATAAGTCCTGATTGTTCCACGAAAAGCGAGATAGACTTCATTCTGGCAGACAAACGGCACATATTTAATGATGTCTCTGTGATCAGCAGGTTCAAAACCGGGAGCGATCACCGACTTGTAAGAGGCACATTAAATATCGATCTGAAGCTGGAACGGTCACGCCTGATGAAGTCTACGCTTCGCCCAACATCCGTCCAAATCCAGGGATCTGAAAACTTTCAACTTGAGCTGCAAAATCGTTTTGCGTGCCTTGAATCGTGCACGTCAGTGGACGAGTTTAACACCAGGATGGTAACAACTGTCCACGAGGTAGGGTCGAAGTATTTCAAGACCCACCCTAGTGGTAGATCTCAGGTTCTCTCAGAACAAACTCTCGGTCTTATGAGGGATCGACGAGAACTATGTGTGCAGTCTCCAACCTCTATGAGGGAATACCGACGGCTCAATGAACAGATCTCCAAGTGCAGGCGACGCGATTTGCGAAAACACAACGCAAATCGTGTAAAAAACACAATTGAGCGAAACCAGGGCTCCAAAGTGTTCGCCAGGGATCTGTCTATTGGGCAAAGTCAGCTTACGAGGTTGAAGACCGAGTCTGGCACCGTGGTTTCGTCGAAACCGGAAGTTCTGAGAGAAACTGAGAGATACTACGGACGGTTGTATACCTCCTCTCAAGCTCCACCTCCTCGCGAGGAGAGCGACAAGCGAGCTAAACTGACCCGACACTACACAGAGGATATCCCGGACGTCAGCCTGTATGAGATTAGAGAGGCTCTCAAACAGCTTAAAAACAACAAGGCACCGGGAGATGACGGAATCACAACCGAGCTACTAAGAGCTGGAGGTAAACCCCTTCTAGTGGCGCTCCAGAAACTGTTCGATTCCGTCATTAATACTGGAACTACCCCGGAAGCGTGGAGCAGAAGTGTGGTGACGCTGTTCTTCAAGAAGGGGGATAAAGCCCTTTTGAAGAACTACAGGCCCATTGCACTTCTGAGCCACGTTTATAAGCTGTTTTCGAGGGTGCTCACAAATCGCATTGCACGCAGGCTTGACGACTTCCAGCCTCCCGAACAAGCAGGATTCCGAAAAGGCTACAGCACCATAGACCATATACACACGCTGCGGCAGATTATACAAAAGACCGAGGAGTATAATCTGCCATTATGTGTTGCCTATGTGGACTATGAGAAAGCCTTTGATTCTATCGAGACCTGGGCGGTACTAAATTCTCTCCAACGGTGCCGGATCGACTATCGGTATATCGAGGTGTTGAAGTGTTTATACTCATCTGCCACCATGTCCGTCAGAGTACAAGACACAGCAACGAACCCCATCCAACTGCAGAGAGGTGTCAGACAAGGGGATGTCATATCCCCAAAACTGTTCACCGCTGCGTTGGAAGACGTGTTCAAGCTGATGGAGTGGAAACGACGTGGCATCAACATCAATGGCGAATACATCACACACCTGCGATATGCCGATGATATAGTCATCCTGGCGGGATCCCTGGAGGAACTTGGTACAATGCTCGGGGACTTGAACAGCGCCTCACAACGGGTGGGTCTTAAGATGAACATGGACAAGACGAAAATCATGTCGAATGTCCATGTCAAACCCGTACCGGTTGTTGTTGACGGCGCTGCTCTCGAAGTTGTAGACGAGTACATTTACCTGGGACAAGTGATCCAAATGGGTAAGTCCAACTTCGAGAAAGAAGTCACTCGTAGAATCCAACTCGGATGGGCTGCGTTCGGGAAACTACGTCATATCTTGTCGTCCAAAAAGTTACCTCAGTGCCTGAAGTCGAAGGTGTTCGAGCAGTGTGTGTTGCCAGTGATGACATACGGATCCGAGACGTGGTGCTTCACTATTGGCCTTATGCATAAGCTTAGAGTCGCCCAGCGGGCTATGGAACGAGCTATGCTCGGTATTTCTCTACGCGATCGAATCAGAAATGATGAAATCCGTAGACGAACGAGGGTGACCGACATAGCTCAGAGAATTAGCAGGCTGAAGTGGCAATGGGCTGGCCACATAGTTCGAAGGACCGATAACCGTTGGGGAAGAAAGGTCCTCGAATGGAGACCACGCCTCGGTAAAAGGAGCACAGGACGCCCCCCGACCAGGTGGACCGACGACCTGAAGAAGACAGCGGGTATCCGATGGATTCAGAAGGCTCAGGACCGGTCAGAGTGGCGGAAGTTAGGGGAGGCCTATGTCCAGCAGTGGACCCACAAAGGCTGATGGATGGATGGATCATAATACAATCCGCTTTACCACAACCAACCGCTATTATTCTAATAACACAATATTCTTTTATTCAGGTGAAGATGTTCTGGATGACCTTCCTACACAAAAAGATAAGAAAGTGACGACGACACCGCGAGATGTAAATGAAGTGATGATTGACAAACAACAGACACCGGAAGCTGACGGACCCTCCACAGATGATACGTTCCGTTGTGACATATGTCCTTATCAAACTGACAGCGATATTCAGTTGCTGGAACATTTGAAAGCGCATGCTGCAAGTAAGAAGCGTTTTTACTGCGATATGTGTGATTATAAAACAGATCGGAAGTATAGACTTATTCGTCATCTGCGGACACATTTAGAGAAATCATATTCCTGTAATGTTTGTAACAAAGTGTTTACGCAGAAGGGGTCCTTACAATCTCATAAATTAATACATTATAATGAGAAACCATATTCCTGTGAAATTTGTAACAAAATGTTTGGTCGGAAGGGGCACCTACAAAGACATCAGTTAATACATTCCGGCGTGAAGCCATATTCCTGTGATATTTGTAACAAAGTGTTTACGCTGATGGGGTCCCTACGTTCTCATAAATTAATACATTCTAATAAAAAACCATATTCCTGTGATGTTTGTAACAAAGTGTTTACGCAGAAGGGGTCCCTACAATCTCATAAATTTATACATTCAAATGAGACACCATACTCCTGTGACATTTGTAACAAAATGTTTGGTCGGAAGTGGCACCTACAAAGACATCAGTTAATACATTCCGGCGTGAAGCTATATTCCTGTGATATTTGTAACAAAGCGTTTACGCGGGAGGGGTCCCTACAATCTCATAAATTAATACATTCTAATAAAAAACCATATTCCTGCGATGTTTGTAACAAAGTGTTTGCGCGGAAGGGATCCCTACAATCTCATAAATTTATACATTCTAATAAGAAACCATATTCCTGTGAAGTTTGTAACAAAGTGTTTACGCAGAAGGGGACCCTACAAAGACATCAGTTAATACATTCCGGCGTGAAGCCATATTCGTGTGATGTTTGTAACAAAGTGTTTATGCAGATGGGGTCCCTACAATCTCATAAATTAATACATTCTAATGTGAAACCATATTCCTGCGATGTTTGTAACAAAATGTTTAGAGAGAAAGGTACTCTACAAAAACATCAATCAATACATTCCGGCGTGAAGCCATATTCCTGTGATTTTTGTAACAAAGTGTTCAGGGAGAAGGGGACCCTACAAAGACATCAGTTAATACACTCCGGCATGAAGCCATATTCGTGTGATGTTTGTAACAAAATGTTTAGAATGAAGGGTACTCTACAAAATCATCAATTAATTCATTCCGGCGTGAAGCCATATTCCTGTGATATTTGTAACAAAGTGTTTAGGGAGAAGGGGCACCTACAAAGACATCAGTTTATACATACCGGCGTGAAGCCATATTCGTGTGATGTTTGTAACAAAGTGTTTAGGCAGATGGGGTCCCTACAATCTCATAAATTAATACATTCTAATAAAAAAAACCGTATTCCTGTGATGTTTGTAACAAAGTGTTTGCGCAGAAGGGGTCCATACAATCTCACAAATTAATACATTCTAATGAGTAACCATTATACGGTAATATTTTATAGTGTTTAGGCACAGAACGAATCTATGTGATGTTGAGGGTATGCTGATGAAAACGACTGTTATTCGTCAGGTTCGTTTATTGAATGCATCTTTCATAAAAGTGTACAAGTGAAGTGAATATCGACAGTCAGCATAAAATAGAATATAAAGGAGCGTACATATGTACATACATGCTTATTGTTAAAGAGTAGATACATTAGGTACACTTCACCTACAATCTCATCAATTAATACATTATAATGAAAAACATATTCCTGTGATGTTTGTAACATCCATACTAATATTATAAATGCGAAAGTGTGTTTGTTTGTTTGTTTGTTTGTCCGTCTTTCACGTCGTAACGGAGCGATGTTATGGTAAGATTTTTTGTGTGGAGATAGGTAGGAGGCTGGAGAGTAACGTAGGCTACTTTTTACCGCAGTAAAACAACTCATTCCCATGGAAAGATCCATTATGATGCGTATTTGTCCATACTTCCATACTTCCATATCCATCCATCCATACTAATATTATAAATGCGAAAGTGTGTTTGTTTGTTTGTTTGTTCGTCTTTCACGTCGTAACGGAGCGATGTTATGGTAAGATTTTTTGTGTGAAGATAGGTAGAAGGCTGGAGAGTAACGTAGGCTACTTTTTACCGCAGTAAAACAACTCATTCCCATGGAAAGATCCATTATGATGCGTATTTGTCCATACTTCTATACTTCCATATCCATCCATACTATCCATACTTCCAAACTTCCATACTAATATAATAATTCATAAATAAGTGACAGATCCAAAATTTAAAAGATACTAACAATAAGAGGAACCAACTGTAAAACCTATGACCCTCCTCGACCTTCCAACTGTAATCCATATCCATACTTCCATACTAATATTATAAATGCGAAAGTGTGTTTGTTTGTTTGTTTGTTTGTCCGTCTTTCACGTCGTAACGGAGCGATGTTATGGTAAGATTTTTTGTGTGGAGATAGGTAGGAGGCTGGAGAGTAACGTAGGCTACTTTTTACCGCAGTAAAACAACTCATTCCCATGGAAAGATCCATTATGATGCGTATTTGTCCATACTTCCATATCCATCCATCCATACTAATATTATAAATGCGAAAGTGTGTTTGTTTGTTTGTTTGTTCGTCTTTCACGTCGTAACAGAGCGATGTAATGGTAATATTTTTTGTGTGAAGATAGGTAGAAGGCTGGAGAGTAACGTAGGCTACTTTTTACCGCTGTAAAACAACTCATTCCCATGGAAAGATCCATTATGATGCGTATTTGTCCATACTTCTATACTTCTATATCCATCCATACTATCCATACTTCCAAACTTCCATACTAATATAATATAATAATTCATAAATAAGTGACAGATCCAAAATTTAAAAGATACTAACAATAAGAGGAACCAACTGTAAAACCTATGACCCTCCTCGACCTTCCAACTGTAATCTAGGAATAAATCATGCATGTTAAACAACTCATTGTTACTTCCCTTTGAACACGCGGGCGAAGCCGCGGGTAATAGCTAGTAGTCTAATGAATAAGTTCAAAATGGTTGAAAATAGACATACTGCTCTTAAAAATACGTGCGATAGCTCATTCTGTTCGGAATGATGTCTAGAAAAATGTTTCGGAAGCATTTACCAGCACGTAAAAAATTGCAAAAGTTATTGACAAAATAAAGTTGAAAAAAAAAGTATTTTGTTTTTGGTAATAACTCCGAAACTATTAATATTTAAGAAATTTTAAAACAAGATTCTTAAAGAAGAGGAAATTTCCAAAAATGAATCGCGACTCTCGGAACTCTATCTCCATTATTTATAACTTTAATTTAACGCTGAAAATGGGTCTCCACGCGGCATTTTTAGGTTGCGCGTGCGGCGTCAAAACCGAGTTCGTCACACTCAATATTTTTTAATGTATTCATTATTAATTCAAAAATATAAAAAAATATGGTGTATATGAAACACTTCAAAGAATTTTAAAAAACTTTTAAAGCACCATTTAACAAAATAATTAAAATCAAAATAATAACACCTATATAGGAAAAATGTTGGCTAAATGTAATTATATCACATCTGTAAAAACTGTAAATAAAATTATAATAATTCGAGTAAAATAGTAAAATCATAAAATATATTTCATATACCTTAAAAAATCATACCTTAAATCAAAACATGGATAAAACAATATATATACATATTATAAAGTAAAATCTGGATCATACCAAAAAAGTTGTTAAATAATTATTATACTAAAGTCACAATACAAGTAAAAATAAAATATAAATGTGAATTGTGATGTGCCCAATATCACTTCTTATAAGTATGATTTAAAATAATAATAAAAAAGAAACAATTGTAAATTTATATCAAATGTGTAAAAAATGTTGATAAAATTATAATAATACGAGTAAAATCATAAAATGTATTTCATATACCTTAATAAATCAAAACATGGATAAAACAATATACTTATATATAAAGTAAAATCTTGATCATACAAACAAGGTTATTAAATAATTAATATACTAAAATTAAATTAAAAGTAAAAATATAAATATAAATGTGATGTAACAAACAATAGTAATATATAAAAAAAAAACCTATATCTTGTTTTACGTAAATAGTACTATGAAACCTACATACATACATTAAAATAATATATACTTATTGTACAAAGAAATCTTAAATAATAAACAAAAACCTAACCTATAGGGCACATCTAGTCTTCTTAGATCCATACACTGCTCCACGCTCAACCGCTGCATGCGCTGGCTGTATGACAAACTTATCTTCTTGTACCCGCATTAATAAATATCGTATAAATTATTTCTAAAAATTTGTGTAACTTAGTGATCATGAAAAGTGTATATATATCAAGTGTTGTGATAATTTATGTGAAACTTTGCTTTACTGTAAGTAAATTTATAATTTAGAATAAGTATATAATAGTTCTCATGTAAGTGAATTGTAAAATTCTTAATGAGAATAAAGTTTCTTTAACCTCAATTTGCTCCCGTAGGAAATTTTTCTTAAAGTTAATTTTTCAACAAGTTAGACGATTGTTAATTAACTAAATTTTCTCGAACTTCCATTTTCATTGTACATTAAAAAAAATGTTTAAGTAATTGTCCTATAAATTTTTCGCTTCGTGGAGTCCTTATATACATGCTTAACGAGATCACGTCATAAAAGTTTAAAAAGTTTTAATACTTTGTGTATAATTTTATAAGTTGAACCAATTGAATTTACCAGCATGTAAAAAATGCAATTTTTTACGTGCTGGTAAATGCTTCCGAAACATTTTTCTAGACATCATTCCGAACAGAATGAGCTATCGCACGTATTTTTAAGAGCAGTATGTCTATTTTCAACCATTTTGAACTTATTCATTAGACTAACAGTGTAAATACGTAGAAGGGGTCGATACAATCTCATAAATTAATACGTTCTAATGAGAAACCATCTTCCTGTTTGTAACCGTTTATTTAGTGTATATTTTGGTCGACTCCTAAGTAGTAAACAAATATGGCCGACTTCTAATATCAATTTACCATAGACAATAATCACGATTGAACAGTTTGGAAGTATCGAATTTATATCGATTAACTTTTAACGAATACAGTTAATTGAACCGAATTATATTTATATAGCATTACATTTTAAAAGTTGATAAATTTATATTAAATCTTTTATATATAAATGGTACAAGAAGATATTGAAAAAAATATTTCAGAGAATTCAGTAGATTCGTGTTCGTTGTCGGGTTCTGGCACGTGTATAATGAAACTTGGAGTCTGTTCATCTGATGCAGCGTCTACAATTCCGTCAAGCTGCAGCATTTTGTCTTCCTCTTTGACCATGACACCGTATGAATTTTTTCAAGACCTTAATTAATAACTTCAACCATTTTAAAACTTTTATTATTCTTGCCAACATGTGATTTTATTGTACGCACTCAATAGGGTTCAATTAATGGTAAGGCGGAAGGCGTAAAACAGTTACATCTTTGCGGGCTGCAATTTAATCAATTAACAAAAGCTTGCTTTCTATAATAGCGAGTGCGAGGGTGCAGATCCTCCACAAATATAATATAGTAAATCTCAGGGCTGGACAGCGTCATGTTAATAATAGTCCCAATAAACCAAAGTTATTTGTAATCATGTAACCAACACAAATGGAACAACAATGTTAATTAAGTACATTAAAATCATTTATTGTAGGTATTAATAAGTTTAAAGGAATAAACCATGAAAACAATATCAATAATACGATATTCTTCCCGTATGGGAACCCAGCTGATAGTTGCATTTTTGTAAACAAACCGAACTGTCAAGATTTAAAAATTTAGAAGAAAAATGCAACTGCCAGCCAAGGGATATTGAACGAGGTATTATTATACCTCGTTACAAGAGAGAGAGACAGAGAAACATGCGCCGACTTGTAACGACGCCGCACGAGTTGTAACGACGGCAAAAAGTGTCGTTACAACTTTTTTCCTCTTAATTTTTTCCGCCTAGTCCCCTTTCGCAACGCGCGATAAGGAACTTCGTTCCAAAAATTAAAACAACAATAAGCTAATATTATCATCACTAATTTTATTGCAGCTAAAATTCCAATTAGGAACTCAAAATAAAGTAAACTTTCTATTAGTACCTAACTATAGTATGTAACAAAAATAAGTTGACATTATTGAACACGCTTTTTTATAGACAATTATTTACGTTTCTTCTGGCTTCCATAGAAAAAATATTAACATGATTATAAGTTCGGTTCTATGTACATTTAAATTGTATTTCAAATAGTTTTAAGTATGTAAAAAATTAATAAAAAGGGGATGTACGATTTTGAGGATCAAAAACACTGTGCACGGGTTCATTAACCCAAATGGCCACACGGACGATTCATGCGCCGCGGCGCGAGTGTAGACTCGGGGGAGCGCGGAGGGTAGCGAACAAAATGCCTACAGCAGACTTAACTTAACATCCACGGGCGAAGATCCGCGGCGTTTCACACTTTCTCCGTAACACTTATAGAATAAGACTTTTCAAGTTTAATGGTGACAACGAATGGGTTATAAATAGTCACACACAACGTTTATGTTTTGCTTAATATAAGTAAATCTTTAGTTAACTATTATGTATTTTGTATTACTCAATTATTAAATATATACAAACAAATAAAACTAACTTACCGATCAAATAAGTATATTATATTTATAGATAATATTCCTATGAAATAAAGTAATGTTTATAAACAGTGTTACGTTTTAATTGATCCCAACATTCCCAACTAATATCTTCTGGCAATATGCTTTGGCGCGCGCCTTATCTTACAATACCGTGCAATGTTTTATATTATCTCGTAATTTATATTGTTATTACCTAAATTGATGATTATTATTATTTATCTCCCTTTAATAGGTTTTTGAAATTTTAAAAACACTTATTTCAATACTACCAACATCATAGCCAACTGCAGATTTAGTTAAAACGCAATATTATACTTACGAATTTCTGGGAAATACATAATATCTCTTTTGTTCTATAAATCTGTGCATATATTGATCCCATCAAAAACATGAATGTAAAGTAAAAGCCAATTTAAAAAAAAAAAATTTAGATCTAAATGGGTGCCAAGTTCTGTGTAGAAAAGCCTAAAATTTTAGTCACAAGAACATGTAATTCAAGCTCCACATTTGACTTGGTTAGTTTTCATCTTCGTATCTAGGCTATAATATTATATTTGTATAATTATCTTTGTTAAGTCTGTTAGATTGATGACCTATGTTATTTTTCTAAAATTTGGTTTGTTGGTTGCTAACTAATGAAAACTAGCCAATTCAAATGTAAAGCTTGAATTATATGTTCTTGTGACTAAAATTTTAGGCTTTTCTACACAGAACTTGGCACCCATTTAGATCTCAATTCTTTTTTTTTTTAATTGGCTTTTACTTTACATTCATGTTTTTATGGGATATCATTACTTTTTGTACAGAAATTATTAGTAGGTACTTATTCATAACGTTACTGATTAATTTTGTTACCTTATACATGAACTGTAATAGTGCCCTTCAACTAAATCCGTAGTTAGTGCACCGTGGTCCAAAATACTTATTACTTCATTATTTATAAGTAATGATCTTCAGTTCTACTATTCATGTCCGCTAAATATTGAAATAATAATTATTACTAAATCCCAGTTATAATAATAATAAATACGATACGATAGTAGTTATAATAATAGTAAATACGATAGACGAATATACTCTTACCTATTAGTTATAAGTAGTTAGTGTTCGATGAGATAACGTGCCATAATATATTTGGAAACAATACTTCGAATCACTTTAAACTGGTATAATTTCGAAAAAAATACAAAATTTAGTGGTGTACATGCCATACCAGATTAGAGAAGAATAATTTTTCACACATTAAAAATGAAACAATGCAATACACTGGAAATAACGGCTACTGACGTCTCACTAATCTGTACGTAAATAATACGTACGTACACTGAACATCTTCCCCCCCGTTAGAAGCTTCACAAAGTATTAAAACTGATACGTTTCGATTAAAAAAATTAAGGGTGGTATTCCACTCGTTATATATTCCACATAATGACCACCTGTCATCAATTTTGATTGCTGTTCATAAATTTCAGGCGTTTTATGTAAGTGTTCCTAATAGAATCAATTTTTTGAAGAATTATCATAAAATGATAAAAATTTCCTACTTTCAGATCTATTCCTTTGTATTCACGCGACTACCTGTCTGCATGCCAAATTTTAACTTTCTAGGTCACCTGGAAGTTGGTTATAGTTTTGATCTATAGGTCAGTCAGTGATTTTCTCGATTTTTGGACGTTAATATCTAAATAACCGTTTAAGATGTTTTTATGAAATTTGGAAGACGTATGTATTTCGCAAGTCTCAATAAATGAGCCAAATTTGACAGGTTTACGTTGAATAGTTTTTGAGTTATGAGGTGGTCAAAAGTGGCTCCAAATGGTTCGTGTAATATTACACACGGTGCTGCTCGCCAATTCTGTTAGCTAGAAAATTGGCTGACACGCTCCGCGTGTCTAGATGAATTTACTTTCGCCCTACCTGTAACCAGTGTACTGTACCTCAAATTCGACACTAGCTACAACCCTGACTGTGCTCTTTGATAAACGCAATTCTTGCAAAAAATTTAGAATTACAAGCTTTACAATAAGCATTATTGTCATCACATTTTTAAGCCACTTTGAAAAGAATGGGGTTTTCTCCCACTCCGCACGATAAGTTTTATCGTATCTTCTTTTCATTTTAAATTACATAAATGTATGATTCCGCAAAAGCAAACAATACAAATGATTGAAAACGACTAAATAAAACTGTGTTGTCTATCATTATAGGAGCAACTTAAAAATGATCTAAGCTATAAGACCTATTTTATAAAAATAGTCTTTATCTATTGGAGAATTAAATTCGAATGAACGTTACTGTGGGCATAGCATGCATCAGGCCGTCGCCGACGAAAAATTCCACCTGCGCCGCCGCCGGCTTTAAGTAGGGCAGCGCACATAGCTAGTGTAGGCCATGAGTATATAATGTGGCGATTTTGATATCAACATATTTTAACCGATTTTAAAACCATGTGGTCCAGGACCAGCGAAGTTCGGTTGTATTTTCGTTACGTTTGTTACCTCAGAACCCTGTAACTTATATTTTGCAATAATGCTTCATGATCATAACACAGTCCAATTTACCACAACCAACCGCTATTATTCTAATAACACATTATTATTCTTTTAATAGGTGAAGATGTTCTGGATGACCTTCCTACAAAAAAAGATAAGAAAGTGACGAAGAGACCGCGAGATGTAAATGAAGTGAAGATTGACGAACAACAGACACCGGAAGCTGACGGACCCTCCACAGATGATACGTTCCGTTGTGACATATGTCCTTATCAAACTGACAGCGATATTCAGTTGCTGGAACATTTGAAAGCGCATGCTGCAAGTAAGAAGCGATTTCACTGCGATATGTGTGATTATAAAACGGATCGTAAAAGTAAACTTATTCGTCATCTGCGGAAACATTTAGAGAAATCATATCCCTGCGATGTTTGTAACAAAGTGTTTGCGCGGAAGGGGTCCCTACAATCTCATAAATGTATACATTCTAATAAGAAACCATATTCCTGTGAAGTTTGTAACAAAGTGTTTAGGGAGAAGGGGACCCTACAAAAACATCAGTTAATACATTCCGGCGTGAAGCCATATTCGTGTGATGTTTGTAACAAAATGTTTAGAATGAAGGATACTCTACAAAAACATCAATTAATACATTCCGGCGTGAAGCCATATTCCTGTGATATTTGTAATAAAGTGTTCAGGGAGAAGGGGCACCTACAAAGACATCAGTTAATACATTCTAATGAGAAATCATATTCCTGTGATATTTGTAACAAAATGTGTAGGCGGAAGGATAACCTACGACAACATCAATTAATACATTCCGGTGTGAAGCCATATTCCTGTAAATTTTGTAACAAAATGTTTCGGCTCAAGGGGACCCTACGACAGCATCAATTAATACATTCTAATGAGAAACCATACTCCTGTAATGTTTGTAACAAAATGTTTCGGCTCAAGGGGACCCTACGACAGCATCAATTAATACATTCTAATGAGAAACCATACTCTTGTAATGTTTGTAACAAAATGTATAGGCGGAAGGATTACCTACGACAACATCAATTAATACATTCAGGTGTGAAGCCATATTCCTGTAAATTTTGTAACAAAATGTTTCGGCTCAAGGGGACCCTACGACAGCATCAATTAATACATTCTAATGAGAAACCATACTCCTGTAATGTTTGTAACAAAATGTTTCGGCTCAAGGGGACCCTACGACAGCATCAATTAATACATTCTAATGAGAAACCATACTCCTGTAATGTTTGTAACAAAATGTTTAGGGATAAGTCGACCTTACAAAAACATCTATTAATACATTCTAATGAGTAGCCATATTCCTGTGATGTTTGTAGCAAAGGTTTTACGCAGATCTGGTCCCTACAATGTCACAAATTAATACATTCTAATGAGAAGCCATATTCCTGTGATGTTTGTAGCAAAGGTTTTACGCAGAACTGGTCCCTACAATGTCACAAATTAATACATTCTAATGAGAAACCATATTCCTGTGATGTTTGTAACAAAATGTTTAGGCTGAAGGGGATCCTACAAAATCATCAAAAAATACATTCCGGCGTGAGGCCATATTCCTGTGATATTTGTAGCAAAGTGTTTACGCGGAAGTCGTCTCTACAATATCATAAATCAATACATTCTAATGAGAAACGTTATTCCTGTGATGTTTGTAACAAAATGTTTAGGCTGACATCGAACCTACGAACTCATCAGTTAATACATTCTGGTAAGAAACCATATTTAAAAATACATTCTTAAGTCCCTGTCAGTTGAAATTAACATTGTTGTTTTCGCCAATAGTGGCATTACTCTGTAAATGCATGTGCCTGTTCCCGCCAAAATTATTATAAGACGTAATACCACCTCGCGATTTATTCTTTACTTTATACGAAAGCGCGGCAAACCTTACCTTCGCTATTCAAACTCCCATCCTCCCTCTCTTTCTGCCAAGCGCACTTTTATATAGCGGGTTTACTCGCACACCGCCGAGTTTGGAATGAGAAGAACTATTAAAAAAAAAGTGTGCAATTCACACGTGGTAGAAGTGAAACCTTCAAAAATTTTTCAAGATAATGAGACGAATGTAAAATTTCGAATTTAAACACTCAACTCTACTCAACTCCACTCCACTCAACTCTACTCAACTCCACTCCACTCAACTCTACTCAACTCCACTCCACTCAACTCAACACCCCTCCCCCTCCCCCTGCCCTACCACTCCCCACCCCTGTACAATGCTTCCTATCTCACTTTAGAATTTATGTGTCTGTCTCTTTTTACTGTCACGGGACAGTTTCGTTTCATCGAATTTCAAGTCACCCCCGTACTAAAGAAGTTTTCACTTCAAAAGTCTTCCGCCGTCCTCGAATGCAACACGCGCCTATTGACAAATAATTAAATAATCCGCATATTTTATAAAAACCGCTTCGCCCAAGCATTCGAGTTGAAGCAAAATATCGCCGCATCACCGCTCCCGCTAAATAACTCATGTAATTACTGTGAAGTACATGGTGTACCTCAACCAACCATATACGGCATCATACCTAAATGAGAAGTCAAGACGAAACAAGATTGGAGACGTTTGAGCAGCTGCCTAGCCGTCGGCGCAGTTAATACGAGTACCAGTCGAAGTCGAGTCCTGCACCAGGTCAGTGTGCTTGCCAATCCTCCAAATAACCCTTGACGTTCTTCCTTCCCCGCAATCTGCAGTCCACTCATATCACGCCCGCATGATCCAGCAGCAGTACTTTAAAGTCTGCTCCGCATTCTCACCATAAGTCTGGTTACCTCTAGCCGGATTAACACCACGTGGTGTTATTAAAATAAAAAATAATTAATTAATTAATTGGACCAGAACGTGGTAGTCGGCGTACAATTTCTGGAAATGTTTTCGTAAAAACGCGAGCGCCGGCGAGGCAAAGTGATACGTCCATACGCTGGGAAGGCCCGGTCGGCACTGATGGAATCAGCGTGACATATTCCGGGGCCGGCATAGAGGTATTATTATTAGTATAGAGGGAGTGTAACGAAGTGGGAACAGTAGGCACGGGTGAGAACAACACGACGTTCCCGTCGCGAGCGCTTGTAGTCGTGGTTGATTGCTAGCGGTGTGCGGTTCTAGAGAGATTTTTAAATATTTACTTATCAAAATGGTCAAATGTGCAGTTCCATCTTGCAAAAACGATAGTAGGAAACACACAAAACTGAAATCCAGTATCACATTTCATCGGTAAGTTGATTTTTATATTTATTTTTAAGAAAACAAATCACGCATCGCGGGTGTGAAGGAGACGTGAGGGGCGGGCACGGAAAGACCGCCCGCGCACCGCGCTTCACTCGCGAGACTGTAGTGATGTGATGCGACCAACGCTGTAGTCGATATTTAAAATATGTTTTGAAATGTTTGCTATGAGAACAACGTATTATATTTATGTAACTTTAATAAAAAAATCAAAATCTTATAAATATTTATTATAAATCATTGTAGTGTGTGTTTTGTATGATATACTTTGTAATATTTATAATGCGAAAGTATTTTAACGTTAGCTAGGAATGTAAATATAAGGGCGTATTCACGTAGAAAGCTGGCTACCGGCGCCGATCTGCCAGCGCTTATCGGGACCGGTTCGCCCAGGTAGTCGGCGCAGGTAGTCTATAGTCCATTTTTTTGGTCGAGTCTAAAGTCGTAAACAAATATGGCCGACTTCTAATGTCAATTTGCCATAGACAGTATATATAATGAAACTTGGAGTCGGTTCATATGATACAGCGACTAAATTTCATTATCTGTTATAGAAAATGACTATGGGAATTGATAAGTACCTACTTAAATATTTCTGTTTAAAATTATTTGCCATGATGCGAACGAAAAATCATTGTCATTGTAACCTTGAGTAATAGAAAAAGACAAAAATAACAATTCACAGTTTTAAAAATATGTCTCTAATTTTCAAGCGTAAAGTTAAAATATTATTATATCGATCAAGAAATCATTCAAACGATTTAGAATATCGATTTGTCTTTCAATACTTATGAATCAACGACAATCTTAAGTTCCTAGCTGTCAAATTGTCATCGATATATTGTTGCTGTGCAAAGAAGTTTTGACAATGTTTCGTGATAAATAGAAGTTTAAGTGAAATTAAATTAAATTAAAACAAGATTAATATTAAAATGGATGATTTATTTAATTGAGTCTATGTCTATATTTTCTTCGGTTGTTTGTACCATAAACATTTACTATCTAAATAACAAGAATACTCGTGTAAAACTAAAAAACTGAGTGACTTTCGTATTTTAAATAACCAACAATATAGATCACACTAACAGCTCCATCACTAGGAGAATCTGCTATTATGGGTGCCATAGGTACAATTAATGTACTGTAGTACAACAAATGGTGTAATAAGTACCTGGGCAAATGAGCTTGCTCAAGTGAAAATAGAGAAAACAAATTTTCCCAGATATGAGAACTAGCTAGATCGATTAGTCGCCCTCGTAAACCATAACATTCTAAATTTCATCGAAATCGTTAGTGCTGTTATCGAGAACGTGGTAACAAACAAATATATAAATAAATATACATACCTATTTATATAAAAAAAATCTCGTTTAATAGTAGGAAATAAGATAAGTTATCGAAATAACTTATCGATACCTCGTTGCCGATCGGCACGTAATTGATACATCCCTATCCGTCATACACGTATCGATATACGTATCTATAGATCATCTGCCTACGATGCGTATTGCGTACCGTTCCATTTGTGTGATACCCGCACTCTATACTAATAATAATACCTCTATGGGGGCCGGCATAAGATGCCGATTATTGGATGCATGATTACAGGAGTGATTACAAAATCAACTTACATATAATAGTATGATAGTTATAATATAATAATGACAAACAAATTGAATCACGTAAATAATAATAAAAAAATATCAAAAGAATAATTTGAGTTAGTCTGTTTCAGTTTGAGATAACTCTAAATTCAATTTCATTTAGTCATATTATTATAGGTATTACTGATACACTTATGCATTCATTTTTTTAATCAACCAGCTTTTCGGAAAGGTAATGGAAGGAAAGAAAAGCCGTAAACTCCTCAGCACATCTTTTAAAAATAAAAATGACTAGCTGACCCGGCGAACTTCATATCGCCTAAGAATGTAACAAATCAGAGATCATTAAAATCGGTACAGCCGTTCTTAGCCGTTATAGTTTAAGTGTCCTCCCTCTCCCGCTCCCGCTCCCGCTCCCTCTCCCGCTCCCGCTCCTGCTCCCTCTCCCTCTCCCTCTCCCTCTCCCTCTCCCTCTCCCTCTCCCTCTCCCTCTCCCTCTCCCTCTCCCTCTCCCTCTCCCTCTCCCTCTCCCTCTCCCTCTCCCTCTCCCTCTCCCTCTCCCTCTCCCTCTCCCTCTCCCTCTCCCTCTCCCTCTCCCCCTCTCCCTCTCCTCTCCCTCTCCTCTCCCTCTCCTCTCCCTCTCCCTCTTCCCTCCCCTCCCCCCTCTCCTCTCCCTCTCCCTCTTCCCTCCCCTCCCCCCCTCTCCCTCTCCCTCTCCCTCTCCCTCTCCCTCTCCCTCTCCCTCTCCCCCTCTCTCTCCCTCTCCCCCTCTCTCTCTTCCTCTCCCTCTCCCACTCTCGCTCCCACTCCCGCTCCCACTCCCGCTCCCACTCCCGTTCCCACTCCCGCTCCCACTACCGCTCCCACTCCACTCCCCTCCCCTTCCCTTCCCTCCCCTCCCCGTGTTACATAATCGGGATCCGCAGAACATGCGCGAGCTGTCCGGCCGCGGGGCCGGTGATGATTGTTGCTACTCGTACAATCACGTTGTCACGTAGTTCCTTTACTACGTAATATATTCTGAATGGAATGTCCGATTTGAGTAATTCAAAAAGTTATCTATAGGTATTGAAACAGTTTTGAATATGAAATGATTTATTTGGATAAGGATTAATACGAAGGTATGGTTTTCATGATCTGATTTTGGTCATCTTTTTTATTAACTTTTAAAATGTAAAAAGTGGTTATAGTGACATAACGACAATAGTTGGACATATACTATCGCGAGGTTTTTTGTAGATATTGATATCTTCTATAATATTGTAGAACATTTTTTTGTTCCATCATCAATAGTTTCCGCAGCGTATGCGATGAAAGAAATTTTTAAGCAAATTTTTTCACACTTTGGTTCACGTTACTGATGTTTTAGCAAGGATCCCTAATTTTTTCTAGTAATAAATATAGCCTATGTTACTTATGAATGATGTAGCATTCTAATGGTGAAAGAATTTTGAAAATCGGTTCAGTAGTTTTTGAGTTTATTCGTTGCAAACATACAAAAATACAAAAATACAAAGCTTTCCTCTTTATAATATTAGTATAGATATCATTGTTTTGTATATTCATTACAAAAAAAAAATAGAACGGGACTGGTTGCAGAGCTGGTCATTCCCATACGTCTTTGTCATTTAAGTGCTGATCTACAGTATAGTAACTTTGCCTAAAAGTTGACATTTTACATCCCAAGTAGCACAGATGCGCTGTACAACAGTATTTCAACAGAGCACAATGGAAACGTGAGCTGATAAGTTGCAGTGTAGCAGCGTTATAAGCGCTTATACAGCTGATATAACTCTAATTTGGGCACAAATTTGACAGCACATAGCTGTATAAGAAATCCCATTACTAAATAATTGGATTATATCAGCATTATATTAGCATTTATGTGGTTAACAGACATTACAAGAGCTGAACACTGCCTGATTAACAAACCACATGTTACGCTATAAAAACAAAGTGAACATTTCTAACACCTCGTTTACATTCAGCTCATTTGAGCAGGAAAGTAGGTAGGGAAGTGGGCAGGACGAGTATGTAAACACGATACTTCTCATGCTCCTACCACTGCTACTCGCGCTGCCCGGCGCTGCCCAAAAGAGCGGTTTTTTGTGCGGAAGTCAAAGAACGGGCAGCGCGAGCGACAGTGCGTGTTCCAGGGTTACCAACTTAGGGGTTTTCCCCCCAAATTTAGGGGGTAAATATGTAAAATGGGATTTTTTTTAGGGGTCTAATATGTTTAGGCTTATTTTTAGGGTTTTTTTTGTGACACTTCATATTTGTTATTTATTGATCAAAATAAAGATGTAAGAGGCCATGAAACAAACTAGCCAATCAAACAGACTGGGACTTTTGGCATTTAAAAATAGGATAGATTAATCTGCAATCTGGAAAAAGAAACTAGCCAATCAACGAACCCGGCGAACCCCATGGAGAAATAATAATAGCAATAATGGTATTAATTAACAATCAAAATCAATACTACCAATACAATCTCTCGAAGGGCCCTACCGCCAGCGGGCCAGATTTAGTCGCCTTTTACGACATCCATCCGGCGTGGGATTGGGGTTAGTATTCTAAGCCGCTCCAATACAGCTGAAACCATCTTCTACGGCGACGTATTTTCTTTTTTTTTTACTTGTTTTTTTTTTGATTCTAACATAATTGTGTATTACGAGAAGACACAGTGCGGACGCAGTTATTATTTCGACGTCTGCCATTGCCGAAAGTCGAAAGCGAAGTGAGTGGTAGGGCACTATGTAAACACTACACTTCTCTCGATCCTGCCACGGCAGTAACAAGGGGATTATTGCCGACAGCGCGAGGAGCAGCGGTAGGGGCTGAATGTAAACGAGGTATAATGTTTTATTAGAGTTGAAAGTAAACGTCGAGCGAATTGTGGTATGAACTGTCAGTGTCAATACCTCAAAACTTGTTGTGTGCAAGATCCCAGTTTGTGACAAGGAAAATATAATTTAATATATTAGTTAAAACTTCGATTTCTTACTAATATATTTGAAATCTTATTAGGAAGATAACTTTATCGTGAAATACCATATATATATCGATCAAAATTTTCACGCGCCCTCATAATAGTGGTGAATACAAAAAAAATATTAACATAATATTGACTGTAAAGAAAACAAAAATATTATTTTCTCCATTTATATGCATGGAATGCTGTTTTTACGTGTTAGTCAGTGGTAATCAAGTCAAATTGGTGTCGATATATCTTAAAATAAACCAAACTAAAAAGGTTATAATTGTAAAATAATACGCAGTATATTAAATATGGCGGATATGTTAGTGAACAGTTGTAATCTTAACCTAATGCTAAGGGCTCACAGTGTGTTGTAAACCTCGATTTTGTTTCACTTTGTTTTTATTCGAAAATACTATAGTCCATATCATTACAAACGTCAGAGTAAAACTCCCAGTGCGATACAGCTTTCAGTTTTTTTTCAAAACCGTTTCAAAGTTTGCCTTTTTCGGGCCTAAAAATTTACAAAATATTTTTTTGCAGAAAAACCAAATTGGATACTATAAAATTGATTATGCCATTTAATTGTGCAGATATAACTATACTACCCTTAAAATATTTATCCATTTACTGTGGTAAAATAAGGCGGAAAATGTATTTTTATCATTTTCGGTCTTATTTTTTTTTCTCAGATATAACGCCGTATTAGATGACGATTTTACATGTATCGATAGCTTACATAATTGACTATTATCTGTATTAAAATCATGTTCTAATTCCGTGTTATTCAAAAGTTATAACTAATTAAAATTATATCCGGATTTTTTGTGCTTAGGGTTGTCACATCAAGATAATATTTATTACATCCGGTGTAGTAGTTGTTGTACTTACGTGCTCCGTAATATTTGGATATAGTGATATGGTTGACTTGCATTAGCTCGTTACGTCACCAGTGGTAGGGGAACACGTCTGCCTACGTCTACGGCTGTCTCGTGACTGACTCAGTGTTGCCCCACTACCCGTGCTCTCGAGATAACATGATTACTGCTATAACCATAATAGCAGTACAAACACTACATCCCTTCCTTATTAAAATCTTTATTTAATATGGAGCCCGATCCACAGTCGACTCTGCAGTTGATCGCAACTCAAGCCTTCAAAGGCCACTCCACGTCTATACCATTCAATATTCCAGTTACTTAGACAAACACATTTGTAACACGCACTATATGTATGAAGCAGGCTACAGTTTGTAAACTTGAGCCTTCTGGGTGCCTTCACTAGCCTCAACAAACTCAAACTGTCATATGCATGCTTCGTATAGAATTACTTATGTAGATTATACTTTCACTGCAATTATTTTAAACATTGAAACAACACCTGAGACTTTTTTCGTCTTACACCTTTCCCATTCGCACCCGTTCTCCTTCTATCTTTATTAAATAATAATTATTTACATCACCTCTTAGCTTTTCATACTTCCCTCTTTCTTCTCTCTTTGATCAAGATCGCCAAGTTATTAGGTTTCATACCAACATTCAAACAAACCTCGTCATTTCTGTCTTTAAATAGACAACTTACTGGTAAAACAAACACAGGAAATATGAGAAACTCGATGAAAATTTATATTATTACTAAAAGTGGTTTACTGTCAACAACAGATTACGTACAGCTTACAACCTGCTTTCGTTTTTTAAAGACTAAAGTTTTACTTGCGAGACAATCCTCTTATATACGTAATATAAACTAGGTCCCACCGACGACCATAACACGCCAACCATGGCTAGACTCGCAACAGGAATTTCCTTTATTTAGGCGTCCTTCCTGAATGGACGGATCCAACGGATCCCAACGGACCCAACGGTGTCACATATGAATCAGACACTGCCGATACCAATCATTCACACACCAGTCATTCATTGAAATACCTCGTCTATTCATTATCTTTATTCTACATCTCAACTCCATCACGCCAAATAACTAATATGTTCACAAAATAACTACATTTTGTATGGTTTTCAAAGTTATGAGGGCCCATACTGGTGTCTAGTCAGTAATGATTTCAATTTCAAGAGGTCCATACACACTTTAGTTACTATGATTTCAAATCATGGGACCTATACTGCCGTCTAGTCAAGTAATGTATGTATGATTCTAAATTTCATGAGGTTACTACTTCCATCAAGTCAATGTATCAATCTCAATTTCATGAGGGCTCATACTGCCGACAACTCAGTAATGTATGATTTCAATTTCATGAGGGCTCATATTGCCGACAGCTCACTTCAATTCAGTAAAGTATGATTTTCAATTTCATGAGGGCTCATACTGCCGACAACTGAGTTGCGTATGATTTTCAATTTCATGAGGGCTCATACTGCCCACAACACAGTAACGTATGATTTTCAATTTCATGAGGGCTCATACTGCCCACAACACAGTAACGTATGATTTTCAATTTCATGAGGGCTCATACTGCCCACAACACAGTAACGTATGTTTATGTTAAGCAAAACTAAACTTCATTATTATTGGTTGATTTTACTCTGATTTCTATGACTCTTCGAGATAGAGTGCCTTTTAAATTTTACTTTCATTGTAACTTTAGCTTGAATACAATTTTTTCTTTAACTCTGAATTTAACTAAAAACACAGAATAAATAATAGTATTTATAAATAATTATAGAAGGTGCACTAAGAAAAATTCCGAAAAATCATTTAAATAAATAGTGACTCTGGCTCCAACGCAATAAAGTGTAATTCTGATCGCACAGTGCTAATCAAAACGCGTAATGAGTTGCCTTCCTTTCTAACACTGTCGCTTATCCTCTCTGGCAATGTCAGGGTTGCCTTTTGTGAAAGAATAAAATTAATCTGAAAGTTTATCTTTATGTGTTACACATGTATTATTATATATGTGTAAACGATAATTAAATATATATCAGTTCGGACTTGATTATTTAACATCTTACCGAAAAACACGCATCAATAATAATACACACACATGTAGTACTCCGTGTCACAAAAGGTATGTACGTTAATTGGTATCGTAAGTGATGAATAAAATGCATGGGGAACATAAAGAAAATGTATTTCATATTAACTTAATAAACATTTCACATAGAGCACATCTTGAAGAATCTGTAATGACATAACCATCAATCGATGGAATATATAGCAATAGGGATGAGCGCTATTCTAAATTTAAACGCTGTTTAGTGTTGTGTCCAATATCTTAACATCCTCTCCTGGACACAAACCCATTAGCCTAGTAAACGCTGTATGCTTAGAGGGATGTAAAGCTTTTGTAAGCGCATCTGCAATCTGCAACCATGTCCTCAGACTTCACATACTTTACGGAAACTTGTTTAGCTGTCATATTCACTTGTACGAAATGGTAGCGAACATCTATGTGTTTGGCTTTATATTGGGTGACATTTCCATTTTGATCCACCTTGGTCTTCTAAACCATTTCACGGCTGTAGTCCTTTGAGGATCACTATTTAATAAACTTGGTGCGAAATCAACATTAAAGCACATGTAGGATGCAGAACTTTTATGACTATCTTCGTAGTTTACCTGTAGGCGACGTGGCCTTAAATTTATTCTAAATTCAGGAGGAGTGTCAAAGCTTTCATCTGGTATGTAAGTTTCGTCTAATTTGTCATATTTTGTTACAGTTGGACTGGAATCAACAGACACTTCTTCATCTCTTTCTTTAACATTCTCAAGTATAGGTTTTTTTTCACTTTTATTTTTTTCATTTTTATACATAGTATTTTTATTTTCTTTATTTTTATTTTCAAAATCATTAATTTCTGTTTTTGTTTCAGATAGAGTGCAGATCATATCTCTTTTAATATTTTGTTCAAAAAATATTACATCTCTACTCATGATACATTTCTTACTCTTCGGATCAATAAATCTATAACGTTTTGTACACTCTGAGTAACCAACAAAAATAAGTTTACGTGATTTGACATCCACTTTCTGCCACTTTTCTTTTGGTACGTGAACCATTGCGTTACACCCAAACACACGTATGTGACTCAAATCTGGTTGTTTTCCCGTCCACATTTCTTCTGGTGTGATATCTGAAAGGCTACGTGTTGGTGAGCGGTTGATAATGTAAGCTGCTGTAGAAACAGCTTCAGCCCAGTAATCATTTTGTAAATCAGCATCGAATATCATACACTTAGCACGCTCAATAAGAGTACGGTTGATACGTTCATTCAAACCATTTTGTTCAGGTGTGTATGGGTTTGACGTTTGATGCAAAATTCCATGTTTTTGTAGAAATAAATCAAAATTTCTATTGATGTACTCTTTACCATTATCACTTCTTATAACTTTTATCTTTTTATTCAGTTCATTCTCTACACGATTCTTAAACTCAATAAATTTTTCCAATACCTCGGCTTTACTTTTCATAAAATACACAAATACTTTGCGTGAATAGTCATCAGTAAAGGTTGTGAAATACCTGGCACCACCAAGTGAAGCAACTTGCATCGGACCACAAACATCTGTGTGGATAAGCTCCAGCAGCTCACTTGCCCGGGAGCCACTTGTTGGAAATGGTTGTCTGATCTCTGTTTCTGCTGTCATTGCTAATATTGTTTTAGTGTTGGCGTTTAATCTAAATATATCATTTATAAGATTTGCATTGGCTATTTCTTGTCCATTAAGCTCATTTATTGAGCAGCCATTTTTGTCAAAATTTACTGTATAGCCATTTTTTATTATTTTACTAACTGACAGTAAATTAGTTGATAGTTCTGGAATGAAAAGAACATTCCTCACCTGTATAGATTTGTTGCAGCCATCTGGAGTGGGTACTTGTATTGTTACATTACCACAGCTTTCGACATTTAACACTCTGTTGTCGGCAATCTTAATATTTCGCACAGGTGGAGGAGTCTCATCTTCCAGCCACTCTCTATGCATGGTCATATGCGCTGAAGCGCCAGAATCCACATACCAATGTGTACTATCATCCAACTTCATTGCTGAGAAAGCTCCTATAAAACCGTTTTCCTCATTTTCGTTTTCTTTATTATGTTTTTTATACCAACAATTTTTGCTCATATGCCCAAATTTATTACAATGACAACATCGTTGCCCTGTAAAATTCAACTGATGTTGATAATTTCTTGCATGATATTTCTTAGAATTTGAATAAAATGCAGTGCTTTCTGGTTGTTTAACCTCTTGCAGTAGTTTTGTTTTAATTAAATCAGCACTGATTTTATTTCCGGAACTCTCAATACCCATGATCATCGGCTTGTAATCGCTGGGTAATCCTGCCAACATCAATGTCCCAAGCCATTCATCATCGACTTTGAATGAAATGTTTCTTAATTTATGAGCAGCCGACAATATTTTATTAACATAGTCTTCAACGCTTGTACTCGCTTCTAATGTAGTATTTATTAAATCCTTTAGTAATCCTACCTTACGAATTAGTCCAGAATCTTGAAAGGCTTGTGTCAAATTATTCCATACCTCTTTTGCCGTTGTAGCATCCTGGATATGAACATAGTTTATTGGGTCCACTAGCAGTATTAATTTCGACTTAGCCTTCAAATCCTTCTTTATATCTATTAGTTTACCTTCTACATTTTCGATACACTCCCAAAGTTCCTCATGTTGTAAATAGGCTTTTACGGCGAAACTCCAACTTGCCCAATTATCACGGCCAGTAAGCTTTTCAATGGAAACCATCGCATTATTTGCCATTTTGATGCTGAAAAAATTTTCTGAAAAACAGAAAGACGACGACCAAACAATGGTTACTAGGCAACCGTTTTATAATTTTATTTTGATGAATAATTTTGAACAATTTATTAACTCTATTATTCTCAGGAGGCTGGGCCCATAACCTGATGAATAAAATGCATGGGGAACATAAAGAAAATGTATTTCATATTAACTTAATAAACATTTCACATAGAGCACATCTTGAAGAATCTGTAATGACATAACCATCAATCGATGGAATATATAGCAATAGGGATGAGCGCTATTCTAAATTTAAACGCTGTTTAGTGTTGTGTCCAATATCTTAACAGTAAGGCATTTGCTGCCTAATACACAATCATTTACGATTTTCGATTTCATGTAGGTTCGTACTACCTGACACACACAATTATGCACGATTTACAATTTCATGTAGGTTCGTACTACCTGACACACACAATTATGCACGATTTACAATTTCATGTAGGTTCGTACTACCTGACACACACAATTATGCACGATTTACAATTTCATGTAGGTTCGTACTACCTGACACACACAATTATGCACGATTTACAATTTCATGTAGGTTCGTACTACCTGACACACACAATTATGCACGATTTACAATTTCATGTAGGTTCGTACTACCTGACACACACAATTATGCACGATTTACAATTTCATGTAGGTTCGTACTACCTGACACACACACTCACGCACGATTTACAATTTCATGTAGGTTCGTACTACCTAACACACACATTATAGTTATTGCAATAAGTACATTATGCACCAAAATTTATGACCTATCAAGTCCATCAAATTACTCACGTCAACAATCCTTCAGGCAGGTAAGTACTTAATTATGAGTTTATGACCCCCGAAATCAACCTAAGTAGATCAATAATTGGTAGCGCCATTATAGCTAATTAGATTAGATTACCAAACTTTAATTGTAATCTATTAAAATTATTAATTACTAAGGTCATAGCATTGGTATAATCTGCAAATCTGTTTAAAGAGGACTTCTCGATTTATAACTAAATACATCCAGCTTAATAAATATTTTTTGGACGTCAGGAGAGTTTCTCCTTCACGATTTTTGTGGAATTCTGTCAAAACCAAGGCTCGGCTTCTCCAGGGCTATGAATTTACTACAGCATATCAAATCGTGCGTCTTCAAAAGGGCGCTTTCCTCAGGCTACAATAATAAATAGCAACATTTTAAACATTGCTGAACCCATTCGAACAAATACAATTATTGTTCTCAATTTAAAAATAAAAACTTACTCCTTTTGTGCACGAATAACTCAATGATAAATATATAATATGATTTCCGTGACAAAACTTAGTTTAATCACAGTAACAACACAAGAACGCGTCTAGCTCGCAAGCGCTTTTGACCCTCACTGCCTCAATAGATTCTATAAAATTCAACACAAAAACTAAATTAGAAAAATAAAATTGTCTCATCGCGAAGATTTGAATTTCGGTATCGTGGCTTGTATAATGGTTCCTAATAGGAACGATGATAGGAACTTCCTATCATCTCCCAATACGCAATGATATTCAAAATATAGATACGTTATGCCCTTATAAACCAACCAAGAACTCCGTTCTGAAAAGAGCCACAACACACACACACGCCCATCCTTTGCTCCACTACACCAATCACATTGGTACAATACACGAGGGCATTCTAACGCTGTATGTCAAATGTCAAGCACTTCTGACCACAACAAAAGCGTCATGTGTTAACAGAGCGACCACGACCATAACGGTCAATTACCCGCTCCCGCGCTCCTCATCGTCGGCGCGCCAGTGACACATCCACCATAGAACCCTAACGATGTTGCTATTCTTATGACGGAATAAATGTTTCTTTCCTTCTTACGCTACCGCCCATCAAACCGACTTTATTTATGATTACCCACATTATGTTATTATATTTTCAGCCGTGTAGTGCAGCCGTGATAGTCAAATACCAAAAGGAAAGACTGCTAAAGAATCACAAAGAACTTACAAGCTGAAATAGGGACCCGGCGCCGCAACGTTAAATTACGTTAACCGTATTACAACAGCTTGTGATAGTTTATGTATATTATTTTCAAAAGAAATACAAGTGCATGGCTGCATGTATACCAAGGCGGCTAGGCATGTATGTATGTTTGATACTGCCAATGCAATACTTTCATAACAGAACATAATTTTTATCAAACAACTTCAGTTCCGTTTTTTATCAGAATTCATATCAAAACGACTGCAATTATTTCAGTTTATCATACCTACACATGTACTTTGTAACTAAAGCAAAACTACGTTTGAATGAAACCCAGGACCTGCGTAGAATATAACTAATAGTCATAAAAACAGCTAATTTTATTGACAATTACCCTTACTGTTATAGTTTTATGGCCGTGAAGAAGCAAACTCACTCTCAACAATTAAACTTAACTTGCATGTGCGGCCATCTATAATGGTAGTAAAATCTATACTTTATAAAGCCGAAGAGTGCTAAATAAACAGCTAGTTAAATAAATTTCACTAATTTAGGGAACCCTTTTATTCTTGAATATTTTAAAGTCCCTACTCCTTTATTTAAGTTCATAATTTGTATAATGTTATCTCCTTTTTAGTACTAAGTGTTGTTGTGCAACACACACACGCAAGAATGGATGCCGGACACCATTCGCACATTTAAAACAAAAAATGGCGCTTTACAAAATAGTAGTTTTTCAGTATAGCCATTCAAAGTTTTCAACTCAACATTGCGATCACTATCTATGAAGAAAACTGAAATATATCGTTGCAATTAGCCTCTCTCGTCAGTTCGCCCAACCTACTTTTAGTTAGGCACTAAAAACATGCTAGTAAATAAGTAGTTATTCAAAAAATATATTCAGAAAAAGTTCCGCATGATGCCACTTTTTCTCATTGGCACACATACGCAACCTTAACCAAACACGCGGCACCACACGCAATACTCCATTTATGTAGCAATCCCTCCAACAGATCGATACTGTGCATTGAGGTATAAGTATACATAGAGAAGACATCTCGAACAAAATGTGTGTCCCCGCCGGGAGGTTCTATTTTCAAAATTGAGCCCCTGTTCTCCTTCCAAAATCGAACGAATCCATTGGACATTGAAGCCGCGCGGCGTCAATTCATTGGAACACACATTGTGCTCGCGGTGTCCGTTCTATACGCTAGTAATAATACTTCAATGATACTGTGTATTATATTTAAAACGACACAGCTAAACACTAAATATCACTTCTTATTTAAAAACAAAACCTGTCTCGCTATCACTTTCAGCTAAATAAGTGACACTATATCCAAAATGTCATTTATGTTATTATTACTTCAGTAGCGTGAATTACGCTTATAACACAAAATGCCACTTTTTACTCACCGCACAGTTGTTTTTACAATGTCAATCAATGCCATTTTTCAGAAAACAAAGGGAATTGTGTAGGTAGCGGTAATGGCGGCAATTTTTATACCTAATTAGAGAGAGAACTTCGATAATTATGATGATTTTGCTCAATACGTTATTTAAAGTTACAGCACACCTAAACAAATTCTCGAGTTAACTATTCGGCACTAATATTAACATTCGTCTGTTGATTATTTCTTGCATCGACGTGTTATTTTCCCTTCAACTCTTCCTTTATCAACACAAAATAAAATATTTATTGCACTGACCTTTTGACCTCGTCGCCATTATGTAGTAGTTGTTGTACTTACGTGCTCCGTAATATTTGGATATAGTGATATGGTTGACTTGCATTAGCTCGTTACGTCACCAGTGGTAGGGGAACACGTCTGCCTGCGTCTACGGCTGTCTCGTGACTGACTCAGTGTTGCCCCACTACCCGTGCTCTCGAGATAACATGATTACTGCTATAACCATAATAGCAGTACAAACACTACATCCGGTATACATTTTTTTATGTTCCATAGCCTTTTATTTTAATGACGTTTTACATAATTTGTAGAAATATAATATACTTGATAAAATGTTTAGGGAATCCGAAAATCAAGTTAAAACGCTATCAAGTTTTTTATTTATTAAGAGTGGCAGTAAAATCAACCCATTTGGTGAATGTGATCAATCGTCCAATTTTCGTACTCGCTGTCTTTGAACGTCGAAATTAAGTTCACACAAATTATATGTCTTAGTTTTAGCACAGAAGAAACAATAGTACTTATAAATAAGCACAGAAGGTGCACTAAGAAAAATTCCGAAAAATCATTTAAATAAAAAGCGACTCTTGCTCCAACGCAATAAAGTGTGATTCAGATCGCACAGCGCTAATCAAAGACGCGTAATGAAGTAGTAGTAGAAGTAGTGCGCCTGTTAAAATCCAACGAGTTTCCACAGCAAGTTTCGGAAGTTGAAGAGAGCGAAAATTTAATTCTATCCACCGAGGACTAAAGTTCAGTAATAATAAACTATACTTAAAAATTATCTAAGATGCCCATAATGATAGCTGCCATTTATCAATATGAACAAACCTTGTATGGGCGTCTTAGAGCAAAATGGAATAATCATTTACTTGACATGAATAGTTGGATACTTACGCCAAAATCCCTACTCATTTTCATTGGCGTTGATTAGAAATCATATTTAACGTTATAATGTAGTAAAATCCCAGCACATCATAATTTATGCAAAATTTAATAAAAATATATGACAATATTTTATGAAGAGGCCTAAATCTAAACTGACGTAAAGTGATGTGACGGCTTGAAACCGTTTATAAAATCAACGTAATCGATACGTTACTATAATCTAAATTTTAAAATGAAAATTGATTAATTTAATTACATTGTTAAAAATGATTTACTTGCATTTGAATTTAAAATTAGGTACCCAAGAATACTACGACGAATTGGATGCTAACAAAGTACATTTTCCCTTATGTATGGGCACTTTGCCATCCATGGACAGTAACTGCAGATAATATATTATATGTAATTATGTATTTAAGGTTGCTGTAAACATTTTTTTTTCAACAAAATAATAATTATGTATACATGAATGACGTGTCTTATGAAATAAACAAGAATTTATTTTATGCACCGTAGTTTTTTCCCTGACGCTCATAATATTATTATGTCAAAATATTATTATGAAACTAAGCGGATGTCTTTCATTCTATCATGGTCTATCTTTTTTTCTTTTTCTTCTCTCTTTCTTGGCCAGCACTTACCATCAGGTGGATCGTTAGCTCGTTTGCTGGCTCGGCTATTTCCATGCATCAGTTGTTAGGAAGAAACAATAAAATTATATTTTATTGAAGTCGTAAATACATATTGAGAATACGCGGTACGAGATAGCTCAATCAAGGTAGTAGGTAGGTACCTAAATATTACGGTTTTTAGTTTACAATTTAATTATCGAATCGAGTAGAAGGTCTTACAATTTTGAATCGATTTGTTGCAAAAATTGGTTTCTTTCGTGAACCGATTTTTTGTACATCTCTAATATCACTGTGATGGCAAACGACAAATTAGGCATCTTAGTTCGGGATGACATAAATATAAATCATTAAAATAGTGATAACAATAATTTTAAATTAATAAATAATAATATGCTAACTATGCTCCTTTTACTTCCTCATAAAATAGGTAAGTAATTGAAATTGTATTCGAATGTTAAAAATATTGCCAACGGATGGTGACACAAAAAGTGAGTGTTGATTATTTCTAACTACACTGGAAAATGGTAGTAGATTTTTTGATATTATTATGGAAACTGATCTTTTTAAAAATAAATGATGTTAATTCTGGTGTTATCGAATTTTTTCAGTGTTTTTTCGGGGTACCTTACACCCCTATAAATATATTCTATAACATAAATTACGTAATATTGAAACTTTTTGCCCGGTTGTAAAGGGATATATGATATTTTTCTATATCGCATTGTCTTTTGGATGCCTCGTTAGAATCATGACAAAACGACTGATGACTCTTAAAAATCAATTAAGATTTGAAAGATAAAACAATATATTTTATTATATTTTTTTAAATCCAGATACCAAATATTATTATTACCCGGATTTGAAAGTGCCAACCCTGAACTAAAAATTTAAATGTCATTTATCTTTTGAATAACACGGAATTAGAACATGATTTTAATACAGATAAAAGTCAATTATGTAAGCTATCGATACATGTAAAATCGTCATCTAATACGGCGTTATATCTGAGAAAAAAAAATAAGACCGAAAATGATAAAAATACATTTTCCGCCTTATTTTACCACAGTAAATGGATAAATATTTTAAGGGTAGTATAGTTATATCTGCACAATTAAATGGCATAATCAATTTTATAGTATCCAATTTGGTTTTTCTGCAAAAAAATATTTTGTAAATTTTTAGACCCGGATATAGGCAAACTTTGAGCGGTGTTAAAAAAAAACTAAAAGCTATATCGCACTGGGAGTTTTACTCAGACATTTATAATGATATTGACTATAATATTTTCGAATAAAAACAAAGTGAAACAAAATCGAGGTTCTTAACACATAGTGGGGCTGTATGTAATGTTCAATTGTGGCCTGATATTCAGCATTGAGTAAAATAGTTAAGCACGAAAACAAAAAAACAAATCAGCCACGTCACACACACAACATTTTCGTTGGCAGCAACACCCACGCGCGGGCAACACCGACGCGCGGGCAACCAATAGGAAGACAGAAAATTACAAACGTCATTCGTCACTCTGCGTTCTGTCAAAACGTCATCGACATCCACCTGTCAAAGCCTTTATGTCAACCGGCATTGTCACGAGCAGTGCGTTATAGTAGTTCACAAGGTCTCTCTTATAATGCAATAGTTTTAAAGTACCCTCGTGGCCTTTTATTCAGCGCTATTGCAGCAGATAGGGCACAACAGTACTAAACGCTGAATAATAGTGACGTCTGTGGCGTGTGTGTGGTGCCTAATAGAACCACAATACAGAATAAAGCATTATATTGAGCCTCGCTTCCTTCTATACAGCTGTTACAGACCGAAGGAACTCTTATAAGTCATTACAAATGCTAAGATTGACGATGTGGGCCTTGTGTGAAGGTTTATAATGCAGTTTTGTGCTACTTGGGATGTTTCTTAAACAATCCCACTGGCAAGTCACGTATTAACTTCGGGATTTTATTATAGAGTTGTACACCAAGCCTCATAAAAGATCGCTGCACTTTAGAAACACGGTAAGATGACGTTACTAATAAAATTGGTGTATTATGTATTTTTGTTTGGCGATTATGAATATCACAATTTTGTTTATGCGTATAAATTATTCCTTATTAAAACTTCATTACTATATAAATACGTACAGTAGCTTCACAGTAAATATACTGTGTAAGTACCTACATACACCTATTTCTTTGAAATTTTCACGCAAAGTTTCCCGAGTCCTAAGTTTATTAGGGGACGTCCATAAATTACGTGAGGTGTTTAAGGGGGGAGGGGGTCGAGTCAAATCTTATCTAATCTTACGTTGGAGAGAGGGGGGGTCTCGGCAAATATCACGCAATTTTGTTTCTGATGGAAACAAAAAAAAATACTATTTTGGTCCATTTAATCCAGATTGTAAATGCTTAAGATTTAATCTTAAGCGTAATCGTAATACGATTAAGATCATTCAGTAAATAAAAGCACGAAGCAATTTTTTTTTTCTTTTCACAATAACAATCCAACGCGTTTACGTTAGAAACCCACATTTTGAAAAATCTCACGTGAGATTGGGGAATGGGGGAGGGGGTTGAATAAAATCTCACGACATCTCACCAGGGAGGGAGGGACAGAAAATTTAAAAAAAACACCTCACGTAATTTATGGACGCCCCCTTAGCCCTAGCGATATACGATAATATCACTTGTTCCGATATTCATCACTAAACTTGTTTACACAGAGTGTCGCATCAACCTCTCCGAGTAAAACCGCAATGTATTACGAATATGAAGCTTATTTTCGATTACCTATCTTTTTCTCTTTATATTGATGTGGGTTTTAGATTAAAAACAATTGATTTTAAAATGAAATTAAAATGCATTACGCATAATATGAATAACAAAATGACTTACCGATGGAATGTAACGTTTACTTATTTTTTCTGCTCACATTTGTATAGTTTTTACAGTTATCACAGCGCAATTAGGCATTTTCGATTTCTTGATTCACTCCGACTAGCGCGGCGCACCGATGCAGACTGAGCCCGACAGTGGCCAAGTTAAGCATATTTTACTTATGCCGGGCACGCGAAGTAGGTGAACTTGCGTTGTCTAGTCTCTCTATATCTGTCTTGTTGTGTCTGTGTGGTTGTCTTGCACACATAGTGAAAAAGTGACTTCACGTCATTTGTTGCATTTCTTTGCGAAAGTTCTGTCTGCTTTTGTTCTATAATCTGAGATATAGATATTAATCCTATAAAATAAAGCATTTTTTTATAATTGTGTTACGTTTTCATTGATCCCAAAATTCCTAACTAAGGCTATTCGCCCACGACCGATAATCGCACGCGTCCTACTACTATACAGCCACTTGAGCTTGTTGCGGAATTCAGAGACATGGTCATATTTAAGATTAACATAGTAGACTAATTAATAACGTAGTTGGACTATCAGGAAACCGCGTGTTAATACATAAAATGGCGTCAACACATGAAAGGATAATGAACTGTATTACAGCAATGCCTATGTAATGGCAACATTTGGAATGTGAGTTGTCAAAGTGGTCCTTTATAATGCTGGTCACTCACATTCGCGCGAATACGCGAACCCACAAGTGTGGGACGACCTTCTTGAATGATTATGCGAAGTTTTCGAGGCATTCGGGGTTTTCCAAGCTGTGTCGGTTTTTTGTCGCACATCAAAGCGCGCGAACCTCGAACCTTCGTGTAGTCTCCTACACATTCGTGCGACCAGTTGCGCACGTGACTAAAAACGTGACGTATGTCTTAATTTTTCGTGGTTCGTGGCGTCTAATCGTACTACCATTTATTTTCTGTATTGAAAATGGATTTGAATAACAACAACATAATAACAACAGCAAGATTGAATATTCGTGAACAAAGTGTAGGAGGAAGCGGAAATGGGCTTGAATATTCATATGCGAACCCATTTGCCTGACCGCCCTTCACTTAATTATGTGCAAACATTCGTAAAAATGTCAAACATTTGGGCGTATGTGAGTGACCAGGGTAATGCCCATAGACATAATACAGATAGACTAGGCAAGGTATCTGAGCATATGTAAGTGAAACCGTCACGCTGCGAAGAGAGAGAAAGAAAGGCAGAAGGTAAACCTATCCTTGTCTTACTTTTGGATCGAACATCCCTACGCAGTAATAAGCCACGACCGAAGCAAGTGGCGCAGGCGCGAGTAGAGAGAGATAGGTATACCTCCTTGGCCTCTTTCTCTTTCTAATAGCGCGACGCCAAGAAGGCCCGCTTGTCTAGTCTATCTGTATTATGTCTATGGTAATGCCACGGTAGTAGGAATGGCACATTTAACTTATCACTGGATATATCACTTGTTACAATATACTTCATTTGTCACACCAGTGACATGCATCGAAACCGTCCGTTACATTTATCGCAAGAGTGATTTCACCACAGTATTCCTTTTAATGTGACTTAACGCTTGCCACCGGCCAAGCTACATATTATTATAATTCACAATATTCCATCTTGCGAAAAAGAGAACAACATTTGTGACTTGAGCCGTGCGTAAGCGAGAGCGACACAGTGCCACCAGCTAGAAGAGAAAATTTGTTTAAGTGAAATTGCATCTTATTCTCAACGTCATTAGACTTTAGTCTGCCTGAATTTTTTCAACTTGCTTAATTAAATAACGCTACGTTAAAACTTCAAATGAAAATAAGTCTTATTGCTAACAGGGTAAGGTTTTGATTGAACTATCAGTACTTGCAATTCATTGCGACATGTAACAGACGGAATAAAATGCACCCACTGTGACAATATCGTCACTGACAAAATATAACGGTCGTGATTTATCACGGGTGATATAACAGTGACAAAAATAAATAACTTCACGGACATAATAGTGAAATAAAAGTAGCGATATTTTCCATCACTACACGATAGTAATTGACAGTTTGTCAAAGTCAAATTATTTAATGGTGGTCACTCACGGTCATTCAATCGCGTCATTTTTGGAGCCACGCCAAATGACATATGTCAAAATGGCGCGATTGGACATACAAATTTTTTATATCACGCCATCAGTTTTTCACATTCACGATCATATTTTGGCTGTATATCACGCCATTTGACGCGATGGACTGACCGTGAGTGGCCACCTTAACAATTCTCTTTATACATGGAGTATAGAGGATAAGGAGAACCATCTCTGTGTATGAAAAGTGTCCGTAAAAACGCGTCCAATAATGGGTGGCACTCCGGTAGCCTAGGATAAATTTTATTGAACTCAGCAAACTTCACTCCGTAGTTCCGTCTACAACAGCTACGTTCATATCGTAGTCATTCTATCCCCGGCGCTATTGTCGTAGGATGATGGTGGTAGGTACTGGAAACCTCTGTTTTCAATACCTATACAGCTCGACACATTTTCAACTTTCCCCCATTTGAAATTCTTCAATTCTTACCTAAAAACCTTTTTTAAATAACTGACCGTTTGCTTGAAAATTGCAAAAAACCCTTATTTGCGAACTTTGTCCTTGAATATTTTTTTGCAAATGGTGGATGACGGATCGAGTGGGACTTTTCACATTTCATTTAAAATGGTGTTTCGATTATTCGTGTATACATATTTTCAGCCGACCCGGAATTTAATATGTAACCTTACCCCTATTCGTTTAGACTTTGTATAGGTAACCGACGTTCGATTCCAATATAACGTCATCGATGACGTCATATTGGAATGACCCATTCGACCAATCACAGGCCGGATTGAGGTAGGGTGTGTGGATACCATGTATATTATAATTTCATCTTAGATGTTTTAAACCATTATAAAAATTGCAATGATATATCCTGAGACATAACATGGACACAATACAAAAATGGTCTCTCTTAAAAGACGTCATCGATCGTCAGGTACCACTACGAAGTCATGATCCAGATAGATAGAGTAATATATCCATGGTCTGAGGCCCGAGCAGTCTGACAGCCATAGACATAATATTACTAGACTAGACAAGCGGGCCTTTTTTGCGTCACGCTATTAGAAAGAGAAAGAGATCAAGGAGACTCGCGTAACTCGTAAGTAAGACAAGGATAGGTTTACCTCCTGCCTTTCTTCGCAGCGTGACGGTTTCACTTACATATGCTCAGATACCTTGCCTAGCCTAGTAGTATTATGTCTATGCTGACAGCCCTCTTGGGTATACAGTGCGTTCAAAATTATTTTACCTCAGGCTATTAAGTTGGCTAACCTTAGCTGTGTGTTGTCATATTTAGTTTGTACGATTCCCTTACATGAAATATTTCATGTTAAAGTAGATGTCAACTTTTAATTCAGCTAATAGCTTTCCTAAAGTTGGAATCTCTTTTCTAACTGTGTATATTTAACGTATTTTATTTCTGATTGCACACAGATCAAAATCTCCTAACTTTATCTTCTTTTGTTGATTTCGTTTTTTCAAAGCAAAAATATTTTATGGTATGTAGAAGCAGCAAATTTGCCTTCCTTGGTAATGGTGTTGACAGTTTTTTCAGATAAACCTGAAATAAGAACTATCCGGGAACACTTGTCTTATATTAAAAGCAAAACAAATAAATGGTCGGCATGTTTTTGTATCGATACAAAATTCAATTCAATTCTATGTTTAACTGAATTTTATGTCAATGCAAAACCATGACGAGCTATTTTTTAATAAACCGTAACCGCATACATCATTTTAGTTGGACACTACTACGAGGAAAAAATAATAACAGGTAACACTATTTTTCCTACCTGTCATGGCCGCTACCCGTCAACAAACATTATTTTATGGGATTAGAGGGACATTTTCAGCTTTTTCCTTTTTACAAAAATTACGCACTGATAAAACATTTTTTCTACCACTATTTTGTATCCTTTTTAGCATGATAGAAGTTAAAAATTATTAATACAAAAGAGAAATCCAAGAATATTGACAGCAGGTAATGCCAATCTAGTGGGAAGGTACAGTCCCCTGCAAAGAACAGTGACCCATCTCTTAATAAATACACAGTAAAAGATGGGTTACTTTTCTATGCAGGTGACTGTACAATGACAGGTGTCAGAGGTAAAATAACTTTGAACGGACTGTATGTGTTCTGTGCTGTCTGTGCCAGCTGACTGACAGCCACAGAACACTTATACCCTAGAGGGCTGACATATTGACCATAGACATACTATGTCTATGGACATCACAGCATTGACAGCTGACTTCTGAGGCGTAGTGATTAAGTACTCTGTGTTCTGAGGATAAATTATATAAAATCAAGTGCATTGTTTTGATATATTGACTATTTATTAGATATTTTATTGTTTAGAGTTGTTTGTTTCTACTGTAAGAAATTTGATTTGTTTTAATAGGAAACCTTAAATCTAATATTAAATAATAAATATTGCGTTTGCTACCGAAGTTAACTAATAATATGGATTTCAACTTGCGCTGCTCCTTCCCTACTTGCGACCACGATTCCAGCCAAAACTCATCTCCAGGAGTTTCGTTTCACAGGTATTCTTATATTGTTAACATTTTCAAAATGTCAGTTTATGTAAATAATGGAGCAATCATAATTTATATTTTAATGTAGTTTTATAATAATGTTGTGCTTTGGAGGCAATTTCTTCAATAAACCACCGGTACCATTATTTAACCATTATTCTCAGCAGTGGGCCATAGGTTGAAGCCACGCCACATACTTACAGTGTTGTTATTAAGAGACCAGCAAAGAATTGCTGGGCCCGCATATTAAGTGGCTCTAACACTGCAACTGAATTAAGTTATTGATCATGCTGTAGAGTACCTGAGGAGATGTCTCTACGTACATCATGGATGGAGGCACTCGGGCAGACGGACTGGGAGCCCGAGCCGGGCAGCATTGTATGCTCCAAGCATTTCCTCGTGAAGGACTTCTTGGCGACAATAATGGAGCATCAGCTACGGGCAAGCACTGAGCCCGACATAGTCAAAGTTTGTATTATTTTCTTTTATCGGAAGCTTCTATCATACTCTGACATGTTCAACTATTTCTAATGCTACTCTTGTTTTTTACTTGACTTACAAGAAAGGGTTATGGATTTTGCACATATCTTGTATGAATGTGTGTAATATTCTTTATTACCAGATATCTTCCAAACCGCTGGACCTATTTATATAATTAAGATATTGTTACATGCATCTTGACAACCAAAGTGTTCTTAGATAAGTAAAATAAATAAAAACAAATATGGTGGCTGTTAGATACCATTGTTTGAAGTATCAGAAGATAAAAATAAATGGAATAAGGAAATATGAGTATTAAATTAAAGAGCTCACCATTTCAAAAAGGTATATCATGATAACTTTTTTGACAGCAGACGGGTTTTTCAATTTTTAAATGTAAGCTAGTTCATTGCTAATGTTACCATTGTTTAATTGCAGAATGATCTGGAACATGATGATTTAATGACACCGTGCCATGTGAAGGTAAGATTTTATACATTTATTTATTGCTCCTTATTTTGTGATGATGCTGCTGAGTTAACTTACGGGTATAATTCTTTTGATGTGTTATCAAAACGCATCAAAAACCTCTTCCATCCTTGCAGCATCCTTGGCTCATTGTGTTTGCCCAAAAAGCCAAGAGTAAAACTCATGTACCGTGGGTTCTGTACCAACACACCATAAAATTAATTCAAGAGGTTATACAGTGCTATCTGCTTTTATGAGTTTTTTTAAGTTAAAATGTTACTTTTTTTTTTTATATTTGTCTATCTGCGATCAACTATCTAGCTATAAGCAGATTTGTGCACGTATCTTTATCGTTATTGGAGTGACAAATCCATTGATTTGCCTTCTCACGCCTTTCATTTTTATGTGTTGTACATATCTTTAAATTGAGGCCAATCTTTGCCTCTTAAGGCGATACACATTATTTGTGGTGTTTAGCATGGACGTCGCTAGTTTATTTTTGTGCTCTCTTAGTCTTAATTTGTATCTGGTGCATGATGTTTCCACCTCTTCCTTAATGGTGGGGATTGAAGTGTACTCGTGTACCTCCTTATTTTTGACAAACCATGGTGCATTCGTTATGATCTTTAGTGTCTTATTTTGAAAGCGTTGCAGTATTTCAATGTTGGAGTGGCTAGCTGTTCCCCAGAGCTCAATGCCATAGGTCCATATTGGTTTGATAACACATTTGTAAATTAGCAATTTGTTTTCTAAGCTTAAAGATGATTTTCTTCCTATAAGCCAATACAAATCTCCTAGTTTTCTGTTTGCTTGTTCTCTTTTTGCTTTGTTATGATTTTACCAATTTAGCCTTCTATCCAAGTGTATTCCTAGATATTTAACTGTATTTTTTTGTGGAAGATTGATCCCATCAAGAGATACTGGCGGACAGTCTCCCTTTCTAAGTGTGAATGTTACTTGTGTGGATTTGGAGGCACTAGTTTTTATTCTCCATTTTTTTAACCATAAGCCAATTTTGTTCAGGTGCATCTGTAGGTTACTGGACGCCAGTTCGGGAGTTTTGCTGCAGGAAAGCAATGCAGTATCATCTGCGTAGGTAGCAGTCAGTACTTGGTCTGATGTTGGTATGTCTGCTGTGTAGATAGTGTAAAGAACAGGTCCAAGCACCGAGCCCTGTGGTACCCCAGCCTCAATGTTTTTAAAAGATGATAGGTTGTCATCACACTTGACCTGGAATATTCGTTCTTCGAGGTAAGATTTTAAAAGCATGTATGCGGTGTTTGGTAGGCTAATTTTGAGTTTACATAGCAGCCCCTTATGCCATACTCGATCGAAGGCTTGCTGAACATCTAGCAGTACCGCTGAGCAGTATTCTTTATTTTCCAGAGCTTGACGGATTCTGTGAGCCACGCGGTGGATTTGTTCTAATGTTCCATGGTGTGCACGAAATCCAAACTGATGGTTTGGTATTTTTTTTTTCTTCTAATATCGGCAGTAAGCGTTTAAGTAATAGTTTTTCAAACAACTTTGATATAACTGGCAACAGGCTTATTGGTCTGTATGAGGCTACATCGGATGGTGGTTTTCCTGGTTTGGCAATCATAATTATTGTAGAGACTTTCCAAAGTAGTGGATAATATTGTAGCCGCAGTACTGCATTAAACAAAATTGTTAGTAAGACAATGCCTTTCTTTGGTAGTTGCTTAAGAACTTCAGCTGTTATTAGGTCGTGCCCTGGAGCTTTCTTTAGCTTAAGGTTTTGTACAGCTTTATAAACTTCTTTGGGTGTCATCAGTGGCAGGGGCAATGACATTTGTTGGTCGCAGTTTATAACTGCATCTATTTCTTCCTCAGAGTGTGTTGCTTGGTCTGCTTCATTCGGTTTAAATGTATCTTCTAAGTACTGTGCAAACAGCTCTGCTTTATCTAAGCTGGTCTTAGCCCAGGTGCCATTCTTTTGTCTAATTGGTGGCACGTGATCTGTTGGTCTTTTAAGGGATTTAGTAATTTTCCATAGAGAATAATCATCTGTATGATATGGACAAAGTGTTCTAAGTTTGTCTTGTAATGTTTCATTCTCATTTATATTAATCATAACTTTCAATTCTTCCTGAGCTAAATTTAGTGCCTTTTTGTCTTGTCTGGTTCTATTTATTTGCCACTGTCGTCTTAATCTCCTCTTTTCATTTATTTTATTTTTTATTTCAATGGCATAGTCGGTGTTCTGCGATTTTAATTCCATGGGTGGTGTAGACAACCATGCTGCAGTCTGGAATAGGTTTGTCGCATACCTTGCGGCTTCTTCAACTTCCTCTTCTGTTTTAAGAGATATCTGGAGATTCGCATTTCTTTCAATATAATCTCTAAAGGCTTCCCAATCAGTCATTTTGTTGTGCAGAGTCACTTGTGGTTCCTTATATATGACTGTTGTACTAAGGGTGCATATGAGTGGGGTGTGATCCGAGGAGCCATCTACACATGACTCAACTTTTATGTATAATTCCGTCGCTCCTCTGGTAATAAATAAATCTATGAGATCCGGAGTTTTATTAGGGTCACTTGGCCAGTATGTTGGTTCCCCTGTCGACACGACTTTAAGTCGGTTTTTGTCTACGGACTTCTTCAGTTCACGTCCTCTGGTAGTCGTCAATCTTGAACCCCAGTAGGTGTTCTTAGAGTTCCAGTCCCCTCCAGTTATGTATCTACTTCCCAGCGTACTAAAGAAGTCGGTGAACATGTTTTCAGTGATTTTGTGTCGAGGGGGGCAATAAATGGCTGCCAAAGTGAGTTTTCCCTGCCATTCATCTACTGACACCACTGCAGCCTGTAGATAGTCATGTCGAAAATTAGGTAGTGCATGTTGCTTTATGTTTTACATACAGCTGATACTGTGATTTGACTTTAAACTGATAAAATCTTGATATTATCGTCAATATATTGATAAACATATTAAAAATGCTAAACCTTAAAAGTTATCGTGCTTGTTTTATACCATTACGTGTGAATACTACAAAAAAGATAATGTTAAATGTGTACATTTATTCGGAACCTGTACATTTAATCCTACTTTCCTACTTAATGTTATAAATCTGAAATTTTGGATGTTTGTGACTCCATCACGCAAAAACGGCTGAACGGATATAGATGAAAGGCACACAGATAGTTTTTGACCTAACTTACCAGATAGGATACTTTTTATCCCGGAAATAGACCTTTTCCCGAGGAATAAGAGGTTAAATTTTAGTTTTCGTTCGTTTCGTCATGTCATGTCCGTCCGTCCGTCCGTCTGTCCGTCTGTCCGTCTGTCCGTCTGTCCGTCTGTCCGTCTGTCCGTCTGTCCATCTGTCCGTCTGTCCGACTGTCCGTCCGTCCGTCTGTCCAAAACAAAGCGCCGAAACCCTTAGTGCTAGAAAGCTGTAATTTGGCATGGATATATACATATATTTATTAAAAAAATTGAAAAGCTCTTCCAAAAATATTATGGGAAGACCATTTTTGGAATTTTGGGTCCCTTTGCGAAATATTTGCTTTAAAGTGCTAATTCTGGTTGAAGTCAAGTGTCCAGGGGGGACAGTTGGCTAAACGGTTGGAGTTGGACAAGTGAAAAAAATCTCAAAAATAGGTTATAATATGATGAATTTACAAGGAAAACTATCACGGCTATGTTAACATGAGTAGTTAATGAATAATAGTCGATAAACTTACTACTTCGGAACTCTACATTGCGCGTGGCCTGACACGCACTTGCCCGTTTCTTTTATGAAACAACTGATGGTTTTATTTTATTAGGTTAGGAATTTTGCCACGTTGATCCTACTTCAATTCAATGAGGATTTGATGATGGGTTCTGGGGCTACAAAGTGGAACTCCTCAATGGTAGAGTAAAACGGAGCCGTGTTTAAAGATAACTACTACTACTATTACTATCATTAACATTGTAAAATCAGTAGGAACATCATTAAATAAATAAACGCTTCACACTCCTATGAGTGTGAAGCCCCTTACTAGGATACCCTGAGTCGTGGGTGCCATAGACAATACAAGGACACACACCCAGACCAAGAACAGAAATTCAAACTTATCATTCAAACCACCTCGCATCGTATCGAACCCAGGACCCTTGACTCAGCGATGTGGCGTGGTATCCATTCGCCACACGGGTCATTGACCAAGTTGGTGTATTTCGGAGACAAAAAAAAATATATATTGTACCAGTTTTATGTATAAAGCGCGTACAAACCCATAACGCCGCAGTAGGTTTCCCTGTCGAGGGTGATATGGACAACACGTCACTATAACACCCAAGACCCGAGTACAAATATTTATTAGATATGGCCGGGAATTGAACCTGGGACCCTCGCTTCGCAGGTTGGATCGAATCGCTATCAACTAGGCTATAGGGTCATCGTATGTATGTACCTACTACTAGCATAGAATTTCTGTAGCATTGCATTGTGCATTTTTTTTATTAATCACATTCTTCATTTCTCTAAGGATCCATATCTGAAATTTACGCAGACGAAGTCGCGGATAGAAGCTAGTTGTATGATAAATGAAATATAATTTATCATACACCCCTGATTTCATACCCCTAACACCCTGCCCTGATTCCTCCCAGACACGATTTACTAGTAAACAGTGTAACCTTTTCTTTTGGTGTAAGTATATAATCAATGGAGAGTTTTATTATATTTAATGAAGAATAAATCATTTAACGTTTAAATTTACAATAAAATTACGTGGAATATCTTTTTGCACCAAATTTCGGATATTTTTAGTTAATTTACGTGCAGGAGCCGTTGAGACCGTACTATCGTGAAATTTCTTTAACAAAGTGACGTCACAAATATGGCGGTCAAATTTGGCGCGTTCGTAGCCACGTGATTTTTTTTCAACTTTTATTTCGTTATTATTAATATTAAAAATAATTTTTAAGCGTTTTTAACAATGCCAATCAATATAATTTGTGTTTAAGATTTAAAATACATTTTAAAAAAAAATATTTTTTTTAAAATGAACAACTCAATTGCGTACTTTTAGTGTTCTTTTTAGCACTAAACATAAAAGTTTGAGCTTAGATAACACTATCACAGTTGTCGCGAAAGTTTATCTTCACTTTTATAATAGTTTGTATAAAGAAAACACTGTTTTTAACTTGTTTGCGGAATTTAGGTACGAGCGCGATGTTGCGTGTTCACGACATTTGACAACTCCTAAACTAAACTAAACTTATTTATTAAACATAATATAATTTTATAATTCCTCAGGTGTGCAGAATATGTTTTGCGACGGACTGCAAAATTTACCCGATGACATCTTCTAGGGTGTTGAATGCGGCGTATGAAACATTAACTGGAATCATGGTAAAATATATTAAATACATACGTCCCTCACAACATGGTGTAGTATGTTGCAAGTTCCCTCAACCATGAAGTATTGTATAATAATTATGTAATGTATATGATTGAGGGGTCCATTGTATACTAGTCTACCAGTAGTGTGAACAGTGAAGTGATTTGTTGTCAGACAGCAGACGAAGAGCACTTGCCTCGGTACCTGTGCACCGAGTGCGCCGACCGACTGATGAACTGCGCTCGCTTCAGGCGCAGGAGCTTGCGAGCGCACTTGATGCTTCTGGACATCGTCAGGAGACATGGACAAGTGAGTATTATGTTCAAAAACCCAACAAGAACAGCAATTCCTTTTGTGGTGTCCTGTAATGGAGTCCTGGAATGTGGCATTTCAATGCAAAATTTTGATATTTCAATAGATTCACTGGTTTATATGTCGTTTCAGATAACTGTAGAGTTAATACGATCTGAGTTACAGATCCATAATCCATTCAGTTCTGATCCAGCAGACAATCCAAATGAAGAGAATTTTGACTTTGATAATGAAGATTTAGAGGAAATAAACAAACAGACGGACGCACGAACGGACACGCCACTCGAAGAAGTTGATGTGTATGAAGAAATTAATAAAATTAAATCTGAAGAAGACTATGCGATTGACCATAGCCAAGTTAATGGCGAAGATAGAACTGATAATATGATAGATATGACTGTGAATGAGGTTAAGATGGAAAATGATGGTGTGAGCAAAGAAGTGGATTTTAATGCTTCTACATCTAACTCAAATGAAGATATTGATGTAGATGATGTAGACAGTTATGACCCGATTAGTCTAGACAATAGGGGCGTGTGTTCATCTTACTTAGACGAAGATGTTGATGTCATTGGCATTGTAACGCAGAATGATATGATCAACCGAGACGATATCAGTGAGTGTTCATTTAGCTTTGAGGAAGATACTAAGGTTGATGTTGTTACCGTTGACAATGATGATTTTATCAATCAAGATACTGTAAATGATGAAGTTATATCCAATAAGAACCTAGTGTATTCAGCTAGACTGTATGAAGATACTGTTCAACATCTTCTTAAGATGAAATGCAGTGATTTGATCAGTAAATATAGTTCCGAAGTAAAAAAATCGTCAAATGGTTACATGGAGTACCGACACTCGTTTTTATTTGTGGGTAAGTGACTTTTTAGTCTTGAATGAATGAATGAATGAAAGAAAGTTTATTTGCAATAATTGTGGTTACATAACGATCGTAATTAAAATATATTAGATCTCACAATTAGCCATTTACAATATGGCATGCAAATGTCAAATATTGTAATGTAGAATTAGATTATTGTTATTCAGAATGTCAATATTAGTATTGGCTTCAACCCATTAACGGCCCACTACTGAGCACGGGTCTCTCCTCTTGAGGAGGCCTAGAGCATACTCCACCACGCTGCTCCAGTGCGGGTTGGTGGAGGGGTTAGTGGCCAACCGAGTGTCGGAAGTTTTCATGCCGCCTGAGGGCCTCCGACATGTCTTAACGACAGTTATCTTACGATAACAACCGGGACCGACGGCTTTACGTGCCCTCCGAAGTACGGAAGCACTCAAGAAATGTTTGTCACCAGCGGTCACCCATCTAACTACCGACCGCGCCCGCTGTTGCTTAACTTTGTCGATCGCTTAGGATCGACGTTAGACGCTGGGCTATGAGCGCTTCAGAATTCAATATTACTTTCATCCTATTATACACATGTTTCTTATTTAATAATTAATTAATTAACTGGATACCTATGTCAATATTTAATACAAATGTCTATTTATCTACCTATTACATTCCTAACTACAAGTATACTAATATGCTACTTAAAAATAATTTATTTCACAAGTCATAATAATTTCATAAGAAACTAATACACTGAATAAAAGCACTTTTCAACCGACCAATTGTGCCAAGATTACCTAAAGTGATTTATGCTTAATTTTTTTATGTCTTCTGATAGTCGATTATATCTAGACACGCGGCAGCGTGTCCAGCCAAGTTGAAAGCAAAAGAACTGGTGACGCAGCGAAGTGTAATTTTTCACGAACCATTTCGAGCTACTTTTGACTCTATCACAACTCGAGACATATTTAACCTACATACATGAAATATGGCACATTCATTAAAGCCTCCTAGCTTATTAGTCCAGTGCCGATAATTTTTGAAACGAAAAAAAATTATAGTAGAATGAAACCTATTGCAAACGAAAGAGAATATAACGAAGATTATAGGAAAAATAAATTACGGGCGATCTGAGGTCGGGAAGAGGGGGGGAGGGGGGGTTTAAGGGAAAAAAATGGTTTATCTCGATTTCCAGAAAAACTACAAGTCCTATTGAAAAAAGTTGAATGGCAAAGTTGTAGGTAATAAAAAGATCTACAACTTTTGTATTTACACTTTTTTACATAACCTCAAAATTTATGTGAAAAATTCAAAAAACCACGTTTTTGGTTTTTTATTTTTATCTTTTACAAAAAAATTTTTTTTTTCACGAAATTTAGTGAAAACTTACCTTTGTATGTCCTTAACATACTGTAATTTTTTTGATGCAAAAATATATATTTTTTTCACCTTATTTTGACCTTAAATCAAAAAAACACCCTTATTTTCAGTCGAAAAATCTCACGTCAAAATATCTGATTTTTTTAAAATATCCGTAGTCCTTTTGTTCGTTGGAATCTCTACTTTCTAATGATATTTATAAACCTATACACTACTATGGTAAATGTTCTCAGAAAATGCAATGAAACGACAACTATTTTCGCAAAAAAAATTCGGATTCCATTGATTGCATATGAGATTGCAAAAAACATGCGAAAATAGTAATCGTTTCATTGCATTTTCTGAGAACATTTACCATAGTAGTGTATAGGTTTTTATATACCATTAGAAAGTAGAGATTCCAATGAACAAAAGGACTACCGACTTTTTAAGAAAATCAGATATTTTGACGTGAGATTTTTCGACTGAAAATAAGGGTGTTTTTTTGATTTAAGGTGAAAATAAGGTGAAAAAAAAATTTTTTTTCAATCAAAAAAATTACAGTATGTTAAAGACATACAAAGGTAGGTTTGCACCAAATTTCGTGAAAAAAATATATTTTTTGTAAAAGATAAAAATAAAAAACCAAAAACGTGGTTTTTTTAATTTTTCACATAAATTTTGAGGTTATGTAAAAAAGTGTAAATACAAACGTTGTAGATCTTTTTATTACCTACAACTTTGCCGTTCAACTTTTTTCAATAGGACTTGTAGTTTTTCTGGAAATCGAGATAAACCATTTTTTTCCCTCAAACCCCCCCCCCCCCCTCTTCACGACCTCAGATCGCCCGTAATTTATTTTTCCTATAATCTTCGTTATATTCTCTTCCTTCTGCAATAGGTTTCATTCTACTATAATTTTCTTCCACTTTTTACCGTTTTTAGAGCTATCGGCATCGGACTATATAGCTTATTTAGAATTCAAAATTTCAGAAATGTAGCTCAAATAGTTATTGACATATTAACGTTTAAAAATCCGCATTTTGGTGACTGACTCACTGACATAGGATCAAAAACCTAACCTACTTCCAGATGACCTAGAAACTTTATATTTGGCATCAAGGTAGACATATACAAAGAAAAAAGTCTAAAAAGTACAGTACTAAAAGTTACAAATAAATAAAATTCATTCATTCAAATAAAATTGTTATTATTAAAGTAAAAATTATTTTAAAAATTCAGTATTTTCGGTTTGATTCGGATGATTTTCTAAATAAACCGATATTACGTTGATTCTAAACGACATCTGAGAAAAACTACGGCATTATAGCTAAACTTGCGCGCTATATAGCATGTTGAGCAAGAAAAATTACGATTTTTTCAAAAATTAAGAACATCCACGCCGCCGGCGTCAGACCACCCCCTGCGCCGCTGCCGGCTTTTAGCAGGACATATTTTAACCGATTTCATAAGGAGGTGGTCCAGAACTGTTTTGTTATGTTTGTTACCTCAGAACTCTTACTTATATTTTGTAATTCATAATCATAGTACATATAATCCGCTTTACAACAACCAACCGCTATTATTCTATTAGAATAACACAATATTCTTTTATACAGGTGAAGATGTTGTGGATGACCTTCCTACACAAAAAGATAAGAAAGTGACGAAGACACCGCGAGATGTAAATGAAGTGAAGATTGACAAGCAACAGACGCCGGAAGCTGACGGACCCTCCACAGATGATACGTTCCGTTGTGACATATGTCATTATCAAACTGACAGCGATATTCAGTTGCTGGAACATTTGAAAGCGCATGCTGCAAGTAAGAAGCGTTTTTACTGTGATATATGTGATTATAAAACGGATCGTAAAAATAAACTTATTCATCATCTACGGACACATTTAGGTAATAAAAAATATTTTTGTAATGTTTGTAAAAAATTTTTTTACCGTAAAAGCACAGTTATTTTGCATATGACAATACATTGTAGGGAAAAAGTGTATTCATGTGATGTTTGTAAAAAAGTGTTTAGTCTTAAGGGGAGGCTACAAAGACATCAATTAATACATTCAAGCGTTAAGCCATATTCCTGTGACATTTGTAACAAAATATTTCGTCGGAAGGAGCACCTCCAAAGACATCAATTAATACATTCTGGCGTGAAGCCATATTCCTGTGATATTTGTAACAAAGTGTTTAGGGAGAAGGGGACCCTACAAAGACATCGGTTAATACATTCCGGCGTGAAGCCATATTCGTGTGATGTTTGTAACAAAGTGTTTACGCAGAAGGGGAATCTAAAATCTCATAAATTTATACATTCTAATGAGAAACCATATTCCTGCGATGTTTGTAACAAAATGTTTAAAGAGAAGCGTACTCTACAAAAACATCAATCAATACATTCCGGCGTGAAGCCATATTCCTGTGATTTTTGTAACAAAGTGTTTACGCAGAAGGGGTCCCTACAATCTCATAAATTAATACATTCTAATGGGAAACCATATTCCTGTGATGTTTGTAACAAAATGTTTAGAGAGAAGGGTACTCTACAAAAACATCAATTAATACATTCCGGCGTGAAGCCATATTCCTGTGATATTTGTAGCAAAGTGTTTAGGGAGAAGGGGCAACTACAAAGACATCAGTTAATACATTCTGGCGTGAAGCCATATTCCTGTGATATTTGTAGCAAAGTGTTTAGGGAGAAGGGGACCCTACAATCTCATAAATTAATACATTCTAATGAGAAACCATATTCCTGTGATGTTTGTAACAAAGTGTTAAACCACAAGAGTTCCCTACGATATCATAAATTAATACATTCTAATGAGAAACCATATTCCTGTGATGTTTGTAACAAAATGTTTAGAATGAAGGGGAACCTAAAAAAACACCAATTAATACATTCTGGCGTGAAGCCATATTCGTGTGATGTTTGTAACAAAGGGTTTAAGCACAGGGTGTCCCTACAATCTCATAAATTAATACATTCTGTATCATAGTGGATCAAAACCTGAGGTGGACAGACCATATTAAACTACTAGTAGGACGTGTGAGAAAACTGATATATATGTTTAGAGGTTTAAGGCATATAGGGGATGACAAAATAATAAAATACGTTTATTTCTGTCTTTGTCAGTCAATAATTACCTATGGGATTTTAGCCTGGGGAGGAGCAAGAAAAACAATTCTTTTGGAACTAGAAAGAGCACAGAGGGCGATACTAAAAGTAATGAGTAACAAAAGACACTTCTACCCTACAACTGAACTTTATAAAGATATAAAAGTATTAACAGTGAGACAATTATTTATTAAAACGATTATATTACACCAACACAAAATTCCCCCCACACCCCAGTTGGGAAATTTAAGAAGACGTAAAAATCCCTACAATGTACCCCAATGTAGGACAGAATATAACCGCAGATTTACAACATATCTAGGACCCCACCTATACAATAAAATAAATAAACATATAAATATCACGACACTTTCCAAATACCAATGTAAGAAAACCATTGAAAACTATCTTAAAGTAATGACTTATGAGGACACAGAACACTTATTTATATCCATAACATAAATGTAACATACACTGCTATAATTAAACGCACATGAACACACACGTACACACCGTAGATTCACAATACACACACATTATATTCATGCACAGACACAGCATGAAAACACACAAGCACGCACGCAAACACGCGCGCATGCACACGCACATACACACGCACACAGGCACACGCACATACACACGCACACAGAGCACTTCTTTTAATTACCTAAATATTTGAAGAATTTATCCATCACAATAAGGCAATTTAACTGTTTTACACTTCTTTTAACTTCATACACTTTTCTACTCTCATCATACAAATACATATAATTTAATTATTTTTTATTGTATTTTTTATTTCTTCTTTCATATATCCTAATCTGAGCCATCTAATGAGAGAAGAAAAGCTGACTTTAGGGACAATAAGCGCTACTATATGGGTAAACTATTATCCTACATGTTACTAACCTTACTTTGGGGTCTGGGTCTAATTAACTATACACTACATACAAACAGGATGCATAACAATAAGGCGACGAGCGAATGAAACCGTCCTGCCGTCATACAGTGCAAACTAGTACGGAGGAGGGAATATATAATCTTTAAATAAATGTTATTATTATTATTCTAATAACAAAACCGTATTCCTGTGATGTTTATAACAAAGTATATATAACCATAACCTCCCTGCTCTCCAATGGCGCGTGTCATCAACTCGCAACTGCTTCAATACCTAGAGGATCACCGGCTAATCAACGATAAACAATACGGTTTTCGGCATGGAAGATCTGCTGGTGATCTTCTCGTGTATCTGACTCACCGTTGGGCAGAGGCTATTGAGAGCAAGGGAGAGGCCTTGGCTGTAAGCTTAGATATTTCTAAAGCATTTGATAGGGTATGGCATAGGACACTATTATCTAAGCTGCCTTCTTACGGAGTATCCGAGAGCAAAGCATTAAAGTCGTTGTTGATGGATCTTGCTCGAATATTAAACCCATAAATGCTGGCGTTCCACAAGGTTCTGTCCTATCACCTACTTTGTTTATCATGCATTTCAATGATATGCTCGAAGCCGGGGGCATTCATTGCTATGCTGATGACAGTACCGGTTACACCTATTACTCCGGCCACGCGAACATCTCTCGGACGCAGTTAGAAGACAAGCGGAATGACTTGTGTCTGATCTCGAGACATCACTCGAGCGGGTTTCAGAATGGGGCAGACTGAATTTAGTCCAATTCAAACCCTCGAAGACACAAGTTTGTGCGTTATCCGCAAAGAAATCCCCATTTATCGTGGCACCACAGTTTCAGAATGGTCCCCTAAACATCTCCAAGAGCATTGGGATTTAAGGTGTCGAGTGTCGACATTACGAATGAAGTCCAGAGAGTTTAGAGACCACTTGGAAGTTAAGGCTAAACTAGCCTCAAAGAAACTGGGCGTGCTCAACAGAGCAAAGCAGTACTTCACATCCGAACATAGGTTGCTGCTCTATAAAGCACAAGTCCGACCTCACATGGAGTACTGCTCCCATCTTTGGGCTGGAGCACCGACTACTCAAGTGTTGACGGGCTGTTCGTATTGTCGATAATCCCAAGCTCACGGACGGTTTAGAATCGCTGGGAATACGAAGAGATGTTAGTTCTCTGTGCGTTTTCTACCGTCTGTACAATGGGGATTGTTCTGAAGAACTGTTTAATTTAATACCGGCGGCCAACTTCCACCATCGCTCAACGCGCCGCAATGCCAGGTTTCACAAACACCATATCGATACCTGGCATTCGTCCACGGTAAGATTTACACGACATTTCCTACGGCCGCGGCGTACGTGTAAACTGTGGAACGAACTACCACCGACGGTATTCCCACAGTGCTACGATATGGGGACCTTCAAGAAGCGGGTCCATCACTTCCTTCTTAGCTGGCAGCGCACTGGTGGAGCCTCTGGTGTTGCGAGTGTCCATGGGCGACGGTGACTGCTTACTATCAGGTGGCCCGTCTGCTCGTCTGCCTGCATATTATATTAAAAAAAGGGGGAGGGAAGGGGTCCCTACAATCTCATAAATTAATACGTTCTAATGAGAAACCATCTTCCTGTTTGTAACCGTTTATTTAGTCTATTTTTGGTCGACTCCTAAGTAGTAAACAAATATGGCCGACTTCTAATATCAATTTACCATAGACAATAATCACGATTGTAGAGTTTGGAACTATTGAATTTAAATCGATTAACTTTTAACGAATACAGTTAATTGAACCAAATTATAGTTATATAGCATTACACTTTAAAAATTTATAAATTTATATTAAACTAGCTGCCCGGACAGACTTCGTTCTGTCAAAAAAAATTGCAATAAAATAATATTGCGACCTATAAATTGAGATGTAATCTATCCTATATTTCAAGTTGGATCAAACTGCACATGGTGTGCAAATTTGATTAAAATCGGTTCAGTAGTTTAGGAGTCCATCGCGGACAAACAACGTGACACGTAATTTATATATATTAAGATATTATAAATGGTACAAGAAGATAATGAAAAAAATATTTCAGAGAATTCAGTAGGTTCGTGTTCGTTGTCGGATTCTGGCACGTGTATAATGAAACTTGGAGTCTGTTCATCTGATGCAGCGTCTACAATTCCGTCAAGCTGCAGCATTTTGTCTTCCTCTTTGACCATGACACCGTATGAATTTTTTCAAAACCTTAATTAATAACTTTACTTCAACCTTTTAAAACTTTTATTATTCTTGCCAACATGTGATTTTATTGTGCGCACTCAATAGGGTTCAATTAATGGTAAGGCGGAAGGCGTAAAACAGTTACATCTTTGCGGGCTGCAATTTAATCAATTGCTTTTGGATTATTAATTTATTAAGAAATCGAAAATTTTGGAAATTATCGTGAAAATATGAGCTATAAGCCGGCAGATTTTAATGAATTAAAAATGACTGCCATGCTATGTTGCCAGCCATGGATGTTAATCAAACATCCGGAGGGTTCGAAGTCTAACTGTCACGTGATCCTTCTGCAGGTACCTCTTCGATATTTGCCGTATCTGTGGATGTAAATAACCTTATTTATCATTACATATTAGGAAAAATGCCAGTTAACCACTGGTAGTCTTTATGTACTTAATACAGAAGCTGGCCCGAAAGTATTATTAATATAGTAACATTGGTAACACTACTATACTAGTCCATGCATCCAGATAATCAATGTGTGTTAGTCAAGTTGGTACTACTGACGGTAGAATTTTGAAAAAATACACAGAATAGTTCTTTACTTAAATATTACCTAACTATAGTATGTTATGCGCGCTCCATACTCGCGCGAGAATCTCGCCGAGAATCTCGGCAAGAATCTCGGCGAAAATCTCGGCGAGAACTTCCTTGGGTACACACTCGCAAGGTTCTCAGTACAGTTCTCACGCTCGATGACTATGGACGCAGAAGTAACTGCTGCGGCAAGCTTATTACTATGCGCATTTGCATATTATAATTACGCTTATATTAAAGATAAAAAACAAATTAAAAAAAAGTGGAGAAAAAGAAGACTACTACTTAACTACTTAATACGTGTAAACCGAACATAGCCGAGCATTTTTTTCTTTCTTTCTTTCTTTTTTCTATAAATATTGAATTATCATCGGTCCTCGATAAGTCTACGAAGTTTGGAAGAAGTCTAACCGTTTAAAGCTATTATAAACCGTGTAACTAGGTTTTTCCTTTCTTTTTTTCTTTTTTTTAATATTGAATTGTCATCGCGGCATCGGTCCTCGATAAGTCCACGAAGTTTTTTTATAGAAACAGCCGGCAATCGAGCTGACGATCTACCTGATGGTAAGTGGCTATCGTCGCCCATGAACATCAGCAACACCAGAGGTAAAAGCGAAAAGTAAAAGTAAAAGCGAACCCCATGGAGAAATAACAATAGTAATAATGGTATTAATTAACAATTAAAATCAATACTACCAATATAATCCCTCCGAGGGTCCTACCACCAGGGGGCCGGATTTAGTCGCCTCTTACGACACCCATCCAGCGTGGGTTTGGGGTTAGTATTCTAAAGCCGCCCCAATACGGAGAAAAAAATTATTTGTTTTGTCCATCGAATGTTGATAGGTACGTAGTATGTACCTACGTAACGCACTAGCCAAGGTCCACACACTGTCAATTCATCGTTGCGATATTCATGATTGCATGGATTTTTGTTGCGATCGCCGATATCGTCTGCGATCAAGCAAATCGTTAACAATCTTAACATACACTACCGATCCGTCGTTGCCGACCGATCGCAACGACGGATCGCACAGATCGCATCGTCAATGGCCCCCTTAAAATGTAGTGATTAAGTACTCTGTGTACAAGACTGTGCGGTTGCCTAGGTAACTAAGTAAAAAATTATCAACACAGGTTCTCGTCAGTTTCTCGCGCGAAAAAACCGAGAACACGGCGAGAACCTGCGAAGATTATGTGAATCGGTTCCACATTCATGTTCTCGTGTTTTTCTCGCCTTCTCGCGAGATTCTCGCGAGATTCTCGCGCGAGTGTAGAGAGCCCTTAACAAAAAAAGTTGACATTATTGAACACGCTTTTTTGTAGACAATTATTTACGTTTCTTTGGCTTCCATAGAATAAATATTAACATGATTATAAGTTCGGTTCTATGTACATTTAAACTCCGGATGTTCTACTCTTGTATTTCAAATATGTAAAAAAATAATAAATAGGGGATGTACGATTTTGAGGATCAAAAACACTGTGCACGGGTTCATTAACCCAAATGGCCACACGGACGATTCATGCGCCGCGGCGCGAGTGTAGACTCGGGGGAGCGCGGAGGGTAGCGAACAAAATGCCTACAGCAGACTTAAGGCGAGCGTATTCGACCGTTGTAGGCATTTTGTTCACTGCCCTTTACCCCGCTCCCCTGAGTGTAAACTCGACCGCCACGCCGTGAGCCGGCCGCGCGCGGCTGTGAGGTTAATGACCCCGTGCGTAGCTGTAGATCCTACATAGCCTAGTTGGTAGTGGACCTGCCTGCGAACTGCGAAGCGAGGGGTTTCGGGTTCGATTTCCGGCCGGGGCAAATATTTATGTGACAGATAAATATTTGTACTCGTGTCATGGCTGTTATTGTGATGTGTTATATGTGTAGTACATGCCACCCGCGACACAGGTAAATACTTGTAACCTACTGCGGGGGTATGAGTGTGGAAGGGTTTTATTATTATTATTATTATTATCGGAAAAAGGATTTTTTTCTCAGCTTTTGAGCTGGTTCTACTACCACATTTACGGGCCGTAGCCAAGTAAATGCAGCGTGTTGTGTACTTATTGTGTGTTAAGGAGTGTTCAATTATTTTCTTCTATTTGCATGAATATTATTATTATTATTATTATTAGTAACTGCTCTGAGTTGGGGTGTAAGTATACTTTATTTTGATTTATTCATTGGAATTTTAGGTGTAATAAAATAAGAGTAATGATAATTTTAGCTTATCCAGTGGAGACTAGAGGTGAGTGGAGACTGACTTGAAATTTTATGATACGAAACTGTCCAATGGAGACTAGAGGTGAGTGGAGACTGACTTGAAATTTTATGATACGAAACTGTCCAGTGGAGACTAGAGGTGAGTGGAGACTGACTTGAAATTTTATGATACGAAACTGTCCAGTGGAGACTAGAGGTGAGTGGAGACTGACTTGAAATTTTATGAAACGAAACTGTCCAGTGGAGACTAGAGGTGAGTGGAGACTGACTTGAAATTTTATGAAACGAAACTGTCCAGTGGAGACTAGAGTTGAGTGGAGACTGACTTGAAATTTTATGAAACGAAACTGTCCAGTGGAGACTAGAGGTGAGTGGATAACAAATAAGTAGGTACTTACATACAAAATTGACTAATATCATCTAAATACTAACAAAAAATAACCAACTTCAAAATAACTCGAAAACTACTTGTCAAATCTCCCTCAAATTTATGTGGAACCACATGATACGCACCAGCTTTCTATCAAAAAAAGAATCATCAAAATCGGTTCACCTACAAATAAGTAGGTACTTACATACAAAATTGACTAATATCATCTAAATACTAACAAAAAGTAACCAACTTCAAAATCGAAACGAGCTTTTTTTTTCAAAATGGCGGACTTGTAGGTATGCCAGGTTCCGTACAAAAATCTTCAAACCCTTTGGATAAGATATTTTACAAGTATGTTGAGAATGATAAAAAGTATAAGAATAATTTAAAATAAAATACCTAAAGATACGTAAAAAATAATAAAAACAAAAAAATTAAAATGTGTGCCATTCACACATTTTAGAACTTAGAAGTGAAACCTTCAAAAATTTTGTTTTCAAGATAATGAGACGAATGTAAAATTTCGGGAAGATGATAATTGTAGGTTTTACTATTCCACTCCACTCCACTCCACTCCACTCCACAAATTTTGACTTTTGACTTTTTTGCCTTTTTTGACTTTAGACTTTAGACTTTTTTGACTTTTTTTGACGTTTTTGACTTGACTGTTGACTTTTGACTTTTTTGACTTTTTTGACTTTGACTTTTCTTACTTTTTTCACTTTATTGACTTTTTTGACTTTTGACTTTTTTGACTTGACTTTTTTTACTTTTTTGACTTGACTTTTTTGACTTTTGACTTTTGACTTTTTTGACTTTTTTGAATTTTGACTTTGACTTTTTTGGCTTTTTTGACTTTTTTGACTTTTGACTTTTTTGACTTTTTTGACTTTTGACTTTTGACTTTTGACTTTTTTGACTTTTGACTTTTGACTTTTTTTACTTTTTTGACTTTAGACTTTTGACTTTTGACTTTTTTGAATTTTAACTTTTTTGACTTTTTTGACTTTTGACTTTGACTTTTTTGACTTTTGACTTTTGACTTTTTTGAATTTTGACTTTTTTGACTTTGACTTTTTTGACTTGACTTTTATGACTTTTTTGACTTTTGACTTTTGACTTTTTTGAATTTTGACTTTTTTGACTTTTGACTTTTTTGACTTTAGACTTTTGACTTTTGACTTTTTTGAATTTTGACTTTTTTGACTTTTGACTTTTTTGACTTTGACTTTTTTGACTTTTGACTTTTTTGACTTTTTTGACTTTTGACTTTTGACTTGTTTGAATTTTGACTTTTGACTTTTTTGAGTTTGACTTTTTTGACTTGACTTTTTTGACTTTTGACTTTTGACTTTTTTGACTTTTTTGAATTTCGACTTTTGACTTTTTTGACATTTTTGACTTTCGACTTTTTTGACTTTTGACTTCAAGAAGTTTTCACTTCAATAATCATTTTTTCAAAACAATTTTCCATTTATTTCATAACGCGCCTAAATAAGGTATAACTTCAAAAAAGAAAACTGTCTCTCAAGCTCCCAGCCGTCACGACGAGTCGTTTGGCGACTGACACAATATGCTCAAGGGTGGTAGCTATCCATGCGAACCCCATGGAGAAATAATAATAGTAATAATGGTATTAAATTTAAAATCAATATTACCAATATAATCCCTCGAGGGGCCCTACCACCAGCGGGCCGGATTTAGTCGCCTTTTACGACACCCATCCGGCTTGGGATAGTATTAGATAATAATTGTGTAATTAGCACTTGACTTATACCAATACCCAAATACTATAATAGTAACTAAAGTATAAAAACGAAAAATTTTTATTATTTCAAATTACAGCAGTGTGGATACTTTGGACAGTACCTAATACGTAATATAAGTTCAGAAGGCGCGCGCGCCAAATTCGAAATTAAAATTAGTGTCGGAAATTCGACAACGTGCGGCTGCGATGCCGATTAGCACAGGTCCTACCTCGAAGGCGACTGGCGCGAGAGTAAAATTGAGTAAATTAACGCGTCGGGCGTTTCGTTGCTCGTGGAAAGGGAAAAAATAGAAATTGAAAGGGAAGTTTTTCAAAATTTCAAATTATGATCAGAAAGAAATATTGGTATCTATAGGACCTATACTGTGGTATATTTTTTATTATCTGGAAGCGATTAAAACGCGAATAAAACGCCATTTTTATGCCAGATTAGACCCCACTTTGTGATTTATTTCTATCCAATGAAATAATTGCTATCGTGTATCAAGTATGAGGGAACGAAAGAACAAAGACTGTAAAATAACATATATTTTTTTTAGAATTGTATTATGTACCATTTATGAACAAAACACCTTCAAAAATACCATTTCTTGGGATAATATCGCCTTAACCTATCATCCACGGGCGAAGATCCGCGGCGTTTCAGACTTTCTCCGTAACACTTATAGAATAAGACTTTTCAAGTTTAATGGTGACAACGAATGGGTTATAAATAGTCAACACAATGTTTATGTTTTGCTTAATATAAGTAAATATTTTGTTAACTATTATGTATTTTGTATTACTCAATTATTAAAGATATACAAACAAATAAAACTAACTTACCGATCAAATAAGTATATTATATTTATAGATAATATTCCTATGAAATAAAGTAATGTTTATAAACAGTGTTACGTTTTAATTGATCCCAACATTCCCAACTAATATCTTCTGGCAATATGCTTTGGCGCGCGCCTTATCTTACATTACCGTGCAATGTTTTATATTATCTCGTAATTTATATTGTTATTACCTAAATTGATGATTATTATTATTTATCTCCCTTTAATTGATATGTTCCACAAGCTATGAGGATTAATTCGCTAAGCTGCAGTCTTGGGAAGGGTACATTTTCAATGTTTACATTAATATTTTGAAACTGTGCATGCCTTCGATTTAAATGATTGCTTAAAACATAATTAGACAGATAATAATTATTAGTTAATATTTTTACTTTAATTATATCGAGAATTTGGGTGGCATCATCCCTATTTGTTATCCTTTGGTGAAACTTATTTATCAACGCAGCAGCTATAGAGAAATCTGTCATGGCATGTTTTGAAGTAACTTGAATGACTGTTTAAAAATACCATTGACTGCTTCTACAACCCATCTTGTAATTGTAACAGTTCTCGATTTATTAGCTGCTAGCGTTGATAGTTGAGTTTCACCTTGTTGCAAGGAAGCAGGAACATGCACCGAGTAGTTGCTTTGTTCCAACAATGGCACAGTCTCTGAAGCCCCTATCTAGTATAAAAACGTCTCCCGCCTGGAAATATTGTCGAAAAGGCATTGTCTCATCATTAAATTCATTTATTATAATATTAGCATCAGACGTCGTAGCTGGATAGGGGCCTAATACATCTACAATGTACCCATCACAACACACAATTAGAAAAGGCTTAATTAGGTTCCTATATTTGTGTAAAGAGTAGGTATCTTTTTGGTACATATAGTTTGAACTTTTCTGTATATATAGGTATGTACCATCCATGATAACTATTGGTTTCCTGTTTTCAGCACAACGTATTCCATCTGGTATCAATAAGTTCCTTCTTGCTATTTCATCCCTAGTTATATTATTTATTCCCAAGTTTCTAGGTATAAAATCTTGTTTTAATGCATTGCGAGGTTTATTCATTAATCTTATTAATGTTGTACGGGGAATGTTAAACAATGTTGATATTCTTTCCTCACTATCACCAGTACGTAATTTAACTAAAAATGCAGCAAGTGCTAGTGTCCCCTACTTCATGTTTCTTCTTCTTCTTCAGGAATTGACATTTTGTTAGACCAATCCAATAATAAACTAAATCATCTGTCATTTCTTCTATAATTGAAAAGTCTTAATGCGTAGTGCATTAAGATACAAATGATGCGAAGTCTTCAATATATTCAGGAGTAAAACTTTGAATTGGTTGCGCTATATTTGCTAATTGCTGACAATCATCGTTTTGTATATGAAATGAACATATTCTACAGTTCACAGGCACATAAAACTTAAAATCAGTAAATAATTTTATCCTCAACCACATAGGGACTGTTAATCTTTCAGGAGAGTTACATTCTGGAAAGAAACAATGTCTTTGTGTGTCTGCAGCTCTTTTAAGATTCGGAAGTGTTATGGCTGATGCTACTTGCTGAGGTGGTTCAAGAGTTCGAGTAGACATTCTGTCAATTCGTTGCCAGCACGGGTGACAGATTTCATCTGATCCACGCAACTGAAATAAAGTTAATATTGTATCAGATTTTTAGCAAGCTCTATAATTAGATTAAGTACAGTGGACCCCCGGTAATCCGGCCCCTGTCTAATCCGGCGCCCCCAGTAATCCGACACGCATATCACTGTTGATTGTACATAAAAATTGATTCCTTGATTTGTATTTTGTCGGATTACAAGGTACTCTTACTCAAAAAATTCCGGACTATAGAGGATCTTAGGCAGTAATAGTAGGCAGTACTCTATAATCCGACAAATTCGATAATCCGACATAGCCCTGCAAAATGTTTGTCGGATTACCGCGGGTCTACTGTATTATTTATTTACTATGAACTAAAGAATATTTTAATAAAGTTAACCAACATTAAATAAAAATTAAAATATGATTGATCTAAGTGAAGATATAATATTCATTATAGAATATATAAATGATCTTTTGTTTACCTGATGAATTTTTAAATAACTAACTCACGTGGTATAGTCATAGACAAAAGCTAGAATAAAATACAAAATAAAGTAATATTTACTTGTTGTGGCATAATCCTCTCCATTATTATATTTCGTATACGCGCTTCTCGTTCTGTGTCAGTGTGTAGTCTGTGAGATCTAGTCCTCAACAAAGAACATCCACAGCTTATGCAAACACGACGATGATGACCACTACTAGCAGGCGCCTCTTCAGCCACCGACGAAAGATTTAGAGCTACAGTCCAGCATGAGTGGCACACTATGGTACTATCAGTTACCTGTTAACAAAATGTTTTTAATAAATATAAACTTGTTTATTCCAATACCACAGTAATAATAACTATTTTGTGAATTGTGAATAAATCCATAGATTCGTACAGAAAGAATATTTTTCTATGGAAATGTATTATCCGCTAACCATCACCATGCGTCCCACGTCTGCGCACAACATGCGCAGCTACGAGATTTGGACCGTAGTTTTGTGAAGTAACAAACTAATTACTTGAATACTTACCACTTGGGGCGCGATCCACCGTCGTATTACAGACATCACCTCCACAAGATCAAGGCTGTGCCTTCTCCGTTGCATTACATCGGCACCACAATTAATGCATCTCAATTCACCGGAAGTCCCTTCCATGGGTAATGCGTCTACAGTTGGATCATGCTAGTTTGTCCGTCATACAAATTTTAAATTCGGCCTCCAGCGCCACCTAGTTGGCAAACCCATCCATTAAAATCCAAGTCTTACCATTTTCCGCGTTCAATTAATGTTTATGAATTATTTTTTTTTCAGTATAATTTTGTAAAATATTTAGTAATAATGATAAAACAATTTATGATAAATATATTTATAGCAAAGACTTAAAATGCTGAGTAACATTCTGATAAGTGTTAAATATGCATTTTAGAACGCAGCTATAAAATGTAAAACTATTTTAAGTGTTGCCCGCATAAACCAAATTAATTCCACAATTGTGAAATTAGTATTTTAGAATTTTATTTAAATGTCGGTAATTATTTACGGAGATTAAGATTAGAAGCGGTAAATCAAATTTTTAAACATGCTTTATTTAATTCTTGATTTTTTATTTACTTAAATAACATTTAAGTAAAATTTGCAAAAAAATTTATCATATTTATTAAAATAAATATGATGAAAGTTTGTGCAAATTTTATTTGTGCAAATCCGCAAAATATTTTATTTACTTGAATAACATATAAGTAAATATATATGATAAAAGTTTGTGGAAATAGAAAATGAAGTATGGCAACATTACAAGAATCATGGCTGCCGGCCGGTGTTGTGCTTGCGTTGCGTATGAGTCTTGTATAAATTTTCTGTCATTTTCTGCTTCTCTTGTGCTATTTGTGTTTTTTCCGTCAAGTACGTTGAGTCGAGTATATCCTCCTCCGTCTTCGCGTTGAGATTTCTCAAATACACTGTGGAATTGTGAAAATCGTTCGAGACAGGACTCTTGTAGTTTTAGTGAAAACTTTTAAAAGATAGTGACTTTGTAGTTTAAGTGAATACTTTTGTGAGATATTTGACTCTTTATCATGCCTCAAAGGCGTTGTTGTGTTGCTTCCTGCCGCTCTACAGAGATGGAAGGTGAGTACTCATACTACTAAATAATACTAAAAAATAACCTAAAAACCTCTAGAAGGCAGCCGAACAGACGGAAATTTTGACAGCGGCCTCCAGGAGGCCACCCCACAGTCTCTGGAATATTGATTAGGAATTATGAAGTGAAATATAAAAAATGGCAATGTGTATGTATGTTAACGAAGGACTCCAAAACGGCGGAACGGATATTGATGGTATTTTCAGGCAATCTTTAGATTAGCTCAGTGCGGCAGCGGGTGAGGAAGCACTTTAGAACAGGGAATTACGCCAATTTCGATGAAAATTTTTTTGGGGGGGGAGGAGGGGGTGTACAACACGTTTTTGAATACCGCAATTTACGCAAACTTTTAGTTTTCGAGAAAAAAAATTTTGAAAATAAAAATTGGGTGTAAGTTTATCAAGCTATTTCGGTGTTTATTAATCATACAGTTATAAAGGATTCGCTCCTGATTACAACGATACCTTTCGCAACTCTCAGCGACGCACCATTTCCGAGAAAATGGAAAATAACTTTTCTAACCGCAGTACTAAATTAAGGCTCTATATTCAAAATTAAACGCCAGAAATGACAAAGGTACATCAAACTGTTGTATCAGTCATAGATACTATGTGATTTAATCTACTCTAGTAACGCCATAATAAGACTATGTTACAGATGTCGACGGAACCCCGCTTCACGGGGTTCCTATTTTTTTCGTAAATAAAATCAGACAACCATAACCTAACCTATCTTTCTTTCGATTTGAGTTCAGTTGTTTTTTCATAGCGGGGGCTTCGCCACAGATGTCGACGGAACCCCGCTTCGCGGGGTTCCTATTTTTTCGTTAATAAAATCAAATTCAAATTCAAATTTATTTATTCGTAAGTATAAGTGTAGGTATAACAAGATCTTTTTTTATAACTAGTGTGTACACTTCGTCAATTTTATTGACATACGAATGTTAGTTCACTAAAGTTAAAGTTAAATCATAGTAATAATAAAAATAATACTTAATTAATGTCAAATTCATTTAAAATAAAATTAATAAAAACCTAATTATAAATATAAATAACACACTTAATATTAGACAGTATATCAGACAACCATAACCTAACCTATCCTTCTTTCGATTTGAGTTCAGTTGTTTTTTCATTTGATTTGATTTGACTTTAAAGTCATAAATCTAAGCAAATGATTGGGAATAATTCGATATTTTAAAAATTCATATCTCATAAACTATTAATTTGCGTAAACTGAAACTTTCGTAATCGTCTTTTAATAATATAATCTACCTAAAAAAAATTATTTGAACCATTTTTTCGACATTCCCTGTTCTAAAGATGAGCCGCGGGTGATTCTGTGAAGTTTGATGGTAAATGGATGGAGCGATTTTGACGAAATTTATATTACGCATGAGAAGCTATGCGGGACAGCTAGTTACACAACAATAAATGCCCTCTCCTGTCTTTTTGACTACTTTTCGAATTGTCTTTTCCATTCTTTATTTCAAAATAATCCTCATATTCATTGCAAAATAAAAAAATCTAATTTTGTATTGTTGAGCATTGATTTTTTGTCATTTGTATGATAGGATGTAAAACTTCATACTACCTATACATAGTTAGCTCTTACTGTTGATCAATTACAGTGGAGTTAATTTTTCCCTATTAGGTGATTTAATGTAAGAAGTTTAAGTAAATAAATAAAAATAATTAAACGCTTACACACTCGCACCCCCACAGTAGGTTTTTACCTGTGTTGTGGGTGGCATGCACGACACATAACACTTCACAATAACACCCATGACCCGAGTACAAACATTTATCTGTCACATAAGTATAGTGGGAGGGAATGTATTTTGTTATGCCGACGACACTGTTATAGTGTTCGAAGGTCCAAAATGGGACTCAGTCTTTGACACAGCACAAGCAGGTTTAAATTATGTTTCCAATTGGCTAAAAATAAATATGTTAACTTTAAATGCATCCAAAACTAACTACATTTGCTTCACTATTAATAATAAAACTCAACCTAACAATTATCTTTCTCATAAAATACATCAATGTAAATATAATATAGACACAAATCTTTGTAATTGTCCTGAAGTAGATACAGTGGAACATACTAAATATTTAGGGGTGATTTTAGATCAGCGACTATCTTGGCATCGACATATTACACATATAAATGATAGAATATGAAATTTAACATGGATATTTAAGATTCTAAGAGATATAATTCCTAAGAAACAACTTAACCAAATATATCTGGCACTAGCACAATCTGTAATAAGTTACTGCATTACTGTATGGGGGGGAGCTACAAAAACAAAATTTCTAGACTTAGAACGTGGACAGCAATGTTTAGTTAAAGTGATGTATCGTAAACCATATAGATATCCCACAGAGGACCTATACAATATATCTAACTTACTATCTATCCGCAAATTATATATACTATCTATATTCTTACGCAGACACCGAAATATTGGTTATAACCACGTACTAGCAACTAATACAAGGAGAAGAAACAGTCATTGCTACACCTCAGACAAAAAACCAACTTTGTGAAAAGGCAATATTTATCTCAATCAGCACATCTATACAACCAACTTAATCAAAATTTTGTTATTTATACCATGACCTCACGTGAATGTAAAAAAACTGTCACAAATTGGCTTCAGTCATTAAAATTACATTTCTACTGAAAATCTCTTAAACCACCTGTAGGTATCCTCACACACACAGATTAGCACATTCCATAAGTACTAAGTTTTGCCTTACTTACTGTCAATAGTACATTGTTTCATTAGAAAAAATCTTGTTTTTAGTCTATTATAATTATGTAATGCTTGTGTTAAGGAGGAGCGGGGCATCCTGCCACAAGCTTAAAGTATTTTATGCTTACTAGGATGCTTCAAAAACTGAATTACTTAAATGTAACTCTTAGACTGAATAAAGATTTTTTGTTTTTTTTTTTTTTTTATGACATAAATATCGAACCCGGGACCCCTCGCTTCGCTGGCAGGGTCGCTACCAACTAGGTTACATGGTCATAAAAGGTTAAGCGGTTTCTTAACTTATTACATTTTTTACAGGTGTGGTCCTACATCGCTTCCCAAATCCCATGTCTTACCCTGAGCGGTTTAAGACGTGGGTCACAAATGCTGGTCTTTTTGGAGAGTCTGAAGAACATGTCCACAAAAACAGAAGAATTTGTAATATTCATTTTAAAAAAAATTATTGCTATCCAAATAATAGACTAAACAGATTAGCCATCCCAACGTTGCATTTACCAGGTATGTATACTTCAACTTCTATAGATTTTGTTTTTCACTAACCATTTCATAATATGTATAGGTATATTTTAATTTTTGACTTAATGATTCTCAATGATTAATAAAGTACCTGCCGTTTCAATCATTTTGTGCTGCACCCTTGTTTTTTTTTGTGTGAACATAGGTGATGGTACTATCAGCATGTGTTTGCCTGCTTCTACTATAAACAAAAATTAATTCATTGTATGAAATTCAACAATTATCGGGCCTATCAACTATACAGTCACTTCTAACTATCCAGCTAATCTCTTTGTAAATCAATTTCAGGTGCTGCATTAGCAATACTTGAAAATATTGATCTGGATCAGCCTTTACTATCACAGCCGGTGCTAGCTGGGTTTCCTGTACCTGTTGAAAGTAAGCATTCTTGAATAGTTTCATAAAGATAGAATTGAAAGGATTCAGTCTAATTTTTACTAACAATAAGTTTTTTACTGGCCAACTTCAAGTGTGTTAATCAAGTGAACTACACAGATCTCACTCAATTTTGAGGAAACTTTTATGAAGATGTATGTGCTAAATATTGAATTAGGTTGGCTTCAACCCATTAATGGCCCACTACTGGGCACGGGTCTCTCCTCTTGAGGAGGCCTAGAGCATACTCCACCACGCTGCTCCAGTGCGGATTGGTGGAGGGGTTAGTGGCCAACCCGACTGTCAGAAGTTTTCAAACCACCCGAGGGCCTCCGACATGGCTTAACGACTGTTATCTTATGATAACAACCGGGACCGACGGCTTTACGTGCCCTCCGAAACACGGAAACGCTCATGCTGATTCTTTAAATAAAAAGCGTGTATTTAAAATTTTTCAAAACTATTATTTATTATCAATTATTATTTAATATTGTAATGATGATGTATGTTGTTGTGGGGCTCAGCTGCAGATATTGAGTCTATATTTATTTTACAGAAAAGAGCAGTCCGTGCCATTTACAGCCTCAGGCCTAGGGACTCGCTTAGGGATCTCTTTAAGGAAATTAATATTTTAACTGTGGTGTCACAATATATATTGGATAATGTTTTATATGTTAAGAAATATTACAATAGTTTTCTTAAGAAGAGTGACATCCACAATATTAATACGAGGAACAAGGCTAAACTGATTGTACCAAATTTTAGACTATGTAAAACTGGTGGCTCGTTCATGGGTACATGTGTAAAGATTTATAATAAAATTCCATCGAAATTTACAGAAATGCCTTACTTTAAATTTAAAACTCATATTAAAAGCATTCTTATGACGAAAGGATATTACAAACTAGATGATTATTTTAAAGACAAGACTGCTTGGACATGAGTTTTATGAATATAGATTGTAATAGATGATAAGTGCTATTTGTAACTGTGAGCAGGGAAAAAACCAACCCGGTAGTTTCTTGCTGCTTCTTCTCCCGGGCCCTCTCACAGTAGGGCCTTGTTGAAGCAATGGCGTAACTTGCATGACTTTCAAAAAGTGTTTGTAAACCAAACCAATTTTGAATAAAAAAAAATTGATTTTGATTTTGATTGTAATTTCATTTCTAACAGGTGGTGCAACATTGGCGTCCATTCCAATGATGTTGAACAATCCACTGCCTTCAACTAGCAGGGAGATGGAAGACCCACAGCCCTCAACTAGTAGTACTGCAACTAGTAACACTGCAGTATCTTTCTTCACTGATGACCTTCAGCTCACAACTAGAACTAAGACAAATACAACCTTCAGGAGTAAGTAGCCAACTATTAATTATATTATTTATTTTTTAATTATTTAAATTTATGTCACCTCATAAAAAGAGTAACAAAGAGCAAAACTTAATGCCTAATGGCGTTGTCCACCAGTCAACCCTGGGTGGATGTGGAAAAATCTGATAGTAGGTGTTAAATCATGAATAACAGAAAAAAGGACAAAATAAATAGTACATAAATTAATAATACAAAAACATAAATGTCTATTTATAAAAATATATGTACATACATACATAAATACACATCACATACATGTATATATACTTTACACACAATGCTGTGAATTAAATAAGACGAAATCAGTTAGTAATCGAATTTAGTAAATTATGTGGCTAAAAAAGACAGTTATTTGTCTTAAGTATTTCATCATTTACTTACTACATTTTTTTTGTTTCAGCAATGGATCCCAATGGTCTAGATAAAGTTGAAATATCTCTTTATGAAAATATCGCAAAAACGCAGGCCAAACTGCAAAAGTGCGAAGAAACCAAAGCTGGGCTAAAGAATAAATTAAAATTAGCCAGTAAATTAACTAAATCAGCAGCCTATAAACTAGTGACAAAGCACCTGTCACCAGCGGCAAAAACATTCTTTGCTATGCAAATAAGGCAAGCAAGTAAAAAACCCAAAGGGCGACGATTCACTTTGGACGAAAAAATACTGGCTCTTTCACTATATAAACCTAGTCCTAAAGCCTATAGGTTACTAAGCCAAATATGTGTGCTACCAAAAAAAAGTACATTAAATAAATTAATGACCAATATATCATTGTCCCCTGGGCCAAATGATATCATTTTTGATCATTTAAAAAAAAGGGTCCAAAAGATGCCAGCATGTCACAAGTATTGTATTATAATATTTGACGAGATGGCAATTTCTGCTAATTTGTACTTTGACAAGCACAATGACAATATTAAAGGATTTTGCGATGATGGATCTCAACGGTCAAAATCCTTCGCTGACCACGTGCTGGTCTTCATGATCCGAGGAATTTTTAAAAAATACAAACAGCCTGTTAGCTACTCATTCTGTGCTGGGACAACAAATACATATAGCTTGAAACATCAAATTAAGGAAATAATAGAGAAAGTATTAGAAACTGGGCTCAGAGTGGTGGCAACAACCTGTGACCAAGGGTCCACTAATATGGCCGCTATAAACTCCCTTTTGAGTGACACAAGGGAAAATCACATAAGACAGGGAAAGGAGTATAGAGGAGGTTATTATGAAATTAATGGAAATACCATATACCCCATATATGACCCTCCTCATCTTTTAAAAGGGATTCGCAATAATTTAATCACCAAAAACTTACAATATAAATTGGACGGTAAAATTCGAGTAGCGAAATGGAACCATATTGAATTACTTTATAAAAAAAGGCCAGGTTATAAAGGGGTTAGATTAGTACCAAAATTAACTGCACGCCATGCCATACCCCATCTAATCCCAAAAATGAAAGTAAAATACTGCACACAACTATTCAGTAAAACGGTCAGTGTTGCAATGGGGATAACTGCACGTAAGTATTATTATGAATAATATTTTTCCAACATAACCTTATCCCATTATAGGCCACTGACAGTATACACTACATGTAATATATTTTGTTTTAGGTTACCGTCGTATTCCTCGGGAGAGCACAGACACCGCTGACCTATTAATGTTTTTCGACAATTTATTCGATTCGGTCAATGGAAGCTATAGCAGATGCAAAAACGGGAAAATTTATAGGTCAGCGGTGAAACCAAAATCACCGCATTTGCAACTATGGAATAAAAGTTTACCAGTCCTGAAAAGTATGAAGTTTTTGGGAGCTAATGGAAGAAGAGTGGTGCCATCTATATCGAGTTGGATTAAAACTATAGAAGCATTCCAGCAAATTTGTCAAAAACTCCATAGCCTCGGTCTTAAGTCTTTGCTGCTGCGAAATTTTAACCAAGATCCGCTGGAAAATTTTTTCGGCGCTATTCGAGCTCATGGGCACTCCAACACAATGCCCAGCTCAACAGCATTTGAAGCCTCATATAAAGCGTTAATTATTACTAACATGGTCTCGCCCAAGTCGGTAGGGGCCAATTGCGAAACAGATGAGTGTTACTGTTTAGAAAATTTAAAACTTTTGTTAAACAGTGATAGCATCCAGCCTCTACCCTCGGGACCATGTCAAATCAATATGGAGGACCTTAATATAATGTTACCTGATATTAACGTAATGTTGGCAAGCCAAAATCCAGCGGATTTGGAAAAATGTGCAGCAGCAGCATACTGTGGTGGCTGGATAATAAGTTTGATTTATAAAAAAATCAGCAAAGACTGTGAGGCATGTAAAATGGATTTAGAAGGTGGTAGTGAAGAAGAATACTCATTGTTCATTCATTTGAAAAAAAATACAGAAAAATGTATACTTCACTACCCAAACAAAAAATTGCTGGAATGCATTATTCATTTGGAGGAGATTACAATAGAGACATTAAAAAAGCATTGTCAATCTCCTCTAATATCGGAATACATAAAATTAATAGCATCAACCTTGATATCATTCAGTTTTAAATGCACACAGCATAAAGAAAGTGTCGCTAAATTTATAACCCACAAAAGCGTCGTACTTTTTACTCAGGACTGGTGCAAAGAAATAAATAACATATTAAATGGTAAAAACATAATATATGATCAAAATGATGATATGAAAAAGTTAGCACATGAACATTTTGTTAAAAATAAGGAAAAAAGGAGATATAGGGTACAGTGGTGAATATTTTAACTAATTTAAAATAAACTGTAGAAATATATGCAATTAGTTTTATTTAATCTCCGCTAAAACTGTCCCACCATTGTTGCAAGTTGCAATTGTCAAAATGTTACTTGTGTACAAGCAACAATCATTTGTTATCATCATTCCACTGTGTGGTAATAAAATAATGTGACGTTTTATTTACCACAGTGGAATGATGATAACAAATGATTGTTAATCATTAATAAATTAATAAAACGTCATATTTATCAATCACAAGTAACATTTTGACGTTTGTAACACATTTGCGCCCCAACTCAGAGTCACTAATGGTTACTTTAATCGCTCCTTAGTAGGTGATTCTTTACTAAGGAGCGATTAAAGTAACCATTAGTGACTCTTGAGTTGGGGCGTAAAGACTATACCTGTTAGTTAAGAGCTATATATATATATATACACAAAATAGCTATAACTATTATAGGCATCTATAGGTTGTCGAAAGGGCACGTAGTTATGTGGATTGTAACTAGATGGCAGCACTATCGGGCAGAAGCAGGAGAGATGGCTATCTATACGTTAGTATATACTTTAATCTATGCACAAGTCCACAGACAGAGTACTTAATCACTAGTACTACGCACATTGTCCACACAGAGTACTTAATCACTACGTTTTTGTGATTGTGATCAGTGATTAAGTACTCTGTGATTGTGATTGTCCAAACTCCACAAAGCGAATGACATATGTCAATGACAAGCAGTGTTGCCAATGAAAATTTTTAGAAGGCCGTGTACGTTAGATAAAAAAGCCGTGTTTATATGGGAAAGGATGAAGTGTGGGCCGTAGCAATCCATCGGTTCAGCGCTCGAACTAAAAAAAAAGGTCATCGGAAGTGCATTTCATGCCCACAAATCGAGGAATACTTTTCAGGGGCCATCCATAAATTACGTCACACGTTAGGGGGGAGGGGGGGTCGACGAAGTGTGACATGGCTGACAAGGGGTGGGGAGGGATCCCAAATTTTGTGACATCACATTTTTTCAGAAATCCATGGACTCAAGATGATTAAGTTTTTTTTTTATGTTTGTTAATTTTCATGCCTATGTTTGATTTGACGTTGATTTTATTGAAAAAGTATTTAAATGAAAATAAAAATATTTCGAAACATTGCTGTTTTAATTTCATAAATTTCTAAATGTAAAATTGCAAAATATGTGACGTCACACTAGGTGGGGGGGGGGGGGGGGGGGGGGGGGAATCTTACAAATGTGACCAGCTGTGACATGGGGGAGGGGGGGGTCAAAAAATCACGAAATTCGTGTGACGTAATTTATGGATGGCCCCTCATTAGCCTACATTAACATCAATATAAGCCTAGTGGCGCTGTTTTAAGGGTTTTACCATTTGTTAAATGTTTGCAAAACAATAAATAAAATTTACTTTTTGAAAATTTGCGAAAAGCCGTAGAATTTGCTACGGCAATAGGGCTTCAGCCGTAGCCCGTAGATTTTGTGATTTTTTGGCCTGAAAGCCGTAGAACACGGTAATTGCCGTAGCATTGGCAACACTGATGACAAGTATGTGTGAGTTAGTAAAACGTAGTGAGTAATTAAGGGCGCGTTCCACTAGACGCTCACAACGCTCACAACGATCAAAATATCATACTAATTTGATCGTTGTGAGCGTTTAGTGGAACGCGGCCTAAGTACTCTATGGCTGCGTTCCACTAGACGCTCACAACGATCAAAACGACCCAGTTTTGCATTCCACATGGTGACCACAGTCGTCATGGTCGCGGCGAAAACGTCATTGATGACGTCATTAATTTCGCTCACGGCACGCTCAAAACGACCCACCTCACGGGGTGGGTCGAAGTGCCCGTTCCACTTGTGTGTATGCAGTGGCGGATTTAAGTTTGATGTCGCCCTAGGCCCCTTAAGATATGCCGCCCTTTTTGCTTTGGGAGGACGTGATTATCGAAATTAAATATAATGCAATTTTTAAAAACCTAAATTATTATGTACCAAATATTAACGTTGTATTAGTTAACATACAATTATCGTTTATAGTTGCCAGTTAATTGAGACAACCATGAAAAATTGATGGTGAAATTTTTTGGCTATTTTCCTACTTTTTATATTTTTGAATAGAGTTCAAAATATTTATCAGTGAAAAAAAAATTTACGTAACCTGGCAACACTTAAAACCAAGTATTCCAACCGCCACATACATTGCCGCCTCAAGTTAATTAAAAATGCAATTTTTTGAACATTTTGCAAAATGGTCGACACGGGATCCGCCATCTTGTGGAAAAAATAAACACAACCCAAACGTCAAAATTGCGAATTGACCCGAGTCAATAGAGAAAAAAAACAAAAAAAAATCTTAAAAATCCAACGCAATCCGACCCTGCAAAGTCAACTCAAAAATTTTAAATCAAAATAATTCGGCGGCCATCTTATTTTGTAAAAATTTTCCAATTTCATTGTGAACCTTTTCCAAAGATTAGCCAAAAACGACACTAATCTTGAGTAGGTGCATAAAAAAAAGTTGGTCATTCAACTCGGCCGCCATCTTAGATTTTCAAAAGGCCGGATTTTTCCCACAGACACGGAGGCAAACCGAAAATTTCCTCCTTACGTCGTATCCACCCCCCATCATTCCTTCTCAATGACCAATTCGACTTTTCGTAAAACAAAAAACAATCCAGCATCCAGTGATGCCAGTTGATATCGACGAAAATGATCAAATGTCATTACGATGACCACGACACATTTGCCCGTGTGACTTTTTAATTAAAAATATAGCTGCTTCTATTTTTCATATTTTTGAATAAAAAGTCCAAAACAATGTATGAACGAAAAAAAAACACAATTTTTGCAACACTTTGCCTCGATTCCCAGAACCACCCAAAACAAAGGGATCTGCTCAAATGTTGCTAACCTGAAGAAAAATGTACACAAAAAAAAGACATTTTTCGTACATTTTTCAAAATGGCCATGACGGGGTCCGCCATCTTGTCGAAAAAAATATCCAAAATATTAAAATTAGGATACACTCAAGCGAACACAAAAAAAATATTGACAAAAGTTGAAAAACCACCCCGATGATACCCCGCAGTCACCTCTAAAATCGAAAAAAATCTAACTCTAATATTAATCTCAGCGGCCATCTTGTTTTTTCATTTTTTTTCGTAATACTCCTTCTCATAATAATTTAGTAATTTACGAAAACCCCCAAAAATATTGGGCGAAAAGTCATAAACAAAAAAGTTTACAATCTCAACTCGGCCGCCATCCTGAAAATGTGAAATGTCAGACTTTCCCCGAGGTCACGGGAGGGGAAGGAGAAAACCCGCCATAGACAACAAAATCCCATCTCACTTCCTTCTGGGAAAACAAATATATAGTTATCACGGTGGTAATTCTAGGATCACTATAGGTTGAACACTTTTATAAATTTAATTGTAATTTATTCATAAAGGCTATTGAGAAATAGCAAATAATATTTAACTGTCCACTATAAAAAATAATAATTTGCGAAAAATCTGAAAATTATTCTTTTCAAAGTAATATAGATTAAAAAGAATCCGTATTGCATCGACAAAATAAAAGGTAAACTCAACATTAAAAATATTGTATAAAGAAGCGAAAATAATTCACAAAAATATTTTAGGTTGGTACAAATAATTTATTCTCATATTTTACCGCTTTTAAGTTTTTAGATTTCTGAAAATTTTGCCGCCCCCAAAATCATGGCGCCCCTAGGCCCGGGCCTCACGGGCCTAGGCCTAAATCCAGCACTGTGTGTATGATTGTAACGCTCACAAGTGTTACAAACTACTGGCAACACTACCAAATAAGTCTTAATGAGACACTGTATTGACTCTGATTTTTCTATATAAGCGCATGTAACGTAGATCCGAGATCATTCTGTGACAATAAGAGGTGTAAGGCGTTACTCTGCCCAAATATGATCATACGGAAAAGTGATTAATTACGTATTTTATATCGGCCATCCGACCCACCTCTTAACATATCAGAAGTTGGGATTCGGAAATGTCTGCGCCATATTATATCGCGACGGCTTAGGCAAACGGAAGCGAAGTAACCCTGAATTTATAAATTGCAAATGGTAGTGATAGTGAATAGTGATACGTGTAGTGCAAAAGGGCGTGCTACGTGTGCACCAGGAGCATCCCGACCACAAGACCTGAAGGTTAGCAATATTTTAAGTATTACATATGACAATTTTTTCGATATGTTTAAAAGGATAGCTCAGGGAGCGTTATAGAGGTCGATAGGGACGATTTGATAGATCTTCTTGAAAGCTAAAAGCCATTGATAACTCATAATACTGTGTGGGCCTAGCATATGTGGTTCTCACTCGCAGTCCGATATATTTTATAATAGCTACAACAGCTATTGCAGCTTTGATTATATTAAATCTGAATTAGTCTTCTAGATGGAAAAATAACTGTACACTTTGAAAATTACAACTACAACATTTATTGTAACGTGCCAACTGTGTGCATACTTATTAATAATTATTGTCATAATCTTTGTTTCAATTATGCACAGATTTAGATAGTCAAGGTATTATAATACCTTTCTTTGAGTATTAACAGGATTTTACTGCTTCTGTTTCAAACATATTCCCTACTAGTACGTGTTTGTCTTATTTACCATTAAATAATTAAAATATTCACAGATACATTGTATAATACAATATTAATATTACAAGACTTGGTGACATAAAATAATGAGCAGGAATAACAAAAGAAAAACAACAATAATAACAAAATAATTTAATAACAACATTATGCTAATAACATAGTAAATAGGAAATACTTCATTCCGTAAAGGCAACATTCTTGATAAAACAAATATGTATTGCTTCAACCTGTGTGGAGAAAAGATAGTGACTGTGTGCTGTGAACTGCTGTGTGACCAAGTTCAACTATAACAACCTGTGTGGAGAAAAGATAGTAACTGTGTGCTGTGAACTGCTGTGTGACCAAGTTCAACTATACGCTTGAGTTCTGCTGTGTGAATTACTAGTGAAGTTACTGTGTGATCCAATCATATAAATCATAAGATGGCTGTGTGAATATTAGGTATTACCTGTGGCTTTGTGATCAAGCAGGTACATACCTACATACTCAAAAGAGGAATTAACTGTGTGTAATGTAATAAAACATAGATACCTATGTACATACGCATCGACTTCATTTTCTATATGTATGGAGAAGGATAATAACTATAGCAGAGTAAAAAAAAAAAAATAATTCGTAAAATATAAAAATACTGTGTGATCAAGTTCATAATAAATATACCTAGGTACCAAATTACCAACTATGTAATAAAATTTATATAATTACATAATAACATTAATAAATTTGTGAAGTTACTGCCGTAATATTCTTTTCAGTTGTAGTGCTTCATATCTATTATACTATCTTCATAGCTACGCCGACTGAAGGGAGCAGCGTGGATCGCCGTGGGACACGGCTACAGTAGGATGGCCGAATGTTACAAACTACTGGCAACACTACCAAATAAGTCTTAATGAGACACTGTATTGACTCTGATTTTTCTATATAAGCGCATGTAACGTAGATCCGAGATCATTCTGTGACAATAAGAGGTGTAAGGCGTTACTCTGCCCAAATATGATCATACGGAAAAGTGATTAATTACGTATTTTATATCGGCCATCCGACCCACCTCTTAACACAAGCTAGTGGAACAGGAAAAACCGCGGTCGTGAGCGTGATCATTGTGATCGTCTAGTGGAACGTAGGGTGTGTGAGTTAGTAAATGTCAACAAAGTCAAACAAAAGTCAAAATTGACAAGCAAGCTGCGTTTAATTCTCTCTGAAAATTTAATAAAAATTCAATTTCATTAAATTTTGTACTTGTGTGAATATAGACGATATAATATTATTAAGTCCATGCCGTTAGTATACTGTAGAGCAGTCCTACAGGCGTGAATGTTAGTGCTCCGCGAGACAGGCTGGGAGCCCAAGGCAGCAATCAGCTTCAAGTATTCCCGGGTGAAGGACCTGTTGGCTACCACACTGGAGTATTATCCGAGTTTGTATTGATTTGGTGTTAATACGAGTTATTTCCTATGGAATTTTCTATCATACTCTAATGCTAGCCGTGTTTTATAATTTTTGTGTTTGTAAAATGACATGCAACATTTTTTAATGGAAATAACCGGCAAACGAGCTGACGATCCACCTGATGGATTTCGTCGCTCATGGACATCAGCAACACCAAAGGCATTACTGATACATTGCCGGCCTAGAAAGAAAAGAAAAAGAAAGAATGAAATAACTGGCTCTCAAGCCCCCAGCCGGAACACGGCACTTCGTTTGGCGGTTGACTCATGCTCAAGGGTGATAGCTATCCAGGCGAACCCCATGAAGAAATAATAATAGTAATAATGGTATTTAAAATCAATATTACCAATATAATCTCTCGAGCGGCCCTACTACCAGCGGGCCGGATTTTGTCTCCTCTTATGACACCCATCTGGCGTGGGATTGGGGTTAGTATTCTAAGCCGTCCCAATACGGCAACTCTTCTTTCATACTAGAGTACATTAGGAGTACATAAAACAGGGGCAGCATTAGAATGCTACCTGTTTTATCATTACTCATGGGACATGAGAATCATGTCGCCATTGGTGTACAAACATATTGCAAACACATTGTAAAATGACATGGAACATGATTATTTAATAACACATTTAATTTTTGGATTGAATTAGAGGAAGGATAGATAAATTATTAATACAGTCGAACCTGGATAAGCGAGAATCCAAGGGACACGAATGTTATTCTCGCTCATAGAGGTTTCTCACTAAAGCAGTTTGTCACTTACGAAGGCTTGTGAGTAGTTACTCTTATTTATAGAGGTTAATAAAAGTCGAGACACATTGAGAAACATTGAGATTGAGAGTTTTGAGATGTTTATTGAAATATTATTGTAAATAGTCTCACTTATAGAGGTCTTAAGTAAAAAACGGTCACTTACAGACGTCTAGATGTGAAAAATGACTCTCTAATAGAGGTTCCTACACTGTCACTCATAGAGGTATTTGGGATAAAAATGACGGGACCTGGCCATTATTGTCGCTTATAAAGTTTTCTCACTTATCCAGTTTTCGCTTATCCAGGTTCCACTGTAGATGTATTTATGTGTTGCTTCAGATAACTGCAAAGTTAATACAATCTAACATGGAGAGCCATAACTCATTCAGTTCTGGTCCAGCAGACAATCCAAATGGAGACCGTTTTGACTTGGTTAATGAAGATTTAGAGGAAGTAAATAAGCAAACAGATGCACACAATGACACAAGGCTAGAAGATATTGAGGACTTTAAGAATGTACATGACATTAAGTTAGAAATAGATTATGGGACTGACCACAGGCATATTAGTAGTGAAGATAGAACAAATTATATGGCTGTGAATGAGATTAAGACGGAAAATAATTATTTGAGCAATAAAAAAGATATTAAAGGCTTGTGTTTCTCCGAGGTAAAACAAGAAGTTGTTGAGGACATTGCAAACAATGATATGGGCAGCGGACACCATGTTGAAATTGAAATCAATCCCCAAAACAGTTTTAAACACAGCCCTAAAGTGGAAAAATCATCCATTGATTATATGGAGAATAATCACTTTTTTATGTCTAGAGGTAAGTTTTTTTGTAATATTCAAGAGACAAACAGATCAGTCATTTGATGGTAAGTGTTAATTTAATAGGATACAATATACAACCGCCGCTTTAAAGGAGTTCCTTACAGAATGTTAGTTATTATCAATGTTAAATACTACATTACATTCAAGGTAGACACTCTGTAATATTAAACATTGTGGAATGTTTCTGTATCATGCACTGTGAAGGCCTACCACCATCTCTCTATGGATGTCTTATTAACTGACTTCAAAAAAGGAGGAGGTATTCAATTTGACTGTATTTTTTTATGATTGTTACCTCAGAACTTTCGACTGGGTGAACCGATTTTGATGATTCTTTTTTTAATCGAAAGTAGGTGCTTGTCATGTGGTCCCACTTAAATTTGAGCTAGATCAGACAAGTAGTTTTTGAGTTATTTTGAAGTTGGTTATTTTAATAAGATCGTTTAAATTCGTACCATGACCATCACAAAACAACATTATTTTATGTTTGCTAAAGAACAAATGATACTGCCTTATTGTCTATTTCCTTCTTAGATGATACCAGTGTATTTTCGCAAAGTTCTCAAATATTTTTATAATTCATTGATAATGTATATTATAATCATAATTATTTCCACTTGGGATTACTTTCTATAGCTTAAAAAACAACTTAGTGGTGTGGCACTTGAAACTAATGTTGTTAATTTAAAGACTGACCAAGGTCTGTTAAGCTGTGTAGTTTCAGAACGAATTTTTATAGTAAACTTGTGTGGCTGTGTTTGAAAGTGGGTCCTACATGTTAAAATTTAATTGTAAGCAATATATTCAGTGGAAATGTCAAACTTTCAAGTTTGAAACATACTTCAGTATGTTTTAAATGATTCAAATTCATTTATTCATCAAGAATATGTTTACATATTATGTACAGGGTGTTGGGTAATACAACTTTTATAGTATATTGACCAAACTAAATGATGATAGTAGTAAAGTAAATGTAAATCTCTTCAAGAGACCTTGCAATTTGCATACTTTAGGCCAGCCGCCGATTGTGATTTTTTGTCACGGTGACATTTTGTTACCCAGTTGAGTGCTATGAAGATATATGCGAGTGCGCTGATTATAGTGACGTGACAATACGGTGACAATCAGTTTCTAGTAGCCGGCAACACCTAGTGACGTCACTGTCACCCGGCCTGTACAGTGCACCCAACTTATCTGTGAACTGACGGTGGGCGCTTTCGGACGCATTGGACCAATCACTGGACGCAATTCGAGATGTAGTAAATGTCATGTCAATGAATGAACACAAAGAACTTATGAATGGGGCGGCATTAGTTCCAATTTTCGCCATTTCACAGATAAGTTGGGTGCACTGTACATTACAATGGAAGTGCGCTCATAAGGTGACTTTCTGTCACTCTGCTGGCAGACGCGTACGAAATAAAAGTGTGTTGCGTGCGCTTTGATTTTTTTATAGCGATGGCAGCTTCTCCAAAAGATGAAGATATTGACAACGAATTGTTAATAGAGGAGGTAGAAAAGAGACCAGCCTTATATGAAAAAAATTTAATGGAATATTCGGATACTAATTTGAAACGAAGATTGTGGAGCGAAATTGTAATAAAGTTATTTCCGACCAGAACTTTAACACAAGAACAAACAGAAAAAGCAGGTAGCTAAATATATTAGTATTTATTGGATATTGATTGCCTTACATAATATTAATGATTTTTTATGTTATTTTTAGGTTAGGTAGGTATCGTGAGATAAAGGTACAAATAAGTAGGTAGTTAAAAGTACATATTTTAAGTGAATTATATTTTATTTTCTTGATGAATTATATTTTCGAAGGGTTGTGGCTCAAATTAAGTATTCGAAAGATAATGCATTAAAACTTGCACCCGTAGCTAAGTTATATATTATGTATTATATATATATTATTTTAGATATATATTATGTATATATTGATATTTATCGTATTGTTATTATAATTTAGATTTTTATTTTTTCTTATGTAGTTTTAACACCTGCCATCAGTTCTGTCCACATCCACCCAGGGTTGACTGGTGGACAATGCCATTGGGCATTAAGATTGCCCTTTGTTTATCCTTTTTGTATAAGGTGACATAAATTTGAATAAATAAAATAAGTACCTGTAAATAAATGAACATTCGTTATTTTCTTTTTGCAGTGGCACTATTGCAGCGCCGTTGGAAAAATTTAAGAGCATGTTTTTCCAGGGAGCTCCGTCTTCAAAAAGACGTGAAATCAGGTCAATCTTCAACTAAACGAAAACGATACGTGTACTTTGATAAGTTACTCTTTTTGATTCATTCAATGGACCATGCAAAGGAAACATCTGGCAATGCTACTGCATTACCTACGCCTGACGATAAGACACTTGGTGAGGATGAAACCAGTTCTTCCACACCAATAGAAACAAGAAGACCACAAGGAAAAAAGAAAAAAAAGAAAAGTTATGAGGAATCGATATTAGAAATATTAAAAGAAAAAAGTTGTAATACACAAACCGATCCAGACAATCATTTCGCTTTATCTTTAGTTCCAATGTTAAAATTAATTCCGCCAGACCAAAAAATCGATGCCCAAATCGCGATTTTGAACACCCTAAAATACTATACCTCATCATCATCTAATTATAATTCTACTCCTGCGTCATATAATATTCTTCAACCAAAATCACTCAGTATACTTTCACAACAAATAATAACTCCCCCCCAAGCAAAACCACGTCGTAAACTTTCACAAGAATGTATCAGTAGCACTGAAATACTATCTAGATCTGCTGAAGTATTACTGGATCATGACATCTCTTCGAACGAAACTGTACAAATAAATGTAAATGATCCTGATTTCGCAAATTTTTATGAGACTGATGAATAAAAATATTTTGTTTAAGCAAATTAATGTTGTTTATGTTACTTACCTCAGTATTACTACTAGCCTTTCTTCTACTGGAATACATCTGCGATATCTTTGTCTTGAAACGTAATTAAAGGACCAACCAAATGCAGCAAGTCATCAATACTGTTATGACATACGAAGAAAATCAAAGAATTCTGTAGGATACTGACGTAGTTCAGAATATAAAGTGTAAAATTTTTCTTTAAACTATCTTTCAGTGTATATGGGATGCACCCAGTAGCGTTTTTTTCGTTTCATTTTTCTTCTTCACATTTGATTCAAAAGTACTTAACAGACACCTGTACGAAATCAATGCAATGCCCAAAATCGCTATAGACAACATTTTCGAGAAAAAGCGCTATTTTTGTTATTCCATCCATCATTTTAATTCCGCTATTCGAAATTATGAAAATATGATATCGCATTCATAAATCAGCAACCCTAAAAACTCGATATCCAGATATCATTAGACCAATTATTATTCATGATACAGAAAAATTGTGGAAAAAAAAAAATCGAATGTAGTAGCTATTTAGATACACTGCCGAACCATCCTCTGTAATGTCAAACCTCGTTCTGTCGAATTATAATAAATATCTTTAAATCTATTAAACAAGAAAAATTGCAATTCGACGACTTGTCGTTCGATGAATTGCCATTCGATGAACTGCCATTCGCTGACTCGCCATTCGATGATTTGCCATTCGATGAAATGTTTTCGATGAATTTTCCGCAGACATTATTTATCATATCTATATTATACATATACCGCCTTCGATGTTTCTGTTTTCCCAAAGGTCGGGGCAGAGAATGCTTCTAGCATTAAGCCCAACTGTTGTACCAATTTTGAAAAGGTATAATAAAGTTATAAATTACATATCACAAAATAATTTTGTCCCCGATTGTAACTTTTTCAAGATGGCTAAATTTGACGTAAAAATAATATTACAATCTGTCGTAACACATGTCATGGTACGATTTGAGTGAACGATTTAGGGCCCTCGCCGACGACGACTTTTTGTAGCGATGCAGTAGCAATGCTGTCGCGCGTCCGCAGCGACGTGGTCGCTAGCTGTGTGCCCTCGCCCACGCGCCCAGATTCAGTCGCGATACAAACGCGCTTCTGTCGCGATGCAAACGCGATTCAGTAACGGCACCATGGTAACTGCGATCGCTACAGTTGCAAGATACCGATGTCGTCCGACACGGTCGCGCGTTGCATCGATACAGTCGCGATGTTGTAGCGCGTTAGTAGCGCGTTGGCATCGCTTCTGTAGCGCGTTGCAAATGCGACTAACAAGCGTTAGTAGCGATGCTGTTGCGCGTTTATGAAACGCGCGACATCATCGCTACAAAAAGTCGTCGTCGGCGAGGGCCCTTAGGAATGACGTTACACAACTCACAATTGAAAAAATCTATACTAATATTTTAAAGAGGAAAGATTTGACTGTTTGTTTGCATTGGCTCTGAAACTACTGCACCGATTTGAAAAATTCTTTCACTGTTGGGAAGTTACACTATCTCCGAGTGACATAGGCTATATTATATTTTCAAAAAAATAGGGATCCTTAATGAAACTCCAATAATGTAACCCAATGTATAATAAAATAAGAAAACCGAAGCATAGCGAGGGCGGTTACTCGTATTAAAATAAGCTTGTTTTAATAAGGTCGTAGTACGAAATAGCATGGTAAGATTAGAATAATACTGTGCTAAGAGATGGTAGTAGGCCTGTTTAACTATTATGCTGACTGTACAAGGATAATTTGTGATTTAACTGTCAAATAAATCCTGATTTGTGTTGCAGAATTGTAATAAAATCCACTTAACCAATAAATAAATTTGTTTTTATTTAGATGAAGATGGTCGGAATGACGGAATGAAATCGACGAATACGCTGGGACAAATTTTTGAAGTGAAGATTGACGAACAACAGACACCGGAAGCTGACGGGCCCTCCACAGATGATACGTTACGTTGTGACATATGTCCATATCAAACTGACAGCGATATTGAGTTGATGGAACATTTTAAAGCGCATGCTGCAAGTAATAAGTCATATCCCTGTAATGTTTGTAAAAAAGTATTTAAGTATGAAAGCGAAGTTATTATCCATATGGCAATACATTCTGATACGAAACCATATTCATGTAACATTTGTAAAAAAGAATTTTACCAGAAAAATCGGCTTCAGACACATTTAATGATACATTCCGTAAAAGAACCGTATTCATGTGACGTTTGTAAAAAAACGTTTGGAAAGAAACATACCTTAAAAAAACATTTAACAACACATTCTGATAAGAAACCACATTTATGTAACATTTGTAAAAAATCATTTAAGCTCAGAGATCACCTACAACAACATTTAATAACACATTCTGATGAGAAACCATTTTCATGTAATGTGTGTAAAAAAGCATTTAGATATAAAAATAAGTTGCAATCACATTTATTAATACATTCTGATGAGAAACCATTTTCATGTAATGTATGTAATAAAACATTTAGACAGAAAAATCAGTTACAATCACATTTTAAAATACATTCTCTAGACAAACCGTATTTATGTGATGTTTGTAAAAAAACATTTAGTGAGAAACAAACCCTAAAAAAACACTTAAAAACACATTCTGATGAGAAACCGCATTCATGTTACATTTGTAAAAAACCATTTAAACACAAAGAGTCTCTACAAAAACATTTAACAGTTCATTCTGATGAGAAACCACATACATGTAACATTTGTAAAAAAACATTTAAACTTAGAGATCACCTACAGCAACATTTAATAACACATTCTGATGAGAAACCATTTTTATGTAATGTTTGTAAAAAAGCATTCAAAAATAAAAATAAGTTGCAATCACATTTTACAGTACATTCTTCAGAAAAACCATATTCATGTCACGTTTGCAATAAAGCGTTCAGAGAGAAACGGATTCTAAAAAATCACTTAAAAACACATTCTGATGAGAAACCACATTTATGTTACATTTGTAAAAAAGCATTTAAACGCAAAGTTTATCTACAATCACATTTATCAAGACATACTCACATTTGAAAAAAGCGTTGTAACGTTGTAAACACAAGCTACAGTGACATCCAATAATAATACATTATGATGAGAAACCATTTTCATGTAACGTTTGTAAAAAATAGTTCACTGTAAACAGCATCTAACATTTGGGGGTTCTTCATCCGTAGGAACTTGGATACTGAATACCGTACACGTGTCCCCTGGATAGTGCTAAACGAGCAGCAACTCCGGTGGTAGGCCATGACACCGTCTATGACCCATCAGATATCAGACATCAAACTGATGAACCGAATGAACGATGGATCTGATCGGGTACTGGTTGTGACAGGCTTCCTGCGTATGGCCTATCCCCTGGCCTGAACGGTAGGATCAAAGATTTACTGAGTCATCGTTCAGTCTGAGTCGTTGTTGGATGTTGCTCGACGCAATCAATGACAACTGATACCGGAGTTCCTCAGGGGTCTGTTCTCTCCGCAACACTATTTCTGCTGCACATCAATGATCTGCACATGCCCGGTATCTATGGATCGCATGACGGCGCGGTTGTGGAGAGATACCTACCAAAGGGTCGGGCCAGTAAAGACCATACAGTCTGAAAGAGAGGCTGTGATCGAGTATGAGGCGATCCCAACCTTGTGGGTTCAACGTCACAAAAACAAGCGTGTGTATTCATCGCTAAAAGGAGTCCAATCTTGTTGACTCTTACTCTTCAGAATGTATTCCTAGAATACACCACCGCCTTCAGTTATTGGGCATTGATCCTCGAACCTTAACTTTGGGCGGTTCATTGAATTCAAAGCTAAAGTAGTTGCTAGGGAGCTTGGAATCCTAGCAAAGGTGCGGCGGTACTTCACACCACAATAGCTTTTAACCTCGTGTAAAGCACAGTTTCGCCCTTGTGTGGAGTACTGCCGTCATATTTGTCTGGTGCTGTCAAATGCCACCTGTGGTACAAAGTTTTTGCTTCATGTATTAATAAGTTAACTCAATTACTTATGTAATAAAGATAAATAAGAAATAAAATGAACTAGTATGTGTTTAATTTCACTATTAATTGAATTATTGATAAATAATATTTCCATGAAATAAAGTGATATTTATATGCACTGTTACGTTTTAATTGCTGAGATTTAACTAATATTTTCTGGCAATATGCTTCGCAAATAAGTGCACTACCTTCCTACAACCCGCCATTTCTCACACACATCTTACATGCAACGCATCTTCAATGATTATCAAATCTCACACCAAATATAATAAATTCTGTTTTGTATCCTCATTTTCTTTTTGTTTTCTTGTGTTGTAAAGAAGCAAACAAAATTAGATTTATAATGCGGAAAGTCATAAAATATACTAAGTCTATGTATAAAAGATAATATTAGCTAGTATTGTAGTTATAAGACACTGTACCTATGTTTCCCAAATAAAGAAAAATTAAATAAATTAAGATACTTTTCTTAACATAACACAATATATATTTGATATAAGACAATTTTTATCCGGTATTTAAGCAGACGGTTGCAGAAACGCCACTAATACGGCTCTTGTCCTGTACTGAAAGCTTAGAAAAAGGAACTATAGTAGAATGGCCATATCTACGAAAAAACGTGCATACCTACGACTCAGATACCTACGAGAAGAAATATGGCGGTTTAGTCCGTTTAGTTCCTGCTAATAATATCCACTTTGACATGACTGACATTACCTTAGTAAAAGTGGGTTTTGTAAATACTGCCTTAGTATCTTAGTAATAAGTCACAGTTTATACCGTAGTAAAGAGAAAAACAATATGGCGGATACGGCACACGTCTGACGTCATGAAAAATTTGTCAGAGAAAGAGAAACTGTTGCGTATAGAGTTGGCTTGTTTTTGTTTCATACGTTAGACAAGGACAACATTATGTTTATTATGTCGTCTTCTAAACTATTCCATAACTAAGTATCTATATGACATTATAACAAGTCTACTTCTATGTGTCTATGACTAAAAGGAACACCGCAACCGGACACCGGTCTGTGATTGGTCGAAAATGTCGACTATAGATAACATGGTCCATGGACGCCATAGAAAAAGTCATCCAATGTTACGTCATTCGTCTTCAGGTCCTTTAGATCTCTTCGATGTCCAGCAGTGGACCTCCACGGGCTGATAGAAGTAAGTAGGTATATAAAGGAGGTGGCCAACATCTGTATGGGGATTTGCCCCATTTGTGAAGTATAATGTACACATATTATTTTTACCTTACATTAAAGCTTACAATATCTACTTTGATAATTTTATCAATAAAAATCTCTAGAACTCGGGATTCTCCTTTTACGGGCAGTTTTAGCTTTTGTAGTTTGACATTCTGCAAAACATATGTAATCGTGAAAAAGTGTTTAAAAGAGCGATTTTTGTATTAAATAAATACTATTTATCTTTTGGATAATTAATTAATATATGTCTTTTACTTTAATTATGACTTTATGACCTTATTCCTACAAAAAGAAGTACCAGCAGTACTAAATAAAATATACCTATTAACTTGTCACCTACCTATCTGTAAATATTCACAAGCAAACGTTATATAAATAAAACTGCATATTGATATTATTAAGTGTTTCATTATATACATTTAGGTACACATATGTAAAAATTAAGGAATAAAATATAACAATAGTACCAAATAAGGCAAATAAGGTGATGCATTCAATTTTTTTTCAAATTCAAAATCATTTATTCGTTTAGGTATCATTGATACACTTATGCACGTAATTTTTTAATCAACCAGCTTTTCGCAAAGGTGCTTTGTCATGGAGGACAAGAAAAGCTGTAAAAAATCTCCTCAACACATCTTTTAAAAATAAAAATATATTGATATATTTATTACAAAAAAATATACAGCTTGTACAGAACTGGTTGCAGAGCTGGTCATTTCCATGCGTCTTTGTCATTTATATACTCACTACAGTATAGTAGCCTTTGCCTAAAAGTTGAAAGAAAAAATGTTAGGAGCCTATTATAAAATAGAACTTATTTTCTAAACGTATTGCAAAAAAAAACAGGAATATTGTACATTGCCGCGTGAACCTAGTCGTAGTAAGCACTACTTAATAGTAAAGAAAAATGCTATACCTGTACTGCAGTGATCCATTCTACCAATATGGATTGCAGGTTTCTTGCTAAGGAAGATATGGAGTGACGTGCCATGCACTCAATATCAACCGCGCAATTAATGCACCTCATGGCAAAAATCAAATACAATTAATATTTTGCAGAAATGAAACTGAAAAATATTATTTTGGCAAATGACAATATAGTAGACATTCGCATTTCTGTCAGCCAATTGTCAACCTCCAGTGATGCCAGTCACTCACATTCGCGCGAATACGCAAACCCACAAGTGTGGGATGACCTTCGCGAATGATTATGCGAAGTTTTGGAGGTATTCGGGGTTCTCCAAGCTGTGTCGGTTTTTTGTCGCACATCAAAGCGCGCGAACCTCGAACCTTCGTGTAGTCTCCCACACATTCGTGCGACCAGTTGCGCACACGACTAAAAAGGTGATGTATCTCCTAATTTTCCGTGGTTCGTGGCGTCTAATCGTACTACCATTTATTTTCTGTATTGAAAATGGATTTGAATAAAACATCATAATAACAACAGCAAGATTGAACGTTCGTGAACAAAGTGTAGGAGGAAGCGGAAATGGGCTTGTATACTCATAATATGCGAACCCATTTGCCTGACCACCCTTCACATATGTGCAAACATTCGTAAAAATGTCAAACATTTGCGCGCATGTGAGTGACCGGGGTGATAGCAATGGAGTTAGTAAAAGTATATTTGTATACAATACAACTTATTATTATTGTTAATTTATTATAACTACTCACGGCGGAGTTCAGAAGAAAATTAAAATTCTAGTTATGTTATAATAAATGGAAAATATGTCTTTTCAGAGGACTAAGACCTTGTCCAGAAGGGACGAATTCGCCACGAATCGTTTCGCGCGAATTCATTCGCGCGTTAGCGAGATACTAGGCGCCAGTACATCGCGCCCACAAGCATCGCGCGAATTCAAAATACGCGCGTAAATCGCGTGCACTACGCCAGACTCTCGACTCGCGCGTTTTTCGCGCGAGTCGAAATACTAGAGGCTCCTTGTTGCGTCCAGCCAACGCGCGAACAAGTCGAACAACAGAGTGAGGTGCAAGTATCGAGGGAAATGGAGCGCCTACATTTTCGTGCGTTGCTACGCTCCTTCTGGACGCAACGATCGCGCGTTATACGCACGAGAGAATCGCGGCGAATTCGTCCCTTCTGGACAAGGTCTAAAGCCTTGTACAAAAAAACGTATTTTAATCATTTCCGGGGTAAATATTGGCCACCTCCTTTAGTTTGGTTGGAAAAGCAGGACTTACAATTTTATTACTACTACGACAATGACAGACTTGACAAAAATTAATATTGCCAGTTATTAAAATTTTGTAACATGAAAGTCACAAGATCATAAAAAACAGAAGAATCTTAAGATTAATGCAAAAACAAAAAAAAAATGGGATTGGTTTTAAATAATTTGACACTGTGCGATGATTTTAACATTAAAGACGGGTTAATAATTTATGTGCTGAAAAATTTAATCCTAGCAAGACAAAGTATGTGATCCAGATAGAGTAATATATCCATGTATTACTTTAACTGGATACATAACTTCGTAGAGGTACTTGAAGACGGATGACGTCACAACGGAATGACTATTCATTATACGGTTTTTATATATTGCACATATTATTATATGATCACCAACTAGGCAGGCAGTGTGTCTCAATCAATTTGCAAGCAATAGAAGCTCATTACGTTGTCTTTCGGACCACGAGACCGGACAAAACCGGAAAAACAGAATATATTATTCATCTTAGATGTTTTTGTATCATTATAAAAAAATCACAATCGAATGACCTTTCCTAGGGCTATAGATAACATGGACACAATTCAAAAATAGTCATTCCGATATGACATCATTGGACTTCAGGTACCTCTACAAAGTCAGAGATCCAGATAGAGTAATATATCCATGACCCAGATAGAGTTAAGTGTCTATGGACGTGGCATTGACTTGACATGAGCATAGCATGACATCTATCAATGTCAATTTATTATTTATCGAAAAAACGTAGATTACTTATTCATTTCAATTTGTAATTTTATTTTTATGTTCATTTTATTAATAATATTACTGTCATGTTTTGTGTACTGAATGCGAAAAATTATCATTAATTGTTAGTGAATCCGAAACCGATATTACGATAAATATTCGTCTGCCTTAATACTGATTTGCAGGTACGTTAGGCTTAGGCTAGTTTTCTAGACGAGATCATTGAAGTATTCAAGTAATGGACTTCAATTTTCAATGGATTTGTTCGATTTTGATAGGAGAACGGGGGCTCAATTGGCTACAATACAATTTTTGGAAAAATACTTAAAAATTTTCGTAGGTTTATTTTTTACCTCTTACATTATTCTTTTTTCTCAAAAAAGTGTTATTTAGTAGGAAAAACAACTTTTATTCCATTAATTAGAAATTCGCGTGAAAATAGTCGGGCATCTGTCACTTGCTGGCTGTGATGTCATATTTCAATAAACAAAAGAAATTTAATTACGACGCTCTAAATCTGAAGATATTTTAAGTGAAAAACTTACACCTTTTTCACTGGAATTGTGAAAATGACAAGCTACAAGCCGTGTGCAGTGCCTATGTGTAGAAGTACTACAATTAAATTTCCTAACAAATTGTTTATACACGTTCCTAAATGCCCTCAACGTCGAAAGCAGTGGTTACAATTAGCAAGTCGAGACCCAGAGTCAACATCTGATAAATCTGCAATATTCTTTTGTGAGGACCACTTTGATGTAAGTATTTAGAAGAAATCAACTTAGCCTCTGATTTACTAAAAAAAAACAAATTAAACCTGACCTAATGTTGTTCATAAAACTTGATCAAAATAAAAGTAAGTAATTAATATTTAATATATTTGTGTTACTTTACAGCTGCCTAATGATATGGAAAATTACATCCGATTCAGTGTGATGGGGTCTGTTGGCAAAATAAGAATGAAGCCAAACTGTTTACCATCAAAATTTCAATGTCAACCAGACAATAAAACGCACCGCACCGCCACACCACAGCCTCGATCAGTTGCAAGCAAAGGACAACGTATGAACATAATGCAAGAAATATTAATATTATACAAGATATAATTAATTAAATACAAGACTCTGACCAATTTTACTTTATTCATTTCAGTACTTACACGGAGGTTTTTGCATTCCGAAACTCGGCAGAGTAGAAGTCAGGGTTAGATGCAAAGAAATTTGCGACCATAAATGAATCAACTTTAGGCAAATTCCCAATGTCAGCTTTTGTATACTCTGACTCCATTTTACAAAATCTCTCAAAAGCACAAATCAAAATATATCTTATTAGTAAATTGCACACAATATAGTAAACCACGCTTTATTTTGTGAAATGTGACATCATATGATGCTCAATCATGGCCGCCCGCGTTTCGAATCTCGTATCTACAGATAAAAAACTGAAATTTATTTTTCAAAATTATAAATATTTACAATTTATTTTCATGCAAAAAACGTATTGTTTAATTATTGTTAACCAATATGCAACCTTATTTAACACATTTCGTATTTTACCCAGACAACTGTCAAATAGCCAATTTTGAAAATAGAACCTCCCGGCCGGGACATATTTTGTTTTAGATGTCTGTTCCTCAGATGAAAGAATAAAAGGGTCTGTAGTCTGTACTATGACATGATACTTCAATGGACTTGTGTTGTAATATTTAATTTAAAATTAGGGCAGTTATTAAAAAGTGGGAAAGAAGCAGACCAGATGCCTGATGGAAATGATCTATCATCCACTGTTCTCCGATAAAATAAAATGACAGACACTCGGCCTGACGGGCTAGAAGTACCAGCAGCATTATAGACCAAAGATTTCCTGTTACAGGACTCTACGACGACACTATGGAACATCAACCAGAGGCAGGCACAATGAACGCTGTCAAGGCTGAAGTTTGTATAAATTATCGGTTTAAAGATTCTTTTTTTTTTCATAACACATACTTAGGTATATATCTAAGTATCACTATCACTTACAATGACAGCTATGTACAATATATTTCGGCGCAATTAACAAATTTTAGTAACCTTGCATTTGCTTTACCCCGCCGTTATATATACAAATATATAAAGAGGAAAGATTTGATTTTTTGTTTGCATTGAATAGGCTCCGAAACTACTGAACCGATTTGAAAAATTCTACACTATCCCCGGGTGACATAGTCTATTTTCAAAAAAATTAGGGATCCTTATTAAAGCTCCAATAATGTAACCCAAAGTGTAAACAAATAAGAAAACCGAAGCAAAGCGAGGGCGGTTGGGGTGACTCGTGTCAAATAAAACTCGTACTAAGCACACAGAACGGATTTTCAATCGGCGTTCCATTTACCTTTTTTGTCTTTATCTTTTGTATGGGAATACGTAACAGAGAGAACCGTTTATTAACTTGTCTCCGTGGACAGAGTTACTCTTCAGCTTTAGTATAGATAGCTAGTATATGAACAGGAAGGGTTAACACGACCTAGCCACGCAGTTTCTTCATTAAGCTGTTTGCTACCTTCTTCTTTCCACTTTAGAAGGATTGACACCAATCCCTCGTTCACATGCAAACAGAGGGGTGTTAGAAGTTAGATGTGTCTGTGTATCTGTGTGTTTGTTTATCTGTATGTCTGTCTGTGGCATCGTAGCTCCCAAACAGATAAACCGATTCTGATCTAACTTTTTGTTTGAAGTGACTTAATCGAGTGTTCTTCTTAGCTATGTTTGGTGTAATTTTAAGTAGTTTTTTTTTTTAATTTAAGATAATTGTTATAAGTAGTAGTAGTACCTCACAAGCTCTATATTCATTCAGATTCAGATTCATTCAGATTAATTTATTTATCACATTTGGTATGTCCCCAGTTGTGCAGAATATGTTTTGCTACAGACTGCAAGATGTACTCGATGCCATCTTCTACGGTTTTGAATAAGGCGTATGAAACATTAACTGGAATCATGGTAAATTATTTTTAAATACACATCCCCCACAGCATGGTATATTGCAAGTCATCTCAATCAGGAAATCTATAAAAACACAAAAAATATATCCCTTACACTCTGAAACCATCCAATCGATATGCCTCAAAATGGTTTCATTTGAAAGGAGGTGGTTTGAGACTACTAAAACAATGCATTAGGCACATTCGGTCCATCGATAAAGTCGTTTTTCCACTTTTCACTCCAGTAGTAAATTGATTTGTCGACAGACAGAAGACGAAGAGCACTTGCCTCGGTACCTGTGCACCGAGTGCGCCGACCGACTGATGAACTGCGCTCGCTTCAGGCGCAGGAGCTTGCGAGCGCACGTGATGCTTCTGGACATCGTCAGGAGACACGGACAAGTGAGTATTATGTTCAAAAACCAAACAAAAAGGCAAGCTGGGACAGCTTTGAAAAAAGTTTGAATCGTCGATAATATCTTTGCATTGGCTTAAGATTAACAATACAAGATAGTGAAAAATTAATTTCATTGTTTTAGACCGTTATCAAGTGCTTGTTTATACATCGTTTCAGGTAACTGTAGAGTTAATACGATCTGAGTTACAGATCCATAATCCATTCAGTTCTGATCCAGCAGACAATCCAAATGACTATTTTGGATTTGATAATGATTGGAGAGATTTAGAGGACGTAAATAAGACAACATACGCACTAGATGACACAAGGGTAGAAGATATTGATGACAATAAAAAATTTAATGACATCAAATTGGAAGCAGATAGTGAGCTAAACCAAAGCTGTATCAATAGTGAAGAGAGTGCAAATGATATGGCTTTGGTTGAGGTTAAAAAGGAAGATGATGATTTTTACAATCAAGAGGATATCGGTGACTTAGAAAAAGGTTTTATTTTTGGTGAGAACTTCGAAAATGGTTATATTATCGATCAAGATATAGTAAGAAATGAAATTATGTCCAACAATATGTCGATTGATTTTCTCGGTAAGTGTTAATATTCTTTTTTTAACATTTCAAATACAATGACGTAATTATGTAAGAATATGTACTATTCTGTATTCGTTTATTGAGTAATCAAACTTATTAGAGACAAGTAACCGCCCTCGCTTTGCTTCGGTTTTCTTATTTTTTTACGCCTTGGGTTACATTATTGGAGTTTTAGTAAGGATCCCTAATTTTTTTAAATACAATATAGCCTATGTTCATCGGGGATAGTGTAGCTTCCCGACAGTGAAAGAATTTTTCAAATCGGTTCAGTAGTTTCGGAGCCTATTCAATGCAAACAAACAATCAAATCTTTCCTCTTTATATATTAGTATAGATAACTTGGTCTACTTATTCCAAAAATTCAAAAACCAGGTTTTTCAAAACAAAATATTTGTATGTATTTTCTGAAACAAAGGAGAATGCCCATTTTGTATGGAGAAATGTACTGACATTAATATTTTTGTGTCCTGATAAAAATACCTTTATTTGAATAAGTTATCTTAATACATTACACAAACCAACTTTAGTCAATTTTAATCGTAGGAGTTATGAGATTTTCAACAAAATTATTTTGTATTTAGGTTATAGTAGACACAGTAATATGGACTCTATGCAGGCGCATTAAGTCGTATACGTTTAAGTTTAAAATTCATTTGACAGTCCCCAAACGCCATCTAACTTTTAATGTAATAATTATCAAATTCATTTGACAGTCCACTAACACCATCTAGTTTGTTGTATCATAGTCATAATCGAATCAACGCAACCTATTGGCCCGAAGGATCTTAAAATATCCCTGATTGGCTCCAATTCCAATATAAATGGCCGAATGCCTTTGTGTTGTAAAACGGAAGTAAAGTTACTTATTAATTTAAGAAAATTAAGCCCAAAAAGATTTTTTTAGGAAATACGGTAAAATATTTAAAATATTTTAACTTAATTTTTAGTACAAAAGTCATTGTGACACAATTATTTTTTTTGAGAGTACTGGCTATGGGCATTCTCCTTTATTGTGCAAGCAATATTATGAAATAACTTTTAAAATACGAATCTTCTAAGTTCGCTGTGAAGTATCAGGTGCAACAGCGATGGTTCTTGAGCAACATGTGACATATTGAACTGTTTTTGTTTCTGCATAATTTCGTCATAGGCCGGCTTAATTTGCGATGCCGATAATTTTACCAGTGAAAAAAGGTTTTTACTAGTGGTCCCAAAGCCTATTTCTGAGATTATTTTGTCTAATTTTCATAATAGATAATTATGTTCGCACAAGAAGTACCTAAATTCGCGTATTGTGTCTTGTTATCGTACGGTCAATTAAGATCGAAGCAAGCCTCCGAGCAATATAGGCAGAAGACCGTGTAATATATTTAAAACCAAATGTGTTTAACAGTAAGGTTGCCAGTAAAGGTAGCCACTAGTTCAAGTGGTGATCAAATCACGTCAGTCGTCTGAAGTACCAATAAAAAGCACAAATAGTTGCAAAGTCTACAATTAGCAACTTACTTATTTCAGGAAGGTCGTCAAAATCAACCAATGCATCATTAAGCGCTGAAGCAGAACACAGCCGCACCAAACGTATGTTTTCATCTTTTAATTTGTACTGTTAATCCATTATTAGAGTTAATGTTTCACCTGATGGTAATTGGTCATCATAGTCATCAGCTGCATCATGCAAATCAACCACCAAGTTAGCCATGTAATGTAATTGAAGTTATACTTCTTATGGGGTGTTTGGAAAAAAATATGAGGGTAAAATTTTTACGATTCGACAGCCAAAAAGCGACATGATGAAGGTGTAGAAATATTTTTGATGTCAAATATTATTTGAATTTAAATACTTAATAAAGAATAATTTGTAAATAGAACATAAAATATTATTCTAACAAATAATAATAGATGTCGCTACAAATTTATACTGTGAATCACGCTGGTGAGATTCTTTGTAAATTATATAAGTATTCGGCCTAGTGTCAGTAATAAATGAGAAAGTTTACCTGCACATAGTCGTACTTATTGGTAGTAAATAGTACCTAACCTACCTCCGTGGTAATAATGTCCGTCGGGGATTGAATCGGGTTTCTACAGAAGGTGCTACTATGCGGTCAGCAGTCGCTAGGAGTTGTTTTGGATTGCTAGCGCGCTGGGTCGTGTGTGCGAGCGGGAGGTATAAGTGGTTGGATTGCTAGCGCGCGCCGGGTCGTGGGTGCGAGCGAGAGGTACTTATAAGTACTAAGTGTAACTTCTTACGTGCGTGCAAAAGTGCACACACATGTCTTTTAATTACTGTTAGAATTTAATGTCACAGTTAATTGAATTTTTACTGTAATGATATTGGCGCTTGCTATAATTAATCAGATTTTTTACACATTTGATCCGATTTTTGCGCGGCGTTTAAGAAAACACTTACTTTAAAAACTGGTAAAAGTTTGAACGTAAGCGACAACCAACCATTTGCACTACGCTTAGATTAGCAAATGATATCATCAAATATTTTAAATGCAGGTAAAGTGATACTGAGTGGACCTCTTGCTACAGAAGAAGTAAAACAAGCAGCTAAGATAGTGAGGAAGACACCGCGAGATGTACATAAATTGAAGATTGTCAAACAAGAGACACTGGAAGCTGACGGACCCTCCACATCTGATATGTTACGTTGTGACATATGCCCTTATAAAACTGACAGCGATGCTCAGTTGATGGAACATTTGAAATGGCATGCTGCAACTGAGAAGCCATATAGCTGCTTTTTGTGTGATTATAAAATACACAGTAAGAGTGCACTAAACCGACATGTTCAGTCACATTATAATGAAAAGCTATATTCATGTCATATTTGTAATAAAGCGTTTAAGTATGAATGCTCGGTTAAAATTCATATGAGGATACATTCTGCGGATAATAAATATTTGTGTTATGTTTGTAACAAAGTCTTAGTATCCAAAAGTCATCTTGAAAGACACTTAATATCACATAACGTGAACTTAACAAATTCTAGTGACAATCAATATTCGTGTGATGTTTGCAAAAAAACATTTAGTTTGAAACACAATTTACAATTGCATTTTAAAGTACACACTGGGGAAAAACCATATTCATGTAATGTTTGTAAAAAATGTTTTTCACGAAATGATAACCTGAAAGAGCATTTAGAAATACATTCTGATGAGACACCATATTCGTGTGATATTTGCAGTAAAGCATTTAGAAAGAAACGGCTGGTAAAATCACATATTTTACATACACATTTCAATTCTCGCAAGGTACACCCGTGTGAGTTTTGTAAAAAAACTTTCAAAGATAATCATCAGCTACAATCACATTTAAAAACACATTCTGATGAGACAATACATTCTTGTCATATTTGTAAAAAAAAGTTTAGACGGAAACGTTATCTACGACAACATTTAAAAACACATTCTTTGGGGAAACCATATTCATGTGATATTTGTAGAAAAACGTTTAAACTGAAACAGCACATAAGACTACATATGAAAACACATTCTGATACGAAAGCACAATGTGATATTTGTCAAAGAACTTTTACACATAGTTGGTTGCTAAAGGCACATATAAAAAAAGTGCATGCTGTGGACCCTAAGTAGAAATTAACAATAATATTAGGGATGTTGACACTATCAGCAAATTAAAATAAATATATGTTTAAAGTATCAAGGAAAACATTTAAACACCTAAAATATTATTCTTTTGTCGAAATCAATCAATATAAATTAAATATCATTATTTTAAAATCTTAAAAATAGTACTCACTGTCACGTGACCTCAAACGCCGTTTGGAGCTTATGACGTCATTGTTCCTATTTTATATGAAAGTGCAACTAACTTCAGTCGACAGATAGTATTGAATATCGGCTAGTGACGTCACGTGACGTTTTTGCGGGAAATTTGAAAATGATTTTTATTTATCAATTTTTGTTTTTAAATTGAAGATTATTATTTTTATAATATTTTTTTCGTGAATCATAAGGTTCAATCTATAAAATGAAATTGAATCCTAAAATTAGTCAACATCCCTATTATGACTGATAATTATTTACTCTAATTTTTTACTTTAAATTAGTTACTATTTGAGACATTGCCAAAATATTGCTTGAATTCAAAATTTAGTATTGAACTTACATGGCTTGCAAAAGGGATATTTGGAAAACTGAAATTTCTGTTACCTTCCATCTTAGGTGGCATTTTATTTATTTATTTATGTAAAAGGTTCCTTGAAAATATAGAATGAAAATTTTTATAAAAAAAACCGAAGACGTTTTGTTACCAATATGTCTAATATTTGCAAAAATATAGTTAATAAATATATTTATTTATACAAAAAGAGACAAATGCATTTCTTAGTTTCGGTTATTTTGCCTGGAAGGGCCATTAAATGGAGGCAAAAGTTATTTTATTCATTAATTCAAACTGTATTACAATTGACTGTAAATTATTCTGTTATTAAAATAATGTTAATCGATGTTAATATTTTTTTCGTTTGTTTTCAACAATAAAGATTCCATATATTTTTTATTTCGTCTTGATGTCTGTATGAATAAGAACCCCACATTGAATAAATAAATGAATTATCGGATGTTTACTAGACGGCATGGCGGCAGCGACACGCACACTGACAAAAATCCTTCGGGATTTTGGGTTGAAGTCTTTATGGAAGAAACTATGTTAACAGATTTTTAAATACAGACAGTGCCATCAACTTAACTGTGAAGTGGAGGAGGGCGCTATTGGACGCATTGTACCAATCATTGGACGCAATTCGAGAGATAGTAAATGTCAAATGAATGAGCACAAAGATTAATGAAGCGCATTAGTTCCAATTTTCGCCACTTCACAGATAAGTTGGTGGTACTGTACCTTTCAAAAGATTTAAAATTCATTCAAAAATCTATTTTTAAATTCAATTTATTTACTTCATTTATTTTTTGTAATTAATTTGACATGATTTTTAACATTTGTACCTAATTTTAAAATATTCATTGTATTTATTTCAGATAACTTCGGGCGTTTCTCGGTGGTCATTCGATCCATATACTATCTGAAATAATAATACAATGAATGAATGAATGAATGGATGAATTATTCCTGAAATCCAACTGACATGAGCAACACCAAGTCATCACCGATGCGTTGAAGGCCAGGAAAGAGAAGGGAAAGATCCGAATCCGACCTTAACAGATGTAGCAGAGGTCTTGATAATAATATGATATGGCTTCAACCCATTAATGGCAGGGGCGGTTTCTGAATATAGGCCCATAGGCACGGCCTACCCTGGTCCCGAGGCCCTTACAACGTTACATTAATTGCGTAGTAAAAGTATAGAATCCTCTTAAAATATCAAATACCTATGCTAAATGCGCTATGTGAATATCATAACATAACAACACAACACAATAATTATAATACACTACAATCAAATCGTACTAAATAAACAATAAAATTCATTTAAAATTGATTAAACATACAGCGCCGCCACGCTGCGGTGCGGTGAAGGCCAAAGAGTACATTTTGTATAACTGGTGATTGGTGAAGCAGTCCTAAACGTGCTTCAAAGGAGGATTTGGTAATAATAAGAATTATCTCTCGGTAAGCAAACAAATTTCATCTAGCCCTCGCAAGGTCACAAGCGTAGTACAGGCACGGCTTAGGGTGACCAGTTAAATAAAAAAATACATTGAAAATATTCTTCCAAACTTCTTGAATAAAAGTTTTACAATTTATTATATGAAAACAATTTTAAATTAAGTAATATTGTATGGATTTTCTTTAAAATTGAATTAAATTACTCGATTTACATACTTATTTCAATAATGCGCTCTGGCAATATTAGCAGCCGACGATCTACTCTACTAGCAGTTTGTTCGCTGACTCGCTCACACCTTGCAAAATTTACGTACGTTGGATGCCGAACGAGTTCGGAACACGAAACTTCACGAAAGAAAGTTCACGATACTGAGTTGTTTACGTTGTTTTGTGAAAATTTTGCACGAGTCTCGTCTCATTAAAATTCGTGTTTTAAATAAATTAAATAGATTAGTGAGTAATTGTGAGCAATATTGTGATTACGGATTCTTGTGAAGTTTGTAAAGACTCTGTGTGTTTAGTGAATTTACATGATACATTTTCAAAAGCGTTTTTTGAATAAATGAAAATTATTAGTAAGGCTCAGATGAAATTCTTTCACCTGAGGAGTAAAGGTGTGTACCAAAATTAGACTTAATTAGACTGAAGGCCACTTTGGATATCCTTTAATTGACTTGTCTTCTATCAATCAATTACTGGATATTTTGACGTGGTCAGACGAAAACAACACTTGCGCTTGCGCGGCGGCGATCAAGACGGTCAAAGCAAGATGTACAGGTAAAATTATCAATTTATATTTTAGTTCCATGGGCTAACTAACCCAACAAATGTTATACAACAATTACAATATTAGGGATGTATTACTATAGCATCAGATTCATATGACGCATTTATTTATTTATTTTATTTAATAGGTTCACCAACAAATCAAAACGAAACCAATACATTAACGAAATGGCAAAATCTGGCAATAAAGTTAAATCGATGTGGAGAATAATAAAAGAACGCACGAATAAAAATATAAATAAAATTAAAACTAATATAAAACTGAAGATCCACACTAAGATAACCTCCGACCCCAGACAGGTAGCGGACTATTTCAATGAGTTCTTCACATCGGTGGGGGCGGCGAGCAGTGCACCGGGCGCACGCGCACCCAGTGGCCGTCCGCCGCCGCCAATAAAACGTGTTGAACACACTATGTTCCTAAGCCCTGTCGAACCGCGCGAAATATACAGTTTAATAAAAAACCTGAAAAGTAAATATAGCCATGGAATAGATGAGCTGCCACCCATTTTAATAAAAAAATGTGCAGAAGAATTGACACTTCCGTACTTTTTACTAATTAATCAATCACTACAAGAAGGTATTGTCCCTGACCTATTAAAAATATCTATAATTAAACCACTTCACAAAAAGCAATCAAAACTAGACCCAAATAATTACAGGCCAATAGCCCTACTACCTACTTCTTCAAAAATCTTTGAAAAAGTAATGCAAAAACGTCTCGATTCTTTTTGTGAAAAATACAAAATATATGACGACGCACAAAATGGCTTTCGAAAAAAACGCTCAACTGTACTAGCGATATATAATTTTATTCAAAAGGCACTTGATATAATTAATAATAAGGAATACCCCATCGGAATACTACTAGATATGACTAAGGCCTATGATAAAGTACAATACAAAATTTTGCTAAATAAACTTTATGACTTGGGAATACGCGGCATATCACACGACTGGTTCAGGTCGTACTTACAAAATCGTAGACAAATTGTACAAGTAGAATATTTTGACTCCGACACAGGTAAAATTGACATAATAAATTCCAAAATAATACACACCAATAATTCTATTCCCCAAGGCAGTGTGCTCGGATGTATTCTATTTCTTTTATACATAAATGACCTTCCTAAACAATTAAATAATTATTGTGTACTATTCGCTGACGATATTTCGGTTTTGACATCTTGTAAAGATAATAATAATCTAAATCAAAATCTTACTGACATTTTAAATAATATAATTGACTGGATGAATTATCATAACCTCGAAATAAATTTCCAAAAAACAAAAATCATGCAATTTAGACCGCACCAAAAATCACCCCTTGACATTAACTTTTTATTTAATAACTCAAAAATAGAATGTGTCGATACTTTTACATTGCTAGGACTAGACATTGACACACACATAAATTGGAAAAACCACTTATTTAAAATCCGGGCTAAACTGTCAAGTTTCTTATACGCACTTAAAGAGCTCAGAAAGACTACAGACCAAAAAACAGCACTGTCTGCATACTATGCGTATGCCTACGCGTGGATACGATACGGAATTTTACTTTGGGGTAACAGCGTAGATGTGCACCATATCCTTACATTACAGAAAAAGTGTATCCGTATCATAGTGAACATAAATGACCTAGACAGCTGCAAACCGCATTTTATTCAACAAAAAATACTAACTGTAACCTCGATATATATTATGGAAGCATGCAAATTTATTAAACAATATCCACAATATTTTAGAACACGCTCGGACGAGTTACAAAGATACCAAAGCCGTAATAATAATAAAGACAAATTGATAATACCTCAATGCAAATTAAAAATATTTAGCTCCGGCCCAAATTTTATGTGCGTAAAAATATTTAATAAATTACCTATTGACATTAGAACAATAAAAAATGACAAAGATTTTTCGGCTACTCTCAAAGAATTTTTAATTAAAAAGTGTTTCTATAATTTAAATGAATATTTTGATATATAAGAAGTTAATCCAAATTTTATGTGAATGAACTATGTTTAGAGTGTAGTCAATAAAATAACGAAGTATTATAACATAGAAATATAAGAATAAATCGGTTCGCTCACGCTAAGTATTGCTATACCCTATCAGGGTTATATGTGACACTAATATATAAGGCAAATTGTCTATAATGTAAGATCTAAATGTAACCACATATATTGCAATAAAATACTGAATACTGAATACTGAATACTGAATACAGTTTTTCACATGGTAAAATACACTAAACTTAAGTAAACAGTCCTAATGTTTTAAGCTACATGAAAAACCAATAACAGGCAAACACAGCATACGTAATTAATTTAGGTAGGTATTGTGAAGGTAACTTAGGTTACTTAAGATTTCTAGTAATAAAGTTAATAGGTATAAAATCATTCACATTTTCATTTATTCACATACAGATCACACTCTCGAGTAGGTACTCAACCCGTTAGGTGTTCTACGCGAGGTCCAGTCTTGTTCACCGATAAGTCCATCAGATAAGCTGCGGCGGGTGGTGCTAGGTAACTCACTGATGATGACAGCAGCTTCCGCGATTGGGCGCGATCGTCTTAGTAGCGCTTGAGACCGTTGGTATTCTTTTTCATTTTTTTTCATTTTTTTTTTTGCCTACCCTCAAGCCAAGACCTGTGCCCGCCACTGATTAATGGCCCACTACTGGGCACGGGTCTCTCCTCATGAGGAGGCCTAAAGCATACTCCACCACGCTGCTCCAGTGCGGATTTGTGGAGGGGTTAGTAGCCAACCCGAGTGTCGGAAGTTTTAAAAACTGCCCGAGGGCCTCCGACATGGTCCTCGGTCCCGGTTGTTACCGGGACTATTGAGGAAGAAATAATAATAGATACATAAATAATAATAGTAATAATGGTATTAATTAACTATTTTATTTTGAACTATCCAAAATAATTTATTTATTTATGTATCACTGATACATTTATGCAGATCACTAGCTTTTGCCCGCGGAATTTTACTAACGCCATCTATTAACAAAATCCGGAACTAAATATCTAGTAACACATAACGATCTCCCCATGGGGATGTTTTACCGCGGTAAAAAGTAGCCTACGTTACTCTCCACCCTCCTCACTAACTCTACACACAAAAACCATACCATATAACAGCTTTTTTGCGACGTGAAAGACGGACAAACAAACACACTTTCACATTTATAATATTAGTAGGGATTTTTTACCAGCTTTTCAGAAAGGTGTTTTGTCATGGAGGAGAAGAAAAGCCGTACAAAAACTCCTCACTACATCTTTTTATATATAAAAATTAAAAATACTTTGATAAAAAAATAGATATACGTCAGGTACCTCTACAAAGTCTGTGATCCAGATAAGATTACATACATAATATCCATGAGATCCAGATAAAGTAATATTATCCATGCTTTTTCATGTCAGTGACATCTATCAATGTTACTGAACGTCAAATAGGTCTATCTCTGTGGTAAAACGTAGTGATTAAGTACTCTGTGGTCTATTCATAAAAGTAAATGTCAAAATCAATCGCGTTAAAAGTTCGAAACTCAAAAATCTCAATAATAATTTATTAATTATCAAGCAAGTTGCAAGCAAAGGTGTAGTTTATTTCAATTTCATTGTGTACAATTGACCACGATTCCATGATTGATGTTACCTGAGTAGAGCTGTCCTACAGGCGTGAATGTTAGTGCTCCGCGAGACAGGCTGGGAGCCCAAGGCAGCAATCAGCTTCAAGTATTCCCTGGTGAAGGACCTGTTGGCTACCACACTGGAGTATTATCCGAGTTTGTATTGATTTTGGTGTTAATACGAGTTACTTCCTATTGAATCTTCTTTCATATTCTAATGCTAGCCGTGTTTTATCATTACTCATGTGTATAGATGTTAAAGGCGGCTGTCAACGATTTCAACCTAGCGATTGAAAACGGTTGGGGGCTTTTACTGAAAGCCACCTGAATGTTACTTGATATACCTATTACCTATATGTGTTGCAAGAAGTGTATAAGGCGAGTGTGAATGCGAGTGTTGGAAGGGGCAGACCTAGGCGGACGTTTCAAGACCAAATTAGGGACGTCTTGAAAAAAGGCCAGGTCAAGAGTAGAGCAAACCGAAGAGCATGTATGAAAGGAATAATGAAAGTGGACGAAGTGAAACAAGTATGTAAGGATCATAGCAAGTGGAAAGAAGTGGTCTCTGCCTACCCCTACGGGAAAGAGGCGTGATTTATATGTATGTATGTATTATGTGTTGACTTACCAGGGGTATAAGGTATCTTAATGCAGTTTTTGCGCGCCGAGAAAAGCCAAAATATATTAAATTCCTTTTTTAAAATCACATCGACACTGGAAAGCAAACACGTAGTAACCCGCAAAGATCAAATCGATAATCAGAGCCGATAAAAAAAATCATTACTTCTCTACGAAAACAGAGAAAAACTCATAACTTCTCTACTAAACAGAGAATTTATAAAATAACTAGCTGCCCGGACAGACTTCGTTCTGTCAAAAGTTTTTTATTTTGAGATGTAAATTATCCTATCTTTCAAGTTGGATCAAACTGCACACGGTGTGCAAATTTGATTAAAATCGGTTAAGTAGTTTAGGAGTCCATCGCGGACAAACAACGTGACACGTAATATATATTAAGATTTCAAGAAATCATTAAGTTTTTCGGCTCTGATGAACTATTTGATAGTTGCGGGTTACTACGTGTTTGCTTTCTAGTGTCGACATGTATGCATTATGCAAACATGAGATATCACTATTTTGACACTGTTATAACTATCACTGTGAATGTGGGGTTAACCAGTCTAAGCCAGGAAGATCCATGCAAGCACTTTGATACACAATTTTTGGTGCGGGAGATGCCAACATATTTAATTTGAACTATGAAGTGCATGAACTATGAATATTTACTAAGTTAGTGCGTTCACCATCTTGGACTTCATCTCCACTTACCATCAGGTGGGATTGTTGTCAAGCACTTAGATACTTATTTCATGTAAAAATAATACTTTTTTTTTCACACGACATAACAAAAACATACATACTGCCATTTTGATAATGTCACAACAGTTACTGTCACATAGTATGTAAACACCGCTATAGCTACGAAGGTGATTATACCAATCATAATAGAATCAATAATCGAATCATAATATCAAATATCACAAATACCGATAAATCAATTATGATTAGTTGGTATTTTGATTTTTACGGGCAATTAACGCTTCGATTTCAACCTCTTTAGGGTCTGAATTTTCAAAAAGTCTAGAACAAACTCAAACAACTCTTTAAATAAATAGTATAAATTCTGATGTAAATCGGACTATATTTGTTTTTAGACTCATTTAAATGTTTACAAGTAAACATTCCTCTCACTCCTCTCACCCTTCACTCTATGGCCTAGACAATGAATTTTTGGAAATCCTTTCTTAATGCTTCCCAATATTCAAATTCAAAATTCTAATTCAAAATCATTTATTCATGTAGGTATCATTGATACACTTATGTGCGTAATTTTTTTTAATCAACCAGCTTTTTGCAAAAGTGCTTAGTCATGGAGGAGAAGAAAAGCCGAAAGAAACTCCTCAGCACATCATTATTGCATTATAGGCATAGTCCGCATAAGTTTATGCGGTTGTTAACCAGTAGCGAAGTTCTAAACGGTTGTTTACCTATTCACCCGCTGCCAACTAGTGATAAAATGGATATCCGGTAACTGGCCTATAGATCTAGTATCTGGCCTTGTTTTCACTATCCGGCCTTGCTTTCACTATCCGGCCGGATACCGGATAGTAATTCAGTATCCAGCTGGATTCCAGATAGTAAAATTAAAAAAAATCTCATTATTTTACACAAGGCAGATCATTCCACAATATCTTAAGGACACCGTTTATATGAATGAAATGAAATGAAATGCAACATAAAGTGAAATTTAATTTTAATACAATTTTTACTAGAAAATTAAATCAATAAATATATAAATGTCAGATTAAATCAATAATAATATAATAAATAACAATCAAATTAAATTAATAACTTATTTAACTATCAAATGTCAGGTGCATACTGTGCATAATCAACTTTTATACTTCCAATTTATAAATAAAATGTATAAAAACTAAAATTAAAAACAAGTTCTTACGTTGTCACTCAAAAAAGCAGTAAAAGTAGCAAATTGTGGTGCATGAATACTTGTTGATAAGAGGTGACTCCGCTTGGCTTCATATACCAGACCAGCTTCTGAAAATAGCCTTTCGTTGTAAACGCTACTGCCAGGTGCTGAAAGATAAATTCTAGCAAACCTTGACAACTGATTCGAATTATCTGACTACCAAACGTATGGGTCGTGATTGCGATCGATTCAAGATGTCTTTAAGAGAAAGTGAATCTCGTTAGCTATTGGATTTTGTTTTTCTTGATCGCGAAAATCACTACTAAAGGCCGAATATCCGGTAGCCGGATATTTGGCGCTCCGGCCTTGTAGCTTGCCGAATATAATTCTTATCATATCATTCAAGTTTCATCTCTACTGCCAACCACCTGTGATGGCTTAGAATGGATAAAAACACAAGATTTCTAAAGATTTTGCTATATTCATGGGCTGTAGTAAGACAGACAAATGTTCTATAGGTACCTATTATTTTTAGGGTTCCGTACGAAAAAACAAACTGCTGATATTCAATCGATGATTATCAATTGTCAACGGCTGCTTTGGATAAATATCCATTGTCAACTGCTGTTTTACATCTATATTCATGTCACCGTTGGTGTTGTTGTTTGTAAAATGACATGGAAAATGATTATTTAATGACATATTTACTTTGCTTTTTGGATTGAATTAGAGGAAGGATTGATAAATTAATATATTTATTTATGTGTTGCTTCAGATAACTGCAAAGTTAATATAATCTAACATGGAGATCCATAACTCATTCAGTTCTGGTCCAGCAGACAATCCAAATGAAGACCATTTTGGCTTTGATAATGAAGATTTAGAGCAAGTAAATAAGCGAACAGATGCACACAATGACACAAGGCTAGAAGATACTGAGGACTTTAAAAATCTACATGACATTAAGTTGGAAATAGATAATGGGCCTGACCACAGGCATGTCAATATTGAAGATAGAACAAATTATATGGCTGTGAATGAGATTAAGACGGAAAATAATTATTTGAACAATGAAAGAGATATTAAAGGCTTGTGTTTCTCCGAGGTAAAACAAGAAGTTGTTGAGGACATTGCAAACAATGATATGGGCAACAGATACCATGTTGAAATTGAAATCAATCCCCAAAACAGTTTTAAACACAGCCCTAAAGCGGAAAAATCATCCAGTGATTATATAGAGAATAATCACTTTTTTATATCTAGAGGTAAGTTTTTTTGTAATATTCAAGAGACAAATAGATCAGCCATTTGATGTTAAGTGTTAATATAATAGGATAAAATATACAACCGCCGCTTGAAAAATTGTAATAAAATCCACTTCACTAATAAACAAGTATATTTTTATTCAGATGAAGGTGGTCGATATGACCCTCTTTCTGCACAAGAAGTTGGACAAAGAGCTGAAAAAGTGACAAATACGCCGCCACAAATTATTGAAGTGAAGATTGAGGAACAACAGACACCGGAAGCTGACCAACCCTCCACAGATGATACGTTGCGTTGTGTTGTATGTCCTTATCAAACTCACAGTGATATTCAGTTGATGGAACATTTGAAAGCGCATGCTGCAATTAAAAAGTCATATTCCTGTAATATTTGTAAAAAAGTATTTAAGCGTAAAAACGCAGTTAAGATCCATATGGCAATACATTCTGATGCGAAACCATATGCATGTCACATTTGTAAAAAAGAATTTTACCAGAAAAATCTGCTTCAAACACATTTAATGATACATTCTGTAGATAAACCGTACTCATGTGACGTTTGTAAAAAAACGTTTGGAAGCGAAAGGATTCTACAAAAACATTTAATAACACATTCTGATAAGAAACAACATTCATGTTACATTTGTAAAAAAGCGTTTAAACACAAAGTTACTCTACAAAAACATTTAACTATACATTCTGATGAGAAACCACATAGATGTAACATTTGTGAAAAATCATTTAAACTAAGAGATCACCTACAACAACATTTAATAATACATTCTGATGAGAAACCATTTTCATGTAATGATTGTAAAAAAGCGTTTAGAGTCAGACGGTCTCTAATAAACCACTTAAAAATACATTCCGAAGATAAACCACATTCATGTTACATTTGTAAAAAAATATTTAAATTTAAAAGTAACCTACAACGACATTTAATGACACATTCTGATAGGAAACCATTTTCTTGTAATGTTTGTAAGAAAGCATTTAGAGAGAAAAATAAGTTACAATTACATTTAACAATACATTCTGTAGAAAAACCATACTTATGTGACGTTTGCAAAAAATCGTTTAGAGAGAAACGGTTCCTAAAACAACACTTAAAAACACATTCCGATGAGAAACCACATTCATGTAACATTTGTAAAAGAGCATTTATTCGCAAAGATTATCTGAAATCACATTTATCAAGACATTCTGATGTGAAATAATTTTCATGTAATATTTTGGTTCAACCGCCACTTTTACCGAGCCGACTTATTTTGTGACGGACAAAATATTTACAATATGTAGGTGTTCGAGCCTTCAGGCTTGACCCATTGAGATTAACGTCTTGAACTTCAGCGCCATCTAGTAGTTCCTTATAGTTAATAGTATCAGGCGTTACTTTGCGGAAATCCATTGTTATTAAGTTAGTATTAGTCTACTTTGCAACAATCCGCGTTTAACATGTATGATGGTATATACTCTAAAACATGCGTGGCACCTCCCTCCCTCCCTAATTATAATTAATTGATTGAATAATTAATTAATTACTAATCACCAATTATTACAACACCATTAGATAATCAGTGGGCGAGTTGGGTATAAATACGCCACGCTCAGTGAACGATGTTCACTTTGCGACTAACCATCGTAGAGTCAACTTACCCTGATGATGCTCCGTTTCGGGGCGAAACACGTGTTGGTGCTAGTATGTATGTTAGTATATACGTTTAATTATTGTAGTGGATGTCCGTTGTGGGAGGGAGGGAGGTACCACGCATGTTTTAGAGTATATACCATCATACATGTTAAACCCGGATTGTTGCAAAGTAGACTAATACTAACTTAATAGTAGTTCCTTGTATGAGTTTGGTTCGTCTTGTCGGTGGCAGTGGGGAGCCAGCGCGCTCGGGCATGTATAATGCTTTGTTATTCAGTACAGTCAGTCGGTAGTGTGCACCGTCTAAGAACGAGTGCAACTTAGAACTAAGTTACAATATTCTTTATTACTTACGAGTAACCGCCCTCGCTTTGCTTCGGTTTTCTTATTTTTTTATACCTCGGGTTACATTATTGGAGTTTTATTAAAGATCCCTAATATTTATGAAAATATACTATAGTCTATGTCACCCGGGGATAGTGTAGCTTCCCGACAGTGAAATAATTTTTCAAATCGGTTCAGTAGTTTCGGAGCCTATTCAATGCAAACAAACAATCAAATCTTTCCTCTTTATAATATTAGTATAGATAACTTAATTCACGAACCCATAAGGGCGTGGTTTACCCTAGGTTGATAGGGAAATAAACCACAATACCCGTGTTTAGTGCCGTCCGCACGCACGCTTTATTGATATGTCGTCCCGCTGTATTGGGAGACGATTTAATGGAAACAACCGTTGCGCTTGCACTCTGATTTATTACTGCTTCACATACCTAATTACAGTAAGATGACATCGGACACCATATATGATACTAATACCACCACACCTCGGGGGTTTCAAAGAAAAAAAAAAAAAATCCAAACAATTTTTTTTTTTTATATAAATCAAGTTCAAAACCAAGTTAAAAACACTTCATTACTATTATAAATGTTAGTATTATGAAATAAATTTCTTAGTTCTATTCTTATGTACTAATTCTACCTTATTGTCCTTTATAACTTTTACATTAGGCTCACAATCCTCTAACACTTCAAATGGACCATTATATAATTGCTGCATTTTTGAACCACTTTCGTTTTTTACCAAAACCAAATCTCCTTTTGCATATTTAATTGGATTAATATACTTATCATAAACAATTTTTCTTTTTAACTTACTATCTATTAAATGTTTCCTTGCTTCCTTACTAGCTAACTGTAACCTATATTTTAATTCTAAGACATAATTATCAGGGTTGTACAGAGGATCTAATTCATCTTTTAAATTACTTGGAAGTTTACAAACCTTTCCAAACACAAGTTCGTATGGGGTATACCGAGTTTCACAGTGAACAGTAGTATTAAAAGCAAAACACCAAAAAGGTAACCAATCAGACCATGTGTCTGTGTGTTTATCACATTGAATCCTAAGAAAAGAACGCAAATGTTTATGTGTATTCTCCAATGCTCCGATGGACTGGTGATGGTAAGCTGTTGAATTTTGTTTTTCAATACATAAGAGTTTACATACCTCTATAAACATCGATGACATGAACTCCGAACCACGATCAGACGCGATGATCCTTGGCAGACCATATCGTAAAATAAAATTATTTACTAAGGACTTTGCTACAGACTTAGTATCTTTTGTTTTTAGTGGATAAGCCTCTACATATTTACTAAGCTCGCACTGTAAGGTCAGTATGTAGGTATTACCTTCATAATCCTTATCTATGGGACCTACAATATCAAGAAAATTTTTTTCGAAAGCTGAAGACGCTGTGCTAGTAATTATCATAGGCTCTTTGATATTCTTCGAGTGCTTCATTAATTGACACTTTTTACATTTACCTACAAAACTTCGTACGTCATTTTCTAAACTAGACCAATAATATTTTTTCTTTATACTGTTTACCATTTTACGAATGCCCGCATGACCGCTAGTTGGTAATAAATGATAATCTTGTAATATAAATGTCTTTTCGTCACTATCAGTAATTTTTCTTACTTTATTTAAAATATGGATCCTAGGACCTATCCATTTCTCCCTATTATTTATTTCTTCTTTTAATTCTTTAATGAATAACGCGTTATTAATATTTTTAATTATATATAAATTCTCTATATTCATACTTGCGCAAAATATACTCAATTTGTCAGCAAATACGTCTCGCGTGAAATGCATTTTGAAATTGAGATTAATAAACAAAGTCATTTGACTTGGCACGTATGCAAAACATTTCTTCTCATTAGTTATTGTATTTCCTTTTCTCATCGTATTTAATTCATGGCCATGAATGAGTCGTAATTCCGTAAAATAATTCGGTTTCTGTAATATTTCTACAACTCTTGGTTGATCAGTCCAATTGTCGTAGCAATTTTTATCAGAAATCGACGTCACGTCTGGTTTTGAAGATTCAAATAATCTACGTTTCTGTCCTCTAGTCATTACATTTAAAATGTTTTCGTTTAAAGATTTCAATTCATCTGAAGAAACTACTACTCTCGACAACGCGTCTGCAACTACATTATTTTTTCCTTTAACATAAACTACATCAAAATCGTATTCTTCAAGGGTTAATCGAAATTTTAACAAGCGGCTAGATGGATTCTTCATTCCAAACAAGTAAATTAAAGGCTTATGATCAGTCATGATAGTGAATTTCCTACCATAAAGATAAGGCCTGTAATATTTAACGCTCCAAACAATAGCCAATAATTCTTTTTGTATTGTCGGATAATTTAATTCAGCTTTATTTAATGGTCTACTCGTGTAAGCTATAGGTCTTAAATTTTGATTACATAAAACAGCACCTAAAGCTTTATTAGAAGCGTCGGTCTGTAACACAAATGTATTATTTTCGGAAAAATCTGGATATTGTAACACTGGTGATGAAGATAAAGCCTTCTTTAAAAATTCAAAGGAATGTTTACACTGCTCAGTCCAAATAAATGGTTCATTTTTCTTACATAATTTATTTAAAGGAATAGTTATTTCGCCAAAATTAGGTATAAATTTTCTATAATAGTTACAAAATGCAACAAAACGCCTCACTTCGTCTGCGCTTCGTGGCACTGGATAATTACGTAAGATTGAAGTTTTTTCAGGATCGGGTAAAACCCCTTCAGATGTAACCAAATGGCCTAGATACAAAATTTCTTTTTTCAAAAATTCGCATTTACTTGGATTTAGCTTTAAATTAACGTTACGAAATCGTTGAAGTACATCGATTAAATTTTTGTTATGAATTTCTAAACTTCGACCGAACACAATAACATCATCACAATAAACAAAACATTTGTCATAAGTCAAACCCGAAAGTGCAACAGACATGATTCTCGAAAATGCGCTTGGACTAATTTTTAAACCCATAGGTAACCGCTTTAGTTGGTACTGTCCAGTATCAGTTGTAAAAGCCGTAATTTTCCTACATTCTTCAGTTAAAGTTACTTGGTAAAATCCTTGGTGAAGGTCTAAATGAGTATAGTATATAGCGTTTGAAAGAGAATCTAATATTTCAGTAATATTCGGCAATGGAAATTTATCGTCTTGAATTTTTTCATTTACTTTCCGAAAATCAATAACTAATCGCCACTTCGATTTACCACTAGAATCCGTCTTCTTTGGAACTAAAAGAATAGGACTAGACCAATCAGAATTAGTTTTTTCTATTATATCATTTTGTAACATTTTTTCTATTTGATTTTTAATTTCAGGTTTTAAAGCTACCGGTAATCTATAAGGCTTTGTATAGGCTGGAATAGAATTGGGTTTTAAATGAATTTCTTGTTGCATAATATTAGTTGTAGTCAATTTATCGCCTTCTAAATGAAATACATCTGCATATTTAGCACATATAATTTCAATGGATCTATGCTCTTCGCTATTTAAATGACTTAAATTTAATAAAGGTAAAAGCTTTTTGACACGCTCGACGTTGTTATCTAATTTGTTAAAACTACATATTTTATAATCTGACAAGGGATAAAGTTCTGGCTTAAAATGTGGTAATTGAATGATATTCTCACTAGTATTTAATAGTTGAATAGGAATTTTCCCATTGACAGGTGAAACTATTGCCCCAGCTAAAAATAAATTATCTGAAATTTGTTTTGATGAAATAATGTAATCTCCTTTTAATTGTTGATCCACCTGCAAATAATGTATCGATTCACTTCGTGAAGGAATATAAAAATAATTATGAAAATCGCTATTAAAATCGCTCCGCTTATGCAGTGTAACCATACATTTATCACCGTGCTTATTACGCAATGTTAAAGTATTGTTCGGTAAATCAATGCATGCAAAGTAAGCACGCAGGAAATCAAGTCCGATTATGCCATTTGTATCACACGGTAAAGTATCGAATACGTAGAAGTTATGACGAAATTCAATACCGCTGTGTGTTTGCAAAGTCAAGTCAGCATAGCTGTTCGCATGAACTTGACCACCTATGCCTTTGATTAAAGTGAAATCTTTGTTTAAAGTTATGCTACTGGGAATTATACCTTTGCGTATTATAGATAAGCTAGCTCCTGTATCGACTAAGAATGAAAGTTCTTTGTTCTCTAAATAAAAGTTAACAAAAGTGAACCCATAATTATACGTTAAGACTTTATGACCGAAAAAACTGCATGGTTTCAGTACTTTCAGGGTTAACATCTGTATGTTCTTGTTGTTCTACTGAAGGTATCACCCTGGTAGAATAAACCGTATTATAATTTCGACCGTTTCGACGAAAGTTACGAAATGCCGGATTCCGATATGTAAAAGTAGGTGCACCACGATGTTGGAAAGGGTTGTTGGAGTTGTTGAGGAATGTTGACTGGGGGCGTCCTCGCTGAAAACCTCGTTGCGCACCTCGTTGAAAGCTGCTGTTATTGATGTAATTTCCTCGCGCATAATTATTAGTATAAAAATGTCTGTTACCTGTGAACTGCCGTTGATAATGGGGTCCAGCATTACCTCGCGGCCTGGAGTAGCCTCGACTGCGCCGTGACCTGAGAGGGGGTCTCATGCTCAACACCATGTCCTGGGAAGGTGGAGCAGCTAATTGCTCATCCTCGGCTGCGCGTACAGCATCCTTTAAATTACTGTAATTTCGAGCCGATATTATTGTACTTAAACGTCTGTTACGTAATCCGTCGGCGAATCTTTTAATAGCAAGTTTTTCATTTAAAGGCCTTAAAATTTCATATGCCTCCGAATTACAGTCGGCTTGTGAAATTGTAAGGTCAGCAAAAAGTTCTTCTATCTTATCACCAAATTCAGTAATAGTCAAATCCTTTTGAGAAACAACATTTAACTGTGCTAATAAAGAGTTGGCAGATTTTTTTGTCAAAAGAAATTGTTTCATATCAGTCACTAAACTATCAACGCTTTCATATTTATTTTTAAGTTTTAATTTTCCCACTTTATTTAAACGAGTTTTTAAAATAAATGAAATCAACAACTTTTTATTAGCATCATCACCTAAACAACTGGAATACATTTCTATCCCTTCAATTATTTTGTTTACAGTTTCCTCTTTTCCATCCATAACAGGAATTAATGACGTCGCAGTTCTAATCTCAAACTTCTCCATTGTGAAACTCGTACAATTAATACCACCGTAACTCAATATCTTATGATATAAATCTTTAATTTGTTGACATAGAACCTCTGTACTACTACCTGCCACTTGCTTATAACTACTTACATAGACAATGTTTTTAAATTCTTCGAATAAAACATTAGCTTCTAGAATTTTCTCACTTACACTACTAACATATAATTGTCTCCTTTGCGGACCCAATTTCCTTAAATTTATTTGTATACTTTCTAATTTATCATAAATTTCACGTAAGGATATTTCCATATATAACAATTTATATTTTCACTCTACAATAACCATTATTTTTTATCATTGCTTAGCTGCTAATTGCATAAATCATATTAGTTATCTGCATGTATTATAGTTATAATCTACTCTGTTAGCTAATTGAAGAATCTATATGAAAATATCCTTAAAATTTCTTACATTTATCTAAATAGTAAAAACATACCGGATGTGCTTATGCGTAAGCACACTTTAAGAACCCATATACCACTTCACTTCACTATATCGACCGATAAAACCGCACTACACTGAACCACACTTTATATTATTTTCGTCGACTCCAGGGACACCAGCTCCAGCTCCGAAGCCTCGCTCAGCCCGACCTCGCAGCGACATCCGCGCTCTGATGCGGTTCCAAGCCTCGCTGTTTAATTCTTTTCTGATCAGCTTAATGTGGCACTTTTTGTAGTATTTGAATACGATGAACAATGCGACAATTACAATGACTATTGCCACAAATGACACAACAATATTTGATATCTGCAGCTGTGCTGCTGTTTCCTTCAGCACGCTCTCAGTCCCAGCTCCAGCCGAAATTATTGTAGTCTCCTTCTCGTCAGCTTTAGTGTAAGAGTTGCCCATTTTTCCTTTGAGGGACAGCAGCAGGAACAATATTATACTCGTACTTATTGTTAGTATCGCACACGTTTCGTTTGGAGAGTTCTGAGCGCACTGCCATTGTGAATGCCAAATTGAATTTATTATTGAGTAAAAATGCTTACGCGGCGGCGTCGTGCCTGACCGGCGGCAGGGTCGCCATGTATTGGGAGACGATTTAATGGAAACAACCGTTGCGCTTGCACTCTGATTTATTACTGCTTCACATACCTAATTACAGTAAGATGACATCGGACACCATATATGATACTAATACCACCACACCGCTATGAACGATAAAATCCATCTCGCTAAAAGTGGACGTATGATACAAAACATACGTAAGATACAAAACATAGCTTCAATCATCGCGACGGTAGAAGTTCTACCCTTATCTATACTAATATTATAAAGAGGAAAGCTTTGTATTTTTGTATTTTTATATTTTTGTATGTTTGCAACGAATAAACTCAAAAACTACTGAACTGATTTTCAAAATTCTTTCACCATTAGAATGCTACATCATTCATGAGTAACATAGGCTATATTTATTACTAGAAAAAATTAGGGATCCTTGTTAAAACATCAGTAACGTGAACCAAAGTGTGAAAAAATTTGCTTAAAAATTTCTTTCATCGCATACGCTGCGGAAACTATTGATGATAGAACAAAAAAATGTTCTACAATATTATAGAACATATCAATATCTACAAAAAACCTCGCGATAGTATATGTCCAACTATTTTCGTTATGTCACTATAACCACTTTTTACATTTTAAAAGTTAATAAAAAAGATGACCAAAATCAGATCATGAAAACCATACCTTCGTATTAATCCTTATCCAAATAAATCATTTCATATTCAAAACTGTTTCAATACCTATAGATAACTTTTTGAATGACTCAAATCGGACATTCCATTCAGAAGATATTATTTAGTAAAGGAACTACGTGACAACGTACAGCGCGGCCGGACAGCTCGCGCATGTTCCGCGGATCCCGATTATGTAACACGGGGAGGGAACGGGAGGGGAGGGGAGTGGGGTGGGAGCGGGAGAGGGAGAGGAAGAGAGAGAGGGAGAGGGGGAAGGAAGGGGAGGGGAGAGGTAGCGGGAGCGGGAGAGGGAGAGGAAGAGAGAGAGGGGGAAGGAAGGGGAGGGGAGGTGAGAGGGAGATGGAGAGGTAGCGGGAGCGGGAGCGGGAGAGGAAGGACACGGAAACTATAACGGCTAAGAACGGCTGTACCGATTTTAATGATCCCTGATTTGTTACATTCTTAGGCGATACGAAGTTCGCCGGGTCAGCTAGTAAAATATAATTAGACAAGGCCGTATACATTATAATTTATGATTCGCTACACCTATAACGAAATATACAACAAATTTATTTATCTATGTCGCAGATAATGGCGTCAACGTCGCGCATGAGTGACCTCAGCACAATACCGGTCCCACAAGAAGACAGCGCGTTTCTTCAACGATTTATAAACATCTTAGATAAAAATTACCCAGAGAATTGGCGCTCATGGGAAGTAAACGACTTGCCTTATACAACTCTGTTCGGGGATAAGATATCTCCGAAACTCGAAGCAAAACTACGATTTGCTATCCCAACGGAAGATCTTGCTAGGGCTTTTTCCCCAAGCGACCCGTCGCTCTCCGAAAAGCGATTTAGAGCCATCAAACGAAAACTACTGGAATGGCCCCTAGGGAGGGCTCTATTATACTCTCCGCACAGTATCATGGAAAAGATTCATGAAAAATCCTATGAACCCTTCATGAATACCGTTAAATTTTTGAAGCCGAAGCTTACGTCTAGGGGCATCGCATCCAGCAGTTCACCCAAAAAACGTAACTCAGTGTCCCCGAGCACTTCGTCAAAGGCCAAATCTCCACGTTACGAAGAAAACGATCACCATCTCATGCTGTACGAAAAAATTATGCAGGTAGTCACCAGCCAAACACAGGCTATTGAGAACATTACGGCTACGGTCTCAAATCTAGCCACAAGAAAGGAGGGAATCAGGTCGGAAGTAAATGAATCCTTTGATTCCACCGTCAATAGCACACAATCTGACGATGAATTCCATGCCCCATCGATAAGTCTAGTACCGGGTGATACTAAGTCTGGGACAACAGAGCCTGAGGAAGCGTCCTATATAGCTGAAGTAAACTGCGATTTCGCACCTCACACAGTCGAAGCAGAACCAAAGTGCGCAAAAGCTGACCCTGAACTAGCGGATCAGGGTCGAAAATGCCAACGCCTGGATACCGAAGGCTGGAAGAACATCCGGTACTCAGATGTCCAGAAACAATTCCACGCCACCCCGGTATTTACAGCATTAAAAGTTAATAGCATCCTGGCCCCAACCACACCTTCATGGACCTCCCTCTCATATTTGGAGGAAATGGACGAAACTCTAGGAGCTATAACTCACGGTCTGCTGCTACAGAGGAAAGCCTTTCAAGAAACCTGTAAACAAATAGACCCGAAGTTACAGTTGGAAATTCAGAAAAAAATCCTTAATCCCGAGTCTAGTTTTAGAAAAGTTTCAGATGCACTATTGCAATACACCTGCGGCCGAAGAGCCGAAATAATTCAGGCCCGCAGAGAAACTTATAAATCAAACAATAAAGTCCTTAACAACATACTCCATGACATACCCCCTTCGGAGACACATCTATTCTCCGAACAGAAACTATCGGAAGCCGTCAAAGACCAGGGAGGAACGCATAAGTTTTTTCCGAAAAAGGGTTTGCCGAACTTTAAGTTCGGAAAGAAATGTTTTCCTACGTCAAGAGGGAATTCAAAGACGTACAAGGAACAGCCACGACAAGAACGATACCAAATCAAAAAGCAACCCTCCCGAAATTTTCATTCATCAGGAAAACCAAGATCCAGCAATAACAGACCAAGAACGACCCATACGAATCCAAGGAAATCGTAACCCAGAGGTTCTACAAGCGGGGCAGCTAGGATTAAATGATCTGTGGAAATCACTAGAAGCGCCACGAACTATTTTAAACATTCTAAGAGGCTATCGAATACCTTTTATACGCAAACCACCGCTCGTCAGATTAACCAACGAATATAGAAAGAACCTAAATGCTCGAGAGAAATGACTCAACAAATTTCAAATCTTATAACTCCTAAAGCTATCTCACCGAATATTTACGAAACGAATATTACGCAAATTTTTCTGCGCTCTAAACATGGAATTGTTCCCACAGATTGATTTTTAACCTAAAATCCTCAAACACTTACGTTCATCGACTTAAGTTTTGCTTAATTAGTTTAAAAAGGTCTCTCAGATTATTGAAAGTGGTGACTATCTCGTTAAAATCGATATTTCTAATGATTATTACCACATCCCAATCTCTGAATCCCATAGAAGATATCTCTCACTAACTTTTAAAGGGAAAATATATAACATGAACTGCTTACCATTTGGCCTCTTGCACCATCAATTTTTAGTAAAATTTCAAATTGGGTAGCAAATCAACTCCGAAATAAAGAAATCGGGACTGTCGTATACCTGGATGATTTCCTGCTTAAGAATCAAAACGCTACATTACTCTCACAACAAGCTTTATGGTCGGTCAGATTCCTTAAATATCTGGGCTGGCACTGCAATCGAAAAGAATTATGTACGATATTTATGGTCTTACAAAGAGAATGGAAACAACTTCGGGAGAAAATCATTATCGTCCAAACAGACAATCGCACTGCCGCCGCCTACACACGCAAGCAAGGAGGACCCAAATCTCGCATACTTCTCAAAATGGTCGAAAAAATACTAAATTTTGCACAAAAATAACCATAATACCGAAATACCTTCCGGGCCGATACAACTCTCTAGCAGACAGTTTGTCAAGGTTAAAAAAGCCACAGGAATGGCACCTCGATCAGAAAATCCAAACCATTGTATTTAAAAAAATAGGAATTCCGGAGATCGATCTCTTTGCAGTAAAAAATTTGACAGTAGTCCCAAGATATGCGAGAAGAGGATCAGAAAGACGACAAAAGCGAATACACAGACGCTTTCAGCAGATCATGGAACTACAACCTAGGATGGATTTTTCCACCTCCGGCTCTCATTCCATGCGTTCTCCAACATTTAAACATCTCCAAGGGCTACTATATACTAATAGCACCGAAATGGGAGAAAGCTTTCTGGAGACAAGACGTCAAGAAACGAGCAGTTTGTCCTCCATTTCAAATCAAAAACCTGAAAGTCCACCTGAAAGACCTTCAAACAAACCGACCACCTCGAGGCATTCAGGACTTGTCTTTGGAGGCCTGGAAGTTACGAGCTGGGCCATCGAAATAAGCGACTGGAACGATTCCCTAAGGGAGATCTTAAAGTCGGCATGGAGACACTCAACACTTAATACCTACAAGCCTGCATGGCATGATGATGGAAGAACTGGTTACAATGGACCATAGGTGACAATGTTTCAACAACATCCCCAAGAGCGAGTGACCTAGAGAGATACTTGATTTTCCTCCACATAACAAAAGTCGTCATCCAGAACAATTCAACACAAATGTTGTGCAGAAAATCATATTTATTCATCAAGCTGGTTTGGTGATACATGGGAAGGCGGGTAAAAAGCCCTGTGATATTTGAGGCATAGAGATAAAGAGGTCAACATATCTGGCTTCAATTCAACCCATTCCCACCCCACCCGATCGAATGGGTATTTTGCATATGATATTTGTTATGAGCGCATCGAAAAACACAGGTATAACAAATTCTGATCAATCGGTGTATGGGCTATAACGTTCATCGATAAGTCAGTTTTAAGATTCACCATTGAATGATATTCGCTCCACTTTCACAGTAGTACGTGTATAAAATGAGTTTTCCAAGTTTTTATAAATAGTGAACACATTTATATGTCATGTTTTGCTTATTTTAACTTATTATTTTGTTAACTATTCTGTATTTTTAACCGACTTCAAAAAAAAGGAGGAGATTCTCAAATTAATTTTATGTGTGTTTTACCTCATAATTCTCAAACTAATTTTATGTGTGTTTTACCTCATAATTTTTTACTGGGTTTACCGATTTAGATGATTCTTATTATATTCGAAAGCTGATACTTGTCTTGTAGTCCCATTTAAATGTGAACGAGACCTGACGAGTAGTTTTTGAGTTATCCCTAATTTTGAAGTCGGTTATTTTTTTAGAAGAATTATTATGTATAACCACAGGTATAACTCAATTATTAATAAAGATAAATAACAAATAGAATGAATACAAGCTATTAATTATGTAATTTAATTTCACCATCTAGTGTTAAATTATTTTTAAGTAATAATATGCCCATGAAATAAAGTAATATTTATATGCTGTGTTGCGTTTTAATTGCTGAGATTTAACTAATATTTTCTGGTAATATGCTTTGGTATCAATAAGTGTACTACCCTTCTCAAACTCAAGCACATCAATAGTTATCCAATCTTGCACCAAATATCTGTGCGCGCTATCCTTTTCACACTGATTACTATGTCCTTTGTCCAAAGGTCGTCTGTAAGAGATGGCTCTATAGCGATAAGACCGCCTTTTGTACTACACATTATATTTTATATAATGTTCTAATGTATTAACCTATTTGGAGTGTACAATTAACAGTATTTTAACTATAGTATACCGTATAATAGTTCTACCGTAGAACTAGTGGGAACAAAAACCGTATCTACATTTTGTTCCCACTAGTTCTACGATAGAACTAACCAGTAGAACTAGTGGGAATGAACCTGTATATCTACCGCTTTGTTCCCACTAATTGTACTTGTTATTCCGATCCAAGACCCCGTAGCCTAGTTGATAGCAACCCTGCCTGCGAAGCGAGGGGTCCTGGGTTCGATTCCCGGCAGGGGCAGATATTTATGTGACAGATGAGTGTTTGTGCTCGGGTCATGGGTATGATTGTGATGTGTTGTATGTGTCGTCCATGCTACACGCGGCGCAGGTGGTAGCCTACTGCGGGGGTGTGAGTGTGTTAGCTTTTATTATTTATTATTATTATCTTCGTGTATGCCACCCACGACACAGACGGGAACGGCGTTATTTAGAAGACATGAGTGGATGAAGGGGTTATGTAACATTTTATTCAAAAACCATTTTTTGCATTGGATGAAGGTGTTATGTGCCTATAAACCATATTAAACCTTCAAACAATGCCATTTAGGCTTAGTTTTAGAAATAGCAAGTGATGAAGGAGTTATGTACCAACATAAAATGATAATCACACTGAATGAAAGTGACATGGGCACTTAGCCATGTTCTTTAATTTAAAATTATTTAAATCTATGTCTTTCTTGCGCGGATGAACGAGATAAGTGCAATGAAACGCGCGGGTGCGTTGCGTTGTTCTGGATGAAGGTGTTATGTGATGTACTTGTCTCTTTCTTTCATTTCGCGCCGTGTTCAATTGTGCTGGATCATGGGTCGCGTACGCATGTCACGAGTGTTTTGTTTATTGTTTATTTGATTAAAACTAGTGTTTTTGATTTTTTTTATTACAATAATTTCAAGAGCTAAAAGACTTGTGGACGCTGCTATAAAACCTTCAACTTTAAATTATGATTTCCTAAAGTACGACAATCCTTACCTCGAAATCTTAGACAAAAGTAACTTTCTTCCCCAAGGGTTATCGGTCCTTTGAACTATGTGGCCAGCCCATTGCCACTTCAGCCGGCTAATTCTTTGAGCTATGTCGGTTACCTTTGTTCGCCTACGGATCTCCTCATTTCTAATGCGATCACGTAAAGAAATAGCGAGCAAAATAGCCCTCTCCATAGGCTGCTGCGCTACTCTGAGCGTGGATTAGGGCACCATGACTCGAATCCGTATGTCATCGCTGGCAACACACACTGCTCGAACACCTTCGACTTCAGGCACTGAGGTAGTGTTTTGGACGACAAGATATGACGCAGTTTCCCGAACGCAGCCCATCCGAGTTGGATTCTACGAGTGACTTCTTTCTCGAAGTTGGACTTACCCATCTGGATCACTTGTCCCAGGTAAATGTATTCGTCTACAACTTCGAGAGCAGCGCCATCAACGACAACCGGTATGGGTGTGACGGGTGTGAGGTGTGTGACGTATTCGCCATTGATATTGATGCCACGTCGTTTCCACTTAGTGACGGAATCGAACAGTTTTTAGAGCGCCACTAGAGGGGGTTTACCTCCAGCTCTTAATAGCTCGGTTGTGATTCCGTCATCTCCCGGTGCCTTGTTCTTTTTAAGCTGTTTGAGAGCCTCTCTAATCTCATACAGGCTGACGTCTGGGACATCCTCTGTGTAGTGACGGGTCAATTTAGCTCGCTTGTCGCTTTCCTCGCCAGGAGGTGGAGCTTGAGAGGAGGCATACAACCGTCCGTAGTAATTTCTCTCAGAACTTCCGGTTTCAACGAAACCATGGTGCCGGACTCGGTCTTCAACCTCGTAAACTGACTTTGCCCAATAGACAGATCCCTGGCGAACACTTTGGAGCCCTGGTTTCGCTCAATTGTGTTTTTTACACGGTTTGCTTTGTGTTTTCGCAAATCGCGTCGCCTGCACTTGGAGATCTGTTCATTGAGCCGTCGGTATTCCCTCATAGAGGTTGGAGACTGCACACATAGTTCTCGTCGATCTTTCATAAGATCGAGAGTTTGTTCTGAGAGAACCTGAGATCTACTACTTGGGTGGGTCTTGAAATACTTCGACCCTACCTCGTGGACAGTTGTTACCATCCTGGTGTTAAACTCGTTCACTGTCATGCACGATCCTAGGCACATAAAACGACTTTGCAGCTCAAGTTGAAAGTTTTCGGATCCCTGGATTTGGACGGATGTTGGGCGAAGCGTAGACTTCATCAGGCGTGACCGTTCCAGCTTCAGGTCGATATTTAATGTGCCTCTTACAAGACGGTGATCGCTTCCGGTTTTGAACCTGCTGATCACAGAGACATCATCAAATATGTGCCGTTTGTCTGCCAGAATTAAGTCTATCTCGCTTTTCGTGGAACTATCAGGACTTATCCAAGTCCACTTGCGTTGTGGCTTCTTTCTGAAGAAGGAGTTCATCATGAAGAGATCTTCGTTCACCAAAAAGTTGGCCAGCAAGTGTCCTCGGTGATTCCGTTGTCCAATTCCGCAGGGACCCACTTTCATCTCGGCGCCACTTTGCGTGCCCAATCTCGCGTTGAAGTCCCCCATCACAACATTGAAGTGAGCTTTAGAGGTATGTATGGCTCTGCTTATGTCCTCATACATAACCTCAACCTCATCGTCAATGTGTCGAAGTCGGCGCATATACCTGCTGTACCACCTTCAACGAATACCGTTTGGATATTCTGAGTGTAAGGTACGCTACCCTGGCCGACACGCTACCAACTTGCAGAATGTTGTTGATGAGGGACTTGTGAACGAGAAACCGGACATCACCTTGGGACAGGTGTTCGCCCTCCCGGTGATAGAACAAGTTTCCGGATTTGAGTATTATCGTGTCCTCCCCCTGTCTTCGTACTTCAGATAAACCCACAATACTCCAGTTTAACTTGTCTATCTCTTCTTCCAGCTCTTTTACCTTATCGTCGGTCCTCAGTGTCCTGATGTTATATGTTGCCAGGTGCAGAAGTCGTCGTTAACTTACAGTTAACCCATTCATCTTTAATTTAAGTATGCAACTTCTTTTTATTTAAACGGTAAATGAAGGAGTTATGTACATATTTTTTTTAATAAATACATATTCTTAAACTTTTATTTTATTTTTCCACTCCATATTAGTAGATGTGTATAATTACTACAATTTGATATATATAGTTAGTAAATAAATAACAAGAAAAAATATTTATCTCAAAAATAAGTAACAAAACTTTGACGTCCGTTTTCTCCACATTTAAATATTGTATCTTAACCCCTTCATCCACTCATGTCTTCTTGATTATCTCACAAACAAGCTTTCTTATGGAAGTAGGATAGAGGTGAATGAAAATTGTCTCATTTTTTTACTTACAATAAACTATAAAGTAATGCTTAACCACGATCCCACCTGATGGTGAGTGGAGATGTGGTCCAGGATGGTAGGCGCACTAACTTAATAATAGCCTATTCACTCTTTTCTTGAAGACATCCACCGTCATAGGTAGGCGGGAACGCAGGCAAGCTATTCCAATCCTTCGCGGTTCATGACGACGCAAACCGCGTCGTCCGTACCGGTGGGATGTTCACCACGAAGGGGGAATTAATTCAAATAATTCTTGCGCACGCTCCAAAATGTGCCCTATAGAAGACCGATCATATGAGGGGAAAGAAAAGTGTTCAGCTATAAGCAGTAAACAATAGTTCAAAACCCTTTACAACGTCGCCGGCATAGGCAAACGGTATACATAAGAGTGTACTTAACAGTTGTTGGTTTTTTTATGGAAATAGCCGGCAAACGAGCTGACGATCCACATGATAATAAGTTGCTGTCGACGCCCATGAACATTAGCAACACCACAGTATAAAAAATATTATTACATTTCTTATACTGTGGCAACACTGATGTTGACCAGAACTGAGTGTTTCAATATCGTAATTCTGGTATTCATTGTTACTATACAAAGTATCTAGATATTTCGAGTGTTCATTTATTTCTGAACACACCCACGAACCTAATCAACCAAGTCCCTTAATCCCTCGTGTACCCCTCGCATCACCATTTTACCTTAATAGACTAGCTGACTAAGAAATTGTAATAATTGTGTGTAAAATCTATCTTTTTCCGAAAAAGTCGCAAGCCATCGGTATTATTTCGTACCGAATAGATACTTATTATACTGCGACAATCAAACAGAATGTAAAAATAGTTAGATAAAATTGGCAATATGCATATTAGTAAACAAAGTATAATCTGAAACTTAGGTAGGTATCCCAAAATCTTCAGGTAATGATTCACATTCCGGAAACTCTTCATCATTATCGACCCCTTCCAAAATTCCAAGGAGTTCCGAGGGATCGCTCATGTTGCACTGCACTACTTTCCTCGCTATTCGATGACGTCAACAGGATGTCATCTATGCTCGAGTCTTGACCACAGCCCAGCGAACTGATTTATCGGTGACGCGCTAGGGATGCGACTAAATATCTAGCAACTAACAAAATATCGATCTCCCCGGCCCATGGGGTTGTTTTACCGCTGTAAAAAGTAGCCTACGTTACTCTCCACCCTCCTCACTATCTCCACACACAAAAACCATACCATATAACAGCTTCGTTGCGACGTGAAAGCCGGACAAACAAACAAACACACTTTCACATTTATAATATTAGTAGGGATAGTAGGGATGGTGAAAGTAATAATAGATGGTGAAATTAAATTACACTTATTACCTCGTATTAATTTTATTTCCTGCTTAACTTTATAATTGAGTTATACAAAATACAGAGTAATTAATGAAATATTTACTTATATTAAGCTAAATATTGCAAATAAATGTGGTGAATATGAATAACCTTGTTCTTGCTATTATAAAAACTTGATAACTCTCATTCTCATCTTATACATGTTAATGTGAAAGTCAGAAACGCCGCGGATCTTCACCGCAGGATCTTATCATTCACTACGCTTGCCAGTGAATGTCCGGAATTTATTCTTTACGTGATGATTTCCCTCATTCAGCGGGAAATTTTAACACTATGATGGCTTGGTTACTCTCTCTTATGAATAATCTAAATTTTACTAACAAAAAATAACAGACTTCAAAGTTACTCAAAAACTAATTGTCAGATCTCGTTCAAATTTATGTGGGACCACATGACAGGCACCAGCTTTCGATTAAAAAAAGAATCATCAAAATCGACTCCTCTAGAGCATTCTCCTCCACGCTGCTCCAACGCGGCCAACGCAACGTCAAGCTTTACGTGCCCTCCGAGGTACGGAAACACTCAAGAATATTTTGCCACTACCGGTCACCCATCCAACTACCGACCGCGAACGCCATTGCTCAACTGTTTCGATCACTTGGTATTGACACAAGCCGCCGGGCTATGAGTAAGATAGTACAGTCCCCTGCAAAGAAAAGTGACCCATCTCTTAATAATCTTGCTGTGGGGCAAAGCAGCCAGTATAGAACAAATTTTCATGCTACAAAAAAGAGCTATGTTCACGCAAATTCACATGATATCATTAATCTATAACTTAAATTATTTTATCTGTGTACATTCAGTAGAAAGCCGTAATAATAGTCTATGTCAGTTATTCTATGCAGTGTGGCAACACTGGCTCGCTCTCTGCTCCGGCGACTCCCGTACCGAACGGTTGTATTCAGTTTCTTTGCTATCTCAGTCCTAGGTCAGAAAAATATAAGGTAAATATAATGTAAGGTTCAGAAAATATAAAGTGTTGAAGAATCAGTTTTTAATTATTCGCCCTGTGACCTGCGATCCTGTCGAGCCCGTCTGGTGGCCCATGCTATTTTTCAAGTATCAGAATTACATCAAGTTTATAAGGGGAGCCGCCATCTTGTTGTACGGGGAAGCCCGACGCCTCGACACACATGGCAACAAATTCAGTTCGATCCCCAACATCCTTTGGCGACTCCAGAGAGATCAGCTCACTACATCAGACCCTTGAGAAAATCACAATCAGTTGGTGATCATTTGACGATCCCAGAAGAGGAGTTCCCCCCACATTTTTTGGTAAATCCAGTCAGAACCTGAACAAGCTATTAGGGCTATTTATAAATTTAGATCTCGGGAAACTTTGCGTGACAAGTTCAAAGAAATAGGTATACTTGCAGTAGCCTCACAATATATTTATAGTAATGTGGTTTTTATACGGAATAATATAAGCGCGTATAAACAAAATTGTGATATCAATAATCGCCAAACAAGAAGAATGCACCAGTTAGTAACGCCATCTGGTCCGTTAGGAAACCGCGATCTTACCGTCTCTCTAAAGTGGAGCGATCTTTTATGGGCCGTGGTGTACAGTTCTATAATAAAATCCCCAAGTTGATACGTGATTTGCCAGTGGAATTGTTTAAGAAACATGTAAAATCTCAACTTTTAGGCAAAGGCTACTATACTGTAGATGAGTACATAAATGACAAAGACGCATGGTAATGACCAGGTCTGCAACCAGTTCCGTACAGGCTAGTGATACTTTTTTGTAAGAAATATACCAATGTATTTTATTTTTAAAAGATGTGCTGAGGAGTTTCTTTCGGCTTTTCTTCTCCTCCATGACAAAGCACCTTTGCGAAAAGCTGGTTCATTAAAAAAACGACGTGCATAAGTGTATCTATGATACCTACATGAATAAATGATTTTGAATTTGGATAAACACAGTAAAAGATGGGTTACTTTTCTCTGCAGGTGACTGCAATTGATTCAAGTTATAAGTACGTTCCAGGACGTTGCTCGTACATTGCGTTCATGCATGTAGCGTCATCATTTGTATACATACACCCGCCATACTGATGCACACGGTCTCAACGTCAGTCAGACATATTTGTATAACAATGTTAATTTCTATTGACTTTAAAATTTATTTTTAAATGTCTGTTTAGCCATCGTTTCTCACTAAAAGTTTCCCATCTGAAAGTAATTTTAAATGTTTTTATGACCGACTTTTGCATATAAATGCTTTCCCACAAAAACCACATGATTATGGCTTATCACTAGAATGGATTCTTAGATGCCTTCGTAGATAACGTTTGAAAGAAAATGCTTTATTGCAAACATCACAGGAATATGATTTCTTATTAGAATGTACTAATTGATGTGTTTGTAGGAGGCTCTTCTGCGTAAACACTTTGTTACAAATATCACAGGAATATGGCTTCTCGACGGAATGTATTAATTTATGAGCATGTAGGGACTGCCTCCACTTAAACATTTTGTTACAAACATTACACGAATATGGTTTCTCATTAGAATGCTTTGCTTGATGAATTTGTAGGTTCGCCTTCTGCGTAAACACTTTGTTACAAATATCACATGAATATGGATTCACGTCGGAATGTACTAATTGATGTCTTTGTAGGTTACTCTTCTGCGTAAAAGCTTTGTCACAAATATTACAGGAATATGGCTTCTCGCCGGAATGTATTAATTTATGACCTTGTAAGGACTTTCTCCACTTAAACATTTTGTTACAAATATCACAGGAATATGGCTTAACGTCGGAATGTATTAACTGATGTCTTTGTAACGTCCCCTTAAGATCAAACACTTTTTTACAAACATCACAGGAATATGATTTCTTATTAGAATGTACTAATTGATGTCTTTGTAGGTGGATCTTCTGTAAACACTTTGTTACAAACATCACAGGAATATGATTTCTTATTAGAATGTACTAATTGATGCCTTTGTAGGTGGATCTTCTGCGTAAACACTTTGTTACAAATATCGCAGGAATATGGCTTCTCGCCGGAATGTATTAAATTATGACTTTTTAGGGTCGCTCTCCACTTAAACATTTTGTTACAAACATTACAGGAATATGGTTTCTCATTAGAATGCATTACCTGATGTGTTTGTAGGTTCACCTTCTGTGTAAACACTTTGTTACAAATAACACAGGAATATGGCTTCTGGCCGGAATGTATTAATTTATGACCTTGTAGGTACTTTCTCCTCTTAAACATTTTGTTACAAACATCACAGGAATACGGTTTTTCATTAGAATGTATTAATTTATGAGACTGTAGGGTCCCCTTCTTACTAAAAACTTTGTTACAAATATCACAGGAATATGGCTTCACGCCGGAATGTATTAATTTATGACTTTGTAAGTACTTTCTCCTCTTAAACATTTTGTTACAAACATCACAGGAATACGGTTTTTCATTAGAATGTATTAAGTTATGAGACTGTAGGGTCCCCTTCTTACTAAAAACTTTGTTACAAATATCACAGGAATATGGCTTCACACCGGAATGTATTAATTTATGACTTTGTAAGTACTTTCTCCTCTTAAACATTTTGTTACAAACATCACATGAATACGGTTTTTCATTAGAATGTATTAATTTATGACATTGTAGGGTCCCTTTCTTCCTAAAAACTTTGTTACAAATATCACAGGAATATGACTTCACGCCGGAATGTATTAACTGATGTTTTTGTAGGTTCTCCTTAAGACCAAACATTTTGTTACAAACATTACAGGAATATGATTTCTCTAAATGTGTCCGCAGATGACGAATAAGTCTATACTTACGATCTGTTTTATAATCACACATATCGCAGTAAAAACGCTTGTTACTTGCAGCATGCGCTTTCAAATGTTCCAGCAACTGAATATCGCTGTCTGTTTGATATGGACATATGTCACAACATAATGTATCATCTGTGGAGGGTCCGTCAGCTTCCGGTGTCTGTTGTTTGTCAATCTTCACTACATTTACATCTCGCTGTGTCTTCGTCACTTTCTTATCTTTTTGTCTCACATTTTGTGTAGGAATAGGATCATTCAGAACATTTTCACCTGTAAACAAAACATAAGACGATATCAGAACAAAACACAGAGAAAGATTGTTAATATTTTATTCATACACAAAGTATGAATAATAATTTGAAGACAAAAAGTAATGATATCTCAACAAAGACATAAATGTGAAATGAGAGCCAAGTTCAAAAAGTTTTACATTTGACTTGGCTAGTTTTCATTACTTAACAACCAACAAACCAAACTTTAGAAAAGTAATACAGTATTTCATCAACCTAAAAGACTTAACGAAGATAATTAAAGTCGGCGCACGAAGCAGGAAGAAATTCGTACATTGACTTGTTAGTACCTGTCTCTGTCACTCCCGCATAAATATAATGCGTCTCGCTCGCATAGAACGTCGGCCATTGCACTATGCGAGCGAGCACGCATTATATTTACGCGGGAGTGACAGAGACACGTACTAACAAGTCAATGTACGAATTTCTTCCTGCTTCCTGCACCGACTTTATACAAAATATAATATAGCCTGCAGGTACGTCAAATCACTATGTCAAATGTAGAGCTTGAATTGCATGTTCTTGTGACTAAAATTTTAGACTTTTCTACACAGAACTTGGCACTCATTTACATCTCAATTCTATTTTTTGGAACTTGGCTCTCATTTCACATTTATGTTTTTGAAATCACTGTATTTCATCTTAAGATTGTTAACAGTATCTTCATACAATTTTGCTGAATACACATAGTTTTTATTGGATATAACTTCATCATTTACAATACCTGGATTGATAAAACCGTCATTGTCAACGGTAACGACATCAACCTTAGTATCTTCCTCAGAGCTAAATGAACACTCACTGACATTGTCTCGGTTGATCGTATCATTTTGCGTTACAATGCCAATGACATCAGCATCTTCGTCTGAGTTAGATGAACACACGCCGCGATTGTCTAGACTGATCGGATCATATCTGTCTACATCATTTTCATTCAAATCCTCTTTGTTGCTCACACCATCATTTTCCGTCTTAACCATATTTACAGTCATATCTATCATATAATCAGTTCTACCTTCGCTATTAACTTGGCTATGGTCAATCGCATAGTTTTCTTCAGTTTTTATAGTATTAATTTCTTCATACACAACAACTTCTTCGAGTGGCGTGTCCGTTCGTGCGTCCGTCTGTTTATTTATTTCCTCTACTCGTAAAGCTTCATTACCAAAGCCGAAATATTCTTCATTTAGATTGTTTGCTGGATCAGAACTGAATGGATTATGGATCTGTAACTCAGATCGTACTAACTCTACAGTTATCTGAAATGACATAAACCAGTAAATATATTGATTTATCAATATACTGTATTGAAATCGATTGGCAAAAATGTCTTCAATATTTCACGTCTTAAAAAGAGTCTCACATTACACGACTGCTTTTTCCACAAAAGGAAGCTCATCCTAGCTTGCCTTCTTATTAAGTTCTTAAGCATAATACTCACTTGTCCGTGTCTCCTGACGATGTCCAGAAGCATCAAGTGCGCTCGCAAGCTCCTGCGCCTGAAGCGAGCGCAGTTCATCAGTCGGTCAGCGCACTCGGTGCACAGGTACCGAGGCAAGTGCTCTTCGTCTGCTGTCTGATAACAAATCACTTTATTGTACACACTCCTGGTACACTAGTATACAAAGGAACAAAAAATTAATCCAATTATGATATCAAATAATGAGTTAAGAAATTGTCAAGGAAATGGCTCCATGATCGCCACAATCATATACCTAGGCCTAGGCCAATCATTAGTTCTGTTACAGTCTTGTTATATTAAATATCAAATAATAATGAGAAATGTTTTTAATAAGGAACTATTGCACTATCTTAAAATAAAAATAAATACTGATGTTGTATTAGACGTGTCCCAACAAGATTCAGCATCAGCTGATTGGACAGAAGGACACAAACTGACTTATTGCCTATAAAGTTTACTTGCATCCGTTGGGTACAGAATATGGCAACAAATGGAGCAAAAATCCTGTGCTAAATCTCATCACAATTTGAATTCCCCCAAAGCATCCCTGATTAAAGCAGAGGCTGATATACACACCAAACTTGTGCAAGCTACGATTTACGACTGGCCTCGGAGTTTGAGCGTGTGTATTGAAAATTAGGGACAATCAAGGAGAATCTAATAAAATTTTAATTAACATTCAATATCTTTGGTTTTTTGTAACCAATTCACAGATACGGTACATAAATTCCAAAAATGATTGTCTAATGTGTTTCTAACAGAACTTATGGTCCGAGTAGGTATATGTATAAATATTTACTAATTGGAACATAATTACTTCACTATGCTGTGAGCGATGTATTATATACTTAAAAATAATTTACCATGATTCCAGTTGTTGTTTCATATGCCTCATTTAAAACTCTGTAAGCTGTCATTGGATACATTTTGCAGTCTGTGGCCAAACATATTCTGCATACCTGAGGAATATGGATTTGTGATTGTTAAATTGGTAGCTCCATGATTAAAAACAAACTTCTGAACTACGCTACTAACTGTGCAATTGTAAGGATTACATGTGATTTAATTTTGTTTGATACAAAACCCACAGTACATAAGTTTAACTCACACTTCGTCTTGTAATAATAATCATTTATTTCAGATTTAAATCCATATTATCTTGTGAGTAATGACAATGAGGCAAGGGTGTTGGGTCACTTCTGATGAAGGTCCCTGGGCTGCCTACCACTCAGTCCCATATCAATGGTACTAATGCATAGGGATTGAGTGTTATACCCATGTTTATTTATCAAAAATCCTTCTTAACTTGTTTTGGTGCCCTTTAAAACTAAATGAAGTTAGTATAATACAATAATTAATACAAACTCTGAGACTTTCAGGCACAGTGCCTGCCCGTAGCTGATGCCCCATTGGTCCAAAGTCCTCCACCAGAAAATGCTTAGAACATATAATCCTGCCCGGCTCGGGCTTCCAGTCTGTCTGGCCGAGCGCTTCCACCCACGCTTCACGTAGAAACAGCTCCTCGGGTACTCTATAGAAGAAATTGTGTCCAGTTGGAATGTCCAAAGCTACTTATTTAGCTGGTCTGGGTGTCCTTTGATAACAACACTATTAATCTCTTTCAATTCTCAACAATCTTCCACCAATGCTCTTTCTTTAATTTTCCAATTTATAAAAATTATGGAATTGTTCAAATAGAAATTTACACTATGTTGATTAGTTAAGATTCAACTTTTTTTATTTACTTGGAAAGAGAAACACTATTGAACACAATAAACTGTGCACTGTGCTGTATGATGCATGATGTTGGCTGCCAGTCTCATATTGTTTGAAGGATACGTTACAAAACCTTCCTCGTAAATACATATTCCCAATGCGAGGAATGTTACCATGCCTTAAGCCATTGCACATTCAAATATGTGCCAAAATGTCGAATTTTTTTGTAAACCAATAACAACCAGCTGTGAGCAATGATATTTAAAAAATATAGATACATTATGCCCTCACAAATCGTGTTTGTGCACAGCCTTCTGCGCAAAATTCAGACGCGCCAAGATACGTCGGCCGTACTGTACATTAACAAATTAAAAGGTACATAACCTAATTTGTATTTTAATAACAATGACGTTTACAAAATGTTTTTATTTTTGGTAGTTAACATGTAGCTAATAAGAATGATGTACGCACCTGTAATTGGCAAGCATACCAGATCATGGTATAGACATGTTAAGCAAATGTAATAAATGTATGTAAACAAGCTGTTGGTGTTAAAAAATAAATAAATAAATAAAAATATTAACAATAATGAAATACCTGTGAAACGAAACTCCTGAAGTGGAGGTTTGGCTGGACTCGTGGTCACATGTAGGGAAGGAACAGCGCATGTTGAAGTCACTGATATCAACTTACGGACAATGTACTGTATGCAGCGAGGACAAACACTTGGGGAATTTATTATTAAATTCGATTTAAGAGTGATCTACTCGCACTTAGTGTATTTTAGTTTAAGTACTCAAAAACAATTATATTGCGTCGAGTCGACGCATAAATAAGTTGTCAACTTTGACAAATGACAATTGACTTTGATAGAAGTCAAGTGATTACAATTGTCAAAATATGTTCTGACAATGGCTATATTACTCTATCTGGATCAGATACTTTGTAGGGGTACCTGAAGATCGATGACGTCATATCGGAATGGCCATTTTTGTATTGTGTCCATGTTATCTATAGTCCCAGGATATATTGTAAGCCGTATTGGGTCGGCTTAGAATACTAACCCCAATCCCAAGCCGGATGGGTGTCGTAAGAGGCGACTAAATCCAACCCACTGGTGGTAGGGCCCCTTGAGGGACTATATTGATATTGGAACGAAGTTCCTTATCGCGCATTGCGAAAGGGGGCTAGGCGGAAAATTTTGGGACGAAAAGTTGTAACGACATTTTTTTCACACGTAGCTTTTTTTACATAGAAAGCAAGCCAGATATTTTCGTTTCTTGCAGTCACTACTAGGGTAACAAAAACATGCAAGCGTGTGCCAAAACAAATCTGGGGTATTAAATTTAGTAGCAATTGCTACTAGGTGAACAAAGCCGATGAGAAATTTAATACCTTAGATTTGTTTTGGCACACTTGCTGCAATTTTTTGCTATCCTAGTACTGACTGAAAGGAACTTCGTTCCATCCGGGTGTCGCTTGAGTCAAGGGCCTTGACACCTCTCAAGTTTTTTTTCACTTCAAAAACTTCTGTAGTACGGGGGTGATTTGAAATTTTATGAAACGAAACTGTCCAGTAAAAAGAGACACATAAATTCTAAAGTGAGATAGGAAGCTTTGTACAGGGGTAGGGTAGTGGAGTGAGGGGTAGGGGAGCGGAGCGGAGTGGAGTGGAGTAGTGAAACCTACATTTTATCATCTTCCCGAAATTTTATATTCGTCTCATTATCTTGAAAACAAAAATGAAGGTTTCACTTCTACCACGTGTGAATTGCACACATTTTAATTTTTTTATTATTTCTCCATGGTGTTCGCCTGGATAGCTACCACCCTCGAGTCACCCGCCGAACGCCTCGTCGTGCTCCGGCTGGGGGCTTGAGAGTCAGTTCTTTCTTTTTCTTCTCTCTTGGTCGGCAGCGCATCAGTGATGCTTTTGGTGTTGCTGGTGTCCATGGGCGACGATATCCACTTACCATCAGGTGAATCGTCAGCTCGTTTGCCGGTTATTTCCATAAACGCACTATACTGCACATGTCTTTTTACTTAATGTCATGTTGTGCCCCACCCATTTTCCATGTTACTGTATTAGTTTTTGCCGCAACATATTTTCAAGAGTTTATTATAATTTCACATGTCTTCATAATAGGGATGTTGACTAATTTTAGGATTCAATTTCATTTTATAGTTAGAACCTTAAGATGCACGAAAAAAATATTATAAAATTAATAATCTTCAATTTATAGACAAAAATTGATAATGACCCGCCAAAAACGTCACGTGACGTCACTAGCCGATATTAAATACTATCTGTCGACTGAAGTTAGTTAATTAATTTTCGGTCGGCCATGGGCGGCGGAAGCCCACGCTACGCCACTGACTAGTTCTACTCGGTCCTATCGTAGATTACACAGAGTACTTAATCACTACGTGGTAGATTATGACTTTGACTATAAAATAAATATTTCACGCTAAAGCACTGACATTAGTGAAAGAATTTCTGAAATCGATCCAGTAGTTTTTGAGTTTATCCATTACAAAAAATAATAGAAAAGCGGGTCGTAGGAAGCATACGGTAAGGTAATGTCAAAATTAAATTATACATAATAGCTCGGTAAGTTAATTTTATTTGTTGTTTATCTCAAATAATTGAGTATTACAAAAATACATAATACAAAAGACTTTCTTATAATAAGCAAAACATAGTATACAACTGTATTGACTATTTAAAACATATTCATTCTCACTATTATCACTGGACTCATGACGCGAATCCCATGTCGATTGTCGACGGTCCTTTTTTCTATCTCTGTATCAAACATTGTCACCACGGGCGTAGCCAGGGGGGGGGGGTTTCGGGGGTTCAAACCCCCCCCCCCCCCCCGAAAAGTTAAGGACTGGCATTTTTATGTGCTAATAAACCCTTAAAAAACATTTTTCTAGACGTCATTCGGAATCGAATGTGCTGTCGCACATATTTTTAGGAGCTTTATTTCTATTAAACACGTTTTTATTTTTTGATTAATAGATGTCACTACATACGTCGTGAGAAAAAATAAAGTCTCAATTTCTTTAGGGTTATTTTATGTACTGTTAGTCGTATTTTCTTGAACAACCCCCCCGAAACATAACCCCCCCCCCCCCCCCCCTCTAAACTAAAACCTGGCTACGCCCGTGATTGTCACCCTGCATAATCGCGCGTCCTGTGGCGCCAAGTATATTCTGTCACACTGGGCCACTTACAAAGTAACATGCAAGCGTCTCGGACGCAGAGAAAGCGCGCGCCGGTCGCTTGTCTTATTTTGTGTTATAGATCGCCATACATTTTTGTCTCACAGCGCCCCGGACTATATAACCTAATTTCTTTATGCCACGATTTACTTCTGACAAGTGTGGGCAACACTATCTAATTGTATGTTTATTAAAAGACATGTATTCTCATTTCTCCGACGCACTATACAAAATATTGCCGGGGGTGTGAAGTGTGACCATGCTTTGATCAGTCCCGCTGTGGACTGTTAAATTGTGAGCGAATGATGTACGAATCAAATCTGCATTTGCTTGTAACCTGTTATGAATTTTTTTGAGAGCTCAATAGTTCAAATATACTACATGACTGACGCTTTGTTAATACGAGAAAATTAAAGCCATATAAAACGGCTACTAGGACCATTGTTTTTGTTGGAATAATTTTAAGTGTGAGCAAAACCCGTGCGGTTTATAGATGTAACCCTTATGGAGGCCATACACGATAAAGTGTACTTTTTTTACACGTGAATTTGAATATGGCCACGGTATAGTTATATCTATCTCATATCTATACTATATCTATCTCATGCACACTGGATGGCGCATCAAGTCAAATTGCAAATTTGACAAGTAAACTGCAGACTTGATCAAGCACACTTGACCGTGTATGACCTCCCTTAGAGACTGTATTTTGTATGCAACTTGCCGACGAACAAGCACAGCCATGAGATGGTGAGTAGTACATCCTGTGGACATCAGTACCACCATAGTTCATTTGTCGGTTAAATATTATTTACTTAAATGCATTGCTAAATGTCCTTTTAAAAGACTTTTAAGCCTGAACGCTTTTTGACAAATATGACACGAATATGGTTTTTCACTAGAATGTAATGAAAAATGCGATATTAGCGTATATCTGAGCTTGAACGCAGTTCCACAAATATCGCACGAATATGGTTTTTCATCAGAATGTATAGATGAATGTGATAGTAGATGATCTTTCCGTCTGAATGTTTTTTTACAAATATCACATGAATAAGTTTTTTCATCAGTATGATTTTTTATATGGTCTTTGATATGTTTTTGTCTTATTACTTTTTTGCAAATTTCACATATATAATAACTTTCATCTGGTGAATGTATCTTTAGATGTGATTTTAGGGAACCTGAATCGTTAAACGTTTCTGTACAAATATCACATGAATATGGCTTCTTACCATAATGCACTACTGAATGCAACTGTAAGTTACATTTGCGTTTAAACGTTTTTTTACAAATGTGACATGAAAAAGGTCTCTCATCGGAATGTACTGCTAAATGTCGTTGAAGTTTATACTTGTCCTTGAACCGTTTTTTACAGATTTTACATAAATGTGGCTTCCCGCCAGTATGTAATATTAAATGCGATCGTAAATGATTTATCTGACTAAACTCTTTTTTGCAAACATTACACGAATGTTTCCTGCGAGAGTGTATTTTCATATGTTTGTTAACGCCACTTGTGGTAGAAAACCGTGTATTACATGTAGGGCACGTATATGGTTTTTCGCCAGTATGCGTTCTCATGTGAATCTCTAAAGTGCTTTTAAACTTACATAATCTTTCACAAAAATTACACGAATATACTTTTGAGTCACAATGAGTTTGGATATGACGAATAAGTATATTCTTCCGATCTGTTTTATAACCACACATATCGCAGAAATATGACTTCTTGTTTGCATGAGCTTTCAAGTGATCCAGCAACTCAACATCAATGTTAGTTTGATAATGACATATGTCACAACGTAACGTATTATCTGTGGAGGGCCCGCCGTCAGCTTCCGGTGTCTGTTGTTCATCAATCTTATCTTTATTTACATCTCGACGTGACTTCTTCACTTTCTTAGCTCTTAGTCCCTCTATTTGTGTAAAAAGGTCATCCAGAATATCTTCACCTATATAAAATTTAAGGTTAATTTTATTGTAGATCATTAAGAAAATATTCCTAACGGCATAACCAACAACTTCTGTGATTTAAAATAATTACAAATTTTTGTTTTCACTAACAATTAGCAATCATTGACATAAAAGCGCTGGATAAAGAGACAAACAAACAGTTTGTTTCGAAACGTAGAGGCATCACTGAAAAACAATGACGTGCAAAAGTCTATCAGGTACCTATATGAATAAACGATTTTAAATTTTCACAAAATGTTTCCACTTACCTGCACATACTATGTCACTGGCTGTTTGTTCATTACTTGGACTATCTTTATTAATAACTTCACTATTTTCCATTTTAACATTAAGGTTGTTCATATCACTACTTTCTATGATGCCATCACAAATAATATCTGCTAAATTAGATGAACACAAGGCAATAACATCTTCATTGTCCAAATCTTCATTTTCAGTCTTAACCTTATTTACAGCCACATCATTGGTTCTATCTTCTCGATTAATATGGTTCTGGTCAACTGTAAATTTATCATCATTAAAATTTTTACACACAACAATTTCTGCACTTTCATCCCCTTTTGCGTCTGTCTGTTTATTAACTTCCTCTAAATCTTCATTATCAAAGCCAAAAGGTTCTTCATTTGGATTGTCTGCTGGATCAGAACTGAATGGATTATGGTTTTGCAAATCAGATCTTATCAACTCTACAGTTATCTGAAACGGGATACAAACAAGAAGATTATTTAAAGACTGCTTGGACATGAGTTTTATAAATATACATTAGTAGTAGATTATAAGTGCTATCTGTAACCGTAAGTAGCAAAAAAATCTCATAGTTAGTGGTAGTTCCTTGCTTTCTTCTCCCGGGCCCTGTCACAGTAGGGCTTGTGGAATCATTTGCTTAATATGACTTTCAAAAAGTATTTGTAAACCAAACCAATTTTGAATAAAAATATTTGAATTTGAACTTAAAGCACTTGATATAAGAGTATTACTAAATCTTATGCGTATGATATGTACGCATATAAGCATTGATCGGTTTAAGCATTGGTGAAGATTACGCTTCTATCATCATTTGAAAGATCCTCACAACACAGCTCTTCTCTTTACTACTGAAGGAAGCTTGTAACAGCTGTTTATCCCGAACGTAATACTCACTTGTCCGTGTCTCTTGACGATGTCCAGAAGCATCAAGTGCGCTCGCAAGCTCCTGCGCCTGAAGCGAGCGCAGTTCATCAGTCGGTCGGCGCACTCGGTGCACAGGTACCGAGGCAAGTGCTCTTCGTCTGCTGTCTGACAACAAATCATGTTTTTTCGAGAGTTTCGACATCTGTTTCTACTTTCTGTACGAAATTTGGTAATATACAGGGTTTTTTTGAGGTTGTGCACAAACTTTACCAAATGATTCTATAGCATTTACTAAACATATCTTATACAGGTATTAGTGCATTATAAAGCTTAGTTTTTAAGTTATTGGTAATTCCATTTAATATGGGTGTACATTGTAAAAGAGTCTTTATTTGTGCTATGTTGCCGGTCAGTACGGTCATAATCATTCAAACTATTGTTTCATTTTCAATGTCATGTCATTATTGGCTTGACTTATCAATAAAGGCCCATTTTGACGGAGCGCTTCTCGTCTCGAAGAAGCCACGATCGAAATAATAAAAAAATCTTTCTTACATTTACACCTCTCGCTATTTGACGACAATTTAAAAAATAAAATTTCAAAAATAAATTTAAAAAATAAGATACAAAAAAAAAAAAAATTTCAATAATGAATCCATAACGAAAGATGACCAATTTAATGGGCTGAATATCAGGCCGAAGTTTGTGCACAACGTCAGGAACACGGTGTATACAATTTATAACCCTTCTATTCATTGGGATGTAATCAGTGACAAATGATTGACAGGCGCAGTGACATCTGTCAACTATTTTGACGATTCAAATTAGATAATACTGTTAAAGTGCTCTTCAACTAAATCTGCATTTGGGCGTAATGTTGGTAGCTTTGAAATAAGTGTCTTATATATTTCAAAAACCATTTTAAGGACATAATAATAGTGTTGTTATTAAGTTCATCAAAAGTAATAACAATGTATAGATATTAAGATATAATTATAAGACATTAAATTTAATATAACATTTGAATTTTTATACTCCTATTTCAATGCTACCAACATTACCCCCAAGTGCAGATTTAGTTGAAGAGCACTATACACTGTAGGCTATTTGTACAAGCGGACTTATGGTGCAATTTTATTATGAATAAAGAAAAAGAATGTAAAAGTATAATGTGGTAAAATAATAATGAATAAAGTATGTATGTGTTAAAGAATATCTCACCAAGACTCCAGTTAAAGTTTCATAGGCCTCATTCAATGTCTTAAAAGATGTCATCAAATACATTTTGCAGTCTGCGGTAAAACATATTCTGCACACCTGTGGAATAAACGATTGCTATTGTTAATACATTAGTAACATGGATCCACGTAATGGATAACGTAATCCACATGGTCATCTGCAACACGACATGAGGGTGGTAGCTATCCAGGCGACAATAGTAATAAACCGGGGAAGTGCGTGTCAGGCCACGCGCAATGTAGGGTTCCGAAGTAGTAAGTTTATCGAATATTGCTCATTAACTACTTATGCTAACAGCCGTGATAGTTTTCCCTGTTAATCCATACTTAATATTATATGTAAATGTGAAAGTGTGTTTGTTTTTCCGTCTTTCACGTCGCAACGAAGCTGTTATATGGTATGGTTTTTGCGTGTGGAGATAGTGAGGTGGGTGGAGAGTAACGTAGGCTACTTTTTACCGCGGTAAAACATCCCCATGGGAAGATCGATATTTTGTTACTTGCTAGATATTTAGTTCCGTAAGTTGTTAATAGATGGCGTTAGTAAAATTTATTTGCAAGTTCTGAATCACGTTATCAAATGATACATGTTTACTTAAGTCATAGGCAACAAAATCTAACTAATTAAAAGTAAGCAGGATTAAGAATCGATCTCTACCGCGGGCGAAGCTGCGGGCAAAAGCTAGTTCATCATAATAAGCTATTTTTGAGAATTTTTGCACTTGCCCAACTTCAACCATTTAGCCAGCAGGGGGGGAGAAGGGAACACTTGACTCTATACAATATTAGAACTTTAAAGCCAAATATTTCGCAAACGGACCCCTAACTCCAAAAATGGTCTGAGAAGACCCATAATTAATATTTTTAAAAGACCTTTTCAACGTTACCCCACACTATAGGGTACGTGATGAATAAAACATTCATCCTCACGTTACCTGTAGGGGAGGTACTCTGATAAAAAATGTTTTTCAATACATATTTTATTCTACAATTCTGGAGTTTTAATAAATATGTAATGTACATATATCCATGCCAAATTACAGCTTTCTAGCACTAAAGATCTTGGCGCTTTACTCCGGACAGACTTACAGACTAACGTACGGACGGACATGACGAAACTAAAAGTGTTTCGAAGTAAAATCGGATAAAACTGATAATGGTATTAAAGGACTTTTAAAATAAATATTATCAATTTCATTCCTCCGAGGAACCCTACCACCAGCGCACTGGATTTTAGCGTTAGTTAGGGATTGGGGTTAGTATTCTAAGCTACCCCAGTCCCCAATACAGCAAGAAGAGTTAAATAAGATGTGCTCATAGGCAGAATAACGCGTATAAACTTAAAATGTAAAGAATGTTGTTGTTTCCCCACTGTTCAAAAGGGACTGGCAGGGAATGCTCATTCATATATCAATTTCTATATATCAATAAATAAATAAACATTTTAGTTAAGTTTTATTCACATTTCACATGTAGATGTTGTAAAGACGTGAAATCTGCTAAATAAATAATAAAATAACATCCTTACCTTCACACAACATGGTGTCATGAAATAATCATGTTCCAGATTCTTCTGTAAATGATAAAAACATAATTATAATAAAGTTAACACTAAAATTGTTACAAAATACATTTTTTAGTGCAAAAATTTTCCCATTTAATTAGAAACTTTGACAAGAAACTTCCATTTTAAAGAAATGTCATGAGCAGTTCATCCCAAAGACTGGTATCATGTATAACCTGCAGTTGATGCCCCGTTAAGGTTCCCAAAAAATCTTCCAGGATATGCTCAGAGCATATAACATCGCCCGGCTTGGGCTCCCAGTCTATCTGGCCGAGAGCCTCCTTCCACGCTACACGGAGAGACTCCTCCAGAGGTACTCTGCATATGAGAAAAAGTTGTATACAGTTGAAGTTGAACTATGCGAATTAGGATCGCTCTGAAAACCAGCGGTCGTGGCTTGCTGCGGCCAGTACTGAGTGTGGCCCCATTTGGTCAAGTTCTTACTGCTACATATTCAACATTTTTTTTACATGTATAGTGTAAGAATATTGCCTATTTGTACTGCAGTGTTAACTTGAAGAAATAAATTATATTTTATTCTATTCTAGGTATTCAGAGCCAGTGCTTAAGCTCAATTGTTTTTAGTTTGTCTCTTATGTAATAAGTAGTAATATTTTATCAGTTACATTTATTTATTTATAAACTCTTTATTGATTGTACATATGGCCGTAGCTACATTGTGGGGCAATGCCCTACCTTGAAATCACAATGCCCTACCTTAAAAATACCAAAAACTAAGATAAATTATTATTATAATTAAATTGTTCATTATTTGAGATAAAAAGAATTGTAGCGATAGGTATCTAAACTTTTCTGAACATACCACAGTTTGTGACATTCATTTCGAATTATAACTACTACTGCCCTACCTCAAATTCGACTCAAGCTACAACCCTGATTGTACACTGTAAATATCATAATAAAAATACACAGAACTTTTAGAAGAACAATACAAAGGGCGACAAAGGGCTCACAGTAATTTCTTCCAGGCAACCCAACAGGTTGAAGGAAAAAGACAAGTCTGGGAGAATTTGGTGTAAGGTGTACACATAAATAAAGTAATAAAACTTAAAGGAAAACAAACTAATTCAGTAAACACATAGATGACGAACTGAGCATGACATAGAACAGTGAGCAGGAAAAATAAAAACTGAAGAAATGAGAGTTACAGATGTAGGTAATGCTTCTTAACTAATGTCTTATAGGAATGTAAGGTTTTAGCTTTGCGGGTTTGGAGAGAAAGGGCACAGAGGGCATTTAGCTGGAGAGTAAAAATAATAATGACTTCTAGAATCCCTCTCTGCTTGTCTATACTTTAGTGTCAACTAATCTGTGAATCTGCTGCAAATAGCAAAGCAAGCGTCAGCGTCAAGTATTGAAAACAAATTGATGTGTTCGACCTTATGGACATAAAATTATACTAAAAAATTGTAGCTAATCTATATGAATTTATATGTGAATTAACAATAAAATGACTCTTGGAGCGAATAAAATCTTGCGGGCGTGTGTTTCGTGATTCGTGACCCAGTAAATACATTTTATATCACCAGACTGGGGTAAAAAAAATTAACCAATCTCGCTGGCTCTTCAAGAGATATATATGCCTAAAGAGTACTGAAATCGAGACAGTCGCATTTAGTCAGGTGTAGCGATTTCATTGTGAAATTTGACAGGTGCCTTTGAGTGCGAGTCTAAAGTTGTCATCAAAAACAGAAACTCGCATTGCATGAACGTATCATATCTATAGTAAAATATCTTTGATTTACATTCGCAGTCGACCTCACCATAAAAATTACACCAAAAGGCACATATCTGTAATATCAATTTTAAGTGTCATTTTATTAATGTTCTTTACAATATTAAAATAGGTAAGTACCTGTGAAACGAAACTCTTGGAGCTGAATTTTGGTTGGAATCGCGATCACATGTAGGATAGGCACAGCGCATGTTGAAATCATGAAAGTAACGCACGTTACGATACAAGTATGTAATAAAATTTTGTTTTACGAGTTCACAAACATGAAACAATCCTATTTTGATCACAGAGTAGGTACATAACCTTATTTTGATTTGAAGTTTGAACAATCAATTATGACAATGACATTGATAGATGTCTCATGCATGTCATTGTCTCAGGGGAGTGATATCCATGGATACATTACTCTATCTGGATCACCGACATCGAACTTCAGTTCGACACTTATAGCCTAAGATCCGGCCGCAAAATTCCGTGCTCATCTGTTTTTTACTTCAAACCAAATTTTTATGAATATTTATAATGAGGAGAATATAGAATGACTAGGTTGCCTATCAAAATTTGGCCGCTAGTATTTTTAATTAAATTATTTTTAATTTATTTTTGGGAAAAAATTTCGTTCACTTGTTTTTTAAATAAAACCTCATCTACGTCACGGCCACTTATATAAAGATTCTAAAAAATCACGGTTGCCTTTGCGCAAACGGCCGCAACCTCTTGGCAGCCTGGTGTAAACAGGTATGATTTCGACACGTTTATACGTTCATAACGTACATTTATAAATTATATTTCAAATTAAAGCTAATTTTTTTCTATTTATTATCGTCTATGGTTGCCTACTTAAATCCGGCCGCAAATAAGGGTTGCCGGCTGTTAAAGATATCCGGCTGCAGGATTAGTGCGCTCATCGGTTTTTTGCTCAAACCCGAATTCTTATGCTTATTTATAATTAGGAGAATATATAATTACCAAGTTGTCTGTCAAAATTTGGCCACTAGTATTTTTAATTAAATTATTTTTAATTTATTTATGCAGCTGGATATCTTTGACAGCCGGCAACCCTTATTTGCGGCCGGATTTAAGTAGGCAACCATATACGATAGTAAATAGAAAAAAAATAGCTTTAATTTGAGATATAATTTACAAATGTACGTTATGAACGTATAAACGTGTCGAAATCATACCTGTTTACACCAGGCTGCGAAGAGGTTGCGGCCGTTTGCGCAAAGGCAACCGTGATTTTTTAGAATCTTTATATAAGTGGCCGTAACGTAGATGAGGTTTTATTTAAAAAACAAGTGAACGAAATTTTTTCCCAAAAATAATTTAAAAATAATTTAATTAAAAATACTAGCGACCAAATTTTGACAGGCAACTTGGTAATTATATATTCTCCTAATTATAAATAAGCATAAGAATTCAAGTTTGAGCAAAAATCGATGAGCGTACTAATCCCGCAGCCGGATATTTTTGACAGCCGGCAACCCTTATTTGCGGCCGGATTTAAGTAGGCAACCATATACGATAGTAAATAGAAAAAAATTAGCTTTAATTTGAGATATAATTTATAAATGTACGTTATGAACGTATAAACGTGTCGAAATCATACCTGTTTACACCAGGCTGCCAAGAGGTTGCGGCCATTTGCGCAAAGGCAACCGTGATTTTTTAGAATCTTTATATAAGTGGCCGTGACGTAGATGAGGTTTTATTTAAAAAACAAGTGAACGAAATTTTTTCCCAAAAATAAATTAAAAATAATTTAATTAAAAATACTAGCGGCCAAATTTTGATAGGCAACCTAGTCATTCTATATTCTCCTCATTATAAATATTTATAAAAATTTGGTTTGTAGTAAAAAACAGATGAGCACGGAATTTTGCGGCCGGATCTTAGGCTATTAACTCTACAAAGTCTATGATCCAGAAAGAGTATAGGTGTACCAGCATCTCATGGCATTATTGACAAGCAGAAAAATGGGTTTTTGATAAGGCAATGAAAATTTTTAAAACTAACTATTGTCAAGCGGCTTGTCAAGTCAAAGAAAGAGTTGTATGGATTTTTTTTCTTTTTCTAAAATGTTGATTATTTTCGATTTACTGTCGAAAAGACCTTTACGATCAAAAGCCACAAATATTATTTTCAATGTTTATTGAAAAACATGTGAGGAAAAAGTTGTATTTAAGCGACAATCTGCATTATTAATATCATCCATCTTGTAGGATTAACTCGTTTTGATACTTAGTTTTCGTGATTATATTTTCTTAATAAATAATCTACATATGATTTCTTTGTATGTAAGATTAGCAAATGATATTAAAATAATTGAAATAAATAATACAAACATTGTTACAAATTAAAGGTAGCAAAAATTTTGTGAATATGAAATGAAAAGATACATGATACAAATTCACGTAACTGAAACGGTGGAGGAGCAATTTATTATTATTATCTATTTGTTCTCTTCATAAAATGAATAAAAAATACTAGTATACGATAAGGCAAATTTTAAATTATAGTTGCATAAATTATTGTTAGTCACTGTAATAATTAATTATATTATAAAAAATATGTGCTTGTCTCAAAAATAGCTTTATTTTGCTTTTAATAGCTATATTGTAATGCCTATTATGAAACTAACACTGTTAAAAATATCAAAGATCAACAAGTTTTATTCTAGTTTTCCCAACACTGGGGAGTGTGTTGTCTCCAATTTTAATTTCCACATTTTGCCATCAGATTCTGGTATACCTTATAGTTATTAAATTAAAACAGCAGTTCCGAAGTTAACAATTATAATTATTATATCCATCACGGAACACAAGCTGTGTTCCGTGATATCCATGGTGGCCGCAATGGTGGCTGTGTCACAGGGTGAATTCGCGTTTTTGTATTAATTTGTTGTTTTTTTTAAAAAGTATGTGGAAATGCGTGCAAAACCAGGAAAAAAATTAGCACATAAAATTGTACTCTGTGACTAAAAACCATTTTGTGTTTTATTTCTAAGGCGCTCCACCCACTGAAGATGCGTCCCGCCGCGGTGCGCAGAGCGACGGATATCACAACTGCACGTGGGGCAATTTCCCGCGCGGTGCCGCGTCGGCAGTGTGTTGTGCTAGGCGTGATTTCTATACAAATTGAGATAATTGCATACAATGGTAAAATCTGCCATCCCGCGCACCGCGACGACGGGGCGCGGTGCAGTGGGTGGAGCGCCTAATACTTAATCAGGTAAACATAGACAGCACAAAGTCAAACAAAAACAAATAATGCAGATGCTACGGGCCACGTAGTGATTTCAGTATTATTAATTTTCTCTTTGGTGATTAAGTACTCTGTGGCTATGGCCTTCGATCGACGCTTATACATAGACATAATACTACTAGACTAGACAAGCGGGCCTTTTTTGCGTCACGCTATTAGAAAGAGACCAAGGAGACTCGCGTATCTCGTAAGTAAGACAAGGATAGGTTTACCTCCTGCCTTTCTTCGCAGCGTGACGGTTTCACTTATATATGCTCAGATACCTTGCCTAGTCTAGTAGTATTATGTCTACAGTCCGTTCAAAGTTATTTTACCTCTGGCTATTAAGTTGGCTAACTTTAGGTGTGTGTTTTCATATTTAGTTTGTACTATTCCCTTACATGAAATATTTCATGTTAAAGTGGATGTCAACTTTTAATTCAGCTCATAGCTTTCTTAAAGTTGGAATCTCTTTTCTGACTGTGTACATTTCATGTATTTTATTTCTGATTGCACACAGATCAAAATCTTCTAACTTTATCTTCTTTTGTTGATTTCGTTTTTTCGAGGTGAAAATATTTTTTGGGATGTAGAAGCAGCAACTTTGCCTTCCTTGGTAATGGTGCTGACAGTTTTTTCAGATATACCTAAATTAAGAACTATCCGTGAATACTGTTATATTAAAAGCAAAACAAAAGAAATGCTTTAAAAAAATCAGTTTGTTTATAAATGGTCGGCATGTTTTTGTATCGATACAAAATTCAATTCAATTATATGGTCAACTGAATTTTATGTCGATAGAAAACCATGACGAGCTATTTTTAATAAACCGTAACCTTAGACATCATTTTAGTTGGACACTACTACGAGGAAAAAATAATAACAGGTAACACTATTTTTCCCAGCTGTCATGGCCGCTACCCGTCAACGAAAATTCTTAAAGTATAAACCATCATACATGTTACCCGCGGGTTGTTGCAAAGTAGACTTTATACTAACATAATAATTATTGTGATTTGTGTTCATGTTATCTTTAGTCTCAGGATATATTGTCAGCCGTATTGGAGCGGCTTAGAATACTAACTCCAATCTCACGCCGGATGGGTGTCGCAAGAGGCGACTAAATCCGGCCCACTAGTAGTGGTGGAGCCCCTCGAGGGACTGTATTGGTAATATTGATTTTAATTGTTGAATAATACCATTATTATTTATCCATGGGGTTCGCCTGGATAGCTACCAACCTTGAGCATGAGTCAGCCGCCAAATGACTCGTTGTGCTCCGGCTGGGGGCTTGAGAGCCAGTTCTTTCTTTCATTTTCTTCCCCATTTCTTGGTCAACGCATCAATGATGCCTTTGGTGTTGCTGGTGTCCATGGGCGACAAATCTATAAAAATTCTGAGATCGGCACTTACCCATCACTATCAATTTTGTGCAATAGATAGCAATACCAGTCGTCAAAGCGTTAGCGGTCCGTCGAATTAAATATTACTGAAAGAATTTTTTAAATCGGTCCAGTAGTTTTTGAGTTTATCCATTACAAAAAAAATAGAAAAGCGGGTCGTAGGAAGCATACGGTAAGGTAATGTCAAAATTAAATTATACATAATAGCTCGGTAAGTTAATTTTATTTGTTGTTTAATATATAAAAATACATAATACAAAAGATTTACCTACATATAATAAGCAAAACATACTATACAACTGTATTGACTATTTGAAACCTATTCATTCTATTCTACAAACTTGAAAACTCTCATTCATAAACATATTATAGTAGTGGACTTTATATTTTGTGTCATGACTCATACGTCGCTATCACCGGCCAGGCTGGCGGATCACATTGTGTTTATAATAACGGAGGTATTAAGTAGTTGGCTTCAACCTATTAAAGGTCCACTTCTGAACACGAATCTCTCCTCTAGAGCATTTTCCACCACGCTGCTCCAACGTGGCCAACCCAACGTCAAGCTTTACGTGCCCTCCGAAGTTGTGCGGGTGAAACTGTCGCTTATCTGTTTCGATCACTTGGAATCGACACAAGCCGCCGGGCTATGAGTAAGATAGTACGTTGCTTCAAGTTATAAGTACCTTATCATTTGTATACATACACCCGCCATTCTGATGCACACCGTCTCAACGTCAGTCAGACATATTTGTATAACAATGTTAATGTCTAGTGACTTTAGAATTTATTTTTAAATGTCTGTTTAGCCATCGTTTCTCACTAAAAGTTTTCAACAGATATCACGTGAATACAGTTTCCCATCTGAATGTTATTTTAAATGTTTTTGGGGCTGACTTTTGCTTATAAATGCTTTGCTACAAATACCACATGATTATGGCTTATTACGGGAATGGATTCGCATATGCGTTCGTAGATAACGTTTTAGAGAAAATGCTTTAGTGCAAATATCGCATGAATATGGTTTTTCATCAGAATGTATTTTTTTATGCGCCATAACAGAGAATTTACACTTAAACACTTTGTTACAAACATCACAAGAATATGGTTTCCCATCAGAATGTATCGATTGATGATATTTTAGACTCCCCTTATGTCTAAATACTTTGTTACAAACGCCACAACAATATGGTTTTTCACCAGAATGTATTTTTTTATGCGTCTTACCAGAGGATTTGCACGTAAACTCTTTATTACGAACATCACAGGAATTTAATTTCTCACTGGAATGCATTAATTGATGAGTTTGTAGGTTCCCCTTCTGTCTAAAAACTTTGTTACAAATATCACAAGAATATGGTTTCTCATTGGAATGTATTAATTGATGAGTTTGTAGGTTCCCCTTCTGCCTAAACATTTTGTTACAAATAACACAGGAATATGGTTTCTCATTGGAATGTATTAATTGATGAGTTTGTAGGGTCTTCTTTATCCTAAACCTTTTGTTACAAATATCACAGGAAAATGGTTTTTCATTTGAATGTATTAATTGGTGAGTCTGTAGATTCCATTTCTGCCTAAACATTTTCTTACAAAAATCACATGAGTATGATTTCTCATTGGAATGTGTTTTTAAATGTGCGTTTAGCCGCCATTTCTTACTAAAAGCTTTTCTACAGATATCACATGAATACATTTTCTCATCTGAATGTAATTTTAAATGTTTTTGAAGATGCAGCTTGTGTCTAAACGCTTTTCTGCAAATGCTACATGAATGTGGCTTAACGCCAGAATGTATCCTTAAATGCAATCTTAGATAACGTTTTTTATAAAACACTTTTTTACAAAAATTACAAAAATATTCTTTATCTCCTAAATGTGTTTGGAGATGACAAATAAGTTTATTCTTACGATCTGTTTTATAATCACACATATCGCAGTGATATGGCTTCTTACTTGCAGCATGCGCTTTCAAATGTTCCAGCAACTGAATATCGCTGTCAGTTTGATAATGACATATGTCACAACGGAACGTATCATCTGTGGAGGGTCCATCAGCTTCCGGTGTCTGTTGTTTGTCAATCTTCACTTCATTGAAATCCCACGGTGTCTTCGTCACTTTCTGAGCTGTTTGTTTCACTTCTTCTGTAGCAAGGGGGTCACTCTGACTAAGTTTACCTGCATACAAAATATCTGATGATGTAACTAAGAAATTGAGGCGTAACTGATGGAGCAAGTGACCAGGATGGCTGATGTTGATGGTCACAGGCTGTTGGATACAGAATGCTGAAGCTCAGGTCAACAGAAAAAGAACAATTATACGTAGAAGCCATGGATATGAATAGCAATGAACTCTCCAGCTTATTTTTTCCATTTTTCTGATGGAAATATCCAGCTGATGGTAAGTGTCTATCGTCACCTTCAGCAATACCAGAAGGTCTCACTGATGCGTTGCCGGCCAATAAAGAGAGAAAGAAGATAAAAAGAAAGGACTGGCCCTCATATCCACAGACGGAACACGATGAGCCGTTTTCTGGATGACTCAAGCAATAGTTTGGTAGCCATCCAGGAAAACCTCAGAGAAATAATATTAGTAATAATGATATATTAATTAAAATCAATATAATCCGGGCCGGATTTAGTCGGCTCTTACAACACCAATCCGGCGTAGGATTTGAGTTTAATATTCTAAGCCACCACAATATAGCGAAAATGTATCTCCACTCTATGACAGAAACAATGACAATCTCGTGAAATAAATGTTTCAACATTTGTCAAATGTCAATGTCATCTTCATATTTTCTGTCAATGTTAGTCTCTCAATAAAACTACAAAGACCCAATAGAAAATTAACATTTGACATGTCTTCACATTTATTCAACAAAGTAAAATTTGCCATACAGGCAATTTTTGACTTTGTTGAAATGTCATAAGGTTGATAATTCAGTAAATGAATTCACAATCTAACGACATTATATTTAAAATGTTTAAAAAATTATATTTCCACTTACCGCCAAATTCAAACGATATATTGTTAGACATGATTTCATCATTTACAATATCTTGATTATTAACATGATTGTCAATGTTATCATCAAATGCAATCTCTTTTTCTAGCTCAGTAATATCCTCTTGAATGTTTAAATCATCATTTTCCGTCTTAACCTCAATTATTACAGCCATATCATTTGCACTCTCTTCACTATTCATATGGCTGTGGATAAAATCACTATCTACTGTCTCATAGTCATCAGTATTTTCTAGCCTCGTGTTATCTTGTGCATCTGTTGGCTTATATACTCCTTCTAAATCTTCATGATCAAAGTCAAAATTGTCTTTATTTTTATTGTCTGCTGGATCAGACCTGAATAAATTATGGTGCTGTATTTCCGATCGTATTAACTCTTTGGTTATCTGAAATAACGGATAAAAAAGTCACTCTATTGATTTATTAATATATTTTATTAACCATTATAAAAATGGGCAGAAATATCATAGACATTTCACATCTTTTTAAAATAGGCTCACATTACTGAACTCCGGCTTTTCCACAAAAGGAAGACCATCCCAGCTTGCCTTCTTGTTGGTTTCCTAAAAATAATACTGGTTCCTAAACATAATACTCACTTGTCCGTGTCTCCTAACGATGTCCAGAAATATAAAGTGCGCTCGCAAGCTCCCGCGCCTGAAGCGAGCGCAGTTCATCAGCCGGTCGGCGCACTCGGTGCACAGGTACCGAGGCAAGTGCTCTTCGTCTGCTGTCTGAAAACAAATTACTTCACTGTTCACATCACATAGGTAGACTAGGCAGACTTTGCAGCCAATAAAATTTATTATGGTTTTGTGTATCACTAAACTTGTTACCATATCATTCAGTAACATTGTAAAAAAAATATATTCAACAACAACAAACCTTAAAACAAATGCCATAAATTACACTACAGACTGGTTAGTCTGCACGTACAGTGATTTTCCCCTAAGGATGTCATTCGAGTGATTTGGTAAACTGTCATATAAAGTGGGATATATATTTCGTGTAAAGTAATTTAAAAAGTTTATACAGAGCAGGAGAGTAATATTATATTCACATGCCTTCGGCAAGAACTAATACTCACTTTAGTACCCGGTTATTCTTAACAGAAACGCATTGTATATTCATCTTAGTTTCTGCATTTGATAACAGATGAAACATAATAAAAAAGCATAAAAGTTAATTTCAGTACTATCCTTTGCTTTTTGTTTTAAACATGATATTATTGACAATAGATGGCACTCCATAATGTAGTCGATATCTCAGTTCAATAAAGAAGGTTGATAAAGAATTCCAAACAAAAAAGTGTGAAAAGTTTTTACCTTAACCATGTGTGCGTAAGTGATCATGTGTGCGTAAATGAAATGTTGCCAAAGCCAATCTCCCTACAAAATGTAAAGAATAGTTTAGGATGTTAAATATATGTATGTTCGTCTTGATATTTTCTTATCAAAACAATATAATTCGATGTAATTATTCATTGTAGTTTTTATCTCACATGCTCATATGACAATAAAATGTTATTAAGAAACTGAATTGATTCTAGGTATGTTTATTCTATGATGATACCGAGCAGGACAAGTTTGTTAGGAAAAAATAAAATAATATTCATACAAAAAAACAACATACATAACATACATCAAAATTGATTTCATCGGTTTGGGAGCTACGATGCCACAGACAGACACAGAAACACAGACTAGTCAAACACACACACACAAACACACATTTACTCTACACATGTTTTTCTGTATTGTAATTCGTTATTAAGTGCTACTGTTATTAAGATAGAACGAAACGATAAGAACTGCAATTCACAATAATACCTATATGAAACATGTATTAGAGGAAGGTGTTGGAAGACCAACACCTCCAACACAGGGAATCCTAGTGTGGTACCAACAACCCTCAACCCGATGTATTTGTACAATTGAGTTGTTTCCTAAATTTTTTTTTTTGTTATAAATGGAAAGTTCATATATAAGTTTTATAACAAAGTTATTTTAGTTTTTTTTTATTCGCTATAATTTAAAAGTTACATCAAATCAAAAATACGTTGTTGAATCCAGTACCGAAAACACGCCGACAGTTCCCGAATAGACCCGAGCGCGCGTGTGACGTCACTTTGTTAATAGCTATTCATTGCAGCATACAGCTGATACTGTGATTTGACTTTAAACTGATAAAATCTTGATATTATCGTCAATATATTGATAAATATATCAAAAATGCTAAACCTTAAAAGTTATCGTGCTTGTTTTGTACCATTACGTGTGAATACTACAAAAAAGATAATGATAAATGTGTACATTTATTCGGAACCTTGTGGGTAGTGTGGGTACATTTAATCCTACTTTCCTACTTAATCTTATAAATCTGAAATTTTGGATGTTTGTGACTCCATCAAAAAAAGGCACACAGATAGGTTTTGACCTAACTTACCAGATAGGATACTTTTTATCCCGAAAATAGACCTTTTCCCGAGGAATAAGAGGTAAAATTTTAGTTTTCGTTCATAGATTCGTTTTTAGGGTTCCGAAGTAAAATCAGAATTCTTATAGTTTCGTCATGTCCGTCCGTCCGTCTGTCCGTCTGTCCGTCTCTCCGACTGTCCGTTCGTCCGTCCGTCCGTCTGTCGAAAACAAAGCGCCGAAACCCTTAGTGCTAGAAAGCTGTAATTTGGCATGGATATACATATTTATTAAAAAAATTGAAAAGGTCTTCCAAAAATATTATGGGAAGACCATTTTTGGAATTAGGGGTCCGTTTGCGAAATATTTGCTTTAAAGTGCTACATCTGGTTGGAGTCAAGTGTCCAGGGGGGACAGTTGGCTAAACGGTTGGAGTTGGACAAGTGAAAAATCTCAAAAATAGGTTATATGATGAATTTACAAGGAAAACTATCACGGCTATGTCAACATGAGTAGTTAATGAATAATAGTCGATAAACTTACTACTTCGGAACTCTACATTGCGCGTGGTCTGACACGCACTTGCCCGTTTCTTTTATGAAACAACTGATGGTTTTATTTTATTAGGTTAGGAATTTTGCCACGTTGATCTTACTTCAATTCAATGAGGATTTGATGATGGGTTCTGGGGCTACAAAGTGGAACTCCTCAATGGTAGAGTAAAACGGAACCGTGTTTGAAGATAACTACTACTACTATTACTATCATTAACATTGTAAAATCAGTAGGAACATCATTAAATAAATAAACGCTTCACACTCATAGCCCCTTACTAGGATACCCTGAGTCGTGGGTGCCATAGACAATACAAGGACACACACCCAGACCAAGAATAGAAATTCAAACTAATCATTCAAACCACCTCGCTGCATCCACCTCGAATCGTATCGAACCCAGGACCCTTGACTCAGCGATGCGGCGTGGTATCCATTCGCCTCACGGGTCATTGACCAAGTTGGTGTATTTCGGAGACAAAAAAAAATTATATATTGTACCAGTTTTATGTATAAAGCGCGTACAAACCCATAACGCCGCGGCGCCGCCGTAGGTTTCCCTGTCGCGGGTGACATGGACAACACGTCACTATAACACCAAGACCCGAGTACAAATATTTATTAGATATGGCCGGGAATTGAACCTGGGACCCTCGCTTCGCAGGTTGGATCGAATCGCTATCAACTAGGCTATAGGGTCATCGTATGTATGTACCTACTACTAGCAAAGAATTTCTGTAGCATTGCATTGTGCATTTTTTTAATTAATCACATTCTTCATTTCTCTAAGGATCCATATCTGAAATTTACGCAGACGAAGTCGCGGATAGAAGCTAGTTGTATGATAAATGAAATATAACTTATCATACACCCCCGATTTCAAACCCCTAACACCCTGCCCTGATTCCTCCCAGACACGATTTACTAGTAAACAGTGTAACCTTTTCTATTGGTGTAAGTATATAAAATCAATGGAGAGTTTTATTATATGTAATGAAGAATAAATCATTTAACGTTTAAATTTACAATAAAATTACGTGGAATATCTTTTTGCACTAAATTTCGGATATTTTTACTCAATTCACGTAGAAGCATCTAACACTGTTCCTACTATCGTGTAATTCCTTTAACAAAATGACGTCACTAACATATCGACCAAATTTGGCGCGTTCGTAGTCACGTAATTTTTATCAATTTTGAATTCGTTATTATTAATATTAAAAATAGTTTTTAAGCGTTTTTAACAATGCCAATTAATATAATTTGTGTTAAAGATTTAAAATAAATTAAAAAAAAAATATTTTTTTTAAAATGAACAACTCAATTCCGTTTCAATAAAGTTTATTATTATTATTATTAAACTTATAACACCCCTTTTTTTTCATGGGGGGTTTAAAAATCTAAAAGATGGCTACTTTATGGTTGAGGTGAGTGGGAACATGCTCCATCAAACTGATGGATGTGTACTGTTTGTGCTTTAAAATATTTTACCATGATTCCAGTTAATGATTCATATGCGTCATTCAAAACTGTATAAGTTGTCATCGAGTACATTTTGCAGTCTGTGGCAAAACATGTTCTGCACACCTGGAAAATAAATATTGTGATTGTAAATAAATAAGTAGCCTGGTAAATCGAGATAGATACCTAGCACAGTACCGCCGTCCTCAAGCTAAAAGGCGGCTAAATGTCATCTGGTAAATTTTTACTTTATTAACAGTTTTGATTTTTTTTTGACCTTTAGTAATATTTAAGTTCAAAAAAAATATATATCTTTTGAGTTTGACATAGTATGACAACATTAACAATTGTTTATAGAGAATCACTAGCACGATTTCAAAATAATCCTGCGTTTTTTTGCTCTACCTCAAAAACTGTTTTTGTCACTTAACCGCCTTTTAGTTTGAGGACGGCAGAGTATTCAATATTCCTCTTGATTTCCCCTACATGTAGTGTAACTTTCTGAACAATGATGATGAGGCATCAATATCGGGTGCCATGTGATGGGGGTCCCTGCGCTGTGACCCCTCAGCTTAATCTCATCGGTTATTTTATATCATGGTGAGATTTTAAACATCAGTACTTATTAAATAATCAGGCTATCTTTTGACATACACTATTATAATCATTGCTAAATGAATGTGTCATTATATAATCATGTTCCAAATTATTCTGCAATGACTGACACGATGTATGGTTGATTGTTAATCTTTTACTCGTTCGATTTTGAAAGGAAAACGGGGGCTCAATTTTGAAAATAGAACCTCTCGGCGGGACACATATTTTGTTCGAGATGTCTGTCCTATGACATTATACTTCAGTGATAACATCATAATGAATACAAACTTGGATATTGTCAACGGGCACAGCGTCGGCGTGCCGGTGATGCTCCATTGTGGTCACCAACAGGTCCTTCAGCAGGGAATGCTCGGAGCTGATATTGCTAACTGCCTTGCGCTCTGCTGTACTCTGCTGTACTCTCTGTAACTGTCAAGCACTAACCACACCTGTACAGAGACAGACTGCACCATGACTGCAACAATGACATGCACTGACACTTAATGATCTGAGGCTGACACTAAGTTTTTTCGCCGCTCTCTTATCGAGCGTTGATAATGAAATATCGACATTCACCCCTTACTACTAATTTTCTTCAATACGTAGCAAAAGTCTAATAAATTATAACAACAAACGATTGTTCGCACAAGCAGAAATAGTTAGGTATTTGTTGAAATTGAAAATTATATGTACGCAATCCTCAATATTATTACTGATAAATCAGGTTGCTTGATAATACACAGTACTTAATCAGTTTAATCAGTACGTTTCTTCATTTCTTGTTAATATTTTGTTTTGACAAAGAGTACATTTTGTTGTTATGTTGACCTAAGTTCAATGTTGGTTGACCAAGATTTTGACATTTACCACAGAGTACTTCATGACATTTACTTCTAACAAAAAATGGCATTTCAATTCAACATGCAATGCATGCATTCAACCATGGATATATTATACTCTAGCTGGATCGACGATTTTGTAGAGGTATATACCTGACATTTGATGACGTCATACCCTAATGAACATTTTTCCATTGTGTCATGTTATCTTTAATATATTCCCATGACATGTTTTATTAATATTGTAAAAAATTTAAAGTTTTTCTTTTGGTTGAATTTATTGCCGTTTCACTTTCAATTTATAAGAGTAATCTGTGGTTGACGGTGTTGGTACACAACTTAATATTAAGTCAAATACAAATTGTTTATCGTAAGATCACGGACCTGAAAAAATTCAGGTCCGTGCGTAAGATCTGTTGTGACTGTTTGTTGACCTAAATAAATGAAAAAAAAAATGACATATCATTCGATGCATTTAATTTTGATTTTTTTTATTGCTAAAAAAACATCTAAGATGAATATAAAGGTACAATAATTGTGTGGTAGATTTAATTCGTTAGACGTTCCAGAGGTTCGTGCATGAGATGACGCACGGTCTAGATTTTTGTAACGCTTATCTAGACGGCTTCCTAGTTGGCTGTTGGCTTCAATTAATGTCCCACTACTGAGCACGGGTCTCTCCTCTTGAGGAGGCCTAGAGCATACTCCACCACGCTGCTGTAGTCCGGATTGGTGGAGGGGATAGTGGCCAACCCGAGTGTCGGAAGTTTTCATGCCGCCCGAGGGTCTCCGACATGGTTTAACGACTGTTATCTTACGATAACAACCGGAACCAACGGTTTTACGTGCCCTCCAAGGCACGGAAGCACTCAAATTTTTGCCACTAGCGGTCACCCATCCAACTACCGACTGCACCCGCTGTTGCTTAACTTTGTCGATCGCTTAGGATCGACGCAAGCCGCCGGGCTTCTAAGAACGAAGCCGAGTATGAAGAGCACCTGCATTTACTCTTCACTCGAATGCAGGAGTACGGCATACTAATAAATACCGTGAAATGTTTTTTTTGATGCCTCAGAGGTCAAATTCCTGGGCTATCGCATTTCAGTAGATGGCACGAAACCTCCACATGTAGTCAGAAGATTATTCTATAAGTGGTAAAGGGCAGTTGTAATTCACCTACCACTTTTGTACTAATTTAAAAGATGTGCTGAGGAGTTCTTTCGCCATTTCTCCTCCTCCATGACAGGGAACCTTTTCAAAATGGTGGTAGAATAAAAAACTGGATCCATTAAATTCCACTCTTGTCGTATTATTATGCGCTGTATTTAATGGTAGTTGGATTATAGCCCGCAGAAAATTAAGTTAGTATCCCAGGTGGAACATCAAGGTGAAAAACAGCCCGGAATCAAAATACCCAAAAGATTAAATGACTAGCTTTTGCCCGCTCTTGCGAGTTCGATTTGTTACAAATCCTACTTACTTTTATTTAGTTGCCTAAGACTTAACTGATTTACATGTATCATTTGATAGTGTGATTCAGAACTTGCAAATGAATTTTACTAACGCCATCTATTAACAACATCCGGAACTAAATATCTAGCAACTAACAAAATATCTCTTCTTATTAATAGATCTTCCCATGGGGATGTTTTACCGCGGTAAAAAGTAGCCTACGTTATTCTACACCCTCCTCACTATCTCCACACAAAAAAAACATACCTTAAAACAGCTTCGATGCGACGTGAAAGACGGACAAACAAACAAACACACTTTCACATTTATAATATTAGTAAGTAAGTAAGTATGGAGTATGGATAGTATGGAAGTATGGATTTGAATGAAAGAGGCATAGAAAAGCTTGGAACACTATGTTTTTATTTTGTTCATACAATATAAAACATTTGAGTATCAAACATTTGTTACAATGAAAAAGCACACGCACCATTAATTTGTTTACATACAATTAGTAAATATCCAACACAAAATTGTACTTTGTTTAATTTCTTTCTTTAAAATGCTAGACGAGATGATTATAATCTCTACAGACCTTTTTTTTTATAAATAACGCTTCACACTCATAGCCCCACACTAGGATTCCCTGTGTCGTGGGTGCCATGGACAACACACAACATATACAAGGACATTCACACCCAGACCGAGAACAGAAATTCAAACTCATCATTCAAATTTCTACCTCGCTGGGAATCGAACCCAGGACCCTTGGTGCGGCGATCCGGCATGGTAACCATTGCGCACACACACGGGTCGTCATTGTTATAATTTTATTATTTAAGTTTAAATAGAGGAACATAAAAACACCGGCCAAGTGCGTGTCAGGCCAATGTAGGGTTACAAAAGGTAGTTACAAAAGGCGAAACGAAACGAATTCATTCGAAAAATAAATCTGTACATAGGTGAAAATTGGTCTCATTTTGAGCAATTCATAGGTCAAATACGAGTAAGTAGGATAGGAACTTTATAATAAAAAAATTCAACTCATATTTTTCGTGGTCTTCCTTTAGACCAATTTAAGCTAATATGTTGAACAAAAGAAATTGATCCTTATGAATTACCCTTTCGGTTAGTATCATAAAATACAAGATGTTTTTCAAATTTCACCGGTTCGATTCCCGGCACAAGCAGGTGATTTTTCAATTAAGCAGCGAAATAATAAAGCGTGCGATAAAAATACTAAGTGAGCTACTGAGTTATTGGAACGAAGTTCCTTATCGCGCGTTGTGAAAGGGGGCTAGACGGAAAAAATCAAGAGGAAAAGTTGTAACGACACTTTTAGCCGTCGTTACAACTCGTGCGGCGTCGTTACAAGTCGGCGCATGTTTCTCTCTCTCTCGCTCTCTCTTATAAAATTTAGCTTTATTGTATTAATACAACTGTACGAATTAAGCTTTATTGTACTAATACAATTGTACGATTGTATTAATACAATAAAGCTAATTTTTAGATATAATCTATATAAGATAACAAGAAAACATAATATAATCTATGGAAATTTAGAAAATATTACAAAGACATTACTACATTTACTACACTGTCATAACATGTCAATCCTGTCATGTATGAAATACAATGAGCTTACTAATAAATGTTTCTAAGAAAATATTACAGAAATCATTATAAACTAAAGAGAAGGTAAGTAAAATTTTATTACAATTCCTTGACTAATTAATCGAAAGGAACTTCGTTCCATCCGGGTGTCCCTTGACACCTCTCATTTTTTACATTCGTTCCGAAACAATCTCAATTTTACCAAGAAAAAAATAACCGACTTCAAAACAACTCAAAACTACTCGTCAGAACGATTACGATTTTTACCCAACTTTAGGGCCTGATCAAAGAATCAGCGCACGGCTTCTGTAAGCTGATATTTATACGATCAAAGATATTAATTACTTTTGACAGGGACTTTATAATGTAATTTTAAATGTCTGCGTAGGTACCGTTTGTCAATAAAAGTTGTTTTACACATATCACATACATAAAATTTCCCATCTAAATGTAATTTTATATGTTTTTGAAGCTGCAGTTTGTGTATAAACATTTTTCTACAAACATCACATGAATATGGTTTTTTTAAATGTAATTTTAAGTGCAATGTTAAATTACCCTTTGTTTTAAATGTTTTTTTACAAATATGACATGAATAAGGCCTATCACTAGAATGTACTGTTGAATGTCTGCGTAGGGACCGTTCCTTATTAAAAGTTTTTCTACAGATATCACATGAATGTATCTTATCAAAATGTAATTTTAAATGTTTTTGTAGCTGCAGTTTGTGTCTAAACGTTTTTCTACAAATGTCACATGAATATGACTTCTCCCTAGAATGTAATAATAAGTGATTTTTTAAAATATATTTTCTTTTAAATGCTCTTTTACAAACATGACATGAAAATGGTTTACTATTAGTATGTATTATTAAATGATTTTGTAAATAACCTTCCTGGGCAAAGCTTTTTTTACAAACATGACATGAAAATGGTTTCCTTTCAGTATGTATTCTTAAATGCCTTCGCAAGTTATGTTTCCAGACAAGTTTTTTTTTACAAACATTACATGAATATGTTTTTTCTAAATGTAATTTCATATGTGTCTTAAAATAACTTTTATAGTGAAATATTTCTTTACAAATATAACAAAAATATTCTTTACTGTCCATATTTGTCGGGATACGACGTTGTATCTTCTCGGTTGCGTGCTCTTCCAAATGTTCCAGCAACTGAATATTGCTGTCAGTTTGATAAGGACATATGTCACAAAGTAACGTATCATCTGTGGAGGGTCCGTCAGCTTCCGGTGTCTGTTGTTTGTCAATCTTCACTTCATTTACATCTCGCTCCAACAGATTCTGAGATTTTTGTTCCACATTTTGTATAGGAATAGGATCATTCAGAACATCTTCACCTATAAACAAAATATTAGACACTATCAGAACAAAACACTAAGTATGAAATCACAAAATATAAAGTCTTATCAACTAGAACCGATAATAAGGCTACAGTTTTATAAAGATTTTTCAAGTAGTTCAAGTTCAAGAAGTTTTATGAAAAGTTCAAAAAATAACGAAATTTCAACTTACCAGCAAATAAAAAGGTGTGTCGATACTCCATATAATCGTTGGGTAATTTTTCAACCATAGAAATAACTTCATTGCACACATCACTGTGTTTCATCTTAGGAACATTACTAACCGTATCTTCATACAATCTACATGAATACGCCAAGCTCTTTTCGGATGTAACTTCATCATTTACAATATATTGATAGATAAAATCATCATCGTCAATGGTAACGAAATCGACCTTAGTATCTTCCTCTAAGCTAAATGAACACTCACTGACATCGTCTCGGTTGATCGTATCATTCTGCGTTACAATGCCAATGACATCAACATCTTCGTCTGAGTTAGATGAACACACGCCGCGATTGTCTAGACTGATCGGATCATATCTGTCTACACCATCTACTTCAACATTTTCATTTGCCTTAGATGTAGAAGCATTAAAATCCTCTTCATTGCTCACACTATCATTTTCCGTCTTAACTTCATTCACAGTCATATCTATCATATCCTCAGTTCTATCTTCGCTATTGACTTGGCTATGGTCAATCTCGCAGTCTTCTTTAGATTTAATATTATTAATTTCTTCATACACATCAACTTCTTCGAGTGGCGTGTCCGTTCGTGCGTCCGTCTGTTTATTTATTTCCTCTAAATCTTCATTATCAAAGCCAAAATTGTCTTCATTTGGATTGTCTGCTGGATCTGAACTGAATGGATTATGGATCTGTAACTCAGATCGAATTAACTCTACAGTTACCTGAAACGATATATAGACAAGCATTTGATAACATTCTACAACTTACTACATCTTGAAATTTATGAATATGTATGAAACATCTCAAGCATTGGTAGATATGTCATCCATGTTTTACGCCTTTTTAAAAGATCCTCAAATTATAGCACCCTGGAGTAACCACAGAAGCAAGCTCGTTTTAGTTTGCCTCCTTACTCCGTTTCTCCTAAACATAACACTCACTTGTCCGTGTCTCCTGACGATGTCCAGAAGCATCACGTGCGCTCGCAAGCTCCTGCGCCTGAAGCGAGCGCAGTTCATCAGCCGGTCGGCGCACTCGGTGCACAGGTACCGAGGCAAGTGCTCTTCGTCTGCTGTCTGACAACAAATCACTTTCAATAGATCGGCTTACTTTTCTTATTTACTTTATTGTGTGAGTCTGAATTAAGTGTCTAGTGTGTGTATACACTACACATGCTTAAAAGTAACTTACCGAGACTCCAGTTATAGTTTCATAAGCCTCATTCAAATTCTTTAAAAATGGCATTGAGTGCATTTCTACATCTGTGACAAAACATATTCTGCACACCTGCAGAATACAAAATTATGATCTTAAGTAATATTATAAAGCAACATATTATAATATGGTTGTATGTTATGAATAAACTCAAACTATTGAACTGATTTCAAAAGTTTATCACCTATAGAAAGCAACATTACCACTGAGTGACATTGGCTGTATAGGATGTATATAGCGCGTGGTGGAGTGTAGCGGAGACGCGTGAGCAAAAAAACTCCGAAATAAAAGGTAATAGTTTATTGCACGTAAGCGCAAAACACAAAAGAAACAAGAAAATACAGCTACACTAAATACACAGCACATAAGAAGTCCATAAAACAAGAAGGAGAGAAGTAATCAGACATAAATCAGCAGTTAGTTTAGTAGTAGTTAGTTTAGTTACTGAAACTAAACTTAAATCTATTATACTACTGTATAGTAGTTTTACTTTAGTTAGCAGTGTAAATTATACTAATACTAGCTTTTGCCCGCAGCTTCGCCCGCGGTAGAGATTTTTTACTTACTTTTACTTAGTTACATTTAGTTGCCTATGACTTATGTAAACATATATCATTTGATAGCGTGATTCAGAACTTGCAAATGAATTTTAATAACGCAATCTATTAACAACACCCGGAACTAAATATCTAGCAACTAACAGAATATCGATCTTCCCATGGGGATGTTTTATCGTGGTAAAAAGTAGCCTACGTTACTCTCCACCCTCCTCACTATCTCCACACACAAAAACCATACCATATAACAGCTTCGTTGCGACATGAAAGACGGACAAACAAACACACTTTCACATTTACAATATTAGTATACTAATATTATAGTGAATACCTTGAAGTTATTCTCATTAAAAATTGGAAACAAAATTTTACCCCTTTAAAGGGCTATAGGTACGAAAATAGGAGATGATTGATATTTAGTTTTTTTTTTCAAAGAAATTATTTTTTATATTTCAGTATTTAGCATACATTATGCACATTACAGATTCCGTGCTTCGGAGGGCACGTAAAGCCGTCGGTCCCGGCTGTTATCATAAGATAACAGTTGTTAAGCCATGTCGGAGGCCCTCGGGCGGTTTGAAAACTTCCGACACTCGGGTTGGCCACTAACCCCTCCACGAATCCGCACTGGAGCAGCGTGGTGGAGTATGCTCTAGGCCTCCTCAAGAGGAGAGACCCGTGCCCAGTAGTGGGCCAGTAATGGGTTGAAGCCATGCACATTACAGGAAAATAGCAATAACTTACCTTCACATCACAGGATTTCCTTGAATAATAATTATGGTCCAGATTTATCTGCAAATAATAATTAAGATATTAAGTGGTTAGAAACAGTGCTAACATTAGAAGGTTAAATAATAATTCGTATACTCAGGATCATAATATTTATAATGAGATAACTATACATTACAGGTACTCAACAAACTCAAAAACACCTGGACCAATTTCAAAAAGTTCAGCAATATTAAGCTTAATTAATTAATAGGCACACGCATTCATTATTCCAACTTTACAATTTCGTTCCTAATGGAGGCCACACAAGATCAAGTATACTTGTCAAGTCTGCAATGGGAATTAACATTTATTAAGATTTTTTTTGCTCCTCACCCCAAATGTGGCGCCCTAGGCTGTCGCCCCACCTCGCCCCCCCCCCATAATGCCGGCTCTGAGTACATGTTTTATTATTCCATAATTATTTTGAAATTTTTTGATGTAGGTACAAGTTCTACAATTTATTGATTGAAAAAGTATAATCAAAGCTTTAAACAATAAACTTCAATTAAAGAAACAACATCATAAATACACACCCGGAAAGTGGCGAGTACAGCATCCTTGACCAAAGATTCCTCGGCTAGGAAATTCTTGGAGCCTAATATAATGTTGCTTGGCTCCCAGTCTGTCTGACTGAGCTCCTGGGGTACTCTACATAAAAATAAATTGTATACAGTTGCAATGTTTTAAAGGCAGCATGCTCAAATCTAAATACGTATTGAGGTTTGCGTCTTAAAGTAAGATGAGAACATAAACCAACTTTACTCAGATAACATTCACAGTACCACTGACAATTGGTAATCAATTTTATAGTTGATTTCGGACCATTATAATTGTTCGGACAATTTTAAGTCCAAGCAATGCCTAAGTATGGTTTATAGAATTCACTTATTCCTAACTAATCAATATTGGAATACCTGTGAGACAAACTTCCTGGAGATGAATTCTGACTGATATCGTGTTCACTTATAGGGAAGGCGGAGCACATGTTGACATCACTGCTATCGAGTAATGCACACACAGTAACTGCTGATATTTGATAATAAAACTTATTATTTAGGAATCGCATACAATATTATTATTATGGGTATTTCATTGTACAAGTTGTTTGTTTTGAGTAAACACAATCTATGGTAATTATTTTTGATGGATACTTGACATTTGACAATCTTGACATTGATAGATGTTACCTTGACAGAAGGACAACATTTGACCATAGATATAGGCTGCGTTCCAGTAGACGCTCACATCGCTCACAACGATCAAAACGCGTTCCACATGGCGACCACGGTCGTCATGGTCGCGGTGAAAACGTCATTGATGACGTCATTAATTTCGCTCACGGCAGTTCACGGCACGCTCAAAACAACCCACCTCACGGGGTGGGTTGAAGTGCCCGTTCCACTTGGGTGTATGATTGTAACGCTCACAAGCTAGTGGAACAGGAAAAACCGCGGTCGTGAGCGTGATCGTTGTGATCGTCTAGTGGAACGTAGGGTTGACCATAGATATAGGCTGCGTTCCAGTAGACGCTCACATCGCTCACAACGATCAAAACGCGTTCCACATGGCGACCACGGTCGTCATGGTCGCGGTGAAAACGTCATTGATGACGTCATTAATTTCGCTCACGGCACGCTCAAAACAACCCACCTCACGGGGTGGGTCGAAGTGCCCGTTCCACTTGGGTGTATGATTGTAACACTCACAAGCTAGTGGAACAGGAAAAACCGCGGTCGTGAGCGTGATCGTTGTGATCGTCTAGTGGAACGTAGGGATATACTCTAGCTTTGACAAATCAGAATCGATTTTGTTTATGAATTTATTACATAACTGGATACCTACTTAACTTCGTAGAAATCGTAGAGGTAGTTGAAGACGGATGACGTCACAACACAATGACTATTCGACGAATCACAGGCCGGATTAAGGTTGTCCTGTATATTAATTGTAAGGTGTCCACACTTATATATAAAAATTATATCCTATTTTGATATGGTTCTTCAAAATGTTTAACAAAAACCCATTAATGTCCCAATACTGAGCACGGGTCTCTCCTCCTGATACTCCACCACGCTTCTGTAGTGCGGATTGCGCTTCTGTAGTGCAGATTGGTGGAGGGGATAGTGGCCCACCCGAGTGTCGGAAGTTTTCATGCCGCCCGAGGGCCTCCGACATGGTTTAACGACTGTTATCTTACGATAACAACCGGAACCGACGGCTTTACGTGCCTTCCGAGGCACGGAAGCGCTCACCCATCCAACTACCGACCGCGCCCGCTGTTGCTTAACTTTGTCGATCGCTTAGGATCGACGCAAGCCGCCGGGCTTCTAAGAACGAAGCCAAGCATGAAGAGCACTTGCATTTACTCTTCACTCGAATGCAGGAGTACGGCATACTAATAAATACCGTGAAATGTTTTTTTGATGCCTCAGAGGTCACATTCCTGGGCTATCGCATCACAGAAGATGGCACGAAACCTCCACATGTAGTCAGAAGTTTATTCTATAAGTGGTAAAGGGCAGTTGTAATTCACCTAACACTTTTGTACTCATTTAAAAAATGTGCTGAGGAGTTTCTTTCGCCATTTCTCCTCCTCCATTACAGGGAACCTGGGAAATGGTGGTAGAATAAAAACTGGATCCATTAAATTGCACTCTTGTCGTATTATTATGCGATGTATTTAATGGTAGTTGGATCATAGCCCGCAGTAAAATAATATGTTAGTATCCCAGGTGGAACATCAAGGTGAAACACAGCCCCGGAATCAAAATACCCACAAGATTAAATGATTTGAATTAAGAGGCATAGAAAAGCTTGGAACAGTTTTTATTTTGTTTACAATATAAAACATTTGTGTATCAAACATTTGTTACAATGAAAAAGCACACGCAACTTTTGTTTACATACAATTAGTTAACACCAAACACAATAATGTAGGTACTTTATTAATTTCTTTCTTTGAAATGCTAGACGAGATGATTATAATCTTTAAAGACCATTGTTATCTTAATATATATAAATTACGTGTCACGTTGTTTTTCCGCGATGGACTCCTAAACTACTTTACCGATTTTTATCAAATTTGCACATCGTGTGCAGTTTGATCCAACTTGAAAGATAGGATAGCTTACATCTCAAAATAAAAAAAACTTTTGACAGAACGAAGTCTGTCCGGAGAGCTAGTAATTATTTAAGTTTAAATAGAGGAACTTAAAAAAACATTATGGAGGAACATAACATTCTGAGAAAATGGAGGTTTAAGTTCAACTCTATATTACTTCATGAAATGACTTTAGTTTTAACTCCAAGTTTTGTTATACTATAGATAACATGTTAATTTCTTTGTTTTAAGACTTCCAACATTGATATTTTTTTTAATATTAGCAAAAACTTAGCTTTGGAACGTTTTTCAAAAACTACGTCCAGTTATAAAAATAGGAATAAACTACTCATTGTTTCATTTATTTCACTGGCTATTGAATTCCATATTGAAATCTTGTACTTTGTATCTAAATATTTAGGATTAGACATCATAAAGTACTGAATACTTTCTTACACACTCGATAAATTTTTCGTCACGTTGTACCCATAGACATAATACTACTAGACTAGACAAGCGGGCCTTCTTGGCGTCACGCTATTAGAAAGAGAAAGAGACCAAGGAGACTCGCGTAACTCGTAAGTAAGACAAGGACAGGTTTACCTCCTGCCTTTCTTCGCAGCGTGACGGTTTCACTTACATATGCTCAGATACCTTGCCTACTCTAGTAGTATTATGTCTATGGTTGTACCTCCCTAAACTTTCCTCGCTCACTCCTCGGACAGGCCATGGAAGTGTTTATGTTACGACGAGTCCAGACCGGCCCGAGCCTCGTCCGAGGCGCGGACGTCGCACGGTGAAACATAAACCCTCATCCGTCACGTCATATAAAATGAATGGTACTGTGCCCGGCTCGGTGTAACATAAATCATCCCTTATACGTTCAAAGATGTTAATTACTTTTGACAAGGACTTCATAATGTAATTTTAAATGTCTGCGGAGGTACTGTTTGTCAATAAAAGTTTTCCTACAGATATCACATATATACAATTTCCCATCTGAATGTAATTTTATATGTTTTTGTAGCTGCAGTTTGTGTATAAACGCTTTTCTACAAATGTCACATGAATATGACTTCTCCCTAGAATGTAATAACAAGTGATTTTTTAACATATATTTTCTTTTAAATGCTCTTTTACAAACATGACATGAAAATGGTTTACTATTAGTATGTATTATTAAATGATTTTGTAAATAATCTTCCTGGGCAAAGCTTTTTTTACAAACATTACATGAATTGTCCATATTTGTCGGGATACGACGTTGTATCTTCTCGGTTGCGTGATCTTCCAAATGTTCCAGCAACTGAATATCGCTGTCAGTTTGATAAGGACATATGTCACAAAGTAACGTATCATCTGTGGAGGGTCCGTCAGCTTCCGGTCTCTGTTGTTTGTCGATCATCAGTTCATTTACATCTCGCTCCATCAGTTTCTCAGCTTTTTGTCCCACATTTTGTATATCATTCAGAACATCTTCACCTATAAACAAAATATTAGACACTATCAGAACAAAACACTAAGTATGAAATCACAAAATATAAAGTCTGATCAACTAGAACCGATAATAAGCCTACATTATACAGATCTTTCAAGTAGTTCAAATTCAAGAAGTTATATGAAAAGTTTCAAATATAATGAAATTTCAACTTACCAACAAACACAAACGTATGTCGATACTCCATATAATCGTTGGGTAATTTTTCAACCATAGAAATAACTTCATTGCACACATCACTGTGTTCCATCTTAGTATTATTAACAGTATCTTCATACAATCTAGATGAATACACTAAGCTCTTTTCGGATGTAACTTCATCATTTACAATATATTGATTGATAAAATCGTCTTCGTCAATGGCCTTAGTATCTTCCTCTAAGCTAAATGAACACTGACTGACATCGTCTCGGTTGTTCACATCATTCTGAGTTACAATGCCAATGACATCAACATCTTCGTCTAAGTTAGATGAACACACGCCGCGATTGTCTAGACTGATCGGATCATATCTGTCTACACCATCTACTTCAACATTTTCATTTGCCTTAGATGTAGAAGCATTAAAATCCTCTTCATTGCTCACACTATCATTTTCCGTCTTAACTTCATTCACAGTCATATCTATCATATCATCAGTCCTATCTTCGCTATTAACTTGGCTTCGGTCAATCTCACAGTCTTCTTTAGATTTAATATTATTAATTTCTTCATACACATCAACTTCTTCGAGTGGCGTGTCCATTCGTGCGTCCGTCTGTTTATTTATTTCCTCTAAATCTTCATTATCAAAGCCAAAATTGTCTTCATTTGGATTGTCTGCTGGATCTGAACTGAATGGATTATGGATCTGTAACTCAGATCGAATTAACTCTACAGTTACCTGAAACGATATATAAACAAGCATTTGATAACAGCCTACAACTTACTACAACTGTGAATGTCCTTGTCGAGTGTGTTGTCCATGGCACCCACGACACAGGGAATCCTAGTGGGGGGCTATGAGTGTGAAGCGTTATTTATTATCATTATCTAGTAATTTATCAATATATTGTATGAAACATCTCAAGCATTGGTAGATGTGTCATCCATGTTTCACGCCTTTTTAAAAGATCTTCAAATTATAGCACCCTGGAATAACCACAGAAGCAAGCTCGTTTTAGTTTGTCTTCTTACTACGTTTCTCCTAAACATAACACTCACTTGTCCGTGTCTCCTGACGATGTCCAGAAGCATCAAGTGCGCTCGCAAGCTCCTGCGCCTGAAGCGAGCGCAGTTCATCAGCCGGTCGGCGCACTCGGTGCACAGGTACCGAGGCAAGTGCTCTTCGTCTGCTGTCTGACAACAAATCACTTTCAATAGATCGGCTTACTTTTCTCATGAGTTACTTTATTGTGTGAGACTGAATTAAGTGTCTAGTGTGTGTATACACTACACATGCTTAAAAGTAACTTACCGAGACTCCAGTTATAGTTTCATAAGCCTCATTCAAATCCTTTAAAAATGGCATTGAGTGCATTTCTACATCTGTGACAAAACATATTCTGCACACCTGCGGAATACAAAATTATGATCTAAAGTAATATTATAAAACAACATATTATAATGTTGCTTATATATTATAGTGTGTTATAATATTATAGTACCTTGAAGTTATTCTCATTAAAAATTGGAAACAAAATTTTACCCCTATAAGGGCTATAGGTACGAAAATAGGGGATGATTGCTATTTCACGTACTACATTTTTACCTGGTAACTGAACCTACCATCCATATCTTCTATACTATAATAAAACTCAAAGGGCAAATTTACTGTACATTGAATATTTTTTAAAAATTTTGATTAGGGGGCACTTCAGTAACGTGTTAGAGCACAAAATTTTTGTACTATTTGCTGATGATACATCATTAATATTTAAGTGTGATAGGAATAAAGAAAATTTCGACGACGTAAATAGTACTCTTTCGTATGTCTCGCGTTGGTTCACTATTAACAATTTACTGTTAAATGCAAAAAAAACTAAATGTATAGAGTTTGTACTACCTAATGTTAAAAAAGTCAATAAACTTATTAAACTTAATAATGAAACATTGAATATGGAGGAATCCACCGTATTTTTAGGGGTGACCTTAGATAATAAACTTCAATGGGACCCACATATAACAAATCTCGCGACTAAACTCGGTAGGGCTGCTTACGCTGTTAGAAAAATAAGGCAGTATACTGACATCGAAACTGCTAGGATGGTTTATTTTGCATATTTTCACAGTATTATGTCATATGCCATCTTGCTGTGGGGCAAAGCAGCCAGTATAGAACAAATTTTCATACTACAAAAAAGAGCTATTAGGGCTATTTATAAACTTAGATCTCGTGAAACTTTGCGTGACAAGTTCAAAGAAATAGGTATACTTACAGTAGCCTCACAATATATCTATAGTAACGTGGTTTTTATACGGAATAATATAAGCGCGTATAAACAAAATTTTGATATCACTAATCGCCAAACAAGAAAAATGCACCAGTTAGTAACGCCATCTTACCGTCTTTCTAAAGTGAAGCGATCTTTTATGGGCCGTGGTGTACAGTTCTATAATAAAATCCCAAAGTTAATACGTGATTTGCCAGTGGAATTATTTAAGAAACATGTAAAATCTCAACTTTTAGCCAAAGGCTACTATACTGTAGATGAATACATAAATGACAAAGACGCATGGAAATGACCAGATCTGCAACCAGTTCCGTACAGGTTAGTGATACTTCTTTGTAAAAAATATACCAATGTATTTTATTTTTAAAAGATGTGCTGAGGAGTTTCTTTCGGCTTTTCTTCTCCTCCATGACAAAGCACCTTTCCGAAAAGCTGGTAAATTAAAAAAATGACGTGCATAAGTGTATCAATGATACCTACATGAATAAATGATTTTGAATTTGAATTTGAAAAATATTTTTTTTAGAATTATTGTCTGTCTGTCTGTCTGTTTGTCTGTCCGGGCATCACATGAAAACCCTTGAACGGATTTCGATGAAAATTGGTAAAGTTGTTACTAATACTCCGGGTCATATTTTAGGATACTTTTTATCCCGGAAAATTAAAAGGTTTCCCCGGGAAACGGGATGAAATTTTGTATGGAATATTTTTAAAACATCAACCGATTTGCTTCAAATTTGCATCAAATGTTCCTTGCTTAAATTTATGGAACACGTATTTTTCAGTTTTCCAAAATTTTGCAAAAAAAAAGAAAAAAATACAAATTAATGTGAATATTGCTTATTTTTCAAAACCCGCTCCTGGAGGAATCCTTTGTGATTTTATCGTGGGTTTCAGTATATAAATTACTAAATATAAGTACTTCTACAAATAAGGTAAAACATAATTTCCGTATGCGAAGCTGCGGGCAACAGCTAGAATACAATAAGATACGAGTTACTGGTTAAAATGAGGTATAATTATGTTTATAGCAACTAAAAATTACAAAATAACTACTTTTTAACAAAAATAAAATCAACCAAAAAATGAAAAACGAAAAATAAAATAAACCATTTAGTGTTATAAATTAACATCATAAATTAACAGTAAATTAAATAATTTTTAGACGGTGCCAACAGATGAAAAAATAAACAATGAAAAGATGTGCGCCGCGCTGCTGCTGCCGTGTGCATCGCATAACGCTGCCCTTATTTTACGCTTTATGTAATTAATTTTGCTTGTTTGTTTGGCACCGTCTCAAATTATTTATTTACTGTTAAAGGATCCTAATTTAAATACTAACAATAAATTAATGGTTTATTTTATTTTTAATAATAATAATAATAAACCGTTTATTGCCACACAATCATAATAAAAAAAAAATTTTCGCTTTACACTTTTTCTTCTTTGGTTTTTTTTTCGAAGTAATTATTTTTTATATTTCAGTGTTTAGCATACATTATGCACATTACAGGAAAATAGCAATAACTTACCTTCACACCACAGGATTTCCTTGAATAATAATTATGGTCCAGATTTGTCTGCAAATAATTAAGATATTAAGTGGTTAGAAACAGTGCTAACATTAGAAGGTTAAATAATACTTCGTATACTCAGGATTGTAATATTTATAATGAGATAACTATAAATTTTAAAACTAAAAATCACCCCCCTAAAGTTTAGTTTTCTAAACTATTATTATAAAGAGGTACTCGATAAACTCAAAAACACCTGGACCAATTTCAAAAAGTTCAGCAATATTAAGCTTAATAATTAAATAATTAGTAAGCACAATGCCAGCTTTCATTATTCCACCTTTATAATTTCAACCCTAAGATTTTTAAATACATAATTCATCATCGACATTTGTACATGGTTTATTATTCCATAATTATTTTGAAATTTTTGATGTAGGTACAAATTTGACAATTGATTGATTGAAAAAGTATAATCTAAGCTTCAATTTGACTTCAATTAAAAAAACAACATCATAAATACACACCCCTAAATTTGCGGGTACAGCATCCTTAACTAAAGATTCCTCGACGAAATTCTTGGAGCAGCATAATGTAGTGTTGCTCGACTCCCAGTCTGTCTGATCGAGCTCCACGGGTATTCTACAGCATAAAAAGACACTGTATGCAGTTGCAGTTTTAAAGGCAGCATGTTAAAATTTAAATACGTATTGAGGTTTACATCTTAGGGTAAGATGAGAACTTAAACCAACTTTGGTCAGATAAAATTCACATTACGACTGACAAATTGGTCCAACCAAAAATTAAGAAGTCATATAAAACGATCAATTTTAAAGTCGATTTTGGACCATTATAATTGTTCGGATAATTTTAAGTCCGAGCAAGGCCTAAGTATGGTTTATAGATTTCACTTAATCGTAACTAATTAATATTAGAATACCTGTGAGACAAACTTCCTGGAGATGAATTCTGGCTGACATCGTTTTCACTTTCACATAAAGGTAAGGCGCAGCGCATGTTGATATCACTGGTATCGATTAACGCACGCACAGCAACTGCAGATATTAAATAATAATATTTATTATTTAGGAATCGCATACAATATACGGGTATTTTTTATTTTACAAGTTTAATGTTTTGAGTAAACACTTTAATCAATACAATGTATGATATGCAGAGTAAATTAATAATACTGAAAAAGAGTGCCCTCTTGAATATTTTAGTGATAACTGGGGTTGAAGCATCATCTATATTGTTTCCCCAAAAACAAATTATATATATCTATATAGCTAGGTATCTGTATACCTATATTTAAATTCCTGCCAGCCCTCTAATTACAAATACAGTAAAACCATAGAAAATAGTAAAACGATAGAGTCCAAGATGGTGAATGCACTAACTTAATAAATGCCTATTCACACTTCTCTTGAAGACACCTACATTGTAGGTCGACGGGAACATCCACGCAGGCAAGCTATTCCAGTCATTCTCGGCACGCACTATGAAAAATGAGGCAAATCGCCTCGTTCGCAGCGGTGGGATATTCACGACGTATGGATGGATGCTTGCCGTACGATGGGTTGTTAGATGGAGGAACGGGGATGGAGGAATTAGTTCGTGCAATTCCTGAGCAAATACACTCTCCAAAATGCATCCTCCAGAGTAGAGCTCAGTCACCCTTACTCAGGTCCCAATTAATTTTAGTCCAATATACATTCATTAGGGGCCATCCATAAATTACGTCACACTAATTTCATGACTTTTTGACCCCTACCCCCCCCTTGTCACAACTGGTCACATCTGTGAGACCTCCCCCCCCCCCTAGTGTGACGTCACATATTATGAAATTTTACACCTAGAAATTATTAAATTAAAACACCTGTTCCGAAATAAGTTTTATTTCCATTATTTTTTTTTAATATTTACCTATACATACCAATTATTCGATTTTGAAATGTGACGTCATGAATTTTAGGACCCCCTCCCTCCTTCTCCTTTCCTCCCTTGTCACACTTCATCGACCCCCTCCCTCCCCCCTAACGTGTGACGTAATTTATGGATGGCCCCTTAATGGAAGTATAAAAAACTTTTTGAAAATACTGTCAGGTAAAAAAAAATATGGTTCTTACCAGATAAGCCCAGTGTAGGAATTGCATTGGCACTAAGTCTACTACTTCTAGTATTATAGCATAGCTCAAAATGGGAATGGCAAACTCTGCGTGTCTTAAATACTCTCTCTGGTTCCATTAAAACAATATCACCACCAATAGCATTAATCCAGGTCAAAAATCTTGAGGAGTCTTTAACTGGGTGTGGAAACAAATGCAGAATGGTATTTTCTGCACCTTTAACAAAAACAGATTATACTTATATTATTATTGCATACATTTTTATTATTAACTTATTATACAACAACTTAGAATTGCCTCAGAAGCTTCAGTCTGATACAAAGTACATATATAACATGTTATGTATGTACAAGTATAAGTACAAAGTACCTGTATTTCACAATTATTTTGAGCTGGATTGGGATTAATGCAATGCAAACATAATCGCCAAAATAAAGTGATTACAATGCGGGTTATATACAAAAAAAAAATAACTATTGAAGTTCTGTTAAACTTACGAGTGGAATTGCAGTTTGGAACGCAACACTTCTTTAAAGACATTTTCGTAAATATCCTGATCACAAGACAAATCAAAACAGTCCAAATAAACAAGCGCGGGTCAACAGGTAAGCAGGGTATCGGAATCCTAATTCACGCCAAGTCGTGGGTGTGAAAAATCGTAGTAAACAGAAAAATCGCAAATTCGCAACCATTCAGTACAAATGCCGTTACAAATGTGACAACTGACATCAGTGACATGTGACAAGGGCTGCGTTCCAGTAGACGCTCACATCGCTCACAACGATCAAAACGCGTTCCACTTGGCGACCACGGTCGTCATGGTCGCGGTGAAAACGTCATTGATGACGTCATTAATTTCGCTCACGGCACGCTCAAAACAACCCACCTCACGGGGTGGGTCGAAGTGGTCGAATTGCAGTGTGGCCAGATACGACGAAGTTACTCTCGCCAGTTTTTAGACCTGGCAACACTGGGTAGAAATGGATGGTGATAGAAATTTGGCGCAATTTTATAAAACATAAGGATGGTGATGGAAAAAATTACTGTATACGATTCGACAAGAGATACTTTAGTGGATTATAGTATTTTCTCCAGCAGATGCTCGACGTGGGGTCACAAGTTGATATAAATATGTTAAATTATGTAAATAATTTTAATGTTTAATTCACTATACATATAGACATGTATACATTTTTCCTCGTCGGTCAATATCATTAACTTAATTAATATGCAGTTTTTTATTATATTAATTTGTCTTCTCATAAAAAAAATGTTTTGTTTGTGGATATACTTTTTTGCTAGTATAAAAATAAAATTGATAACTAAAATTGGTAACGTTTATTTATAGCTTAAAAATTATAACATGACCTCTAATCTAAGTTTCAGACTTGTCTTATTCTCAACATCATAGAGTACATTTTGTATCAACGGCTAAAACGTGTAAGTACTCTGTGGCTTGAACGCTCACGTTGCTCACTATACCCGTTCCACTTGGGTGTATGATTGTAACGCTCACAAGCTAGTGGAACGGAAAAATCGCGGTCGTGAGCGTGGTCGTTGTGATCGTCTACTGGAACGTAGGGAAGACAATTTGGTTTTGTCATTTGTGACGTTTGACGGTTCACATTGAACAAAATGGCGGTCATACGTTCCAGTATAAGTTAATTTTAGATGTGCACACTTGCAATGTAAAGAAAATATAAAATATTTATTACTTACATACACATTTATAATATTACACATAATTTTGATAAGAAAAATTATAATTTTATTACGATGTTACCAGACTAAAATATTAAAACCATCGAGAAAACTACATGGAACTAAATTAAAATTTATTGTAAACAACGCCATCTCTCGTTATGTTCGCTAAACTTTGTACATATTAGATATGAAACGGATATCACCGCCTTATTGCAATTTTCACTTTTTGCTTTGCTTTTGATCTTGTTTAGCATTCATTCAATAAGATCCGTAAAGAAAATTCCAACATTAAATACAAAACACGTTATCTAAATTTTCTTGGAAAGTAATCAAGTTTATTATCTTCTTTTAAATAAATAATAACACTTCACACTCATAGCCCCACACTAGGATTCCCTGTGTTGTGGGTGCCATGGACAACACACTAGACAAGGACACCCAGACCGAGAACAGAAATTCAAACTCATCATTCAAATTTCTGGTCTACTACACTCAATGATCTAATATACTAACGTACATTCGTTCACTGACTACATTACACTACACTACTGGCAGTGCCGGCCCGAGCATTTCTGGCGCCCTAGGCGAAAAACTAAAACGGCGCCCTCTTACGAATTTTTTTTGACAATGCAAAAAACTTGATAATGTAAAAAAATAAAGTGGGTAATTTAAAAAAAAATTACATAAACAAGACTGTAGATAGAAACCTGTTTTTTTTAACAAGGACGTGTTTTCTCTAGTGAAGACTAGTTTTTAGTACGTGCCTTTGTTAGATCTAGAAATAATGTGAAATTGCCGATCTACAGAAGGTACTGATACTGACTACTGGTAATTTCAAAGGAAAATATAATTATAAACTTGACTAAGGACTTTAGATCATTGTGGTTTTTTTGTGTGTATAACTGTAGGTAGCGAACCTGCGTATTAGGCCTAGATCCTTCCGTGAGTGCCACAAGCAAAAATTTAATCTTTCACAAACTTTAATAAAACATCTCCAGAAACAAGCAGAAACACGGCTTAACCCTAATGTTAGCATAAACTTTGAAAACCTTTTATACAATTGTGATTGGCGTCAGTTCTGGGACCAGATTTGCTTTTGAGACTCTGCCAAATACAACAAGACTCATGGACAGCGCATCGCACCAACGCATCTATACTTAAAGAACACAGGTATGCGTAGGATTCTCAAGTACTTTGGTCAGGTGGTAGGGCGCAAGACAGATAATTTGAAGAAACGGATAGTGGTCGGCAACGTGAAAGGAAAGAGAAGTAGAGGGAGACCACCAACCCGCTAGCCCGATACTGCTTGCCTGCTTAAGGCTTGTAAAGCCATCGTCCACGCATCCATCCAACTTTCACAAGATAAAAAAGCCTGGACGATCCTAATTGCAAAAACCACGACTACGACCCTCAGTCATGAGAAAACGATGAAGAAGAAGCCAAAGACAACTCAGTTGAGAAAGGATTGGCTATAGAATGAGGCCTTGGACGTGAATGTCATGATTGAAAAATGGAAGCTGCTCAAACAAGGGGAATAAGAAACTCGGAAAGCTCTAATGCAGAGTACTTGGAGCTATATCGAGAAATTGAAAGAATATGTAGACGGGATAAAAACCTTTATTATGAATAGATCTACAGGGATATAAAACATCATGTAGAGTAGTGGCAAGCTGTGGATCTCTTTCTCAAAATTAAGCAGATCACCTGAAATTTCAAATCTCACTTCTGAACTACCGAGGACAAAGAAGGCAATCCGATTGCCAATATTACTGCAGTTGCAGACAGATGGAAGAATTATTGCGCCGAGCTTTACCGCAACCCGGACACAGCCCAGCATGCGTGTACATGAAACTTTTGAATACCAGCCAGACATCCCCTAATCAGAAATATTCGAAGACCCGTGTGGCGCAATGGTTACCATGCCGGATCGCCGCACCGAGGGTCCTAGGTTCGATTCCCAGCGAAGCGGAAATCTGAATGATGAGTTTGAATTTCTGTTCTCGGTCTGGGTGTGAATGTCCTTGTCTAGTGTGTTGTCCATGGCACCCACGGGCCACGACACAGGGAATCCTAGTGTGGGGCTATGAGTGTGAAGCGTTATTAAAAAAAATATACAATGCCATCTCCAACTTCTGTCCTCAAGGAACTAAATATTAACCCAAGACTTTTCAGCATTGGCCTACACCGTAACCTTAAATACTTTGGACATATTGCAAGAAAATCTCATGACATTATGTGAAACTGATAATGACAGGCAAAATTGAGGGCAAGATATCTCCGGGCCACTGTCCTAAAACATAGTAGGATCCAAGCACCTGGAGGTACCAGTCAGTAGCGCCGTACTGACTGGTAGCCCTTTCTAGTGACGCTACAAAAACTTACCCAAATCCGACTTCTATCGTAGAAAGAAGCCGTAGAATCTAACTCGGATGGGCTGAATTCGGGAAACTGCGTCACATCTTGTCCAAAAAGCTATCATTACCCTAATCCACAAGCTCAGTCGCACAGCTGGCTATGAAGAGGGCTATGCTCAGTTTTCCTCTTCTCTCTCGAATGGCACCCACGTCTCGGAAAAAGGAACATAGTACGCCCCACGACCACGTGGACTGACGACCTGAATATGACAGCGGGCATCCGCTGGATTCATAAGGCTCAGAATCGGTCAAAGTGGCGCAATATAGGGGAGGCCTATGTCCAACAGAGGACCACCAAGGGCTGATGGATGGATGGATAGATGGATGGCACTCCACTAAGCTACTGATCGCCAAAAATTGAGACAACTCATTGCAAAAGCTCTGCGTGACAAGCACGATATTCAGTAATGAAGCAAGACTGAAGACAGATTTTCTTTCATGCGCACAAGATTTTGAGCAAATTTTTAAGACGTACTCCGCACGCTTAGCTCGTGTCAATAAGCCAAGCATTAGTAAAAGATCAGTAAATCCTGTAAAATTGAACTAAATGAACATTATTGTGATTGATTTCAGTCAAAACAGTTGTAATTAAGCTACTTTATCAAACGCGTTTTGTCTAGTGAAAACGAATTTTAACTGATATCTATTTATATTTAATAGAAGAAAATTCTAGGTCTACAAAGGCACATAATTTAAAAATATTTCCAACTTTTAAAAACGTGTTCTAGCTAGTTCTGAGTTTACGGTTTTGCTGTTACTATTTCTATCGGATCATTGGAGCATAAAGTTGGTATAGAATTTCAATAGAAATTCTAGAGGAATATTGTCTTAATTTACAAAAACTACATTTACTATTTAATTACCTACAGAGTAAGCAAACCCTAATTGTAGTTGCTTACTAAATTAGGCAACTATCTAACTGGCCAATATCACAGATAGATATAATTTTAATCCTTTTGTGACATAATTCGGTATTTGTAATTCTCCACATTCCTACTCGGTTGCATCTACATCCTTATAGTCTCTATGACTAAAATATTGCTTCAAATAAATACTGTTCTGGAATAGCTTTGGAAATTATATTGGAAATGTTTAAAATACATGAAAAATTATACTTATTATTTTTGTCTGTGTGAATCTTTCACTGATTTAAATTTAAAAAAAAAACTTTTTTCTTCATTTCGATGCCGCCGATTTGCGCCCCCCAAATCCCAGCGCCCTAGGCGGTCGCCTAGTTCGCCTATATGGACGGGCCGGCCCTGACTACTGGTCTACACAAAACTGGTCTTTTCACATAAAAATAAAAAAAAATCTAACTTTGTTATTAAATCAACATTTAAACAGTATTTACTAATTATAACAATGAAAAAAAAACACTTATGAGATCATTTGAGTACAAATACTGTAGGTGTAGATTCAAAATTGTATCACTGACTACGAGGTTGGGTGTAACATACCTAAACGATGCAGCGATGTGTACACGCATGTATCTTCCGTCACTGTCTCCACAACCAGGCTTGACAATCTTAGCATTACGAACCGAGTAACAGTTCATGTATAATGTAACAAAATTAAAATGGTTAACCACTTCATCCACTCGATACGTTTACGAGACATCTGAATTTGTTGTTATTATAACAAACTACCAAGTATAAATCTAGATGGCGTTGTTATTGATTTAGCAATAACGTCAATAGATGGTTGACGAAAACTTCAAGAGATGGCGCTGACCTGCTTTGTGAATCACGCTAACGAATGTTTGTTGTAGTTTCCTTATATAACTATACTCCACGCGATTTGCAGCCGAAACAAATGTAAACAAACCAATAAAATCGTTTTCTAGTGTTTTCACCAACTGACTTGATTTAGTACACCAAATGCGTTTTATTTAGGCAAACTACTCATTAAGGTATTTGTGAATTCTTAAATAAATACATATTGATCGATAACAATTATAAAATCCGAGTAAATGTCGAAACAAACAAAATTAATTAACACTGTCATCATTCAAACACTTTGCAATGATTATCTTATTTCCAAGAAGCGATTTGAAACTTTTAACATAATTTTCTACTTTGTCATAATGAGTAGTTAGCCTAAATAAAACGCATTTGGTGTACAAAATCAAGTCAGTTGGTGAAAACACTAGAAAACGATTTTAATGGTTTGTTTACATTTGTTTCGGCTGCAAATCGCGTGGAGTATAGTTTGTCGTATACAAAATGTTAAGGTTTTTAGGAAAAGAAATAGACCAAGTTTGACGATATCGTTAATTTATCTAACTTTATGAGTATTTTATAGCCAGAGAGTACTTAATCATACGTCACGTCACCTACTTGTCATAACTTTGAGTACTTACTTACTCCGAAAGTTTACGAATCATGTTTCCAGAGGGCGACTCTTTCAATGTTTCTCATAATTCGCTCAGAGATAGACCTCTATTCCCGTATATACAAAGTTACTCTATGTCCACAACACTAATTTCCTGTCCACCTACAATGTAGGTATCTTCAAGAGAAGTGTGATTATGTATTTATCAAGATAGTACACTCGCCATCTTGGATTTCATCGCCACTTACCATCAGGTGGGATTGTTGTCAAACACTAACTTATTTCATGTAAAAAAAAAATTAAATGCAACGACAGGAGTCTCACAGGACTCGCATGGCAATAGTAACATTAAATAATTTGCATTTTAACATTTCTCGGGTGTGACATACTCAACGTCACTCACACCGGGTTAAGTGGTTTTTAAGTATACTTTTTAATTCGTTCTACCTTAGAAAAGGTCATATAAAATAAGCCTGTTCAGTATTGAAGAATTGGATACAATATACAAAAAATAAGGCATATAAACTAGGCCTTTGAAATATTAAATTAAATCTGTGGTTTTACTTACACATTGTGTCACACAAGTAGGTACCAATTATAATGAAAATGGGTTCAAGATATTAACTATAATGCAGTGACAGACAGGTGTTTACTTTTTTTATATTATTCTTTTTTTTTCAATTTTTTTTCTGCCAACAGCTATTTCCACACCCACCCAGGGTTGACTGGTGGACATTGCCATTAGGCATTAAGTTTGCCCTTTTTTCTTCTTTTTAAGAGGTGACATAAATATGTAAATAAATATATAATAAATAAATTTTTATGAAAGTCAATGAGAAAGCTGTGTTTGCCTGTCATTGGTTTTGCATGTAGCATATTATGACATTTTTTTTGTACCTACACATTGTTATTCATTTAGAAACTGTTAGTGAACTTTAATAAATAAATAAATAAAATTATTACCAACCTTCATCTTGACTTGGGACTTGAATATTTAAATTTACACTCTGTTGAATTTCAGCTGCCCTCAACTCTTCTTCACATTCATTCATTAATGCTAGTCTTTGCTTTTTTGCAGCAACTGGGCGATGGACCTCAGTAGAAGTAGATGTACTGGTTCTCGTTGGTTGGCAAGCAAACTTCGTAGGCAGACAATCAGGTCTCATCCTTATTCGAGATACTACACCCATTGTAGTATACTCTATATAGTTTTCCATGTCATTTGGAAGCTGAAAGGTTAATATTAAGCAATTAGTTACTTAGAAGTAGTAAACAAATATAGAAATTAATAAATAATATTCGAAATTTTATTTCTGCCAAAATCTATATATATAAAAGAAAGTTGTGTTAGTTACACTATTTATAACTCAAGAACGGCTGAACCGATTTGGCTGAAAATTGGTGAGGAGGTAGCTTAGAATCAGGAGACGGACATAGGATATTTTTTATCCCGGAAAATAGACCTGTTCCTGTGGGATAAGGTAAAATTTTGTTATATGTATGTAGTTGATAGATTATTATTTATACAGATATAAAATAAAGCTCGGGGATGGATATAGGATACTTTTTATCCCGGAAAATAGACCTGTTCCTATGGGATAAGGTAAAATTTTGTTATAAGTATGTAGTTGATAGATTAGTTATTTATACCTACAGATATAAAATAAAGCTCGGGGAGGGACATAGAATACTTTTTATCCCGGAAAAAAGACCTGTTCCTGCGGGATAAGGTAACATTTTGTTATTATAGTTGATAAATAGCTATTAGTCATTATTATTAGCACCTTTTATGACTCCTTTTTTTACCGAAGTCAAAACAGAATTCTTATAGTTTCGTCATACCTTTTGTCTTTTTAGAAATATTCAGTCGTTTGACAGTTGGCGCGATTGACAGGATATGATGTATATATATATGAGAGGGATAGGGGGAGGGAATGGGAGTGGGAAGAAAAGGGAGAGGGAGAGATTGGTAGGCGGTACAAAGTTTGCCGGGTCAGCTTGGGAGTGGGAGCGGGAGCGTGAGAGGGACAGGGAGAGGGAGAGGGAGGAGCACACAGAAACTGTAACGGCTAAGAACGGCTGTACCGATTTTAATGATTTCTGATTTGTTACATTCTTAGGCGATACGAAGTTCGCCAGGTCAGCTAGTATTTATTTAAAAAATGACTTTAACTTGGTGTTTGTATTTATCTATTCGATACCAATCTCATACCAATATATTTTTAAAGAGGAACACTTTGTATTTTTGTATGTTTGTAAAGAATTAACTCAAAAACTACTGAATCCCATTAGAATGCTAAATTATCCCTGAGTAACATAGGGTATCGGATTTTTGGAAATTCATCCCATAAGGGGTAAAAACAGCGGCTGGAAATCACTTTTATACAAACCAACTTCGTCAGTTTTAGAGTTATAAACATGACAATTTTTGTCAGTTTATAGTTATGAACAAAAGTTAATTAAGACAATTTTTTTTGGGAAATCATCCCTTAAAGGGTTAATTTAGGGGATGGAACTTAGTACGCAACTTCGTCATTTTTGAAGTTAAAGACATAAACATTTATCTATTAGCTCAAGTTTAGAAAAAAAATTTAACAGTATTGCGTTTTGTGTAAAATCATCCCCTAAAGGGTTAATCAAGGGGATGCAAGTAAGTATAGCATTTTCGTCAGTTTCGAAGTAAGAAGGGTGAAAATTTGTATATAAGCTTATAGTTAAACACAAAAAATACTATATCACGGTTTTCTCGAAATTCATCCCCTAAGGGAAAATACTTCGTCATTTTTGAACTAATTTGTTACATTCTTAGGCGATACGAAGTTCGCCGGGTCAGCTAGTAGTTTATAATTATGATCCGAACTTACATCAAAGTGATCTTCACAAAAATGACTGCTACTGGTGGGTTTCAATGATGCAGGGTGCCTTCTAGCAAGTGTTAACCACTTTCTCGTTTGTGCACTTTTTGGAACGTTTATAAAAAGTTTTTGTGGCGTACTGATTGATGTACTTCTGCACATGGGCACTGCACAGCACTTGTAATAGGACGCATTCATTTTAACCATAGATGTGGTACCTATAGATTGCCATAGATTCAGCCGCGGCGGGGCCGCACTTGAGACAGAGAATTTACGTTTCTTTGAGATTATTTTATTGTAAAAGAAATGTAATAAAATTTAACAAGCAGCCCAGAATACTTTACATAGATTTCCTCCTGGCCACAAAACATAATACATAATTAATATACCCTAAAGGGAGGAATAACAACTCCATACAAATTTTAGGAGGAATTTTTCCTTACTGCCCAGTGCCATCTATATTCTTCCCACGAGAACTAGAGAGTAGAAGCTAGGGATGAAATTTCAAACTTACATTTTATGCACATATGCGTTACTTTTCTCTGCAGGTGACTGTACTAACCTTATGGCATTGAACATCAGGTACAGCAGTTTTGAACAACTTATTCTCATAAAAGCATGTGCTTCTAAAATGTTTGCTGCAAAGCATCTTATGCTTAGAATGGAGTCCATCCTGAAAGTTTGGTGAAGACCAGGCTTCTTTTGGGAAGCAATACTTTGCCCATAATTCACAACTGGAAATTAAAAAATATCAAAATTATACACCATAATAATCATTTTAAATAAACAACTAAACATCCCTTCCCATAGACCAGATATTTTTTTTTACCAAATGATTTTATGAAAAGTACATAAGCAGGTATGTAAATACATACCGCAGAGCATTTTTTGGGCCAGGTTTTGGAAACCGATGCAAAGTGATGCTGGAATCTTTATGAGGTGAAGACCCACACATGCAACAAGTTCTAGTGTTTTCTTTCTTCGAACTCATCGCGAAATTAAACACAAAATCAAACAAGAGTCACTGTCTAAATATCGAGTCTATATCTCACAAACACAATTTTCACCAAAACGCAACCACGGAGGCGGAAGCTCGAATTAACGTTATCAATGTATGTAGAATTAAATGGAACTACATAGTTTATTTATTACACATAAACACAAGTACATAAAACGGTGCACACTTGCGCAGGCTGTACGGCAGACCTGAAGACATTTTTTTTTCTTGTATTCTAACGTCAACTTCATAATCAACTTCAACATGACGTGCGGACATTAGTGTTGCCACACATTATCTCTGATTACAATAATTTTTTTTTGTACCTTTATTATATTGTAATAATCAATAAAATATTAAAATATAAATATATTTATATGAATGGGTGCCAAGTTCTGTGTAGAAAAGCCTAAAATTTTAGTCACAAGAACATGTAATTCAAGCTTTACATTTGAATTGGCTTTTACTTTACATTCATATAAATATATTTATATAATTCTTTATATTTCATAATAAATATATTTTGTTTGGCATCAGAATAATATCAAAAGGGATTTTCAAGGGCAATTCAGTTTAAAAATCAATTAAGAAGCTCAATATTATGGAGAATACGAAATTGTATTTTTGGTGGCAACATTATTTATATGGATATATACTCATCTCTTTTAATCTGATGTCGTTGTCTATTTCTTGTCTTTACGCCCGCCTACATATAATGTTTGTAATATAAATCGACCTTACCGGCACGGCAGAAAATTACCTTTATGCAAAGCTATAGAAACACATTGGGTAAATATTAACTGTCATGTTTTTATAAGCAACTTGTATAAATAAATAAATAAATAAAACAAAGTTGACAGACCCTGTTCCAGTCATGTAATCATAGCCAAATCATTTTATTTGATTGATCATGATGAAACTTTGAGTTTCAATTTGACAGAACGCGAGATAAATGTTTATAGTCTGTGACATAGACAAGAATTTCATAATTTATCTGGATACCAAATTCTAGAAAGACTGAATCCGACTATAGAGTGCACCCAACATAACTGTGAACTGACGGAGGGCGCTGTCGGACGCATTGGACCAACCACTGGACGCAATTCGAGACGTAGTATGTCAATGAATGAACACAAAAAACTTATGAATTTCGCCATTTCACAGATAAGTTGGGTGCACTGTAACATTGGATGACCATTTTTCTATTTTGTCCATCGTTATCTATAGTCTCAGGACAATTATATCTTTCGATTGTGTTCAAATATTTTAATAAATGAAAGAATACGTACTTAAAATAAAAGAAATGTACCGTAATAAATGTGTTTTATTTAAAAAAAAAAACATTAAAATTTTATGTTAAAAAGTAAATTTTGAAGAAGTGTGTTATTTCATATTTTTTTTACCAGTGCAGCAGTCTTTCTTTCTTTCTTTCAATTATGACGTCAGTTCTTCAGGTACCTCTAACGGCCGGTCTCAATAATGTACTAACAGATGGAAGACTGTGGATAGGGCTGTCATCTGTCATATTTGTCAATTTTTCAGAGGCAAAAATTGACAAATGGGTGAATATCAAATCGGCAAATTTTACGTGTCCACGTTGAGAATCGAGGTGTAAAATGATAGAATGTTTCTGATTTTTTTATATAGTAAACTACGTAACTTCTTTTAATTGGAGCCACATTGTTTTTTTAAATATATGTGTATATAAAAAATCAGGGTAAAAAAAATGCCTTAAAATTCAAGTTTGGTGGTATGTCCCAGCTCCATTTTTTGATATAATTTCATTCACCACAGTGACAATTGAAGTTAAAATAAAAAATATACAATTTCGTTAGTATACACATAAGACACACTATCTAAAAATAACTAATCCTTATTATAAAATGTTATGTAGCATCACAGGATACTCGATCAAAGTTTGTCCAAGAAAAAACCAAAATCTTGGGTGCACTTGTTCAACTTACTAAAACATGAACTTTCTTGCGTATGCGATCATTTAAGTTTTATTATTTCGCAGGGCATAGTTGTCTGGTAACGTTTGAGTGTAACGGGTATGTGATTAGAGCTATGACTTCCCGCCAAAACAAAAGTACCCGCTTGGGTGGCACAGGGGGACAAGAATTGTTCAATTTTTGGTGGATCGATTTGCTGTTTATTTTAAAGTGCTTTTATAGTAAGCTACACAATATAGGTAGTGATTTGGATTACGCATAAAACAGTTATATAAATTTAATTGTATCTTAAGATCCCTATTTTTAAAGATTTTTTTTATGCAGGATCCGAGTTTGGTGGCTCAATTTTGGTGGATTTGGTGGCGTTTATGCGTGACCAAAATTTAAAACGAGCCACTTCAGCGAAACTAGAGCTTCAAAGTGTTCGCCAGGGATCTGTCTATTGGGCAAAGTCAGCTTACGAGGTTGAAGACCGAATCCAGCACCATGTTTTCGTCGAAATCTGAAGTTCTGAGAGATGGTCGTATGCCTCCTTTCAAGCTCCAGCTGCCTGCGAGGACAATAACAATCAAGCTAAACTGACCCGACACTACACACAGGATACCCTGGACGCCGCCTGTATAAGATGACGGATTCACAATAGCTTCTAACAGCTGATGGGAAACCTCTACTAATGACGCTCCAATAGCTGTTCGTTTCCGTCATCAATACTGGAACTGCCCCGGAAGCGTGCAGCAGAACTGTGGTGACTCTGTTCATCAAGAAGGGCGAAAAAGCCCTTTTGAAGAACTATAAAGGCCCATTGCTTTTCTGAACCACGTTTGTAAGCCGTTTGCGAGGCAGGTTTGACGACTTCCAGCCTCCCGAACAAGCAGGATTCCGAAAGGCTACAGAACCATAGACATACTGAGGCAGATTATACAAAAGACCAAGGAGTATAATCTGTTGTTATGTGTTGCTTATGTATACTATGAGAAAGCCTTTGATTCTATCGGTATCGGTACTTAATTCTCATATCGAGGTGTTGAAGTGTTTGTAATCATCAGGTACCATTTCCGTCAGTGTATACGACATAGCTACGAACCCTATACAACTGCAGAGAGGTGTTAGGCAAGGGAACGTCATATCTCCTTAACTGTTCACTGCTGCGTTAGAAGACGTGTTCAAGCTGATGGAATGAAAACAACGTGGTATCATGGTGGTCAATAGTGACATCAGACACTTGCGATATGCCGATGATATAGTCTATCTGGCAAGATCCCTTGAGGAACTTGGTAAAATTATAGGGGACATGAACAGCGCCACAATCGGTGTGTCTTAAATGAACATGGACAAGACGAAAATCATGTCCAATGTCCATATCATGTACCTAAGTCCAACTTCGAGAAATAAGACTCGTAGAATTCAACTCGAATGGGCTGCGTTCGGGAAACTGCGTCATATCTTGTCGTCCAAAACACTATCTCAGTGCCTGAAGTTGAACGTGTTCAAGCAGTGTGTGTTGCCAGTGATGACATACGGCTCCGAGACGTCGTGCTTTATTATTATTGGCCTTATTCATATACTCAAAGTCACAAAGCGGACAGAGAGAGAAAAAGCGGATGGAGAGGGCTAAGCTCGGTATTTCTGTACGTGATCAAATCAGAAATGACGTAGATGAACAAGAATAATCGACATAGCTCATCGAGTACGCCGGCTGAAGTGGCAAAGGGCTAGCCACATAATTCGAAAGACCGATGACCATTGGGAAGAAGTCCTCGAATGGCGCCCACGTCTTGGAAAAAGGCGCATTGGAAGCTCCCCAACCAGGTGGACTGACGACCTAAAGAAGACAGCAGGCATCCTCTGGATTCAGAAGGCACAGGACTGGTCAGAGTGGCGCAAGTTAGGGGAGGCCTGTGTCCACCAAGGGCTGATGGATTGATAGATGTTAAATAATAATATCTATATTTTTTTAACAATAGAGTTTTATAAAACGATGAAAGTTATTGATAATTCCCGAGAATTCGTGATATTAGCCACTTTGAGCTTTATTTTATTGATTTTAGAGCTTTTGTGACAGAAAAATCCAATTTTGGTGTCACTGATTTTCAATTTTGGTGGGTAATTTCGATTTTGGTGGGCGATTATCAATTCTGGTGGCCACACTAAACTTTGAACTTAAATATCTCAAAAAGTTATCGAGATATTCTCAGACCTCTTGAAGGTTCTTATAGCTTAGACTTTCTATTCTTATACCAGGTCCTCATTTTTCACGAAAACTGAAGAGAAAATTTCGCCACCAAAGTTGAAAAAAAATGCACGTTTCTGATATTCACCCAAATATGACAGATAACATACTAATGGTAGCCCTATTCACAGCCTTCCATCTGTTAGTACATTATTGAGACCGGCCGTAAGAAGATTGCATTGCACCCTATTTTCGACTTAATCCATGGTCAAAATTCCGTCGAATGTGACGAATGTCAAATTGTCATGACATTTAAATTGACAATGTTGTCAAAAATGAATCGGTAGTGCTCAAGAACTTTATAGTATAACTGGACCCCAAGCTTCGAAACGGTACTTATTACGGTATTGACTATTTTATTTTGGCTAATACAATAATTTATTCCACAATAAAAGTCTGTGAAGCATTCTGTGCCTGAAGACATTTACCATTTAATTCAAAGAGGACATTTACCAATGATCCAATGATACTTTATCGGTCTTATTTATGAGGCGCAATGTGATAATAGGTAATCTTATCTTAAAATGCTATCTGTTGCAGCCATCAATATTGCAGAAAATCATATAATCCAACAATTTTTGACGGAAAATTAAGGCCGTTTTTAACTGACTTCAAAAAAGGAGGATGTTCTCAATTCAACTGTATTTTTTTTATGTTTGTTACCTCAGAACTTTTGACTGGGCGAACCGATTTTGATTCCTCTTTTTTTAATCGAAAGCTGGTGCCTGTCATGTGGTCCCACATAAATTTTATTGAGATCTGACAATGGCATCCATGAGAAAACCATATAAGTCTTAAATTTGTGTTAGTATGTGCGTGATAAATGGACGAATAACTTCAATATCACGCAAACTGATTTGGATGATTCTTTTTTTATCGAAAGCAGGTGCTTGTCATCTGTTCCCACATAAATTTGAATGAGATCTGACAAGTAGTTTTTGAGTAACTTTGAAGTCGGTTATTTTTTGTTAGTAAAATTTAGATTATCGTACCAGGTCTATTCTCTAAAATACAAACTCGAAATCGAAGCTTACTCAAGTGAGACTCGAAAGCGAACTTGCATCATCTTGATATGTCATTCTCTAATCATCTATGTAGTATGCACTAGCGAAGTGAAGCGAGTCTCGAACTCGAACTTCAAACGACTAAAGATAGTTTTATAGAATAGAAATTTTGAAACTCATCGCGGATTCCGCTGTCGAGTTACAAAACAGAATAGTCTTGCTGGCGCCAGCGTGAAATGCCAGCGCATTGGTTAGGCTTATTTGTGTTGTAATCCGAAAAGTAATAGATGGCACCACAGGTATTTCTCAAAATGATTATTATTAAAAATGATATCTTGATTAATTCCTTGCCCTAAAATCCAATCTTTAGGTTGGTTTTGGGTAAACAATTACATACAAGGATTACTCGTTTAACAGGAAAATATTTGCAGGCTGATAGTTCGAAGATGTGGCAAAATGAAAGACTTGGATTGGTTACAATGTTTATTTTCATTTTTCATACAATATTGTTATGGAGTAATTTTATACAAGTAACAAATGGAATTTGACAAAAAAATATAAACAAATCTTTTAAAATGTTGTGTTTGTGCTATTGGTCGCTGTGAAGTTCCCTCATCTGAAGTAAATCCTAACAGTAGTGTATCACCATTATCATAAAAAATGCAGCCATGGAAACCAAATCACTCTGTATTTCTAATTCAGCTTGCAATATTTGACCCATTCATATCATGTTAACAAACTAATGAACAAAGCAAGTTAAATAAAGCTTGTAAAAATAACTGACATGAATTAAAAAATCGGTTGAGGTGCGGTGAAGCGAGCCGTGAGGTGAGCTGTGAGGTGATGCGAGGTGTGGTGCGGAGTCGAAGACGAGATAAGACGAGGAGGGAGTTTACAAAACGTTACTGACTGGCTAGCAGACCACCCGAATGTTTTACTTTAATAACAGACTTCAAAAAAAGGAAGTTCTCAATTTTACTGTATGTTTTTGTGTTACTTCATAAATTGTTACTGTTACTTTTTATATTCGAAAGCTGATACTTATCTTGTGGTCCCATTTAAATTTGAGCGAGATCTGACGAGTAGTTTTTGAGTTTGAGAGTAACTGGACGACTACAAGACTATTTTATAACAAGACTGAGTCACACTAGACGACCCACAGTCCTATAATGAATATTATTATCACTAACCGAATGCAGTCCCTCCTGCAGCCCCTATGGCTTATTCAAAGTTTGTCAGTTATCACAGATGTCAGATAATAAAATTACAAATTACTCAAACTATGGTACTCCGGTATGGTATCCTCCTCTTTCCAAATTCTAGCGTCAGTAGTTTCGGAGATAAAGGGGGGGGGATGGTCAATTTTGGCTTTAATTTTCGTTCTTTCTTGAAAAATTTCAAAACCATCCATTGTAGAACTATAACATTATACACAACAAATATTGCATATGGAGGAATCCACGGTCTTTTTAGGGGTGACCAACTTCAGTGGGGCCCACATATAACAAATCTCGCGACTAAACTCGGTAGGGCTGCTTATGCTGTTAGGAAAATAAGGCAGTTTACTGACGTCGAAACTGCTAGGATGGTTTATTTTGCATATTTTCACAGTATTATGTCATATGCCATCTTGCTGTGGGGCAAAGCAGCCAGTATAGAACAAATTTTCATACTACAAAAAAGAGCTAAAGGCTATTTATAAACTTAGATCTCGTGAAACTTTGCGTGACAAGTTCAAAGAAATAGGTATACTTACAGTAGCCTCACAATATATCTATAGTAACGTGGTTTTTATACGGAATAATATAAGCGCGTATAAACAAAATTTTGATATCACTAATCGCCAAACAAGAAAAATGCACCAGTTAGTAACGCCATCTTACCGTCTTTCTAAAGTGAAGCGATCTTTTATGGGCCGTGGTGTACAGTTCTATAATAAAATCCCAAAGTTAATACGTGATTTGCCAGTGGAATTATTTAAGAAACATGTAAAATCTCAACTTTTAGGCAAAGGCTACTATACTGTAGATGAGTACATAAATGACAAAGACGCATGGAAATGACCAGATCTGCAACCAGTTCCGTACAGGCTAGTGATACTTCTTTGTAAGAACCATATACCAATGTATTTTATTTTTAAAAGATGTGCTGAGGAGTTTCTTTCGGCTTTTCTTCTCCTCCATGACAAAGCACCTTTCCGAAAAGCTGGTAAATAAAAAAAAATGACGTGCATAAGTGTATCAATGATACCTACATGAATAAATGATTTTGAATTTGAATTTGAACAAAAATATATTTTTTGACAAATACAGAAAATAGTTCTTTAGTTATACGAGTATATTACAGGAAAACCTATAAGAAGTCTATGGTCTTCAAAAAGGGCAAATAAAATAAAATAGAAAAATAACTGTAAATACATAATCAACGTATGGGACCCTCTCCAACCGAGTCAGTCAGTAATATTTGTATTTAACAAAGTGTATTTTTAAATGTCTGTATAGCCACCATTTCTCATTGAAAGCTACAAATATCACATGAATACAATTTCCCATCTGAATGTAATGTTAAATGTTTTCTTAGATAACATTTTAGATAAAATGCTTTATAGCAAACATCGCATGAATGATATGGTTTCTTACCAGAACCTATTAATTGATGAGTTCGTAGGTGCGCTCTCTGCCTAAACACTGTTACAGACATTACAGGAGTTTGGCTTCTAGTCGAAATGTATCAATTGATGTTTTTGTAGGTTCACCTTCTGTCTACAAACAAACATCACAAGAGTTTCTCTCTTGAATGTGTTAATTGATGTGTTTGTAGGCTAACCTTACGAATAAACATTTTATCACAAACATGACAGGAATAAGGTTTCTCAGCAGAATGTATTAATTGGTGACGGTGTAGGTTCCGCTTCCCCCTAAACATTCTGTTACAAACATCGCAGGAATATGGCTTCTCGTCAGAATGCATTAATTGATGTTCATGTAAGCTAAGCTTGTAACGAAACACTCTGTCACAAATATTACAGGGGTATGGCTTCTCACCGGAATGTAATAATCGATGAGTTTGTAGGTGCGTTTTCTGCCTAAACTCTTTGTTACAAACATCACAGCAATATGGCTTCTTGTCAGAATGTATTAATTGATGTTTTTGTAAGCCCACCTTCAGCCTAAACGCTTTGTTACAAATATCACAGGAATATGACTTCTCGCCGGAGTGTGTTGACTGATGATTTTGTAGGCTCACCTTTTGACGAAACGCTTTGTTACAAACATGACAGGAATATGACTTCTCGTCAGAATGTATTAATTGATGTTTTTGTAAGCCCACCTTCAGCCTAAACGCTTTGCTACAAATATCACAGAGATATGGCTTCTCGCCAGAATGTATATTTCGATGTCTTTGTAGGTTTTTCCTACGATGAAATACTTTGTTACAAACATCACATGAATGTACTTTTTCCCTAGAATGTGTTTTCATATGCAAAGTAATTGAGCTCTTATAATAAAATATTTTTTTACAAACATTACAAATATATTCTTTATCATATTTATTTATATGTGTCCGGAGATGACGAATAAGTATATCCTTACGACCCGTTTTATAATCACACATATCGCAATAAAATATTTTCTTGATACATTTACGGGAATATTTTTTAACGCCAGTATGTGTCCGGAGATGACGAATAAAATGACTCTTATAATTTGCTTTATAATCACACATGTGACAATGATATGCCTTCATTGTTGCAACATGCGCTTTGAAATGTTCCAGCAACTGAATATCGCTGTCAGTTTGATAAGGGCATATGTCACAACGTAACATATCATCTGTGGAGGGTCCGTCAGCTTCCGGTGTCTCTTGTTTGTGAATTCCCACTTTTTTTAAAACTTGCGGTGTCTTCGTCACTTTTTTCTTCGCTTCTTTTGCAGAATGAGGTTTATTCAAAACATTTTCACCTGTGTACAAAATATTTGATGTGATGTTTATTACATTCTATACTTACATTATAAAAAGGTGAAGTTAATAAAGTGAGTATGTGAGTATATAGGTTTGTACGAAGTAATATCTGGAACTACTGTACGGATTTTGAAAATTCTTTCACTTATAGAAAGCTACATTATTCCTGACTGATATAATTATGCTACATATTATATTATGTACGTCAAACTTCGGCAACAACGTTCGGCAAACTTTGTACCGCCTATCAATCTCTCCCTCTCCCTCTTATATTGTCAACCGCGCCAACTGTCAAGCGACTGACAGGTATAAAATAGAAAAATTATGTTGATAGGGTAACATTAGAAAAGTTAATTTGGTCGTTAAGTTTTCTTAAATTTTCTAATTTACTGCATAACTTTCTTAATTTTTTCTTACTTATGAACCTTCTCCTGGCAATAATAACACGAACACGCGTGATGCAATGACCATGGGAATATCTCCCTTGGTAGATATTGTAAAAATACGAAATAAGGAAACCAATTCTCTAATATTTAAGACTTGACTTATTATTTTGACTTTTCTGAGTATCGAGAAGATTTGCATCAAGTGAATAGTGGCCTCGTTTTTTGAATACAGTGAACCTGCGGTAATCCGGACCCTGTCTAATCCGGCGCCCCCAGTAATCCGACACGCCTATCACTGTTGATTGTACATAAACATTCAATCTTTGATTTGTAATTTGTCGGATTACAAGGTACTCTTATTCAAAAAACTCCGGACTATACCGGACTATACGGTCTTAGGTAGTAATAGTAGGCAGTACTCTATAATCCGACAAATTCGATAATCCGACATCGCCCTGCAAAATGTTTATCGGATTACCGTGGGTCTACTGTATTGAGAAAACTTTACACTTACCTGATATAGATGATTGACACTGCATATAATCACTGGATGGTGGTTCAGCTTCAGAAAAACCTTCACTGATCACATCACTGTATTCCATCTTAACATCATCACTAAGAGTGTCTTCATCAACTGAGTACTCCAAACTCTTATTGGATGTAAATTCATCATTCACAATGTCTTCATGTGTAATGATCACATCATTTTCCGCCGTTATTTCTATCCGTAAGTTACACGAACAAGAATTAAGAGGATCCGTTTTCAAATTAGCCTCATTTATATAATCAGTTCCATCTTCAATTTTAATATGGCTGTGGTCAGTCACATTATCTTTTTCTGACTGGAAATCAATATTATCTTTATTGTCATCATATAAATCTTCATTATCAAAGCCAAAATCTTCTTCATTTGGATTGTCTGCTGAATCAGAACTGAATGTATTTTGATTGTGCAAATCAGATCTTATCAAATCTACAGTTATCTGAAATAACATATACACAATTTGATTTTGATAATAGTATATTACTAAGTCTAGGGTAACAGTATCTACTAATATTTAGTATAGAATATCTTAAGCATTAGCTATTTTTAAAAGGCATCACAACAATCCAGAAATACCATGGAACAAAGCTCATCCTTGCTTGCCTTCTTATTGTTTTCCTAACCATAATACTCACTTGTCCGTGTTTCCTGACAATGTCCAGAAGCCTCCCGTGCGCTCGCAAGCTTTTGCGAATGAAGCGAGCGCAGTTCATCAGTCGGTCGGCGCACTCGGTGCACAGGTACCGAGGCAAGTGCTCTTCGTCCGCTGTCTGACAACAAATCACTTCAGTATTGAGACTCCTGGTAGACTAGTATACAATTGAACGACGAATTAAAAAAATATATAAGAAATGGCGCTGTGTTTGTCTCAATCTTATACATTACTTATCGTGTAATATCTAACACTACTTATCAACCGACTTCAAAAAAAAGGAGGAGGTTCTCAATTCAACTATTTTTTATGTGTGTTAACTGTTACCTCATAACTTACCTCAGGGTGTACAGATTCTGATGATTATTTTTATATTCGAAAGCTGGTGCTTGTCATGTGGTTTTTGACTTATCTACACACGCATTACACGCATTGCCAGAAAAGCATACAGAAACCTGGGATTTGTATTGAGACAATCGCGGAGTTTCACTAACATGACCGCAATCAAGGCGCTGTATGACGCACTGGTCAGGAGTCATCTAGAACACAGTGCAGTCATATGGTCACCGTATGAGGATAAATATGTGGTTATGTTGGAGCGTGTCCAAAACAAGTTTCTAAGGCACCTGTACCATAAACTGTATGGAGTTTACCCCTTTTATCCTTTAATGTACCCTACCCTTTTTGTCCTAGGAATGGTAGGGTACAACGAATTGAGGGTACGTCGGGAGTTTGCGCTTTCCCAGTATATTTTTAAGCTACTGCGTGGAAAAAGCTATAACCCAGGAGTGTTGTGTTGTCTGGGCCTCTGTGTCCCGGAGCGCTACGTGTGGAGGCGCAGGCGTCCGCCGCTGCTCGCGGTGCCGAGCTGTCGGACAAATCTGCTCGCCAAATCGCCTGTCATAAGAGCCATTAAATCTTTAAACCGCGTACATGAGAAGCTTGATTTATTTTCATGCCACTTGAGTGAGTTCACAAGAGTGACATTACATATATTATGTTATAATAATTAAAATTTTATTCATGTATCTATAGGTATTTAGCTTTAGTTTTGTGCTGTTATTTTTATGTGCTGATGTTATGTTTTGTGCTTTGCTTTGCTTTGCTACTTGTAATAATACTGTGTAATATTTTCTTTTGATGGGTATCATATTTGTTATTTTTTTCATTTTAAAGATATTTGAAAAATTCTTTCATTGTCGGGAAGCTACACTATCCCCGGGTGACATAGGCTATATTATATTTTCAAAAAAATTAGGGATCCTTAATAAAACTCCAATAATATAACCCAAGGTGTAAAAAAATAACAAAACCGAAGCAAAGCGAGGGTGGTTACCCGTCCCTAATAATGCGAATTGCTTTGGCTACAAAGTAAATAAACGGAAGAGAGACAAATCTTGATACAAGTGTGCTGTGATAGGTACACTACTTTTTATTTACTTTGTGCTTTGACTATGTTGATGATGTTCTAATTTTATTTAAAGTCGGTTATGTTGTCAGTCATAAAAAAGATTATTTTAAAAATTCCCGACATGATCGACATGACGACCCGTGTGGCGCAATGGTTACCATGCTGGATCGCCGCACCAAAGGTCCTGGGTTCGATTCCCAGCGAGGCGGAAATCTGAATGATGAGTTTGAATTTCTGTTCTCGGTCTGGGTGTGAATGTCCTTGTCTAGTGTGTTGTCCATGGCGCCCACGACACAGGGAATCCTAGTGTGGGGCTATGAGTGTGAAGCGTTATTATTATTATTTATAAGCCCTCTGCAGAGTAAATTTCGTTCCTGTAACGCCAGATCTCAGAAACAACTGAACGGATTTTCATACATTTCGCGGAATTAGATGCGAGTGGTTTATGAGGAAAGTCTAACAGCTGCATTCAGAAAGGTTCGTTAATTTAGTCGTAAGGAATCCGTAACTAATTAACATCTAGTTTAGTTTAGTTTTAGCCACCTAGTTTGCAATGTAATAATTTTCAAATTCATTTCACTTCCGGGCATTCGGGTAAAAAGTGCAGGCATTATAGATATCGACGCTTGATAAGCAAAAATTACCAAGCGACATGTTGGCGATACTGAGTTATATACATCACTGAAATCAGCAAAAAATTCTGCGTCGATTAATCATATGATCAATTGATGATAGGAAGAGTTTTGTTGTCGCTTGGTAACTTAGAAACAATTTCAGCGATTTTTACTTTTTAACCGACTTCAAAAAAAGGAGGAGGTTCTCAATTCGACTGTATTTTTTATTTTTTTTTTATTTTTATGTTTGTTACCTCAGAACTTTGGACTGGGCGAACCGATTTTGATGATTCTTTTTTTAATCGAAAGCTGGTGGCTGTCATGTGGTCCCATATAAATTTTATTGAGATCTGACAATGGCATCCATGATAAAACCACATAAATCGTAAATTTGTGTTAAGATGTACGCGACAAATTGACGAATAACTCATTATCACGCCAACCGATTTCGATGATTCTTTTTTTAATGGAAAGCAGGTGCTTGTCATGTGGTCCCACATAAATTTGAACGAGATCTGACTGACAAGTCGTTTTTGAGACTTTGAAGTCGGTTATTTTTTGTTAGTAAAATTTAGATTATGAAGTGAAAACTTCTTTAGTACAGGGGTGATTTGAAATTTTATGATACGAAACTGTCCAGTAAAAAGAGACAAACACATAAATTCTAAAGTGAGATAGGAAGCATTGTACAGGGGTAGGGTAGGAGAGTGAGGGGTAGGGGAGTGAGGGGTAGGGGAGTGAGGGGTAGGGGAGTGAGGGGTAGGGGAGTGAGGGGTAGGGGAGTGAGGGGTAGGGGAGTGAGGGGTAGGGGAGCGGAGCGGAGTGGGGCGGAGCGGAGTGGGGCGGAGCGGAGTGGGGCGGAGCGGAGTGAAGTAGATTAGTGAAAGCTACATTTATCATCTTCCCGAAATTTTACATTCGTCTCATTATCTTGAAAACAAAAATTCTGAAGGTTTCACTTCTACCACGTGTGAATTGCACACATTTAAATTTTTTTTTCTAAAATAAAAAACTTTTAAATGCTCTACTGTAAAGTTGCTAAGGGAGGCCATACACGGTCAAGTGTACTTGATGAAGCGTCAAGCGGACTTGACGGGGCATCCAGTATACTTGATTGTGTTATGTGTATGGCCACGGTATAGCCATATATTTGTATCATGCATACTGGATGGCGCGTCAAGTCAAACTGCAAAGACAAGTCAAACTGCAGACTTGACAAGTATACTTGATTGTGCATTACATGGCGTTTGGTAATTCGGGCCTTTCAAGCGTCGATATGTTCTGCCTGCGCGAAGCCGGGACGGGTCGCTCGTTTGGAACATGCTTCATCAAGTTGAACGATGTGTATAATACTAATAATTATTGTGCTTTAAAATATTTTACCATTATTCCAGTTAATGATTCATATGCCTCATTCAATCCAGTAGAAGATGTCATCGAGTAAATTTTGCAGTCTGTGGCGAAACATATTCTGCACACCTGGGGAAATAAAATTGAGAAAGTTAATTTTGTTTATTTGATTGTAAGTAATAAGTAAGATTAGATTTGACTGTGTAATATTTGAATATTCCTTGTTGATTTCATTTTCTGTTGACTAAGAACCCATAATACAAGAGTTTAACTCGGACTTGGCTGCAATTAAATGTTTCAGTATTCTCAGCGGTGTATGGAAACTATTAAACATAGTGGTGACTGGTGATGTGCACTGCATTGCAGTAAATACTGAATAAATAAGGAATAACTTTCATTCAAAAATCCAAGTCAACTTCCTCTGCTTGTAGTGTACCATTCTAAACAACAATGATGAGGCATTGATGTTGGGTCCCATTTGAAGGGGGTCCCTGCGCTGTGATCCCTCAGCTTAATCCTAATGGTACCCTTGCATCCATAGTGAGATTTATATCTGCATGTTTATTAAATACCTGGGTATTTAATGATAAAAACCCTGGGCTTGATAGAAAAATAGACACTTAAACTCTTTATTGTTTGTAAAGCATAGAATGTTTGATCCTTTGCCGGCCAAGAAAGAAAGAAGAAAAAGAAAGAAAGAACTGGCTCTTAAGCCCCCAGCCAGAACACGACGAGTTGTTTGGCAGCTGGCTCATGCTCAAGGGTGTTAGCTATCCAGGCGAGCCCCGTGAAAAAATAATAATGGTGATAATGGTATTCATTAACAATTAAAATCAATATCACCAATATAATCCCTCAAGGGGCCCTACCACCAGCAGGCTGGATTAAGTCACCTCTTACGACACCTATCCAGCGTGGGATTATGGTTAGTATTCTAAGCCGCCCCCATACGGCTTAACATTCCTGAACATTCTGCAATGACTACACAGTAATAATTTGGGCAATAAGACAGGGTTAGTACTTTGGTTCAACACATTAATGTCCCACTACTGGGCACGGGTCTCTCTCTCTCTTGAGGAGGCCTAGAGCATGCTCCACCACAGTGCTCCATTGCCAATTGGTGGAAGGGTTAGTGGCCAACTGAAGTGTCGCGTCGGAAGTTTTCTCATGCCGCCCGAGGGCTTCCGACATGGCCAATTTGGCTTAACGACTGTAATCTACCGGGACTGACAGCTTTACGTGCCCTCCGAAACACGGAAACGCTCAATAATTTTTTGCCACTAGCGGTCACCCAACCGCGCCCGCTGTTGCTTAACTTTGTCGATAGCTTAGGATCGAAGCAATGAGGGTTAGAACGTAATAGAATGAATTCATTTCGGCAGATGAAGATTTAGCAAGTAGTAACTCTTAAAATAATCAATACAAACTTGGAGATTGACAGGCACATCATCTCCGTGCGGGTGAAGCGCCATTGTGGTCATCAGGAGATCCTTCACCAGAAAATACTTGGGCTTATAACGCTGTCCGGCTTGGACTCCTGGAGTCTAGACTAATTGTAAGTGGCTCCGTCTAAACCAGAGACCTCCATAAATACACCACAATAATTTAGTGAAGTTGAATTGGATTCAAGAGAATTATGTGACACCAAAATCAGGTTATAGCCTAGCCAAAACCACAACTTTAATCACTATAATGTGATTATGTACTCTGTGACTACAATTTTAAATTTTAATTTTTAAGAGACGAGACGCCATTTAGAACCCACACCGAGTACCACAGAGTACTTAAGAAACACAGGTCACCCGTCACAGAGTACTTATTCTACTTTTTTTATAAGTTTGATTGGAACAGAGTATATATCCATGGTTTGAACATTATCTATAGCTAACAGTGTTGCCAATGTAAATTTTTAAGTGGCCGTGTACCTTAAAAAATTCGACTCCAGACGATTCGTGTTGTAAAATAAAAATACTTATTACCTGGTAGTAATCATTATAATATAGAAATAATTTAATTTAATTAAAATTATTGCATTATGAGTAACTTAAAAATGCACACAATTACGGTACATTTATGCTATAATTTTATCTTAGATGTTTTTAAACCATTATAAAAAATTACAATCCACTGTATATCTTGGGACTATAGTTATCATGGACACAATAGGAAAATGGTCCTTCTTATATAACGTCATCGATCGTCAGGTAGCACTAGGAAGTTATTTATCCAGTTGCAGTAATATATCCATGATCCAAACAAAAAAGTTAGACATTGATAGATGTCATTGAGATAACAATTTAACTCTACGTTCCACTAGACGATCACAACGATCACGTTCACGACCGCGGTTTTTCCCGTTCCACTAGCTTGTGAGCGTTACAATCATACACCCAAGTGGAACGGGTATAGTGAGCGACGCGGCGACGTGAGCGTTTAAGCCACAGAGTACTTACACGTTTTAGCCGTTGATACAAAATGTACTCTGTGATGTTGAAAATAAGTCTGAAACTTAGATTAGAGGTAAAGTTATAATTTTTAAGCTTTAATTAAACGTTACATAATTAATTATCAATTTTATTTATACTAGCAAAAAAGTATGTCTGCAAACAAAACATTAATATTGACCGATGAGGAAAAATGTATACACGGCTATATAGTGAATTAAACATTAAAATTATTAACATATCTTAATTTAACATAATTATATCAAACTGTGATTGCACGTCGAACATCTGCTGGAGAAACTATTACTTCCACTAAATTATATTATCTCTTGTTGAATCGTCGTTGTTGAATTTTCTCCGTCGCCATCCTCGTCTTTTATAAAATTGCGACTTTCTATCACCATCCATTTCTACCCAGTGTTGCCAGGTCTAAAAACTGGCGAGAGTAACTTTGTCGTATCTGGCAACACTGCAATTCGACCACTTCAACCCACCCCGTGAGGTGGGTCGTTTTGAGCGCGTCGTGAGCGAAATTAATGACGTTTTCGCCGCGACCCGTGGGCCATGAGTCATGACGACCGTGGTCGCCAAGTGGAACGCGAATTGGTCGTTGTGAACGTCTAGTGGAACGCGGCCTATAAATGTCAACTGTCAAGTGATTTTGTGAATGTCAAAGATTTGAAATGAAAGATTCATTGACAAGAGAATAAGTGTTTATTTATTGATTATTTGAATTCAATCATAGATTAAATTAAAATTAAAATAAAAATAGATTATCAATCATAGATTAAAATAAGTAATATACTAGAATCAATGGGCTACAGCTGCAGTGTTTGTGTAGTAAATTCCAATATAATAATAAATATTAAGTCTTAGCTTCCTGATTTTAACATGCGCTGTTCCTTCCCTACTTGCGACCACGATTCCAGCCAAAACTCATCTTCAGGAGTTTCGTTTCACAGGTATTTTAATATTGTTACTTCTCAGTGGTTTGATTAGGCTGAGGTAAATAAAAACGGTACTGTAACTGTACTTAGACACATTAAACTTATAACACCTCTTTTTGCATTGGGGGTTAAAAATAGCAATGAGTGATGTCAGTAATCCACTTATTTGTAAACTATATATCATTTTTGTTTACTGCAGATTTCCCGATGAAGTGTCTCTCCGTGCTGCGTGGATGGAGGCGCTAGGGCAGCTGGACTGGAAGCCGGAGCCGGGCATGATTATATGTTCCAAGCATTTCCTGGAGGACTTTTTGGTTAACTTTTGATTATGTAGTTCTCAGGATAGAAACGTGTTTGTAGTTATGTACGCAGTTAAGATGTTATACTTACCTCTTATAACCTCTCGCTTACGCCCATGACCCGACACGCACTAGCAATCCAAAACAACTCTAGCAAATGCTGTGCGCCTAGTACACGTACGTACTACACAGCTTAATTATGTCGCTTTTTAGCGTTCTGCAACCCTTATAGTTCCGTCATATTTATTCATGAAATGTATAAATATTATGTCATTTATTGATGAAAAGCTGTGTACGTGTTTCAACATGACTTTAAAAAAAGAGCAGGTTCTCAATTCAACTGTATTATTATTTTTATGTGTGTTACCTCATAACTTTTGACGGGGTATACCGATTTTGATGATTATTTTTAAGCTGGTGCTTGTCATGTGGTCCCATTTAAATTTGAGTGATATCTGACAAGTAGTTTTTGAGTTATCCCTAATTTTGAAGTTGGTTATTTTATTTAGAAGAATTATCATAACAAATATGTTAACATTTGCAGATCAATCAGGATTTTTTAATGATTCCCTGTTATGTCAAGGTAAATATTTCATAGATTTATTATCATTATCATTCAAATGCTCATACAAAAAATCTGAAAAACTCATAAAAATCTAAATTTTTCATTCCCCAGATGTGCAGAATATGTTTTGCCACAGATGGAAGAATGTATTCAATGACAGTATCTGGAGCTTTAAATAAGGCATATGAAACCTTCACCGATATTTTGGTAAGATATTTTTGAGTGACTTATGGATGTTGGGTGGCCTGTTGGGGATACTCTTCAATAAAAGTTTATTTAAGCGAAAAAGAAGATTAAATTTATTAACTTTCCACAAAGTTTCTTACTAAGACTTAACTAATAATATTTAAACTAACGAGGATTACGAGGACTTTCCTCCGAAGTGAGGTAGGAAGTGCGCTTTGTCGTGGGAGCGCGAGCGCTCACACCATTTTTGGATATCTGAGATTTGTAGATTCAAGGGTGAATAGGCTTTTACTGAATTAGTGCGTTTTACCATACATGACTACATCGCCACTTACCATCAGGTGGGATAGTAGTCAAGCATTAGCTTACAAAGACTGAAAAGGAGTGTGAACAGTATTTAAAGTGATTTGTTGTCAGACAGCAGACGAAGAGCACTTGCCTCGGTACCTGTGCACCGAGTGCGCCGACCGACTGATGAACTGCGCTCGCTTCAGGCGCAGGAGCTTGCGAGCGCACGTGATGCTTCTGGACATCGTCAGGAGACACGGACAAGTGAGTATTATGTTCAGGAGGAACATGGTACGAATTTTCGTCTTCAGTATTTCCAGAGTAGATTGAAGTATGCTCTTTTAAGCGACATATACTAACGGCGTAGCCAGGTTTTAGTTATTTGGGGGGTTTCAAGAAAATACAACGACTAAAAGTACATACATAAAATAACCCTAAAGAAAACTTAGACCTTATTTTTGTCTCACGACGTATGTAGTGCCATCTATTATACGTTTAGTCAAAAAGTTCAAAAACGTGTTTAATAGAAATAAAGCTCCTAAAAATATGTGCGATAGCTCATTCGATTCGGAATGATGTCTAGAAAAATGTTTTTTATGGGTTTATTAGCACATAAAAATGTCAGTCCTTAACTTTTCGGGGGAGGGAGGGGGGTTTGAACCCCCGAAACCGCCCCCCCGGGCTACGCCCATGGTTGTATACAATTTTTCCTAATTTTGCCTTGTATTCAATGCTCAATGTTATCCATGGCTTGTTTACATACCTTTTCAGATAACTGTGGAGTTAGTACGATCTGTTATTGAGACCAATGGTTCACTGAATTCAGATCCAAAGGAAGAATTAGAGGAAATAAACAAACCAATAGTCGAACAAGGTGAAACGAACCTAGAAGATGCTAATATTAATGAAAATGTTATTAATATTAAGTTAGAAATTGAAAATGTAACTGACGACGCTGAAGATATAGTAAATGATGTATCTGTAAATGAAGTTAAAACTGAAAATGTTCATTTGACGAATCAAGATTTTGATGCTTGTTCATCTCATTTAAAGGAAGATGAGTGTTCGTTGAGTCTAAACAAAGATGTTATTGTTAATATTAACACGGACAGTGGCATTATCAATCCAGATGTTATGAATGATGAAGTTACATCAAATGAGAACCCGCTGTATTCAGTGAGATCATATGAAGATGTTAGTAACAATATAAAGAAGGAAGGAAGTCCTAAACCTGGGAGTTCATCCAATGATTACATGGAACATGAAAACTCGTTTATATCTTTAGGTAAGTGGGAATGTTTATTCTTAAAGTAGGAATGGGCTGAAGCGATGGCTTAATAGACTTTTGAAAAAAGCTTGTAACAAACTGAACTACTTATTTTCGGATGGACAAAATATATACAGTAGTAGTATTAGTGTGTACAGTAAACCTATAAGTCATAGGCCAATTTTCAGGAATAAGTTTGCTGAAGGTACGAAAAAATTGGACTCACTTTACTTACATAATTATATGTTTTAAACAATTTGAAATTTAAACTCGCAGACACATTCTACGGGTGGTATTTATTGGCAGACGTTAAAAATTTTAAAAACTGACCCCTACAGCAAACTACGAAGCAAAGTTGTTTCATGTGAACATTATAGTGACCCTGTAGCCTAGTTGGTAGCGACCCTGTTCGATTCCCGGCAGGGGCAGATATTTATGTGACTGATAAATATGTGTACTCGGGTGCAGGATGTGATTGTGATGTGTTATATGTGTCGTCCATGTCACCCGCGACACGGGTGAAAACCTACTGCGGGGATGTGTACTTTGGGGGTGGCGTTTTATTTATCAGTTATTTTGTACACAGGTGCAAGTATTCTGGATGACCCTCGTTGTGCACTAGAATTAAGACCAAAAACTGAGAAAATACCGAAGAAACTGCAAAATTTAAATGAAATGAAGAGTGATAAACAACAGACAACTAATGTTTTTTGTGAGAAACCATTTTCACTACTTTGTAATGAAACTTTGAGGTGTGAGTATCAGGTAAATTCACTTTTAAGTACAACACACTCTGACCAACCGTATTCCTGTGATGTTTGTAAAAAAACCTTTAGGTACAGATCTATGCTAAATGCACATGCAAGGACACATTCTAATGAAAAACCATATTCATGTGCAATTTGTATGAAAGCATTTAAATTCAAAAAACACTTAATACCTCACTTTACAAATCATTCTGATGAGAAGCCACATTCTTGTTATGTTTGTAAAAAAGCATTTAAACGCAAAGATAAATTAAATGTACATTTAAGAACACATTCTAACGAGAAACCATATTCATGTAATATTTGTAGAACACCTTATAAGAGCTACGATTCCTTACGCTTACATTTAAGAACACATTCTGGCGAGAAACCATTTGTTTGTGTCGTTTGTAATAAGGCATTTAAGCTAAAAAAGCACTTAAAAATACACTTTACGATGCATTCTGATGAGAAACCATATTCATGTGACGTTTGTGAAAAGGCATTCAAACGCAGAGATAAATTAAAAGTGCATGTAATAACTCATTCTGCAACGAAACCTTATTCATGTCATATTTGTGGAAAAACGTTAAAAACCAAACGTACCCTACATACACATTTAAAAATACATTCTGTTTAGAAATATAAGATTTAGGGGTCGACTGGTCACCCCGAAAGTTTTTCTAACTCGACATGCGCCAAAGATATTTTAAATTAGTAATAATTTGTCACGTCTCAGAAAAGTTACAATTTGTCACATGTAAGTATAGTTGCAATTCGTCATGTATTAATTTAGTTTTCACTTGTCATGCATTATTTTAGTTTCGATTGGTCACCCCAAAATTTTGTTCTAACTCGTCATGCGCCAAAGATGTAATAAAAAAGCGGCCAAGTGCGAGTCGGACTCGCCCATGAAGGGTTTTGTGTAAAAATCTTAACGCGGTTTACAGAATACATCTACTTAGCAAGTTTCAACAGTATAGTTCTTATAGTTTCGGAGAAAAGTGGCTGTGACATACGGACGGACGGACGGATGGACGGACGGACGGATGGACGGACGGACGGACGGACGGACGGACGGACGGACGGACGGACGGACGGACGGACGGACGGACGGACGGACGGACAGACGGACAGACAGACAAACAGTCAGACATGACGAATCCATAAGGGTTCCGTTTTTTGCCATTTAGCTACGGAACCCTAAAAACTATAAAATATGATTAAATATCTATATTTAGTTACCAGATATGAAGTAGGTTACTTATATAGTATTACCAGTTTAATTTGTTGTGGTTAACTTTACGTAATTTCTTGTGACGGTGGACCGTGGAAGATTGCACTGTGTAGACACTGCATGTGAAGTCTTTCTCTTGTTACCCAGAAATAGCCGCCTCTTCATAGACGAATGCTACACGTACCTACAGTAAATTCTATGAATGAATATTTTATTTGCCGTAATTGCGGTTACATGGGTTCTTATACACAATAATGTATTTCACAATTTTATTGGCGTATATTTAGGGCGTGCAAACATTTTTACAATATTATTCTTTCACAATAGGGATGTTGACACTATCAGTAAATTAAAATAAATTTATGTTTAAAGTATCAAGGAAAACATTTAAACACCTAAAATATTATTCTTTTGTCGATATCAATCACAATAAATTAAATATAATTATTTTAAAATGTTAAAATAGTACTCACTGTCACGTGACCTCAAACGCCGTTTGGAGCTTATGACGTCATTGTTCCTATTTTATATGAAAGTGCAACTAACTTCAGTCGACAGATAATATTGAATATCGGCTAATGACGTCACGGGACGTTTTTGGCGGGAAATTTGAAAATGATTTTTATTTATCAATTTTTGTTTTTAAATTGAAGATTATTATTTTTATAATATTTTTTTTCGTGAATCTTAAGGTTCTATCTATAAAATGAAATTGAATCCTAATATTAGTCAACATCCCTATTGTAATGGTTTAACGAAATGATTACATTACAGACTTTATATAATGTGATTGTCAATACAATAATGATTTATGTCAATGTGATAAAGCAGCGCAGGCAGATGACCCTGTAGGCTAGTTGGTAGCGACCCTGCCTGCGAAGCGAGGGGTCCCGGGTTCGATTCCCGACCGGGGCAGATGTTTATGTGACAGATAAATATTTGTACTCGGGTGCAGGGTGTGATTGTAATGTGTTATATGTGTCGTCCATGCCACCCGCGACACAGGTAATAACCTACTGCGGGGGTTTGAGTGTGTTAGCGTTTATTTATTAGGCGAAGCAACAGTCCTCGAAATATACTTGCTGTTTAATGTGTAAATTGTGTAAGAAACATTATGTACATGCATGACTCATTCCTAGATATAACAACATAATAATAATAATAATTTATAAATAAGTACCGCGGTAAAAAGTAGCCTACGTTACTCTCCAGCCTCCTACCTATCTCCACACAAAAAAACATACCATAACTTTGCTCCGTTACGACGTGAAAGACGGACAAACAAACAAACACACTTTCGCATTTATAATATTAGTATGAAGTATGATTGTAAACGGATATGATCGCCCATGGACATCTCCAACACCAAAGTCATCACTGATGCACCGCCGACTAATAAAGTCCGTCCAATCTAATAGTACAAGACTGAAAAGGACAAAAAATGTTACTCGGACTTTGTCACTCCTTGAGTGAGAATAGTGTTTGTCTCACTCATCCGTGGTATTATTACTACCATGACATCTCTAATTAATTCTTACTGTGAGACCACGAATTACAAGCCAATGAAGCCACCTCATTAGAATTAGTATCCATAAAGATGTCATGGTAATAATAATACCACGGATGAGCGAAACAAGCTTTACATTGTTCGTGAAAATAGACATCCTTGGAGAAATCACGTATTTAATTAAGAGGTTTCAGGTTTTGTTACAACATATTTGAAGTAAGAATTCAGGTAGACGTTCAATGTACACCATAGATGTAGTACCATGGGCGTAGCCAGGGGGGGGGGGGGGTTTCGGGGGTTCAAACCCTCGCCGAAAAGTTAAGAACTGACATTTTTTATTATAAACCCTTAAAAACATTTTTCTAGACGTCATTCCGTTATTTCTATTAAACACGTTTATTTTATGTACTTTTAGTCGTTGTATTTTCTTTTGAACCCCCCCCCCCCCCCCCCCGAAACTAAAACCTGGCTCCGCCCCTGTGTAGTACCTATGTACAGATTCAGCCATGGCGTGGACGCACATGAGACAGCCTTGTGCGTACGTTTTATGAAGTAGTAAACTTCAATATCTCGACGTCAGCTCAATTTGTAACTCCGCCCCGATATTTTAGTTTCATAATAGGTGTTTAAGTATGGTTTATTAACTTCAGATGAAAATATGTAAAAGACAATGTAACATTATTTTAATTTAATTAGAATTTTGACAATTATTAACAAGTTTGAATTTTAAACATTTTAAATATGATAAATGTGAATATTATAATAATAGTATATAAGGTCTGCGGTACACGCTGGAGGAGATGTATAATTAATTAAATAAATAATTAATGTAACATTATACATAATTTCATAAATTACCTAGTCACTCTTGTAATTATATATAATTAATTACTAGGTAATTTATGAAAATGTACCAATGTACCTATACAGATGGAAAATGTTATTGTATTTTCATAAATATTTTTTTTAAATAAATTTTTTTTTTCTTTCTTAAAAATCGGTCCTCAATAATTTACGAAGTTAGAAAGAAATCTGACCGTTTAAAGCTAATATAAAGCATGTAATTAGGTTTTTTTCTTTCTTTTTTTCTTTAAATATTGAATTGTCATCGGTCCTTGATAAGTCTACGAAGTTTGAAATAAATCTTACCGTTTAAAGTTGGTCAACATCAAGTCCAAAGGAGTCGGTTACAAACAAACAATCATACATACAGGTGAAGCTAATATAATCATAAGTAGATTAATTACTAAGAAAATATAATCACAAAAACTAAGTATAAAAACGAGTCAATCCTACGAGATGGATAATATTAATATTGCAAATTGTCGTTTAAATACACCTTTTTTTTCTCACATTAGAATGCGTTATGGAATGCCATTGCAGAGTATTTTTACATTTAAATGTTTCCTTACAAATATCACATGAATATGGTTTTTCGTCGGAATGTATCAGTAAATGTGATTCAAGTCCTCTCTTGCGACGAAAGACCTTTTTACAAACTTTACATGGATGTGGATACTCATCAGAATGTACAATTAAATGCAATTTTAGATATATTTTCTGCTTAAACGCTTTTTTACAAATTTCACATGAATATGGCTTCTCATCAGAATGTATTCCTAAATGTCGATCTAAAGTACTTTTGTAGTCTACTCGATAAGTTCAAAATGGTTGAAATTAGAGATACTGCTCTTAAAAATACGTGCGATAGCTCATTCTGTTCGGAATGATGTCTAGAAAAATGTTTCGGAAGCGTTTACCAGCACGTAAAAAATTGCAAAAGTTATTGACAAAATAAAGTTGAAAAAAAAAAGTATTTTGTTTTTGGTAATCACTTCGAAACTATTAATATTTAAGAAATTTTAAAACAAGATTCTTAAAGTAGAGGAAATTTCCAAACAATGACTCGCGACTCTCGGAACTCTATCTCCATTATTTATAACTTTAATTTAACGCTGAAAATGGGTCTCCACGCTGCATTTTTAGGTTGCGCGTGCGGCGTCAAAACCGAGTTCGTCACACTCAATAATTTTTTAAGGTATTAATTATTAATTTAAAAAAATAAAAAAAATGTGGTGTATTCGAAACACTTCAAAGAATTTGCTCCCGTAGGAAATTTTGCTTAAAGTTAATTTTTCAACAAGTTAGACGATTGTTAATTAACTAAATTTTCTCGAACTTCCATTTTCATTGTACATTAAAAAAAATGTTTAAGTAATTGTCCTATAAATTTTTCGCTTCGTGGAGCCCTTCTTATATACATGCTTAACGAGATCACGTCATAAAAGTTTAAAAAGTTTTAATACTTTGTGTATAATAATTTTATAAGTTGAACAAACAATTTTTTCGTTTTTTTATCGAATCGAAATTAAAAAATTTAAAAATGTTTTTATCTGTACTTTGTTATACATCGTTGTTTTTTTTATTTTTAGGTGTTTCAGAAAAAATATATAAAAAAGTTGAGAATTTGTTTATAAAAAATTGTTAAGTTAAAAAACAATGAAATTGTTGATAAAAAAAATATTTTTTTACATTTCTATTAAAGATGGTTAATTATAATTTTTAAGAAAAAAAAATTATTAACTAATTATTCAAACAATAGAAATATTAAAAAACAATTATAAACAATTAAATATCATTATTAAGAAAAAAATTTTTTTTTCAAAAATCATAATGTTTTGTAAAGAATAAGATATTAAGAAATTTTTTCTTGAAAGCATTGAAATAGTCTATTTGTTTATAAAAAAAAATTATAAAAAAATGAGGGAATTTTTTTTTTTCAAGTCATTAAATGTCTTTTATGAATGCCAAAACGATTATGTAATAATAAATTGAGAAAAAAATATTTTCAATAATATTATTTGGATTTTTCATTTTTTGTTCAACTTATAAAATTATTATACACAAAGTATTAAAACTTTTTAAACTTTTATGACGTGATCTCGTTAAGCATGTATATAAGAAAGGCTCCACGAAGCGAAAAATTTATAGGACAATTACTTAAACATTTTTTTTAATGTACAATGAAAATGGAAGTTCGAGAAAATTTAGTTAATTAACAATCGTCTAACTTGTTGAAAAAATAACTTTAAGCAAAATTTCCTACGGGAGCAAATTCTTTGAAGTGTTTCGAATACACCATATTTTTTTTATTTTTTTAAATTAATAATTAATACCTTAAAAAATTATTGAGTGTGACGAACTCGGTTTTGACGCCGCACGCGCAACCTAAAAATGCAGCGTGGAGACCCATTTTCAGCGTTAAATTAAAGTTATAAATAATGGAGATAGAGTTCCGAGAGTCGCGAGTCATTGTTTGGAAATTTCCTCTACTTTAAGAATCTTGTTTTAAAATTTCTTAAATATTAATAGTTTCGAAGTGATTACCAAAAACAAAATACTTTTTTTTTTCAACTTTATTTTGTCAATAACTTTTGCAATTTTTTACGTGCTGGTAAACGCTTCCGAAACATTTTTCTAGACATCATTCCGAACAGAATGAGCTATCGCACGTATTTTTAAGAGCAGTATCTCTAATTTCAACCATTTTGAACATATCGAGTAGACTATTGTGTTTAAATGTTTTTTTACAAATGTCACATGAATATAGTTTACCATCAGAATGTATTTTGAAATGTGCTTGTAGATATTTATTGAGATGAAATGATTTCTTACAAATATGACATGAAAATTGTTTCTCGTCAGAATGTGTTATTAAATGCGATTTAAGGTATCTTTTGTGCTTCAGCACTTTTTTACAAATTTCACATGAATATGGTTTTTCACCACCGGCACTTTTCTCTTTCTTTTGGTTGTCAACTTTTACTAATTCATTTAAATGTTGCGTTGTCTTCGTCTCTTTCTCAGCTTTTTGTCTCACTTCTTGTATGTGAAGAGGGTCATGCAGAAAATCTTCACCTAAATACAAAATATATGTTGATATCAGAACAACACATAAAATAGTAGTTATTTATTGTGATGTCTCTTATGGTGTAATTGAATTAAATTTTTAATTTTAATTAAATCCACACTGGTGTAATTGAAAATACAAAATTTCCAAGAACATTTCGAAATTATGAAAAAATGTTTTTTATTAAATAACTAGTAACTACTATATAGCTGTATTAGGGCGGCTTAGAATGCTAACCCCCAATCTCACGCCGGATGTGTACCGTAAGAGGCGACTGAATCCAACCCGCTTGTGGTAGGGTCAATCGGTAGGACTATATAGATAAAATCGAGATTAACAGTTCAATTATACTATTATTATTTCTTCATGGGTTCGCCTTGATAGCTACCACGGTACCACCCTCTTATCTTAATTTTATTGCTTGTTTGCACCACGATTCGTGGTGCTCCAACTGGGGACTTGTGAGCAAGTTCTTTCTTTCTTTTTCTTCTCTCTTTTAAGCCTTTGGTGTTGCTGACGTCCATATAATGATAAAAGACATATAATCTATATATATAAAACACAAAAAATGTTTGTACGGATGTCATTTATTGACTCCGAAGTTGGTTTGAGACTACTTAAACTATGCATTAGGCACATTTTTCCTTTGGACAGTGGTTCCAGCCCTATACAAAGGCGGTCATAATTCCCTTAACTTTGTGAATGGAGGTTTGTTTTTATGAAATATGGTTTTAAATTGTTAATAAAATTATATTTACTTAATTTTATACAAAAAACTTACACCTTGTATTATATAACTAAATTGTTATATTCCTACATACTTTGCTATATAAATACTACATTTAAGGTAAACATAATAAATCTAATACTTGCGTAGACAATACACGTCTTATTTTCGTACGGGGAAGTTTCCAAAGACTAGTAATAAATGGGTCTGAACTAATTGTAAGTAAAAGTTTGTTTAGTAAGTCAGTATTCGAACTTCTCTTGTCATTTTTCGAGTATGATCTCGTCTGCAGCAGGCCTTATTAATTTTATTATTCGATTCGGCTGCCTCTTCGAAAAGTTCCCCGATAGATACTAAACAATACTGTGAAACTTCCCTACCATAAATGAGGTCCACTCACTGGCTTAACCCACTGGTGGGTGGACGGGTAATTCGAGTTTACCCGTGCGCCCTCTGTATCAAGGTTGGAATTTTTAAAATATCGATAACATTGTCGATAATTTTAAAATGATTTGGTATGATGATAAAATATGACATCCAGTTTAATTGTTAACAAAGTTTTTCATTAAGTAACAAATATTGGTGCTTAGTCAACTTAACCTCAGGAAAAAGTGATAAGACGTTATCCACGCTAATATTTCATCGTAAGCTAGTATCTGAGTTAGAAGTATTGAGTGTATTGATAGAGTCATCCTATTTCATTTAAATCAGCCAATCTTCTACGTTTTGATCGCTACACATATTAAGAAGTTAACTAAATTTTAAGTAAATTAATACTTGTAAACGGACAATTTAGTAATTCAGTAATTTAGTAGTTTAGTAATCAAGTAGACAAGTAATTTAGAATTTTTTCTATTTCTGTTAAGTAGGTGGGCGGGGCTTATCACTTAACACGTTTGGACAGGCACTTTTTAGTTATAATTTAGTAAAATGTTTAAGTAATTAAATAATTTAGTAAAATGCTTAAGTAATTAAATAATTTAGTAAAATGCTTAAGTAATTAAGTAGAATTGTATGAACTAAAGAGCTTTACTAAATTATTACGTGTGGGTGCGCACTAATAATTATTCACTTAAAATTTAGTTAAAATTTAGCTAACTACTTAATACGTGTAAACCGAACATTAGATAAACCTGAAAAATCTGTCATAAGTCGGCCTGGCCGTCGAAACGGCCAGGGCGGATCCAGAATCACCTAACTACACCGCTCATCACTTCTAACTAATTCAACACTTTCAATTACATTTAGCCATTCAGAATATTTTTGCAAAAATTTTGATTTAGTTCTATGCGCAATTATCCAGTATCTATCGATGCTTTTACATAAATTTAATATCTTTTTTTCTAAATTCTTAGTGTCTATATTCTCCTCATCCAAAGGCGCTAGAAATTTTTCTAAGACGTGTTGACGTTTCTGTGCACTATTTCCAATAATGGCCGACCAAACTTCAAATAAATTCAACCTTGAAAAGGTGTATTTAATCAAAGAACCTGAAAAAAAGAAGATAATACATTTGACGAGTATTTCGTAGACCCCGTAGACATTTAAGGCATATTTTGAAGTACCTGTATAGTCGCCAGGGAGGCAAATTGGGGCAGCTGGAACTTTATTATCTTGAAAATAGACATTTCAATGTTCATTTTAAGGTAGGTGACAATGGTTGCAAATGTTTGAAATTTTTCGTAAATCTACGCGAAGCTAACTCTAACGCAAAAATATTCTAGTAATCTTGATCGGCGTAGCACGTAAATATTTACAAATAATAAGTCAAATAAAAATACTTTAATATAGTGAAAACAACTTGTTTTCCAATATCATGTCACAAACACAACTCACAAACAACGCAATAATGACAATAATGACCGCCGATGCCCTTAGTCCCAGAAATGTGTAATTTAGCATAATATACATACATATTGAAACTTCAAAATCATGAATAAAATATCTTTTTTTCAAGGTATGTACGTCTCCTACAGGTAACGTGGGGATGAATTTTTTTAGTGTCGTACTCAATTGTGTGGGTTATCGTTGAAAATATATTTGATTTATAAAATATTATGGGTCTTCAAACACCATTTTTCAATTCAGGGGCCCGTTTAGGAAATATACAGCTTTATAGTGCCCATTTTGGTTAGTCAAGTGTCAGCTATGCCAGCCCCCCCCCCCCTGCCAGCTATGAAAATAGTTTTTCGTGGAAATGTGTTTTTAAATGTGATTTCAGATATCCTTTTAGTTTAAATGCTTTCTTACAAACATCACATGAATATGGTTTCTCGTCAGAATGTGTTAGTAAATGTGTTTGTAGCACATGCTTCCGATTAAAACCCCTTTTACAAACTTTACATGAATATGGGTTCTCATCAGAATGTATTATTAAATGCGTTTTTAGGTATCTTTTCTGCTTAAACACTTACAAATATGACATGAATATGGTTTTTCGTCAGAATGTGTTCCTAAATGTCGTAGTAAGGTAGCTTTCTGTTTAAATGCTTTTTCACAAATATAACATGAAAATGGTTTCTCGCCAAAATGTGTTTTTATATGTGTTTTTAGCCCTTCCTTTGTCTTATACGCCCTGACACAAACATCACATGAGTATAGTTTCTCGTCGGAATGTGTTTTTAAATGTGATTTTAGCGCATATTTACACCAAAACGCCTTTTTACAAACCTCACATGAGTACTGTAAATGTACTTTTAAATGATCTATAAGGTAGCTTTTGTGCTTAAACGATTTTTTACAAACTTTACATGAATGTGGATTTTCATCATGCGTTTTTAAATGCAACTGTAGAGTACTTTTGTGTTTGAATGCTTTCTTACAAACATTACATGAATATAGTTTCTCATCGGAATGTGTTAGCAAGTGTACTTGTAGCGCCCTCTTCCATCTAAAAACCTTTCTACAAACTTTACATGAATATTGATTCTCATTAGAATGGGTCACTAAATGCACCGTAAGGGACATTTTATGCTTAAACGCTTTTTCACAAATATCACATGAAAATAGTTTCTTATCAGAATGTGTTATTAAATGCGATTTAAGGTATCTTTTGTGCTTCAACACTTTTTTACAAATTCCACTTGTAAATGGTTTCTCACCACTGGCAACTTTCTTTCTCTGTTGCTTGGCAACCTTTACTTCATTTAAATGTTGCCTTGTCTTCGTCTCTTTCTTCCTTTTTTGTCTCACTTGTTGTGTGTGAGGAGGGTCATCAAGAACATCTTCACCTAAATAAAGAAAACTTGATATCAGAACAACACAATAGTAGTTACTTACTGCAATGGCTCCTATGTAAACTGGCGTAATTGAAAATACCGAATTTCACAGGAGAAAATTTTGAAAATATTAAATCGGTGTTTTGATATAACTTTATCTTAATATATATAAATTACGTGTCACGTTGTTTGTCCGCGTTGGACTCCTAAACTACTTAACCGATTTTAATCTTTGCGCACAATGTGCAGTTTGATCCAACTTGAAAGATAGCTTACATCTCAAAATAAAAATAAAAACTTTTGACAGAACGAAGTCTGTCCGGGCAGCTAGTATTATGTATATTACTAATTTATGTGAATTATTTATTCAATTAAATTTTACATATTTTATGAGATTTTGGATTTTCGCCTTTTTACGATCATTATTATATTATCAACTAGTTGCCCGGACAGACTTCGTTCTGTTAAAAGTTTTTTTTTGAGGTGTAAGCTATCCTATCTTTCAAGTTGGATCAAACTGTACACGGTGTGCAAATTTGATTAAAATCGGTTCAGTAGTTTAGGAGTCCATCGTGGACAAACAACGTGACACGTAATTTATATATATTAAGATTTTAGAAGAACGTAAAATGGTGTATAGTCCAGTAATTTTAGTCAAAATTAGGTAAGAATTGCGGAATGAGAGATACCCAGCTGATTTTTTTGTATAAAGTTGTATTTTGGCATTCTAAAACTTGTCTCAAAACCTGCATATGGTACGGTGACCGCGTCTATTAAAAATTTGAGGACAAAGGTCACAAAAATCGGTTTTTTGCAAATATCTCATTTCCTATGAGTTTTTCGCTATTTGTATCTTCATCAATATTGTAGAGAATTAAATTCCCTACAACTTTTGTTTCAAAAAAATTTTTATACATTGAATCGTTTTCGAGATAGAGGGCGGAGAGCGCGCGGTTAGAGCACAATGTAAAGTCAACCGGTACAGTCCCGGTCAAAACATGCGGCTTCCCGCTGTCTTCTTTAGGTCATCAGTCCACCTGGTCGGGGAGCGACCAGTGCTGCTTTTACCGAGACGTGGCCGCCATTCGAGGACTTTGCAACCCCATTGGTTATCTGTCCTTCGAACGATGTGGACTCAGAGGGCCCAGAATCGGTCGGAGTGGCGCTAATTAGGGTAGGCCTATGTCCAGCAGTGGACTTTAAAAGGCTGTTAGATAGATAGAATTAATAAAGTTAATATAGCATGTTTTGACCGGGACTGTACCGGTTGACCTAACATTGTGCTCTAACCGCGCGCTCTCCGCCCTCTATCTCGAAAACGATTCAACGTATAAAATTTTTTTTGAAACAAAAGTTGTAGGGAATTTAATTCTCTACAATATTGATGAAAATACAAATAGCGAAAAACTCATAGGAAATGAGACATTTGCAAAAAACCGATTTTTGTGACCTTTGTCCTCAAATTTTAATAGACGCGGTCACCCTACCATATGCAGGTTTTGAGACAAGTTTTAGAATGCCAAAAACCAACTTTATACAAAAAATCAGCTGGGTATCTCTCATTCCGCAGTGAATTCCTAAGATGACTGGACTAGTAAGTTATATATGTAATAGAAAACGTCGATTAGATCTGAATATTAATACAACCTGTATCTTGCATAATTCATAATTCTAAAGGTTGGGTGTAATTTAAGAGTACTATGGGTGCAGCTGGCAGCTAAACCGTAAGAGATATTGGAATCCCGTCACAGCAAAAGATATTTGGCTTACAGATATTTAATGTCCCGCTTAAAGAATAGGGTGCTTTTTATATCCTGCCTGAATGACATTTTTCAACGCTTAAGGGTTTTTAGTTTTCACGAACCTTTCAGTGAAAGTCCCATCAAAATCAGTCAGCCCGTGGAATTTCGGGATAAAAAGTACCTTATGAGCTAATTCAGGTTATATTCTACCTAAGAGTTTTATATAATATTGATGATTGACTTGTGGATATCCAGCATGTGCTACTTACTACTCCAAAATAAAGAAATTGTTCCGGCTCTTCAGGAGTTTCCACAATAAAAAAAACCGGAATTATATGTAGAAATTCTTATAATTTGATAACTTAGCGTATTACAGTTGAATGTAGCGTATCGTAAGAACAGTTCGTTAGCGTAAGTTAATAGCGAATAAGTTAATTACAAAAATATTCAAATTTTGCACATTCATCTCAGAGTGGGGATGTCCCGTCGTGGTCAGCGGCCGTCCATTGGCTGGGCCGCGGAGCAATCACAGTCGCGGACGAATAGGCAACCGGCAGCTGCTACAGACTATACTCGCGCGCATAGATAATTAAGTTTTGGATGGACAATGTAGCTACTGTGTCGACATGCCCCCGGCCTTGGAAGGTCCAACTTCCAATGAAGATGAAGAGTCAACCAGGGGACAGATCTTGGAAAACGCTCTTCGTATCACACCCGTAGACGTCTTTATATCGGCTACTCTGCTGACGCCGTCATGTCCGGGAATGGTAGCCACTATTCGACCCAAGGTCCATCTGAGCGGCGGGGAGTTGTCATCCTTAATGACTACAAGAGTATTTGGTTCCAATTCTGCTTCATTTTGTGTCCATTTGCGTCTCGTTTGTAGTTCTGATACGTATTCCTTCGCCCATCTTGCCCAAAAGTGTTGGCGAATTTGTTCCACTCGCTGGTAACGGTTGAGCCTCAGCATAGGGATGTCAGTCAAGTCGGCGGTCACTGGCGCTGTTAGTGGTCGGCCAATCAGAAAATGGGCTGGACTTAAGGGCAAATAGTCTTGAGGATCTGTGGAGAGAGGACTTAAAGGACAGGAATTGAGAATAGCTTCTATTTGTGCTAGAACTGTGGTGAATTCTTCAAATGTTAAATGCGCGTTACCCAGTGATCTTAACAGATGATGTTTACATGATTTGGCCCCGGCTTCCCACAAACCACCAAAATGAGGAGAATATGGCGGTATGAAAGTAAATTTAATACTTTGACTGGTTGCGTATTGAATAATGTCCGCAGAGCAATTGGAAAGGAACTTAGCAAATTCGTTCATAAGGCCTACAAAATTCCTTCCGTTGTCAGAAAATATCTCCATAGGTTTGCCACGGCGTGAAATGAATCTTTTTAGAGACAATAAATATGCGTCTGTAGAAAGGTCACTGACAAGCTCTAAATGAACAGCACGGGTTGTAAAACAAACAAATAAACAAATATAACCCTTGATAAGTTTTGAGCCTTTACCTTTTCGGTTCAAAATATGAACAGGACCGGCGTAATCTACTCCGCATCGCAAGAAGGGAAAAGATGGTGTTATCCTTTCTTCAGGTAGATTTCCCATTAAAGGAGTCAGAGTTTTACCTTTAAGCCGCCTACAGATAACACAATTATGAACGACCTGCCTAGCAAGATTCCTGCCTCCTATCGGCCAGTATGACCCACGCACATTATAAAGAAGCGCTTGCGGACCTGCGTGTTGTAATCGCTTGTGTTCGTAACTAAACAATAATACTGAAAACCAGTGCTTGGAAGAAATTAAAATAGGATGTTTTTTGTCGAATGAGAAGTCAGAAGAATTTTTAAGACGTCCTCCTACTCGTAAAATTTTATTGTTATCCATAAATAAACTTAAACTAGATAAATTATTTTTAGATTTTAATTCTTTATTATTTATAATTAATTCGTATTCTGGTGCAAATGATTCTAATTGAGAAAGGCGTGTGAGCATAATATCAGCATTTCTTAATTCATCAAGAGAAAGATAACCTGCTTTGCGGGTGTTCTTACGGCGAATATTATTAATGAACCGTAACACGTACGCAGCAGCGCGTCTCATGCGATTGTATTGAGAAAAGCGCCTGAAAGGAAATAATTCATCAGTAGCATTTGCGTCTAATAACAATGACTGTACAACTTTAGGTTTTATTTCAGGTAAACGTTCAACCGATACTTCAGAACACTGTCCCACATCTACCACGGTACTATCATAGTCGTAATTATGAAGGAACGCTGGCCCCTCCCACCAGAAAGAGGAATGTGAGAGATCTTCTAACCGAACACCGCGCGAAACCAAGTCGGCCGGGTTGTCTTTACCGCTTATATGACGCCAAGTTGAGTCCTTCGTCAATTCATGAATTTCTACAACCCTGTTTTGAACGAAAGTTTTCAATAAATTGGGTGCTATGCGTAACCAACTTAACACGATTGTAGAATCGCACCAAAAGATAATATTATGGAATTCACAACGAAGCGACTCACTCACCTTTTCATACAGTCTAGCTCCAAGTAACGCACCACAAAGTTCAAGCCTAGGAATGCTTACCGGCTTCAGTGGTGCTACTTTACTTTTTGAGCATAATAATTTGCACGAAACTGTATGATCAGCATTAACCGTTCGTACGTAGACGCACGCACCATACGCTGACTCCGACGCGTCTGTAAAGATGTGCAATTCAACATATTCGGGATTTGCACCTATAACATGACGTGGTATGCGTATTTGATTGAGGATGTGCAGAGCACTAGCAAACTGATACCAAGCATTCTTAACATCATTAGGCACTTCGTCATCAAAGTTTATCTTTAACAACCATAACCGCTGCAGCATTATTTTAGCAGTTATAATAACAGGACTAAGTAATCCCAGTGGATCAAAAATTTGTGATATGACTGACATTATGTATCGTTTATTTATCTTTTGTGATGTGGTTTGAAATTGTGTATCAAAATAGAATTCATCGCTTAAATTATTCCATCCTAAGCCTAAAGTTTTTGCATTGACGTTATCGCCAAGAGAAAGCATTTTTGATGATGCACTGCCACCTAAGCCCTTTGCGTCCTCATTATCAAAATTAAATAACCATTTGCGTAACGGGAAGCAACCAGACCGCAAGACATCAGCGGTTTTCGCGCAATTGTTTAATAAATTAAATTTATTATCGTCACCCGTAATCATGTCGTCGACATAAAAATCCTCATTAATAATACGTTTGATATCAGGATCTGTACAGTCTAATGCTAGTTGTTTAAGGCATCTACAACTGAGGAATGGCGCCGATGTCGTCCCGTATGTAACAGTATTTAATCGATAAATACCTATTGGCTCTGATGGATCATCGCGCCACAAAATGAGCTGCAAGTCACGTTGAGATTCATCGACCAAACACTGCCTATACATTTTTTCCACGTCTGCGCAGGCCGTGTACTTATGTTGTCGGAATCGCATTAAAATCGGCACTAGATCCCCCTGAATAGGTGGCCCTACCATTTGCAGATCATTCAGTGACACACCAGAACTAGAAGAAGCACTAGCATCAAACACCACTCGTAATTTTGTGGTTGTACTGCGCTCCCTAAACACGCCATGGTGTGGCATAAAATAATGAGGATGGCCGTAACTGGATACTTTAGTCATGTGGCCCAAGTCGATGTACTCATGAATAAAATCTACGTATAATTGTTTATAGCTAGGGTTGCGTTGCAAGCGTTTCTCCAAAGCTATAAACCGTTGCTCTGCCCTGGAGAAGGAGTCACCCAACTTATCAGGCGACAATTTAAAAGGAATGCATACCGAGAACCTTCCATCATCATAGCGCATCATTGTATCGACGAAGTGTTTCTCGCATGCACGCTCCTCATCAGTTCGCGTATCGATGCCAGATTTAGGTACCTCCTCCAGCTCCCAAAACCTTCGTAGTTGAATGTCGACTGAATGCGTAAAATTACAATTAAAACGATTATTATTGTGCGGTAATCGCAGGGGCGATCCTTCGATGTATGTAATGTGGACTGTATAAATGTATGTATGTATGTATGAAGCAGTAGGTTGGTAGTATGTCCAATCCAATACCAAAATCAGTAAGAAAGAACCCACCAACCTTAACATCCAATGTCGCAGGATTGCGCTGCGCACGACTGCTTCTTTCTTTCACGGCACGGCCGGAGGACAGCACCATAAACGTTATGGTCTTCTTAAGATGGAAACTCCACGAACGTCGTGAATTCAACCGATCTTTTTAACGGAGTTGACGCAACTCGCGATATTTTTCCTTTTACATTAAGTGTCAATTTTGGAAGGGTTTTACTTTTCTTTCATACCGACCAGTGTTAAAGGATTGAACATACCCCCCACCGAAATCAGTGTGACGATTTCCTAATAGTGTCGGTATGTGAAGAATGAGTGTGTTAATAATTTGTGTTAATGAATATTTACGAAATAATTCAAAAAAAAAAAAAAAAAAAAAACTTGTTAGTGTTAAGTAAATAAGTTGAGTGTATGTGCCTAATCTAAGTCCTAACCTAATAATAACCTAATTTTATATTTAATTTGCATATGGCAATGGGCAGATTTTATTTACCGATCTTTTATAAACCCCAGTTTGCGTGCGTACAGTAACTACACGTACAATGTTATCAAAACCAGGGTGAACCTCTTCTATTCTGCCAAGAGGCCACTGCAACGGTTTGGTTAAGTTAGATTTAAGAAGCACTAAATCACCCTTCTTAACATTTGGAATTGAGGTGAACCACTTTTCTCTTTGCTGTAAAGTGTGCAAATAATCATTTGACCATCGCTTCCAAAATGATTGTGATGCCTTTTGAATACATTGCCAACGTGACAATCGATTCATCTGTACATCTTCAAAATTATATTCCGGAACAGTTAATAAATTCTGTCCAATTAAAAAATGACCCGCAGTCAGAACTTCAAATTCATTTGGATTATTTGAAAGGGAGCATAATGGTCGCGAGTTCATAATTGCCTCAATTTTACAAAATAAGGTACTCAACTCCTCAAAAGTCAAGGACCTATCACCTACTACACGGTAGAGATGATGTTTGGCTGATTTTATGCCTGCCTCCCACAGACCACCCATGGAAGCTGCATTAGGCGGGTTCGTACGCCATTCGACGCCTCGCGAGGATAATCCAGAAAGAATTTCATCAGAATCAGACGTAGAATTAAAATAATTAGTAACGTTTTTTAAATGTTTAGCTGCTGCAATAAAGTTTTTTCCACAATCGGAATATAAGCAACTACAGAGACCGCGGCGTGCCACAAAACGATCAAATGTGGCCAGAAAACATTCGCAAGATAAATCTGAGAGCACTTCTAGGTGCACTGCTTTTGTAGAGAAACATACAAATAAACACAAATATGCCTTAGTAACCTTTGCATTTCGCCGCATACCTTCTTTTATAAAGAATGGACCACCAATATCGCAACCAACATGGTCAAACACTTTGTTGGCCTTAAGCCTAGTTGCAGGTAACGTACCCATCATAGGCTGTGTGGAGTATGGACGAAATTTAAAACAAGCCCGACATTTCGACAAAACTGAACGAATTACACTACGAGCGTTTATTATCCAGTATTTATTATTCAAAATGCCTTGCAAGGTGCGCGGTCCTACATGCATGTACAATTTATGAAAATAATCAATTATTAAATTTGTTATGTGGCACTTCTTGGGTAATAGTGCCGGATGTTTTACATTATATGGTAAATCCGACTGTTGTATTCGACCCCCCACCCTGAGGAAATTATCAGGGTCTATAAAGGGAGATAGTTTGCGAAGGGATGATACATGAGTTCCCTTTGCCAACATTTGTATTTCGGAATAAAAATAATTATTTTGAATGACTTTGATAATTAAATCATGTCCATGCTTTAACTCACAAGACTTTAGTGAACCAAATGTTCGATCAGATTTTTTACATTTTAAATTATTTATAAAACGAAGACACCACGCTGTTACGCGCTCGAGTTTACTAAACGATGAAATATTATTAAAGGAATGTTCAAGATCATTGAAGTTATTTAAATTGTAAGAATTAAAGGTAAATGTGTCTACGTTAGTTTTAAGTTCCGGAATAATATCATTTTCTTTTAAAAATAATGTACTTCTTGGCCAACTACGTGGATCTCTAGCAAGCCATGCAGGGCCACTAAACCATTCGTCCGCTACTGCTAAAAGTTGTTCAGGCAGCGCGCCTCGAGAACAGAGGTCGGCTGCATTGTTCTCACTGTTTACATGAAACCAGCAATTGGGCGGAATCACGTCAACAATCTCGCTAACACGGTTAGCCACGAACACTTTTAGCTTGTATGGCGGAGTCTGTAGCCACGACAAAACTACACTCGAGTCGCTAAAGGCAACTATTGGTAAATTAAAATCTTTAACGTTTTGTACGACAAAACGAACTAGCTTCGATAACAGCACGGCTGCCATAAGTTCAAGCCTAGGGATAGACATTAACGGCTTCAATGGAGCAACTCTAGATTTGCTCGTCAATAGTTTGACTTTGACGTTCCCATCCTTGTCAGTACTACGAAGATATATGCAAGCTGCGTAACCCAGTGATGACGCATCACAGAAACCGATTAATTGTACGTTTACAAACGAATTCACTAGAAGGTGTCGCTCAATGCGAAGTTGTGAAAGGATCGGTAATTGACCGATAAATTTATCCCATTTTTGTAACAATTCGTATGGTAAACGGTCATTCCAGCCGAGGCTCAGTTTCCAAAGATCCTGCATGATACATTTGGCAACGAAAGTACACGGCGAAATAAAACCAACCGGATCGTATATACTAGCAAGCAGCTTAAGTACTGAACGTTTCGTTCCGTCATTATCTTTTAAATTATAATTAAATGAAAAGAAGTCGCATGAGGGCAACCATGTCAATCCTAGGACTTTTAAGGACGATGATAACGTCTCATCTTGAAAATTTATTTGCGTTATTTGTTCTGATTTCATACGTGTCAGTAGCTCGGGACAGTTGCTAGCCCACTTACGTAATTCAAACCCGCCTTTTTTCAGAAGACTCATTAAGCCGTCTTGTAAGGTACAAGCTTCATCTACAGATTGACATGACCACAAAAAGTCATCGACGTAGACACCCTCTTCTAGAACTCGGGAAGCCTTACAGTCTGACCGTTCGTCTTGGGCAAGTTGAAGCAGTGTGCGAATGGCCGTGTAAGGCGCGCTACGCAGTCCGTAAGTGACCGTTTTCAACTCGTAAACTTGTACTGGGTCTGACGGTGTATCACGCCATAATATGTGTTGATAACACCTATCAGCGGGGTCGATGAGCACGGCTCGATACATCTTTGACACGTCCGCCGTAAAACATATGTCGTAGAGACGAAAGTTAATAATAATTTTTAAAATATTTGGAAGTAATTTACGGCCGGTCAAAAGGTTGTCATTTAGTGACACCCCAGTACTAGTTTTCTGTGATCCATCAAAGACCACACGCAACGGTGTTGTGGAGCTAGAAGGCCGTAACACACAGTGATGTGGTATAAAATATTTAGACGGCTCCGTACCACGATATAGCTCCATATGCCCCAGTGACTCGTACTCCTTCAGAAAATCAGAATAAGCCTTCCGGAACTCGGGTGAGTGCGCAAGTCGGCGCTCGACATGCGTGAGTCTCCTAAAGGCTATGTCATACGAATTACCTAACGGTTCGTGATTTGGCTTTAATAAAATAGGTGAAACATATCGGCCACTCTCGTCACGATAATGTTTCTCAATATAT